>CM067091.1:22013835-23324886 GCA_034008185.1 Gorsachius magnificus
TATTTTGGTATGGTCTGACCAATATGTGAAGGTTACAGTCCTCTTTAGGGTGGCAGTTCTCGCTGTCTTGACAAAATATACAAAAGCGACATATTAAGTGGGGTATATATTGCCTCAGGCTATGTATTTTGTTACTATACTTTTCAAACTGGGTCAAAAAAATTGTAATTATCGTTTTTAAAAAAATATGAATTATAGTAAAAGATTCAAATGATACTACTCATTAATCATGCAGTGTTTAACTGGGCAAAAGGTGTCTTCACTGAGCAGACAGTACACAAAGATTAATTTAGAGTTTAGAGAAAGACAAAGTAATAAAAAAGGTAAAAATCTGTCTTTCTTACTTCTATACACACACAAAAATTACAATGCTAGGAAAATTACCAGTTTTAGTGAATTGATTTAAGCAATTTCAGTTTGCAGTCTACATCATGTTGTACAATTGCACGCAGCCTGCATGAATGCAACCCTGCTGGGAGCCATATTTCTTGTCTCTCTAAATATACACTTTTCTGGATCAGCTGAGGCCACAGACATTTCTCTGGCAAAATTTTCCTGGAGCTGACCTCAGCTGTTAGTTTATACATGAAAGAGAAATTTAAGCTTCTACTGTGGCTAGTAGCCAGACCCCACTTAATACCAAGTCAGTCCATACTTCTATCTATTAGCGGTCATATCTCTTTGACAGTTTTACCAGATAGATATAAAATTGAAGATCGTTTTTCATTCACTGTAGTGTGATTCACTGTTTAACTACCTCTATCAGATTTGTTGTTAAAGGTTGGAATTAGTAGTCTGAAGCCCTCAAGTCCAGTCTTGCTGGTTTTACTCACACCCTGAATTCTCCTGATTTGGCATTTGGCTCTGGATCCTCCACACTGGGAGCTCTCAGCTCCCTGCTTCACACTGCAGCCAGGCGATGGGGTGAAGAACTGCCACTGGTACTGTGCACTAAATAGCAACATGGGCATCATGAGGCGTCTCTTCTCTTTCCCATCCCCCTTTGCCTCGGTAGCCAGTTGCCCTACTTTTTATTGTCAGCAGAACATCAAATGCAAGAGAACTCCTGTTTGATTTCAGGCTCGTTTGGATATTTGAAAAAATACACACCCAAACCATTACACTCAAGGATGCTCGCCTTGCGTCCGAGCACATGATTGTCAAGCTGGATGTCTTCGCTCATACATACATAAAGATATGCATTTAACAAGTGCCAGTCCCTTAGTCTCATGGAGCAGCCGTCATAAATGTCCCTTGAAGTTTTCAAGCTCCTTTCCAAAACAGTTTTCTCTCCGTTTCACTCTTTGTGGTCAAAAAGATGTTTGAGAAGTGTTCTCACTTGTCTGACAAAAAATCTTCCACCTGTCCCTCCCAACAACAGGGTATTCATAACCATTTATATTCACCTTTCTTGTGCCAGCAATTGTATTTTAGCTTACACAGCATTTTCCTCTCATTCCCCGTGATATTACAGAGAGCAGCCCCTTTGTCTCACTCCCGTTGGTCTCCTTTATACCCAGTACTTACAGCAAACATTCAAGCCTGTTTTCTGTCTGATTTGGATCAGTAAGCCTGATGCATTGCCAGGCTACTGCACAAAAATGGGCTGCCAGGATGTCCGTTTTTTTCTTGGCTGTGTCTTGTGGAATATTCAAAGGAACAGTCACGGTCTAAGATTTCCTACCTGGCCAGTTGTGGGGTGGCTCCTATGTCTGTTGTACCATGCTACTGGGTGCCTCCAAGATTTGGGCACCTATTTAGCATGTTCAAAGGCTGAAATACAGGTGTCTTGTGAAGACCTTTACTGTGGAAAGCTGGCTGCCTTTTGAAATATGGGCTCTTGTAGGTTAATTAAAAATAGCAGCAAAAATCATAACAAAATGTTCACACTACATAAAATCAAAAACCTTCTGAAATACTTAATTTACCTTTTTAAATTTAGAGGCTGAGGAAGACACTTGACTGGATTACATCTGTTAAGTTAAAAAAGCCCCAAACAAACCTCAGAAAAAGATAAAAGAAAGAAAAGTAATAATTTTTCATTTGTGCCTGATGGGCTTGTGTTTTTTTTTTTTTTTTAACTGTTTGCAAATCTTCAGTGTAATGGTTTGAAACCCAGTCGTGTCATTTCTTTACGCCCACACACAGAGCTGCAGTAGTGCAGACACTGTAGCAGGCAAACCATATTACCAGCATCGGCCATTAAAACTCTTCCCACACCAAGCGTGGGCTGACTTCACCCCCTCCTCTCTTTGCACACACCCCACCACCCACCCTTCAGTTTTCAAATGCTTAAAAAAAAGAGAAGAGAAAGACACCGAAAAAAGAAAACAGGATGCTTCGTTTCAACGCTATTCCAGAGAGACCTGAACCTCTCCACCTGCCTGTGAATTGGCCACCTAAAGGTTAGCAAGTGCTTTGTTATCATTTTATATAGACAGAGATATAATTAAATTCCAGATGGTAAGACAGAAATTTTAAATGTATATTTTTTTTTAGTGTGATGGTTGTTTTACTTAGTAATGAGAAAGATTTTTTCCTAAAACACAAAGCATTTTAGTACTGGCCCCACTTCTGTTTTTAAGAGGGCTTTAATCAGTATTTTTTCCATCATTTAGTCCAACCTCCTAAACTTTAAAAGATGGATTGGGGTTATTATTTTTCTGTTAGAGCAACCTGTTGATTACAGACTGCTGGCTGGAGGTTGTTAACTCTTTCCTAACATGAGAAATGCACAGGAGCGAATTTGATGAAAGGACAAAAGAATGGAAATCCTTTGAGGTTTTTAGATTTTTTAAGCACTAACAATCCTATTTTTTTTTTTTATTGTGAAGCTACCGACAATGTTACAAAACCAACAGATGTGTTAGACATGTTTCCTTTTAGAAAGAGGAGGTGTAAATTTAAAATAAAGACATAAAACAAACTAGAAAGCATTTCTTATGACTGGAGCTGAGAAAAGTAGTAGCATAAGAAACAGAATAGGAAATATTCTCTGATGCAAATTGCATGAAGAAATCAAAAAGGCCAATACAATGTTTACTTACACACTAAAATATATTTTACCTAACAATGCTCTTATTGATTTAAGCCTTCTGAATATTCTCATTTATGGATATTCAAGAAAAAGAGAATCAAAAAGATAGAAAACTGTAAAATTAATAATGATCAAAACAGTTGGTGCTATTCTAGAATGAAGGAAAGGTATTACAGATCCCATTCTTCTTAAAAGGTTGTAATACTGTGCAGTGTTCACAAAAATTTTTAAAAAAATTAAATTTCACTGATATTGCACAATCATGGAAGTACAGTGTCAAAAATATTTGTCCTCAGGATATGGTACAAGAATCTCAAAGTTCGAGCAGCGTGTCTTCCAGTTGCTTTGTACTTTTATAACATAGGAAGCAGGGCAAAACTTCAGGAACAATGAATGGCTTAACAAGTTGCAAGATTTCCCAAAGGCAGAATTTGAGCAAGAAATGTTATCACTGAAAGATGATGAGGGTTTCAGATGATTAGGGAATTACACATTTCCTAATTCTGCAGGGGCCCGAGGCTCTCGACTTTGTTAACAAGGTTATAAGCAGTCTGCACACTGCTGTTGGAACTTGCAGTTTTGTAAGATCAGACACAGCCCTTAAGAACAAGCGAAAAGGTGAAGTCAGTACTTCTGTTATGAAACATTTCAAGGTACGGAGTCAAACTGAGAAAAGAGCAAAGGCAGAAAGGGTTTTTAAGTAAAACAAGATTAACAGTAATTTCTGGGCTAATCAGGAAATGTATCAGTTCCGTTTTGCTAGCTTGAACTGAGGTCTAGAAAGCACCAGAATTAGGGTACACTCATAAACTTTTCTTTTCCATCAAAGAAGTAGCGTTTAAAGTACCTGCACAAAATTTATTTCAGACCCTATGGTTCACTATGACTTTATTATACTAATACTTAAGTAGAAGTTTTGTCTACTCAGTCAGGGGAGTTCTTCATAAACCCTGGCACCTTGTGCTAGCTGTCAGTGGTAGATGAGCAACTGGAAATGATAATTCAGTATCTGGATCTTCTGCTGCCAGTAAGATATTGTGTACTGTTCTCAGCAGCATTGTCCTTATATGAAAAAATAATAGTTAACAATCCTACAAGATACTTTCTTTACATTTAAGTTTGTAAAATACTTTAAAACATGTAAAACTTTAAAACTTTAAAAAATAGGATCTTGAGATCTATGTCCTTATTAGTATAGGAAGCATGCTTATTGCTACTTTCACTTGATCATACCTTTGACTAAAACCCTGCAGGTCTCTGTGAAGGATACAGGGTTTTAGACACCTGGGAAGGAGCCCTTTCCCCAGATAGTTGGAACCTAGAAATCATACCAATGGTATCTGGGTTTATCTCCTCGAATCCTGATTAAGATGTGGATTGAGAATGAAGTGCAACATAGCACCACATACTCCCTTCTGTGTAGTACCAGACAGTAGGTTTATCTTTATACATAATTAAATTAGATATTTTGCTGTATATTGAGACAACTGAAGTTAATTGGATTTCTCTGAGCAGGATAATGTTTTGAACTTAAATGAATAGAGATTCCATCTTAGGAAGTCGCACCCAAAACCAGATTGGGTGAAAAGACAAAACAAAAATCACTTAATTTCAAATAGAACTAATGCAGTGTAATACTGGTCCTCTGTATTAACGGTACAGTTCAAATTACTTCTAGCCATTACAGCAGTATGTTCATCCATAGAAATGGGAGGAATCACAGGATGCTGTGGAGTCAGTCTGATTCCACAGTCAGTTATTCAAGATTTAGAGATTTTAGATCAAGCTTCAAAAGATTCTGCTAAGCCCTGAAACCTGTGTGATAGTGGCAGACATCCATGCAGTCACTTGCTTTAGTTGTTACTTGCTTTAGCTGTAACTTGCTTTAGTTAATTCTTGCTTCTTTAAGCCTCTCAGGATAAGAAGTTTGCAGCTTTAGCATTTAGAATTTGATATTCTGCTGAGTGTTCTAAATAATGAATTTTAAAAGCTTATATATGTTTTAGAGTTGCTACTAGTTCCACATACTTCTGGAATTACTAGCACTGTTTAAAATAAGCGTCCCTTTTTAGTAAGTTCATCTTAACTTAAAATAATAATAGTCTCAAAGTGGAATAAAATATAACGGACATCAGGTATGTGATAAACCTGAAGAGAAATTAATTTTGACTGGTTATGTAAAATGCCCATAATCATCTCTTTGTTATGATTTGATTCATGCCAGCATTCTATTCTAAGTTGTGCATCTTTTTTTCTCCGTTAGTTTGTTGACTGTAGCATGCAATAATCCTCCAGAAGATCTCACGTATATGTGAGAATCCATTCCTGTAAGAAAGTATCTCCCAGTAGAGCTAAAACTAGGTGCTGCCTGTAGTTTTACCCATATGGACAGAACGAGTATGTAGATCAGAACCACGAGTCATTGTAAAGCAGTTCACAATGTCAAGGAGTTTTCTAGATTCACTGATTTTCAGTGTGTGCAGCACCATTGCCAATTACTGGGAGCATTTCAGGGTATAACAGAAACTGGAAGGATTTTAAGGAATAACACTGGGCCCTTTTAAGAGCTTTTTAGCCCCCGAATAACTAAATGACAGGCAAGAAAGACAGGAAGAATAAGACCGAAATATTTCTCCACCTCCAAAATTAAAGGCCTACTAAAATAGGGTTCGGAAACAAACTGAAAGCAATTCAAACAACAGGCAAAACTCTCCAAGATCAATAAAGCTGTGTAGAAAGAAAATCCATTGACACCTCCATCATTAGTCTATCATCTGAATTACTAAAAGAAAAAGCTCCCACTAAAGTGGATATTGGACAAACAATCATAATAATAATAATCATCACTATTTAGTTTACAAGATTGTGCTGGTTTTGACTGGAGTAGAGTTAATTTTTTCCATAGTAGCTGGTGTGGGGCTGTGTTTTGGATCTCTGCTGGAAGCAGCGTTGATAACCCAGGGATGGGTTGGGTCCTGCTGAGCAGGGCTTACACAGAGCCAAGGCCTTTGCTGCTCCTCACCCCACCCCACCAGCGAGCGGCTGGGGGGGCACAAGGAGCTGGGAGGGGACACGGCCGGGACAGCTGACCCCAACTGACCCCAGGGATATCCCACACCGTATGACATCATGGTCAGTGTATAAAGCTGGGGGAAGAAGGAGGAAGGGAGGGTGTCACTGGGAGTGATGGTGTCTGTCTTCCCAAGTCACCGTTAGGCGAGATGGAGCCCTGCTGTCCTGGGGATGGCTGAGCACCCGCCTGCCCTTGGGAAGCAGGGAATGAATTCCTTGCTTTGCTTTGCTTGCGTGTGTGGCTTTTGCTTTCCCTATTGAACTGTCTTTACCTCAACCCACGAGTTTTCTCACTTTTACTCTTCTGATTCTCTCCCCCTTCCCACCAGGGGGGAGCGAGCGAGCGGCTGTGTGGGGCTCAGTTGCTGGCTGGGGTTAAACCACAACAAAGACACAGGCTGCAGCTATGGGTCAAGACACCATCCCTGGAGGTATTTAAAAGATGGGTAGATGAGGTTTAGTGGTGGGATGGCAGTGTTAGGTTAATGGTTGGACTTGATGATCTTAAAGGTCTTTTCCAACCTAAACGATTTTATGATTCTATGATTCTATGTACCAAGTGTCTTCTCTCCACCATTCTTTCCTTTTCCAACACATTTTAAGAGAGAACTTTACTGTAAAGTTATAAGCAAATTACCTTTACAGGTATAAAGAAAAAAATTCTACCGTTGTGTCAGTGTATTTCACTGAATGACACAACTGAAAGCAGTGTACAAAGTGCCTACATTTTGAAGACAGCTGATTTTGTTTATAGGTTCCTATGTGAGTAATGATACGGGATACAAAGAGATTGAAATGCTGCTTCATTTTCTTCTGTTTCATCTCTTCCTGTTTTCTGAAGGTTGTTACTGTGACACCAATGTAAAAAAAAAAGAAAAAAACAACTTCCTACTTCTAATCTGTTTCAAGTCTTTGTCCTCGTTTCTTTCTGCTTGCATCAAGTATTGACAGAAATGAGACTTCTTTTGCTGAAATGCCTGGCTCAATAAAAGGTACGTAAGCTAAAATTATTTACAGACTAAAGAGGATTCCATTTCTGTATGCTCTCTGGTATTATATTTAAGGTAGGGATCACCAAAAGCTTTTAGAAAAGGCAAAGACTTCTAGTCTAATATAGTATGTAGATGCATGTTCAGAATGTTCAGAAGCTGCTTCTCTGTGGTTACAAAAATAAACTCTCATGTCTACAGATTATATCTGTAGACCAAGCTAGGGGATTGAGCACTGCATCTGCTTAAAGACTATGATGCTCCTCTCAATGCGTTGTAAAAAAATTATATGTAAGTGCAGGAAATAAGTAGTTACATGTTTATTTAATGATTTTATTAACAATGATGGGCAGTTGACAGTGCATTTACATGTGCCATGCAGAAGACAAAAATCTTTTGGTTCTGTAAACCAAGATTACAATCCTGATAAAACAAAGCAAATTTTATAAAATGTATTGGGAATTAAGGAAAAATGATTTAGAAAACAGGAAGACATTGGATTTAAAATTAGTCTTTTATACCACCCCCCCTTATTGGAATACTTTATACTATTCTTACATACCGCTGATTTGTCATCTGAAACTACTCCACTTTCTGACTTTTCTGTGTTCCACAGACCTACCTATGAGTGTACCTGAAGGTATAATTCAAACTAGGAACAAAATACTTGTATTTAAATGGAAGTTTATTGACCAGTTTTAATAGCTTAAGAAACTAATTCAGAAAATTTTGGACAGGCCAAATCCTGCTTTTAGCTTTGTTTATTGGAAATTTTTCCTTATCTAATTAGGATCAAGTTTTTACACTAGTAGGTCGATGTTACGAGTTACAGATTGAGCTCAGAACATCAGGTAGATGCTCAGTAACAGAGCCTGCGGGATAATCGACACAGGAAGTTTTTCTACTTTAGGCAAGGACTACCCAGAATTAGCCTTGGGGTAGAACTAGTTTGAGATAAGCTATTTTTGTCAATGTACAAAGAAATATAGTTGGGTTTTTTTTGTATATAGAAGACAGATGTGAAAAGTATGATCATATTTGCCACAGTAGAATACAAACCACAGAATTTCGCTTAGGAAGAAAGTATCTTTTGTTTGCTGTGAAAAGCAGCTAACTACCACAGCTGGTAGAAATGTATTCTTAAACTCTTAAAAGCAATGAGATTGTGTATCACCATTTAGTTCAGTTGTTTAGCATTAGTTAAAACTTTCCCTTCAGTTTTCTGTAATCATTTAAGTATTTTCTTTGTGGAACATCACAGAGCACTGAAATGATTCTCAGAATTCCACTGTATTTTGGGCCCCAGAATTTAACAGAATAAGCGAGATTACACAGAGACTCTGGTACTTTGGAACTATAGGTTTCATATTAAAAACATCTGTCCACTGCAAGCCCTGCTAACGTACAGGCTGGCCTTAAAGGGCCCATCAACTACGCAGGTGCACGAGAATATTCAAAGAGAGAACACAGTTTGTGATGCTGGAGCAAGCTTATCAGAGTGGGAATGTAAATTCTGCATTTCCACCTTCTCTCCAGGGGAAGGTGGGGAGTGCAGATACCCTGGCTTGTTTCATCTGATGTGGTACTTGTTAGATGTTCTAGCTACATGGTATTCAGACTTCTTTTTTCTTCTTTGAGTCTTATCTCTGCAGCATATTTTTTCCCCTCAGCTTTTTTTTATTTTCACATCTTTGGAAAAACTACTGCATGCTTAGTTTCTGAGTACCCTTGGCTCATGATTTATCACTTGCTGCTGTTTTTATTGTATGCTGTGTTTAAATTGCTATAAATAAAAGTGACTGTATAGCTTAAGAAACATCTTAAATGGACTTGAAATGTTGATAACCTCACTTTGCAAATTAGAGAAATCCACTTTTATCCCATAGTGTTAACCACACTGCAGAATATGGATGATAACTCAGTTCCTTTAACAAGCCATATTCTTTTAGCATTCTTTTATCATTACAGTCAATACTGATATAACAAAGCCACTTAAGTGATTGTTCCATGTAGACATCTCTAAAGTGGACAAGAGGAGTCCATGCTTGATAACAGAGTTTGATTTGTAAAATCTGTGAGAAAGGAGAAAAGGCAAAATCTAACACGTTGCTGTGCACAGATCAGTTCATTTTACAGGTTGTTTTCTTGGGTTTTTATTACACTAAAAGCTTTGGGTGAAGAGGAAGAGTCCCAGCAGGCACCTATACCTTTCCCACAAGTGGTCTAACCCTGTGCCCACTGCTTCTCGGTTACAGTGGCTCATCAGCCGTTTTGTAGATGCATGTAATGCATGCGGAGAAGCTAATGGCCTTGCTCGTGACTAGAAGGAAAGTCAGAGAACACATCCCAGGGACCGCATTGCTGTTTTTTCCTCCACTTTTCCAATTCTTGCAATAAGCAAAGCAGATCAGAGAGAATCTGGAAGAAGCCTTGGCTGTGAAATGTAAGTTGCCAGCCAGCAAGAGAACTTCCAGAAGTGGTGCAGAGGGAGGAGCGCAGAGGAAAAGGTACCGGGTTCTCGGTACGTTAGTTGTCTGTTGCTCAAGGGGACAAATATTTACAGTTGCACTGTGAGCTACATGTGGGTGTGAAATAATCAGTGGGATTAAAGGCAATATCCTAATATGCAAAACCTTTTCCTTTGCAGAAGACTGATAACCCAGAGGGTGGCTTATCTTTCAGTTTTGATGGTGCATACATTTAATATGAAAACTCCCTGAGTTCCTACTCTATTTATTGAGATGCTAATTACATTTATTACTGAGCACATAACTTGTTGACCTTAATCTGCTCCATTTGATCATTAATAGAAAGTTATTTTCCCATTTTTTCATGTGACGTGAGACATTATAATTTTCATTTGTGAAGTAACAGAATTTCTTTTGGATCTCCATCCAGCTTTATATCAACTTACCATTTTTATTAACTGCTCTAATAGTAACTAAGGAATACTCAAACCCAATTACATTGCGTTGCCATTTCTACTTTATGTGAATTATTTGCAAAATTCTCAGTAACTACATGCAACAGAGATTTTGCTTTGAATAACAGTAACATAGTGTGTGTGTCACGTGGAACCAGTCCAAATTTCAAACAACATTTCTGAGTAATGTTTTTTACTGATTCCCTATTAAAATGATCACAGGAAGGTACAGGAACACCACTACAGATTATGCAGTAAGGCAACAAATGGCAGATTTCACATTTAGCCACTGATTATATAATTTCAAATGGGGTTTTTATGACTGACTGCACAAGAACAGCCAATTATTTCTAAGAGCCAATGGATACAGAGCTGTGAGTATAGCTGAATAAGAATTTGAATAAAAATTCTAGATCACCTTCTAATTTTCACCCAAACTATAATTACAAGAGGTTATGCTGATGCCTCTATCAGTTCTTCCAAAAATAATTTTCAACCAGCTTATTTTGATAGTTTCCTAGTTTCTTTCTAAGACAGAAAAAAGACAAGGTAAACTTTTTGTTAAAATAAGAAGTAGCCTGGACTAGCACCAACCCTGAATGTATTTGGACAGCTTTTGTAAGAACAGGTTCACTTTTTCCAAAAAATTGTGTCTACAAAATGTTTTCATCTGGCATTGAAAGCATCTAAAAATAAGCGGTATACCATAATATCGCCTGTAATTAGACAAAATTAATTTGGGCTACACAAAAGACAGCTTTAATTTATCCCACTGTTTTCCTATGATACCATCTTTTCCACTTTGTACATATTTATGTAACTCTTGCTTGGACAACAGGACATCGGTCTCGTTTTGTTCACGTATTTTCATTTTGCATCACTTGTTGCAATGTGTATAGCCTTAGCTCGCTTAAATTGGGTGAGCCCAGATAATATGCAGCCATGTGTAATGTCCTGCATTTGGAACAGGTTGCCCAAAGAAGCTGTGCAGTTTTTAGCCTCCGAGGTTTTCAAAGCCAGCCTGGCTAACACCCTGAGCGACCCCATCTGACCGCAGTGCTAACCCTGCTTTGAGCAGGTGTTGGGACTAGAGACCTCCTGAGGTCTGTTCTGTGTTTCTACGTTAACATGTATTAATGTAAATTCTTAAATTAAAAAAAAAAAACAACAACATGGTACAAATATGTAATGGGAATATGGTTCCGGAAAATGAAAGTAGTATTATTTCTGGGGTGCTGAGAGCCTCCATTTGCAAATCTGATACTCAGATATTTTGGGTACTCATTGTAGGTTTTAAATGCAATGTTCAATGTTCTTTACACTGGACCAAACTTTAATTCCTAGCTAAGAAATGAAAGAAATGAAAGATGAATCAACTGGAAAATGTATAATGCCTGTATATAAGATCTGTGATGTTCTTAATTGCTAACTTTCCCAGTCCAGCAGTTGAAAGTGTTTATTTTATTTTGCTCCCTGAAGATTCCTACTTGTTTTTTCTCCCCTCCCTTGCAGATACATGAGCGTGTGACAGATAACCTTTGAAATGGAGGCACAGAAGCAGCCTGGGTTTACTGTTGCAGTAGCAGATCGGCCGGTTCCAACCTCTTCTCGTCAGCCTGCACAGGGTTCTGCAGACCTCAGCCAAGGCAGTGTGATTCCTCAGCAGAAGCAAGCACTGCCTCAGCCTATGTATCTAAAAGCCCTCACCATACCCCTGTATCAGCCCATCCAGGCAGGATGCTTTCAGCCAAACAGTCAGTTAGTGACTGGCAGGAGCTGTGTCAATCTAGACAGCAGTAACATACCTCTAATCCTGAATCCACTCGTTCCTTCAGAAGGCACGGATCAGCCTCAGTCAGTTTTTCAGAAACAGCTTGGGCAAACTCTAACATTGAACATAGTGAGCACTTTACCAGTTTTATCATCACCAAATTCTTGTGTAAGCGCATCTATTGGAAGCCCAGGAAAATCAAAAAAAGCTGGGAAATATATCTGCAAACACTGTGGACGAGATTGTTTGAAGCCAAGTGTCCTTGAGAAACATATTCGCTCTCACACAGGAGAGAGGCCCTTTCCTTGCACCACTTGTGGTATTGCATTTAAAACTCAAAGCAATTTGTATAAACACCGAAGAACTCAAACACATGTCAACAACACCAGACTGCCCTCGGACTCTGACAACGGTGGCACGTTGGAGCAAAATGAGAAATCAACAGAGAGCACCACGTCACATCAAGGCAGCAAACTACTCAGTTCCACCTGTGAAGACAAGGGGATACAGATGAAACAAATGGGTTCAGCGACCAGCGCTGTACCAGACACTAAGAAACTTCTTAATGACCTTCCTCTGCCGGCGACAAGCAATTCATCACTTGCTTTGGAAAATCAAGAACCAACGGATCAGTCCTTGAGTTCAAAGGCTACACAGGGGGTTCCTGAAAGAGAACCTCAAAGCTTATCATCGCCAGGAGCTTTGCCAAATGGTCAGTGCCAGAGAAAGAAGATACAGGAGCAAAGAACTCCAACTGCCAATAAGCACATTCAGTTGCAAAGGCAGCAAGCAACCTCTTCAGAAAAACAGTGGGATTACAAGCCATTTGACTGCAAGCTAAAGAAGTGTGAGAGCACTGACTCAGGGTATCTGTCACGCTCTGATAGCACAGAACAACAGATGCCATCATCCAGCCCGTTGCATAGTCTCTATGAACACAGCACAGAACTGGAAAATGAAACTGCCGTCAGCAGCTTAAGGTGTGCCTCCGGAAGCAGTGCAAAGCTAGATGCAGCTGAGAAAGCTACAGCCTTGATGTTAGAGAAAAAGAGGCTGGAAGAACACATTTCAAAACTAATTTCTCATAACAAGAGTGTGGTGGATGATACCCAGTTAGACAACGTTAGGCCCAGAAAAACTGTCCTTTCTAAACAGGGAAGCATCGATCTGCCAATGCCTTATACGTACAAAGACTCTTTCCATTTTGACATCAGGACTTGTGATGTAAATAGGAAAAAGAATCTTTCCCTTTGCTCAGCAAAATCTACCTTTGCACCCCTAGAAAAATGCAAGCCAATGTTTTTTCATTCAGTCCCCACCCAGTTCTCCACAACGATAGACGCTGTGCCCGTGACGCGAAGCAACTCTTTGCCGTTTGTGGAGGGCGCAAGAATGGTACATGACAAAGCAGGTTGCTCAAAACCACTTTCTCTTACTAAGCAGTCTGTAAATACAGGCACTGCTAGTTTGCTGCCTAGCAACAATCTTGCTGCAAATTCAGTGGATTTCCCTAACAGCCATCCCCGAGCTCTTGTCAGACAAACAGCAGTGGATGATTTGCCCCTAAGTACCGTGGTTGATCATCCTCCTCTGTCGGAGGAGTTGCAAGGGAGTAAAAAGCTTGGGGCTGGACAAGTAATCAGTGCTAAAAATAAGAAACACAATCAAAGGAAATTAAAAATGTTCTCTCAAGAAAAATGGCAAATGTATGGAGATGAAACATTTAAGAAAATCTACCAAAAGATGAAAAGCAGCCAAAATGCCAAGAAAATTAAACAGAGGGAGGATAAGATTACAGATGCTACAAGCTTCGCTCCTGATTCAAGGGAATCAGTCGGCAGTACTGAAATTACCGAGGAAAGAGAGGGCAGGAGCTCTGCAAGTGACAGTCATTCCTCCCTTGTGACAACAGGTTTAAACAGTGGTAAATCAGAAACCTGTACTAATGGTATTCCTGTTCCACAGAATGTGTCCTCTGAGGAAACTGCAGGCAGTGTGACTTGCGCAATGGAGATGTCGTGTTCAGTAAATGCTAGTGCACATACTGTAGTGAGCAAAACCTCCCAAGACCTCAGTGGCGGTGACGCAGATAAATACACAGGCAGCAACAGCATGTTGCTGGCTTCGAGCAGTTGTGAGCTCAGGCTTCAAAATGCTCAGCGTCAGCTGAATGCCACCAGAAGGAATGATGACTGCTTGCCGGTACAGAGTAGCAAATGGGAAAAACCAAGCCCTGGGAAAGAATCCAGTACATTTGAAGCAGATTGTAAAGGCACTTCAAACAACTATGGAAGCCATAGCAGGAGTAAGGAAGCCGGCCAGCATGCCCCGACACTCCCATGGGACCATTGCAACAAGAACAGAGAAGCCACAGGGAAATCCCAGAATTTACCATCAGAAAGAAAAAAACTGAAATTTGAAGCAGAGAAGACACAAAACATTCTTTCAAAGTCCTGCCCTAGTCCCAGTAGTGAAAACAATGCAGTAACTGAAGCAGAGAGCGCCTACTGCACTAGCACTCGGTGTCTTTCCACCACATCGGTGAAATTCTCCAGTAAAGCAGAAGAGAAAAAATTAAGCACAGGAATTAATGAATCCACTGGCAGTACTGAGAATGTGGAGTATATGAAAACAACCAAAGTCCCCACAAAAGTTCTTACTTGTAGTGATGTTAACCTTCCTTCACATTCAGCAGGTATCTCAAAAGCTTCATGTGTAGGATTCTTAGGGCCTGCATTAAGGGGAAGTGATTGCAATTCTTTTGCAACAGACGAAGATGTCAAAACATGTCTTGTGAAAACAGGAACAAAAGTACCACTTTTCAGTGACAATGCTGTTGATGTGTCTTCTAAAATTCATCCTCTTCAATCTGGTCACTTAACTCCCGTCCCACAACAAAATGCCTTTTCTCCAAAATATATCCTTAAATTGCCACAAGACAAGAGAGCCTCAGATTTGTCACTTTTGCTGAGATCAGAACAGATTACACCTTGCACATCTGGGACAGACACCATAACCACCCCCCCCCGCTCTTCCAACAGCGGATCACGCAGTTTCCACTCTAATGATCTGGTTTGGTCCCCTTTAAAATTTGAAGTGAGACAAAAGGCCAGCAAAGGAGAGCTATGGTGGAACTTACATGCAAACTGGAAAACTCCGGTATTTTGTTCACCACTCAATTCAGAAACAACAAATATCTTAACCACAGCAGATGATAACGCCTTTTATGACCAAAACTCCAGGGAGCAGGATATTACAAGAGATGCTTGGAACAACAAACAGAACAAAAATAAATTAAATTATCAACGTCAAACAGAAGAGAAGTGGATGAGCATACCTACTTCCTCTACACAGACTCCGAAGAAGAAAATATGCTTCACTTCTCTGTATACAAGTGGTTTTTTCATATCAGCTGACATCAAAGAAGAGAGGAAGGTTTTACATCACCTGTGCTCAGGAAGTGACTCTTTGATAATGACATCGGCTTCTAGCAAGGGTGCAGAGCCAACAGTCACGGGATGGGACAGAGCTGGAAGTCCACGCATCCTTAAAGACATTTCTCCGACACTGCAGGACACGCAGCATTCTCACAGCTCAACAGACAACCCCGCTTATTTCTGCCATTCTTTTGGCACTTTTTGTTGCCACGCTCTCACCACTCACCGTAAAGAATTCCCAGCCCTACCCCACAATAATCTGACTTGCTACCCTGGAAGTTCAACAGTGTCAAGCACAAAGAGCACCTTCCCATCACTAAATGCTGAACCTCGATTAACTTGGTGTTGTTTAACAAGAAGCCTTCCTCTGCCTGCTGAGCAGAAGGGGAACGCGGACTCTGCTTATTCCTCCATGCATACCTGTGACAAGGAATCTAGCAATGAACACGCACTGTCAAAATACGACATTTCTATTTTCAAAATGAAAAATATTAGCAAGACTGTGGCGTACGGCTTAACAAACAGGAGTTTAAAAACATTTGTTTCATCCTTTTCTAAAGGATCGCAGATGCCAGAGGTAATATTAGTAATCCTATTTCCATTCTCAAGAGGGTGTAATTGGCTGACCTTCCCCTCCCCCCCATTAGAAAAATAAAAGAATTATCAAAAGTGTATTTATGGACAATTACAGGCATTTGTTGAAACAGAATTTAAGTTTCTTTCACTTGGGAATTTCAGTAGGAATGCTGCCTAGTGAGAAGAGTGTATTTCTATTTCTTGATCTTTCCCCTTATATTTTATATTCTTCTGTAACAGCACATGTATTTCACTTCTTTCATTTTAAATGAATATTTGAATTAAAGTAGGACTTAAGTAAACCATTAATGCCAAGACTTTATTATACCTGGAGACACTTGGAGTCAAAGACAGACTGTGTACAAGATCTCTCATCATACAGATACCCTGAAATGTCAACAAAACCAAATTTATACACTGTAAAGTGTTTAAGGCTTGAAAGCTTTTGGGTTTTAGGTAAGTGAAGATAGACTAGTCAATCTGTACAGATCCTAGAACAGCTCTGTAAGACTAAGCTTACTTTTTATATAGGAGGAAGAATACAAAAGAACATACACATACACATGTGAAAGAAGATCCACAAAAGCAGTGAGTTGTTTTAGTTTGTTTTATCAAAGTAGATGGACCATGTGATTAGAAAAAAACTAACACACAAATTCTCAGAAAAGTTCAGAGTTGTGCTATTTAACTGCTATGCTATTCAGAGCTATTTGAAAAGAGCCCAGATTTCCAGTCTCTCAGCTAATGCAATTCACAATTTTCATGTACTTCTTTTTATTCCAATATTCTCAACAGTTAAGCTCAGCAGCTCCTGGTGGTGCTTTCAAAAATATTTCAGAGCAAAAGAAGAAATCTGTAGTTTGCAAAAAGGAAAAACTCTCAACAAATAAACTCAAGAGGAGCCACAAACAGAAAAAGATTAAAGTCACCCCAAAATGGTAAGGAATATGGTTTTCAGCTCCCCTAGATACAGACATAATTTTGCTAAAATAGATGTAAAAAGTCCACAGAAAATACAAAGTCATCCCCAAAATTCAACCTTGTCAAAATCGGGGGGAAAAATAAATCTCTCAGAAAAAGATCGATATGTTGTTTACTATCAGGAGCAGACTTTTCTAAGCAAAAGAGACATATAACTAAGAAAGATGATGACTGGTCAGTTGACTCTCACCGTGCGTTAGAAATTATTCTTATCTGTCAAAATTGTCAGCGTTTACTTTTGTTTGAAGGGAACCAAAATACTTCAGTTTTTAATCCTGTTCCAGCTAAAAGCAGTGTGTGAGACCATCTGTCCTTAGAAGAACGATATCCTGAACTCGTATTCACAAGAGAATGTGGAAAAATATTAAGTTCTAATATAAACTAACAAAACCATCTGTAGTTTAAAGGATCATTTGGTTTAAATAAAAAGCAGGAAGGATTTGAATATAAAACTATCAAAGGCAACAGTGTCTCAATCACCAGTTTCTCTGCATTTAATGGGAATTCATATCAATGTAAGATTTAGCTGCTAATCTTTTAGGAGTGTGAGGTAGCAGAGTGGCTGATGAATTGCTTCAATAAGAAGCACATATTGTCTGCATACATCCCTCTTGTTTTATTTCATGACCAAAATCAGACAGAGTGACTCCCCCATGGGTCAAATCAGTGTCAGTAACTTCATCGCTGTGTCCCGTCTGGCAAACAGCACTGCAATTTTGAAGGATTGTAAGAACAAAAATAGAAGGCTCAGGTGCATATTATCCAGTCTAGTGACATTCTTCTAGGCCTTTTTTCTGGTTTGGTTTCTGGGTGGGTTTGTTTTGTTTTGGTTTGTTCTGTTTTGGTTTTTTTCCTACTGGTCTCAGAATTTATTTATTTGGCTACATCAGGTAAGTACAGGGACTCAATTCAGTGCAGGCTCAGGTCATACATATTAGTAGCTAACTGGCCAAACTATTAATCATTAAATGTAATACATTTTTCTAATACAGCAAACACCTGAATAAGCACATCCTTTTAGATTTACTTACTACTCTGTGTATAGTGACTGATTCTATCAATATAGGAATGGGACCTTCCAATGTAATTGAATCTCAATCATTAAGAGAAAGATCTAGCTAGAGTAGAAAACAAAGCAGAGTTGGATTATTCAGCATGAGGATTCTATGTAGCTGTAAAACTTAGGTTGTTCATTAGTGATGATGAATAGGTAGCACATAAGAAGTGAAATGAAAAGTAAAAAAAAGCCAACATCTGTGCAGTCTCAGGTGATTCCTCTGAGATTCAAGTCTTTATGAGTTTGTTGTTTTAAAATTCCAGACATAGGAAAAAGGCTCTGTTATTTCTGAATCCTTTTGTCTTAGCAAACCAAGGATTTCCTCCTGAGAAAAAATGTAATGAAATAATTGTGGGTCTCTTGCGTAAAATCCTGATTTTTTTTTTTTTTTTGAGTCAACATAAACAAACATCTCCTTCACAGTAGTAAACTGCTGTCTGACTTAGATTTACCTGGTGATGTGGTATTATTCTACTCTGGTTGCTTTTAAATAGCAGGCATTTGTTTACCCTTTCAATGCCATTGGCAATGCAGGTACAGAGGGAGGCACGTACATGGATGTGCTCAGCTGAACCGACTGAGCAAGCGGCACTGTTTTCCAAATAGGACACTGGATGCTTTCAAAAAGGGCTATTCATCACAACCCTGTAAATTTAATAAGTATAAGAAGTGCCATTCTCCTCAATCAAAGATACAAGGTAAGTATTTTGAATATTTTTTTAATGTATTGAATTTTTATTTTTTAAGAGAATGAATGTTACCAGTGTCTCTGATAGGCATCTGTTCCACACAGAACTGCAAAACCGCTTTTGTCCTTCAGTATGTTCTGCAAGTAAAAATACAAATGTCTCACACATTTTCAGAACTGAACACACGGTGATTTTCATACACATACTTACATATGTGAATTTGACAATTAAGAGGGCATTTTAAAAAGAAATAGCTCAAAATAACCTTCCCCTAGAAGCCCAAACAGTTTTAAGATGGATCTTTATCAGTTTCTGAAACAAGATTGTATGTTTGCAGTGTGAAATGAGTTTGGTGTGTTGACTTGTTTTCTGTGTTTCAATGACTGTCCCCCCGTTTAATTAGCAGTATTATGCAAATTATGTTTATACCACAACCATCTTAGAAGCAGGGACAATACCTTGTGTTTGTTCATAGCAGATATGAACAGCTACTACATTGCAGACAGTAATGGCCAATTAAAAAAACCCCAGTAACTAAAGATATATTAAAAAGTGAGAAAATGTATCAGGCTTAGAATAAAAATTTACAGAAAATAGTAAAAAAGTAGAAGTTAGTTCAGTGATATGATGAGAAATTTAGTAAGTTCTAGCATGTGGAGGAATAAAAATCAAAGTAAAAGTTTCTTCAACCTCTTTCCAATAGAAAATTACCTACACCAGCAAAAAGACACATCTTGTTCCACCTCAGAGAAGCCACTTTGCAGAAGGAAAAAAGAAGGAAAGAATAACTCAGGAATATTTTCCCATACTGAAAATCTAAACCATGTCAAACAAAAAGACAAAATGGATAAAGAAGTAGGTATTGTACTTTAATTCATGTATTTTTTTTAAAGAAAAAAAAGATATTGGTAATTAAAACTTGAATTATATTCAGCTGTTCTAAAGTTCAAGTTGAGACTACTTCGTACCACAGATTATGCTTAAAAAAGTGTTAAAGGTATTTTGGGGGTTCAACTATAATGAAAACTGACCAATGTTAGGATTAGGTTTTTTAAAAGAACAATTAAACTTGCATCAATTAAAAAGGATATTTCTCACAGTTGCTGTCAGAGGATTGATTAGCACTGGTGTTAGAGGTGCCAGTAGGTGTAGCACAGAGGATCCTGAGACAGACACAGTAAGCTTGAAGCTAGAAAAGCGGGGAGGGCAGTAATGGCCACGTAACGGTGGAAAGAATGTGTATCCAGCATTGCAACTGAATTTCTTTAGCCCTTTGTGGAAGCCAGTGCTGCCACGCTTTCAATGCTACCAGCAGCTGCATTAGCTTGAAGGGGTCTTAGACTCACCTGCACGTGCTGCAAACAGCGCGGTGGCATGCAGTGTCAGCGCAGCTTCTGGGAGTATTCTGTGCTTATCCTAATCCTTATACTTTTCCCTAGACTTCTGCTGGCCACACTTGAAGACAAAAGCTACGGAACCAGGCTGCTGTTATGTAGCATGAGCACTGGTTCTTCGTGTAGCATAAGCAATATCATATTTAGGAACCTAATTCTTAAAATGTGTTTTACTAAGTAATTTTATTTCCTACACATATCTCACCACCTTGGACATTGTAATATTTCTTACAGATTCATCCCAAATCTTTCCCCCTACACTGCACAAACATCGTTGCAATATATGTATTGAAATATCTTAATGAAAAGAACATCATCCTACACAGTACATGAAGATGCAGCTTGAAATCCCTAATCCCCTAGCATCCATAAATTATTAGCATGATCAGTCACCTAACCAAGAAGAAAAACACCTGAGGAAAAAATACATCCTTTACTACACCTCCCCCACACACTGGGAGGAAAAAAAAGTTTTCTCATCAAAAGAGGGATGAGTAACTTGGTCTGCAGTAATAAAAAAAAAAAGAGTGCAGATATAATCACAGTTGTATAAATAAAGGTTGACATTATGCTTAATCACTCAGTTGTTATGAGTTATAGCAGAGGTAAATGTTTTCTACTGATATAATCAACTCAGTTATCATTGCACTTTTATAAAGGATGGAATTGCTCTGGATTGAAAATTTTAAATGTAAATTTCTTTTTTCCCCCTAATTTTTACAGGACATTTCTGGGCAAATCAGGGAACACACAAGAACAAACTCCTCTCCTCTGGAAATATCTATGATGGCTCATTCCCTTTCATCCACAGTTAATACAGCCATGCAGCAAGTCAGCAGTGATGTGGAAATCCGCTCTTTGGTGAGTCAACCACTTGTGCTTCAGCGATCAGTCCCCGGGGAGTCACAGCCGAATGCCCAGAGTGACTCAATGGCATCTTCCTGTTGGCCTTGCCCTTCTGGTTTTACAAATACAGGCACAGGTGACCAACCTGACAGCACACACTCGGAGACTACCGGTCCTTTTTCCTCACATCTAGAAGCAAGCCAGGAAAACTTACTAAATGTAAAGTCAGAAAGTCAAAGATTTGGTACATTAGACCCGGCGATCCAGGCCTCAGGACTGCAGAAACCTCCAGTTGAAGAAAACACATATTCACCTCCAAAACAAAATTCAGCTCCCAGTTCCCAGCCTGGATGTTCACGTTTATTCGGATCAAAAGCAGAGTCTCTTCCTGAGTCAGTCACAAGGGCTAAATTACCCAGTATAGAATACACAGAGCGGGCAAACTTTTCTCCAAAAATCCCTGACCTTCATGGAAGTGCAGACAAGAATGGAACCCACCCGCAGTCAAACAGCTATGGAAGGCCACACGAAACAGCTGCTACTACCTTTAAAAAGCCCCCGGTTACTCTCAGGTCCCCCGAGTTCAAGACTTACTCTGCAACACCTTCCAGGACATACAAGAAGAGAGGTTTAGAGATGATGAGGAAGCAAACCAGAGTTGAGTATGATGACACTAGCAGTGATGATGAAGATCGGCTCGTTATAGAAATATAGCAACTAGGCTGCTAACAAGATGCTTGTACGACGGCTCATTACAGAAGGAAATACCACAGATGTTTCATCTGTATTTCTGAAGCACCTTAAAATCAGAAAAGCCATTCCTCTGTGCAATAGGCAGTGTTCTCTTCTGGAGAGTCCTTTCTTTCGAGGACTCAAACTTTTTTAAAAAAGCTTATTTGAAGCAAAGAGGGAGCTGGCATCACACATTTCAATGCAAGTGATAAACCTGTGTTTATGAGGGGTTTCCAGCAGTTAACATTCTTGCCAGTCTTATATAAATCCCACAAGTGCTAGCTGCCAGGGGTTGCATTATTAAAAGGCTGCAGTGTATGTATTTCCTAAAAACAATACTATAACAGCAGCTTCCTCAATATATTAGCTAAGATTTCCTGGAAGGGTATGGATGTATTCTCTTCTATATACTCTTGTCTTGTAGTCACTGCCGTCTGTACTGGGAGCGATACACTGGCACTAAGGGGAAGATCTGTTCCCTAAGTATCCATCATATTGGAAGAGTCTGGAAAAATGCTGATCTTTTTCCATGTTGCACAAACGTCAGTGCTTCTTTGTGACAAATGACACAAGCATGCTTTGCTTTGTGTTTTGTGCCTTTTATGCCAAGATCTACTCAAATATTCTTGATTTCTAGTTGGAGAATATGGGTGTTAGCTATTGATATTTCCTTGTGGTAAAATTTCTGACAAGGATTTTCTCATTATATTCATCACATTGTGCTCCAACCAATGTAATCTGGAATGTTTCATTTTTACTGTAATCTGAAGTTTAACTGCAATGGAGCTATTTTATTGAGAGTAAAGAAGCTATGTGGCATAGCTGGTTTTCTTTTTTTAACAAAACGTTTTGTGCTACAAACCCTAAAACTTACTGGTTTCTATGTGAATAAATAAGTAGCTATTTTAACTTGACCAAGTGTGTTCACTTGCTTGATTAAACTGACAAACATTAAAACCATTCCACTTCTACATTATAGTCAAATTCTATACTTAAAACTTCTACCATTCTTATATAGTCAATCATACATAGGGGTTTATGGATTAACCCACATTAGATATTTGGAATTGCTTTTACTTTAATCATGAACAGGTAAACTTATATAGATCATACTCACAAAGAAATCTAGTGTACTACATGAGAAATATAAATGTATATATGCAAAAAGATGCCCAAGCAGCTAACAGAGAGAAAACAGGTGCTAAGTCCCATGCAACTCCTGTGTTTCCAGATGTTTTACGAACGTGACGAGACTTGAGGTCATCTATACAGAGCTTCACCTTTAGCCTCAACTTATGTTCATAAATTTATTATTGGGACAGAAAACAAAAATAATGATCAAAATATTACACCAACTCCTAATTCTAAGGTGTAAAAAAAAAGTTAGGAAAAAAATCTGCTCTTTCAGAATGGAGGATGAACCATGAAAAGTATTTTTCCCTTTCTAAAAACATTACAATATTACACTAATTACACCAATAATTGATGTCAAAACTGCAGGGAAAAAAAATCTAGGAATATAAGTTTAAGGAATTACTCATTTTTATTCTCCTGCTTTACTTCTCATTGACCAAGCGCTGGGATTTTATAACAACAGTATTACTACTAATCTGCTGGTTGTGATCAGAATTTGCAGCTCAGACACACAGTGAACTGGTCTGTTCTTTTGCTACACCTTATGGTAGGCTTCTGTAAACCTCAGTTTTATCTCCGCATAGCACACCATGAGAGGATAAGGTGGAGTAACAGCCTCCTTAACTTGGGAAGTTTGGTATTTAGAGCTCAGCAAGCACGGGCATATTGCAGAAGAATGAATGGTATCAGCAATATGTGGGGCACTGCAAATTGCATATTTTGTTCTCTGAGATACAGTAGCAAAAATACCATTCTGTTTAGAATGATACAGCTGAAAAGAATGATGCAGCTGTAGATTGTTTTTATGTTAGATTTTTCTCTTTATACTGTTAAATTTTTTTATCTTAATAACAATGAAACATGAAGATCTTAGTACATGCACTAGCATTATAGTCCATCCATATTAACATCTAATGATTTTTAGTAGCAATTATACTAAATATCTTAGTCTACCACAAACCTTAGCAGAAGAACTAACGTGTTCCTGAGGAAACTTCTGAGTGAGATTACTAGCAAGAAAAATGTTGATAACATCACTAATATGACAAGTTTCACTGGGTTTGGTATTACAAGGACAAGAAAGATCAAAGAAAAAACTGTCCTGAAATCTTTCTTGCTCTGTTCAATATTTGTGCTCCAAGACAAACTAGAGAGGTATTTGGGTGAATCCCAGGCAAAGAATTTAAATAGTGTGAGTTCAAAGAAGTACACTAATATAACTCCAATTTGGGAGAAAAAGAGGAAAAGAAGAGGGAAGAGAGGCAGGGGAGATGCCATCAGTATTGCCACAATATTGAACCACTCAAAGTTTTGGAACTTTTTTCTGATGGAATCACTCAAGGTTACAGCTGGTTTCTGAATCTGTAGAAAAAGCAGGAGAAAAAGATAGGCAGTGCCTACAGGGATACACAAGTCGTGGTGCTCCCGGCAATGCTGCCAGCCAAGCTCTATCGAAGGCTGCACGACTGCTGTCACGCAGGTACCTGCATGAATATGTTCATTAGGTAATCATACTAACAAAAAAGCATATGCCTGGTTTCAGCTGCTTTAGCTTCAGGTCTTTTTCCATCTTAATTTTCAAACTCCCTGTACACCTTTGTTAATAGCAGTAAGGACGACAAGAAAGTGGATTTTTTTCAATTTTTAATCAGAATTTTCAATTCTGTGCCATTCCATCAAAATACTTGACAAAGTAATATTTCAAATCTTTCAAAGTTCTGCAAAGTCTCTTAGAAAGGTATAGTCTTTTAGAGCTAATGGAAAATTTCCATGCCTATTAAATCTACCTGATCCAGCTGTAAAGAAAAGCTTTGACAAGCACCTTTAGAAAGCACAGTACAAGAAAGCCATCGGATCAAACCACACCAGCAGCCTCCACAGCAACTACATTCGCCTCTTGCTTGTGCAAGAGTTTTATTATTATAACTTATGGGCATGTAATGAATTTGCTATGTAAAGTTTTTTGCATAATGTTTGTGGCTAAATTAAACTTTTTAAAGTGGAATTTCTAGATCAGCAATTTAGAAATATTCTTATGACAGACTCAGAAGTGCTGGGCAAAGAAACATTTATCCTGCGTATATTTTACAGCATTAAATATAGAAAATTCTCATACTGCAGGTGTAACTGGAAGAAAAATGGGACAATTTTAAGTTAGCTGAGAAAGTACATTTTAAAGTCTATTTCCCGACAGGAGTAATCCTTGATATTTTAGCTCAGTATACAGTATAAAAATTTGACCTAACATTAGAGCTGAAAACCAAAAAATCATAGTTCTTTAAAAGCACCAATAGATCTGTGGTGGCATTTTTAACAGTATCACTAAAGAAGGTAGCAACTCTAACACAAATTTTTTCAGCCATAACAACCCTTGGAGGAGTAAGGCCTGAATCACGTACATCAGTGTGTGAAGACTGTGAGAAATGTTCTTGGTTTAAGTTAGGGAACTCAAGGAGTTTGCATAACCAAATCCAACTGGCAATATGGCAGAGCGTGTTTTGGCTTTCCAGAAGATGCTGCATTCACAAAAGAACATATAAGGCTGTACAAGCAAATTATTCTCTACACTTTACACGGCAAAAGTGTCAGCCATGCGACGATGTATTTAATTAACTTGCAAGAAGCTGAACATCAAAGCCACATGAGGGCACCAGGCACAGAGGAAAATCTGTTTCTTTATCCTTCAAAGTCGGCAGCTGTTCTGATAGATCATTGCTTTGCTATAAGCAAATTTGAAACTCCTTTGCACGTGAATGCATCTCATCAACTTTTTCCTCTTTCTACCGAAGGAAGCAAATTAATAAGGAATGCTGATCACTGATAAGATCTATATTCAACACCTACTCAAAGACTGCAAATAAGTGGATGTTTCAGATTTTCCCTCTTTAGATGCGAACAAACTATTTTTTATTGTTTCAAATTTTATATTAGATCTCATTAATTATTGATACTCCACTGATCTGCCTGGCAACCCCCAACTCATACACAAGGGTGGATGAGAGGAGTGCGAACCAACCAGAACAAGCCCAGAGATCACCAAAAACTATATAGATATGCCTTGAATACATAATTCATGAGAAAAGATAATAAGAGCTGGCTAGCTATCAGAAGAGAAAATTAAGGGAGTACATACAAAAAAGTTCAGAAGAAGAATGTGAGAAGACTATCACAATCATCTGTCCTCCGCATCCATTCTGGGAGGACATGAAATGATGGGCTTAATTTGCAGCATATAAGCTAGAAGTTAAGAAAAGCTTCCTATTTAAGGAGCAACTAAGCATGTAATAAATAACCCAGGGAGATTATAGATGCTTCATCACTTGGGAACTTCAGTAACAGTTAAGGCAAGTATTTCTTATTATAGGTATAATATTATTTAAGGCTGGAACAGACTGGCTATCCAGCCCTGTTTTTTATTCATAAATTCTTGTTTGTCAATAGCTTCCCCAAAGCACAATGCCTGAAATACTTAGTGCTTCTGTGGCTGTATATGCACTACTGATACACCCAGAGAGTCCGACCTAAACAAATTCGGTTTGCATAACTCGCAATGTATATCTGGCTTTGTATGTTGCCTATGTTTTATTTACACAACCAAATCTGTTCCCATTCATGAGTGTTTATATTCTAATCATCTTCATGTAGTTAAGCAGCTTTGTTAAACCATTAATTTTACCTTAAGGATTTGTGTGGAGTTATGGCTACAGATTAAGACTCCTGGCCTGTATTTTTCATTTACCATCAGCATTGCACAAAAGTCACATGGATGAAAAGGTCAATGTTATTTTTTTTAGACTTTAAAGTACTGTGAGATTTCAACTGCACATTTAAAGTGTCCTGGTAGAACTGGATAAGTGTCACGTAGAAGCACATAACTTAATAGCTGTGTCTTCCAGGGAACTGTAATGTTACCGCAGTTTGGTTATAAACCATTCCCTTAAGTTTAAGCAGTACTTAAATATAAAAAAGCGGTTTTCTTTCTCACAGTCAAAGTCAATGTACCTATGGACTGCTCATGACAACTGCCTAAATATATTCTGTATTTATGTCATGCTGGAGTTTAGAAGAACTACAAGAGCCAGTTAAACATGGGATGGACTCACTTGAACATATTTGTGTGTGCTTTGCAAAGTAGTCAAAAAGGATTCTTGTGCCATGGGTGCATAGACTCTCTTTAAAACACCCACTACATAAATCTCATGATCAGTCCCTAATGATTATTGGGGTTTAAAAAACAAAACAAGGTGATTCTAATGTAGTCCATTAATTAATCCATAATTCAGTTTTTTTTCAAATTATAGTAAAGGTGCAATTCTAATCAGATGTAATATTACTTAATGTACTTAATCCAGCAATGATTGGAAGCATTTCAGAGTGAGTTAGTTCTGACTCTGATTAGACTCTGGTTCTTATCAAAGGTTCTTATGCCATTAACAAACCGAGCAACTGGATGAAAGCCGTGGGAGCTGGGTTTCATAACCTACTGTGATCTTGTTTTCCAGATGTCTTTGAATGCTACGCAGGTTCAGTAGTACTGCTGGCGAGGTCAATCATTCTAGACAAACGTAGACAGCTAAGCCTTTATGGAGTCAGGCTTCAATATATCTTTCTGAATTACACTTAACCTCTGCAAAGCAAAGCCTCTTACACATTACAGAGGTATTCACGGGGCAAAATTAAGGTCACATCAACAGCCCTCCACACTCGTTTTACACTGATAGAGCTATAGTCAGTGTTTATATCTAAAAATCTTTCTATGTTTTATCATTATTATACATATCATATCCAGATTTTTCTTGAAAATATCCTTCTTATTTCATTGTACATTCCCAAATAAAACATCTTGTCTCAAACACACAGCTGGGAATATGACAGGGTCATTCAGATGAGCCAAGGTAGTTCTCTCGCCTCTGTAAAAAGGAGCCCTTACAGAAACTTCCCCCTCTCCATCAAAATACTTAACGTGAAAAGAAAAGAACAAAACTTATTTCCGTAGCTTGCTTTGGCAGCAACCTAGGTTAGCAATTGAAGAAGGGAAAGGGAGCCAGGGGTGTTCCTACCTTCGTTAGGAAACCACAGTCTGAGAAGTGGAATACCTTGCTGGGAAGCTAAGCCAAGGCTATAATAGTTAGCTCAAATCTCAAAACCTGTGTGTACAAATGCAATTACGAGATTGGCACAACTAGCAATTTAGATAGGTATGTGCACGTACATGTTTATGTGTGTTGGCTGGAAGAAGAAACAGGGAAAGTTACACCTCTTTAAAAGTAATTTGACCATTAACTCTACAGCCTCTTAATGTTCCCATTCCTTACAGAGAATATTTTGCATTGAGCTCCTCAAATGGAAGAAAACACAGGCACAAAACACAACATCACAGCCCCTGCAGCCCACCAGTGGTTTTTGTTCCAAGTCATCCCTCTTATGAAGAAGGTTTGCATAACTTTGTTGATTCTAGTTATGGGTTATGCTAGCTCCAAATGGAGCAACCATTCAAAAGGGAAATGATACAAAGGTCTCAGACCTCAAATCACTAGATGTCCGGAAGCAAGAAAGTAAATATAGCTAAGTAAAGCATAAAAAAGCTGCCTCATCCTGTGCAATATTATAAAGCTTAAGAGATTATATAAAAAGGATTTACAAACTTTGATTTAAAAGTAAGAGCAAAAGCAAATTGGTCATTATTACATGTTTGATATGAAAAACGCAAACTTCTTTTTATTTCTACCAGATGTGGATAGGCAGACATGAACTGTTGGACAATAGTCAGAGAAGTGGAATTAGGGAAATATCCATAATTAATAACATGCCTGCGGAAACACGTTCTATGCTTCAAAAAGAATTCAGGTGCTATTAGAACTGGGAGAACCTCCTTACCCTGAAGATGTTGACAAATTTGAAGAAATTCCAAGCAGGCAAAAAAAACTGATTGGGGAAATAGATTACTTATGCAGAAAGATTAAAGGAACAAATCTTCTACTCTCAATTACACCAATGTGGTCCAATTAAATTCAGTGATGATGTACCAATATAACCAGGAGAAAAACTTGACTGAAACATATAATATGAAGTATTTGCTTAGAAATACTCAGAGGAAGAATTCCCTTTAGGAAGGAAAGGAATTGGTAAAATATTTTAGGGAAACAGTAGGTCCTGTAATAAGATTTAAACTGAAAAGAAGGAAAACAAAGCCAGAGAATGTTCCTCCACAGTTACATCTACTAAATACCTCCTCTGGGATATTTAACATGAAGCTAGAACACAGCCACTCACTGTATAAAATAATTATACACAGGAGGTCGCCAGAGAATGTGATCAAGCAGTTCTTCTCTTAAATATTCCTGTCATTCATAGAATCAGACACAATGTCTACATTCATTGTTTCTATGCCTACATCCATTATTTCTCTCCACCTTAATTCACATAGTAGTGACTAATGCATTATAAAAATTTATCCAAGTCGGATCAGTTACTAAAACGTAATTTCATTGCCTTTATGTGCTATCTATGAGATGTTCCATTTTGTATTCATCAAGAACACAGTGTGTAAGAAGAGTGCCTCAGAAAAAAAAAATCACCATTTTTGTTTTAATTATGACAACACTGCAAAAAAAAAAAATGGGACCAGCAATCTTACCAGTTATCCTTCCGTCCTGGATAATATGATCAAGAGAGAGTTTCTAAGATAGATCTGAAAATACATATATTTGCTGGTATTTTGCTTTTGGAAGCAACAATGCTTGCCCATATTTGAATTTACTAACCGCTAGGCAAAGAGATTCAGAGCATGTGCACTTATGCCTAAAATGCATCAAAATTTTGCAAATGAGAATCCAGATAGAAATGCAGAAGGCAGAAAAATGTTTGGAAACATTTGTATTACTGTTGTGTTCAGGGTTAACAATCGGAAATTTAGCCTTGTAAAAAGTATCCTGACAGCAATCACTTAAACCTATTGTTCATGATTAAAAGTATCTGCCCAAATCTCTGAAATCAGTCAGCCACAGTTCAGATGTGCGACTATGTTCTTAACTGTATTCTTCCTCTTGCAACTTCCAGATCTTCCCCTCAAGATTCCTTCCTCCAGTCTTACAACTAAAATCTCTGTGTAGAGATAACAGCTTTTAGACAGAGTGACTGAGTCAAATCTACACTAATGTGATGGAACTCATAAACCCAATGTCACTGTCTCACTACATTTCTTAGTAGATGAACATTCAAGATCCACATTCTGGTGGTAGTTTCTGTAGGCATAATAAAACCCTCCATGAGGAGACAAGTGGGCTGGATTACTTTTATTTGCTTAGATGTTATTATTTCATAGAACCATTCAGATTTGAAGGCACCCAAGGGCTTTTTGTGGTCAGATTTTGAAAACCCTTATGAATAGAGATTCAAGAATCATTCTGAGAAACTAATTATTTCAGAATGATTTTCCCCCCTTTTACATGCAGCTGGAGTCTCCTGTTTCAACTTATGACTATTGTGTGTCATTGTCCCAATGTGCAGCTCAGTAAAGAGTATAGTCCCTTCTAGCTGGTAACTGCCTCAGAACTATTGGCGTGCTGGCATTCAAACTGAAAGACATCTTCTCTTCTCCAGGATGAACATTGCCTCAGCCTCACCTCACTGACCATGGACTCCCGCCTCCAGATCATTTTGGTGGCCTTGCATTAAACTCGCTCAAGTTTACCATTTCTCTTGTACTGGGGAGCCTAAAACTGGACACAGTAATCGGGAATGGGGTCTAATCAGTGCTGAGTAAAGGGGAATAATCACTTCCCTCAATCTACTGGCTATGTTCCTGTTGACACAGCCCAGGATACTGCTGGCTTATGTTTAGCCCACCAGAACTCTGGATCCTGTTCAGAGGAGCTGCTATCCAGTCAGTCATCCATTGAATGAGGTTGGTCCATCCCAGGTGCAGGACTTTGCATTTTTCCTTGCTGAATTTCATAGGGTTGTGGTTGGTCCATTCCTCCAGGCTATCTAGGTTGTTCTAAACAGCAACGCTACCTTCACATGTATTAACTGCTCCCTCCAATTGATGTAATGCAAATTTAATCAAGCTGCATTTTATTTCCTTCTCCAGGTCATCAATAAACATATTAAATAGGATATTACACAGATAGGTCCAAGAGCAGACTCTCAGGAATTCCACTGGTAACTGGACTCCAGGTACAGTATCAACTATTAACCAGTGCTCTCTGAGCCCAACAGTCCAGCCATTTTTTGCATCCACCTAGTATTTCACCTCTTTACACTAACATCCCAAGCTGGACACAAGGATGCCATGGCAGCCCATGTCAAAAGACTTGCTAAAGTTAAGGCAGACAATATCCACTGCAATCCCCTCATCCATAGATGTAGCCATGTAATCAGAGAAGGCAATGAATCCGTGCTGACTATTCCCAATCATGACCCTCTTTGCGTGTCCAGGAATTTCTTCAGGATATGGCTGAGGTTCACATGCCAAGCAAGAAATGTGCTTTACTCATCTCATGAAAACAAACCTGAAAGATGTAGGTCTGCTATTTTTTAAGTGGAACAAAGAAAATGGGTAGCAAGTTAGCTTGAGGCTCTCTATTTATAAGCATCCATATTGCATGAATAGGAATTCCAGAAGACCTGTGTTCATTGTACTTTTAATTCAGCTCAACTGAAACAAAAACTATGACCAAACATTTTTAAAAAATACATGTCTTAGTCTACACTCAAAGCACACATCCCATGCCAAGCTGCTTCAAGCCATTCAGACGATTATCCTACCCACTGCTGCAGCTCTGTAATGTTTCTGACTCCAGAAATTGATAGAAATCTTAAGCCAAAAAAGTAACAAAACTGAATCTGGTCTTTAGCACAGCAAAGTATCCATCTAAAATTAAATGGGATTTAATTTGCCTCCCAAGCTCTAGATGTGACAAATTTCAGAACAATGAGATATGAAACATTTAGAAGTCAGTACTCAGAATAGCATTTCTGGTGGAAAGATTTCAGATTGGTCTGTAGCAACAGTAACTATGTTGCAGTAAGGCCAAGTCTAAAAAAGCCACTAAGATATACAAAGAGAGCGAACCATTTCTTCACGCTTCCTCACATGCATATTTCCACCACCCTTGATCCCAGGCTGCGTGACAGTAAGAAAAAGAGTGCTTGAGTCAACAGAAAACTATTTAGTTGACTACCCCTAAGCTCTTTACATAGCTTGTATTGCTTTAAATATCTTTGTCCCCTGAAAAGTTAAATTCATTCTACATTCTTCTGGGAAGACTCAGAGCTAGTGTTCCAACAGGCAGTTAACTTGCATGTTGAATTCCCCCTTTTTAAGTGTGTCAGATAATTTTGTTGGAAAAAAAAAATGGTTAAATTGCCCATGAATGGATATTTCAGTTATTTATTTCCCATAACCTACATAAACGTTAACAGCAGCAAGCTACATGCCTTGTTTCAAACATCTTCGGAAAAGAAAACCCCACAAGGCAGCTACATGCAGTAGTTATTTAACTAGTGCCTGACTTTTGCTTAAAAAAAAAAAGTCTTTTTAATGGATGTACACCAGCAGCAGAACATGTTTATGGTTTGCTTTTCTTTTGTCTCACTATATACACTCTACTACTCTAAAATCGCAACTGATATTTTAATAGAGAGAGTAGTTTCATTTGAGACAGCCAAAACATTTATTACTGAAAACAAACATAAAACTTAGCAAGCTTTTCCTCAACTGGTCTGTTCACAGCAAGTACTGAGTCTTCTGGGAGGGCTACTCAGGAACATATTTATTTCTTGCTACCACGTCTTTCCACTTCATTCCACTGGTCTCACTTCCCTTGGCTCCATTTGCATGCTGGCTTTCCCCATTTACATGGTGGGTGGACATTCCTACATGCTTTCGGGTTCAGGAAGAACTAAGCTGGCTCTGTCCAAACTCTCTTAACCTGGGTCAATGCTAGAAACATGGAAGATCAGAACAGCCATATCAAGTTGGCTTGAAGTAAACCAATTCAGAGTTTAGTCATGCCTACGGGGAGCTGCACCTAAGCCAAAAAGCCCTGTTGAAAAGCCCTGGAACTTCCACAAGTGATAAAAAAAGGAATTTCAAAGCATTTAATGAATAGCTGTGTCATCAGACTACTTCCAACATATCCTTGAAAACTGGATTCAATGCAACATTTCAGGCCTGTGTACGTTTCCAGTCTACCCACAAAATCTCTAATTCAGCAAGTCCATCCTCACTTGCCAAATTAACATACTTAGAGAGAGAACTGAAGAAAAAGCAGCAAGGGGACCCAGTCAGGCAGAGGTTTAATTCATTTGTTGGTTCTTTATTTCCCAGTTCAAATAGGCAAGGAGGGAAATGGCTAGGCTGTGGGTCATTGTGGGAAAAATACTAGAGGAAGGATAGCAATAGCTATCTGCCAGAAGACAACTCTGTTATTCAAGCAACCAAGGAGAGGAAGCGTCATTCTGGAGTACAGGAATTCAGGACAGGATACGAAGCACAAGAATTCAACAGCAATGGGATGCTGAAGGGAGACTGGATGTAGCTGCAGAGCAAAGTTCAGATAGAAAAACTTCATATTCAGCCATGGATATAGCTTAGGGAATTAATGCTGAAGAGCTACATTTTTAGGGCAGAGAGCATCAGAGAGACCTCTGGTGCTTTCCCTTGCTGTGAAGGATGGCAGAGGCTCAGGGGATTAGCTAATGAGCAGGTGCTGAAACCAACAGAGATAACAGCCTGAGAAATGGGCACGGGAGTGAGATCAGCAGCAAATAAAGGAAAGCGGTGAACATGAATTAGGAAGAACATTGCCCAGACACATGGGAAATTGTAGGTTTGTGAAGCTTCTCCCTCAGTGGCAGCACAAGCAGTGCCAGAAGGAGACTCAGAGCACCACAGCGACAACAGGCCAACAAGATAAGACCTTCCTCTGTTTCCCAGAGAACCGAGGGGCATGTATTAGTAGCCATTTGCATGCAGCGCCTAAGAGGAGCCTTACAGAATGGAAATGTATTCACAGGTACTTTCCTTTCCCAAGTGAGAAATCAAAATTATGCAATGCGGGGAGAATTAACATCATTTGGGAGACAAAGGCTTCATAGAATGGCACAACTTAAACCAGACCACAAGACTACATTAAACACAGCCAACTCCAAAAAAAATACAGAACCCAGTAAATTGCTCCAAGGGTTCCTAAGCCTACAAGTCTTTTTTTTTTTTTTTTCTTTTGTGGGAGAACACTAGCTATTCTGCAAAAAAGCAGAAATATAAAGAAGTCCTGAAAGCAATGAAATCTTAATAGTCTTTATCAGACTAAAAGGATTTAAATTCTTCCCCTAGATCAATCAAGTCATAAGATTAATTCAGAAAAAATTATACTTTACCAATGATGGTCTGCAGGATTGTGTGACCCTGGCAAACATAAATGTTGTAGTCAATGAAAATAAGCCTTGTTCTTCCACTCAAAGCTAGAGATCTGATCACGCTTCAGGTTGTTTGCAGAGTCGATATGTTCTGGTATGTTTTAGATGAAAGTGAATCCGAATGCAGAGTGCAGGCTTACAAAATTGAACATTACTTGCAAATCACGATTTAGGGAAAATGGCTGTTTTCAAGTTTTCTAATTACATTTTGCCAACAGAGTGAATTTAGCATAGTATTTTCCTCTAAGCACTGTCTGAAGGGGGTATGAGAAGCAAACAAATGTATATGGAAAAATTTTCAGACAGGAGGTAGGTACTTTCCTGTGTAACCGATAATTAATAGATCTCATCTCTCCGGGACTGCACAGAAATCCTGCCTCCCTGAAAACATCTCAATGTGTTGGCAAGATGTAACTACCTGATATCTTCACTTTACTGATGTAACTTAGGCTTCACCAGTTTAGGTGGCACATTCACAGTAAATTTGATGTAGTCTGCCTAATTTCTATTATATTCACATTACACAAAAATGAGATGCTTTTCTACTGTACTTTCCCCTAAACAGGGATGAAATGGAACTCTGGCAACAGCACATCTCAAGAGAAAATGTAAACTCCATTGTTTGAGAGTATTACTAGCCCATTTTGTTCAACAGTGGAATAGAAATACTTGTTAGTCATTGCAGCTAAACCACTTTATAACTGGCCTGGTCAAAACTGATAAGAAACCAATTCCTTGCGCCAGCTGCATAATCTCATTCACAATTAGACTTCATCTTTTAAGTAATCTCAAAAGCCCTCAGGCCCTCCCCAGATGCAGAGAGGAGGAAGCCTGCATTATTTTGATTTGAGAATATCCTCAACTGCTAGTTTGATTTAACATATTATGGATTTCTATACATCTTATTTTTTCGGCTGCCTTTGCAAAGCAGGTACTTTTACTCATAGAACAAAATTATCTGCTACAATGCAGGACATCTGACCTGCACATCAGGTTGCAGAGTAATTTTAAAATTTTCTATAAGTATTTCTTTACTGTACGACCTTTTCTTTCAGATAATGCTGTGTACAGAAGGGTTATAACCAGTAGTATTTGTAGGCTTTTTATCTACTCAGTGAGCGTTTCTAGTTCTACCTGACACTGGATTTTCCTTCCATGAATAGTTCACGTCACAGGTATCAGCTCATAAGTTTCATCTTTATCTTAGCCATAGAGGCCTTAGGATCTATGGCATTTTACTACATGGGAAGAATAGGATCCCTTATGAAAAATAAAAATTACTTACTTAATCCTTAATTCCAGAGCTATTAATGTGCTAAGAAAGAATGCTCTTTCAATTGGGGGTAAAGGTTTTAGGCTTCTTTAAAGGTTAAAATTAAAAAAACCTGGCATGACATGACTATAATACTGTCCAACAATTCACACACAAACCACAAGTTCCCAGTTTTCTGTTGATAAAAAACAGCCATCCACAGTGTTAAAAAAGCAGTTTCCCCATTAGGTGCCCTAACAAAGTTTTCAAACTATTCAAACACAGAGGCATAAATCAAGAAAACAACGCTGGTGCAAGATGTTATATGTAAGTTATACTAAGACGTTAAAGAAAACCATCTGGGCATAAAATGTAAATACAGCCAGCATACAAAAATTAAGAGGAAAATAAAACCAATTACACATTTCAAATGCCCCAAATACAGAGCCTTTATTCTGTAAGATCACTGAATTTTAACTCCAAACATCCATCTCAAACAAAACATTCAGCTTTCCAAGTATCACTGAAACAGAATACCAAAGCTTATGCAAGATGCAGCTTTTTTCAACTCTTTGGCTTACTTAAGAGACAGCTCTTTAAGATGAGGAATAAGCAGCATATCTTCAGAAGTAGTTATGAATCAAAGCTGGAGCTTACTAGACGAGCTTACCATTACATATTTTATATCTCAGTTGTACTTAGAGTCAAAATGCAAACACCATGGCAGCATTCACACAAAAGACAAGGGGAATTTCCCTCAACCAGCTTGACAGGCTTGAAGAACACCACTTGCCCAGCTTGTAGGACATTGCCAGAAAGAGACAGTGAATTCCTAAATCATAATGGAAAACTTCTATCAGAGTTAAACCTAAAAGGTTGGGTTCAGTTTCCTATATTGCTGTATCTTCAGTTTCTGAATGGTAAAGCAACCTGGAGATGCTTTATCGAACCAAGGGATTATGAGTAACCCTGAGAAACAGGAAGAAAGAAAAAGCAAATGGCTAGATACACACCCCAAAGACAGGAGACTGCAGTACTGGAGGAAGGTTAGAAAATGAACCTCAAAAGGCACTATATCTGTAAAGCAATGGTTTTTCAGAGGTGTCTAAAACAAACCAAGGGAAAAAAATAAGATCTTAAGAGGATAAAATACCAGAACTCTGGATTTTTCATGCTGACTTAGTTCAGATCACTTGCATAAGCAACATACTTGAGATTTGATTACATAGCTAGATTTTTTGTTTATTTATTTACTTTTAAACAGGATGCTTGCTTGGGTTTAACTTAGTTTGGGGAAAGGGAAGTAGGGAAGATTTTGAAAACAAACAAATTACTTACAAACAGGCAAGTTAAAAAAAAAAAAAAAATCTGTTATGCTGAAGCCCCCCTCTCTCTAGAGGTTGGTACCTTTGGATTCCCAGCACATTCCCCTTCCTTCCGAGCTACCATAGCAACTGGTAGCGCCCAGCAGTCTGCCACCCTTGACAGAGCCCAGCTCACAGATGATGAGTCTCAGTTTGTCACTGATTTCGGAGATAATTATTGAGATAGGGAATTCTGGCTTCAGTTCCCGATTCAAGAAGGGAGTACGTGATCCCAATTATAAACCATACTGCGAGCAGCAAATGATGTCTTAACAGCATTTATAGCTGAAGTTTAAAATTCTCCTGCAGTTTGTATAAAACAGATGTGACTTTTCAAACTAAGCAACAGATTTTTACTAAGAGGAAAGTTGAAGCAACAGAGTCACTGCATCCTCTGCTTCTGAGGAATCAAAAAGTGAATGATGGTTCTCTGACAGCTAACATACTAAGATTCAATTTTCCTGCTGATCTGTTTTTATTCTCTTTTTCCAAACAAATTTTTCCTATTCTGCTTTTCATATTTCTAGGAAACTCTAGCTACATGTGACTTTGTTGATAGGTCTCATCTGTTTATTTAAAAATCTATGTTTTTTTCTCAACAGATACAATTTTTTATTACAGTCTTCTGTGTTGAAGTTATTGTCCCAGATATTGTATTTACTTGGGCCTTTTGCCTGGGATCTGCATCCTTTCTTAACCCATCTGTAAGGAGCCCTAATGTATCTACAGTAGGATCTGAAATCACCAATGTGTTTGGTTTTTCTCTCCCTCTTCTCCTAGGCCACGTAACGTGGAATAGCCTGGGTCACAGCCTGGACAGACCATATTTGGATAGATCAGTTCCTGGATTGAATTGCACTTGGCATCATCACACTTTGTGTAAGAAAGAGGGCCTGCTAGAGATTGCTCATATTGAACGTGTTCTCTATAAAAAAAAGTTACTGCCAGTTATTTATTCCATTTGATGTTGGGTAAAGGTGTTTCACAGTATTTTCCTTTTTCAATCAATCTTTTCGAAAGCATCTGACCTGCCACTGCATTCAGTTTTCCAACTGCGCAAACCTACTGTCTTGACCAGGAACAATTACAATGGAAGAGGGAGGAACTGCTTTTTATGCACATGCAGCGTATCTAGCAATCACATCCTTCTTCTGTTTTGCCCTTTAAATTGATGCTACAAACCAAACATTAAAATAAAATAAAAAATAAAATAGGTTCATGTCATTTTCAGGGAGGCCTGTGTAGCTGAGTGCTCTTACAGTCTGTTCTTTAACTCTGAAAAGCATATACTGAAAAATTTATACGGATCATTATTTAGCTGTGAAGTCATGGTGAGTGTCAGGAAGGCAAGAGCAACAAAATAAAGACAGTGAATAAAAGAAAAGTGTTCACTGAAAACTGACAACTAAATATGAACCTTAATAGGAAACCACAGGCTTAGAGCAGATTTTTCTTTACGCATCAGAAATAAAACATACCCCTTAATTAAAGCTTAACGTGTTTCTGCCAAAGCACTGATGTGAGTACATGCAGGAAATACAGTGCAGATTTCCAGTGCCTGATGTGGCATTGCCTTGAGTAGTGCTGGATTGGAAGGAAGAGGTTTTTTTAGGAACAATTTGAACTGTGACCCAAACTTTTAATGAATGACAGTCTCAATGGGTTGAGACATTCTGAAATTACAGGAACTGTTTGGCTGAAAAAAATCTATCCAGAATATCAGGAAAACAACTTTTAATTTTTGGAGAAATACAGGAGAATGGCACAACGCCGTGGTACTGGAACTCTGCAGAGTAAGAGTAGGAGAAATGCATTCGATTAACTCAGCATTCAAGCCCCTCCCCGACAACCCCATGAAAAATGGCTTCTGATTGTTGTAACACATAATCATGGGGGATTTACTAAACACAGGGAGTTTAAACAGTGTTACGCCCTTTATCCCACTGCGAACTGCAGTATCTAGACGTTTGGCATAGCTGCTGTCCTTGTGTATACTCACAGTTCAGTAAGAGGAACCGCAAATATCATACCTCTGACAACAATAAATTTGTAACATTATTTGTGTTGCTGCCACATAACTTCTCCTCCCTGATTGTGCTTTCTCTACTTATTTTACTGGCAGTAAAACTCAGTAGATTAATAATGCTATTAATACTTTACTTTCTCTGCCAGATCTTCTTGGGTGGCCAGTTTCCAGCAGTATAACTGTCTTGACTTGCTCACATCTCCTTATGCTCGATGCCAACCCTTCCAGCATTTTTATTATATTCTGCAAATGTTGAGGTCCTGGTGCCTTTTCAGAACCCCAAATACAAACTATTTGAAGGAAATACATTAAAGCAGTAGCTAGTTACAGTTTATTAATAACTGATGCATCCTTTCACGGAGTAACTAAAAGCAAATAAAGCTATCTGAATGAATCTCTATCTGATCAGGCACCTATTAGATTCAGTGAAATACTGATACTTAATTCATATTTTATGCTATTTAACTGGAACCTATAATAATTCTCACTATCCTTTTTGCAACTATCTTATAGTAAGACAGTGAATTTCTACCCATCACTACTATGACAATGACGAACACGTAAAATCCTTGCCTTTAGATTCTGACCCATCACAAAATGAACACGAGTCCTGCATCCTCTTTAGCAATATATCAACAGAATATATTATAACAGATAGTCACTACCAGTCTAACTTTAACTGGTATAGACGTTAGGTCAATCCTTGCTTGCAAAACTGCAAATATCAAAAGCAGAAAGTCTGACTTCCTGAGAAAAGGTAAAACAGTAAAAGATAAAAGTGTCAAAACAAGAATAAATTATTTCAGAGCCAGGGATAATAGATTTTGTTATGGCCCTTCTAACATGTGACGTGCTGTTATTCAAAACTCAAAAGGCACGGAAATAATTGCACTTCAGAGTGAGAAAAGTATGATCACAACTCTTTTGTTCTTCTCGTACAAACATGTGTACACACATGCAACCCCTGCGAATAGCTGTGATGCATTCTGTCTCATTAGTTCAGCAAGGTATATCCAGACTTCAGAGAACAGCTTGAAGCATCATTGTCTCTTTGGAAGTGAAAGTCAATAAAAATACTGACAAAGGAATGCAGCCAGACTGTTAAGAGAGTTGTACAAATTCCAGTCCTTCTTCATTCCCTCCCTCGTCAACTCCTTCCATCAATAAAATAGCTTTTTGAACTTGCCTTTTCTTCTAGTTTGCCTCAATATTCTTTTCAATGCTTCCCACAATGTATTTTCTAAAATACACGAAAAGTAATGCTATGCTAAGGAATTATCTCAGGCTGTCTCTTTTCTCCATGCCCTTAACAACACAACCATGGCCTGAAAATGTTTGCAGCTGAAGAATTTTTGCCAGGGAAATAACATAATACCTAGGAAGCTCAAATGACAATCAACTAATCTAAACAGCCTGGTGCCTGGTTAGCTATTTGCTTTAAAGAAGCACTCAGAGGCAAAAAGCAGAAGCAAAATCCTAGCCATGCTAACTATTAGGGGGATATACTTGACCCTTGGAAAGAGATTAGCATCTCATTTTCTTTCTCTACCCTGTTTCTTTATTCCTTTTCTTTACTTCCCCCATTAAGTCTCCTATTGTATTTTTTTGCTTTTTGTTTATTCCTCTTCCTTTTTTTGTCTTTATATAGAAAAGATACTTCTGTGAGTTAATTGATTTTCTCTTTTCTCCTTTCTTTGCCTATTGTTTTTCCCCATTATCTTTCCTATTTTCCCACAAAACACTGCTGCCTTCCCTGTCCTGTTTTGGTTTATGCCCCAGTATTCTTCCCTAGCTGCTAAGGGAGAATGTTCTTTTGGCACCTACTCTTTTCTTATAATCTGATTTACTAGCACTTGCTTTACCAACCCTGATAAGGTAAGGTGAAATGCAGTTGTGGAAAACGTGAGAAAGGAAAAAGCTACATCAGTTGCATTCAAAACTTACACGCAGGTTGTGTGGTGCACTTACTCTTCCTCCACCCCTCTTCCTACCCTGATGTTTCGACCACAGAGAAGATAACATATGTACTTAAGAACACCTGCCACGTCTAAAGCACTGCGTTGCTATTATTCCCAGACTTATGTTACCGAACTGAATGTGAGGTCGAGATCCTCCACAAAAAGTACAATCACGTCAATGAGAACAGCTAAATAGATTAAGAATTTCCATGTTACATTAGGCTTATGTTCACCTTGTAACTCTGTATGTTTATTTTGTAGACTTCGGCCTTTTGAACCGTCAAGAAGGATGCTGCCATCTCTTGTTCTTCCAACAAATCAGGCTAAACACAACATAGCCACAGACATGACTTTCATAACTCTGACTTAGGTATCTGTGCCTTCTGTGATTTACCAACAGCATCTCAAGCTGAAAACAACCTGGCAATCTGGATCTCTTTGCCGTAAGATGTACTAGGCCCACAACGCACACCCAAATGGATTTTTAGAATGCACAAGAATAGCTGTGCACCCTATATGCACTGCAGAAAGGGTTAGAGCATAGTGCATGCACTTTGGCAATGCATGAGCTTCCTTAACCTCATTTAGTTAAATCTGCACCAGGTCTAGGCCAGAAAACCTGCACAGATGGTCCACAGTTGTTACCCCAGATGTCACGCCACATCCCCCTGAGCCCCCATACACGCAGACTTTCTAGGTACTAGAATGATTTAACCTACTCGGCCTCTGCACCAAACTTGAATACTCCCAGAGGACTGAGAGTCAGATCACTCGCAACATCGATGCCCAACTTGGCCTTGTCTTTGTGTTCAGACATCTGTGTGATTTCATCCCAACTAATGGTCTGGAGAAACTCTGGAGGATTCTAATATTATGCCATTGCAAAATGTAATGTATTCACAAGTCTAGGTTTGGTAACTAAAGGTTCAGGTTCAATCAAAGCTTATCAACAAAGAAAGCTGCTCTCAGAGGGCTAGGTGTGAGCAGTGCTTGCAGTTTATCATGTCACACTGTTTAAATAATACAGGTTCATTTTTCATTCTATTTTCCCTTTACTAGTTCATACAGGCAGACACTTGTTTATTTCTCTCTGAAAGTCTTTTCTTAGTGAGAGATAAGTTACTTGGGGAGAGGAAAGGTTATATATTCAAACATGGTGTCAAGGTTGTTGCTAGACTGATGAGTCTCAGCTGTGGATCCTCCAGAAAAAGAAATGGTCAGACCTGTGCTTGTATTTAAAATTTGATTTACCAAGAAGTTGCAATAAGGAGACACTAATTTCATTAGTAGCTGTAACAGCAGCAGAACCTTTATTTATACTATCCTACAAGGCAGCACCAGAAACATTCATCTCCTACTAATGTTGTTAAGTACGAATTTGAAGAGATTTGCCACAGAATAAATGTAGTTACGACCAGACTGGTTTTCATATAGGTGAATAAATGGTTATCACACAGTATACTGACTGCTGCATGTACCTGAACAGTCTTGTCCATGGGGCCACATCATATAAAATAAATAAGGTTTTTGTTACTGATGTGGCACATTTTGTGCTACTGCACATTTTACTAAGTTTTGTTCCAGACTGCCCTTATTATGTACCAAGATTGGCTGTTAGAAGACACCCATCTCGTCTACAGATTTGTAAAAAGATGTTTCTGCATATCAGTGGCCCAACACAGGGTTTTTTGAAGTTCTGCAATCACTTGCATGTCACATTGCAAAGCCACACTAAGAAAAAAGCCCTAAAACTGCTTGATTAGGCAAACATGAATTGCCACCGCACACAGAGGCCAACCATTTCTGCAAAATCCATGCTCTCACATAAAATCCAGCAGATATTGTAAAGCTCCCTTCACGTCCAGGAGGGCTACGAACCACCTGAGTTGCAACACAAGCTTCAGGTTTTTATTCCACGCAAGCTGCTACATCTCTGGACAAAGGGAGCTGTAAAAAGCATCATCACTGCAGTGCCCCAGTAGACTTCATGTTGTTGCTCCATTCAGCTCCTAGGAGCACAGCAATGGTAATGGCACTCACCTCTCCGGTAATCCAGCGTATCCCTCCCTGCAGGTTCTGTTCCAGACAGCACAGTTGATTTGGAGTTTCTGGTCCTTTGGCCTTCCAACAAATGCAGAAAATGCCCTCTTCAAAGGCACCTGGCCAGTCTTTCAGCTCAGTGCTCTCCGAACAGGGGAGCTCTCAAGGAACTGCTGTCAGAGAAGCACAAGAATTTCACTTTTTATGTAATAGCCTAAGGGCCAGCCATAGTCTTCAGGACATACCTAGTCTCTAGCCACCTTCCTCCAGCTTATCTTTACACCTCCCTTTCCTCCCAGGACTACAGGCTTCCCCAGTCACTCACGCTACAAACTGACCACGAGTTTCCTACCAGGCCACTGAGGAAGGAAAACCAGGCCAGAACCCAAATCCTTACGCGTGCACACCACTCCCCCGCTCTTCTCATCACCCTCCAGTCTGGCTTCTGCGCAAACTGATTTGCTTTGGTCCTCATGTTTCCTTCCTCCTGCCAGCGCACCTCCAGAAACAAGCTGTCCCTCCCAAGGGGTCTGCCTCCCTGCCTTAGTCATTTTTCAACGTGCTAAATTCTTTTGGCAAGACAGCCACCTCAGTTTTTTGCCTCTAGCTTCTTATTTGCTGGCAGCTCTCCGTCCATTCTTTACAAACACAAGAAGTGTTCAGATTGATCATATGTTGACATGGAAATCTCTTTGTGCAGTAACATGCCCAAACCTGAATAAATGTCGAGGAAAAGAACTGTTTCACGTAATTAATAATTATAGAAAATTCTCTTCCTGTAAAATCCTGTTATTTTCACAAAGACAGAGATTGTTTGGATCCAGGAAGTGAGGTCAGGTTCAGATCCTGGGGAGAGTGCTGGGTAGCGGCAATAACACTTAGGATTTTTTCAGCATTCCTTATCCAGGGATCTGAGCCCTGTCTCCAGTATATTACAACAGCAGGATATGTTATCTTATGCAAACTCCTTCCTAAATTTCACAATAGCTGAAACAAGCAGGAATCATTAAATTTGTGTGCTATTGCTCTACTGCTACGAAGGCTGAAAAACAGCCATACAGTTCCTTCTTTGCTTTGCTTTGATCCAGATAAACTGCAATATGGTCAGAGCAGAGGCATTTGCCCTCTTCACTGTTTACTAAGTATCTTCTAATGGTATCTAAATATTAAAAATAATAAAAAGAATGGGAAAACAGAAATAGGTACGAGACCTCTCCTCTTTTAAGCAAGTTGCCCAACTGCAACCCCTACGAAATGCTCGGTTGCCCTTTTACTACATCTGGTTCAAAGGCCACTAAAAATGGGATTCTTTGCGCTGACATCAAAGGGCTCTGAATAGGGGCCGTCTGTAACAGGAGGGGAGACAAGATTAACTTCAGCTTTCTGGCTATAGAACCCAAGCCAAAAGTAACAAATAATAATCAGAAGACAAGGTTTTCTTGAGAACCTACTGATTTCAGCACGTTTTTTTCGAACATCAGCTACCATCTATTAAGTTGCTTGCTTTCTGAGAGTGATGCAGAGTATGCTATTAATTAAACATACAGTGTTTGCAGCTTAATGGGATCTTTTCTTTCAATAAAGTGAAAGAATATTGCCATTCCAAAATAAGCAAGAGAGTGGGAAAGATATATGAATAGGTTCATAAATATAATAGACTGCTTGCCTTTACATAGTATCATATTGGTATCGATCAGGTATCTTGGTCTGCTGTGAAGCTGTTAGGATAGATATGAGTGTCAAAAAATTCTCTGCTGCTGCCAAAACCCTACCGTACCTTTCAAATACAGGCTTTATTACTAATGTAAATATATCCTAGGAGGTTAGCTTTTAAAGTGGTTTCTCTCAGTAACCAACCTTATTTAAACACATCTGGAACTTCTTTACAACTCATAACTGTTTTGTGTAGTCAGGTTAAATGCTGTGGAATTACTGCTAGGGTCTCTGATTGCTTCACAATTGCATTAGAGTATTTATAAAGTAGGGATACAAAGGGCAGAGAAGTACTAAACAAAACCAAGATTGTGTTCCTAATTGAAATGGCAGTCTGGGGTTTTCAAATATGAAATCTGGAATCTGAGCTTACTTTTCTTAACATCATCTGTTTCAGCTGTTCCGCGCCCCAGGATCCTTCAGCCTTGACCTCATCTCTAAGATATATTCTCCCTTCAGTCAATTAGAAGTTCTCAAATATACAATATTTACACCCGGCAACAGGGCAGATCTGCTGATTGTCTTCCTTAAGCTGCCTGGGTGGCCCCAAGAACGAGGAAGGGTCCTTGCGCAGGGAATTCCCGTTGTGTCCAGGGCCAAAGCTGGCTCCTACAGCGCTGCCGTGCTCCTGCACAGGGATGGAAGGATGTTGGAGGTGGGCAGATTGGAAGATATAAAAAGAAGGATTAACTCCACGCATTTCGTCCAGGGGTCTCATGATTTCTGCAAAGTACCCATCCACCCTAAAGGTCTCGAAACGGAAACAGAAAAAGGAACCTATGAAGTTAAAACAATTTTAAAGGAAAAACTGTAAAATACTATGAATTGGATCTCTTGGCTTCCAATCTATGCCAGCTACCTCAATAGCTGCTACTCTTTTTTTTTTTTTTTTAAATATAATCCTTAAATAGATTTACAAAACCATTTTGCATCACATGTTATTACCACTGACACTGATATCCAGACATCATTTGTTACTACCCCAGCTCAAAATGGACCCTGGATTTTTAAAACCTGTTTGTTGCTATTCGCTTAACCAGCATTCTTGTTTCATGACTGTTATAGTTATTAAATAAAAAGGTCACAAGTCATTAGGTTATACGTGACACAGATAACTTGATAATCAATGTAAATGAGAATCAGGCCCACAATATCCAAAGTATTAATTCCTTTGATGAGTCTTTCTCTTCCTGTAGAGTCTATGTCTTATCTTCTTTTAAAGCTTACATGAGGTCATTTGACCAAAACCTTGCCCTTAATTTCTGAACCCTGATAGGTAATTTCAGAATATATTTTATTACTTCTTTTGTTTACACAGCACTCGGTATCAGTGCTGATACGGCCTCCCCTGGCTTTTCAGAGACTAAACAGCACATGGAAGAAAAAGTAGAGCAGTGTAGAAGAGGCCTTCAAAACATCATTTAAAAAAATAGAACAATATTTTTTAGGAAAATGTGGTTGAATCAATTCACAACAGAACATTACCTTTTTTTTGCCCTAAGAAACTGATACATGTGATACAGTTATATATTACTAATTTTAAACTTCTCACTGTGATAATTTTACATCATTATTAACAAAAAAAAATGTTCCGATGGGGAAAATGAAATTAATAAAGCAGAGTTTGGACTCATGTCACTGTTACTTATCACATCAGCAACATATAACCAGCGCTTCCTACTGCAGGGAAGAGTTCTGTTAAACAGTAACTGCACAATACATCTCTATTTTTTTTCCTTTTTCAGATAACTTAAAATGCAATCATAAGCATTTGTCAAAATCAATCCTGGATCCAACAGTATCAGAGTACAACATATAGAACTTCCTGATTTGAAGCAATGAATTTTCCTACTTGTACAAGAAATGGAAACAACTTCCAAAACATTCTTTTTTCAGAGACGTTTTGTCACGGTATTTTTCAGAATAGCAGCAGCTCTACAACTGTGAAGCCTGACTGCAACTCTGCTGATGCTTGGAGAGCATGGCTTTAATACACACAAACCCACAAGGCAGCAAAGCAAAACTACATAAACCTTCAGGTCACCGCAGTTACTCATCCTTAAAGGTAAGTGAGCGTTTACTTTCCTAGATCAAGCGTGAACTTCAATAGAACGCTAAGTTCAGTGATTTACATGGGATCTATTCTTCCCCCGCTGCATTAGTTACGAGAACACAAGGGACTGCAGGGAAACAATTTAAAATTAGCAGAACTAAAATCAACAAGGTACTTCCACAGTTCTGCGTCAGCACTCGAATGTTGTCAATACCTGAGCAAACTCCTTGCAGCTACGTCCTCGTGAACTGCACTCACCGCAGTGGGTACAAACCTTAGAAATTTACTGAAATCTTGTCTTTTCTAACTGGGTTTTGGAGACAGGGCATGATTAATGCTTCTAACATTTCAGTTCTATATTGCAAAGTCTTGTCACGTGCACAAACTGTGCGAAACAAAAGCAATTTACGTTTCCACAGAGAGCCGTGGTCTCAGCAAAACTCGAGAAAAAGGAACTTTCTGGCTATTACCGCGTCTTTGATGACCGTCGTGCTTTTGTTATTAGCTGGGAATATGGTCAGCTAGAGTTCTCCCACAAAACTCTCAATCTTCAGGAACTGACAAAAGGCAAAGTTTGACAAACTGACAAAACATGACATCTTAATGAGATTTTTTTGTAAGTGGTGTTGCTGGATAGTCCGCCCCAGAAGCTGGAATCGGGGGCAGGGCTGGAGAAGAATCTGATGGGGTAGAGAACAGCGTTCCTCCTTCAGATAACATAACCTGAGCGATCCTGCCACCAGTTTGCTACTCACAAAACAGCAATTAGCAAATATGTCAAATTGGCATGATGCATAAAAGCAATTTGGCTGCAGCTCTTTCTGTTAGTACTGAAACACTCTCCAATAAAACCTCATGTTTTCATTTAAAATATCCACAGCTAAATTTGCTAACCTTTCTCCAGGTGCTATCTGTGACACATGTTTCCTGTAACAGGATATTACACATACTACTGTAAGAAATTCCCTTAACCCTTACCCCCTTACCTATTGTCACATAATTGCTGATATGAAAGCAAACGGGGCCACATGCAGGAGTGTTGGGCACAAGTATCAGATATTTCACACAACGTGAAATCCCCTTTTACCTTAATTTTTGCACTCTAGGTAGTCCGCAAAGAGGTGTTCACAATTAACTGGGGAAAAAGAAAGTATTAATAAATAGGTGAGTGAATTCACCTGGAAAATAATTGGCGGAGTCCTGGGGAAAAAAGCCCCAAACAATTCCCAAATCTGTAGCCCAGATTTGAGTCAAAACTTGGCGGTTTTATCGCCCAAGCAATAAACGTCCTCCTGGAATTCCACGTAGAACAAGAGGCTCAGAGCATTTAAAAGCGATGAACGCAGATCGGCGTTAGCAGTAACAGAAGGGCTGTGCCTCCCCGCCCGGGGAGGATGGGCGCCTTCATCCCTGCCCTTTACCTGCGCGGGTGGGAAGCGGGGGGCGCCGAGGGGGGGGCGCGGGCCGGGGCGGGGGGGGCCGGCCGGCGGCTGCCGCGGGTGGGAGGCGTCTGCAGCGGGAGAGCGGCGGCTCCGGTTTCTGATCAGATTTGGGGGTGGGGTGGGAGGTGTGTGTGGGAAAAGCCAAGCGATGGATCTTCCCTTCTTTTGACAACACTCTCCCCTTCAGGACTAAGCCTGCACTGGAGGAAAATAATTGCAAGGGAGAACCACTAATCACACCGCCGTGCGGGAAGGAGCTCCGGGGAGCAGCGTGTGCCGCCAGCCCCGGGACATTCCCTGCCTCCAACCTGAAGTGATTCCTCCTGGAAGGGTTCAGTCGCCCCTGCAGTTCACCTTTGCCTGCAGTTAGCAAGCGTACAATTTGGGTTTAATGGAGCTGGGTTTATTGTTCCTCTTTGGACTTACAGTTACGTCGACTGCAGGTAACATGAATTTCTTTCTTTCTTTGCCACTTCCACGCATGCACACAAAGAAAGGCTGGGCTTTTTTTTTTTTTTTTTTTTTCCTCTCTTCTCCTTCCAAAAGGCTCTGAGTAATAGCCCACCCCGACGCGTGGTGAATAACTGGGCATCGTTTGGCCGAACGTCGGTTTAAAACAGAACCACTCGCTAGCGATGCACCCCACGCCTGCGGGGCCCGGGGGTGCACCCCACCACGCTGCAGCAAACAGAAACATAACGGTGCTTTCAGCAGCGCCGGAGCTCGGCGGGGAGCGGTGGCCGTTCGGGTCCTGGTACCGGAGGGGCCGTGAGGCGCGGAGGGGACGGGGGGGTTGGGGGTGCTCCCGGGGCGGGGGGTGCGCGGGGGCGGGGGCGCTGGGCTGGCCGGGGGCGCTGAGCGCTGCTCTCCCCTTCCCACGGTGCAGGGTCCGCGCTGCCCCGGCCTCGGTCCCCGCCGCTGCCGGCCGGCGGCGAGCCGCGCTCGGCGGCGCTCGGGCAGAAGGAGCGGGAGGAGAGCGAAGCGGCGGCGCTGCCGGGCGGCGGCAGGGCCAGGGCGGACGGCGGGGCGCTGCGGCGCCGAGCCCGGCGCTGCACTTGCTACACCTACAAGGACAAGGAGTGCGTCTACTACTGCCACCTCGACATCATCTGGATCAACACCCCCGAGTGAGTGCGGGCGGGCGGCGGGACGCGAAATGGCGGGCCGGGCTGCCAAGGGCGCGACCCTGGCGGGCAGGGGGAGGGCGGGGGGGGGGGGCCTGGGGCCCGGCCTGCCGCGGGGCAGCGGGGCGGGGGCCCGCCCCCCCGGGGGCCCCCGGGGCCCGGGCGGGGCCGCCGGGCCCCGCGGAAGGCGGAGCCGCCCCCGGCCGGGGTCAGGGAGGGGCGAGCGGCGGCTGCCGAGCTCCCCGGGTAGCCCGGGCTCCGCTGCCGGAGCCGAGCGCCGCTGGGGCCGCCCGAGCCCCCGGGAGCGCAGCGAGCCCGGCGGCGTGCCGGGGCCCGCCGCTCCCTCGCCGCCTGCCGGGCGGAGCGGCCGCAGGAGCCCCCGGGAGCGGGCGGGAGCCCCGGGCGAGGGCCCGCGGCGCCCCCCGGCCCGGCGCGCTCAATTCCCGGGGCACGGCGGGCCCCGCGCACCGGGGGGCGGGCGGGCACGGGGAAACGAGCCCTGGTTCCGTGGGAGCGATCCGCTCCTAATAAACCGCTCGCTGGGAAAGGAAGAGCAGCGCCTGTGCCCAGCGGCGCTGGTTTTGGTAAAAATTCATGTGGAAGACTACTTTGACATTAATAATTTTTGAAAACCTCAATATACCAGATTTAAGATGTTACAAAAGAATGCCTTTTACAATTACGTTTTATGGGAATGGCGAACATGTGATTTTGTTTCACCACAGAATAAAAACAATTTTTGAAAACATAACAATTCCCATGAATTGGAAATTCTGAGTTGCACGCAGGTCAGCAGGGGTGGAGCACGGATGCAGGAAAGCCGGGCCTGGCACTAACTACTTAATGAAAAGAAACCAGGCAGAGTCACGCTTTGCCTACATCCTACAGGGTAGAGGCCTCCTTTTCCTGGCTCATTGTGTACATCCCGTTGCTCTGAGTGACTAAAACAGTCTTAAGGATTTGTAAAGATTTTCATAGGCTAATAAGTTTCAGTCCGGTAGCAGCCACAGCAAATCAGTTCATTAAAAAAAGAATCGGGAGATCAGGTGAATCTAAAACCAGATTTCTTTTGATGAACTTCAAGAAATAAAGATCTTGGGACTGCATGCATGACTGTGAACTTCTGCACACACCATCAAGTATTGCACTGGCTGCAGTTTGGGAACATTTGTACTAACTCGGATCTGCCTTTGAATCAATTGCAAAGCTTTTAATCAGATCAAAATAACAAAAGGAATAGAAAAATAGAAAGTAGCAGTAAAACAGGTTAAGTCAAATGGGGTTTTAGGGCACTTAATTTGTAAATTCACGAGCATGTCCTGGCTAGAGGCCATGTCTGATGACAAGTCTTTTGAACTTCTACCAACCTGTAAGTATCATGTATTCACATAAGTCATTCAATTCTTTGAGTTCCATACCTGCGCTAATCCACCCCAGGATTACTTAGAATTATTTTAGCCAAGTATTTATGACTCTGTATATTTACATCGGAGCTCACCAGTGAAAACGGGGGAACAACATTCCTTTTCCTCTACACACTGAATAAATAGAGCGCTGCTAATTTTAAACACACATGGCCCCCCCCCCCCCCTTTTTATTTTAGGACATCCTGAGAATTTTTTCCTACCCAAAACTTTTGTGCAAACATCACCAAAGAACAAAAAATAGAGAATAGATATTTATAACATTGTCATGATACCTATAGCATTAGCAATGAAATACATATAATAATCAAAAAATTAAACAGATGGGGCTATAAGTCTCTGCTTTCTTAACTGAAGTCACTTGCACATAAAATAACAGCGAATCTCTCGGATACGTAAAGTCTGCCCCCACTGACCAGCGTATAGGTTAGCCTCTGACGATTCAACGTGCATTCTAGGAGATTCCGATTCTTATCACACGTAATTTTTATGCCATTTGACCGGACGTTTCTATGCAAGCTATAGAATGAATATATTCAATTTCAATATCAAATATTTACATAGAATGATACATTTTAGCCACTGTGCTCCAAAGGCATGAACCTGTATAACCTAGTAACACTGTTGGAACCAGGTTAACTGGGATGCTGGGGGCCCTCTGGGGTTGATAAACAGTGAGTGGATAATGTTGGGAAGTAGGGGAATTAGTCCATAGGAACTGAATTTTCTGGAATCTGTAAGTGCTCATTAGAGTTGGAGAACGGTGGTCCTTGCAAAGGTGGCTGGCTGCGGTGTCCAGGGAGGGGTACGCTTTGGCTGGAAGAGCCAAGGGTCCAAACTGGGCTGCCTTGCTCCTCCAGCTGGTTCTTGAGACTTGCCTGGTCTGAGCCAGCAAGGCGAGCAATGAAAGGAAAAGCTCTGCTTACAGGGGAGGTAGATGTACAAATCTGCCTCTAAGCTGAAGGAGCGCAGTGTCAATTTTAAAAAATCCTTGGATTCTTCTTAGGAATGCTATATAGGAGGGCACAGGTAGTCACTGAAAGAAGTATGTCTGGAGATATCAGATATTTTGGACCATGTTCAGTGCAACAGAAGCAGGATTAAGATTTCATGACACATCTGAATGAACAGGCGCTAATTCTAGCCTGGTGTCCTACCGGGAACAACATCTCAATACGTCAGAAGGTACTTCTGGATGTGAATGAGAGAAATCAGGCCTGCCTGTGCAATTTAATAACCCAAGAAAGTCACGCTGCTTCTTTTTAATGGAAGTAACCACTGGATCTGTATGGACTGGCTGTTTGTAAATGGGGCTTTTACATTGCTGTTGTACGCATGGTGTTGCAAGTGTTTAGATTTACAAAAAATTTGGCTCAAATGCAACTTTGAGGACCGTACACACAATGGGAGGCCAGAAAGATGGTGCTAAAGATGGGAGTTGTTTTCCTGACAGCTGTTGATTCGGATCTTTTTCCTGCTTACTTACTGATTACATCTTTTTTGGTTTTATTTTCTATACTAAACACTGCAATTGCTTTTTATTATTTTTTTTCTGTCTTATTTCCCCTGTCTTATGTCCTTCACTTTATCATTTCTTATTTCCATCACAAATTCTTTAATATTTTCTGTTCCCAGGTTGCTCTCTCCTCCATACTTCAAGGACAAACTTTAGTTCCTCCTCTGGTTCTTCCCCCTGCTTTTCCCAACAGAAGATGCTGTTAAGCATTGTGGTAATATATTCAAAACAAATCTTGGTCACGGCCTCTCCTCCTTTTCTGGAAAAGCGGTTAAAGTTTTTATTGAAACTGTGGGAGGCAGAGTGGCAGTAGAGGGTCTGTTTCTATCCTTGCTGAGAAACAACTTAGATCAGCAGGGGTGACAGTTGTAGAAAAGCACAGAAGAAGGTTGCAGAATACGCAGCCCCTGACTCTCTGCTGCTATTGCCTATTAAATGAAAAATTATCTCTGCGCACATGTTTCAGTATTGCTTTATACTTGCCCATGAACCACTGCTGTTAGTCCAGACCACTAAATGCACTGGGATTATTTTGACATAGTGAGTCTTTTATGCTGGGAACAGCAAGAGCTTTAAGTGGAAAAGACAACCTAAAGCAAGTCAGGTAAGTGAGAACAGAATAATGCAATTATGTGGTGTAGACAAAGGTTGCATAACAAAGATAATTAAAAGCTAGTGAATTATTCTCACTGATAAGATTGATTACTCAGGAATTAGTTTGGAACGTATTTTTTTTGTCAAGTGATTAATTATGCTTATCTTGATCTATAGCTACAGACACATTTTAAAGAAGAAATAATGAATTGTCTTTTAAAACAGTACTCACTGATGTAATACAGCCACAACTTGATGCTTAATTCTCTAAGTTAAAGAAGAAAATACAGGCAAGACTTCTTTTAGATCTGCACTTCTTCAAAGGGGTCCTGTACTTCAATAGGAACTGAGCTTGTGCATCCGACAGCGAAACGTGGTTCAATTAGTCACATTAATGTTGCTGTGTGAGGCTTTAGAGATGCTCAGAACGATCAGTAAAAGATCAAAAAGTAACAACTATAAGTAGGTGATACTAGTGTAAGGACACAACAGCAGATACTCGAGGTCTTTAATTCTGAAATAAAAGTATAACGAGAATTTATGGCAATAATCCAGGCATTTTCAAAGGAGAATTAGCATAGATCCACAATGGTAAAGTTATTTCCTCACCAAGCTAAGCACTAAAAATAATCATTTCTTGAAGTGTCTAAATCAAAGCAATTTTTTTTTTAGATGACATCTTATTTCAGTATTTGCTAGTATGCTCATAAGAGAAGTAACAATGAAATTCTGTGACCGTGTTATAAAGACCAGCTTAAATGATGATCTAAGAGTTCTGTCCGCCAATTATTTTGAATTTCTGAATCAGTAGAATTGGATGGACAAAGCGAGAGGAAGAATTTGATCTAACACCGTGTTTGCGGCTCTGATCCTCTGTACGTACACATGTTCCATTCCCTCAGTGGAAGGCCAAGGGCGTCCACTGGCGCGTGGTCTCTTGCTTTGCTCTGGGGTACATTGGTAGAGGATATGGTGAGTGTTCCAGGGTGTGCGGTTACGGAGCAACACTACAAGGATGGGGTGGTTTGTCACTTTAATAAAGAAGAAATTTGTTTCTGTAACATAGACAAATGGCCATCAAAATGTAGCCCTAGGTTGACTCCAGATAGTTCCCCTGTAGAAATCTGTTTTCCTGACCTAATGTCACCACCTGTTGGGATGAGAAAGGCTTTTTCATACACTTTCATTTTTTTGATCTTTCCTGAAAGAGCTGACAAATGGGTCTGTCAGGGGTCCAGGACTTGTCAGAAGCTTAACAGACCACAGCAGCTGATTCCACGTATAGTCAGCTCTCTGACAGTTACAAGTTAATGATCTTTGCTTGCTACTGGCTTAGGTTACCATCAGAAAGTCAACTTAGAACGGGAACAATTTGTACCCCATCATCGCTTCACTCACAGTTTTGCTCCTGTAGAGAGGAGGTGATGTCTTGGGAAGTTGTTACAAAAGAGAAGACTTAAGACAACCAATTGGATGCTCTTGTCCTAACGAACTCTGCGGGCTAACTTTCCCTTCGTAACATCTTTTTGTTACCTGCATCTCACTGACGATTGAATTTTGTCGACTGGAAGCCTACACAGCATAATTTAAAAGACTTTTCATCCTTATGGTTATTAAGTGTTGTTATAAATTATTACAGTTGCTCCATTTCTTGAGAATTATCTTAATCATTAGATAAGTATAGATGACATCTCATATATTACTGGAAATAAAAGTACCCAGCTGAAGATCTGTTTTTCAGCAAAACAATTAAGCATGTGCTTATAATCTTAATAGATCAGACTGAAAATACCTGCTAGCCAAAGGCATGATGATAAAACAGTGGCTGCAAGCCAGGCAGTTAAACTAAGGAAGCTGATCTGTCGGTTAAACAGCGTGCATGGTTAACCATCAGAACCAAGTGCCAAAAGTGAAGCGACGAATCTTCTGTTGTGTTAATTTTACTTTTCTGAATGAAGTTTGCCCTGCATTTTGCAGACTTTACTATCCACGCGTTCACTGAAATCTATTCGTCTTACATGTGTGGATGCTGCTGAGATTAGACTATGTATATGCACCGCATGCCCTAATGTAGCCTGAATGTTGAAGGATAAAAAGAAAAATCTTAACAAGCTCGGAACAATTGAAATAACTAAAGCTATGGAATCTATGATCATACTCACTGCTAGAAAAAATACCAAGTATAATGCAGATAATCTTCCTTATCTCCTTTTATCTCCATTTCCTTTTATATTTTTGTTAGTTTACAAATTTTTGTGAAAAATTAAATGACAGATTGTAAATCTCTCTGATCCTAAAAATTGGACGATCTTTGGTGTTAAAAAGCTCCACAAATCTTCACATCAAATGGAGAGTATTTAGAATAGATTTATTGAACATAATAACAGGCTTCTGCTGCTGTTGTTATGTTTTATCATGGGCAAACTGATTTGATTTTTAGGCCTCTTATTCAAACATAGTTATTCTTCTTGCATAGTTAAATCACGTACTGACTTCATACTTCCAGTGTCTTGCTGTCTGAAAGGTGCACAGCTTGCATGCCCTCCACAGTCTCAAAGTAGAATATATCCTCTTAGTCTTCCTGTAAAGCTTACTTTACAGTGCTTGCAGTATTGATGTTTCAACGGCAGTATTCTCAGAGAGACTTGCAATGATTTGGCTCAGCAGACTGAAATCTCCTGTCGCTGCAGGAGCTGGGCACACCAGTACCAAGTGCCTTGAAATGTTCCTACTGCTGCTCCCCTTGGATCTTATTCTAAGAGTAAACAGTCTCGAGGGCGGCCAGACCACAGTCACTTTCATCAGTCTTAAATTTTAACACCATGTGTTTATTTTCCCCCAGGTTTTTGTTTTCTTTGTTTTTAAACCAGCAGTGGATTTTGAACTCTACACACTGCGGAGAGGGGTAGAAACGTGCACTCGTGTGTGTGTGTTCTTTCTGTGCACTGGTATGGTGGCTTCGGAAGCTAGCAAGAAGTACTCTGAATTTTAGGTTGAAAAAGCTACCATTTGACACTTAATTTGATTCCTTTCATTCATATTTTCCAGCTTGTGGGATTTACCTCAGTGTATTTGCATTAGAACAAGCCCGCTTACTAATAATACTCCTGCCAGTCAAAGGAAGAAAAAGAAATTATGGGAGTTTGGGTCTCACAGACAGAAAATGCTGCATGGGATTTTATTTATTTGTTTACACTAACAATCATAGATCTTGCCACAAAACCGGGAGCAGATTAGGATTGGTATGAGGTACTGAATGATGTGAGCAGTGTTGTTTTGAAAGGGGTGTTTCTGTGAAACAAGGGTTCAGTTTATTAGGTCAGGTGAGCTGCACCCAGCCTCTCTGGGTATTCGGGGTGTTAATGGTCCCCCTTCCGCTTGCTTCATATTGCTTACCTCAAGGAAGGTACCCCAGCTTTTCACTTAACTGCTCAGATTTTTTTCTGATCCTATTTGAAACAGAAAATTGTGTAACATCCTTTTGACAGCTACAGGAGGAGGATGACTAGTGATCAAAAGCCTTCAGATGCTCTCACAGTACTTAACTTGGGTACCATGAAGCCCCAGTAGGAGGGAAATCAAAGAACTCGTGGTCAGTGAAACTGGATGATGAAGCAGATGTGTGCAATCCTTAGCTTATTACCTAAGTTAGCTATAGCTAGTTAACTAATTTGGGGTCCTCACAAATTAGCAAGTATTACTTAAAGAATAAGACTGAAAAAAAAAAAAGTGAGGGTTAAACCAAATCTAGCAAGATCGTGGCGGTACATCTTTTTGGATAACGGTGGCCTGTTAGGTATCTGGGAATGCTAACTGCTACTAAATTGAGAATGTGGAAAATAAAGGTATGGCTATAAAGGGATAAAAGTTTGTTTCCTCTGAAAATAATTTTAACTGTAAAAAGCAACTCGGAAAAAGTACAGCTTCTGTGAATGGAGCACATGGTTAGGATGACAGAAGACCAACACGTCAGGCCCTTCTTTGAAGAAGATGTTTAAGGAAGGGATAATATACGGGAGGTACGCCTCTTGTGAACTACTCTGTTAAAAATAGGCCTGTTACAGAACGAGATGGAGCCAACTTTCAGAGCTGCCAATGATCTCTCCATCTACAGGGCTACACAGTATTACTGCAGTAGCTTTATATGAAAGTATACACAGAAATATCTGTTATTTCCCCCAAGCATCTTTCATTCTGGAGACATTTTGTTTCACTTGGAGGATGTTAAATTTTGCTTCCTTTCCACGTTCTTTGTTCCCAGTGGCCCTTACAGGGATCTCATACATTTTAAATTGTCTGAAAACACGGGAGACTGCTGGCAGCTTTGCTGGCCTGGATGCATGCCAGAAAATATATTGCTGAATACTGAAATCACAGCATCTGAGATGACTGCTGCAACCCCCTCATCCCTTTGTTTTGGCTGAAACACTCAAGTGCCCTGGAGGTATCTACTGTGTTTAAGTGGCTGGGAAAGTAGAAAATAATAGCAGCTCATAGGTCAATTATAACCTAGCATGAGAAACTCAGCCACATGTGATAAAAATTAAACCAATTGGATTTGTTTGCCTGAATTCTCAACATTCACTATAGTATAAATGAGGGGCAGCAGGACTTGGGCAAATCATACTACCAACTTAGACTTGAAAGTAGTAGTCATTCAGGCAGGGTTTTTAGGGGAAATTTTCACCGATATTGGTGGTTCAGAATGGCTGTTTCACTATTACTCAGTATTTCTTGTCTGTCTCAACACACAAATGCCTATCTGTTAATGTAATGACAAAAACTTGCTTCAAGAACTAGCTGACTTTTAGGGGGAGAGCCTTATGATTGTGTTCTGTGGACATAAAGTACAGAAATAATCTAGGTTATTTCAGCATCTGAGTACCCAGTCTACGGATTTATACTTTTTTCTTTTAAAATTCTAGGAGAAACACTGGCTGACCTAAAGGTTGCTGTGTGTTCCTTCCATTGCAGAAATCAAAAGTGACATGAGCACACTGTGCTTTGATTAGCTTTGTGCTGCTCTGTATTATACATGGAATTCAGGTAACAGATCTGTTGCACCGACTGATCATGATTTCATCATATGGAATAATTCCAGGTACTGGAGAGTTGCGTTAGCATCTCCTTTTTTTTGCATACAGAATAAAGAACAAATAGCTTATTTATACTGAAGAAGAAAACGTTTCCTTAAACACAGACCTTCTGTAATTTAGAAAGTGCTTTAAAACTGAACATGAAGACTTTTATGCACCCACTCCCTGGCTGTAGTAATCATATTGGTAACTGAACTCTACAGAAGAGGGTCACTTCCACATAAATCTCAGGTTTGTACGTTGCCACACAGATATCAGGTCAAAGTAGCACCTTGGAAAGGCTGATCCGGAATTGCATAGGTTTGCTTGTTCTCCACTTTGTAGAGAAGACAGACATAAAGGACACAAACTACAAGTTAGCTCTTAAATACGTGGAAACCCACTTCACTGCTTCAGGAGAATTTTGTTCTCGTAAAGGAAGAAATGATGCCTACATTTCTTGTGATAAAAATTTTTTTAAAGATCTGTGGATTTCGCCTAGAAATTTCCAGAAAGTTTGTAAGTGGCTCTTAGCCAGTACTTTGGTCAGGGACCCAGTCATAACTGTAAAGAACACAGCGTAAGGGAACTGGTTGTTCAGAATCCCCAGAACCTACCAGGTGGCTCACCAACAAATCTGCCTCTGCCGGGTTCAGCTGTTCACTGTGCAGACGCAAACTGCCCTGCGTACACTAAACTCGGCAAGCCTGGACTAAAGAAAATAGATGCCCCACCTGAAATGAAAAGTGAAGAGGCTTCTTAGCAACACAAACGCTTGGTGACGGTTACATGTTCACCGTAATTCCCATTCAGCATGTAGAGACTGCGATTCTACTTTACCTCATTTTGAACCTGAGCATTGCAGCACCATAAAAATAATAATAAATAATAATAAAAAGCAGAATTTGTTAATCACATGTAACAATCTAAGATTAAGCATGCTTTTGATACTTCTTCAACTGAATCTCTTTGGCATCTCCTCTTCTGAAGTGCTGAGAAAGAGGCATGAACCAACTTGAAATGCTAACATTTTCAGCTGCTGGAACAATAACCATACACAGTCACTAACATTTGCTTAGATGTTTTGATTTATGAGTGGCATCAGAGGAAGTGACAGGCAAGAAAACATCCACTATATTTTTTTAGCTCTTTCTATATACCATTGGAAAGACTCAGCGTTGCTATTAAAGTTTATCTGTTTTGAGTTTGAATTTTTGCATAAGAAATCAAAACCAGGCATATTGGGAGAATTACTATATTTCTATCTCTGACTGGCAAATCTGCACATTAACTTACATACAAATTTTTACTTGGGCGTTCTAGTTAAAATTCTTACACTTGAAAATGTCATTGCATTGGCATGTATTTCTGGACCCCTGAGAATGAGGTGGTCCTGAATAGATTTTCCAAGCTATGAAGCATAGTCTCATAAGCATTACAAGTTTCATACAACATAAGGCACTTCATTAGAAAGATCAGAAGCAGTATCTAACATATAAGTCTCCTCCTTTGCTTAGGGCTGTGATTCACAGTTCTTATCAATTGTAATTATACTGTAATATTCTCCACCTCTGCCTGTTTGCTGGAATTTACTGTCTCTTAGGAAAGACAGCAGACTGGTAACAGGCCCGTTCCTCAGTCACTGTAATTCACATACCGATGTATTAAGATGAAATTGAAGTTGATGACAATTCTAGTCAGTCCATTAATTTGCAAACTGCAGCAATTAAGGAATAAAACGCATGCCCTTCTTCCTGGCTATTCAGGCAGAACCCATGGCAGAGGGCAAACTTAGCTCAGATCTGCAGAAATTCCGATTTAGAGAATTAGAGTAAGAGAAAACAGTATTTTTGAAAAGTGGACTTTTTAACGCGGAACCACTTTAAATAATAAGAATAACGTACCATGGTATTTATGTCTTGTTAGCACAATGTGGGATGACATCTGCAAAAGCTGTAAAAAGCTGCTTTATCCCCTGGCAAGCTACCTGTCATAAAATAGGGATTTCATGTTTGGCTAGACCAAGTAAAATTCATAATTTCATTTAAGCCTAAATCTGAGCAGGAACTTGAATAACAGGATTTTACCAGTTTTCATAGAGGGTTTGCCACTCTTAAAAATACAGGAACATCCTCGTGTTCCTGTCTCTAAACACCAGCCATTACTTCATTAAAAACACGAATGTATCAAAAAGTATGACCATACAGCAATTATTTATGTCAGAAGTTACCTACATTAGCCATTTATCATTCATCATTCTAAAGTAGACAGCAGGATAGAATTAATAATACTCCTCGGTTACAAAATGGGACTCACCCCTAATGTTGAAGACAACAAAAAGCTTTTTAAATGACTGAGAAGCGGGGGGGGGAGAGGGGCAAAATCAAGTCCTAAAGTCTTTTAAGACTAATATACCTATTCTTGGTCTCTCCCAGTGCCTAGGCATAGCCATAGAATGAAGTAAGTAGTGAAAATATGCAACAGTTTCCACATACAGTTGAGGCAGACCAGCATCTGCTGGAAAAAGGCCATGTCATGGTCTCTGACACACAGAAATACCGCTTGTGATTTTCTACCTTCCAGGATGATTTTATGATAAATCTATATATGATAGATATGCTGTGGTTCAGGCTGCAAAAGATGAGATGCACTGTTAGAAGCTCATCTGTACTACCAGTGCAGAGGTTTGAATAATTGATTTGCATCAACCATACCGATGTTACATCAACAGTTATTGCAGAGATGAGGAAAATAATGTTTCTGAACCTTTCAGCCCACCATGAGCGTGGGAAAATGGAAAAGTTGCAGCTTTCCAATTAATAGCCTAATGATGTTTTTATGAAAGCAAATGAAAGAAGTACAACCATGTGAAGTTAGTGGTTCCAGGCTGATTATTCAGGCTTTGTTGGGTAACCTTTCTGTAGCCCTTCTAGATCTATTCTTCCTCTTCCCTACCTTTTTTTTTTTTTATTTTCTCCACTCCCCTTTCTCACTTTTGAACGTGAGATTCTTTTCAGTTTTTTAGTGGTTTTGGATTTGTGGGTTGCTTAGCCCACCCCTCAGGAACACAGGAACTTTCATGGGTGTCCAGAAGTTCCACGTGATGTACACCTGCTATCAGTTGAGATTCTTTAACAGCTCATAGGAGAATAATTTATGACATCAGTCTAAACTATCCATGATGCAGTAAACAAATCATGCTGACAGCTTTCTCTATTTCTCAATAATAAAATTCATGGCAAATCAGGCTCTGAATCATGAAGATGACAAAGTCAATATGTTGTTATTTATCTGTTGGAAATCAGCACAACTCCTTTGTCATTTTGTACAAGCTACGGCACTGAACATAACTAATTTTGTGCATTTGTGGGGAGTAACCACCACAATAAAGGAATAACAGTAAAAAGCTATAACCTGGGGATGCATTTGTATCAGCTGTTAGGTAATCAAAATTTTTTTAGATAGCAGTGAAGCTGCCAATTAATTCTGCCAGGTAAGCTGATTGCCTGCTACTTTATAACAACTTCATGAAAGCCCGAGTGGGTTGAGCAGAAGTTGTGATCTGTTATAGGGAGAACTTCTTACATAAGCATAGGGTTTGATTTTTGTGCTGCTATTTATTGCTTTGTGTGAACAGATCTATTTTCCAAAGCAGAAGAAATATGGAATATCATTTTAATTGCCTCCTAAACTATACAATATTTGTGATTCTCACAACAGGAGGACGGTGCCATACGGGCTGTCTAACTACAGAGGCAGCTTTAGAGGCAAAAGGTCTACAGGCCAGATTCAAAGTACTTTGCAGTCTTCATTTCGGTGTTCTTGTTCGGATGCTCATGACAAACAGTGTATGCAGTTTTGCAGAAGAACGCAGGACAGAAGGAGGTGAGTATCTTTTCTTAATACTGCAACTGTCTACATGATTCAACTATTTCATGGAGATAAATTAATGGAGTTGCATGTATCAAATGAAACCGATTAACAAATGTATTGATTTTAAATAACATTCTCATCTCCAGTTGTGGTAGGTTAACCCTGGCCAGCAGCCAGGCACTTACACAGCTGCTTGTTCCCTTCCCCCCAAAAAAGCAAGAAAATTAATGTGTTACAATCAAGAGAGTTTAATAGGTGAAGAGGCCAGACCTAGTACAGTACTGCTCTGAATTTCTTTTTGCTGTTTCTTTTTATGATACAATATTTTTGAAACAGCAGATCTCCTGTCCAAGGGGGAGGGGCATGCTTAATACTGCACTACTTCAGAATGTTTTATCTAGTCTAATGAAGAGCATGGCGTTGTTTTATGAATGGCTCCATAAGGGTAATTGATGAGAACACAGTGACAAACTTAGAAAATCTCTCTTCCCCCAGAAATCATGGATCAATGAAAAAGACAGAGGAGAAAGACCAATGCAGGGAAGAGGAACACACTTCCATTCAGTAGCACAGAGAGTTCAGCGGATTCTGAACAGTCAGGTATGCTACAGATATTTAATGTTGAAAAAATTAATTTTCTATAAATTTTCTTTGTAGAACTAAATTATTTCAACTGAGTACGATCACTTCTTGATAAATAAGGACAGAATTTGGCCTATGAGTTTTTTGGGGGTTTGGGTTTTTTTCTTTTTTTTTTTTTTTAATTCTTTAAAATCACCCTTTATATACACAGAACTACTACAACCTTCCTTATGCTGACAGAGCTCCTTCATAAGTTGGATTCTATGGCTATAAGCCAATACATAGTTTGGCAACAGTCCCCCCCTTTTCTTTCTTTTTTTTTTTTAGGGCAAAGGCTGTTCCTGTCTGTCATCTTTTTGCTCATTTAGCACTGCAGCAACTTAAGCTACATGTCCCAATGCAGTGCTTCAGTAAAACTTAAACTGTCAAGATAAAAAACAGAACAAACTTTATGGAAAAAACTATCTGGAGGGAAAAAGAAATCTACTTTAGGTGTCAGATATAAAGAGGTTACCATGACCTAGTAGCCAGTTTCAAAAAGTTCCAGTTCCAAATCTACCCTTAATACTATTGCTACATACAAAATGCAAAACTATATCAGGATAAGCAAATACTGGTAGTTCTGGGTAAAATGAAGCAGCTATTAGGACTAGAAAAGTTAAAAAAAAAAGTCACACCATTACCCACAATGTTTTGCTATGAAGGGAAGCGCTTGGATTAGAAGTCCCCAAGCAGTGCTTGTTACGATTATTCGATCAGAGCTAATTAGACAAGAGATGAACCTCTATCAGGTAATAGGGAGTTCTGTCAGGTAATAGGGAGTTAGTTCTGAGTAATTAAGCAGTTGGTTTCTTTTGGGGTTTTTTCTTTGGTTTTTTGGTGTTTTTTTTTAAAGCTTTAACGTTTATTTGCTGAAGTTCGAAGCAAGAACTAAACTACAACTATCCCTTTAGATGGACAAACTTGATGCTTCAGTCTGATGCCAGTGGAGAATTCAGCAGCATGCAACACTTCCATTTCAACAATGCCACTTTGAGGGCACGTGAACCTGTATGAAGAAGCTTTCTCCCATGCTCCCCTCGTGAGAGTCTTGGTAAAGGATAATCTTTATCATGTAACGTGGCAGGGAATGTAAGAAAAATTCAAAGGCAGATCCAAACTTCAGCAACACAAAGTTTCAGGAAACATTTTTCTATGTGATTTTAAGAAGTACAATAGAAACATACTGTTCCACTTACTGCTTGCTATATGTCTGAAGAATCCATCCAGAGCTTTCTGCAGGCAACTGTAATTGGAGAATGTGATGAGTTAGAGAGAGATTGCCTATACATGAGTTCTCATTAAGAATAAACAGATACAAAATATTTCTTTTGTTAATGTATGCAAGCCTGAATCATCATATTGTAACTTCGTGGCAGATGTTTAAATGACAGTATCTATGCAGAATAAATATGAATGGCTAATATAAGTATTATTATAAACTATAGCAAGTTAAGACTATACATTGAGTATTCCATAGATTACCTAATTTAGGCACAAATTATTCCTGCACTTCAAAGTTCCATTCAAAAACATTTACAGTGATTATTTAAGGATGCACTGTAGTTGATGAACAGAACTCAAATTATTCGTCCTAAAGATGAAAGGGTAGGACTGTGGAACTTCTAGAGAAACTCCATGCAATCAGAATAACTTACCATACTAGCCCATTTGCTATTCTAAGCCCCTACATACATTATCATTCACAGTACATACATTCATCTTTGCTAGTACTATAAATCACATTTTTATCTCTTCATTGAAACATCATCACTGAATAACTTGGCAATAAGGATTATATCCAACCTTGGACATTTTTCAATGTAAATGATTTCTTCAGAAATTATGGACGTTTTTTTTTTGATAGGAGGATGCAAGAGTAAGCTAGGAAAAAAAGAGTACCTGTTGCAAATCCTGTTCTATATTATTTAAAAAGAGAGAGAGGAAATCCCTTACTTGTGACATTACAGATAATTTTTGGTTTGACTGACCTTCACACAGACTTTCCCTAGGGCACATAGGTTAAACTGTAACCCGATGACATTAAATTATATTTTATCAGAAGAAAGATGGAGACCAAAAGAAAAATGAAATTAACAGTAAAAATGGTTATATAAGCTTAAATCGGTGGTAATAGGCTTTGTTTGAAACAAGAAAGGGAGTTTTTTTGCCAAAATATATATGATATATTTTATATATATGTGGATATATTTCATAAATAAATTATTATAGTTATAAAATTAAATATATCTTTCAGTTATTGCATTTGTATTAGTTTCTTACTCGCTGTACAAATGATTTTGTACATTTACAAAAATATTTATTGTATAAAAACACTTTGCATACTATTTTCCCATAACTTTTAAAAGATACTGTATAGTTTTGGGGTTTTTAAAAAAGAAAATCAAGCTTTGTTATGAAGAATGCTTAATGTTCATTTATAACAACCAACTGGAATTTTTTTTTCCCTTGAATGCATATGCCCAGGTCATACAAAAACTTGCCTTCAAGAGATTGATAGCTCTCCTAACAGTTTGAGAATTTAGTATGAAACATAATAAAAAATTCTTTGATAATAATTATGCATAAAAATTACATTTCAATTTTGTGTCCCTTTTGCTATAATGGCAACCCTTGCCTGGCCTAATTTGTATCCTGGGACAAAGGAGGAGGCAGTGGTCATTTGGACTGAGAGTTCTTTTTGCGAACAATGTTCACTCACTTCAGCTTCAGTTGTTATTATTTTTCTTAGAATTACAAACACATCCAGTGCTAACAAGGCTGGCAGTGCTTCCTCGACTGATATAATTCAGCTTTTAGATGGACTGCTCCATTTACATTTGGATTCCTATTGTCTTCCCCCATGTTAATTCCATTTAAATGTTGTATTTGAAGATGGATTCACACCTTCCCCAATCCCACATGATTTCACTCCATTCTAAACGTTCACAGGGGAAAAAAAGAAACCAAATAGGGTTTTTTCTTTGGCGTGCATGCAGATTTAGCCCTTGAGTAGTAGGCTACGGGTTGTTATTGTTGTGCTTTTTCATCAAGAAAGAAAAATCCAACTTTTTTCTATGTGACTTCCACTTTCAAGTAGTTTCGTATTGGGACTCTGCACAGCAGCTGAAAACCTTGTGCCAATGTACTGCTTGCAGTTGATGTAAAAATCAGTCCGTCATGAACACAGCAAAAGAAAGAAAATGAGAAATAACTGCTATAATCAAGAAGATATAAAGTTTACTGTAGATATCTCCAAATAAATGTATAAACTATAGCATATAATTGAAAATTATATGTGCTGGGTTCTGGAGTCAAACTACCATTATTCTGTCTGGGAATAGTTAATGGCCACAAGATTATTTTTACCTGATTTCATATGTTTATAGAAAATTTCACCATTAATATTCCTCTGCTCTTAGGGACTCAGTTTACCTATTAATTTGTAACTAGAAGATGTTAAGCTAATTTGAAATCCTGTTTTTAAAAAATTATACACAAAATTAATCTCATATACAACTAGTGAATGTTTTTAACTAAGAAAAAACTCTTAAAATGTGATAAATCATAAAATTATTATTTGGAGAAGTTAGAAATGAATGTTCTTTTGACATGTAACATCAGCATAGTTAGGTGCACTGCAGCATTATTCCTGGCCTGGGATATTATTTTGAGGACACTTTGTAACAACAAATTAGTTCTGGTTCTTACTCTATTCCATGCAAAACCATTTATATATAACTGTGGTCTAATTCTGTCAGATTTGCATAGCTCTCATTCTAGTTCCCATTAATAAAAGTTCAGCTTTCAGTTGTTATCAGCAATAAGAACAAATAAACGATCAAAAGTCTAGAAAACAATGTTGAAGGGAGGTTTGGAAGAATTTCAGTTCTTTAGCCTATAAAGGAGAAGGAAGAGAGGAGATGTGAATGCAGCTGTCAGACGCAAAGGGCTGTGCCGGAGAGGAAAGCACTGCTTTGTTTCCTGTTCCCCGGGGGAAGTACAAGACGTAGGGGCCTTACATTACAGCAAAGCCATTCAAGTAAACTTGTCAGAAAGAACAGTTACGTGCCATGAAGACAATGGTCTCCATCACCAGCTCCACCTCGTACTCCTTGGCTGTGCCCTGTGAAAAGGCATAGGCTTTGGTGTCAGAGTCTGAGAGGGCAAAGGTGTGAGCGTGCAAGGGGATAGCTGGGTCTTCACACTGAGTTAGGTGATGGTTCCCTGAGCAGAGCTCGTGTCTCGTTTCCCGTACTTCAGAATAAATGGCTCCTTGCTTGCTGTGCTAGCTTTTGGGGATACCGTTCTTTTGCTTCTAATTCTTCCTATACATTATAAAAAGCTTGTAAAGCCTGGGAATCAAGTTCTGTAGATCCTTCTCCTCTTATCTCAATATAGGGATGACAAAATAAGGCATGTGGGAGGAAAATAAACTGATTTTTAGTTGACTTCACCAGGAAAGACATTTCATTTTTATAAAGGAATCTATACAAATTAAAATAGACACTTGATTTATTCATTTCATTATCTTCACCCTTACTAAGGGTTTTTTGTAACACACCGAAGTCTAGAAGGTACGTGAGTGGGAGAAGGCAATATATTTTTAGGGTTGCCATACAGGCAGAAGTAATTTGTTCTTGGGTAAACTATGATGACTTAAATCATTCCTCAACTGCTTTAAAATAGTATTTCTTTAAAATAGTATTTACTGTATCCTCCAACTATTTATTAAATACAGCAGAACTGAATTTTTTTTTTTTCTGCATAAATAAAACATGAAACTGCTGGCATTTGTGCCACCAGAGACTGAATGAAATGTTTTTGATAGTTTTAAAATCCCCAAGTTTGACATCTAAGCCTTTCTCTCTCACAAAACACAGCTGAGCAAAAAGACCTTGTAAGAATTTCTCTTGTGACAAGAAAAGAATGCGGGTGTTACATGCGCTATAGTACTTTCTATAATGACCAAAAGAAATGGTGGCCACAGTTCTGGGCTGTGTTCTTACCACGCTGCTGGATGCTCAAGCCTGAAAGACGCTCCCGTTGCCAGCATCTAGCGTCTTTCACACATACTCAAGATGCTACTTTTAGGAGCTGGTTTTCAGAACAGCTAGGCAAAAATAACTCTGATGTGAAAGATTGCTGAGGACCATCATGACAACTCGGTTCAAGGCAATTTAAGATGACAAAATTGTGTGTCTCAATAAAAGTAAAATGCTAAGATAAATAAGACTGAATAATGTAGCTAAAAGTTATTGTTAGAAAAGGAAAAAATTCTAGCCATGTGAACATTAAATCTTTAAATACACAGCTTGAAATCTATTGGAATAGTAATTAAGCAAAACTGTTGAGATTGGAAACAATGTCTGTTTTCATTACTAGAATTTTACAGTGGAAAAGATGTACTTATAACCTGATCTGGAGAGCTTTATGCTACAAAGAAATGTCCAGATTGAGAGACTTAAAATACATTAAGCAAGTTAAACAAAGCATATTGAACTTTCTGTTTACCTTACAGTAGCATCTTGCCAAACTTTGTTTAAAAACGCATTTTTAAAGTATTTTGATGTCCAAGATTTCCAGAAGTGCTTTGGAAGACAGGTGTGCCTTGATTTGCACTCCAGAGGTATCTCTGTAGCCAAGTGCCCCATGCTAATAGCACGGCTGAACTTCAACAGGGGTTTGGGATGAGGTGCAACGCTCAGCTCCTGTTCTGCTGTGGGAAACACCTCACTGGATCCTTGGGCTCTTACTGGGTTTTAGCCTAGAGTCACACCAGTATCCCCATGGAAGAACCTCTCCCCATATCTAGGTCTTCGAGCTTAAGAGTTCTCATTCTATTTTGATATGATCCTTACCCATTTTATAACAGACCAGGTTGCTAGTCATTGCCTGTATGCCCCACTTGTAGAAATTAGGTAGATGTGTAAGCCCGTCTAAAAACTCCTTCTGCACCTCTGTTTCCTCAGGCATCTGTTTATCGTGTGCTATCACTTGGGCATCGGTAAATGGATACCTTGACTCAAACTTCCTGCAGATGTCTCTATCAACATAAATGGAATTGTACTGACTTGCAAGAGTGGGCATTCCAGCCCCTTAACAATAAGCTGATTAGAAGTCTTTGACATTCAAACACCATTTTTCCTATGAATATTTTAAAATGCTATATGGACAAGATCATTTGGACACTAAAGGGCCAGTATGTTAAACAATTAAATAATCTTAGACAAGCTGAGGGAATTTACTGCTTATAATAGATATTCCATTAGACAACAAATCACATTTATTAACTAACAATTTCTGTTAAAGCTGTTTCTCAGAGTGGGAACCACCTCTCCCTTAAGTTAGTGCGTGTTTAAGCATTTCATGAATGGCAATTTTGCTGCACTTGTCCGGGAATTACTTGTTCTATTGCAATTAGATAATTTTCATTTTTATTTCCATAGTTCATTTTGATTTAGCTGTCTTATTTTTATAATTACTCCCCTCACCCCACCAAAGAATTGACTAAACAATTTGGAAATGCCTCAGTGTCTCACTATGTTTTTCTTTGGTGTTCCAGGCCTACCAGCCTGTATTGCTCAAGAGGTGAGCCGCCTTCACTTACCAGTGCGAGCCCTTAGCTATGCAGATACTTTCCGTGCAGACGTGAAAAGGGTTGGAGCCTCTTGTCATTAAAAAAAATAAATGTGCAAACTATTGTAGCAATATAAAATACGTATCAAATGCCTAGTGGATTAGGTGAACTACATAGCCAGAGTAAAGCAGATGTAAAAATCAAAGCCTAGATGCTCTTCTAGAAGATTCCTTGGAACTATGTGTGTATTTATGCAATTCTGATACCATTAAGATGCAGTTCCCAAAATAAGATGTTTTTTAAACCTGTACTTCATTTCCCTATGTCTGTCACAGAAGAGAATTCCATTAATTTCACAATAAAGCCAGTTCACAGCTCCTTCTGGTGTCAGTTTGGAGTCATGGGTCAGCTAAGGGTCATGTTTTCAGTGTTTCCAAGACACTAGAATTAAGAACCAGATTAAACCTAAGCATTTGAATTCTTAAATGTAAAACCTTTCTTTATACAAGTCTGATAATGAATTAAAGCATTCAAAACACCTGTGCAGAGTTCCAAAGAGATTGGATAATTTATTGGATAATTTTTAATTTTGTATTCGGAGAAGCACAGAAGAAAAAAGAAAGTTTAAGGAAAGGAAATCTTGCATTAGAGTTCAGTAGCCCCCAAATCATCATTCTGATTTTGCTGCTATCTCATTATGGGATCTTGGGTAAATTACTTAGGCTCTTACTGCATACACTAACACAAGAGCAAGACCAAAGGCAAGGTCAATGTTAAGATCCCTACAGGCCCAGCCCTAAGCTGTGTTTCTCTCCAAAAAACAATTTTACTTGTAAGTGCTCTGGTTGCGTTAGAGAACATGTGAAGGCTCAATGTCTTTTGATGGAACTGTTACTGTACCTCTTTGAACGTTTTCAAGGACTTGGTCCCCTGTTGCCTACCAGAAAAAAAAAAAAAGTCTGTAAAACACTACTGTCTTGTACCTAGAATAGCATGCACACATGAAACTGTTTGGTTCTGGTGGTGATTCAGAGCAGAATTAAGGCATATATAAGGTTTGAAAAGCTGTTCCCTTTGGCTATGGCTCCTGTGCATCCAGGGATCTATTGGTTGTCCTGAAACAACGTTGGTATTGCTTTGGCTGCGTGGTTCCAGTCCCCTTGCATGCTTTCCACCAGAAGGGTTAGAAGCATTTTTAAATAAAAGCTGCCGTGTTATTACTGTTATCTAAATTGACAAACTATAGTATTAGGTAGAAACCTAAAGAAAACTAAGCAAGGGCATGAGGTATTTGATTAGCAACTCACTGGCGATGTACATCCCATTCAAGAATCGTGGGCAAAACAGTCCCAGAAAGTAAACTAATGTACATAGAATTCACTATGCCAATGTGCTCAGAAATGTCTCAATATTGTGACATCTGTTACTAGTACCAGCAATATTAAAATGCACATCCTAGTTGCCCACATCCAACCCGTGAGGTACAACTTTGTGTATGATCTTGCACATATTCTTAAGGGCAGCATGCAACGTAGCATGAGGCCAGCTGTTCCACCACGTGTTTCCTAGAGAAGATGACAGTGTGGGCGCTGGGCCCTCTGTCTTGAGAGACAGAACTATGCCACCCAAGCAAAGGATTCCAGAGGAGGGCGTTTTACTGCAATGATTATTTATTTCATTCATGTTGCAAATGTGTTTGCCCAAATATCACAGAGCAAACAGTGAACGTGGTTTGCCAGTCACATGCATTGTCTTCACAAATAGTTCTCAAAGCCTTCATTTCCACATATGCAGCACTATCAGCAATCTATTTTTTTTCCCAAAAGGCAATGCCCGTTTCCAAACTGCTTCTACCATACCTGCCTCACTGTGCAGAAAAATATCAATTTCAAAACAAAAATTGTGTACTGGAAGAAACAAGTTCTAAACTCCCCTTTCCTAATTTTCAAGAAATGCTGGTAAAGAAAGAACATGGCACAGCTACAGTATCTGGAACAGAGGGGCCTCCAGCATCTGTTGCCTCTGCGCAGAAAGATTTTTTGCACAGCTGCCAACATTTTTGGTAAGCGTGTTTTTTCTCATCTGGCCTGAATAAGGTATGGATTTTTGTTTTTAAAAAGTCTCTTTAATAGCACTTCTATCGTGGGGTTGTCTAACAGTACAAACTGAAACACTATTAGTCCAGAAAGTTCTGAAGTTAGGGAACTTTTATTTTTCAAGTGGTGTTCTGTTTATACACAAAATTGTTCTCATACTACTTTTTGTGCTTCATCTGTTTCTCCTACTGCAGACCCCACTGTTTACAGATATAATTTATGGAAAACAGCCTTAAGATGTTTATCAAGCTTGGTTTTCACTTAGAAGGCATAGGAACATTGTATGTTGTACAAAACATCACAACATCACTTTTAAAAAAATTCCCCTGGAAATTTTTCATTTCTCTGTCAAACACGCATCCTTTACTAATCTGTGTGCATCGACCAAAGGCTGCTCTTAAAATCTTGTTTCTAGCTCAAAGATCCTTACCATCCTCTCCACAATGCTTTATATTTTATACAGCATGAATACAAGCTCAATCCCTCAACTGAGGAACCTCGCTTGATACGTTGTTAGCACTTGAAATGTACTTTTAAATAATCAGCTATTGTAGACATAGACCCATTAGAAAGACATTATTCATATTATTTATTCATGTTTTCTGTAACCAGCATCATATCAATGGTATTGCAAACCAGTTATTGATCCAGTTTCTCAAATACAAAACATTATTTTCTAAACTATACAGACAAAACCAGTTCTGCTAACTGTCCCCTGCTGTATCATGCCCACTTCTATACAGGCAAAGAGAGACCTTGGTCAAATACAGGCTAAACATCACTAAAAAAACGCCTTATGTATAGTTAAGGTGGGGAGGAAATCCTAAAGGACATCACTCAAAGTTTATGTATTACAGCAATACGAACACTAAACCAATAATTGTATGAAAACAGCTCAAAAGAAGTCCGACATCTTACGGATGTGCATTTTTTAGATAAACTTTAAAATTTAATTGTACACATTTTTTCCTGTTAATTCCTCGCATATGTATATAACTCTCTCCTTTTTCCACCTAAAAAACCTTGGTTCTTCAGAGGATTTTGGTAGAAACCGGCAGGCTGCCTTGAATGATTACAAACATTGGCGGATGAGTCCTTAAGGACAAACTTGTGAATGAGCTTTCTGTTGCCTGACGACCTGCTTATAGCAAACTTCTAGGCATTTAAGATTATTAACTCATCCAGCCATCTGTCAAAAGCAGCTGTAAGCAGCAGAAAGTCTGAAAGGTTCAAACACTCACAGGGCTTAGCTAAAAGGCAAAAGTTTGCTTTCTATAGGAAGTAAGGAAAATGCTTGAATTTCAGAATTGTGCCAAACTAAATATAAATATATATTTTAGTATATATATAAAGTATAACACATTACCTAACTAAACAGCTTTTTACACAGTCCTTCCCTCCTAAAAATACGAGGTACATCTCAAAACAGTATTCAAATAATTTATTTCAATTACAGTTTAATGGAAAATGGCAGCTCAGTCAACATAAAGGAGGAAGTTCATGGCTGAGACACATTGTCAAAAAAAAAAAAAAAAAAAAAGCAAGACGGAAGTTTTTTCCAGAATTCTGTTAAGCAACAGTTACCCAGAGACTTCACTCTTGTAATTGCCCATAAATACGCCATGCCACTTTCACTGTTTGACCATTTATGCCTTGGCATTCTCACTCTACACCTTCCTACCGGTAGAGCCCCTATACTCCAGCATTTTCCTTATTGCAAGACAGGCCGAGTCCCCCACCACAGTTAAATGAAGTTCCTGCAAGAGACGCCTCACTGACAACAAAAATTTCTCTATGTGGCAGCAATAGCAGAAACATTGCAGGGTGTCTTTGCTGTTCCAAAATGTTTCATTTGCAAGAACACCTCACATGAATATAGTTTAATTTCTGTACTGCACTGTCCCTTTTCTCTGACACCACCACTGCAGTCTAGCGGCAGCCCTGGTTTTGATTATGGAGATTTATTTATCGTACTCATGGAGAAGTCCTCACACAGGAATGATTTGTGGTCATGAATGATCTGGTCTGGACTTAATCGATTTAGAGGTTACTCCCAGGGTATCTGCGCAACTAGCCAAATGCTTATGCAAGTTACTTTCACGTATTTTCACATACCACTTCACACATTCCATTACATTTTTTGCATACAAAGAAAGAAGAAAAAGCACTGAAGATAATAAAAATTCAGTTAGATTTAAGACTATAATACCTGACCTAAGCAGGTCATTGTCTGTAGCTGTCTGGTAGCAATAGCTTCTCAATACTTTTAAGCCTTGATTTTATATAACAAAGTTTTGGTATGCCAAAGTTAGTAGCTGCATCACCTTCCATGTCTGTATATTTTTCATCTAAGGAAATGAATTTAAAATTTGTGACATGTTTTTGCAAATCCAACTTTTGCAGTAATTCTTGGAGTTTGAAATGCAAATGTAAAGAGCGGGAAGGGGATGTTGAATACTAAAATTACCTTTATGATCAATATTTAATTAAAACGTTTCTGTCAACATACAGGTTTTGGCCCACTTGAGATTAGTTTCTAGAACAGGACAAAGATGATGACTGTATTCCATTTTTCTATTAAGGGCAATTATCTTCAATTACAGTCACATAGTCTATCCAACCCTTCAGGCTTTGCTCGTTACACTTTGTTGCACACCTTACCCTCAAAATACTCAGTGCTAATCATAACATCCATTGGAAACAGTGGCACTACTCCAGTACTTTAATATCTTTTCTAGCAGACAAAGATACACAGGGGAAAGCAGAAATGGCTGTTTATTCTTGAAACATTGCCAAAAGTGAACCTATTCAGCTCCCCTGAGGACTGCAGAGATTCTACCGTGCAGGCTAGAACAGTGCTGTCCCATTCTTCTATGCCATAATTATCCACAGCTCTCAAAGCAATTCACAGAAGTCAGTATCTTCATTTCTGTTTCACCAACAAACTGAGGCTGTAAAATGGGCAATGCCATTCCCAAATTCACCAACTGGAAATAAAACCCTTCCCCCATAAAACTCCATTCACCTCTCAATCCGTGAGGCTATGCCAGCGTTCTAGGGATCAGATCCATCTTTCTATTTTTTGATTATGTCGCATCTTGCAGAATTCAAGTTCGCTTACAAATACTTCTGTATTTATATAGCCTCACTTGAATGGAGCTAGAAGAGGGCATATTCCACAAATACTACCAAAGCATGGGAAAAATGCTGCTCTTGAGAAGTGCATTTTCAGAAGGATAAACAATAGCATGTAATTACTCATCTGCAAAAGCAGTGGACAAAGGGAAGTAGCTGTCCTGAACAGCTTTGTTAGCTTCCAGAGCAGAACATTCTGTCTGCAAATGTTTCTTAAACATGCAACTAGCGTGGTGCTGTACCTACAGCACTTCCACGTGGATGGGGATTACAGAGGAGCTCAGAAGAAAGAGCGACCATTAGCAAAACAGTAATCAGTCTTGGACAGAAGCTTAAGAAAACTTAATAGTAAACAGAAAGGGAGCTCTATTTCACGTTAATATTGCAAAAGATGTTGAGGAAGATAACCAAGACTTAATTCTACTTTCCCACTCAACTCATGCAATAGTGCAGATTCCTGTTGTGCAGTTAGGAGGGATGTGAATTTGAATATAATTTCATAGCTGCAATGAAATCCCTGACACAATAATTAAGGATTTTGGAATTCAGATTTAAGGTCAGTTTAAGTCCTTTTCTGATTTCTTAAATACTGTTCATTTATTCTGAATAATCTTTAGTCACTGGAGTTTGGCTCTGAAATTCCAAAATTGCACTAAACTTGAACAGATTATCTATAATTCTTAGAATGTGCTTCTGTAACAAAAAGGCAAGTATGAACTGCAAGAGGTATGCTTCTACCTTAAAAAACTCGAGAGAAGAGAAGCAGTAGAATGGCTGGACCCGTGCTTCATGAGACTAGAATTAATTTTCCTCCTCAACCAGACTCTGCAGGTGATTCCAAGTTGTTCATGCAATTCAAGGCTATGTACATTGATAGTTTAACTGGTATTACCTACTGAAACTGTACTGGTATATACAGCCCTGTTCAGACATTGGTTTATTCTTGATGGCTTGTTTAAACCAATTCCAAATAATGAAACAATTCTTAAGCAACAAAATAAAGCAGCAAGAATATCTCTTATTAAAAAACCCATCAATGCTTATATATGGAGTGATACTGGAATAACAAGAGTGAGTTAAATTCAAACTTTTGCTTAGCTAAGTAAATTAGAAGTTCTCCTTAACAATTTTCATATAACCCTCATCCAGATTTTGAACTGAAATACAGCACTTGATTATGTTGTGCTAAACCAGGTATTAAATAGCTGTTTGTTTATTCACAATGATCAAAGCAATACACTAATGGGACAGAAGTAGTTATTGATTTAAATGATTAATGATTATAAATGCTACTAACATAGTTAATCATGGTACCTTGGCACAGATAGTAGAAAACTGATTAGAAATATTTATATAGACAAACAACTCTGTAGTATTAACTGGAAAAACATGCACATATGCTTTGCTTATGAAAACCTTTAGTCTAAGCCTGGTGATGTCAGCTTTGTGCACTGTAAGAAGTTCTGAGGGGCAAACACATTCAAGAAGTAAGAGTTTAGACACTGCAGAAGAAAAGACAGTGCTGTGATGGCACAGCGGACAAAGAGAGTAGCCGTGCCAATGTCATCAATACCTTGTATTCATGTTGCTTAAGAAATTTTTCCTTATTGTTGATTTCCATAGAATAATCTTTCCAAATACAGGACATACCAATCTATCTCTACCATAAGCACTTCCCTAAATCTTCAGCAACAATGACATAATTTCTAAGGCCAGACACAGAGCCTTCTAATGTTTTCACTGAACGTAATAAGATTTAGACATCACTGACAAACTAATTTCCCAGGAGACCTTGACTGGAAGGGAAGACCTGTGTTTATAGACACTCTTGGTAAAACAAATACATCTTCCTCATTCAGTAGGAGTGAAATGACCCTTCTGGAAGAATTCTTCTAAAATGTAGCAGTTGAAATTGCTTATACCCCTTACACATTGAGTACCAAAATTTATGTTCAGGTTCAGTCTAGACTTGGGAATCACTAGCCAAAATAGAAATCAAAATAAAATTAGGGGGGGAAAAAAAAAAAAAACCATAACCTGTCGAGATCTGGAACTTGTGCATTTCCCAAAAACAGATTACCAAAGCTCAATTCTTCACTTTTCTCCTCTTCCTGTATCTAGGAAGCTAGGAGAATATAAAATTAGGTTTTATATAGTATTTTTTTTTCCACAAGATTTTTTTTTTTTAGGAACATGAAAAGAAGCCAGAATTTCTATCCCAGTTTTATTAAAAAAAAAAAGTGATGGCTTAGTAACACGGAAATGTGAAAGTGGAAAGGGCACATCATTCCGTATACAATTATGCTTAGAAAAGCATTCAGACTTTCCCCAACAGTGACATGAATTCTAAGAAAATTTTTGGTGTTCACTATCTAATAAACAAGACAGACTAGCAGGAAAGATACGTAGAGGCACATTAGAGGGATGGGCCTAACCACAGCATGTGCTACCAGAAACAAAACTGCTAAAGCCAAAAGCAAAATTGTATTTGGATCCTGTAACTTATTAGTGACATTACCTTCTCCTTCAGCCAACCAACCTTCTCTTGTACCTTTGGAAACCTCTCTTAAAAGCAGCAGTTACTTCAGGCTCATTGCCAGTGAACAGTTACTGTAGTAGCCCCATGACTGCACACGTATGAAAGACTACAAGCAGAAGCACTAACAGAGGAGAATATATACTTATACTCCAGCTTTCTGTCATTCCTGTTTTTACCTACTCATTCTCTTCTGTTCTGGTTTGGGGAGGAAGAAGAAATTACCTACCTTTGCTAGCACACAGGGATAAACAACCACTGAGTTACACTTTTCATCTGTACTTCTGCTAGGGCTTAGTTACTGGAAGCATCATTCTTTGCAGTGCTAATTTTAGGGACAGCATCAAACCCCCAAATCACAGATGACAGTAAGAGCTACCAAGTCCACAGCAGTTTTATCTCGGTGTTCTAGCATGATAAAGTAGCTATTCCACTCCAGAGCATAATGCTCCCAGGCCTGCCACTGCCAGTATTCTGTGGGGTTTTTTTGAAAAAAAGAAAGAAAGAAAAAAAAACCCCTCAGGAAATGGTTACTTCATCTGCTCCTCTGAGCCACTCCCTCTTTTTGGCCTTCCTTTAACTGTGAAGATGAGAGAGGGATGAGAAAAATGGGGAAAAGGATGAAAAAAAAAAAAAAGGTAATCACATACTTAAGAATGACTATAAATTGTTTCAGTTAAGGAAAGATTATTTTGTATAACAACATTGAGAAAAATGTTCACAACTTTTTTTCTTTTCTGATCGATCATAAGAACTTTGCAACAGAGCTTTTAGTTGTTACAGAAATTCAGCCTACTATTGAAACTCATCTAAAATAGAAAGTCACGGCATGATGCTGGGGACTGTATTCTGCTTTTAATTTATTTTGCTCTAAAGTTAAAATAGCTCCACAGATTTTAATAGAACTGCATTGAAAAACCACTGAGAATCTATCTTTTTTTAATGACAATTTTATTTAAAAATAATCTTATGATCAAACCTCTAGTTTTGAGCTTTCATTTGCACGAACTGCTATAATGAACGCATTCCTACACTGAGAAAAGATAGCCATGAAATGGATTCCTGAAGATTTCTTTCACCTCACTGCATTTAGTTGTAGCAACTTTCAGCACTTCTAGCATTTCATCTCCATGAGGATCCGACATCAGCGTAACTACTTTTTTTTTTTATCCATTTCAAGTAAATTCTCCCAAGTAAGGCCACAAACTAGGAGAAATTCTGCTTTCCTCCATAAGGCACAGCAGTAGAGCAGACTTTTGTCCAGATATAAACATTTGTTACCATAACAGACAAAAGCACAGGCAGACAACATCCTAGCATCAGTTTATCATAGACTGTGTTTGTGAGCACACCAGTAAAGACACCTGGAATATAATAGTTTAGGTATTATCAGTCACAGTGTAGGCTTTTTAGCGAGTCCTATTATTACTTACAAGAAGACTACACATGTCCTGCATTGAAACCCAGCTTATTAAAATCCAAGAATGACCTAAAGACTGAAAAGACACGCTCTGATTTATTAACTTTTTTAAAAAAAACCTATAAAGTTTCATGTTGGGAATTGCTAGCTTTTGCTGGTTACAACAGTTTTTTCAGTTATTTCCTTATTTCTGCAAGAATCTCAATAAGCCTCCCCACATACTTACCTACATGTGCATTCCATATGTGCTTTTTTCCCTTCTCAAATGCGATTACTGCAGTATTTTTTTTCCTCTTTCTGTCCTACACATACAGAGCTTTAGGATTACACGTTGCTGCACTTTTAATTAAGACATAGATATTGATGTGATTTGTAGAATCATGACAAGGAGACATTTGTCAGAAATCAAGATTAAGATTTTGATTTTTTTTGTACCAAAGCTGGGACATAGACTTTTGATGCTGCTCCACCTGACCTCTGTACATGGCTGTGATCTCTCGTACCATTCCTGACTTTCCACAGAGAGCTCTCAGACCCTAGATGCTATCCAGATTTAAGCAATTAGTACTGCACAGGATGATCTTTGTCTGATCTCTTGTTCCTGTACAGTATCTATTCAGAAAGTGATCCACAAACTCTAAGCGGTGTGGTGGTACTCTTGGCATAAAGCAAAAACTGAGGACAAATGCCAGGAACCCTTGGTGACAAGCTCTCACTTTTGATGTGTCCAGCACCACAGCCTATCTAGGAGGCTTCCTTTGACAACTACTTTTCTTCCTTTCTATCCTGACCTTTTTTTTCCATGTCACAGCTTACTGCCCCCACAGCTATGCTTATGTAGCCATTTGTGGGACCACATGGTGAACCACAGCAGTAGAAGGAAAATCTTTCTAAAGATACTTCATTGCTCACATTAAAATTATGAAATAATACATATTTTAGAGGAACCCCCTGAACATAATCTGGTCCAATTTCACAGCTATCTTCAAAGTTAGAGAAAGTGTCAAATTTAGATCAGGTTGTTTGGGACCTTGTTCAGTTGAATTTTGAAAGTCTCCAATCTTCTCCAACTTCTCTCAGGCTCTATTCCAGTGACTGAACACCCTCACTTGGAAGAATTTTCTCCTTCCATCTATAGTCAGAATTTTTCCTGCTGTAACCTGCATCTGTTGCCGGTCATCTGTGTGCCTCCAAGAACCACCACAGTCTGTTTTCTGCATAACCACCCATGAGGTCACCAAGACATCTGCAATCTCTGCTCCAGGCTGAACAACCCGGCTCTCCCAAGCTCTGCTTGTACGTTAAGTGCTTCAGGTCCCCAAGCAGCAGATGGCCCTCTGTATGAGTTCATCAGTATCTGTCTTGAGCTTAGGATCCCACTCAAGCCTCCAAACATGATCTCGCAAGTAGCGAATACAGAGGAATAACCACATCCTTGGCCCTCTGGCAGCTTTCTGCATGCAGATAGCCTTCAGCTACATTAACAGAAATGAAGGAGCAGTAAAATTCAGATGTGTTAGGGATGCCTAGACTAAGTTTCCACTGAGACTTAATTTAAATCTTATTGAAAAACAACAGAATCTTTCCTGACTTTACCCAGTGTTCATTGAAATCCTCACTAGGGCCAAATCCTGCATGCCCTAGGGCAGATCCGCATGAATATATTTAACTCAGAACAAGATGCATCAATGCAAAAAAAGTACCTTGTAACTGCTTTGATCAAAATGTGTCAAAATGAACCATCAGTCTTCACTTTACCACAAATCCTACTTCCCCCAAAGGGGGTGAATTTTTCCCTAGGGACATGAAAGCACTGTAGAAGGGAGAGAAAATATTTCTACCATTCTTTTGCATTGCTATGACCTTATAAGGTGGGAAATAATTGAGCATGTTGGCACACTACAAGGGAGAATCTGGGACTGCACTTGGTCACAAACTGACCTGAGGTAGACATCATCACACTTGCACCAAAACAACAGCAGCAGCATTGATTTTTGGATAATAGTATTGCCAGAAAGATGCACGGAGTAATCCTTCCTCTTCTGCAGTACCGTGTCTAAGAAGAATGCTCAGCAAGTAAAGGAAGAGCCCAGAAGAACAATAAAGATGGTCAAACATCTTTGCAAACACGCTTGTGAGAGCAGAGTTAAAATGTGGAGGTGTTCAGCTCAAGCTTTTCTGCATTTTCCAGTCCAAGAATCAGCTAATCCTTACACAGAATTTCTTGGATTTATTGTGCAATGTTCCCATACTAGTCTCCACTTTCAATCAAGTAAAAATTAGACTAACCTTTAATTAATGTAAGTTTAATTAATACTGTTTGTTCCTCTCCATCTCGCTTGCATGAGTATAAATATGTGCATACCTACTTTGAAAAAATATTGGCTACATAATTATTTCACACACTGTCTGAAGGCAGAGAAAAGTTGGTTCAGTGTAAAGAATAGACAACCAAGGCAGGGACACACATGGAAACAGTCCTCAGCTATGTTTAAGCTACTGCAAAAAGAAAGGCAGTAATTGTTTTCCATGTTGGCTACTAGAATAGTCTGAAATTACAAAAAATGTTACTCATGTTGAATATTATTTCAAGACTTCTCTCTTCTCATGAACCTGGATGCCAATAAGCAAGTGAGCAAGAAAGATGAGTCTTAGGAGGATGAAGACAACAGAAACACAATGGTGCGTGAAGAAATACGCTTTTTGGTACAGCTTCACTCTGTGCTGTGCTGAAAAAGTAATGTGGCCACCATATGTTATGATGCTTGTCACACTCCATAAGATTACAAACAGTTTTTCCATTCACATGATTTCTGAACTGTATTAGGGAAACTGAAGAAATCCATACTGTTGTGCTTCCCTCTTGCATGAAGCCTGCGAGTTCATAAATGGAAAATGAACAAAGATTTCAGACTTTGGCTACTCACAGTAGGTTTGGCTATGAATGCTTACAATACTAGAATTTTTGAGAAATCTCAGTAGTCTTCTATAAAAAGAAAGCAAGATGGCTTAGCAGTGAGCCGTACAGTACTGAAATTACCTGTTCTAAGCAGATTTGATTGTAAACTGAAGAACTAATTAGAACTGCCATAATTAGAAGAGCCTTTGTCTAGACTTCTGGTTCACATCAGCTGCAGGGCAACTCAAGTGTGACTGTAGGGGACTGAAAAGGACAAACAGGGTGCCTAATGGAACACCTGACATAACGGGTCAGTATCTGCTATGTATGACTTGTTTGCAGAACATCTGCAAGAATTAAGAACAGCCCCTCACTGAAGAGAGGAGAGAGCAGCTTTCAGTATGGTTTAAGTATCCCAAATGCCATGCGCAGAGCCTCATTTTTCCCCTTAAAAGAGCCTTGTTTGGTACAGCACACATAGGTTTCTGGCTGCATCATGTTAATCCTGCATGCTCTTTGGTCATCTGATTGTTTAAGCACAGCAGACCCCGAAAAGTAACTACTTAGGGCTTTCTGTATGACAGACACATGCAATTTGCTATAGCAGGTATAGATGTTGTCTTAAAAGTTAAGTGTTATGTGTTATAAAATACTACTTTTGGAATAGAGATAGGAAATCAGAATGAAAAAGGGAGGAACAAGAAAGCCTCTTTTTTCATAATTCTTAGGAGTCCTGGATTTGGCTGGGATAGAGTTAATTTTCTTCCTAGTAGCTGGCATAGTGCTGTGGTTTGGATTTAGTAAGAGAAGAATGGTGATACCACACTGATGGTTTAGTTGTTGCTCAATGGTGTTTATAGTAGTCAAGGACATTTTCAGCTTCCCCTCCTCTGCCAGGGGCACAAGGAGCTGGGAGGGGACATGGCCAGGACAGCTGACCCCAACTGGCCCTGGGGATATCCCACACCGTATGAAGTCATGCTCAGTGTATAGACTGGGGGGGTGGGGGTGGCCAGGGACCACTACTCAGGGACAGGCTGGGGATCAGTCAGCAGGTGGTGAGCAATTGCATTGTGCATCACTTGTTTTGTATATTCTTTTATCATCATCATTATTATTATTCTCTTCCTCTGCTGTTCTATGAAACTGTCTTTATCTCAACCCACAGGTTTTACTTCCCTCCCCCCTGATTCTCTCCCCCACCCCACTGGGGGGAGTGGGAGGGGAGAGTGAGCGAGAGGCTGCGTAGCGCTTAGTTGCCAACTGGGGTTAAACCACAGCATTGGTTAAGTAACTTCACTTTATGGATCCTGGCTATATGAATGCCTGTCTCGATATTAGTAACCTACTTCAAACACTTCCCTACGTTTCTCCTTCAGTAGGAGACCTAGCAAAGTTTTTCACTGCATAGGAAGCTTCCTTGGTAACAACTTTGACTTTTTTGCTTCTCAATCTTTGTGATCTGCTTGTGCTCCCAGTTTGTCTATCTAATCTGACGTTTTGTCCTTTCACAGCTGCCTGTTTATTATATGTATTGTGTACAGGAAGGCATTGGTCTACTGTACAGCTGAAGGCTCTACAGCAAATTAATCTGTATTTTTATTATGAGTCCCTATTATACAATAAATTCATCTGTGATGCTTTCAAATTTTCTGGAACAGCTCTTTTCCAAATATATATTTTTAGTAAATCTTTCCACGCATTAATAAGAATAATACATAGAAAAATATCAGCAGAGAACTGCTGGACAATCTTGGTTGTAATGACATTTATCTTCCTGTTTTGTTTTTCATAGTGCTTTGATCCTACAAACAATCGTGTACATACTTTCTTCATATGAATAGTCCTGTTGAAATCAATACGAACAGCTTCATGTGTGAAGTTATGTACCAGCCTGCCTATTTGGAAAATGAACGCTGAAAGATTCAGCTTGCCTAGAAGCAAGAAGTTAAAATCCACATACGGCCTCTTGGAATAAATTAAAGCCATATTTTTAGGCTGTTACGTTTTGAAAATAAAAATAACTGTAAGCGATGACTCTAGAATACAAGGCTCAGTTGAAATTTCAGTACATAAAGGAATACAGATATGTAGAAAACAGCTCTGGGATATTAACAGCATTACTAGCTGAATAGTCAGAAGCATTTCAGAATCACAGTTTGTTCAAACAAAAATCCCTTCCCTCCTCCCCCTACCAAAATATATCTAAGTTTCAAATATTTTTGTATGCTTCATTAAAAGCTGCTGTTATCAGCAAAATTCAGCATTGCACAGGTAAACCCCATAAGCCCATTACTTCCTTGGCAAACAGTTCAAAGACGAGATAGAGTTTCTTTGTTACAAGTCAGACTGTTTCACCTTTCATCTTGAAAAAAGATTGGAAAGCTGTTAAGTGTAACCTGCAGAAGATGATATTTGTGAATCTTTTTTTGCTCTAAAGCCACTGGAAGATTGCTTATTTTCAGAAGCATCATCATGCACCTTTTGAGGGAAAAAAGAAACTGTACATGAAGATCTAAAGTGACAAGCACTTCAAAAGTTGTTTAAAGAAAAAAAACTCCAGTTACACTGATGGCAATTTGTTCTTATACCATGCAGCCTCTTGCTCTTTTGCTAAGGTTTATTGAAAATTAAACACATTACCTGCACCAGAACCTGAGCAGGTCATCCACCCGGAAGGACTCTCATCACCTCCGGCTCTACAAAGTATTCCACAGTACAGACAGCTGGAACTGAGGAAAGGACTTGAGAAAGCCTCATGCCATCTCTTTGTTCTGCCCACAGAAGTTTTCCAGGAGAACATCATAGCATCTACTAAGCACCCACGGAGGGTTCAAATGCAGCAAGGAGCCACCACAGCATATTTATGAGCAGGCCAAGGATCACCACGAGTAATTTTATAGAAATAAAATCAATAAAATGTTTCAGAAACTAAAACAAGATAAGCAAGCAGACAAAGAAAATCCAGAGACAGCCCAGATGGTTGGTGTGTGATAATGATCACTTCCAATACCCAGCAGTGGGGCAGACTCTCTTTACTTGGCAAGTAGACATTTAATTCTTCAGTAATTTATCTCTGGTTTTGTTTGAATTAAGTTCCGTCCTTACAGCTTGCTTACAATGCTGTCTGCTCTTCAGCCTTGGGATGGATGAATTGACCTTAAAATTAATTTAAAGTTAACTAGCTCAAGTACTGAAAGTGGTTTAGCCACAGCAACTCCATGTCAGCCATTCATCTTGCATATACACACAGACAGATAAACATACTCTTTTGAACAGTGAATTAGCTTCCATGGTGTTACACACTACCATGCCTAAAATGGCAGTTGCCAAGCTGATGGATTTAAAACTAATTTGGTCATCTCTACACTATATTTCATAGTTACATGATCATTCATCCAAGACTACATCTGCAAAACCAACTTTTGAAAGTTTGAGATTGATTTTATATCAACAAAACCAGGAGAAGTGTGGAGCTAAGCTGTTTGAAAGCTGGGGGAGCACGTGGGGGAACTCCCCCTTCTTCCTGAAGAAACCGTCTCCAATTTTGCCATGCAATTGCACTTTCTTTATGGGTTTTTCCCTGGCACTCTACATCATAACAACACAGAACCTTGCAAACCTTACAGACTTCCATGTCAGAGAGGGACTTTTTCCCCCCCCCTTTTTTAATTTTAATATATATTACATATATATATATACACTAACAACAGTATTCTTGTCAATTTTTAAAGGCATAACAAAGGACAGTTAACAACAGCTCTGTAACATCTTTATTACAAAGCAAACTTAAATAAATCTTTTAAACATGGATAGCAGAAGTAATAGTGTTCAGAATGAGATTCAAGGTAAACAGAAAATATTTGAGACTGCAGTTTGTCCAGACAATTTTAGAACTAATCAACAGGTCATATTGTCTGCTGATTTTTACACATTGGAAAACATTAATTCAAAATCTGTGATAAAACCCATACAACTTAAAAGAAATTAGTGACACGGAATCTACTGTGTCTACATTCATTTGTTTGTTTTTAAAACATACAAGTGTGTTAGCATCTTCAATAAAGCAGTATCTTCCTGATATCTGCATAAAATTAAATGAAATTTGAGGGCATAGGAAGACCTTAAAGCCACGTCCCTCCCCTCAGGGACAAGAAGTTTCTGAGAACGTTGCAGCAACATGTGTTGTATTTGTTTGCCAAATAGTTAAAGAAAGAATCCTTCAGGAGATTAAGACATTCGAGATATTAAAGCATAGTTATAACAATAAAAGTGTTGAGTCTTTCAGTATTTCACCCCCAATCAGGAGAGTTGAAGGACCGATTTCACTTTGTTTAAAAAAACCTGACAGCACAGGACTTCAAAATTATGGAGGGAGAACGCTGACTTGGAGAAAGGTGGATGTGGAGACATGTCAGACTGATTGCTCCTTCAAAAATTGCTTTCTCTGAAGTGTTTCATTTTAAATAATATATTGTTGTTCAGAAACAAGATGTGTACTATAATGCTGCAGAGAATGGAACTGCAGGTGTTGACCTGACCCGTGGAAGGAGATCGTAATGAACAAAAGAGCTTTAGAGCCTAAGGCCTCAGACCGGAATGAGCACACTATGGAACTCTATACCAAGAAAGGTGATGGCTGGAGGCTTAAATGGGGTGAGCCGAAGACGACCACGAACAGGGTCAGTGAGGCGATTTATTTAGGAATTGTCACACTATTGACCAATTTTCATCAGGGGGTAGAGCAGACTCACCACTAGTTTGGCAATTCAGTCTCTAAAGTGTAACAACACTTCTGAACACTCTTCGGCCTTGTGGTCAGCCTGCTAGCACTGCAAAAGCACAACAGGAGACTGCCCTGCATGATCCGCCTATGTGGTCCGTGAAAAGCGGTTTTACGGAAAATCTACAAAGCACTATAACCAATCAATAAGACTTCTTTTGAGTTCTACAGACTTGTCACAGGTATTGGCATTATATCAATTCCAAGCCATCATTCTAACAGGACTTGGGAGAATTCCTCAGCAGCTTTGTTCTCACCAAAATGCTCTTTCCAAGACTTGATTGCCACTGCGAACTCTGAAAGGTTGATTAACTTACAGGGTATAGATGCACTTCCCACCCTTATATCTAGAACAAACAACTCTTTCCATAAAATAGATTTAAATATATATAAAATGGTAGATGCAGCTGCCAACACCTAGTTAATAATTTTTACTTTGGAAATGAACCAAACCCATCTGTATTTGTTACAATAGCTGCCCCTCCTAAAACTGTAAAACTAGCTGTAACTCAGAACCGAGAAATGCATTCATTAAAAAAGCAATAAGCAAGAACACTTACAGAAGATTAGATGTAATATAGTGTAATGATGAAAAGGTACCATTTTATATAACAATCTAACAAGTCTGCTGAAGACTGTTTTGTTATTTTTCCAATGCCTGATGTTGTAGAATATGTAAAATGCAAGGTCTTCCTCTTTTCATATTTAGGATCTGATTTCAAATTACTCCACTGAGAATCACATGAGAAAAGCCAACTTTGTGTGGACGAATGCAAAATAAAATATATTTTCTGTTACTTCAGATGAGAAACTGAAAACTAAATTATTCTCTTCTAAAAAATTTATAGTTTAGTAATTATTTTTAGTTATTTTGATATGCAATCTTTACCCAGATCCACAAAGATTTTCCTGTGGAGATACCCATGTATACTTGCAGATCTTAGTCAATGTTTTTAATTTAATTCCAGAAATTTTCTGTATTTTTTGTCCTCTTCTGCACTAAAGGGGTCCATTTAACCCAAATGCTGGTCCAAGCAAGTATCTATCCTTAGAGTTAGGTTCATACACATGACTTGATTTTTAAGAGTACCTAAGGGGCTTGGGAGCACAAATTCCTTGCACTGTTAAGCAGCTAGAAGCTTTGAAAAGTCCCTCCCCCGACGCCAATGTTACCACAACATTAACATAATAAATAAGGCACTGCCTAGACATTCCCCAGCAGCACCTTTGAAGAGAGCCTTAAAAACCTGCTGTGTCACAAGAGCAGCTGCAGTTCGATTTTTTTTTTTTTTTGAATAAACACATTATCTCTTCACTCAAACACAGCTTATGTAACTAGGAGTGTCAAAACATGTAGACATATATTGCCCAACATAATTACTACCCGTTTGCATACAAAAGATTCAAATCAGCATTCAAAGACAATTTAGGGTGATCAAATTATGTCTTAACAAAGCTGCAAATTGAAAAATGTTTAAAAAATGGTGCAAAGGATTTCAGAAAGTTTAACAGAAACAAAATGAAGATTTTGGATTTGGAAAGAACATGCTCTTGTGCTAGAAATGTCAAACTCTTTGACCAGATATGAAAAAAATCAAAAGTAAATACAAACCCTCAGAATAAAATGTCAGAATATTGGTATCTACAGCCAACAATATCTGTGATAGCCTGCACGGATGTAAGCAAATAACTATATTGAATTCAGTACCACAGAGTCTTTCACCTGAAGAACATAATGCACTTCACATTACTGATTCAAGACAGAATAACCTGCGTTATAATTTCTAAATGCATTTATGAAATACTCCGTGAAAAACATTTATGGTGTTTTATCCAAAACATTCATTCAGAGCTTCAACTAAAGTACAGAGATGTCAGTAACACAAGTCTGTAGCACGCACATGCATTTGGTGGACAAAGAGGTTTTTGCATTTTTACCAGAGGAAAACACCAGAGCAAATAGATTATCTCAAATTGCACAGTGGGATTAACTGAAAAATGAATAATAATGAAATAAAAGTTTCAGACTTGCTGCCATTGGCCAAAGTAGCTTTCAAATCTGTAGTAGTCTTATAATAGTTTATTATTCCAATTCACAGAATAAATATCTACAAAGAATTCTCCCACACACAGAATTTATGCCTTATGGGGAGGACTTCTCATGAACTGGTCCAATTCAAGCCAAATGAGGAAGCAGGAAATTAAGGTCAGAAAATTATAATAGAAAAAGAAAAAAGAACGCTGTACTGTAGACTCCATCCCAGTTAAGTTATTTTTACAGATGGACCTAAACAAACACTCAAGGAGTTTATCACTAAATTTATGGGGAGATCAAAACCAAAAAGTCCTTTTATCAGGCTGCCACATTCAAACAGACCTTCCATCCTTACAGGAATCCTGAGTCATGTTGCTGTTGGAAACTGCTCTGTAACTGCTTTCAGAATCCTAATTTTGCCAAAGGTTTGGAACTAGTTTCTCTGTCGGAGCTGCTGTTCCCACTGCTACAAGAAAATAACTTCCTTGGCTAACTACAGACATCTTATTTTCTTAATTCTGATATTTTTGGCTACATCTCACCCTGCCACCTTCTCTCAGACTACTGAAGGTAATGTTATCTATTTCAGCTTGACAGTGGTGCAAGGGAAGTAAGAGAATCTGGCTAATGCCACAGTGAAGCCTTTTGTTCAAAGTTATTTATTCTGTGGAAAAAAATAGGGCTCGGTCCTACAACCATTGTATAGTGGGATATTCTGATGGCTTATGTTAGAGTACAGATAATCTCTTCCACTTCAGACAAACAAAAAAGAGCATAATAATAAAAAGAAACATTAGACAGGAATATTAAAAGCTTGGAATACATTACAGTCACTTTCAAAGACTACACATAACCTAAGGCAAAATTTGTTACATAATGAAATCCAGTGCATTATTTGCATTTAAACAAAATAGGTTTGGTTTATGCTGTGGGAATATTTATGAATGAAGGAACACAATGCAGGCTAATACTTGGCACACTGATTCAAGGAGTAAGAACTTACTAGAGGAATTTGATTAAAACCATAAAACGTCAGAATCAGTGCTAGATAATTCAATTAGTTCATTAATATCTCAGAGAAGCCTTGATACAGACTCACCTCACTTTAATCAGAAATGCAGTAATACCTATACAATGTTCATCAGAATTCTATCTAACATCTGGACCATGATCCAAAACCTGGAGAATCCATAAAATACTTTGGTTTTGAGAATATGAAATTGAATAAAGTAACTTGCCCAAACAATCCTCCAGTAGGATTTAGTGGTGGAGACCAGGGGGAAAATTAGTCGGGTTTAGTTCTGTTTAGCTTAAATCAACTTTTTTTTTTTTTAAAAAATCTTTGCTTCAATCTTTTGTGAGGATAGCAATTATGAAAATAAAAAAAATTGAGCTATCAATCCAACCAAGTCCAATCGTCGCTTCTCCATTATTGGGTCTCATACTTGGCTTTTAGAGAAAATGTCTCTCTTTTTGTGGCGGGGCAGGTCTGGAAAAGGGATTTTCTACATGCTTAAGATCTTTAATTCAGCCTTCTTTTGGCCAAGCCCATTAATTGTATTATCTTTGTTAGTGTTTAGATTCTGATTTTTTTTCCTCACTGTTTTCTTTAAAAAGTCATCTCTTAAGAAAAATGTTTCATCACTGCTGAAGTATTCACAGCTTAGTAGCCTGAACTTTTTTTTCCCTCCCTTCCCCTCAGATCAGGAGATTTCTGCACCTGAATAAAATATTTTCTTTGAAAGTAAACGCTCTTGGGAATATTCCTGCTGTTACACCTTTGGCAATCCATAGATTTAAGAAATCTACATGGAGAAGATTGGGCATGCATCACAGAAGCAGTAGCTGGGGGCAGGAGCTTGTGTAAATTGGCCTACAAAGCTTGTTGCTCTGGGAAATGCGTTTCTAGAGCTTTACGATATTTATTTTTAAATCCTCCTCCCTTAATTTTAATGACAATCCCTCTTGCTTACTTTCTTCAGGTCCAATTCCTTTCTGAAATATTATTCTCATGCTGATTGATATCTACAATGAATGAATGTGGCCATTTCACAAAGTCTGGGTGCCTTGTATAGAGTGTGGAGTGGCAGCCCCTGTGGCACCCAGGAAATAAAACCTGCAAGTGGGTTTTTTAATTATTATTTATTTATTTTATATTATTATTACACAAACACAGACATTGACCAACTGTATGAAGTACTTTTAACACACAAAGAATAGATTATTCATTAGAGGAGTGCCCGCCTTTCTGAATACCTGGCTGCCAGGCATCCAGGAAAGCAGCTAGTTGGTTTTTTTTTCTCTCCATATTTCCATGACGTATTACTTTCTGCAATATATGTGTGCCCTCTGGGTATCCTCACTGGATGCTAAAGTGCCTTCCTAATTTTGTCCCTTTGTATAATATGGGAATTCCCATGCTGCATCCTAGCACTAGCTGATAGGGCCTGGCCCCAAGCCTACAAAGAGGCTGTGTGACCTGTTTGCTTGTTGAGTTTTGCAATTTTTGCAGTTCTTTAGAGTCAGCTCATCCCTTTAGGCAATTCAAACACGTTAAGCTCTGCCTGTCACCAAGCAATTACACCCAGCGCTCTGAAACAAAGCAGTCTTCAACTGCTGCTCTGTGGCCGTGGGAAGAACCCCGACATAAGTCATCAGTGTCTCTTGAAAATGAAGTACTGCTTGCCAGGTAGGTGCACAGAGGCAGAAGTCAAGTGTGATTGAAAATATAAATGCACCTGCAGCAATAGTTATATCTCAGTTTTATCATCATCATCAATATTGATCAAAGTTGACAAATTCAAACAAAAGAAAAGGAAAAACCTCTTAAGAGATGCAGAACAGAAATAGAGCTTTCTGGGAGAACGCACCGCAACAACTCTATAATTTAGCATGCAAAAATTTATGGGATGCAAGCCCTAGAAATGCCCAGGGGTGGTAAAGTGACATACAGCCATGTTTTCAAGAGTTTTTTTAGGGTTTTTTGTTTGGTGGGATTTTTGGTTGGGTTTGTTTTTTTATTTATTTATTTAAGCATACAACAAGATTTAAGGAATCAGCCCAAACCCAATTAAATCAGTGGGTGACTCCACAAGAGTTTAGACCAGAATTTACACCTCAATTCAGTACACCTTTTAAAGTGCAAGTTTAGCTGTTACAGGAGAAGTTCTGACATTTGTAGCAAACATCTAAGGTGACCTTGCTGAGCTGGAAGTCATGCTAGGCTATACTGCTCGAAAGAAATGAAAAGAGACTGTAAGCAGCTTGCATATTGTGTAACGACTACGTACTAAAGAGCTCTGCAGCCACTATGCAATGTGAACTCTCACACTGCTTTGTCTAATTCTTCATGATCAACTTCAGCAGCTGACAGATCACCCACCAGGCTGAATCAAGGACAGGGCAGGAGGAAGCTCAGGAAACCATTCAGGAGACTTCTATGTCACTTTGCAACTCATTTTTTTGTAAAACCTGAGACTGTTCTAGGTAGAGTTGTAGACAAGTCAACAAGAATCACATCTTTTACCATCTGAGAGAAATTTGAGGACAAGAAGTAACTTGCAGAATTTGTTGGTTTAAATTAAATTAAGAGATAACTCTACAGAAATACAAATTCCTGACAATGCAGTGGGCCTGCTTTCAAGGAAAACTATTGTAGAAAAGCTTTGGGGGTTCAAAGGAGAGCAAAGAGCTCTTCTGTTTCAAAATGGAGATTCGGAGGTAATAAAGGCATGCTGTGATAGACACAAATTCTTCCAAATACATTCCTGACTATATGTTAATAATTACATATGGCTAAATGATTCAAACCTAGAAAGAATTATAAAGAAATCAATATGTCTATGGATTGGTTATATCATGTAATTCACAGACAATGAAATTAATGTTTAAACTGAGCACAGCTTAAATTTTATTAGTGATCTAGATCCTCCAGTAGAGGTTTGCAAGTAAAATAATTGGTCCCAGATAGCCTCCTGCTAATCTGTTGTATATGGTTGAATTTCAACCACAAAAATATCAGAAAAATCATGAAGGAGTCTGTCTCTAGCCTTTCTGGTAGCCTCTACAATAAAAAAAACCCCGCCATTGTTTCTTTATTTTATGAACTGAGAATCTCAAAATCCAACACCTTGCACAAACTAAACTGCTTCCTTATATCCCGACTCCTCACTACTCCTCTTCCCACCCCTGCCCCCCCAAGCAGGCATCCTGAACTGAAAGTTCCTGCTGGACATTTGCTGCTTTTCTTGCATTTTCAATGCTAGGCCTGAAAGATCTTTCTTCATACTCTACCTCTCTTGGTGTTGTCCTAGCAACAGACCTGATTCCACTTCATAGATCACAACTTGTATTTTGTTAAACACAACAATTCATATGGCTGTTACTAATTCTTCACATACAAAAAAAGTAAGAAATTTTATAACAGCATAGTTTTAGCCAGTTGTACACTTGTGCTGTGATCTACATATTCCTTGTTTTTCACACAATGTTCCCTAAAGGAACTTCATGTAACAATGAACTGCCGTGCTGGCAAGACCTAACACTGCAGAGATTGCAACAGGAAAGTGAAGGGCAGTGTATATGAATGTATGTGTTGTCAGTGTATAAATATAATCTGTGCTGTTTATACTTTAAGGAGAACACAAGACAAAAAATTAGACATAAGACTATCATAGAATCATTTAGGTTGGAAAGACCTTTAAGATCATCAAGTCCAACTGTAAACCTAACACTGCCAAGTCTAGCACTACACCATGTCCCTGAGCACCACATCTACCCAGCTTTTAAATCTCTCCAGGGATGGGGGACTCAACCACTTCCCTGGGCAGCCTATTCCAAAGCTAAAAAACCCTTTTGATGAAGAAATTTTTCCTAGTATCTAATTGAAACCTCCCCTGGTGCAGCTTGAGGCCATTTCCTCTTATCCTGACAAGCTTACTTGGGAGAAGAGACCAACACCCACCTCACTACAACCTCCTTTCAGGCAGCGGTAGGGAGCCATGAGGTCTCCCCCTGAGACCTTACCACACAGTAGTTTCTTTGATCAATGGTATTTTCTTTTTAAGAAGATTTCACATTATTTTAATATAGAGAAATTACTAACAACGTTATCGTTTTAAATTCTTAAGTGACATGGTCGCAAACAACGAGGCAGCTCTTCTGGACGCGAGTAATCAAAGTACGTGGGGTAATTTAGCAGACCTGTTAAGAGAAAGCTGCCTCTCAAGAAAAGATGGAAAGCTGTCAGTAATGGAGTGGCAACAAAAAAAAAAAAAAAAGAAAAATCTGCTTATTAAAGAAACCTATATTTAAGCAAGACAGGTAAGCCGCACAAACGATTTTTAACCAATTTGTGCCACCGTTTGATCCAAACGGGCCCGTGCGGCCTGCTCGGCCGTTACAGCCTGCCGAACACTGCCACCTAGCGGCGCGGGAGGCCGCCCGGCCCGGCCCGTCCCCCCCGCCGCGACCCCGCTCCAGGTGCGGCAGCAAAACCGAGGGCTACAATTTTAGGCGGTAAAAAGTCAGGAAATGGACATCCCAGTTGGCCACGAGGTGGTTACACTGAATGAAGAAAATCTAGCTTTAGCTTCAGGTACGAGCGTGCAATTCCCCCAGAAGCCGTTTGGAGCTGTGTGGTCGAGTCAGAGAAGCCAGCGTTATACGTAAGAACATCTGCACGCTGCCTCATCGGTGAATCCTTACCTTCTTCTACGTGTACAATAGGGATGATATCAACTATAGCACAACCAAGACCAGGTTGGACGGGGCTGTGAGCAACCTGACCGAGTTAGTGGTGTCCCTGCTCCTGCAGGGGGGTTGGGCTGGGTGACCTCTAGGGGTCCCTTCCAACCCAAACCATTCTATGGCTCTGTCATTCTATGAACTTAGTGTAAAAACCTCAAGTTACACATGCTATCCTAGAAACAAGACTTACTGAGAACTAAGACAACAGAAAATCTTAAGCTTCTAAAACTCATTCATTTTCTAAAATACAAAACAGGTGTATTTTTAAAATAGTGTAAGAGAAGTCACTATTGATTAAAGTTAACTTTTTTATAGTCTAGTCATACGCTATTAAAAGTAACATGATTAACAGGAAAGTTGTTATTAACTAGTGATACCTTGCAGTTTTGGAAACACGTGGTTACCAACCCAAAGAATTTCTTGTATAATTACAGGTAGCTAAGCAACCAATAATGCTGATGATAGATCACTACTAGTACATTTAAACTGAGGTTTCACGTGAGGTCTGCTTCATTTTCATATGGAACTTTCCATTCAATGCTTGACTTCATCCTGACCACATGCACACCTCTTCAGAATCATGTGAAGATTGCACCATCCTTTGCTTAACACAAAATGACCCTATCATCTGAAGTAAAGGCTAAATGAAAAAAGTTTTGTGTAAAAAAAAAAAAAAAAAAGCGCCAAGGAAGAACTCTCAAATACCACTAGAGTAAGGAGGTTTATCCTAGTATAGGCTAAAGATTAATTGCTTGGATATTCATTGCATGCTTTGACTAAAAAAAGCCAGAGAAGGAAACCGAATTTAAGCCTTCCCTACAAGAAAAAAAATGAGTCTCCACCAACAGTGTACATAATTAATAGTATATGCTTCTGGACAAAGCTACTGGTAGCAAAACAGGAAATCAGTAATCGTTCCCTCTTTATTGTAGAACAATGGGAATAAAAGCGCATGTGTTATATGCGTTACAAAATTTCCAAAGGAAGAAAAAAATTCTCAGAACCAAAACATTTGAGCTCCATTTCCTCCACTGGAATCACTGCACAGGAAATGAGACATTTTAAAAGCCAGCAAAGTCATTTAGGCTGTTCTTAAGAGATGGCTGTGGTTATGAAAACTACTTTCTACCTCTATATTTGTACTAGATTTCCACTAGAACCTCTTTAATGCGTACATACACTTATTTTACTCAGCGTGTTCCCATAAGTGGCACAATAGCTTTGTTTCAGCTTAAGAAATGAAAAAGAGAGAAATACTGAATCATGTCAGAAGAGAAATAATGTAACTAGAAAAGATCCCTGATTCTAAGCTTCAAGAAGATGGAAAAATTACACCATGTGGGACCCTGCACACACTGGAGGGTGAAACAATCTGGAGCAAAAGCAGAAACCAGAATTTTCTCCCAGAAGTACTTTTCCTTTATACTTTTCCTTGGTTTTGAGCCAACACCACTTACGGAAATAGCTTGTACTAAATTCCTTACAGAAACTATTTTGCACATGGTCATTGCAAACCAAGTGCCTTTGAGACAATCAATTCACAGTTGATTAGATATAAGTGACTATACAGATAATTATTTAATGTTATGAAGTTGTTTAAAGAAAGTCTGGACCTTAGTTTTTGAAAAGTCTTGAGAAAATACTTTGCAGAGATAAGTACGAATAGTTAGAGTCTGAAAAAGATGGAGGGATGTTTTCCGATCACTGCCACAAAAGCACAAAAAATGGTGTAAAATTTGCAGTAATATCAGTAGGATGGAGGAGAGGGCAGAGCAGTTCTTTTCCCTCAGAAAATAAACTTGATCTAAATCCTCTGTGAACTTTACACAAAATATGAAGCAGCAATTTTGGAAAAAGGAAACCTATGGTTCAAAATTTGCAATTTTTGCAGCCTCCCGAATATGTTTCTGTTGGTTAAATTATTTCAAAGTTGTTTTATTGCTTTTGAGTAGCAAGAGTAAAGTATATTATAAATATTATATATTAAATTTATATTGTGTATTTACTGTATATAAATGCTTTATTCATAGACTAATATCAACTTACCAGTTTTTCTGTCAATCATCTATTTTTGTGGGTGTGATAATTTATCAAAGATTCTTTTAGGCTTACTGGCAGATACAACAGTTACAATGTTAGATCACTGTCTTTCATCAAAAATAGCTTTAATGCATAGTTCCATCTATATTTAAAAATCTGAAATATATAAACAACCTTCATAATACCATATGAACACTCCTTGCCAGATTTGTGAGGCTTTTAAGCATAGGATACACGAACTTTTCATTTCTTTAGAACTGACTGAAGTGCAGAAGCAAAGGAGATTTTATTTCTGTTCTTGAGTCTTTTGCTTGAAGGGTTGCAAAAGAATCAGATAGCAGAGTGTAATTACCAGATAAGTAAAAATAAACAACAAATAATTTCATTAAGACTGGATTCATACCATTGACTTTAGGGAGAATACTCATGAGAACAAGTTAATGTAAATAAGATTACAAAAACAGATTTGAAACATGCAGTTTTCTGACTAGGCTGTATTTTTGGCACAGTAAAATTTTAATACAAGTTGACAAATTTATCTTGTAGTCTAACACAAAAAGCATATCCTTGCATATCAGCAGCTCTGCCAGTAATGCACGATTACTTACTCTTTCCTTCCCCGAGAAAAAAAAAAAAAAGCTACTTCAATTCACATTTTTATCATGATACTGTGGGGGAACAAAAATTATCAAACAGACAGCAACACCGGAGACTATTATACTCAACATCTTGTTTGTTTGTAAAGATTTGGTTCCTGCACCTTATTCACACATCGTTTTACTTTCTGAAGGCACTGTGCTACACTAATGCCATACAGGTTTGACATTTGAGTTAGACTTGCACTATGTAGTTTTACAATTCTGAATTCCATTTCAGAAGGTTACAGTGATAACCAGCCATGGATGACACAGATCTCAGAGCGAAAAATTAATGCCATTTCCAACTTCTTCTTTCACTGGCCCACCTGCCTTTGTTTTTCTAGGATAATTAAATCTAGTAAGCTATTGTTTGAATTAGGTTTGATTGATTAGTGTTAGCGGCTGACCAAGCACGACAGTAGGAAAGTGAAATGCAGGCTGCTTCTCTCACTGGTTGCGTTAAGTCCTACAATGGTCAGGTGATGACAGCCTTAGCACATCTCCTGTGCATCAGGCCCACATTGACCATCTGACTGTCTGTGTCAGTTACTGAAAGCCCATAATTTTTCTCCTGCAAATCCATGATACGTGGGCCAGCATAACTAACCATTGCATTATCTTATGCCATCATTGTTCAGCTATCACAGGTGAAATTGAAGCTCCATTCCACGATATACTATAAATATTTAAAAGATCTGATTTGCCTTTTACATCCTAGAGACAGGCAATAATAGTAAACACTCATTTTACGTATATAAAACTGTGGCTCAGAGAGATGAAGTGATCTACTTGCTTGGAGCCTAAACTGGAAACTAAACCCAGGCCTCTTGAGACACAGTCCATTGCTTTAACAGCAAGGACATATCCATTCTTGTTGGGTTCTCCTAATAAATACAGGAGATTTTCAATTAGTCCCTAGTTAGATTTTCATTACAAGAGCCAGGCAGAATGGGCAGAGAAAAAGGAACTTTCTGAGCCTCCTGAAATTAAGCCAATACAAAATGAACAAGAAACAGAAAATTATAAAATCTGACAACAATATAATGTATGTACATTCATACTTTGGAGCTCTAAGACCCTTTTCTGAATTCTCAGCTCTCCCTCAACACTCCATTTTCAATTCCAAACTTTAAAAAGCAGCAGAACTCCTTGCTTGATATTGAAAGTTTTTCAGCTTTATAAGTAAGTTTTAATATGAAATATTCTTCAGACTGTAAAAAGAAAAGGGGGGGAAAAAAAGACACATATAATAAATCACTCCCCTAGCCATTACCTTGATTACCAAGATTTGGATTAATTTGGAAACATACTGGACCAAGAAATACTTTGAGCATTCTCCATTAAGCCTGCAACAACTGAAAGCCAATAAAAATACGTAACGATAGACCTCTTCTGGCTTAGATTTGCTTTCTCCACTGTCTGCTTTTTGGCTTAGACTTGCTTTCTACATTGTCTGCTTTACAGACTGTAATTGCTGACTTTTTCACTGTAAGGCCACCACTGATCCCTATTTTTCAGCATTCCATGTGTTGTGGTTTAACCCCAGCTGGCAACTGAGCCCCACACAGCCGCTCGCTTGCTCCCCCCACAGTGGGATGGGGGAGAGAAGTGGAAGAGTAAGAGAGTAAAACTCATGGGTTGAGATAAAGACAGTTCAATAGGGAGAGGACAAGCTACACACACAAGCAAAGCAAAACAAAGAATTCATTCCCTGCTTCCCAAGGGCAGGCGGGTGCTCAGCCATCCCCAGGACAGCAGGGCTCCATCTCGCCTAACAGTAACTTGGGAAGACAGACGCCATCACTCCCAGTGTCCCCCCCTTCCTCCTTCTTCCCCCAGCTTTATACACTGAGCATGACATCATATGGTGTGGGATACCCCTGGGGTCAGTTGGGGTCAGCTGTCACAGCCGTGACCCCTCCCAGCTCCTTGTGCCCCCCCAGCTGCTCGCTGGTGGGGTGGGGTGAGGAGCAGCAAAGGCTTTGGCTCTGTGTAAGCCCTGCTCAGCAGGACCCGACCCAACCCATCCCTGGGTTATCAACGTTATTTCCAGCACATATCCAAAACACAGCTCCACACCAGGTACTATGGAAAAAATTAACTCTACCCCAGCCAAAACCAGCACACTGGAAGCATGCATTAACACACTAAAGACTTCTGAAAGCTTGAGGCAAAGCTGAACGTTACAGACAAGAATGTTTGCTAATGAATTTCCATTTATTCACAGCCTTTAAGACCAAAAAAGTACTTAAAACATCTAATCAAGCAGTTTTCAGTCTTTTTTTCTCCACAGTGCTTCTCTGAATACAATCCTTCATTCTCTGTGTGCCCTTTATAGCTCATTCTTGGATGCAGGTTCCCTAATAAGCATAACAGACTTGCATAACTAAACCGTCCTTCAAAATTATTTGCCATTCCCTGAATCACTGAAATGCACAAAGATTGTAAACGCTAATCCTGAAGGTGCTCAGGATTGGCGTAATGTGGTTAGAAACCACAGGATGGGTGTGGGCATCCCCTAACCCAACAGTCTCTTTCCCCTCTTGTAGAAGGAACCGCTGCTGCCAGTACTGAAGGCTTATGCTCCCTTCCACTCCTACCCCACCTCTGCTGGGAGCCACTGCAGCAGCAAACACCTATAGACACTAAGACTTGATCAGTAGGAACAGTAATCCAGCCATTGCGACACCAAAACAGAAAGTACAGAGAAAATCAAGTACACAAAACCTACAAATGTTTGAGTGTTACCAAATGGCTCTAGACTCACCTTAACTCTGTTCTAGGGACTGGAAAAAAATGAGAAGAAAATACAGAAATTCAGCTAGCCTCTTCAGTCTCCAACAATTTATTCTCAGTTGCAATTCACAAATTAGGTGCTTTCTTCCTTATTACAGGTTGCTAACCCCGCTCCTAAACAGATTTTTTAAAGTCCTAATTACATAAGTGGCACTGAAAAAACAACATCCTAGGTCTAGATCATTGTGTGCAATGGCCATCGGACAGTTTGTCTACAGTGAAGACTGAAAACAGAACTGAATTGTTAACACTGCATATGCCTACAAGCTGCAAAAGCAGAGCTGCTGCTCACAATTTCAACAAAAAATTGACTATGGACTTTTCAGAATACTTCAAAATGCAAACATATTATGCAAGATGCATATGAAATTATTACAAATTAATTTGCATGATTTAAAATGTTTAATCTCCTTAAAAGCTAAGCCAAAAGTTAATACCATCCCCTTTTTTCTAAACAGATTGCTACTTTGCTAAACGTAGTAACTGAATGGCTTATGGTGTAGGAATTGTGCAACACAACATTCTTGGCAGCCCTTAGTACACAGTAATTTACATATATAGTCAGTTCATGCGCTCTCATCATTATCTTTGATTCTAAAGGATTTACCAGTGACAACTGCATAAAGCGTACATGAAGTTTACCAAAATTGTTCCAGTCAAAGGATTTCATGATGGCTAACAAACACACAAACTCGTTTCTTTGTTTAGGCAGCAAGCCCATATTGGTAAAGTCTCCCAAATAACTCGATGTACTCATTTCAGTCGTACAGACCTTTCCGACCTCAGAAAGGAGGGTTCTGAACACCTGTGTACCAGGGCACTTAAAGTGGCATGGAAATAGTGCCTGGCTTTGCTGTCTCCAGTCATGAAATGTTTCCTTTGCATTTTGTTCCACAAAGTCGGGAATTCTTATCACTGATAGGCTCATCCCAAGGATAAACATGTATAAAATATAAATAAACTCAGTCCAAAATCAGCAAAGGATTTTTGCTGAAGACTGAACTTCTTACCAGACAGAGAACTGGATCTGCGTTTTGGGAGTAAGTGGAAAAGTGTGAGAGGTTTTGTGGTTTTTTTGTGTGGTTGATTTGTTGGGTGGGTTTTTTTTTTTTTTTTTAAATAGTGAAAAACATGGGCAGAGGGTTTCATCCATTTTTCAGCTCCTATAAACATTCTGCTGGCTTATATTTAAAAATCCATATTTTTTTCGTGGTATTTTGAGAGTTCTTACATTAGGATACCAATTGCTTCAGATGCATTCATTTATGTTTGTTTCTAAAGAGATGAAGAGTGAACACAATTAACACTTAGAAATTTTATGTAGTTAGCATCCACCACATTACAACACTACTCAGTACTGTACATTTCTGAATGATTATTTAGTTGTACTACAGAAGCTGAAACTCTGCATTGTCCAGCTCTGTGACAATAAACTGTTCTGCCACTGGCCTGCTGGACAGCCTTGGGAAGGTTACTTCACATTGCTGGACCACACTTATTCCAGCAAAAATGGGGATGCCGATATGACAACACGATAAAACACTTTGAGACCTACGTAGGACAGATATCTCCTAATCGGTGGGTACTTTTATTTATTAATTCACTAAGGATGGATTGGAGATACATTAGTTGTGTATCAGACTGAAAAGCTATTTATCACAGAAAATGAAGCCCTCATTTCTTTTGTGTATTTTTTGAAGTGATCCACTTGATCCATTTGCTGTTCAAATGTCAAACTACTTTTAAAATCTTAATGCACAGGGTCTGGACTCCATCTGTTAGTAAAATGATCACATTTTCATTTGTTAAAGCTAACAGGATATTAATAACATTTATTTTACTATTATTGCTGATGCTTTTATATTCATAGTATGGCACATAAAAATATGAAAACTAAAGTCCTTTGCACTAAAAAAATCCCCACACAGACCCCACATCAAATCTGAAACAGCCTCTTTGCCCATGTTTGAGAAAAGTAATAACTCTTTTAAAGGATGACTTTGATTAATCAGAGGCTTGAAATTTTAAAAAAACCAAACAAATTATGTCAAGAAAATGTGCAAGAACTGAGGCAGACCACAACGCAAGCCCAAATCCAGCTGAGCAGGGAAAACAGACTAAATCTGCATATGGTAAAAGCCAATTTAGCTACTTTGCCCCCAGTGAAAATATTCTCACTGAATATTTGGCCCTAATTAACGTACAGGCAGTATCCCTCTTGAGCAGCCTTTTCAGAGAGTTGACTAGCACTACTACAAAATCGATTTAAGTAAGAGGCAATAGTGTTGAGGAGGAGCTGAGAGGGGACTTCAGAACAAGGCCTCAACTACAAAAACAAGTTAAGGACAGGCTAGGAACCGACTGGCTTACATAGCAGCTCTGCAGAGAGGGATTTTTGGATCCTGGTGCAAGCCAAGCTGAAGAGTCAGCAGCGAGCCCTCGCAGTGGCAAAGGCTAACCGCATAAGTAAACACATAGCCAGCGAATCAAGGGAAATTATTGTTCCCCTCTACTTGGCACATGTGAGGCTGCATCTGGTTCTGGAATATTGTAATGAGTGTTCCAAGACTGGACACAAGACAGAGATGAACAAACCAGACAGTCTAGCAGAGACCACTAACACAGTTAGGGGACTGGAGCAGACAATGTCCGAAGGCTGATGGAAGCGGCTGTGGTCAGTCTGGCAAACAGAAGGCTAAGGAGCAATCTGCAGTCTTCATTGCCTAAAGCGGGAGGAATACAGAAAAGCTGGAGCTAGACTCTGTTTCAGAGGCCTGTGGTGAAAGGACAAGATACAATGATCACAGATTGCAGTAAAGGAAATTTTGATTGGGTATATGAAAAAAAAAAAAAACAAATAAAACTGGAACAAGTTGCTTAGAGAGCCTGGAATCTCTGTCCTTGGATATTCAAAACATGACAAGGCCAACAAGTAACCTTGATTTAACTTACAAAGTGGTCCTGCTTTGAGCAGGAAGCTCAAGGCCTGGATAACCTCCACAAATCCCTTCCAGCCCAAATGTTTTTAGGGTTCTGCAATTTCTAAACAGGGATTAGATTGAAATAAAAATATATATACAAGAGATCCTTGAAATGCAATCACAACATTGCTGCTTTTACATTTCAGAGAACTAATAAGAGCCAATTAAAGCATACAGCCCTTCACTGTATGTGAACTTAGAATGACCAAGCATACTTATTTATAGGTAAATAATCACTGAAATTCTTTCAGAACACAGTGTATTCAACTATTTTAAGAATAAGAAACAACAGAGCACCTTTCTTCCAAGCCTTCATTCTGTCTCTTTCTGGTGGAACATCCCAGTAGACCCTGTTGACAGGCTAAAATTTACAAAGGAAAAAAAATTCTGAGGACTAAATGAGGTAAAACTAGAACAGAATACACTCAATACACAGAACTATTATGACGTTCAGTTAAGAACTGGCTTGGCCACCTGGCTGCCTAGTGGTCCTGGAACTGATGGAGTTCAGTGGGTCACCTTCAGTAGTGTTACACCAGGACCAGAAGTAAAACCTCATCTGACTGGGAACTCCCATATCGCAAAGCAAGGACTGAATGCATCCCACTTATGACTCCAAGGGACAGGAACTACTGTCCTCTTAACCTTTCCTTTACAGTACTGATGCTAACTATTTTTTTTAAAAGCATTGGCTTAACGTCTGTTTAGAGAAGGAGGATTTTCTTGCATAGTTCCTGCATACAGGCAAGAACATTGTTTCAGCACACCAGATTCTGCCAGGATGGACAAACACAGAGGTTCTTGGCCATATGCAAGATATTTTATAATCTGGGCATGGAGAGAGTAGTATATTCTATTTCTTATAATCAGGACGACAGAGCTATTGCATCCACCAGGGATGCAAATTGTATTGTGGATTCACTCTCCCACTTTTCTTTTGCACTAATGATGGAGCAATTTGATTGCAATTACATATAGAAAACCTGCAGAGCATTTATTTCTGTTCTTTACCCTTTCCTAGGAGTTTTCAGGGCAAAAGGGTACAAGCTGTGAGTAGAGAAAAGCACTACATGAAAGCAGAAACCATCACTGTGTTAGGTTTCTTCAAAATTAAAAATTGCTCAAGTTCACTTTCTGATAGCAAATTTAGAGGATTTTTTTTTTTTTAATCAACATGCTAATGTGTTGCTGTTTTCTACATGAATTCTCATTTTGTCTAAAAGCCAAACTCTATCATTGGTCCATTTAAAATGTTTACATTCATCAGGTCAATGACCTGCCAAGACTGATCTACAGAAAACTCATTAGTTTTAACAGGTTTATTTTTATTACACTTTGGTTCCTAAACCAACAGTGTTTTCTCTGCATGAAGTAAGTAGCTGTGGTTAGGTAATCAGAACTCAAAGGGTTATTGCTGGTATGTAACACAGGAAATTAGTAAGATTTGGTTGGTTATTGTGCCAAAAATCACTGCTAATATGAATGTTTCTTCGTTCTGGGACATGAAAGTAACATAGTAATTTAACAGTATGGTGTAGCACATACATATTATTGGAAATTTTCTGTATCATTTGTCATAACCATAAGACTAAAGCAAAAAAAAAAAGAGACACCTATAAAAAAAGTCTTTTAGCTTAGCTTTGTAGATTCCATATTACTGTTCTACAGGATATCTAAACACTTACAGCTAAGTGTCCGTGGTCTGAGAGAGTTACTTAGGCTAAAAGTATTTGTAACAGTTTATTCCTGGGACTCCTTTCTTACTTCACAGATGGAAACTGTGAACAGAACGTAAAGTAACAGTGAAATATCTTTCAAAAAGCCACTGCTGTCTCTCAGATACCTCACCAGTTAGTGTAAGCCTCCTGGTAGGCCAAGCAAATTGGGGATATTCCACTATGGGAGTCAAGCAGGAGATAAACACATAATAGCAGAGAACATAGCAGGGAACGCCAGAGCTAGGAGGTGTACTGGGAAGGCAAAGGATGAAACATCACGTTGTTAACTCAAAAAAACCACAACGCTGATAAGATTCTTTAATAAAGGGAACTCATTGCCAGCCACTGTTGTAAAGCCTAAATACAAAAGAGTGAAATAAACTTGAGGCTACTATTGAACCGGCTCAGTTCACTAAGATTTAAAAAAAAAAACCAAAAAACCAACAAACCAACAACTATTTGGGCTTTACCACTGCAGTACTGACAGATACGACAGAAGTTTCTAACACTTGAACTGCAGGAAGAACATACACACTTTTAAGACAAATCTCTTAAATATTTATTATTCTAAAATCCTATAATTTTAAAGCAACTACTGTTTTTTTAGGTCTTAAAGGGGAAACTGTGTTTTGTAAGGTACCTTTACATCTTTATATTTCCAATCTAAAAAAAAAAAGGAAAAAAAAAAAAAAAAAGGTGTACTTGATGCCCCCACAAACAAACTTTGATTTTTCTGGCCAACTTAACTAAAATTAATAAAGTAGTAGAGTATGTGTGGGTGGTTATTATTATTTCTTTATTTCTAAATGTTTGCGGAAACCAGTTTCCGGTCATAGGTGCCAGAAATTAGTGCTGCGTGTGAAGGGGAACACTTAAGCATCTGTAGGACAGTCAGAATACAGGCAGTGGAACGAACCAGAGCAGCAAGTGCTTATGGCCCATCTCCTAATTCAGGAACTCAAGAGGGAGTTGTGGATAGAGTGGGGATATTTTGTGGGCAAGCAAAGGAAACAGGAAGGGTTTTGGTCACTGAAGTGGAAAGAATTTGATAATGAGAGGCCAGAGAGCTGGGTAATGCCATTAATGCAGCTAGTATGGAAATGAATGGAGTAAAACCCTACAAGAAATTAGACTGTAGCAATGCCACTCTTTTCAGAGCAATTCACTGCTTGTGTTCACCCTGTTGTGATTTGGACTGCAAATTGGGTAAGTGTCAACAGAACAAGGAAGATTAATTCTGCAGGCAGGAGGTCTACTACACGGAACTAGAGATCTGTAGAGACATTAAGATCACTGACTGATAAGGTGGCCTTCCAGGATTCCTTAGAATGCAACTTTAGCAAGCTTATTACCTTTAACACACAGTTTACTCCATGCATAGCCCAGTAAACTAAAATTTACCCTTGCAAATTTATAGAAGACATCAGAATTTCCCTGCTTTTCATTATGCAGTTACATAACTTGTGTTTGGTTTTTTTGTTTGGTTGGTTTTGTTTGTGGGCTGTATTTTTTCCACACCCCTACACTACAACCTGGCCTAGGCATTGACAGTATAACCATCCAGACAGTTCTGCATTTCATCATGTCAGTAAACAAATTAAAAAAAAAAGTGCTGGTTGGCCAATTTAGACAATAAAAAGCCCAACACTGAGAACTGAACAGTGTAATTTATATGCTGTCATATCATTCATCACAAGAACATTAACCTTTAAACTGTGGCTAAAGCAATTCCAATTTCATTACTCCCTAGAGGATTCACTTTGGTAATAATCTGCAACCCCTCTGGGTTTTTCTGCACAGATGTAGGGGGTCTTCCTTTGATCTTTGTCCTCAATTCTAGAGGGAGGGCAATAGCCAACTCAAATTGTATGACTGACTCGCAGCATTAAGCCCAAGATAATTCTAGCAACATATTCCCCCTTGCACTATTGTTTTAATGCTATTTCTTGTCTCTGCCTCCTCCAATTCACTTCTATCATTCATCTTTTGTCTCCCCAAAGCAAGCTGAATTGCATTTTACCAGTGAAGAAAATGGGCTTACTTAGAAATTCTTACATTACATAGATGGTAATGAGAATGGAATAAGATTCAACATAGACAAACTCCCTTTCTGAAGCTGGTTAGTTGCTTCATTTCTTGGTGCACGTAGAAAAAAGTCACCGCAGAAAGGAGCTGGGACAATACAGCTGCCACGAGGGAGCTTCCCCACTTGTAGCCTAAGTCAATTTAGTTGGTGTTTCATGTTTAGAAATAGGCAGCTGTCATCAAAAACTGTTTTGATGGCATCAAATGACCACAAGGACTCCTAGCGCTGCCTCAAGGTTGGGTAAATTGGTCTATACATAATCTTTCAAAATATTTTCAAGCTGCTCAAGATATTAGTAATTTTGAGAAATGACAAAACTGTGACAAGGAACTATTTTAAGATTCCACCGTCTTAATAGTAGCACTGTTTTTTTATTAAGTGATTACATATGACTGAACTTGTTTCTTGATTCATTGCAGTGAAAATCTTGATGATACTGACGCACTTAATTACATAAATCAAGTACTGAATTGGCAGTTTGCAGGTAAGAAACACCATTTACTGCCTTTTGGCCGTATACAATACATTGGGACCATTTCTTCTAGATTCCAACAGTTTTTCTGTAAATAAAGCCAAACTTATGGGAGCCATAATGCAATCTCTAGGACAATACAAAAACTGTTTTCCTCAAATTTAGAAAATAAAGCATATGGAGCACGTTCTCAGATGCAGGTCTTTGACAGTTCACCCAAATGTCTGCCTTGAAAATTACTATGCACTTTCTTCAAACATTTAATACATTCACCTTGCTCAAAGAGTACAACAATTTAATGTATTATACAAAGTATTTTTCAAATTTTTTCCTTTAAAAGTTTCAGACTCCCCATAAGAGTCACTCACATTTGTCTTATATAAGGGCCAACTTATTTTTCTGTTGTAAACTGTAAATTTTCAAGTAGTTTTTTTAAAGAAGGTTTTATTTCAAGGAGAGGTTTTTCTTTTAAAGAACATAAGAATGGTCATATTTGTTCAGACTGGACTAATTTCCAGCAGCAACCAGATATGGACACATATGGAAGGATAAGAACACCAATACCTCCTCTCCCAAGTCTAACTCTCAACCACTTGCAGCTTAGGGACTGAGCCAGATGCTATTTATGCACATCAAAATCCCCAGTGCTCTTTTTCCAAGTTCTTACCTAGTGTATGCAGAACAGCTTGCACCAGTATCTTCCTTAGCAGTAAACGTGAGCATTTTATAAGCCAATACTAGGGAAGAATAACCACATCTTCTGGACACATAATAGATACTCCAACTGTACTTCACTTCTTCACTGTAGTTCACTTCTGTTGGACAGCTATGTCCCAGAAAACACCATATTTCTTAATAAAAATCTGTTTAATCTAAATTACAGAATTCTCTGGAATTCTGTTGGAATAAATCTGTAAAACACTTAAAAGCGTTACAGTTACTAACACTGGACCTCTTTCTCTTTTCATACTGATTTACAGCAACAGAGACCCCTTCAGATATTTCCTGTTTCTGTTTATTACAGATAGAAGAGATAATTGTCTTTGGTCAGTGTTGCAAGCGGGTAAATGTTCATATGAATCCTTAATACTGTAATGTACAAAAATGTATCTAACAAATCAAGATTTGGCTCTCAGCTCGGTAGCATTCTGGAACACTGAACAGTAAGACTTAAACTGAAGAAAAGATTAAGGTCTGACAGCATTGCAACCTTAACACCAACTCTCTTATATTTTGCTCCTAGTAGCCTCACTCCCTTTGGGGCCATAACCTGCATACGCTTGTACAGGCAAGTGCCAGATCTCAGAAGGAGGAGTGAATGTAAGCGTTCACAGGACTGTACCCTTCGAACCAAACCCCATGTCTGAAGTAGCTAGTTTCCTACTCTACTTTGGGAGATGTTAGTGACAAGGCTTCTTTGAATTAGACTTCCTCAAGAGAATTCAAGTGACATGACAAAGATAGATCAGGGTTAAACATCGTACCAACAGATTCAGCCTCATTACAAATGTGCAAATATAGAATCAGCGCACTGAGCCTAGTAGAACTGCTCTGGATTTATCACTGTATTTTTTCTCCTTCATTAAAACCTTTTATTAGTTAGAATCTTTCAGTTAATTTTAGCATCGTTTTAAATTTGACATCACCCTGATGTTGAAGTTATAATGAAGGTAGAAGCTGTCATATGTAATCTTTCTATCTTACAGTGCAATAAATGTCTAGCTGCCAGTAAGTACATGACTTAAACTTACACTTAATCTACCTTGCATTGATTGTCCCATTAATAGCTCATGCACATAAACTCTTAGGTTATAAATGCAACATACCACTTTACTAATAAAAATGTATTCAAATAAAATCAATCTAAAAACATCAATTAAAAAATAAAAATCAAAACTGTGCCAAGCACCTACCTCTTATAAAAGGGAGAAGTGTCAAGAATACCTCAAGTCCCAGAAGGATAATTGCTGTTGCTATCAAGTTTGGAAAGTTTAGCAAATTAAGGTGACTCTCCAGAAATCTTCCAATGCTGAAGAGGAAGCAGCAAAAATAAGGATTGCTGGAAAGCAACTCCATTAGACAGGTAAAGGACAGAATCCTTTTTTTGATGGGTATATTGCAAGTACCCTCTATACTTCGTGGTACTAATGAGTAGATGCAATCCCCCTTAGCTTCCCAGGATATCTCTCTTCTCAGAGAGATACCTCTGTGGTCTTCATAACTGTATTCTCTGAGCACCTCTCATAACTGTCAAAATATTTAGCCTCTGATCAGCTTGGGAGAGATTTATCATTGCATCTATTCTGCAGATCAGGGACTAAGACACAAAGACTGTCTTTAGTGTAATATAAAGTGCAAACTCAAGAGCAGATTTATGCAACCCAATCTTCTTGATCTTACATGCTTTCAGAATACATTACTGTTTGTAAGCTTGGCAGAGAAAACACCTACATCAGTCATAGCAAAAACTGTGCTCAGGATATTTGCTTGGCAACTGATTTTTTCCCTGCCTGCTCTGCAGTCCTGCTTTAGTCCATTCACCCGTATATAGCCAAAACTTCTGTTGGGGCAGCAAGCGTACTTAGGTTTCTAGAAGACTGCTGGATTGAGCATGGAAACGTAGATCGCAGGGAAAACTATGCCTTGAGAGCAGTTAAATAGCAATACATTCAGTGATGCTTGAGCTAGGTGAGGAAAGCTAGCTCCGTACCTAGGGTAGACACGTTGGCAATGTGCTATGCACAGCAACTCCCTTGCTTAGAGCGAGCTCCCATAGCGCTAGCACAGCATCGCCCTGTGCAAGGTAACGCATGTTCTATGCAGTTTGCTGAAGTCAAGGAAAGCCACTAGGTTTTGATCTCAGGACCTTAGAAGAACAATTATAGGCTCTTTGTTTCACACGTCTTACTGGATTTGGGTGCTGAGTGTAGCATGGTGTGACCCGCTCTGATGCTAACTGGGGATCGTAGAAGAAAGAAACCAAACCAACAAACCTACTGCTGCAGGGGTTGCTTATATTCCTCTTTTTTGGCACAACAGATAAAACTTTACTTGTGAATTTTAGTTTATTCCCAAAGGAGTGAAATGTTACTTGTGCACACCTGAGTTCCCAAGATCAGGTCTGAAGTTTGTTTAAGTTTTATAGTAGCCATGATTTCAGTATAATTAATGTCAGAGGGAAGTTCCATTAGTTACTGAGCCTAAACATGCCAGATGCCTTCACTTAACTTCCATTCATGGAAATATTAAAACCAGTGAAAGGTTAAACAGGATATTAAAACTTTTCCTCTTCTCAAACACACAAGGAGTTCAACCATTTGATTATGGTAATTAAAGTGACAAAAAACAGCTGAGCTCAACTGAACTAGTCCGGAGTATCCCACTAATGAACAGACACAGGAAAAGAAACATCTCGTAGAGACCCAAGAGTGAAGCAATGCTGTTTTTCAGAGGCAGTTTGTTCATACTCTTCTGAGTTTAATACAGCCCTTCTCATACTTTGATGCTGAAAATACAATCCCAATTAACTTCACATTTGAATCAAGATTAGACTAAATATTCAATGATGTGAGAATGAGCCATAATGCAAGATGCTTCCAAACGCCACAAACGGTTCTAACGCTGTATCACACAACCACCATCCAGAAGCAGAAGCAGTTCTGGTTATGGAGCCGCAAACCATGAAGGTGAACGTTGTAATCAACAAGTATTTTTGAATGAACTTCAGTTACTGTGCTTCATAACTACAGTATTCCATGTCCGACTGGACTTAAGTTAAATGCTAAAGTATTTGATCCCAGATCTTAAAACTTAGGGTTGTCCTCTTCATAGGACTGAAAGACACAACTCCCTTTAGCTTTATCAGATAGAACTATCTCAGAGTAGAAAGAGAGTATGAATCTACCTTGTAAAGGTATTTACTGTACTTCCACGTGCATAGATGATGTTACCCTATTTTCTCCACTTCCTGAATGTGAAGTATCAGTGATGGGCAGAAAGGAACACAAAAGGGCACAAGAGAAACCCAAAGATGATTTCCTGGCAGAAAGAAAGTAAAATTACTTTTCCAGTCAACATCAGTTACATCCAAACTCGAGTTTTTGGAAAGAAAAAAAAAATGGCCTGAAGACACTCTTTCTTCTTTATGCCCAAGCACAAATAAATCTTAAGTCTTAGAAATGAATGTGCTTTTGCCACTCTTCAAAGAAAAATAAAAAAGATATTGTTACATGGCATAGATCATATCTTGTCCACATTGAAATTGCCAGCAAAATTTCTTCTGACTTAAATGAATTTAGGAACTAGCTTTTAAAAGTCAGGGGTGGGGAAGAAAAATAATCAGAAAGTATCTCTGTAAATCACAGGACTATGAGATTAAAACTGGCAGCAATCACTCCAAAAGCGTCCTGCAGCAACAGACAACAAAATGAAGCTGCTATGACAAAACCACCCCGAACTGCAGAAGATGAAAGGAAACAGACTATTGAGGGACTGAATAGCAATACTTCTACTCTAAGTTGAAGCTGCAAGAGCCACTCTACAAGCGACAGAGAACATTTCTACCACTTCAGGTCTTCCACTGAAATTAGTTATTGCTTTCATGTAGGTATAACAGGATAGCAAAGTTTTTGAAGGACCCCAGCTCATGACCTACTGAAAGAAAAAATATCGTCTCACTTACAAGAGCCTGGTGTCACAATCACTAAGTTACAAGTTCCTGGTTTATTCTAAGTCCTGTCAACTGGATAGAAAAGCTTTGTACAGTTTCTGTACTTACTAGTGCAGCTCTTGGGCAGCACATTTTATCAAGATTCATAAAATAGAGAAATAAATCCAATTTAGTTGAACTATGAGAAACTTGGAGCAAATTTTACTTTCAGTCGTATCATTATAGATCACCAGTTTAATTGTATTAATTACATGTTATACAGCATCAGTCTCTTCAATCTTGAAGATCTTCAATGTCTGCCCCTTTTTAAGGTTAGGTTACAAATGAAAGCAAATTGGTAGATTTGTGCACAAAGACAGCATCTAACTCTCATGTAGCTTAAGTTGCCCTCTATGTCAGGCAGGAGAACAAACAAGATTACCATCACAGCAAAAGTCACAAGCTGTATTCTAGCCATTAACAGAAAAGTTACTAAACATCAGCAAATTTGTTGTTGTAAAAGGAAAAACTGAACAACTGAGTGGCCATATAGGCTGGAAGGCTACGCAACGGGAGCGGAAAACAAGAATTCAAAACAAAAATAGATACGGGGTAAGAAAAAAGAAAAAAAATTAGAACCATTTAGTTACCAGATTTGTAACTCCTTATGTTTGAGGAAGCAGCAGAACTAAATTTCATTTATAAGAAACATATATAACGTTTATGCTCATTGATAAGCATCTTTAAAGAACTAACAAGAATGTGACTGTATTGCAGGTTGGAAAGTTATGGATTATTCTGGAAACTGCAATAACCACTAGGATCCTTGAACAGAAGAAAAGTTAGAGTCTTCCATGAAAGAAGTTATGTGCCACTGAGCAGAAAACAAGTGTAGGGAATTTTGCTCAAGTGTCTACAGAAGAAGAAAAAAAAAAAGAAAAAAAGAGGTAAAAGTCATGGAAGAAACTTAAGTGTTCTGGCTGGACTGACCACAAGGAATTTGTGGCAAGCAAAGACCATTTTATTAATTATACTAATATTTAACAAGCTTCTGAATACTTTAGAAAGATTCCTGAAAAAGTAGAAAACAGTAATTTAAAAAAAAAAAACAAACCCCGAGATTCACTTCCATTAAATGCTAAAGGCATAATAAAATCCTATTCCATGCTTATAATAGGGAACTCTTAAAACTTGCAATGTGGTAAACATACTGCTATGACAACAGCTATACACACAACTGACAGATTTCATAACTCTCCTCCTCCATAATCCCTCTGACTAAAGAGCAGAGCTATTTTTGTGTCATGTTTTAGTTAAACACGTATTAAAGAAAGCACCATTACATAGGAAAAAGCATTTTTTTTCCAACGCTGATATTTTACTCAAAAGGAAGACTATTTCAAAAGAAAAAAAGAAAAAACAAACCAAAACCAAACCCCCCTTACTTTGAGAGGGTAAAAAGTTTGAAAATTTCTAGTTGCCAAAATTTCTATTATTGAAACGTTACAGGTTTTTGACTAAAACAAGAAATGTTTTCATGAAAAAAAAGAATATAATTGAAAACTTAATTGATAGGGTAATAAACAGACTTCCAAGGGGCTGCAGGGAAAAAAAATACAAGAAACAAACCCTGAAGGATCCTTCCCTTTGCATCCATAGCCCAGCACACTATCTGCCATTCCAGAAGTTCTGCTTCTGGAATCTGGAAGATCGGGCAGTTCTGCTGCGGCAAAGCAGCCATGGGGTAGATTCTTCTCCCCCTTAGATTGAGACAAATCAGAAACAGCTCTGCCATCAATGCACTTATGCAAAACCAAGACACTTAAATGTGTTCAAATTCAAATGTGTTCAGTTAAATTGTACAAATCAGGCCTTCAGCTGCTACACCTAGCAGCTTGCTTTCACACTGGGTCTAATTAGGTAACTACAGTAAATGCATTTGCCATCCTTCACTTACAGTTTCTAAGACAACTGTAAAAGCTCTAACAGGCAAAGCAATGTTAAGGTAGAATCAAGAAGAGTTCCTTTGCCATGAGTGATAACAGCAGGAAACACACACTGAAAATTTTGATTTACAGGGCACGGACAAGTGGCCCCAGCCAGCCTGAACTGTCAGAAGGTGTGCTGGCGAAAGAGGTGCCAGGCACTTTCAATCCACTGCCTCCAATTATGCTGCAACTCATTTGGCAGGACAGTTGTCTGGCCGCCTTCAGCAATTTGTGGTCTTAATTTGTATTCATTATCGGATCCATCAGAACATTAATCTGATTGTCTAGCACATGTATTTGCTTAGGAACAAGCTGTCTAAATATTTTGTCAACTTGTACTGTAACTGGCATAAGGACTATTTAGCTTTTTGATTCCCTCCTGTCTTAGTCTCAAAAGAGAAGAGAGATTGAAGTGGTCAGTAGATGTTTGCATTTTTTTTTGTAGCAACATTTCTGCATCAAATCACAATTAGTTCATTGTACAATTATATTTTATCCTTAACTACCGCTACAAATGAAGCTTAGACTGTTGGAAGATGCCATAGCACATAAACCCTTAATAAATACTGAATTACATATTATTGTACAGGAAAGAAAAAGAGTGAACCAACCAAATATAAAGCCAGCAACCTAGCCCAAAGTATAACAGAGACTAATGTTCCTTTAAAGAACTAGGAAAAGGAAGCCACAACACATTACACCTACACAATTATATTTCCACAGCAATTCACAAGCCAAGTCTTTTGTTCTGTGATTTTTCCAGAGGTCACTGAATCAACAACCTATAATTCAGTTGTATACAACAACATAAATGGAAAACAGTTGCTCAACTCTATGATCTAAAGTCTGCCCTCCTGTATTTCAGTTCTGTAGGACTTGAACCCAGCAAACCGGTCTGCTTGCATGTTTAGATCCCGTGACTGTTGCATGAAATCAATTGAGCCAAAATTATTTACGAAGATATTACTGTCCCAGTAAAACACACACTTACATTTTAAAATAACAAATGCAAAGTTCAAAAGGACTCCTGTGGATATACAAAATAAGTATAGGATTTATGAGAAACTGATGGGAGGAAAAGATGTTTATTTGAGTATTATAGGATGAGATATTAGCATGTCAGCTATGCATATAACACAACTAAATTTAATCAAAAGAATAGCTCATAGTGTTTTATTACTTTATAAAAAGGAGCAGTGTTGCAGATGATTGAGAAGATACTTTAAGTCAAAAGCAGCAGCTGGAAAACAACATAATTAATAAAATAGGTAAGTGCACACACTGTTCTTGTGAAGCATTAGTAATCACAACAAATTAGATCACTGCCATAACATAAACCAAAGCAAGTTCTACTAGGATACATGTAGCATGTTTTTGCGCTTGTCCTTACATTGTTACAGAATATCAACGTTTTGTCTCTTTTTATTTTGTCTTGAGAATAAGCAGCACTAGAAGGCGGCATTGGTCACTTGGTGCCTTGAGGAAATTCTATTAGCTTTAGATGCACAATGCTATCTTAGTAGCCAGTAATGCTGGTTAAATTTATATCTTCCATTATGAAGGAAATCTGAATCATCAGCAAAAACTGTCTCCAAGACAGAATAGGTTAACCCCTCTTCCCCCCACATTTTCAAGAAAAAAAATCCAACATGAGAAGTGTTTGGAGAAAGTCTCCAAAAAATCCAAGTATTAAATCTTTTTTTTTTTTTTTTTTTTTTTTCAAAATAAAACTAGACAGCCAATTGCCCTAACTCCAAGCTACTATGTGTGCCGGTCCCAATCCTAAGAATAGCTCCAGAAAAGATAAGGACATTCTACAGAGTCCTCTTAAAGTTAAGGCAAGCGCTATCAGGGAGCATAAAATCCCAGCATCCCCACTTCAACCCAAAGGTGCCAGGCCTATCAAACTTATCAGTCCTTGAAATGCATGGCAGGGAACCAGCAGGTCCCATGAGCCTTCACTTAAGATGGGGTTATTTGCAGTTCCATACCAGCTTTGAAAACAGAATTATGGAATATTTACCGTATTCTGGCCAGGAAGCCACAAATACTGGAAACCTACAGGTTTTAGCACCCTGCAAGATAACCAGGCAAGTTAGTGGAAATATGTTGAAATAGGTACATTTTTGCTGCACCAGTATTTTTCAAATAAAACCCCACCTATTTGATTTAAAAATTTCCAAGCTACCTACTCAGAATATCATAACCACAATTTTCTTGTATCACAAGTATCTTTGCTTCCAACTCTTCCACAGAAATAATTTTGCAGTTTCACAGCAGCTCTCACTAAACTAGATTCCCAGTGAGAACCCGTTTGGCCCAGGTATTTTCCAAACAAGCAGCACTGATACTTTCACATATTGCAAATCTAAACCCAAACATTACTTACATGCAGAGCGTGTTTTCGCCTAGTGTCACAAAACAGGCAATGGCATCTTCTCACAAAAAGAAAACAGCAATTCTGCAGAGGCTTAGAGGAGTTTCCCAGTGATCACCTTGAACCTGTTTTCTCATTTTGCACATTTCGAGTGCTCTGCTCTGCCAGACGTTTGCTACCTCCCTCATCAGTGAATCTTCACTTGCATTTTAGAGAACAGAAATCCTCTGAAATTCCCAGCTGCCTTACTCCCCATATTCCAGTCTGTCCTACGGGCTCTCTCATCTTCTACTCTCCTAATCTTAACTCACCTGATGAGAGAAGATACAAATACCTGGCATAACATACAAATTCCCTTGCCAATTTATAAACAATCGTTTTCCAGTTTATCATCCTCTAACCAGCAGCCACTTAATTTTGAGATTTTTTGTTTTGGGGCTATTTCTTTGTTTTTGTTTTCACACTCTCTAGCCAAATTAATAGTAATTTAAAACTTGATTTAAAAGGTTGTTCTGGAAGACTGTGTACAATAAAAATAAAATTAAATAAGTAGAGGTTTTTAAAGAGTAGAGTTCAGTCCTTCATATCTAGGACTGACAGTTGAGAAATTCTTGAGGAGAGTCCCTGATATCCAGTATAAATTTGAATGGTCAAGTGTTCAAACATTACCTTTGCCTGTGTCCTGTATCAAAAGTCCACACTCATGGCCAAGCATTCACACATGCTCTCTTCATACAGGTTTGTGTTGCCACTGATTGTAAGACAAGACACATCCTGATAAAGCTGGGCTCTGTACTCTTCAGGTTTTTAAATCTTTTGAGTTGGTTGCCTGGCTTTCTAGAATAATTGCTGTTGGATACTCGCTACAAGAGGGGAACGTGTGTCAAATTATCTCTTATAAAACCAACATTCTTGCACAAGTGGTCCGTACTATTCTTCCGTAACTTGTGTGATCTAGCTACTGTTATATAAACAGTCTCTTAAAACATGAGGAAGAAACCTCCCAAATTGTGGCTGAAGTACGCTGGTCACAGTTCACATTATTATCACCTTTGTACACACTTGATTGTCAAAAGGAAATGCATGAGGTGATGACGAGTTATTAAAGGACAAGCAGCAGCATGTTGGGCACAAAGACTTTTCTCAGCTAGTTAAGATGCTGCTGACACTGGTCTTTTATCCCCGGTTGCCTACGGGCTCCTAATCAGACTCTTCCCCATCATTCACAGCACTAACTAGTCACACCAGTAACAGCATGTTTAAACTACTTTGCTGAGGTTTAATTATTGCATTTGATGACACCTGCATGATAATTTCAGACTTATGAATTAACTGCTTTCTGTACTATAGAATACAAAACATATTCAAGAATAGAAAAAATACTACTACTGCTGTCTTTATGATGTCTTTTTTATTTTTAACCAAAGATTTTAGATTATTTGCACACTATCACTAAGCTAGCAAAACAAATAGCATCAGTTCTTTGCCATGTTTTCTACATTGTCCTGGGTTGAAGTTTGCTGACATAAGCTTCAGCCATCTATAAAACCAGCAGATACCCAGTGTTCAGACCTCTATCTCCTACTGAAAGTTCTTGATTAGTTGGAAGGACTGGATGAAGGATAAGTCTTGGTCTTCCGAGATCAAATGAACACATCACCTCAGTTAAGAACCTGCATGTACCTTGGCTGTACCTTGCTTGGAAACTAGGCTAACATGATAAAATAGATTCTTAAGCTTTTTTCCAAATAGATGGAAATGAATCTCCTCCTTAAAAACTGAAGTAAGTCTACACACATACATTGCAAAGCCACATGTTAAATAGTGGGTTGCTATGATCAGTAGAAATACCGGTGCTTGGTTTCCTAAGGAGCTGTCTTACTGGGGTGCAGCAGTACTGATGGGCAGGTTTGAAATTTCACAGTGGAATTCCCACTGCATCAACGTCAGCTCCCCTACCTTGTCTTCTACACCTCTCATCCTACTGCAGTTGCTTCAGTTCTCACCACACCTCAGCAAGTAGCACACCAGGTAAGTAAGGAATTAGCTATGATTCTGAACCATGGTTCAAACAGTACAGCCAACCGGTGCAAAAATTGAGGGAGGCAAAAGATTTAGTCAGATTTACACAAATGTAGTGGTACAGTCCAGAATAGGACCCAAATCCCCTGACTCCCTGTCCAGCGCATGAACTGAACATTACATACCGCACATTTACCTTGTCAAGAGATAATAATGCCCTGAACTCTCACAATTTAAAATAGAATACAAAAAAGTGAATATTAAGGAAGTGGCATAGCTCTATTACTGCTATAGGTATATTATAGCTTGCTTCTGTAAGTTTAATATTACACAGAAGATACTAAATGCTACTGTCACTACCAAAGAGAATAATTAGGAGGTTGAATTTAAATAAATTAGTAACTTTAACATTGTTTGTGAGAAGTTCAACAAGAAATATATTTCTTCCCAACATACCAAGGTTACAAGAGGAAAGAACATCAACGTGCATCAAGCAATATTTCTTGGATGGTAACTGAAGGAACAAGTGACTGAAACCACAGGGCTCACCACCAACTCAGCAGGATGCTTCCTAAATATGAAGTTACCATTGTGTTCTTGGGCTGCCTTTACGTTACCTAGTGAGTGTCCTTATCTGACAACCACTGCATTTCTTTTTCATTCCTGTGAAAGTAACATCCTTGATGTTTACAGTCCACTCTCAAAGGACCAACACCTAAAATGATGACACTGAGGTAAAATGGTAAATTATATAATTTCATCCAGAGATTAAATACAACTAACTTCTTTCCACCTATACACTTGATATTGCCCTAGACTTTCTCCGGAATACATATGGTAATGGAGATAAGGAAGGAGAAAGATTTGTCTAAAAAATTCTGTATGTTTCTCCTGAAAAAACATGCATGTTACTCAGCTAGAAGTTGTTCCATTATTCCTAGAACTATTCTCCATTTTCACTCACCTGTCCTTTTTCCTTGAGTAGCAGAACTATTACTATTTATAATGTCCCTCCATGCCTCACAAAGTAATTTTTCTCTCCTAAAAGATAAGCAACGGTTATTTTTCTCTGTCCCACATGCTGGTCATTCTCTTTAGAGTGATTGCAATCTTGCATCACTCCCCTTGAGAGCTGATCATGAAGCAATAAGAGATAAAGGTTTACTTTATGGAAGAGTATGCGCAACAGTTTCCATTTTGTCAAAAAAATAATTTAAAAACCAGAAAGACAAGAAAGTCCATGGTCTTAAGCAGAGAATATCTTCTTCAAACAATTTCAGACAGCACCACTCTTGGCAAATATCTAAATGCTTAAGTATTACAGGAAATTTATTATATGTATACAGTATACATGTTCACGGCTAACTTTTAAGCTCAGCTGCTTAAGCTTCCTAGATTAATTAGGGATAGTCAACACATCCAGGCTCAGCTACAAAGAAAGAATATTGCAGAACGTGTACCAGTATGTTACATGAGAGGTGTTCCCTTAAGACATGGTGAAATCCTTGCCATACTGAAATCAGGATGAGCTTTAGGTATTGACTCCAGCAGGGTCAAGGTTTCAGCAGCTCAGTCTCTGCTTCCTTCTCATTCGTGTAGAGGAGCTAATGGAAGCAAGATTCACTCCAGCATCATAATAAATTATAGGAATCCCTATATAGTTATCATAGGAAAGAAAACCCGAGAACTTGTGCAGGTAATATTCCCTCTCCCCCCGACTTGCCTGTTCAGTGGAATAAGAAAGCACAAACAGGCTGAACACTTCTGCTCCCTGTGCAGAGTCTGCTGGGCCAGTCTTTGCAAAAATCTAGACCTCAATGATTCATGGGAATAACTTCAAAAAGTATTTGAGACCAATCAATAGAAAGTTACTCTAAATAAAGAGATCTCTATCTCTACTTAAAGGTGAAGAGGGAACATTCTTTTGGAAAAAAGAACTACTGGTATTGTGAAAGAGAAATACTTGTCAGTGCACTGTATATATGTGCATTTAAATAAGAATATGCATCAATTGCCCCAAAATAGAGTGAGTTTAATATTACAAGATTGAAAGGGAAAGGGCAGATTCATACAACACATTTGGAAACAGATCATTAGCCAATACAGACTACTGTAGTTTCACAACTGAAGAATTATTTTGATGCATTTTTTATCCTCCAAGGCATTTATTTCTAAGATAAAGCAGATGAACCAGTGACAGGCATACCTTGGAGAAAGTATCTGGAATATTTTCCTTCAGGGTTAAGATCCAATCTATAGTGCTTTCACAGCCAGAAAAGGAAAAAAAGAAAAAAAAAAAAAAAGAAAAAGAAAAAGAAAAAAGTGTTTCTCAACCAAATAGAAAAAAGCTAGAAATTTTAGTTATACTGGAACACATATCAAAAATTGTATGCTTTGAAAAAAATGCAATAAAGTAGGCTTAGGCTGGGTTGGAAGGAAGCAGAACAACATTGCAAGTATATAACTGGATAATAAATTAAAAAAAAAAAAAGGGGTTAGGTAACCAGACTGAGGTTAAATAACACACATGGATTAATTCTTTAGTACTTGCTGTAATTTTGCCAATTTTAGAGTACTAGACATAACGTTACTGATTCTTCTAATTTCTCTTTTCCAAGTGGGGAAAAAAAAATAATCCTACTCTAATTCCAATATTACACAAAAAAATCTTGTTTCATTCAAAAATAATTAAAGAATGCCACTGTTAATCTTGATATGGATTTTTATTTGTATTTTTTCCTATAAGAGTGAAAACCAAAAATATTTTCTTTCAAGAAAAGAATTTAAATTTGGAAGGGGTGGACTCATTTTGGAATAAAATCAGTTTAAAAGACTTAAAACCTTTGTAAAATGGAATTTCCATTCTCTTCCAAAGTAGATTAGTAACATCTTTGGAGAGAGACATGTAAAAACTCCAGCCAGAGGCAAGCCGTGTTGGGACAGAGAGAACAGACATTAGAAAGGAATGCTGCCATCCCACTTGAAATGTGAAAAATTTTCACAGTGAGAATTTTGTTTTACGAAGAACAGATACAGGTAGATGAGAACTGTGAACAATTAGACCACCAGTCGAGTAAGGAAATCTCATGGAAGAAGCCAGAAGACGTGACTCGAGGGAAATATACAGAGAGGGAAAAGTGTAGCTCACGTATCAGAGGACAGAATCAAACAGTTACAGATACCAAGAACATTGATAAACATTTCTTCTAAAAATATTTCCACTTAAGATAAGGTTGGCAACCAAGTTCATAACCTTGCCAATAACAATTTACAAAACACAATCTAAAATGCCAGTTTTGTTTTATGGTAAAAGTCAAATAAAAACATTATGAACAGAAGCCTTCCGCAGACAGTAATCTGAAGAGTTTGGGAAATAAACTGAAATGCCATGCCTATGTTGACTAGAACAATAGTCTCTTGCTGGCTTATATCTCAATTATATTTGAGGCATTTTCAAACAGTAAACAAATTAGCATATTTCTTTCAAACCTAATAATTATTTCTGATGCCAATGAACAGCACAGGCTGTGGTTTAATTCCCTGATAGCGTACCAAAAAAGTGCTCTCCTCCTCCCCACCCCCTAAACAGTGAAGCTGTCCACAAAGGAAACAAATAAGAAATTATGTTACTGTCTCAGGATTTCTCTGAACATTTCTGAGTGAAATCCCTTCCTTTGCAGTCAGGTTGACAGTCTTTCTAATCCAAATCTCCCTACTGTAAAGCAGAAGGAAACAAAAAAAGTGAAATTCTATCAATACCATTATCTTAAAATGCTGAGGATATACTAGCATCATTGAGTGTGCAAAAGGCAGGAAAGCCAAGTTCTGAAAAACAATCAGCACAAAGTTAGAAAAAATTTAACACGTGGACATTAAGTCTCAATAAGATGCCCTTCTCATTTGCAAAACAATTAATAGCACTTGCTTTATATTCTGAAGAGATAAACTTTTGAGGTCAGCCTATAATGAACAGCTTGTAACAGTCCTTAAACCAATGGATCCCTAAGCAAGATCCAACTTCCAGAATATGATGATAATCTTCAAAATCTCTTTTTGACCTCAGCAATTGCCATATGCAGCTGCCCACAAAAAAAAATTAGTACTCAGGAAGCTTGCATAAGTGTCAATAAATGTCAGAATAAAAACAGTTTTGATAAGACTATGTGACAGGACAAGGCCCTGAGGTACCCAAGCTAAATCTGAAGTTGAATCTCACATCCAAATGGCTTTGAGCAAGGGTTTAGACCAGATGATCTCCAGAGGTCCCTTCCAACCTAAATTATTTTAAGATTCTGTGGAAGCTCAGAAATTATTCCCATAAATTATTTTTGAAGGATTAAATTTCTGTAGGGTGTCTACAGAAATGTTCAGAATATTTGAAAACTAGGCCACTTATTTAGTTGCCTAAAGATGGTCTCAGAAAACTAGCTCCACACGTAATTATTATGAAATATTGAGAAATAACATTTTTTTTTTTCTATTTAGCTTCTGCTAGCTATTTACTAAGAAGTGTCTCTTCACCAAAATAAACCAAAGCCTTAGGAAGTTATTCCAATATAAATTACATGGCACTCTGGGATCATCTTAATATAAAAGCCTCCAAATAAAAAAACATCTGAAGGAGCTATCACTGGATTTCATAAACCTTCTCTAATCAACAGGTAGCTAAGTAGAATATGGGCAACTTTTTTAATGCAGTTGAAGTAAATTCAATTTACACTGCCATCAAATAAACATTCAAATTCTGTGTTTCAAGTTGCAGTCCCTTTCACAACAGTTCAGTTACTCAACTGCATGATCTTACTAGGAGAAAAGCTTGCCTTTTTCCAAGGCAATACATGCAAATACATCCAAAGCGTGAATTCTGCAATCTGATGCTGTCATGGGCTTATCACATGTCTCCAGGTACAAAAAAGCACAACTGTTTGTGAAATTCAAAAGATTCGCCCTCCAGTTCCTAGGTTAAATGCTCAGTTTTTCCTTATTTTAGTCCCCAAACTCTAGTATCTAACCTGTGTTCTAGTACCACTGGATCACCATCATGATCCCAGGTACTGCCCCCTTCATAAGGCCAGGGAGCAGGTTCACCTTGTGGCTTGCTTTCAGAAAGCAAGCAATCCTCGTGTGCACAAATCATGCAAATGACAATTTTTTCAGTCTCCCAGAAATAATAGTTCCAAAACCATTACAACCATAAGACTTCTTTTCAGAGGTGCCAAATATAAAAAAAAAAATAATTAAGAAAACCCTTGAGATTTTATTAAAGCTAAAAAATGTCATTCCTGTTCTTTAATATTTAGTAGGTAGTATTCAAAATATTCCTTGAAAAATAGAAACATAATGCTACAAGTTTTAAATACCCTTTCATCTTACTCATAAGAAAGTCCAGCTAAACAGAATAACCTCTGTTTTTACGAGGATGAATGCCTGAAGAATCACGAACAGAACAGACTGGTTTGAATAATTCTAAACTGACAACAGGGTTTAGTTGCAACCAGTCAGTTTAAGAAGAGCCAGTAGATTTAATTATTAGTTGCCCTAGAAAGACAATCTAATTTAGGCATGATTTCTGCTGCCTTTACTCTTTCAGTCATAGCAATGAAGACTTGAAAACATAGACAGGAACAAATATAATAAGGCTGGATTCAAACAAACAAACTACATAGTTCAGCCCCCCCCCCCTTTTTTTTTAAATTTAATGGAAATTACCAGTTTCACACTTCTACAAAGATACACCTTTTAACAATAACTGAAAAGATTGTGCTTCTGCATAGGTAGGTTCAATTCTGGGCAGTCAACTTTACCATATCAAAGCTTCCAGATTACACGAAAGTGCTGAGAATTTATAATGTGAAAATAAGGTTTCTTAAAGGAGCTGGATACAAAGAAACAAAAAGAAAATCCCTCCTTTTTGGGTTTTAAGTCTTAACCAAGTTATTCACAAGCATATAATTATTAATTTTCATGTAGTCCAAATAGAAACCAAACCCAAAAAACATAAAAAAACCTTAAAATTAAACAAAAATGCCACAAAGACACCAAGCATACAGATGATAATAATCATGCACATAATCAAAAGACGAGAGCAAAAATATCAACCACAATAAAGTCAAAACATATTAAAAAAAAATTACCATACCTCAAATTCTTTTCCAGGCTTGGTGTGCAGCTTAGTTGGCCCTCACATAAACTCACCCTGAAGCTTAGCTGTGAGAAGGAATACACGATGGCTTGCACCAGGCCAGCCCAGGAAGAGCCCTACTCTATGCATTACCCTTTCTCAGTTAACATGCCTGTCTCATATTTTTCATTAGCTCTTTCCAGAGTTCCTTTTCAACATATTTTCATGCTCACTTTACAGGACACTGTTAATTTCCTCCTCCTGTTTTTTCTTTACACATGTATCATATGCCCAGGGGCATGGTATAAAGACTTAATTGCTGGATCCAGGTGCCACTTGAACCAAATCAGAGAGCTGATTACAAGCAGAAATACAGCTGGTCACATTCACAATGGAGTTAAAAACCAGTAGGATCCTCATTTAAAATCACACTGACAAATAATCCCAACCCTGCTTTAAATTTAGGATTTCAAAATTTTTAGTATTTGGTGAAGCATTTAGATGAAATGATGGCATTCATACTTCTGTTTTCACAAAAATCATGCCAAACTCTTCTATATTGTGGGAACAGTTTCCAGCTTGGTGTGGAATCGCTGGTGTAAGAAACTGCTTGCTGTCCCCCTCCCTGCCTTGAGAATTAGAAGCAGCCTTGCCATGGCAGGCTCAAGCAAAACCTCTCCCTGCCAACTTGGGTTTCTGCCATAGGTTTTCCAGCTCCTCACCATTGACAACGTACACTTAATCTTCTTGCCAGGAGTGGCTGTCAGCATGGGAACAATATCTCCTGCCTGAGACAGCAGACTACTGACAACAAAATGGGCCTTGGCAGGGACTGTGTCCCACTGGTACTAGATTCCTGAAGAACCTGGACACCTTTTGGTGCTCAGGAAGGTGTCAGCTCATACTGGGTGGCAGTGACTGGGGATAGGAAGGAGGAAGAAAGAGAAATAGCCCTTTTTTTTTTTTATTTTCTTTCAGCAGCACAATTTACTCACACTACCCAAGCAAGCCCCACCCTCCAGGGGTAATTAGTTATGCCCTCGGGTTTTGGATTGCAAAATTCACTTTTGCCTGCACAGCTGAAATTGCTTTCTTGCTACTATAGTAGAACGACCACAAACAAAGCCACTGTTTTTCCATAATGCTTTTGAAGAATATTACTAAATCTACTTCATACGTAGGATGTGGGTGAAAAAACTGGAAGAGAAAAGAAACTTCAGGAACTAGGTTTTCTGTAAGATCCCTGGGTAAGCTGCATCAGCATCAGCCTACACCAGTGAAAATTTACATTTCTTTAAAAGGCAATCAAGGAAGATTTATGCTTTTAGTACTATCTTAGAAGTTTCCACTGACTGATTTTCTGCTTTATGGCTTCTCTCTTTTGCAAAAAAATAACCAACGGAGATCAGTGCACAACACTGACCAGGCTCTTCCACTGGTCTCCTCAGGAACATAACCCTCTTCTCTGGAAAATGGAGGGAAGGGGGAGAAAGCTGAAAAGGCCCAGCAGGCTGAGACATGTTATGTATGCCCCTTTTGTGAAGCAATCGGTGGTCAGGTGTAACATGAAATCTGAGCTGATTAACAGCTCTAACCCACAGAAACATGTTTTCCTTCCTTGCTATGCAGACTCTGAAAGGATTAAAAATGACAAGCTAGAAGCTTAAACGTATTATTATTGTACTAAGTACAGAAGGCTATTTTAATGTAGCAGCAAACTTTGAAAGTGCCAGGCATGGAATCTCATTTCCATGGATCAGACATGCAACTGGTCCTACTTTTATTAACGCTCAGCCCTAAGGGCTGTAGAGCTATGCCAGGTTCAATGCTAGGGACACTGAAGGGCAATCAATTTTAGCTGTTCTTTCCCCTTGATATAAATGGGGATGACTTCTAGTATCTTTCATTAAAGTTTTCTCTAGCAATTCAACCAAATGGCAGTACCAAACCAACAAAAGCTCTCTGAGAACACAAATAAAGCAAGTATCAGTAAAGACACAGAGAGCTGTGGATGTACGTGGCTGTACTAATTGCCTGCACCAGGATGTTTTGCAGATAGAGTTTTGCAAGCCAGCCTGGCATTTTAGCAGTTGGAGAACTAGGCACCAAATTATATACAAAGCCTTTAATATTCAGCTTTTGTACAGAATTAGTTCCCAAAGGCTTAGGTCACAGCTTATATCTGTACTCTCTTGTAAATAGAGTCTATGCTTGGGTTAGAATGTGCAAAAAGTATTTAGTCTACGAACATGCTTCATAAAAGGAATCTCAGATATTAAATGATGCTTTTTTTGTCTCAAATGGAGAAACTGAAGGTGCAGTTCCATGATACTGCTATGTCAAAGGAACACCTAGTTTCAGCCAAAAGAACCAATTTTCACCTTCCCTCCCGCTGCACTCTGGCCATTTCTCTTGCATGGGATATGACTCTTACAGTACAGCAAGATGGTGTAGGGAGCTAAACCAGAAAAATAACCCTGCAAACCCCCCTGCTTTCAGTTGAATTCCCTGAACTAAGCATACAAACACACACCTTGACTGGTACAAGGAAAAGGGCAAGAGCAGAATCAGGCTCACTTCAGTGGTTGCTGGTTATTAAAATGGCTTAACTTTATGCTAAAACTGAAGTGCAACCACTTTTTGGGTGAAATTTTTCATCCAAAACATTTTTTTCTCATGCAGGGCGCACACTCACAAATGAAATAGAACGGAATGAAATAAAATTAAGTTAGGTTCACTGAATTATTGAAGAATCTGCATTTGAGGAAATTATGTAAGGGAAAAAAAATATTTTTTAAAGTACTATTGAAATTATTTTTTTTCAAATTACCTTCAGAAGTTAATTAGTGTAGCAATTTATGAGAAAAAAAGTAAGGGCTTTTAATTTGAGCAAAGTGGAAATAAGGTACTTTTAATTTCTAATCTTTCCATTCAACAGGTGAACCAGAAAAAAAAAAAGTTATTCCAACAGCTTTAATTATAACAAACCAAGACTAGAAACAAGCCCACATAGCACGCTGTTCTGATTCCCAATCCGCTGTTATATCATTTACATCTTATACGTAAGAAAGGAATTATTACCCCTATTCCACTTTTATCTGGAGATCTACTACTCTAACAAAACTATTAAACATTATTTACTAACATTATTTATTCTTCATGCACACTGAGAAAGATGCAGAGGACAGGAATACACTAAGAAGTTTCTGCAGGGCCAGCAATGGTATAAGCTTGACGAGCTCCGGTTATTCCATGAGGAATAGATACATGCTCATCCTTAGCCTAAAAAGTAATTATTTCAAAAGAGGATAAATTCTTGTCTTACCTCAAGAGGTAAGTGTGAGGTGGATTATCTTCTTGTCCTGGGGTGAGAATGTCTCTTTGGCAATACTGCCGAGAAGCTGATGTATTTCAAGTTCACACAGCAGCTTGCCCTGAAGTAACTTGTTTATGGGTTCCTAATCAAAGAGACTTGCCCGAGCTCAGGGACAAAGCCGAGGCAGAATGGTGCGTGTGCCCTGCAGCTACCTGAATGAATCCTCGTTACACTGGGCCAAATATTACAGTTTTTAAAGCATTTTACACAGTTTATCAGTATCACATGACTATTTTTTAACAGCTTTCCCAGAAAATAATGTAACTAACACCAGTTATTTTCAATTTGCTTTTAAGAAATTTTATAAATTTAGTTCAGGACATTTCAAGAATCCTCATCATCACGCTGGAGACCATTTTGCTATGGCATCATCAGGGGTGTTTTTATAGCTTCATTAACAGATGTATCTCTTGCTTGTGTACACTCTGAAATTACAAGAGGCTGCAAAACTTCCATCACTTCAGTCTTAATCAATATAGTTCATACACATATGACAGAGAATTTTTGTGATATATAAATCTTAATGGAATCAGAAATAATTATTTTTAGAAGATGCCTGATTATCCTTAATTAAAATTCCTAATTAATACACAATTTTTAACATTATATTTTGCATATAAACATACAAACTGAAATGCCAAAGATACTTTATGGGACAGACCAGCAGCACAGATGTGTAGTTAATGTAGGAACTGCCTGGCTTAACATTTGTTATGGATAGAAAATTTTTCTAGGCCTTCAGTTCGGTTGCTATCAGATGCTTCCCATCTCTATTATATCCTTCCTGCCAAAAAACAATTTTTAAGTAGGGTTCTTATAAAAAGGAAATAACATAGATGATATAAAAAATTCTGCTCTTGAGGTATTTGATCTCTTTTCCCATAACTTCAACAGTTGGATGGAAAAAAGAACAAGGAAATAGGGAAAATGAGGGTGATGAGTATCAAAGTAAACAATTTAGCTTCGTGAAAAGTAGGTTTAAATGAAACTGCTTAATCTAAAAAAGGCCAAGTGAGTAATTGCCTATACTAGCACTTATCATACAGCTAAGTACTATAGACCATTTTGGCCCAAAGTCATAAGTTGTCTTAGGTCATGAGAAAAGTGTGAACTTTAATATATTTCACCTCACAAGGCAAAAACTGCTGCAGAATCCAGACCCTGGCTACCATACTGGAAACAAAACTCAGTACTGAAGTCACAGCTACCTGTTTGTTTGGAATTTTTTTTCACAAGCTGTTTAAACCTCCATGTTTTACATCTTACTTGAGAGAGGACTGGAAAAGACCTAGTCATAAGGTTTGTCACCTTTTACTGCAGCCGCCACATCATATACTACTATTAGAAAAGAAATAAAGTTTCTGCTCAGTTTTGTATTTAAACTTGATTTTTTCAGTGTCGCTATATGTATGCGTCTCTTGTGTTTCTACAGACACCATCATATCCTCTGGCAGCTTCAGTTCAGTATACTAAGCGCAAGATGAGGCCCTTTAAACCCTTCCTGGAAAATGCTCTGCAATTCCTTCCTCATTGCAGTAAAACCACTGTCAAACCTTGACAGCTACAAACCCCACACAGTCCACACGCTCTGCATGCTAAGAACTGTGAACAAACCAACTCTCAAGCAATAACTATATCAAATGCTTAGAGGTTACTTCAGTGCATCCAAAGGGAAATCCAAGCAAGTGTGAACTAATCTAGCTTATTCTAGCTGGGTATCTGGACTTTTCCCTTCCAAGGAAAGAAGCTGTGAGCTCAGGTAGCACCATCAGTTCATCCCAAACCATAGCAATAACAGGACAATTTACATCGGATTATCCAAATATTTTCAAATTAATCAATTTGTGAATTAATAAATCTTGAAGACTGCATCTTTTAACTTGAATCAGATGTGTGCTAAATGATGAGAAAGAATAAGAAACCCAGTATTCACAGCACCAAGGTGGACATAAAACAGCCTTTCTCAAAACTAAAAGAGAAGAATGAGAGGATCACATATTTTTAATCCATGATAAACCAAGTGTTTCCTTACATCAGTCAACTAAATTTTTCTTTGACACAAAAATCATGATCCAGTTTCCAAATCACTCATTTCATGTTTTGGGATAAGTTTTGGCATACGTACAGGAATTCTGGAGTTCTTTTCCAGAAGATGTTCTGTTTGGCTACTGTACAGAAGAAGTAATTGAAGATTCTATCCAGAAGATTTTTCACTACCATGTTGCGCAGCTTTAAAAATGTAATTTCCCTCCTTTTTAATGAAAGCTATTTTAAAGATACAAACTTTGATATCATTGGAATTCTTAACTGTGTGTAACCTTTTCTCATTTCTGACTAAACACTGTACTTGGCGTCAGGAATTTGAAGACTGATACTCTTTAATCACTGGCTCCAGGCAAAACAGGCCTTGAGTCCAATACCAGCAGGCCTACGGGAATGGCATTCCGCAGTTTTCAGATGCATTTTGAAAGAGCGTGATGTAGTCAGATGCAGGCGGATGATGAGAACACACACAAAAATTCTCTCTTCAGTTACAGACAGAAGAAACTAGTAGGTAGTTCTCAAGAGACTGACCACAGTTCAGGTATGAAACTACCAAGTCACAAAGTTCTAAGCACAGTTTTTATTCCTTCTGTGTTCATGACCACCTCGTGCAGTTTCCTCAGCCTGACAGAACACAGAGGTCCAACTCACAGCATGAGGCCCCCTTATTCCAGGTACTGGGCAAATGTGAAGCTAGCCATTAGTCACTCATAAGTGACAAGCTCTCTCCCAGGGAGTATTTTCCCAAGTGCATTATGAAAATCATCTCTGTTAGCTTTGAAGATGAAAAGTGTTCAACACTTATAGGGAAAGTGATGTTAGAACAGATACTGCAGAGCTGACTATAACAGCTGGACTGATCAGCAGCATGTTAATTGCAAGATGAAATTCCCAGCACCATTAGTGTTTGGTTAAAAATTCCACATCAAAGAGAGTAGAGGACTATCCAGTTTTAATATTTCCCCCTTTATGGTATGTGGGCAGATATCTTTCTGTATCCTTTCTTGTAGAGGTTTTGCTTGGCCTTTAACTTGTTTATTTCAGGACATGTCCAAACAGCTCATATAAAGCAATGAATAAGAGTTCTAGCATCTTAATTTCCAGTTTGCTGCTAGATATTGACTGACTGCAGCAAGTAAAAGAGAAAATAGTAAATGATAAATAGGAAAAAAAGAATTAGTTTTTTTTATACTGTAACTTTTAGATCTTAACCTACCCAAATAAGTTGCCAAAAGTTCAGTGAGATGAAGCACCTGTCTGAAACATCTACTTCAGCAAACATGTTATTTTCTGGGAGAAAAAAAAATATAAAAAAATTAAATCAGATATCTGAGCTGAGGGAAATGGATTGCTTTCACATGTCTTGTCTGAAGGCTTGTTTTTCCTGCCAGTAAAGATGCTATTTTAAGGTTATAATTAGAGCTGGCTCAAAAGAAGCTGTGAAAAGAAACATGTTGGTAATTTGACCAAATGAACTACAGTTTTTATGAAAGCTAGCCAGTTTGAGTAACATCATTTACAAGCATTATAAAGCCAGCATCATTTGGTTCTTAATTTTAAGTCCATCTGATTGTAGTCATTCCCTTGACATAACTTCCACTCAATGTAACATCTGTGCAGGAGGCACAGAAGAGTGGCTTTCTCTAACGTGTCATGCCAGTTTTGCAGTTCGAGCTCTTCTCAAATGCTGCTTGTTGGCTCCTGGTATCACGCAATGATCACGAAAGAGGCATTTTGTAGTTTCTAAAGGGTATGCTACACAGGTAGTTGACTCCCTCATTCTCACAGTGCCTCAGTGATTATTTCTCATCCTACAGGGCTTCTAATACATAACTTTATTATCAGAATTAATCAAGAAGAATGACTCATGGTTAGTGGGAAGTAAGGTAAGCCAGTTCAACACAACCCTGAAACAAAGATGCATGAGTCTTCAATTGAACTCACAACGTTATGAAGCTTTAACACTGGCTCATGCAGACTGTTCTCTCTCCTATCACTTTCAAAAATATGGTTCTATTCCAAGAGTCACAAAATAACAAATGCTTGCACACCTGCTTAGTTTGAATGATGGCAACAGCAATGGGCGATTTGGCTAGTCATCCTAAACTTATGTGAAACATAAAGCGATGTGAGAAGGAAGAAAATGGAGAAACTATAACCTTCTGGTTTTGTTACTGAATCCTGTATGTTTAAGCTACAGTCATACTAATTTATCTAATTCTTCCTTTTTATACTCTGCTGAGTATTTTTTATAGCATTTTATCTTGCAGTTCCATTTTAACTCTCTGTAGCGATTAATGCTAGTTACTTGACTTGCAGTTACACAGCGTGACCCATCTCAATGTCAGGAAATCTCTTCCCAAGATTGAGTTAAACAGTGGCTTTGGGAAATATCAGGTGTGTTGAACATGGCCAGCTGCTATTAAAGTAGCACAAGCTGAGTTGTTTGAAAACCAGAGTCCCAAAGACAGGTGATGCCATTATTCTGTTCAGCATGGCATACCACGTATATCACATTTTTCCTTCAAAGACTGGAAAGGGGCTTCAGTTGGGGCCTTTGGTCTGCTGTGTGCACTAGGAGAAAAGGTATCTTACCTCAACTGATGACCACCCACTGATAATTCTACTGTTAGTAGGTACAAAGTACATTTATTGAATGTTAAGCTAAAAGCCAACAGTCTCATTCCGTTAGGTATATGAGACATTTAAGTGCTCTAACATTTCACAATCAGCAACGGTATGGAAGTGGGAGCCTTTATGATTATAGAATCATAGAATCATTTAGGCTGGAAAAGACCTTTAAGATCATCAAATCCAATTGTTATGGTCCATATAGTTTCAAACCCCAGTTCATATCTCACTTGGGAGATAAGAGTTTTCCAGTTTTCCACTGAGCTGTAGGAAGGACACACATGTAGCAATCCTGACTGGAAGACAATTGTACATTGAGGAGCTAGAGAACCACGTAACAGTAAGCCTCAGTAGGGCCAGGCCTGTGCTGTGCTATGCTGCATGTACAGAGTGGCTTTCAGGCATGTGCTGTGCTGCACAAATTCCCTGGCCACAGGATAAACTTAGCCAGCTAATGGTAATAGCAGAGCCTGCAGGCAGCTCCCACTTAGCACCAGTGATTACGCCACCTGCATGGCCTTGCTTTTGTCTAAAAGTGCAGCAAGAAGTTCTCATGCAAACATCATTTTGGTTTGACAGTAGAAATGATGAATAGAATTGTTTTCTTGTAAGAAAATTCTGTAATGCCTTGAATGACCAAAATGGGAGAGCTTTTCCTATGGATGGGTCCTGCACAACATGGGGTTCCTAGCATCTAAAGGGACACAAGATTATCTGTACTACTCTTTCCTTATAGGGTTAGCTCTAATAAATACCATTTGAAGTGACACTTACAGCAGCTGAGTATCTGTCATACTGGGATAGTAAAGGGCCAGCACCTCCTGGTGCAAAACACATGTATCTGTAGATTACACCTTGCTTACCAAGGGACCTGTGCAAGAGTATGCACATATTTATGAATTACATGCACAAACTCATTTTGCTCTTTTTTTTTTTTTTGGTGTGGAAGAAAGCTAGTGAGATTAAAAATTTTCACATATTCCATTGATCAGACAACACCATACTGTCCCTAAGTCCCCTATGTCTTGAGCATCGTTCTCCTTCTCAGGAAAATACGATCGCTTCTGCAACAGAACATTCTGGGAAGACCAGACTTACTCTCAACATGAACTTAGACCACAAAAGTTAACTCAGTATTGAGGAGAATAGCCATACATCTTATACCAGTTTAAAACTCCAGTGCCCCAAAGGGAAATACATAAATTTATTTCTTAAGCCAAATTAAGGTTTTGGCTCCAAGTGTTTGGCTGAAGGACAAGAGTAAACATTTTATAACTTGCCTTTGCGTGTATTATGCTATGTGAAGGATTTAATATATTAACTAATGAGATCCGTAGGAGTCATTTTTCTAGTCCATGCTGATACTTTCCTAATCCTGACACTTGACCTCAAAGGATGTATTAAATGCCATATTATTATGCATTAACACTTAATATATTGTGTTGTATTCTTCTTCCTGTCAGTTACCTTGAAATACCTGCTCCTCTTTTCTCAGTGGCAAAACCTCTCACTGGCAAGAGGACAGACTTGCAAGGTCCTCAAGTCATTGCCTGGCATGTTGCTGTATCCAGCCTAACAACCTGTGCTCCTCCTCAGATGTGACTGCATTGCAGCAAGGGCAGTATTTCTATTAGTGCATAGAGTGCTAACATTCACTGAAGTCAGTGGAAACTTGCAGTCCCTTATGTGATGCCTTTTCAGGCAGCTTTGTATTTCCTTGCATCAGTGATATCTCTGGAAAATATCTAAATCACTTTGGACGGATTTAAGACCTGGGGCAGCCTAAATTAGAAGCAATGTTCATTTCTCAGAACTTCTCCTGTAGATCTCTGAACATCAGGAATGGCATCCTGCAGTTATCTCCTATCTTTCTCTCCTTGTCTGCTCATGTCCCTTTTGAGAAACTTCCAGTGCTTCAGACTCTGGCCCAGGAGAAAACCCTGTCCTGCTGTACCCAACAAACATGCACAACACGTTTTCTGATGCTGTTATGTCCCACACTGATGAAGGTGCTCCGTATTTACAGACATCCCTTAGGCTAGTTCTTCAGTGGAGGGGGTGGCTCTTTAGGGGAAGAAGGTGGTGCTGCAGGGTTTACAGTTAGGTAAATTGATGGCTTTTCCTATCCAGTCACTCTTCTTTGTGGTTCAAACAGGCAAGGAAGGTGCCAGGAGAATGAAATGTTTTTCAGAGAATAGATTGATGTGCTTGTTTATTGAGGAGAGGGGAATGCTAAGAGCATGCAGCTTTAAAGGGGTGCCAGCTATAATCAAATGCTTTCCAAATTCTACTAAAAATGCTGCACTGAAGAGGTTGTGGGGAAGAAGGCTTTGTGAGAGAGAAAGAAAGGAATGCAGATTGCACTCAGGAAGCTGTTTTATTGTCACTCCTGGGAACGACATATAATGTAGTGAACTTTAAGAGAGGAAAAAAACTGACACTTTTGGGGTAACTGATTTTAAAACAGAAATTCAAGCACTTTGAGCAGACCAGGGTTGTTGTTTTTTTTTTTTTCAGAATGCCTACAGCTACTCAATTATGCATACGAGAGATGCTTGTCTCTGATAGAAGAAAATTGGTAAAATCTATTCCTAAGCCTTGAAGCAAAATCAGGGCATATGGGACATGAGGAACTACTGCAGTTCCTGTAAGAATTCTTGCAGGCAATTCCTAGAAAGAGTCCAGATCCAAGATTTCCTAGAAAACCTGGGAAATTTCCTAGGAAGGTTCTAAACCTAGGAAGGGAAATTCCTAGAACAGCAGAGGAATTACCTCAGGTTCTAGATCCAGGAATCCCCATAAAAAGCAAGAAAATGCCAAGAAAAGTTGTAGGAATTCCTACAAAAGCCAGGAAAACTCCTAGAAAATATCTAGATCAATTAATTTCAAGGAAGTGCTAGGAAATTCTTTGAAAATTTCTCAATGCAGTAAATAATGGCATGGGTTTCAATCTAGGTATTCCTAGGAAGGTTCTTGATCCAGGATCTCCTAGAAAGGCCAGGAAAACTCCTAGAAAGTCCTAAGTATTCCTAAAAAGTTTATAGACTCCAGAATTTAAAAAAAGACTTAGAGAATTCCTAAAACACTTCAAGAATTCCTAGAAAAAAAAATAGGAAGAGTCTTACAAATCACCCAGAATTTCTAACAAGGCTTTTCAACCTGAAATACTGAGAAAGCCTGAGAAACCCCCTAGCAAGCTGCAGGAGTTCTTAGCAAAATTCTGGACACCCCCTTTCTCCAAATTCCTAGAATGTCCTGGAGAAGCCTACTAAGTGACAGGGATTAACAGGAATGCTCTATATACAGCAGGGCAGTTGCAGGAATTCCTAGAAATACATTAAACACCGGAGTTCCTGGAATGTCCCAAGGACTTCCCATAAAACTCCAGAATTTCCTAGAAATTGCAGAGAGCTGGTGAGACCCCACCTGGAGTACTGTGTTCAGTTCTGGGCCCCCCTGTTCAAGAAAGATGAGGAACTCCTAGAGGGAGTCCAGAGGAGAGCAACAAGGATGATCAGGGGACTGGAGCATCTCCCCTGTGAGGAAAGGCTGAGAGAGCTGGGTTTGTTCAGCCTGAAGAAGAGAAGACTGAGAGGGGATCTCATCAACATGTACAAATATCTTAAGGGTGGATGTCATGAGGATGGAGCCAGACTCTTTGCAGTGGTGCCCAGCGCCAGAACAAGGGGCAATGGGCACAAACTGAAACATAAGAGGTTTCAGTTGAATATGAGGAAAAACTTCTTTACTTTGAGGGTGACAGAGCCCTGGAACAGGCTGCCCAGGGGGATGGTGGAGTCTCCTTCTCTGGAGATATTCAAAGCCCACCTGGACAAAGTCCTGTGCAACATGTTCTAGGTGAACCTACTTTAGCAGGAGGGTAGGACTAGATGATCTCCCAAGGTCCCTTCCAACCCTTGCCATACTGTGATTCTGTGAAAATTCCTAGAAAGCACAAGAAAAATTCCTAGAGAGCATTAGGACATTCCCAGAAAGCATCCAAAAAATTCCTAGAAAGCTTTTGGAAAATTCCTGGAATCTTCACCGGGGGAATTCCTAGAAGGCACTTGGGACATTTCTAAAACACATTAGACAGCTTCCCAGAAAGCATCATCAAAAATTCCCAGAAAGCAGTCAGGAAAATTCCTAGACTGTACCTGTGCTAAGTCCTAGAAGGCAGGTGGAAAATTCATAGAATGTAATCTAAATGCAATAAAGAATATTTCAGTTGACCATCATTTCTCCCCTTAACCCCACACTGAAAGTGTTTTAAAGATTTGGAGATAATTCAGGTTGAGCAAAAAAACCCTTCAGTCTCCTCAGCAATTTTCAGAGGATGGGAAACTGTTTCGTTCCTGGCCCTGTGGGTGATAGAGCATCACCTACAAAATCCATTCAAAATCATTTGGATAGCTACTTCCTTGGAAAATTAAGGCCAGATTTTAGGGTTTTTTAAAAATTTTAAAGCACCTTTAATTTCATCTATGTATTTTAAGAGTCATAAAGATTCATTAATTATAAATTCTGAAACAGATCCCAATTTCAGTATTTTCAGCTACTTCTGAACATGAAAAGGGTTCAATCAAAAAGAAATAATGTCAAGTGTACAGGCACTGACTTTTTCCTACTGATGCTAAGCCAGAAGATAAAGAATGAAGAGTTAAATACAAACTTTGGTTAATTTGCACACAAATCAATGCAAACGTACAAATTAATCACCTAAGTATACACCCTAATCACTAGGGAATATATAAAAGCTCCTTTCTGAAGGTGTGACTCTAATCTTTACAGACTTATTAACTTCTATGAGAGGTCATGGATTTTGATAAACTGTTCACACTTCTTCAGTCATTTAGGCTGTAACCTGAATGCTGTTTATTCTAAGTTGCTTAAACAAATTGTTTGAGTATTTTTTACATTTCATCACTTGATTTAAAGCCAGTAACACTTTCCATATGGCCAAATGACTTCCCAGCTAAGCATTCTGGTACTGTAAAAGTAAATAGGAATGTAGTCTCTCTTATGAAGTTTCTTCATAACTGGTGAAGAACAACTACATAAAAACCCCAAGCAAAGATACAGGGACACTTGTGATTTTTTTCTTTTTAATAGTTTAGTTCAACTGTCATAGAAGCAATGTGGGCTTTACAACCAAGTACTTCAAACCAAACCTGCTAGTTTTCAAGGTTAATACTGACATAAACAGGCTGGCAAACTAAGTCAGGGATCTGCAATTCAAGGTAGGTTTTGTTTTAGTCTGATCTATTTAGGTTCTTACATGACGAATACCATTGTCATGGGTAGGGTCTTTCATACCACCATGTGTTCCATTTACACAGCTGGTCCTAACATTTAAACTCTTCACAATCCAATTTATTCCCATACAGCTGCTCCGACTTGATAATGCTAAAGGATCAGTAAAATTTCATTTCAGTATAATAACTGGCTCTGCTTCTCAGCACCAATTTATAAGTAAGGAAACACCATTCTGCAGTAATCCCTCTGCTGACCACAGCTGCACTAATCGCTTGCTGTAAACAGAACTGCAGACCTGATGATGGAAACTTTGGACTTTGGGGCTGCTCCTTATCTTCTGAGAATACGCTTTCTTCCACAATCACTGCCAAGTTTTAAGCTACAGCCTTCCCACCCTCTGCTCTTACAATAAGCTGAAAGATACCAATGACTTCAGTGAGAAAGTCCTCCCAAATAGCACAGAAGCGCTTTAAAAGGACAATGCATAAACATGCCAAGGTCTCCAACAGCTGATTTCAGAAGGCAGTTTGAAAAGAGAGAAAAAAAAACACCTCAAGGCACAGGTACTTCAGAAGAAAAGAATAACGCAGTTATCTTTTCTGAGGGAATATGGGAGATGGGCCATATGAGATCTAAAAAAATACAGTGTCAATCAGATAAGGAAACATCAAATACTGGGATCAGGAAGAAAGGAGCAGATTTATTCATGCAGCATTTTCCCTTTAAATCACCACTTCTAAGAGTTTGCTTACATATTTTGCGTAGACCCACTCCATTCACGGTTTGCTGAATCATAATGATTTGAGGTGTAAGTTTTTCTAAGACCTAAGCTAAAATGGAACTAGATTCACCAAAGGTTATCTGTACAGCATGCATCAAAGCATCATCATTCAGTCTTATGGCAAAAATAGCCCATACATTAATTACCGTAGTGGACTTTTCCTGGCTACATTACAGATCCCTGTGAAACTCTACGAGCAAGAATTAAATATTGATGTAAGAAGTCCTCACCAAGAGCAGTAATTGTGTAAAATGAAATGCCAGAGGTGCTAAAATCTTGGCTTAATATACTCTGTTTTGTGCAAAACCAAGAGGATTCTTTAGAAATGTGAAAAAAGCCTTTTGTATTTAACTTCACATTGTAGTTCTCTACTTGGCAACCATGCCCTACTTTGGAAAAGATACAATCACATAGTGCTCCCTAGTGGCTGTCAGTGAAAAAAACCTCTGCAGGCTGCACTCCCAGGTTTTAAAATAGGCAAAATAATAAAAATATTCAGCTGCCTCTGTAATCAGCCACTACTCACTGAAAGAACAGCGCTGCTGACCAAGAAGATCAAACCTAGTACGCAGGTAGCCCCATTCGTTTGCAACGCTTGTAGAAATGGGCTTGAAACACCTTTAGTTGCAATTAATCAGAGCTGACATTTTGAATGTGAATCAGAAAGTAAAAAAAAAAAATCTGTTTAAATGAGAATAAATTCAGCATTTTAGTATGTCTCCAGATGTACATTGACTTTACACCTTTAACAACACGCCGAGGAGTAGAGAGTGACTTAAGGCATGGCCTCAGGTAACACATGATGCAGAGAAAAGGGTAACAGCTACGCTCCTCCTTTTCCTTCGCTGAGTGTGATCACATTCCTGTATGATTAATAAACTGTTGTGAAGCTGTTGCAAAACCAAACTTTATCACCTGGCCCAGATACACGAGCTGGTCAGTGGATATGAAGAGAGTTTAGGTCAGAGTTTGTAAAATTATCTGTTAAGAGATTATCGAGCCTTGGGGGAGAGAGAAGGCATTTGTGTTTGCTTCAGCCTTCTGCACTGACCCAAGTCTTGTTCTTTCTTAAGGACTGAATTCCATAACAAAAGTGCAAATATTGATTCGCCTGGAATTACACAGAACAAATTTAACATATTTGATGATGCTTTTGTATACTGGCTGTTTCACCAGCTGGTATCAAAACAGGGGACCTTCTGACTCTAACAAACTCCAGTTGTGCCAGATTTCTTCCTCATCCTACAAATGGTGGTGTGAGGGGAAAACCATTCCCTTCTGCTCTATCTAGACTTACCAGCTGAGACGACCACATTGCAAAATGGGTGCCTATTTTGGGCTATTAAAACTGTACTATTCAACTGTGCTTATAACACAAGACATAAACCAGGCTCAGGGCCATCAGTCTTCTCTGTCTCCCTGAGCTTTCCACATAGGAGCTTCATGGGAAGACAATGCAGAGCCCAGGGAAAATCCTGAGTTCCGTGAGGCTGAAGGCAGAGCTGATGCGTGTGGAGCGCTCTGGCTCACTGGGCTAACCCTCTTTAGGAAGTTCAGCTCAGCATGCAGCCAGCAAACACAGCTGTCTGGAACCTGCACATACCACACCCCGGCAGAAAACAAGACAAAAAGTAACTGTTAAAATTGCTTACTTGAATTTGTATTTTATGTAGGGAGTCCTTTAAAAAAAATACATTTCAATACATTTTCAAAACTGAATGGCCAAAGATTTGTCTCTAAGAATTTTACTGTATATTTCTTGAGTGCAGAAAGTACAAGAGGTCAGAATACAGTAAGCAAAAGGCAAATTCTGGGAGCGTCCAAGTCAACTGTACTTTTCGTTAGTGTTGAAATACGAAGCATCCCAGACAACAACTAACCCACATTCCATTACAGTGCCAAGTCAGAGTGGGAGTTCAGGGAAATGTACACTGAAAAAAAAATACCCTGAATTATTTTTAGAGTAGCGCAACACTAAAACATAAAGCCACAGGACTTCTGCTAGTACCAGTGTTGAACTTAACCTTGTGACCCAGAAGAAAATAAAATCAAGGAGCACCCCAGTATGATTTCTTTTTAATACACAGAACTTCATTTTCTCAACCTTTCAGAAAGCTTTTCTCTACAGCTTTTTTAAAATATGCTTTATTTCTACTTTTCTACCCACAGTGCAGGGTTTGCAACATAATTAAAAGATGCGAAAAATCTAGTATGACTAGGTATTCTTCAAATATTTTAAGATTTAACTGAAAATTAGCTCTGGTTGTTGACATGCAAGTGTCTGTAAGAATAAAAAATGTATGTAACAAAGAGCTCTTGGAATAATAGCCCCACATCACGAACCTGATGGGGAAAAAAAATCTGAAATGGATCAATCTAATTAAGATGAATGATGTATTTTAAAATATATAAACAGGATAAATGGAAGAAAACCATAAGAAACCACTTTAGTGATTAAAGTGTTAGTAAATGCAGATAAGACACTTGATATTATTCTCACGTTGATACTAATTAGGAAAATGGCTTCAGAGTACGCTCTCTTGTAATCATTACATATCTTTATGTATGTTCAAAACAAGACTGAACATTTGATTTCTACAGGACTAGAAGTTGCAGTTCATCCTTTGATCTGTAAAATTCCAAGACTGGAAAGGATGTGGACAGCTATACAAATGTTTCAAAGTTGCTAAGCAAGACAGAGAGGGGAAAAAAAAAGAAATCCACCAAAACCTACCTTGTAAGTGAAACTGCAAACCACAGAGTTGTCTGTAATACGCTGAGCAGAATTGCATGCTTGGCTGGAATAGCACCAAAGTCCAAGTCCTGAAGAAAAAACCCCACAAATTCCAATATAGAACACAAGCTGCAGCGGGAAGAACTATTCATATGATGGTAAGCACAGTATTTCTGTGGGATCAAGGCCTAAAAACTTAGTCTGATAACTGCTAGTGATCCAGAATTAAACCAAAAGAAATTAAAATCAAAAGACCTGCGTTCTTTTGTACTTCCTTGAAGAGTAAAATAGGCAATGAGGCCAGAGTGGCGTGAGTTGGCCCTAGTAAAGGAATTAGCTTTGAAGCGGAATCTACACATGGACAATGCAAATTCCCAAAAAACAGGACACAAAAGCTCTCATAAGCACAGCAAGAAGTTAATCAGTACAGTATGGATTTCAGTACAGATGGCATTGCTGTGTATAGAAAAACTTGAGACTGCAATTGGAATGACAGTCAGGATGCACATTTAGCTTAGTTTCTGTACTTTGTTACTATATATCTATCCCATACCTGCTACTTAAGTAAATCTGTATGCACCATACCTCACCTGCCTCTTCCAGACACAGCATTAACAGTTATCACCCCATTTTCTTTTTAGTCCCTTTTCCTTTTTGCTGGAAATGTTCAGTTCCCTGGCCTCCAAGAGCCAAACCACCTGTACTGCTTCCAGGGTTTCAGGCAAGCTCTTCCAACCTCACAGCAGGAAGCTGGAAGATAAAAATTGAATCTATAGCACTTGGAGTATCCAAAAATCTATGAAACTGTGGGTCTTTAATATCTCACAAAACTGAGCCTGTACTACAACTATTTGTCTGATCTGTTCAGTTGGATAAGGACCAGCTATGACTTAAAGAGCAGTTTAAAGCAGAAAGCTCCTTTACAGTACTTTCAGACTTAGATCTTCTTTTCAACATACTGATCATTGAAAGGAAAACACTGTGTGATAGCTGCAGAGAACACTGAACTAATAACACACAACAAAGCAAGCCTATCAATATATCCATGGAGTACGTCATATAATTGCAAAGATACCTCTTCTCCCGGCAGTGCTACTTCTTTTCTTGCTGTCACCTTCAACACCTTTCACTCACTACTGATTACTCTCCCTAGCCTTCAACATCCTCCTAAGAACCAGAATATTTGATGAAATTATTATTTTATCTAGTAACAGCTGTGCAGCTGCCAGGTACCAAGAGGTAATAGCTCAATTGCTATCAATGGAACGGTAAGCAGCTGTTTAAGTGCTTTTGTTGAACACTGGAAATAACAGCTTTTTCACAACGGGTAGTGGAAAGATGGGTACATCTCTGACAAGGATTTTCTAGATTGATCCCAAGGAAACAGTAGTCTTAAAAGGAAAAAAAAACCCCAAAAATGCCCAATATCATCCTACAATATTGAAAGAAAACAAAAGGTTGTCTCTACAATATTTTATTCTACCCTTTGTCACTTGTAATGCCTTTCTATTTGATTCCTATTGAATTCAACCTTAATTTAGCATAAACATAGAAATTTGCATTTAAACCTAGTTCTCAAGAAGGCAGGCCGGTGGTTATGGTATTAGTCTGAAAAGAGGGCTCAACCCCCTACTCATATGTTCCCAAATTGGGTACACATTCCTACAGGAGGATGTAAATAATTGCAAAATGATGAAATGGGATCTGTGTAATTCCAATACGCTCATAAATAACCTGGTAAATGTAGTGAACACAGATGTGAGAAAATTCACTAATGATGTACTAAATGACTCAGGATAACAAAAACAAGGACCAGTTGTGAAAAGTTTCAAAGAAACCATATGAAATAGGTGACTGCACAATAACATGGCAGATGAAATTCAATGAAGATAAATGTCAAGTGACGTATCTAGGAAAAAACCAATTCTGACTGATGGCACTGAGCAATCATTACCGCTATAGAAACATGTCTTGTGACTGATATGTAACTAGGAAAATGACAGCTCAGTGGTGAATAGTGGTTAAAAAAACAAATCAGGAATTACTAATAAAGGAACAGACAACATTATATTGCCACTCCATATATTCATGATTCACCATCACCCTCAATATTGTGTGCAGCCAGACCTCCTCCTCTCGAAACGGAATAGAAAAAGGTGGAGAAAAAAAGATGCAAAAGAGTAACAAAAATAATCAAGAACAAAACAAAAGAAGTGTTAGAAGATAGTAAACAAAGCTAGCAAAAGCCAAGTTCAAAACAACACAAGGTGGTGGTGGTCCTTCATGTAACAGGTGGCAAACCTACAGAACTCCTTGTCAAAGCGTATTGTGGATGCAGGAAATCTGCAAGGATTTAGAGGGAGGCCAGGCTAGAACTGGGGACAGATATACACCGAGATGTACACATCCAGCATGGGAAGATAAAACAGTTGGAGAAGCATTAGGTAGAAATATCATATATGCCCATCCTTGGTATCTGCTTAATGCGCTAGAGGCAGGACGCTCAGGCCAGGCAGGTCTCTATTCAGACTCAGCAGGGCTGTTCTTATTGTAAACAGCCCAGAGTAAACCCGGGTGCTTCCACTCACTATTACACTACAGAGCAAGAAAAACATCTTGGGAGATTTCTGTTGCACTTTGCTGCAGTGTTCTTGCATAATCTGGGACAGGAGTAGAAGGTTTCTAAACTCATTTGAATGCCTACAGTTGAAGACAGGTTGCTATCTGGCTTTTAAAAATTACTATTCTAATCCAAAACATAGCTAGGTAATTTGGGATATTCTGGTGGAGAAAACATCTATGTCTTTAAAATCCTAGATAAAGTAAAAATGTGGTTAAGTCTACCAGTACTTCTCAAACTCCATCATCACAGTAATATAACCTCATAATAGTTTGGGAAATTCCTGGATACTCATGCATCAGGGAATTGCTTCTGTCACAGATGACTTTCTCAAGACCTCTGAAGTCCTGGTATGTAACAGGCTGACAGGAAACCGTTATCCTCTGCCCACAGTAAGTGACACATTTTTGTAGCCATTGGTGTGTTAACATTGCTGTTGTAAAATGTCTTGGTAAAGATAAATTATGCTTTGATATTTGTTACTTCAGATGCATAAATAGGGGCTAGATGGCAAAACTACCCTTTACAATAATTACATAATTCCTATGGCTCCTCTTCCTGGTAGACACACCAATACTTCCCTCTGTACAATAACGTTTCACCAGTGTATTCTTTCAGCTCCATCAGATATTTATTCAGCCAAACAAAGCACAAATCACTGAGCATAAAACCACTACCGAGTGCTTGCAGTATCATCCATTAGCCCCATGATTTCCTTGACAGCACAAAGGATTGCAGACTGCCAACTATAATTAAACAGAGCTCCCTATGGTCTTAAGCAGAGCTTGTTGTTGCACTGGATAGGAAAGTGCAAGGTTAAAACCCAAGAGTAATATAAAATGGACCCAAACCTGGTCTAGTAACTGCGCTTTACAGAATTGGAAATATCTCTGTAAACAACATTTGCGTGACATTTGCATTGGGCAGAATACACAAGCTGTGACGTTCTTACGTTGTCAGCTGGTCTTCTATTCAGGAAGTCTTCTGTTCAGGCCCACACGAAAATTTAAGAAGTACATACCATATCATTGAGATGCACATATAGAACATCTTTACAAACGGTGAAAAAGATTCATTTTGACAGCTTTGGTTCATAATGCATTAATAAACAGAATTTTTTTAACAGCCACAAAGCCAAGGGAGAAAGAATACAAAATGTTAAAATAATTCATGACTTCTGAATGATTTTTGAAGAAGCAAACCCACTGGCATCTTCCCTGACTGATCTAATTAGACTTACTTCCACTTTATTCATTCAGGAGGACGGGAGGACAAAACCACCAGCAAAACCTCCTGTTTGCTAGTTCACTAAGCAAGGGTATAATTACCTACTTATAAATACCATGGGTCATACAATCCTCAGCTGTAAGAACATCTACCTCCAATACACATCCCTACAAATGACTAGCAAGATTTCTAAGAAGCCATTCATGTACATAATTATTTTCTTATTTAGCAAAAATTTGTGTTCCAGGTCTCTACATTTCACATTGGGTCAGAATAAAACATTTTTAGACTAAATATTAATAATAAAAAAATCTAGTTCTGCAACTGGACATTAAAACATGAAGTACGTGGCCTTGCAAAAGTAAGTTGTAGTTCGATATTGATATGGTTCACAAATGATATTAAGTTGATCTTGGGAGTTCCTTTCCAATGCATTTTGTATATCTAGCCCTAGGAGTATACATTTGCAGAATGACGAGAGGTACATATTAGGGACAACCTCTAAGTGAAAACAATGGGGTCTTTCTATTGTCTTCAGTGGAGTTTGGATCAAGCTCTAAAGCCCATTGCATATTCCAGCTTGCCCATGTCTCTGTTTTCAGTACTATTCTTAGTGTTGTTTCCGGTATAAACTGGCATGCTTTCCCATTTACCTAACACTGCTGTACTCAAATGACTAACACCTTCCAATGTCTACAAGCACATGACTGTCAGACAAGTGTCTGATAGGATGTGGATTTTCCTTGTTGCTCTGGCTTCACATTAGATTATGCTAATGGCTTTGAAACGCCGGAAGCAGCGGGGGCTGTTGGCCTCGCAGTGTACAAGTTCAAAGCCACATCCAATGTCCCTTAAATACATGCATAATACTTCCTTACATCCACTGCTCACTACAGCATTTCAGAGCGTTTCCTGAATTCGTTGGTGAGTGATGAGACTGCTTTGTTAGAATGTCACTTTCGGTGTAATTACATGATAAGAGGGCTTTGCCAACAAAATCCCCATAAATCATTCTTGCACAACACACTCAGCTGAGCTCATAATTTGCAACCCTGTCAGTTGTGCTGATGCGACTCTTCATTTGACCACACAGAAAACCTCATCGCCGACATAAACCAGGTTGGAAGCAGCACGGAAGGAGGGAGATTGGTTTTTAACCTTCATCTTTTCATTGGTTCAGTTTATACCACAATCTCACAATTATATTGGCACAACTGAAGGAGACAGCAAACTATAATGCACAGAACAAGCAGGTCGAAGTACTTCTGAAACCAAATTACTATTGAAGTCACTATGTCGTGTAACTGTACTCTTCAGAGTCTTGTGTTTTAACAGACACAGTAATTCTAGTGAAGAAAGACTCCTGCCTTTTGAATACTCACTAACAAACTCTGACATGCTCATAAATTCTGGTTCAGAATTTGGCTCTTTAATAAGTTTATCAGAAATAGTGTTTGTAAAATCCTACTTGCACCTTTATTCCAATGTGGCACTTGGCCTAGAAAGGGGCTTTGTAACAACCATCTGAATTTTGACCTCACTGGAAAAGTTTGACAGGCAAGATCTGCATTTTGCTTGTTGGATAAAGACGTTAAAGGATTTGTTTCCAAAAATACATGAGATCAAAGTTGCACAGTCTGAAGGTGTTTACCCGATTAGAGTCTACTGCTGTTTGGAAGCAAGGCTGGCAAAGAGTGCATTTTACAATAGAACTGTGCTACAGAAATTTCCATGATTAAATTGTTCTGACTTTGCTTATGACAATCTCATAGTCTCCAGCATTGAAGTCATGGAACAGAAGATCCATCTGATTCTGTCTTGGGCTAACTTTACAGGTTAAAAGTTTACCACTGGAACTGATCCTAGAAAAACAACCCTACCTCTTGCCCATCAAATAAGTTGTGTTTAAATTGCCAAGAAGCTTGCCCTTCCAAAATTTGCAGCAAGATGGCATCTGCGCCATTAAGAAACAGCATACTGAACAGCAATGCAGTAGATGAGCAGATTGTTTTAAGGTTGTGTCCTGGTTTTGGCTGGTCTAAAGTTAATTTTCTTCCTAGTAGCTGGCATAGCGCTGTGGTTTGGATTTAGTACTAGAAGAATGTTGATACCACTCTGATGTTTGGTTGTTGCTGAGCAGTGCTTACACCAGCCAAGGACTTTTCAGCTTCCCCTGCTCTGCCAGGGGCACAAGGAGCTGTGAGGGGGCACAGCCAGGACAGCTGACCCCAACTGGCCCATTCCATGCCATATGACATCATGCTCAGTGTATAAACTGGGAGGTAGCGGGGGTGGCCAGGGAGTAGCGGTTGCTGCTCAGGGACAGGCTGGGCATCACCAGCTCAGTGGTGAGCAACTGTATCGGGCATCACTTCCTTTGTATATTCTTTTTTCATTATTATTATTTTCTCTTCCTTTGCTGTCCTCTTAAGCTGTCTTTATCTCAACCCATGGGTTTTACTTTCTTTTCTGATTCTCTCTCCCATCCCAGTTGGGGGTGGGGAGGAGCGAGCAGCTGTGTGGTGGTTAGTTGCCTGCTGGGGTTAAACTACAACAGATTGCTTGCTGTCATGGCAACATATGTAACTGCCAAAAAAAAAAAAAAAAGATACTTGAAAAGTAAAAAAAAAGTTAGCTCAGTTTTTGCTAATTTCTCAAAATTACTTACTACATCCACAAAAGAGCAGAAGCACAACCTCCACAGCAATAATCTTACTGCACTTCCGTATTTTGTCTAAATGAGGATGCAAACCACTACATAAATCCTTATTCATCTCTTATAAAGTCATAACTTCATTATGTAGGAATGGTATACAGTCCTAGTTTTCCTTAAAATTAAACTAAAAATTCCTGGAATTTATTTGTAGCTGCTCTGCTTCCCTTCTCTAGTCTGGCTTTAGGAATTGGTGAGCAGGAAATTGGATGGATGGAACCATCCCAAGGTTTACTCTATCCCAGTCACAGACAGAACTAGGTAGCACTAGAGAAGCATGAACATGTACCACAAAGTGACGACTGTGTTCCTCCCTGGGGAAGCTCAGATGGCAAGCTTGATTCTCTTAAATCGGTTCTGCACACTGCAGCTCCACTGACTCTTCTGTTAACACTATGTAGCACCTGAGCATGAGAACTGGAATCAGTGGCTATGATTTCTGGGGAGTCATTCAATATACAACTTCAATCTCAAAACAGATATTGTTCTCCTAACTTGGACCTTGCTTATTATGAGTTCTAATCAATTTGATCTTTCATTCTTTTGTCTTCAGCTCCTAATCAACTCCAGACTTTCTATATTTCCTCCCATGACAAGCCCAATGTAGCTCCCAATTATACAAGGTTGTGTCTTCTGTGAGATGCTCATAAATCCTGATTATTACGGTCTCCACTAGATTTCAGGTCCCTGAGAACTGCAGACTGTGATCTACTGAAGGAAGCTCTGTCACTGGTTTCATGTATGACTGGTCCTCAAAAGTATTTTAACTCTCCAACTGCCCTATTTCTTGTGTATTATGGTCAGTGTGTGAAACGCCAGCTAAAGTCCTGCGTTACACAAGAAATCAAATGGATATGGATATACATATGACATCAAAATGCCATTGAAGTAAATGTTATACTAACATGAGTGGAATCAGAATTTTGTCCTGCAACTCCACGTCAAAGATTCCTCAGCTCTCACCCAATTAGCACAGAACACCAATTTTCCCTTTCTGCTTCTGCTGACAACTGAATGATCTTCGCTATTTGAATTAATTTGAAAAAGTTATACATCAAAATTATTCCAGATTTGGTAACAGCAAGATGAAATCTGAATGAGAATGTACTATCTGAATACAATACATAATAAAAAGAAAGGACATCTCTGATAAGGGTACAATTTATCCAGACTTAACCCTGAAAAAATGAGCTATGGTGCTTCTAAAATACGAACACTTCCAACAGCAAAGCATAAGCAAAACAAGAATTATACTTTATCATATACATTTTCTTTCTTAATGGAATTTGGAATTTAAGTGCTGAAAATACTTATTAGAAAACTTTACTTATTTTCTAATCAATTTACCGCTTACAAGGAGAATGCAGACATCACAACAATAATTACAATAAATCTGTCTCCCTTGCACTGCGGTCCTGTATCACGTACACTCGGAGAGATGGAACCTGAGATCCAGTGATGCCAGTGAGACGTATGGAAAGCATAGGAGTTGCAGCAACCTGCATACCGTATGTACTCTGGTAATACTGCATATGTTGATCTCATTGAGACACGCTGATATAAAAAAAAAAATTAAAAATCACATAATCACAGATGTAGGGTTGTTACTAATTTACTCATATTCTCATATTTACTCATACACATGATTTTGTTCATTGTTCCATACCCCCTGAAGAGTCTCTCTGTTCTGTAATAAAGACAGAGAATGTTAAAAAAAAAAGACTAGACTGCAACTGTGGATAAACCCAAGTGATGTGTTAATTTCTAGCAGTGATGTAAACACAGTTTCAGGCTTTCTCCAGCAGTATAGAATCACACTGCAGCTTAGAAGTAAGCCTTCCACCTTCCTTCCAAACCACAATTCCTTCCCAGGCACGTGTCCTCGTGTTCTTGGGACAAACTGATCAGAATGACTTAAATCAGACTTTCATAAGGAAGTGGCAAGCAGTCTTTTTTTTTCATAATCCAAAAATAAATCAGTAGCAGATCCTAAGTTTTAGCCATTTGTTAACTTCCCCCACTTAGTATACTGAGTCAAATAGCTTCCATCATTTTTTATCTTCTTCAATACGTTCAAGTGATTTTGAAACATAAGTAATGGAAAGAAAATAATATATAGAAGAAAAGCTGACAGACATTATTGCTCAGTGAAAAGGTTGTGTTTGTGAAGAGCTCGGGTAGTTCAGGCATGGCATGCAAGATGACAACTGGAGAAGGAAAAAAAAGCTCCTGAACGCACTGCAAGCAGGCAGAATGAGGAAAGGAGTTAAACAGAACGGCCGGATAGCAGCAAATCTGCCACAGCACCTATTAATGCCCATAAAAGTTTGTCGTGGTTTAACCCGGCTGGCAACTCAGCACCACGCAGCCGCTCGCTCCCTCCCCCCTCCCTCAGTGGGATGGGGGAGAGAATCAGGAAGGGAAAAAAAAGTTAAAGCTGTGGGCTGAGATAAAGACAGTTTAATAAGAGAAAATAATAATAATAGTAATAATAAGAATGGTAACAGAATATACAGAATAACAAAACGAATGATGCACAATGCACTTGCTCACCACCCGCCGACCGATGCCCAGCCCATCCTGAGCCACGATCACTCACCGAACCGCAATCTCTCCCCGAGCCGTGATCAGTCCCTGAACAGCGATCCCTCTTCCCACAACCGACCGACCGACCAACCCCCCCCGAGCATGATGTTCTATGGTCTGGAATAGCCCTTTGGTCAGTTTGGGTTAGCTGTCCTGGCTGTGCTCCCTCCCAGCTTGTTATGCACCTGGCCGAGCAGGAGAAGCTCAAAAAGTCCTTGAGGAGTCTGAGCACTACTTGGCAACAACTATAAACATCAGTGTGTTACAACATTCTTCTAGTACTAAATCCAAAACACAGCACTATGCTAGCTACTATGAAGAAAATTAACTCTATCCCAGCCAAAATCAGGACACAGTTTCAGGATCACAGCCTAGAAGCATGAAATGGAGCACAGTGGTTTTTCTAATGAAGTCTCAGTTGGATGCAAATTAGTCCTTCCATATTTCTTCTTTGCTGGACACAAAGTGAGGAAGCTGACTGTGCACGCTGTCCACAACGCCTTCCTGATGCTCACTGCACTAATACTGCCAAGCCTGGACTTAAGGGCACTCGGGCAAGTTAAGACTGTTACAAACCCTTAACTAGCACATGTGATTAACTTTTAGTGTGAAGAAAAGTCCTAGATCTTTACAAAATTCAGTTAAGACAGAAATCAAATATTTACTTGTGGATTGTTAACAAGCAAAGGTCTCAAAACAAAACACTGTTTACAGCTGCTTGGAAATCATGGGGAAAGGAGCCTTCTCTCCTCCCCTTATTGAATAAGGAGGGAAAAAAAAGTCTTTAAACAGCTGATATAATCAAACTATTAACTAAAAATGTTTAGATGGTCTTATATGGGCCTAAAATGTTTTCATAAAATGAGGTTCCCGATTCTAGGGAGCTAAAGTTAAACTCCAGGGTCAAGTACCTGCCAAATGGAGATAAATCCTGGTTAAACCTGCCAGGGTTTAAACCCAGGGCAGGACTTGGATTCTTGCATAGAGCTTTTCCTCAGCCTCCACCCAACAGGATGCATGTGGCAAACCCTGGGGCAAGCACCAGTCCTTGAGCAGCTTGTGTTAAACCCTGTCAAAGGCTTCAAGGGAAAGGAGGGAAACCCCATCCATAGGGCATGTGCATCCACAAAAGAGCTTCCCCTCCATGCCAGACACTCCAAGCTCTGGGAAGAGTGCGAGGGAAACACGGCTCTGAGGACAGACCGCTCCTTGCGCACCGGCAGCTGTGTCAGGCCAGGACATCACCACTGGTGCCTGGCGCCGTGGGGCAGCGGCACAGTACGGCAGGCTCTGCTGCGGGCACCGCAGAGCGCTTTGACAGGGGAAACTTCATGTGTATGGAAAAGGACCCCACAGGAAAAGTGGCGTAGAGGGTAAAATGAAGTCAGCGGAAGACTTCCCTCTCAGGTGAGCCAAGATCTCACCTGTGAGGACACCTCTAGGCCGAGACATTCAGGCCAGATTACACCAATTAAAACACAGTTCAGGCATGAGCAGGTATTTTGTCACCCTTAAATATGTCAGAGGACAATTTAATGATTCAAAATGGAATTTCCTAACTCCAATGGCAAGCTTTTTCTGGGATCTTACACTGCATTTTTTGTATTTACAACAAACACCCATTTCTTTAAGCTATTTCTATTATCCTGAAGTCTAAACCCTCTACCACTTACTTTACAAACGTAACAAGAAAAACTTCACTGGGTTTTCCCATACTAATTATTAGAGCTTGCCAGGTCTCAGTTACACTGGACATGGCTTTCAGACCTCCCACGTCCACAATTTTTCATAGTTTTAGATATCTGAGACCATGGAATACTTCGAGGATGAAAGTGAATGATAAGGAACTTCCAGCCATGTGCCCTCTTTAAGAACACTGTGCTGGTTAAAAAGAGAAAGATCTGTACACAAGAATATTCATTCCCAAAAGGCAATGCAGAAAGGAGGAATTTGGATCTGCTATGGAAGTTGTATATATGTCCCTTTTCCTCAGACATGTTGAAGTCTAAGGGAAACAAAAAATGGAGAGGAAAACCAGATTCATCCCTTCAGAGTTCAAAATGGCACAAACAATACTTACATGGCACATCACCTCTAACCTCGCTGGCTTTGACAGCACTGCAGCAGTCCTCCACTCTCTTCCACACACAGCTGCCTTTTCCTTCCTTCTTACACATGGTTACAATGCACAGCAATCACACCCCTGTAACTCTGCTAGCCTTGGCATGTCAAAGATGCAAGTTCCCTCCCCATAAACTGATACGCTGCTGTTACTATTGTAAGCTGCATAATTTTGGAATAACTGACATTAAGAGTAGGCGTTCACCTTCTCATTGTCATGGTGCTGCTACCTAGGAGGACTTACGTGAGTAGAGCCGTTTGTCAAGGCAGCAGGCAGCTGGGACGACTCTCTTCCTTTACATTTCTCCCTGCCTCTTCCTTTCCTGTTCCTTCGCTTATAAAATGACAGAGAGAGCACTAGAGCTGTGAGAGAAAGCAAACATGAAAATCAGATGGGTGATTCCTAGAATAGCTCTTGAGTAACAGAGATGTTAAATGTGAATGTGTACATGAAGCCACCAATAAACAAGTCCCTGATGCTTATTCATTTTTTATTTGCCTTCCATAGTAGCAACTACATCATCATGCTTCGGAGAAGACATCTTTCAAGTCTTTGTACTTACAAAGCTGTGACTGCTGGATGATACTTATATCTCTCCTCAGTGACATGCATTTATCTTCTTGACAAATAAAGGCTCAAAATAGGTCCTATGTCCTCTTTACCGAGAAAGCATCTGAAGGGAAAAAACCAACACAAACACAAAGTAAATAGAGACAAGAGCCTTTTGAGCATTGGAATGCTCATCTTTATTGTTACTGTAAGCATACTGAACTACAAGCAGCTGGCATAAAAATCTAAAAAACTAGGTTAAGACCCACAAACAACAGAACAAATGCTTTCTGTGGCTGCATCCTAGAAAACTGCTCTGAGCAAGGCTATTTGTCCCTTGGTCATCAAAACAATTTTAACATGGAAGCTGATACTGTCAATCCAAACGTATCCTGACTTCATTTTTCTAAATAAGAGCTCAGAAAGATCAGTTATGCTCAGAGATCACATGTAGGCTTTAGACTAATGAAAATGAGGTTGCTTAATATTCTGCTGATTCGAGAAAAACAGCACTGGCATGACTCTCCTCTTCTTGTTCTTCGCAGAGAATTATCCCTTTCTAGCACAACTTAGGATTTCTTTTTATATAACTAGATCATGAAACAGGAGTTCAGCTGTCTATCAAACAGAAAGCAAATGAATCCAATCATGCACAAAATGCATAAAATTGCATTTTAAAAATTTTTATCAAGGGAAGGCACATCAAATGGACATGCGTTGGTTTGGTTGTAGAATATCCATCAAGCTAAATAAATTTTATTTTCTCTTTTGTGTTCCTTGTCTGGATATTTCATTTTAAGAAGTATTTTTCTGCAACTGAATGGATTCCAATTGCAGAAATAGCTGCCACTAACCTAGAAAAATCTCATCATAACTTTTCATCACAAATATCAAAGGCTAGAAATCCTCCAAGAGAGAAATAAACATATCAGATCATTGTACTTTCTGGGAAAATTGTTTACCACAAGGCTGCTATACTGAGAAAATAAACCAAATAAAAGAAGAGTCATGTTTCTACTAATAGTCATTCTGATCCTGCAAATGTTTTTGTTTGTGACATTTATAGAATTATATCAAGTAGTAAAAGGGAACTTAAGGACAATTTTTCAAGTGCTTAGTATCCGCAGCTTGAACCAGGTTTAGCTGCATTCCCATTTCAGAGGGATTTACAAATCAATATACTTACAAGACATTGGTTGGCACATGCCTCCGTCAACTTCTATTTACTTCTGTGGAAATGCTGCATTCCACTTGGCATTGCTCCTTCAACATGAAGGAAAGACTTTGCCTCACATTTATGTGCCCTCTCAAAAGCTTCGCCCCTGGAAGGAATGCAGAGCTTGCTTTAAGGTAAGGAAATGCAAAGTTTCACACATCATCATCATCATCATCATCACATATGAAGCTTGAAAGCAAAAGACATGCAGATGATCATACTTGGTTGAAACAATTTAACACAATTTTTCTTTTTTGTACCCCCTACCCCAAACACGACAATGGTTCATTCAGAAAGCTCAAGGTGGCCTAGGGGCAGCTCTGTCTGCTGGCATGCACAGCACCTAGGATTTATTCCCAGTCTGAGTCTCCTGATGCTTCGTTTGGCAGGAATGAGAGAAAATGAAATGTTTTAACTAAGTTAAAACAGCAAGGCAGATTCCAGCCTTGTTTGACTGATTTCTATCAGACAATATTTCAGGATCCAAAGGAACCCTATAAAGTGTCCTCTATAGAGGCAATCCATATGCGATTTGGTTAAAAATAAGTCAGTCTCATTTTGCGTGCTTTTATAGGGTGCTAAAGCTGCCTTGGAGATACTCTTTCTTGGGCTGAAAATATTTGAACACATTCAATCTTGCGTGAACGCTTAAATCTGATACGGAACTTTTCAACTATATTTTATACAAGAAATGAGTATCATTATTGCAGAAGGCAGTTATGTCAATTAGTACAAACAGAATTCACAGGAAACCATCAGCATTTTCTAGCGTGATCTAAAAGCTATATAGAAAAAAACCACTTAAAACTTGCTACTTCTAAACCAGACTAAAACCAGATCTGGCTTATTATTTCACTACAAAGGGGAGATTTCTTATTTGAAAACTGGGCCCAGTACCTATATCAGACTGTGCTATTTGTACTGAAAAAAAAAATAAAAATCTGTCACAAGTAATTTTTGGAGTTGATGACTCCCTGTCAAAGTTGAGTCATGGCAATTCAAAAGCTTGGCTCAAGGGGGAAAGGAGTACAAAATACATCCTGATCTCTTTAAAGCATCCCTTAAACAAGTGTTTTGGATGTATTTGTTTGTTTGTTTCCTTGGGAATGCTTTATCGCATGATATAAATGGTTCCCTTAGCTGTCTTGTTGGAATTATGATGAGCTGTTTGGCAAGGCTTAGAAGAAATTACAAAAACTGACACTGAAAATGTGTCAAGATGGCAATGTTAAGCTCTCTCTCAAAAAAAAAATGTACAAAATGCCCTTGCTACCTTAATTTATTCCCTTGCATTATGATACAGCTTAGATTACACTACCACATGCTACTTTTTCCTTAGGATCAACCTTCTGCACAGCAAGAAGGGACAGGACTCATTGAATGAGAAACTTTGTTATTTTGCTTTAAGCCCTTTGTTCAATTTCTGTTCTCTTGACAATATTCAAACTCCCTGCGAGACGCAGTGGCTTTCCCCAGCCATGGGCAGACGTTACCAAACAGCCACACTCAGGCCTTGTCCAAATGGAGGCTTTGAGGAGTTTTCCTATCAAGCTCTACATGAAACGCAGGCCCAAAGATGGTTTTTTTTTTTTTGCAAAAGGTCACCGAGTTGGCCAAACCTCAGGGAATACATAGCCTAAAGGAGACTTCCAAATGAGATGTGTGCAGGTGGTGAACTTTGAAACTCCTGCTTAAAGAAAAAAGGCAAATATACTTCTCAGTGTGCTAGATGTGATGAATTTTGGGTTAAACCCCCCCAAAAAATACAAAAGAGACACAACCCCACAGAAATGCTTTTTTTGCCCCCGCTTTCAGAAACGGCTGAAACACATTTGCTTCATAGAAGACACGCAAAATGTTTTCCATATATTTCTGGAAAAACAAATACATACATGAACGAATGACTGCATTAATGGGAAGTTTTCTGACACAAAGTTTCATCCTCACTTTGGCAAACTCACACCTCCCTTGTGACAGGAACTCGGCTTCACCTGTACCACGGCTCCCGAGCAGCCTCGGGAATCTGCTCGTGGGTACGCGTGTTCCTTAACGCTGGTTCCAGGCAAAGACAAAAGCAACGTTTAACGCACACTCCTCAACACCACCCCCTTAAAATAAATGTGGGGAGAACCCGTGTGATCCTAACACACACTGACTGAGTGTTCTGTAGGACTTAGGAGAGCGACTAAAATGCATCCCTGGTTTTTGCAGGTCAAAACTTCAACCAGGTACCACCCGGAGCAGTACAGGCCAACAGCCCCTCCGCTGGCACCCACCGCAAGACGGGGAGGAAAAATGCCATGAGAACAGCTATTCCCGTTAAACGGATCACCAAACCAGGCTATGCCGGCCGAGTCAAAGCGCCCCGTTACCGGGGGTCACCCTGAGTCGCTGCCTTTTCCCCCGAGGCTACCCCCAGCCCAAGGGGTGGCAGAGGCCGCCTCCCGCCGCCCCCCAGCGGGGACCGGCAGCATCCTCCGAAGCTACCGCCGAGCTGCGCGGCTGGACGGGTGCCCCAGCGCGGCGCGGAGCGGCCAGCCCGCACCCCCCGCGTCCCACCGGGGAGGAACCGGCGCCTTCTGACGCGAGGGGAAACAACCCCCAGGGCCCCTCCCTCAGCCCCGGGCGGAGGCCGGCCCGGGCCCCGGGGCGACCGGCGGGGCCCTGGCCCGGCGCCCCGAGGTGCGGTGCGGGGCGAGGGGACCGGCGGGGCCCTGGCCCGGCGCCCCGAGGGCGGAGCGGCCCCTCCCCACGCCCCCCATCACGTGCTCCCGGTCGGGGCGGAACCCCCGGACCGCGCGCACCTGCGGCGCCCCCGCCTTTGTGCAGTGCAGGTGCAGCGCCCGCCCCCCCGCCGTGACGTCACACGGCCGCTCGCGGGGCACCATGGGAGAATCCCAATGTTTTCCAACGGATGCGCTCAGCAGCGCGGCGGCTTGAGGCGGCTCCGGGAGCGACGCTCGGGGGGGCGTCCCGGGAGGGGGCGTCCCGGGAGGGGGCGGCGGGGGGCCGGGCCGGCGGCCCGCGCCCCGGCTCTTCCCCACGCCGCCGGGCAGCATGGCCCACCCCCCTGAGGCGCCCGGCCGCCCCCGGCCCGGCCCGCGGGCGCCCCGCCGCGCCGCCCGGCGCCGGGGGGCGCCCGGGGCCCCCTCCCCCGGCCGCCTCCGGCTCCATGAGCGCCTCCTCCTCCCCCCGCCTCTGAGCTTCCCGCCCTCCACCTCATGGCTGCATCGGAAGAAGGGACCGGCTGCTTTCTCCCGCGAGGCAGGTCGCAGAGTGACCCCAGCATCCTCACCGACCCCGCGGGCCCCGGCGCCGGGGAGCACCCAGGTAACGGCCCCGCTCTCCCCGGCAGCGCTCGGGCGGGCGGGCAGGGGCGCGCCGCGATCAGCCGCCGGTTTGTAGCCCGGCTGTCCGCCGCGGCCGGGCGGGGAACCGGGAGCGGAACCGGGAGCGCGTTTTCTGCAGCAACTGCCGAAACGATGCAGCGGCTCAGCCCCCGCCGGGCTCGTCCGCAAAGTGAGCCTGGGGGGAGCGGCTGGCGCCGGGCAGGCGGGGGTCCCGGGGCCGCCCGCGGGCAGGCGAGGGGCTCCCCCGCCCCGGGCGCCGCGCTCCGGCGTGGCAGCGGTTAACGCTGCCGCCGAGGTTCACACAGAGCTGATTTATCACTTTCGTGGGGCGGGGGGGGGATGAAATAAGGTCTAATAAAGCAGGGTGTTTGCATGGGATCACCATGGAGACAAGGGGAAGCAGAGTTGTAATTAAACGCTTTCTCCCCACAAGAAGGTAATTTTCACTTCATAGGGAGAAGCGTAATCTTCTTACGAAGTGTAGGCACCGAGGGTGGTGCTAGGGGACACAGCCGAATCGCTAGTATATACCTAGAATATTGTGATTAGATGTTTTGTTTTTTTTTTTTCTTTAACAATGGCAAATGATGTTTTCAGCTTAACCCCACTTTGGGGAATAATTCCATAGGTCTGTTGGTGGTGACTCAGTAATTTCAGACTGTCAGAATCTAAGCCATGATGACCCCTTCAGAAAAAAACCACAAATAACTACATCACTTTGATGTGATTGCACGGAAAGGCACAACGACAAGCTGGAAGCAAAGGCTAAGAGCCAGCTGACTCTCAGTTTATCTGAATAGATGATGGTCACACAAGAACTGGAAGGTTTCTTTATGAGAAAAGGAGTAACCAAAACAGCGTAAGACAATGAATGGGGTGTCGATCATCACTGCCCACCACCCTGAATTCTAAACTTAGAAATGGGTTTGGATTTTGGGTCAGGCACTATCAGCCTGCAAGTGGCAGTCCCTGAATGCAATTTTGGATTGAACTTCAGTTCCGGCCTTTTTCATGTTACTGAGTAAATAAAATATTCCAGGCTCTTTTCATACACCTGCTATACTGCTTCCTTCCGAGCCAATAAGGATATTAATATTTGTAACTATTTTAAGTTCTTCTATTTATTTGTCTTATCGAGCAATTCTGAGCACCTTGCTCTGGAGTGAAATACAAATTAAATTAAGGCAAACAGTAGATGATTTATCTCTGATGCCCAACTGTTCCGATAGCCTAAGTGAAGGGAACAAAGGACTCTCTGAACATGAACTGCTCGACTCCCTCCCAAAGGGGCAATCTTGACTGAAAGAGGAATGTTTGTTTCTGCCATTTGATTTCTGGAGGCAGAAGTGACTAATGAAAGGAAGGCATATGCAGTCTCAGTTTTAATTCCTCTATATTATTTTCTGCTAATTAATTATTTTGACCTTTGTGAAATATGCAACAAAGAAAGTACACAACATGTCTGACATATAGACAAAGATATATGCATTATTATGCTTTTCTAAGGAGAAAGAACTGTCAATACTAAGTAGCATTTTTTCCCCTAACACAGACTTCATCAGATAAGACAGTGTCCCATTGCATGGCAGAAGCTATACTAATATGCAAGAAAAGATGTCTGTTATGGTATTGTGTTATACATACAATATGGGAAGAGAAACAAAAGGTGATAAATACATAATGGGTTTTGTCCAGGTAGGTATAAATAATCAGTAGTAGAGTTAGCACATTTGGTAAGCTTTTCAAGTTTTAAATTTGTTTATCAAATAGTAATGAACATCTGTATGCTTCACAATGATAATAAAATGAACATAAATGACTTAATTTAAGTAATATTGTACCTTACAGTGTTATAGGTAATCACTTACTATGAGCAATTCCATACAATCAGCTACTCAAAAAACTGAAATACAAGTTCTACTATTGTAAGAATTATGTATGCTAGATGACATAATTGTAATTTATCTTATTATTCTGGAAAATAATTTTAACATTATCATTATAATACCAACATAACCATCTATGGACTCTAAGTCAAAAGAAAGTCTTAGGAGCTCTAAATGATACGTACAAAGTTTGTGTTCACATCGCAACCCTGCTCACAGGCAAACCATGCAGAGAAGTAAGTTTGAACATGTAGGATTCTTTGTTAATTTAAAAATTAAATTAATTTTCTTTAACATTTAAATCATGCATTTAAATGATACAACAAATAAGCCAGTAACAAAATATGGATATAACTGAAGGATCACTACAAAAACATTCCCACTTTCATATGGCATTTGAAAGATAGTATATTCCTACTGGAGATGGCCTCGTGTTTTGCAACATTTTCTTGAATGCATAATGTGGTCAAGGATTATTCTGCACCAATTCATTTGGCCATGTCTACTCTAGGAAAGTAGATCGAGGTAGAAAACATGGTAATAGATGAAGCCAGCCTATATCCTAAAGATTTTTCTGGTGTTCACGTGGGTTTGTTTAAAGACATAAGTTATATTCCTTTTCTTGACCTATACAGTGGGATTTTTTTTAGCCCAGCTTTATACAGGAAATTTCAGTGACATACCTGAGAATGTAAAGGTGGCAGCATATCGCTTTTTGTGTATTTACCTAAGAAAATTCTCTAATTAAATGCTTCATTTTCCTTTCTCTCTTGAAACACCAGCTTAACAGTACTATTGACTGTACACAGCATGGGTACAAGACTTGCTGGCTGCCTTGCCTGAGTTCAGAATCTTTTATCTCTGGACTGCCTTGCCCGAGTTCAGAATCTTTTATCTCTGGACTGTATAATCTCTTTTTAGCTGATACTGAGTAACGTAAATATCAGATTCAAGGAACTCAGGATGAACAGGCTGTGGATGGCAAGTGTTGGTCCACTTCCTATTGCATTCATTCACAATTTGTTTGATGAGCTATTGCTTGAGGTCAAATCTCAAAGGGAGTTTCCTGTGTGAGAACAAAGCTGAAGTTTGTTTTTTGGGTTTTTTTGCTTTTTGTTTGTTTGTGATTTTGTTTTGTTTTTTAAAGACGACTCCATCTTCTTCCAGCAAGAGCACAGAATAACTAAGTAACTGGATGGTTCAAATAGCCTTAGATGTTGGATTTTTGAGAAGTTCTGGACGCTCACAATCCTGACTGATGCCTGCAGAAGCTGCAGTTACTCCAAGCCTTGAACAATCAGGGCTTCACAATAAAGCTTCTTATCTAGTGTGCTTTTCCTCACAAAGCATTCACTGCAGAAATGAAAAGCTATTTTATAACCTTGATTTACCAGCACAGATGTAATCTTTAGACTACAGTGAATTTTATCACACGTAGAAAGCTTAAAAAATTAACACATGCCACTGTGATCTTACTAAATGTTCCTGCGGTAAATAAGGTAAACAAGGTGTTCAGTAAACTGGAGGCAGTTAATAGCTATTTATTCTAAAACAGAGATACAAATTCACTGATTTAGATCCTTCACATACAACTTCAATTAAACAGCAGCTCCTCACAATGATCAATTAAGACGTCACAGTCATGGTCTGAAGAAAATATGGACTTCAGCAGGCTCTACTGACAAACAGATAATTTCCTCCAGCATTTAAATGGTGCATATAGCTCCTATTGGTAGTGTAGAGAATACTGGAAATAGTGTAAGATAAGAAGGAATGAATGTTTCTTTGTTTTAATTGAATCAGTTATTTTCTCCTTAAAGACAAAATAATGCATTTCAGCCTGTGATTTAAGTGAACTATTTCAGGGCCACTGAGCAGTATTTTATGGGAATTAGTATAGTACAGTGAACCCTGAACATCATATTTCAGTCTTTATTTAAGCACCCTGCCACACTGAGTGAACAAACCTTAAAAAGGAGTACGTCCTGAATTTGGGAAACACACATCAAAATACTTAGGTCTTGCTTAACTATAGACTGTCTCTAGACTGTGCTGTTGTTAAGAAAGTGAATTTCATTTTTCTTACTGTGCCATGACTTAATGCCAGATTCCCAGGAGATGAATCACAATTAACACAACTTTCATTTAGAAATCCTCATAGGAAAGAGTTCTAAAACCAGTAGCATCCTTCCCTGCTGCCATTAAGACGGCTGTTCAAAGTCCCATTGTTTTCTCTGAGTTTGGGAAAAGGTCAGAGTACCCAATTGTATCAGATCTTGTGTACAAAGACACAACTTAATTGATTGTAGATCTGGGGTTAGCTCTGAGCTGAAAAACTATTCTAGAAAATATCACATCCTGCTATAACATCAAGGGGAATTTTTTGAGGCAGTTAAGAAAGTTTAAAAATGATAAAATACTAGTTAAGTTCTAATTTAAAAAAAATTAGGTGGTGATGGAAGATGATTTAGATGGCAAAAGACAGCAATCACTTAAGAAAACATAATGCAAAGAGGAATTTCATTAGTTCCAGAGATCATATTTTTTTCTTTTCCCCTCCTCCATCTTTCCAGGTAAGGATTAAGAGAGAAAGGCAAGTCTAATGAGCGCAGGGATATGAAATTAAGAACAGATTTCAATATCACCATCTATTTGAGAGACAGTTGCAGGAAGCCAACATATTGCTCTCATTATATCCTTCCAGCAGTCACAGGGCATGGAAAAGATTGACAATCTCATTTGATTTGTAGTCATAAAAGAGTGCTCCACAGACTGAAGAAGAGTGCACCATGTCAAAACTCTGTATTTCTTGAGGAGATACAGACATCCATGACAATGTGTGAAAATGTCACCCCCTACCCCCCCTTAATTTTGGGATAATTCATTTTAATTTGCATAAGTATACATTGGTGCCATCACGTTTTGTGCTCTATGCTGCTACTTTTCCTCCCTGGCACCAAGCAATTAAAGAACGCTTTTTCAGGATGGCACTACTTAGCTCTTCAGTGGACCTTGCCAGTGGTCCACCATGGCTTCCTTCTCCTCCAGTGTAGGATCTGTACCAAGGCAAGGAGCTGTTGTGGTGCAAGCAGTAGTGTTAGAAGTTGTTAACAGCTATATTAGCATAATTTCTCAGCATTCTGGTGGGAGAAGACTCATAAAGGGGGTTCTCAGCCTCTATGCTCTTTGCTGTGGTGTGCTTCAAGATCTGACAAGGTAAAGCTACTTCAGAATAGTTGTGCCAGAGATGTACAACTATGTCGCTTCCAGACACTAATTCTCTTTTTGTTTCTATCGATACCATGTGTAGTCAGCAGCCCTGTTCACTGAATTAACTCAAGGAGAGAACAACTGCATAAAATTTAAAGCTGCTTTACCACTGTTTCTAGTTATAATTCAAAAGTCTTGTAGCAGGAAGCGTTCTTGTAAGTATTCTACTAGGATGCTAAGAAGAGAATTGAAGTGTTATGTTCCTTTTACATTGTCGTTCTTTGGGCTGAAGGATGACCAGTAACCCAGCAGAGCCTCACTGGCAATATAGGGATATCAGCCGTCTAAGTATTGACTAGGGTAAGTCGTAACACAGTAAAACATCACATATAGGAATACTCTATACTATGGCTTTTTTTTTTTCCTTCTTTTTTAAAGCTGTAACCTAGCCTGAATAGACTGTGCCACTCCCTTCATATGCCTACCATTGATTGCTCATAACTGTTTAGGGTTGATTTATGCTGCTAAATGTTTTAATTAACACTTGTTGCTGACATATTTGTTCCTTCAACAAGTTTGCTCAGTTTGAGTCTTGTGCATAGTGTTAGGGGGCTTGTTAGCAATCGGAAAGCTATGCTTCTCCTCCTCAGCCATCAGGACACTACACTGGCAAAGTGCATGATTTTGGAAGCTACTGGCAGGGGAGGTTTGAAAACTCGACAGCATATTAAAAGTAAAGTATAGAGAATTTGGGCTGCAGATGCTTGTAAGGAACAAAGAGAAGGCAAAGAGAAAGAAGGGTACAATCGGAGTGCAGATAGATCGGTGCCAGCTTTCTGAATCTGCTCTAATCATTTTTGGTGCAAATCTATTCATTCTAGCCCCTAATTCAGAAAATCTTGTAACTGCATGCTTCGCTTAAAATATGAGCTTAAGACGCAAGGAAATTGATAGCAGACTGAGTGCCAGGATAGAAGAAGATGCTCTCGATGCCCTGCCTATCAGTTGGATGGTGCTCTCATCCCTTTGCAGTCATTTATACCACTGCAACTTAAATCAGAGGCTTGTAGAGGCTTATCTGCGATGTCTTTAGTCGTTGCATAAATTTTCAAATTTGATACTAACACTTAAATGTTTTTTTTTTTCACCAGAAAGATTTTTATTTCCATTTCTTTTTCCTGTATCAACTAGTCTGTTGTGTTAACAGTTTGTTTGCCCTGCATCATACTTATTCTGAAACAAGAAGTATACCAGTTCTCCTACATCCTTTCCCAACACTATTAATTTATGACCAAAATTAAATAAGTCAGTGCTTTTGCTCCAGTTTATGACTTAACCCTATTTTTCATATACATGAAACTTTGTGATATTTTAAGTTCTCTCATTCAAATTCAGAATGTTTCTGTTGTAATCCAACCAAAGGGCTCCCAGCAGAAACTTACTGTTCTACATGGAGTTAGTTCCTTGTGTGATACCATGGGGAGTATACACAAGAGCACTCGGTAGAGACTAGAAACGTGCAGGATATTAATTTACATTCCAACTTAATATCCCATTTCCTTTTATACTGAAATCCAAATTTCAGCCCTATAAGGCTCCCGAAAACATTTGTTATTTGTGGGAAGGTACAGTTAGAGTTTTTTATGGCATAGCACCAGAAAAATCATCACCGTGCTACCAAGTACCGCACTGCTTAGTTATCCTTAAACAAATGGGCCATTGTGCTTTTGGGAAGGTCTTTTTCTTTCACATCAAATGTCCAGTCCCTTGCTGGCCTCATCTAACTGGACCCCCTGTCCCTTTGGTGCAGAGAAACTTCACTGGAAGCACACATCTTTTTTTTTCCTCTGTCCTGCAGTAGAGAATCTCATCGTGCTCCAGCAGCCCTCCTCCCTGGAGCGTGACTCACCTCACATGCATGGCAGCTCTTCTCCAGCATTTTCCAGGAGGGAAAAGTAATCTTTTAATTTCTGGAGAGGAGAACGGGCACAGTGCATTTGGGCAAGCTGCATAGGTAGGACTTACTGGATGTAGGTTCTGTTGCTCTGAATGTGTGATTTTGGTACTGCACGTATTTAGATTTGTGGCGGTGGTGTGGTAACATTATGTTGCATATGACTCAACAAGATGCATGCTTAACACAAACCACTTTATGCTGGTTGCCTGGGTATTTTATTTACTGAAACTAACTACTTAGTTTATTTTCTGATATTCAGGAGAGAGCTTGGTGAAGGTGTATTTTCATGTTAGTTTTGCAGCAGTTAAATGAGATCAGTTAGTAAGTATGCTATTGATGTTGAGGGTTGGTTTTAGGCTTTTCCAAGGTTTGACTGTTCCCAGTGTTTGGAGGCTTGTATTTAGCCAAATATTAGAGTTCTGTAAATGAAATAGAGACCTTTAATGGGGAAAAAAAAAAGTGTTTTACAGTTCCTCCTAAATCCCAAGTTGGCAGGTAGTTTGAATGTTGCTGAAAATATATTTAAACCATTTAAACCTCTTTATCCAAGAATTGGAAATACTGATTATACACCATCATAACCTAGACTGGATTTAGGAGCGTGAGGTCATCATATCGGAAATACCTGGTGGTGTTTTATGAACTTTTTTTGCGTCTATAATTACTTCTGCATCCTTGAGTAATAACTGAGGGTCCTGTTTTCCCCCTAGCTTTGCAGTCATTTTCTTCTGAGCAGGAAGACTGGACAGAATCTGACTTTGAAATGCAGAAGCCTATGGGACAATCACATTGTGTGCTGCAAATGAGACCCAATGCACTGCTATTCTGATATTCCAGATGCTTGTTGGCTCTCTTATTCTCACTGCTACTAGCAATACCCTTGGGACATGTAAAGGATTGGGTCTAAACTTGAATATCAGAGTTAGAGTAGGTAGTCTATCACATGCCAGTGAAAAGCTTTTTCACTAGTTATATGATCTAAGAGTTTCTATTGTCCCTTGTTGAATCCAAATTAATTTATTAGTTCTAGAATGTCTTAAATATTCTATCTCCCCTAGTTCCTGGGAATCCTCTCTCATGCACCAGAAAGAACCTACTTACGTGCACACACGTTCTTTCTTCACACTTAGGTTGGTTGCAGCAACTATGCTCTGGCAGTAAAAGCAGCAGGGATGACATTGCACACTGTGTGAACAACGCAGGATTGATTTTTTTTTTTTTAATTTTCATATTGATATCTAAATAATGCATTTGCATCTTATTTAAGAAATGTTTAGGTCTTAAGTATATAAACATCAAAGCAAGCTGTATGAGCGAGAAAGGGCTTTTTCAGAGTTGTAGTATCTCATACATCACACAGAGAAGTATTACAGGTCTCTTGTATACTCTCTACAAAGGGTATTTCTGTTTCCCTCCTTAACTCTTCAGATGTTTTCATGCATCATAAAAGAACTATCACAGATTACAAAAAAGATTCAGGCTAAGATTCTCCAAACACAGATGTCCAGTCTGAGAAATACCTATGGGCTATATCTGAAATAATGCATGATTGTGCCAGTTGCTGTGCAGCATATAAAGAGAAACCTTTCCCACTTCAAGTAGTTTGCAATCTACTTTGAAAAAGACAGAAAACAGTGGAAAAAACCCAAGTTTTTCTTATATTTTACATATGGGGAATTGAGCTGTAATTAACTGCCTTCTCTGAGTTTCTGTAGGAAGCCAGTGGCACCACTGGAAGTTGACTCTGGATTTTGTAAGGCTCAGTCCTGTATCTTAACGATAAAAATCATACACAGCAGTACTACTGTTGGGATAAATGCCCCTTATGTGTCTAGGTGTTTCAGAGTCTACTAGTCAATTCGTGGAAAAAACTGGAAAGGAGAAGAAAAAATATTTTATATAGAAAAGGAAATTGGTCTCATTGTAAGGTTAGAGAACTTTGATTTTTTATTTTTAAAAATGTAGCTGCAGTTTCTTGTTCTATTCCTTCCACTGTTTCATATTACTGATAATGGAGAAAATGGTTTAGGCAGGTACATCTTGAAAATTTGGTGAAATATGGAAAAAAATATTCTGAAACTCTGCTCTTTGCATAATGTTACGTGGTGACAGCTTATTTAAAATCACAGGCAACTCTGGTCTCTCACTTGGAGACTTAGGACAATAATTTTTATTTGTTAAAGGTCTTTAGAGATTCTGTCTTTGTGCTGACTATTGTTCCACCCAGGAGGAAAAAAAGGGAAACCATGGGTTTTTCGATGGAAGATGGACAGGGATTTCTAATTACCTTTTAGTACGTCTTCATCTTTGCAATTAATTTACCTTCTAATGACCTTTTTTGATATGAAGTAGAGGTAGTTGGGAACTTGACAAAGAAAAGTTAAATCAGAAAATATGTATTTGTCCACCTTCCTGCCCAGCTTTAGGGAGGTATATGTACACCAATTTCAGTAAGGACAGAATTTAAAGGAAAAAAAAAAGATCAGTAGTTAGGCAGAATGGGCACTTGAACAGGCTGGAAATGGTTCAGTCAATCAGTTGGTTTACAAGAGTACTGAAACTTTCTCTCTTAAATGTTACGGGCTTTATTTTAAAACAAAAGTAAACTCCAAATTTGATTGTGTACATTAAGTACAAGTACTCAGACTTAATTTCACACATAATAATTTGTGCACACAATTAGCTGCTTCTCTGTGCAAATAAGATAAATTCACACATCTGTAAAATAATAAAAAAATTTCACACTTTAGCTATAAATGAAGATGGTTTAAGATTAGTCAGTCAATTAATGTTTGCACCCCACTTTGAAAATGTAATGAGTTACATAATGCTTGGAGTCATGTTTATCTGGAAACTTAACTGTTTATTTTAGTGATTAGTTAAATAATAGTATTAATCTTTCACAATCTTTAGTTTTGGAATTCTGTTTCAAGACTGCCTAATTCATGCTGTAATGAACGGGCTATGCCATTTATTTATTTATATCATTATGGCATTTTTTAACCAAATTTGTAGCTTTGTATTTTTCAAATATAATGTGTAGCATTAATTACCCTGGCTTCTCTAGCAGGCCACATCTGTAAATACCAAGGAGTAAGTAAAGCTAAATACAGTACCTTCATTTTGCTTCTAAATGTAGCTACAGTTTGCGTGCTAATACATTGGATTCTTTGTGCCTATTAAATCCCATTCTTTTGTTTGAAATTCAAGTTGATTTATGGTCTAATGTATACACAATTTATACATGCCCCAGAGAGCACATCATATAACTACTTGACGCAGGTCAATAGCTTCATGCTCGATTCTGCATAAATATTTCAGTAAGATGATCTTAATCAAAGGGTATCTTACCTTGCTCTCTGTAGTACAGTAATACCCCGTAATCACACATGGTTCATGCATGCAGACTGTGATTATAGCTACAGAAAGGCATGTCCTTATGCATAAAGCACTTCATGACTGCTGCATATAATGAAGAGACAGTTCATGTGTTAACTTCCTTATTCTATTTTTTTTTTTTTTTTTAACATCCTCAAACTGTTCTCTTGCTGCATAACCAGCAGCTGGACATAGATCACTGCATTACATCAAACCAGTGAAGCCTTCAACCTTTTCTGAGAGCTGCTACATCCCCCAGGCCATGCAGTGCTCCCGATGCCTTGCCCATATTGATCTGTTGTGAATGTCTGTCATATTCCATTCGGTTGCTCACAGAAGTCTGCATCTTACCTCTTAACTAAACAGCCTGCACCAAGACTTGTTTTTTTATCCTTATAAGAACATAAGAAATGCTCTACTGGGTTAGAACTGTGGTCCAGCCAGTCTAGTACAGTGCTCTTGACAGGGGCAGTAGAAGATGCTATTTAGGGAGAGCATACTTGCCTAGCCTTGAAGCTTGAGACAGGCTGGAAGGAAAGCAAAGGGTGACTGGATGAACACATGCGAACACCAAATTAAATATTCAGGGTCAATCTTCTGTGTCTGAGTTCAAATAAACAAAAGTGTTGATGCTTTGGGCAAGTTTGCTCAGCATCTAGAACCAGCCCTGCTTGCTTGGGGGTACTCAGACAAAACATTAGTAGAAATCAGTCTCCAAGAGAGTATCTTGGCTCCTGCAAGTTCTTTTTAATTCTTTCATCATGAATGGTATGATCTGTCTGGAATATTTAGATAGAGCAAATATTCTCAACAGAAACGTCAGCTACTGTTCTACAGAAGAATTATACAGTCTTCCCTATTTCCAGGTCTTGCCGTGTAAGAGAAGTGATGAGATTGCTTTGCAAGAAGTCACTGTCCAAGCCAGAATATCTCAACCTCCATAGTTAAAATGCTTTCAGTTATGTATGATGGGCAGAGTCGGGGAAGACGACAGCAAGTTTAGGACTGGAGCCTGAAAAGTTTCCCACACAATACTTAGTGTCACAACATTATTTCAGCTGGACTTGAGAACTGTGGTGAGGGGACAGAGAAGGGAAATAGTTAAAAGATTTCTCAGCCAGCAAAATGTAATGTAATGGCCACTGCTGAACGTCCATTTGAGGGATCACTGAAGTACTGTAAGCACTGCAACGACTTGTTCCCTGCATTTTGAATGACCATGGCAGAGTGAGACAGGTGGATTGAGAACCTTAGGTTGTAGCCATCCCAAATAATTTCAGGAGCAGAGAGAAAATGACAGTACAAGTGAAAAACACACTCAACAGTGTGCCAGTCGCCTCTAATGGCGGCTCAGAGCAAGGAGGGATTTCATGAACTGCTGCAGAAGAGTGGAGAAAAGTTGTACAGACTTTCACTGGCAGGCCTTGGAAATCACAGTTGTTGAGATTATTTGACAACTTTGGCTCTGTAGGCTTGCCTTCTCTCCAGCTACCTAAATCCTCAGCCCCTCTTGGGTTACTCATAATGCATGATAGTGTATGTAACACTGACTTAACTGGGTTCCTCTGAAGTTCATGCTTTGCAGATGGGACTTTATAATGTTGTAAGCTCTGCATTTATGATAGAAGAAAAAAATCCTTTTTTTTTTTGTTTAAATTCTAGCAGCTATGCAGAATGGGTACTAGCTTTCTGGGATTGCAGAGGTTTCAAGGAGAAAAGCATCCTATTTTCAGATACAGCAGTTCAGCTCAACTTCAGCTAAAATGTTTACTTCCATAACAGTTTCTCATTTGACTTTGCTCTATGTTACAATGCCTAGAAGCAGAGAAGAAGTACACATATTAGAATACTAACTATGCGGAGAAAGCTCTACAAAAAAGAAAATGGAGCCTAGTCTTTCACTCATAAAAATTCTCCACTTGTTCACCGTGAGTTTTAAATGCCTAGTTTCTTGTTTAACCCAAGAAAATGAATGGACAAATCAGCACTGAATAAACTACGTATATCACTTCAGATTTCACATATGAGATACTTAACTCTAGAGAACCTAGCAACCTGTAACACTTCTTCCTGCAAGTGAGGAACATCAGTGAACTTGCTGTCATCTGGGAATTCCCTGCATTTAGGAACGTAACACAGGTCCTGAAGCACATACTGTTTTACTGTAAACTCCTGATACTAATTCAGAATTGAATGGCGTGATACAAAAAAATTGCATCCTCACTAAAACCATGACTCTGCTAGATCTGTAAGAGAAGCAAATATCACCCATTGCCTGAGGCTAGTTTACTTGAACCCTCACAATAGTGGTTAACTTAACAGATTACATGATCAGATGCATATTTTCTTAAGGCAAACATAGGGTATGTGAACAACAGCTGTCAAGACAGATAGCAAATAGACTTCCTAACGTTATGGTGTACATTTTCTGCTGTAATTCAACCAGAAGAATAAACTGAAAGGAAGCCAAGTAAAAGAGATCATTTTAACAAGTAAAAGTACAAAGAAGCATCCTTCAAAAATCCGCAATAATGTGCATGAATGAAAAAGTTTTAATAAGGTACCCTAACTAGTAATAGAAATGTATCCTGTATCTCTTTTTTAGTCCAGGTAAGTATCTTTGAAGACAACACAGCACAGGCTGCTCCAGAAAACTGGCATTCCTCCTGTCTCACTGAGTTGGTGCTTTCCTACATTCTCTTGTTCTCTTGTGAAAGAGTAGGGCTTGCTGCAAGTTCTTTTTTTACTTTTCAGTCTGTTTTCTCCACATTTTTTCCACTTTTCTGCCATCTAGTCTGAGCTCACTCTGTTAGCTAGCACTTTTCTTCTGCTTTAGCAAATGCAGGAGCCCCCTGCTCCAAACACCTTTCTTTTGAATTATTCTTCTGGAAATAGAATGGGTGTTACTACTGTATCAATGGAGAAGCCAACAAAGCCTGCCCTCCTATAGTTTCAGCATTTTCAGTCCTCCATTTGATCTTAAACTGTCAAAAATCTCATTTATGACTTAAGATTGGATCCTCTATTGTCTAATGAAGTGTCAGTAATGGCTAAAAACTATTCCCTTAGGGCACTTAGAGCATCTCTCCTGCGTGGGTGCTTTGGTGCGTAAGCAAAATAGACCTCACACTGAGGCTTCTCCTACAGGTTATACTCAGTAGGGTCACTAGTGCCTTTTTGTCATGAACTATACCCTTTGTTGCAAGTTGCCAGTAAGCTCCAAAGTTATTGTGGGCAACAGGAGATGCAAAGTGACTAAATAACCCTTGTTTCTGAAAGAAGAACCTGGGAGCAAAAAATAGAAGAAGCTGGTTTCAGTAACTTGCTGTTCCATTTATATTTTTCTCACTCTTGCTCTCATGACACTACTTCTAGGATGTGTTTAGGCTTTATTCCAACACATCAAAGGTCTCTAGTTCTACCAATCTCTTCAAAAAAACTTGCCCCATGACCTGGGGCATTACTCATCTATCTTATTTGGGAGATGGTGTTTTATATAATCAGCTCTCTTGTGTCCTGCACCTGCAGAAAATTCATTCCACTTCCCATCCTGGAATTTATTATTTATCTATTCCTCTATTTCCTTGCCTGTTGAGGATTTTAGATGTATTTTGCAGTAACTTATTAAAAAAACCCAACATCATCCCGCCCCCCCCCCAACCCTAACCCCTCAACACCACCCCCAATGCAAACAAAAACCACGCCACCATGAGCTTATGCATTTTGAGATCACGGTTTGTTTGGCTGCTCTAATGAAGTGATTTTAAACTAGTTAAGTTATTGAATATGCTCTTAGCAGCTCAGACATCATGAAAACATCAGCAGAGAAATACACCCTAAATTTTTGAATAGGTATGTATGGGATGGTGTTCTCGCTCTATGCAAAAGGGCAGATCTCTCAGAAGGAGAATACACCTTTATGTCTATGGATCTATATTTTTTTCTTTTTTTTCTTATCCTATTAAAAGAAATGGAAGGCTACTTCTGGTGGGCTTAATTAATTAGTTTTTAATTCAAATTCCCCTCCCACCCTCCCTCAAGAAATTCCCCTGCAATTTGCCTTCACAGCATTGCAGAAATCTTTTTTAGATCTTGGTAGCTGATGTAAAGTTGTCTGAGAACAAAAACTACTTGTGAAGAGATTCATCTAAATATACGTATCCAAGTAGAAAAAAAGCGGAAGTAGATACCCTAGATCTTCAAAACTGCCTTCCATTTTAAGTAGTTTCCTGAAGAAAGAGGAGAACCTCAGGTATTACATCATGTCTTTTCAGAAATACTGTTTTTTAAACACCAGAAAAATTTTTCCCGCTTTATGTTAATGATCTGATTTTTAGCCTGATAGTGTCCATTCAAATGAAATCATAGAGACGTAGAAATATCTTTTCTGACAGAAAGAGACAAGTCTAAGTATATCAGAGCCAATGAGAATGCATGCAGTTTAGGGATTTTGTTGTTGTTACAGATCATAATATTCTCAAAATACAAGAGAGATTACGGAAATATGGCATAGTCTTATTTTGTCTGACATTGTAAAGAAAGACAGACTGAAAGGATTAGTCTTGGTAACTTAGCTGTTCCTTTGCAACGTATTGTGATATAATAGAAAATAATGCAGTGCATATCCTGAACATGAAAGAGAGCCTCTGGTCAGAATCTTGTTAATGCCAGAAATGATTTAAAGCTAGCTAACAGTCCCAGTTTTCTGTCCCAGAAATGACAACACAAGATGTGACACCCCTTATTCTAATGCTACATAAGAGCATAATTCATATGATTACGACATCATTCAACACCACTAATTCCTCAAGATTCACTTCTCTTCATTGTTAGAAACCTGAGGACAGCACAAGAAAGCAGGATTAGGTTTTAGATGGAAGCTGCTACTTTGACAGGGAATGAAACTGTCTACTTTCTTTTCCAGTGTCTGCTGGGAGGGATGGGCTAAGGAGGCAAAGCGAACTGTTTTTCACTCAAGGAAGCTTAGCACCTAATTTACACATTCATTGGACACAAAGCTTCACTCACTGTGCTAACAAATCACCATAATGAAGCATTTGCACACCCACACACATTTCTACACATGCTGTGGCTCAGCTTGCACCTGCAATGATGGTGAATAGATGTGTAATTGCATATATAAGTTGTTGAAAGAACAGCTACTAGGCACGGTCTATCTAGCTATAGTAAGAGGCTGTTTTTTTTCTCCACATTGCTGTGGTTGGCAACTTTTTGGAAGCTGTTTTACCACATAAATCCTGCTTTTCCATTATACAACTCTCAAAGCCTGTATCAGCTCTACAGGTGTTGCTATTGAGCCGTGAAAATGTTGGGTAGCTGCTCCATGGGCTGGTGTCTCTTGCAGAGTCAGAGAGCTGCGAGTCTCCCAGCTCCTCACTCAGAGCAAGGGCAAGTGCTAGAGGGCCAGAGTTCAAACATGCCCAGATCTTACAGCTAAAGGAAGTTGTGTAGAAGGGGTCAAAACCTGGTACTAGAAGATTTCCTTGAGAATAACAAATACTGCGTGCTGAAATCTGCAAAATTTGTCTTGTACGTATTGCTAATGGCAGTACTGTATTTCCTGGTTTACCACAAATCTGTAATCCTATCTTAAGGGGAGCCACTAAAACACTGAAGTCATACCACTTCATTAAACATCCAAGTCATGTTCCAAACTTCAAAATCATGGCTGTTATTGTGAAATTTTTAATTATACCGTCTCAAAATCAATTTTTCATTCCCTTATTTCCCATGTAACATACATCTGTACACAAAACAAAATCATTGATAACTTGGATGTTTTATATCCTCCAGAAATAGCACTAAGGTTTCTTTGTAGGCATTTTACCATTGCAACAAGCCTGACTGACCCAGTGCTCCTGCTCTCTTCTTGTCATTTGGATAGCTTTCAGAAGGTATGACTTCAAAGCAACTGTTCTGGAATAGTATGGCTAGAGTGGTTTTAAGTAGCTGCTTTATTTCATTGTTGTTCTGCCCATAATACACTCTGCCTTCAGAAATGTTAAGAATGCTTATCTATTCCACTGCCATCTAAGTCTACTTGAGGTGACAACCTTGTTATTTAGGGTTATTTCTCATGACAGATGGGTTATTTACAGCAATTGTTTCCCAAAGATGTGCCTAGTATCATTTTCATAAGTCGGCAGCCTTGAGATCACAAGTATCACAGTGTATTTGTTTAGTCTGGTCCCTTTATCTGCAAATCAGTGAATTCAAAGTGTCTCCAACATCAGATTCCAATAACAGTGATGTCTGAATAGTAATTATATTCTTCTTTTTAGAGTTTTGTCTCTAATTTAACAGTTCTAACTATACATTTTTAATGGGCATTTCATGATACCACTGTCCATCAGTTTGTTTGGCTGAAAATAATGGAAACTCACAGTTGCACATCTAAACCAGTGCATCGCTGCAAAACTATTTGCACTATTTAAACGTATGGACACTAAACTGTGATTCTCTCTCACGTCTTGTGTTATCATATAAACCATATCCATTGAAAATTGATTTGATATGCATGATCCCTGTTTAATTGTAGTATCTCCTAAGAAGGCTATTTTATATAAGTGAAAATAATAGCGTAGGTTTTCTCTAATAAGCAAGCTATTCTGATTACCCTGTCCTAATAGCATAATTTCATTCTGTATGGTCTCTCCTTAGCAATAACTCTGGTAATTATAGTCTACATGTGGTCCAGGTCCTGATGGGAGAGGAAGGGATTTGGGTTTGGTGTTTTGTTGTTGCTGATGTTGTTGCATGAATCTGAATTTTAGAAGGATGTAGCTAGATTTTTCTGCACTGCTGCTATGGTCAAGCTCTAGGATAAGCTCTAGGGTAAGGGAGGGTAGCCGTCAAGTTTTATTTATTTGTCAGTTTTTACCATTGTTGCTGAAAAAATAATAGTTGCAGCCTTTATTGTTGGGGGGAGGTGGGAAAAGGAGAGGTAAGGAGGGAATGGGAGCTGTCACCTGTTTACCTTTATATTTTGGTGTGTTCTCCTTGTGAAAAGCACAGCCCAAAGGGTAGTCTGGATTTCCTACATTTCCTTCATGGCTCATGTCACTATAAATCCATCAAGCATGCAGTCACACCCTCAAACTAGCTCTGAGCAAGCTTAGGAGATGCCAACTTAGAGCACCAACTTTGGTGCTGATATCCATATATAAGAGGCTGCATTTAGGTTGTATTAGGTTGTATTTAGGACTGAATTTCAACCAATGAAGTACTACTATAAGAGCTGTTTCTCTAAAACAATTTAGCACGCAGAGCCAAGGATGAAGCCATTTGGCCATCGTAAGAGATGAGAACAAAGCTTTTAGATTCAAGAGGATTTAACTGTGGAACAGTCTCGTAGAAGTGCTTGGGCAAGTCTGCTCTGATAGTTCTTAAGAATTATTACATAACCGTCCTCATTTGCCAAGTTCTTCCACCAAAAATTACATTTCCAGAATATTCTTATCCTTCCCTTCCTGAAAAAGACCCTCAAAAACCTAACCCCAACCAAAGTTTGGGCCCTCCAAAAAGAGAACAGCCAGGCAATTATGTCTGTAAGTAACTAAGTTACTGCTAATGGGTTTATGCAGAAAGTGTTCAAACACTCGGATCACAGACAGCATTAAAAAAAAGTATATAACTGCCCTAACAGAACACCCAAGGTTTGAAGGGCCCCAAATAACCCATCCTGATGATGCGACTAAACCCTGATGGGAAGGACTGGAAGGACAATTCCACTGCTATTGCATGTGGAATTCTTATTCTGTAAACAACAGAACCTGAGTTCTGCTGGGAATACTGCAATCACTTCAAGAAAAAAATATAGTTTGCAATTTGTCAGTTCATGATATGCACTTTGTTTACTATATAATAAGAGATTTAACGAAATGGCTTGCGGTCTGAAACAGAATTTTTCAGCTATTCATGATTTTGTAGCTGATTCAACCATTCACCTAGAATTGTGATGCAGAGCAAGTAATTGCACATGTTAATGGCAATTACAATAACTAACAGGCATAATTAAGTGGTTTGCATATGCACTCATGGGAATTTTGTGCATGCAAATGATTTGTATATTTCAGCATCTGATTTTACAAATTTTCTTCATTGTATGTAAAAGAACTCTCTTTTATATGTTGTTGCCATGCCTATTTCATTTTGCACAATATATTATACTAAACATTCAAAGCATTTAAGCACAGAATTACCACCAATATATATTTCAACCAAATGATTGTAATTGACTGTTTAATCAGATTGGATCAGTAATGCTTTTTGTTTAAATCAAAGACTGATTCTTATGTGTTTGTCTAGTTCTCTGGTATATCAAGGACTGTGTCATTTACTAGAAATACACAAATTTTAGAAACACGGTTTTGTAACTGAACTTTGAAAAATCCCTTTATGTGTCTTTGGGGCCTTCCTTGAGAATCCACCTGTGGAAGAACCTACTTAAGAAAGAATTGATAGCACAGAGGCCAGAATTTGCCAGACTGCTTTTTTTCCTTTGGTTTTCTTTCATTACTTCAATGTTCCTTTTTTTTTTTTTTTTTTTTTAAACACTGAATAAGTCATGATACTAAATGATTGCCCCATCCCTGCTCTTTAAGTTCTGTTTTCAGTTTCTCAAGAGTCACTTTGTTTAATCTTGTCACAATGGTTTTAGATGTGGCAAGGACACTGATTCTGAATGGGCAAAGATAGGTTACTGTGTGTTGGTTAAGACAGGGAGGCCTTATTCTGGAGCTGCATACCTCTAGGGTATGATCATCTCCTCAGAAGCAGAAGAGAACAAAGTCTTCTCATTCCTGTTTACAAAGGGCCAGATTTTAGTTTCAGTGGCTTGCAGGTAGTCTGAATGAACCAGAAACACAGGAGCTGTCATTAAGCTTACCCATGTTCACTTACTCCTCATTTCTCCATAACTAAGATGTGCCAGTTCCTTTCCAGAGTAAGCAGCTGGAGTCCTCCAAGAGACCATAGCTGATGTGACTGCTTGGTAGGGTAAGAGTTTTTCTTCGTATATCTCCACTTTTGGAAAATTCTGCTGAGATTAGTCTTGAGGTATCTGCATAACCCATTTCACCATGAAATGGAAAAAAAGAAATGAGAAAGAATCCCCAAAATTCAGCGAACCAGCTTACAATAGGAGGGCAATTCAGAAAGTTTTAGCTGTGTCAGTTGTATGGTTTGGCAGTTTTATAAAGCAGCTAGACTTTTTTCAGGGAGCAGAATGACTCACTGCAGAAGAGACAGAGCTAATGATGGTTGAAGAGTTCTAATGATGCCTTTTGTGTACAAACAAAGTACAAATCCATTATATTCTGCTTTCATTTTATTAACTAGTCATTCATTACCCAATGCACTATCAATTAAGCCTCTCTGAAGAAATTCTTAGTTCTCCTGTCTCCTGTTCCTTTTATTCATAATAAATATATCAGTCTCTGATTAAATGCTTGAATCGTTAGAACAGGTTTAGAGGATACAACATAGTCTGCCTCTTTACAGTATGACGCAAGGCTCCGATGACATAATTAAAGGATGCTTTAGTGGACAGACCAGCTACCCACAGTGTGCATCCTCAGTGGTCTCATCCAAAGTCATAATGGTTATGGGTCAACCTAAAATCAGTCTCCAGGAGTGTCTCAATATAGACCCTCCAGGAGTGTCTCAGTATGCATTCTCTTTTTGAACACACTGAGTCAGCCTGTACTGGAATGAAGCATGTAGTAAAACTCAGTAACAGTCCATGTTTATTAAAATCACAAATTCTTATTTCAGAGTATTTGCAAATAGAGTATTTAAATTCTCACAAGCAAGGTACCAAATGGTCATGTTAGTCTGGGAACACACTCAAATGGTTCAATCTAAGCTAATTTGGCTAATTTATTCTAAAAGTTATAGTGGTCTCTCCCATTTAACAAAATTAGGCAACATCTGTACGAAGCAAGGTTTTAATAACCAAGCATATGTTTTGCACACATGCAAATAAACTTAATTAAGAGTTGTACTCGGTCATAGAGTGAACTGACATAAGGTATTGGACTAGAACTGAGCAATGCCACTTGTATTTGGCTGCTGAATTCATACAATGCACGTTTTGAACACTGCAGAAATAATCTAGCAAGTACAAGTTGATGATAGTGTCAGGAAAACTGTAATACAATCAAGGGGAATATGCAGATAGAAAGTAAGAAGGTGCAAATATATTACTCATCAGGAGTTATTTGCTCAGCTATAATGGATAACATTGCATCTATCTAAAACAGTAAGGCTGTAAAAACAAATCTGGGTCACTCTATAACCTTAATTAGTAACTACTAATCTTCCTAAACTTACTGCCTTCTCAACCAGTCAAAAACCCCCAGACTTTTGCCTCCAGTTACTCAGATGACCTGTAATAACTTTCAGACTGCATTCTATTTAACTGATGCTGACTTGAAACATGAACAAGTTCTATCCTTCTCAAAAAATACAAAAATAGCTGAAAATGAGAATTGGAGAGAAAGCCCTCCTTCTTTTTATAGTCACAGTTCGAATTCCATGCATGGCAGTAGCTCTAAGGCACTGAAGCTATTAGATCATTTTTAGTTCTACCTATTATGTGAGCAGTTTTAGAAGAGAGAAAAACCTACTCAAATATATTTAAAGATAAAAGCAAAACATGAAACACAGCATTTTGAATGTATGCCAGCATCTGCATCAATGACATTCATGAGCCAACTGCATTTGGAAACAATCACACAGAGCCTGAATTCACAGCCTGAACCATTACAGCAAAACCTGCCAGATTTAATGTATGCAGTTGTTTAATCTCCATTGTAGTACGGAAAGATGGCAATCATACATCCCGGCCACAGTGCTTCATTTTGTCATTAGTTTACACCAGTTTTTACCAGGCACAACAGTCTAGTGCAAAGGGTGGCTTTATACTCCAGTGGGGGAGAGTTGTTGTGAGGGGAAGCCACTTAGTCACCCGCACTATGACTGGTACCAAACATACGTGGCCACCTGTGATTCTTAGCGGGCTGGATTTTCAGCTGGTGGAAAATGGCTGTCTTCAGTGGAATCGGGATAGTTAACTCTAGCTGAGGAACTGGCATGTTCTCTTTTCTTATCTTTCACTTTCTCCCACATACACCCCCATTATCTTTAAAATGTTTTAACTGCTTCTACTGGGCAGAGGAGGAGAAGAGAAGTAAGATAGCTTCTTGTCAGGGTAATTGCCTTATTTTCTGTTTTAATTGAGATGATAGGCCTAGGTACCCTCACATTTAGGAAAGCAGTCTTGAATTGTTGTTGAAGAACTAGCCTGGAAAAGTCATCCAAATATGTATAATGAAGCATAAACTGAATGGGGTGCATAAAAACCTCTAGTCTATTGCCTTTGCAGAGGGCCATTAATTCTTGGAACACAGTCATGAGTATTGTGCCCACACCTGAATTTCCAACCACTGCAGTGCCTGTTGCACTTTTTGTGGAGGCCTGGGGTAATAGGACAGCCTCCTGCAAATAATGCTTGATAGTACAAGCTCCCAGGCAGTGGGGAATACCCACATCAAATTACAAAGTTGTCTAGCTGCTTATTTTCTTCCCATATACTAGGGGCAAATGTTTACCTAATGAAGAGGTAGAGACAGCCAGGGTTTTTTTTCCAAAGTCTAATGGTATTTGAACCAGTTGTGCACCGTCTATTGTATTTGTGTTTCCATTTATTTCCAAGGGATTTGGGGGTGCTTAGTGCTTCACAATGTTTTGAACACAGTATATAAGAGGAATGTGGAATTCAGACTTTGGAAACCAGTCCTGCACAGAGTCCTGTGAAACTCAGCCGGAGATGGTCTTAGAAATAACCACTGCATATTAACATTCTCGTAGAAGGACTGCTTATGATCCAATATGCTATTTAATTTTTTCTTATGCTTTCATAACCTGTGAGTATATGGGTTGTACATATTTTATATACACTGACTACTATTTTTAGCCAAAGGTATTTTTTCTTCAAGAAGCTCCCATAGCATTCTGATTGGCCTTTTCCTGTGATCTGTTACAACCTCTGGGTTGACTTAGTGCACTAACGATGTCTTCCTGAGATACTTTCTTTACATAAGTCTCACATTTTTGAAACAAGACATTGAAACGTACAGGGACTCTAGTGAAGATCAAAAGAATCTGTATCTCAAATTTCATCTTTCATTACTGCTATGCAAGTGAGAATAGGAAAATATTTTTGCCCATCCTCTGTATCACGTGATTTTCGACACAAAGACCTTCATTCTGCAGATGTAGCAGAAAGATGCTAAAACAGATTTCTTGTTAAAAACTACCATTCACTCTGTTTTTCTAATACAAGAACATCTGTGTTTTCATGAACAGAAGTCACATGTTGCTAAAGTTAAACCTGAAAAGATCTTTTAGTTTCCATTGAAGAAAACAGTTGAACTTCCATCTACTTCAAAGAATCTCTATATGTACTCCTGGCCATTTTAATGGTTCTCTCTAGTAAATCTGAAGGCTAGAAGATCAGTTGTCATGGGAACTGGCAACAGATGACTCAAGAAAACAAAATTAAATGTTGGCTGGATGTCAACAGCTAATCTAGTGCCCTGCCAGCTGAAATCACAGTTAACACGAACCATGCCTAACAAGCTGTGATTTGAACAGAGTTGCAGCCAAAGATAGAGTTTCTCACCCCATGAACAGGAGGACATTTTAAAAATTGAAACTAATGAGGGGACCCAACAACTTTGGGAACAGTGAAACTTAAAAAAAAGTTGTTTATAATTTCTGAGTTAGAGCCTCAACAGCTATAAATCAGAGTTTCTTCTGTGACATCAAGATCATGATATCAAATTAATTACCATTTCAATATCTGTCTTAGCGTTTTCAGAATCCATAAGATTGATTTGTGCTGGGACACAGTCCAAAAATTGTTTCAAATTGTGGTTTTAGCTCATCTGTTATCTAGAAAATCCAATTCTTATGCTATAAGCTATTTTGCAAAGGAACATCTTCAAGCACATCATTTTTAGACTCAGAATTTAAATAAATACTCTTTTTTCCTAAAGAATCTTATCTAGCTTCTTTTGTTGATCATCAGTAGACTTTAAGGCCCAAAGGGCTACATTAAAGACTGTAATTCAGATAATATATTAAAAAATTACTTTTATATACAGTGATGGAAAATAGTCTCAGTTAAGAACGATCCACTAATACTTGGCTCCTCCTAGTGACTGTTAAATTAGCCCATATGGAGTGTAATAGAAAATAGAACAGTCTTGAAATAACATAGGAGTGTGTTTAGAGCTTGTTTACATAAACACGGACTATGAAAATCCATGCAGTTTAACTTATGAAAGTACAGTGGATTAATTAATTATTAAAATCTATGTGGACACTCATGTCGAGAATTAAAGTGAGCTCCATTTAATTTAGTTTTATTCTTTTCCAAAGTAAATTAACCTAAATTGAATTAAGATTACTTTAATTCTGAGAGAGAGTATTCATGCAAATTTAGTTTGGTTTAATTAAGCTACTCCAAGCACACGCAGATAATTTAGATTAGATTTTGTAAGCATTGCTATGTAAAAAAGCCCTTAGATTCATGTAAAGGACAGCTTTTAGGCTGAAATGTCTTTGTGTGCAGTACTTTATCAGTCTGGTTACTTAAATAAGTGTACAGTGATTGACTTTTCTTTTTGTTTTGTGATTTTCCATAGGCACTATTGCCATGTTCTCTCTAGTGATACTATGTATTCCAGGCTACTGCATTGGGAACATTTTCTAACCTTACCGCAGTTTTGGTTTTTTGGACGTGCCAGAATTGTCTGTTACCACAACACAATTATCTACACAACCACTTTGAAGTTTTAGAAGTTTTCTACTTTCAGTGCAGCTATGTTGTCACTGGTGGATTGCCAAAGTCTTGTTCAGAACCTACAGCAATTAGTTCTCTAAAAATTAAAGCACTCTTTGGCTTGATACATAATAAATCCAGCAGGACCTCATTTGCCTTTTTATATGTATAAATACATAGATGCCTTCTGAGTTAGCATTTCACATCTAGATCAATTTAAGGTCAGGAATAGATTCATCTCAATCTACCCAACGCATCTCCATGTTTTAGGTCCACACTTAAAGGAAATATGAGTCAGCTAAACCTACACAAAAAGAATCTCTAGGTTTGTGAAAAACTACATACATCTGTTTAAGTGAGTGAAAATGTATGTCTGCCTCAGTCTGCATACGAGGGGGCATACATGCAATCTGTTACCTATGACATCTTTCTTCTCCAGAAGATGAAATTGAGGAGTAGACAAGGAGAAGTGGAAAGAGAAAGAGACTTTTGTTGTAACAACACAGTGCCCTGGTTAGTGAGTGAGTCTGAGACATTGCAGACATGCTGTAGACTGCTTCTGAAAAAGTTAATTTGTGGCTGGCCTATCATGAAGCAAAGAGGGAGTTGTGCTACAATATCATGTCTTCTGAGATTGTGCAATTTATGGTCTTTGCTCAAGACTGTGCCTAAAGGCACGATTTAGCCCCTATTTTGTACACAGGCAATTCAAAGAAAAATGGATGCAAGTGCAGTCACAATTCCTCTGGCTTTTCTTCCACCACAACACATTTACAGGTAGCTGCATTGTGCATTACTAAGAGTAAATAATGTTACAAACTGTATCTCATATCTAACCATTTGCATTTCCACATAGAATGCTCTATAAAGAATATAATTCATGAATAAAATTTAAGGTTTAGAAGTTTTTTTAATAAAATCTGCTCTATCAGGTTTTCTTATTTCCAACAAGTGTTTTATTAATTCAAGATTGCTCTGTATTTTTGATGGAAGTTTTGACTTTTTAATGAATCAAGGTCCTTTTCTGTTGGTTGTGTGCACTCCTGAGCTGACCTTGGTGCTGAATGTTGGAGTGGTCTTCTCTGGTACGCATTCCTGTATCACCAGTACTCCAAGTGCTAGAGAGAAAGAGATGTTTACGAGGCTATCTATCATGTTGGCATATTATACTCTTATTAGCTGATTAATGTAGAGCCAGACTGAAATTCTTATGAAAGAAGAAAAATTTTTGAAGGAGGCTGATGAAGAGAGGCCCAAAACAGCAGTCCATGAAAGCACCATTAGACAAAAATTCAACAATTCATGACATGCTGATTTAGATCTATGTATATGCATAAAAATATTAGCCAGTTGTAGTCCTCAGAGCAATGAAAATACAGTTTCAAGGCTATGGCCTGTGCAACATACAGTATGCTTATATTCAGTTATTTAATGATTTATAGGGAGGACAGAAGTCTATGCTTTCAGAACTGACTGCAACCAAAATATGTACTTTTACATAGTGTGTAAATTGCCTTCTCATTGATTATTCTCTTGAAAGATCATCACAATTTCAAATGACAAGGCAAGAGAGATTATGAAGTAAGGCTCATATAATGTGAGAAGAGATAGGAGAAAATATTAAAGGGAACTACACCTCAGTGTTATTGCTTTTTAATGTTGCTTTTTTCACTTTCTTTTATCTTGGGTGGTGAAAAAGTGGTCATCCATGTTTCAAGTGATATGCTCTGGGGTGATGAATGTTAGAAGTTACAAGGATCTTATTTTAACAGGTGAGAAGAGAAATACATATTGTGTGTGATACTAGGTAATATCTGTAAAGCTTCCCTTAAAAATTTATTTGAACCTCAAACTAGAAAGTTCAATTGCAAATAAAAAAAATCAACCCAAGAAGTTAAACAATACCAGCTGTTGTTTGTCAACAATTGTTCCACTTCTGCTGGTTGTATTTTTTGTACTGAGCCAAAATGAACCTAAGCTACTATTTCTTGTTTCACAAACGTTACTCTAGCAGTCTAGAATAATGGATAATTTATAGGCTTCCAAGCTTTTCCAACTTTGGTCAAGTGGAATTTTCTAATGTGCTTCAGTGTTTCTGCCTGAAGGTCAAAAGCATACATGTGGGACATCTGTAAAAATATAGGTAACTAATTGATGGCTGTGGACATAGATTTTATTTCTAAGGGTTACATGAACAGATCAGAGGATCATAGGGTGATTCAGGTTGGAAGGGACCGCAGAAGATTATCTAGTCCAATACAAAAGTTCTTTGCAAGGAAGAGTTTCTAGTTTCTTGGAGGATGCTATGGTTGGAAAATAAACTGAATTATGAAGTTATATCTTGTGATTGCAGAAACAAGTGTATAGCATGATTTACATTTCTTTATTCTGTCAAATACCTTAAGATGAGCTCTTATTCCTGTGGAAATCAGTGCCAGGGAAATAAAAAATGCAATGTTAGGTCTTTCACTTCTTCTGGAGTAGTACTTATATGTAATCAGTTTAGAGTCAAATTATCCAGCTTTCATTCATAGAGTGATGCTTTGCTGTGTAGATAATCACAACAATGGTTGACAGAAATATGTATGATTTAGTGACGTGAGCGAGTAATACTGGCAGAATCTGCCCTTTGCATTAATTCCTTCCAAACAGCTTTATCAATTGATACTATTTCTCATCCACTGTATTCGTTTACAGGGTTATAATGAGTATTGATAGAAAGCTCTTGAGTTCTGACATTAGTGCCGTTGGAATACTGCATTTATCATTCTTCACCTACAATGCTAGACCAGGCTTAATGATTTTAATAATAGCTCAGCATTACACTGAGTGGCTTCTGTTTGAAAAACTAACCATGAAATGGAGCTAGCGATGGGATACTGTTGAAATAATAATTTCAGACCTATGTAAAACAGACATGATATTATATATTCCCCACTGGCTAAATTATGACTCTAGAGTCATGACTGTGCTGGAAATAGGCAGCAGCTATCTATTCCTGACCCCTCAACATGAGGTACCTCATCTTCTCTTCCCTCTTACACTCACAGGGTAACAAAGAGAGTAGCTATCCAAAATCACGTATAAAAGATATAAATACAAACAGAAAACATATTTAAATTCTTCACCTTTCACCATTTCACTGTTTCCCCCTCACAGTAATTTCTGGCCTTGGATGGGGTTTTACACAATTCAGTTGCATAACAAACTTTCATTGAACCATTAAATTGCTTACACATTCAACAAATTTTTATGACAGATGATAAAAATAAAAAAAGACAAAAGGCGTTATTGAGAAAACAAAAGGCACTTACTGCCACATTTTAAAACCAAAAATATCCTAATTAAGGCTGATCAAGAGACACAGGGATAGTGGTATATGAATTTTATAGCTTTTGAAAATATTTTTTAGGACATTTTAAAGATACTTCCAGGAATATATTGTAATATGTGGTCTCTCTTTTTCTACTAACTATAACATCAATTCCAAATCAGAAAAGGTTACAAATGTTAATTATTGAAGTACTAACAAAGTACTTTGAGCATCTTAAGTGTATGCAAATGAAAAGGGCTTTAAAATAAGAGGGATTTCTTCAGGTTCGTGATAATAGGAGAACAAATATTTCATTCTAGTCTTTCTAAATCTAATCTCAAAGTTTCTGGTTTAAAGAGCAGTTGTTTTCAATTTTTATGAATATGCTTCTTCTATAGGTATTCATTAAATCTGATAGAAGGAAGTCTCAAAATTGAGTCCAAACACAATTTATGAGTATTTAAGAAATATTGAATAAGTTATAGCCCTAATTTTACCCAATTTAAAACCTGTTTAAGAGGGATTCCTCAAATGCCAATTTTTCTTCACTATGTTACAGAGTCTACTGATTCTATTTCAAGAGTTCTAAAATTAGCACTCAGCATTCTGATACACAGACAAATCTTCATGTGATCATTTTTTCTTGAAAAACAGGAATCAGAAGCAAAACACCTTGGATTTTCAAGAGGTAATCTTGCCCCCACCAACCCTTTCCTCAAGTGGGGAACAAGCTTTTCAGTATCCACATAGGATTTTGTATGCCAAGTTTGTGCTGTCAATTGCTCCAGTCATTGCCTTGTAACTTTGACAATTTAATCTCTTTTTATTGAAAGACTTTCAATCAAACTTCACAATAAAACATTGGAAGATGGAATGTTGGCCAGCTTTAATAAGAGGGATCACCATTTGGCACCAACAAAGAATATCTTATATTTTAGCTGTAATCCAAAGAAGATCTGTGATCTCATAAATAAATTAATGTCTCCATACACAGAAATACAGACAGATGAAATGTAGAATATTATATCCAAAACTATTACCACATGCACACAATTTTACATGAAACATTTAGCATGCTTTACAGAATTCACATACTTGAAGTATGTTTGCAAAGAAAAGCTTAACAAAGAATTAGTTCTCCAGTACATGGAGAACACAGAAGTGTATGAAGGGGAGTTCAGATTCTTAGAGATATTTTAAAAAGGCATGAATTCACTCTAGAGATTATTTATTCCTGCAGTGTAAGTTGCCAGAGGCAACATGCAAGTGTAAAAATGAACGTTCTGAGTCTCATGCAAAAAGGCAAGACTAAAGTCTGGGTCCTGTTAAGGCGGAAAAGTTCCATTTTATTTATGGCAGTGGAAAATCTGAATCTGAAGTTAAGCCATTCCAAGCTTTTGGGGAATTCTGTCCATCAGCAAGAGTACAAAACATTTCTCAATATGTTCATTCATTTGTTAGCTCTGTCCTGTATCAGAAGTTTTGACTTGCCTTGGTTGCTCCTACATTACTTGTGTGGCCATGACACAACTTCTCCATTGATTAACAACCAGTTCTGTTGGCCTAAAGAGTAATGATTCATATAAACTTCTAAACCAGAAAAGATCCGTTTTATTTGTCAGCAAAACATTTAAGAAGCTTTTGCCAGATTTCTAAACTTGTGTGCCTAAATTGCAAGTATTTAGAAGCTTAGCAAACGTGGTTTGAAAACTCAAAGAAGCATGTTTGCGCATAAGGCATCTCACTGACAGATGAATCCTATTAACCTTGTTAAAACTATGTACTTAAATTTAAGCACATTTGGGAACTTTGCTGGGTCAGACTCTTTAATTTTGAATAGAGATTTTGCTTAATATTTTTTATTTACATTTGAAAGTTAGGCCTTTGGTTGTCATAGCTTTTTCCAGAACTTCTGTAGAAGGGATGAAGTCTGTGCACAGAATGGCAAGATAGTCATTGTCTTTTTTTTTTTTAATTAAGGACTTTACTACAAGCAAGGAAGCACGCTTTTAGATATGAGGATGTTTGTCCTTTTCCTTGTTTGACTTTATCTTATACTTTTCCCCACTCTACCCAGCTCTCCAATTTCCAGATCAGAGCCTTATTTACCTGCCCAATTTTAGCATTCCTCCATTCAGGAATCATTCAGAAAAGGCTAGTCTTGCCAGCAACAAGGTGAAGAGACTTACAAGATAACTCAACATCCTTCCTTCTCTTATGATACCACACAGAAAGATCATTAGACTTTACAGCACATGCCTTAGAAATTATAATAGGAAGATCTTACTGAATAACCATTAGATTAATGGCCAGATACTGACTGATGGGTCAGGATAATGCTCACTAGCAAACTTCTACTAAATACTAAAAGAAAAATTGGGAATTTCTTTTTCAACCTGTCATTGCATTTAATTCTCTAAGATATTTAATCTCTTGTCACATTACAGATGTAATTACATAAAAAACAATCAGAAAAGCCAGATTTATCAAAAAGCAAAGTTCCCAAATTTCTGGGCTGGCTCCCCCTCTAGAGAGAATCATATACTTCTGAAATGCAAAAATTGTACTCAGAAAATGTAAAGGAAGTCCTTAGCTAGAACGTATACAGATATCTATATTTTGTATATATGTATACAAAATTTTTGACCTAAGTTATGCCATTGACATTAATTAAAAGACTCCCAATGATGTTAATAGTCATTGATACAGTATTTCATTCAACTTGCTCCTTAAAGTATCCCTCAGGGAATAAGTAACAGGCTATCCACTGAAGCCTTGTTTATGACTGAAAGTCTATGTCTCCGTTTTACCCACGTTTATTGAATTAAAATAAATCAATCTTACATTATCCATATGATTAGCGCACTTTTTTTTTCAGAACAAGCAATTTACTTGAGTTGCAGTGGATCATTCAGTCACTGACTAAACTATCTGGAAAATAAATGTGGGTGCTTGTAGAAGATGCATAAGAAGACTCAATAAAAGAAAAGACTGTCAATATATATTTCACGGGGAAAAAAAGACTGTGATTTAGTTTATATTCATAAAATTTTGGAAGTTCACTAGCCGTTTTGAGAGCAAGATGTATGCTCAGTGCTCTGAAGTGGAATTGTTTGCCAGAACACTATTTCAAGAATTACATGACCTACAGAGCAGGCTGTGCTTGGTTTATTTTAAAAATATTTTCCTTTAGAACTGAAAAATTATTACTTTGAAACATGAGTTTAATGTCCAACATTTCAGTCTACTAACATGTAAAATAATTCTCCTCAATGGAGACAAGATATTTCTGAGCAGTCAACAAAGAGCTGAAGCAGCTGCAGAATGAGATTTCACAAAGAACTGTGAATAGTGAATATATTTGAAAGTGCATAAGAATTCCTGTACCTGTGTTTTTGGCCAGGTCTGTACAGACACCTTGCAAGCAAAGATCTTCTCAAACAAGAACTGGTTTTCACTTTGATCTTATTTTCTGCATCATTGGCATAGAACACTTGAACAGAACAGTCTTTGTGGTTTTAAGTCTGCTCTTGCCTTCATGTAAGAAAGCCAGTGTTTTTAAATTTAGATGGTAATAATATGTTCCCAGTGACAATATAATGTACAAAACCATTCTGAGATATGGCTTGCTTGAAGCTTAGAGCAATGCAGCTGTTCACTGTGAGTCCTCTCTTGTTTCTTTTAAATCTAGAGCATCTGCCTTTCCAAAACACTTCAATGTTAAGTCTCCCTGATGAAGGCATTTAGGATTGCAGGAAGGAAAGACTGTTTTCCAGCATTCTGGGAAGTATGGTTAAGACTGGGTGGGGAATAATATAAAAGTTAAATATTCTAGAAAAAATAGTAAGGGAAAAGCCCAGAACAGGCTTTTGCTACTGTAATTTAAGCTGGAATCTTTTCAAACAGCGCTGAAGCAGTTTGCTGACAGTGCTATAAGACAAAATTGCCTTGGGAGAAAGGAATCACAGGTTTGATGTGGTAGCTGACCGAAAGTTACAGCAGGGTTAGAGGCACTTTAATGACCAAAACATCTCCAATGTGTTTGTTTCTGGTGTTAAACCAAGTCTAGAGGTCTCCAGCATTTCCAATGAAAAATCCATATTGGTTAAACAGTGATTTCCAGCTTCTTCTTCAGGAGAGAAAAGGAGAAACTTTTGCAACAAAGAGAAGTTGATGTGCGGATTTTCATCTGGTTCTTCATTTAGAAAACTGAGCCCAACTCTGAGCATTACGTGGGTTTTCACAGTTGCATACAGTATACTATTAATGATCCAGGCAACTGTCAGTGAAGACATGGTTTTCATGGTTAAAATAGGAAATGCATTCGTCTGTTTTACATAACGTAAACAGACCTGGATAGAGCCTAAAGGGTCCATCCTAGTATTCCTATGCAACTCGAAAAGAAAAAAGTGAAGGAGTTTCAAGGGAGAACGTTAACAGAAGGTGAAAGGAAATAACTGTTTTCTTCCTCGGATTGAGCTGCTGCATTCTGTGTGCTCCAAGCAACAGCAGCACTCAGAGGTAAGTAGCAAGGAACAGAAGAAATGAATAGAAAAATGGATAAATACTTACTTCCTGCTACTGATGCCTTATTTTTTTAAACTGATCTATCATATTTACTTGGAGTTTTGACTGAGGTGAGTGGACATTATGTACCCTAAAGCTTTAGGCATTTTTTCAGTATTTCTGGGATTCTATATTGAGAGTATGAAGCTAGATTTTAACATTAAGGAATTAGGACTCCTATGACATTTTGTTTCTGATACAATGTGCAAGAATGTGTTGTGTCTATGATCGTTAGGAATATAGAAAAAAAAAATTCCATTGGCTATCTTTTAGCTGAAAAAGTAGGACTGTTCTTTCATACTTTGTGCTCGAAAAGCATGGATTTCATAACCATTAATATAGTCTTCCAAAACTAGGAATTGGTGATGGTGCTGGCAGATTAATTGCATAACTGTCTATTACATATGCTTCATTTCAATATTGATATATACACTTTTTCAATAGGGAGAGGGATTTTTGCCTACAGTTATGTTGCAGAGAGGGGGGGCAGGCAGGGAATGGGGAATTTTTCCCACTGCAAGTGTCACAATGGTTTTTAGTTTACAAGTGCATTGGATAGCTGGTCTCTTTCCTCTTAGCACCAATGAGAGAAATAGTTTCTCTAAAAAATCCAACACTGTAAGAAAGTTTATTTCTATGAAACCTTTAAATCTGGTCAGGTAATCTAACAGCTGTCCAGCATGCCTATGATTGCATTTTGCTGTATAGTCTGAAGATGCAGAATGTTTTTATGCTACCTAGTACTTAAGACAATGATGTATATTCATTTTCAAGCTACAACTGAAAGAATCAGTTGAAAAGAAATATATTATTTTGTAAAACAGGAACTTTTTCAATAATGTGTAAAACAATATATTGAAGCATTCAGAAGGAGATCCTTTTTTTAAAATAAATTTGGATGTGCATTATGATTGAAATAAAGTGCCTGGTAGAATTAAATTCACATACTTAAAAAAAAAAAAGTCATCATTTGCCTTCCTCTCACTCTTCCTACACATTATTCATCTAGTATGTGAAAAGCTGTTCTGTGGGTTCCACACAAAAGCAAAGCGAAAAGAAAGCCAAAGATGTTTTAGTTAAATAACAATTATTCTTTGGGATCCTTTTAAAGCACAAAACAAAATGTTCTCCAGATACTGAGAAAACATCACATACATAGTTTCAGATAATTACATGTTATATACCGGAAAGCCAGTATATTAAGAGCACATTATTAAGATTTTAAAGGCAAGCACTAAGAACTTAGGAAATGCCAGAATTATGGTTGCCTATGCAACCTTCATTTGGTTCCTTGCACATATGCATTATGATGCAGCCTTTAAGTGCATGATCACACACATTTTTCTCCAGTAATCTATGAAGGCAGAAGTATTAATATATTCAGACTTTTTTTTGTAGTGCCTATCACTATAGTACTTGCTCCACAAAAGCCCTAAGTAGTGTGGGGCCAGTGTGTCCACCTTGCATGGTTGAGGAGCGTGCAGAGCATCAGAGGGACATGTAAAAATATTGATTTTTAACTGCCTCTCTTGAGACATGTATACTATGACTTTCCAGAACCATTAGATAAGACAGCATTTTTCACGCTTAGAGAATAATGTCTACTAGATTCTGTTGTGGATTCTTGCCTACCTGAAGGTTTGCATGTCAACTGTAGTTTCAAGATGAGCACCATGTTTAAATGACTTATTCATTTCCCCCAGAAGCAGTCTGGAAGGGGTAGGAGAGAGAAGCCCGTTCTTCAAGGCCATCTGCCTTTTCCCACAGTTCCCTGACCCATTCACAACTTTTGCAGCAAAACTATAGTACAATTTCTCAGTGAATGACTATAGAATATTGCATTAAGATTATGTAGCCAACAACGTGCATGTACAGGTTCTAGTAAAGACTTCAGAATGTAAATTAAAACAGCCCCAGACCTTCTGCCACACAGATCAACATCACTGTTTCATGAGCAGTATTTCAGCCAGTAGATCTACTGCAGAGAATAATGGGAACTGAACTGAACCAGCAGATAGGAATGAAGATGAAACCTTTACCAGCACCCATCAAGTATTTTCCAGTAGAGAAAAAGTAATCTGAAATCTTGGATGCCATATGAGACTCTGGACAATGGTGTGCTTTGAGTTTAACTTTTTTCTTTCCCTTTAAATCTCTCCAGCTGAGTTCTGTCTCTATTGAAATTTTGGCTCCAGGTCTTCCTCTCTTTCGTATTTCTAATCCTACACTTCACCATTCCCAGGCACAAATTTTTCTTCTCTTAAATCTCAGCCTGTGACGGAGTTCTAGGACATGTGCTTTGAAGGCAAAGCCAATTAAAAAGTTGTTCAGCCTTTAGCTATTTGATTCCATTCCCACATATAGTTCATCATCCTGCATTCAGCTGCTTGTCCTTCCTTTTCTCCCACTGAATAGTTTCTGAGGCAATGTTGTGAAGTGTGGCACTGAAATAACCCATGTTAAGAGCACCCTTTAAAAAAGAAGTTAAATTATACAAATTAAAGGGTTAAGGAGACTTTCAATGGCTCTTGGAGGTAACATCTTTTTTAGTAAACCTAGATAAAATATTTTAATCTCCCTTTAAATGAACAATATGGATTTTGCCATTGGATTCATAGTGTTAGTCAATAGATTGAATCTATAAAGTGTAATTCTTAGTAGCACCAATCTTTATACCTGTAATAATCTATAGTGGCTATGTTGTAAGCATTAAATGTTATACAAAAGAGCAAGCTATGAATGCTATATTATTATTGATATTATGAGTTGATAAATTATACTTGATTAATTTATGGATCTCAAATGTGTGGAAATACATTGTCCACCACCAACCCCTTGTTTCTGCTGGAAATCCAGCACTATTTTGAAGTTTTAAAGCAACCCTGAGTTAACAGAATGTGATTTATGTAGGTTTTGGAGGGTTGAAAAGGAGTTGATTCATAGTAGACCTCATATGGGTAGCATCATGGTATTCCCTTCTGCATAGTCTTGTCACAGTGACAGCTACCCAAGACAACTTCAGACTTGTGTCTGGAGAGACTGGAAGACTTTTCCTCACTCTCCTTGTGGTGTTAGAGGTGAACAAAACTCAACTGAGAGTGGGTAAAAGATTTGCAATTTTGCTTTAGTATTTTCCTGTTCTGTGGTTTTGACCTAAACACTTAACAGGCTCTTGTGGTAAAGAGAGAGAGTGGAGTACAAAGCTGTTTGGAGGGAGAAATTTACTGGTCTGGGGAAATAGAAATGTTTTTCTTAATGAATGGACATCATCTGAAATCTGATTAAGCATATAAGGTATGAAAATCCCAAAGGCCCGTGTGGTGAACTGAATTAGATTGCTGTTTGATTTGTAGCAGTCATTTTACCTTATTATTGCAGTTTGCTTTTTCTATTTCTAATCTCAGAAAGCGATGTCCATGAGCGGTAACTTTGCAATGGTATGACATTTTCCATCCTCTTCTACACTTCAGGATAAAGACTCACGTTTCACTAAAGCAGCTGGTAAGGAATCTGTTAGTGAAAATGCTTTAACTGAATTAGATGAATGACTCATTATTTCCAGGAATTGAAAAAAAATGGTTCTAACATAAAAATATTGAAAATTATGGAAATTTTCATGGCACAGGAAATCCTGTTACTAATATTTCTGATGTTTATGAAAACACTTTCATTTGATGTATATTTTTTTACTTACTTGTTTTTTACTGGAGAGTCCTGTGGCAGATCCTCAGTTGATATAATCAGTACTAGATCAACTGATTTCATAAGAGCTGTAACAACTGATTGTGACTCTGCCCTTGAAAAATTATTTTTGAAAGTGCTTAGTTCTCTGTGGTAGGAAAAAGTTTTGTGGTTAGAATACTGGACTAAGGAAAGGATCTGTTCTATATCCAGTTCTTCAAAACTTTGGAAAAATCATTAAAAACTGTGCCTCACTCTGCCTTGTAAAGTTTGACTAACATTTTTTTTCGAATATTTAAATTGCAGTCTCTTCAGAAAGACACTCTTATTTATCAATTATTTTCTTGGTTGTTTTTACAGCTTGTATCTTGGAGTTATATGGCTCCAAATAAAAAAACCCTGCCCTGAAACTTTTACAACAATAATTTTTGAATTCTAAGAGGCAAGTTGCAAAGAACCCAACCAAACAACAAACTCCTTATTTGACATGATCGTAGAGCCCATCACTGTATATAAGCCTGAGCTGTATACAAATAGGGGCTGGTTTGCTGTGAGTAGTGATCACACAATAATCATGTTATGACAGAGACCTAAACCAAGAATGAAGATGTCAGAGCTACCTAGCAGCAAATGTAAATTTAATCTTAAGATAAAAGCATATCAAATATACCCAAGTGGGTTATTGCCAGAGATGCTAATTAGAAAAAACTGTATTATACACACATTGTTCCAAATGGCTGTTCAGGGACCAGGTTAAGGAGGCGTTTCTCTTGTGTGGTTTGTTCTTGTTTACAGAGGTTGTTAATATTTGCATAACCATCTCAGTGAAAAAAAAAAATATGTAGAGTGAATAAAATAGACTTAAGCGTGACTGGAAATTTCAGTTTTCAATGCAAAAAACTTGCAAGACTTCTGGAGCTGAGATTTTAAGGAAAAGCTGCAAATTACAGACAAGTATTAATAGTAGAAGATTTCAATGCCCCTCATATAGCTTGGATCGCTCAGAACATAGGGATAAATAATTTTGGACACAGTAAATGACTGCTTCATCAAAGAGATAGTCTTAGAACCCACAATAAAAGATACCAATCCGAATTTCATCTTGAGTGGTGCTCAGGACTCAGGTCAAAAGGGTTTAAGTGGCTAACAGCCAAAATACAATTGTGGGGAGATAGGAGGCTGAGTGCATCCAGCATACAGGTATTTAATTTCTTAAAAAGGGACTACATAAAAATGAGGTTATTAGGTAAAAAAGGAAACCCTAAAATAGATAGTCCAAAAAGCAGGATGCCTACAAGATGCCTTTAAGTTGATAAAAACATACTATGTTTGAAACGCAGGTGAAATATATGCCTAAGCTCTCCTAAAATACCATGAATGGCAATGGGAAAATTAAGGAGATACTGTAGGGAAAAGGCTGGCATTCAAAAATTAGTTTCCCAAATGAGGAGAACAGGATCACCTTAGAAACTCTGTGCATCTTTCTCATTCTCCCCTTGCTAGCACTGCATGACTCCAAAGCCATCAGGTTTCTCTTTGCCTAAAATGGTGCTGAATGGCTCCCGTGACAGGGGAGGCATCCTCCTGCCAGAGCAACCGCCAGGAATGTCCTCTCTATTAAGCAGGCATCCATCCATTATCTTAAGAATCCAATGGACATTGCAAATGATACTCATACCTTTCACAGTAAATTAAATTACTTGTATCCCTTTACTCAAAGAGGATAAATGAAGCCCAGAGGGAGGAAACAGGTTGCTCAAAGCCACCAGGCAAGTCAGTGGCAGGCCTGCACTAGAAAAAAATAAAGAGTACTCCCAGGTTGGGGTTATCTTGGCCCATGCACCCAGACAGGCTTTATGAAAAGTGAAGCAAGAAATGTAAATAGTGTCCAATTTGTGGACAATTGTCTGAAAAATCTCCTACTGAAGAGCAAATACCATAAAACTTGCAGTAGAATCCTGAGCTGGCAACACTGGGTGTGTTAGAAGAATAATTAATCTGTCCTGATAAGGATTTATGGAAAACTAATGAGCTGCCCCTTAGCAGCATTTTTTTCCTGATATGTCCACCAAAGTTAGCTCTGCTAGGAACCACTTTCAGTCATAGCAACTCCACAATTATTTTTGCCAAGCATTTAGCAACTGTGTGTTGCCACATGTCATTACAAATAAATAATCCATCTCTGAAGTGACAAGTAAGGGAAGTGTGAATGGGGGGTTGTTAGAATCATTTCACCTGGTCGGCAGGTGACCCAGCCTGGGCGAGGGTGCCACAAGCTGTCACTAGGGACTGTCATAAACAGAGCAGCTTCCAGCCCAGAATGTTCTGGAAAGATGATTAACTTTGTCAGAGAGCTTTTGCTTATCAAAAGACAAAGGAACAACACTAACCTGATAGTATAACAATGTCCAGCAAAGAAAAACCTGCTAATTCCCTAATAAAATCATGAACCGTAAATGTTAGCAGACAGAAAGCCCAAGGGCAGGCTCTGCACATCAGCGGAGAACAACCTGACATTACCCAGCAGAATGAGTGGGCAGGGCAGTACAGTCTACACAGGTCCCTGCTGCACACTTATGATTTCACCTGCCTGCATTACAGATTTGTCTGCCCACAAGATCTCTCTGGCTTGCAACACTGCCCGTTGGATAGCCGTGCTGCACAGGGAGGCACGTGGCTTGTGAAGACTGCACCGTAGCCATTCTCCACCCTAACTAGCCAGTCACTTCTAAGCCATGCAGGCCAGGGGAGCTATAGTGCCAGCATTTCCCAGGATGACAAGTTGCTGAAAGGTCAGGGACAGTTTTACCATTCTTTTCTACCATTTTTACATCCTTTCTGCCTCTTATGCAATGCAAACCCACAAAGCTCAGAGAAAGGGGATCTGTGGTACCTTCAGGCACAGCAGCTCCTGGAAGCACCTCTCTGCCTTTGCCGTGGGCTCTCATTCACGTTCTCCGACTCAGCGTCACTCAGCTCCTAATGGGGCCAGAGCAGAGGAGACCTTTCCATTCTGCAATGTAGGTGCACGTGATGCCTTACTATACCTATCCAGGCTGTCTGTAACATTCTTGCTCTTACATATCCAGCTCCAGATTTACAGAGAAGCTGTGCAAGCAGATGCCTCAGTCCAGTGTATATATACAGCTGTGAATCTACCCCATGGGCACAATTAGGACAATTATGCATGCAAGCTGGATAATGAAAAAACAAAAATATCTAATTAAACATGAATTTGCTATTATGCAGCAAGTAGAACTGTATGAGTTTATAAATAGCGTACATAGATCTCCCTTGCTGGATGACACAGGATTACTGCTGTGAAATTTTTGCAAACCTTTGAAACCTTTGCAAAATTAGGCAAGTACAGAAAGAGATGGCAAAGGGAGGAGGAGCCTGAGTAGAGACAGTTGTGATAGAAATACGAGACTGGCCTTATTAACTGTGAATTTTAGCCTGCAAAAACAGAAGAACTGCAAATGTGATCTCCCATTATTTAAATACATCGTATCACAATCCCTTCTTGAGCCATACTACCTTCAAAGGTGTTTCAGTTTTAATAGATTATCTGACATTTAAAAATACAAGTGTGGAGAGAGTTGCTAATGTATTTAGACTGGGGAGCTTCTTTTGGACATCTCTGCCTCTAGCTTCCTCTTAAAACATTTAATAGCATCTTCATTCATCTTGGCTTCTATGAAGTGAGGATTTTAATTTATTTATACTGATGAGGAACTTTTCAATATCCTCTTCCCCTCTTGTTGCCATTACAGAGAAGAGGGCAATGATTTTTAAAGGAAACTGTTTTTTTATGTAGAACATGTAAAATTAAAAAGATACTGGAAAATGCAGCATAATTCAGGCTCACAGAACTCTAGAGACCTAGTTAAAGAATACCTGTTAATGGAATTAATTTTTCATGCTCCACATACACAGAGGAATGCATTTCAGGGAATATATAGGCCTACAATATAAAATCAGAGTAAATTTCAAAAGTAATATAATGAAATGGTAGAAACTTGACTTGATGATTTGTTTAAATATCCCATGACTTGTTAATTGTACAACAAATGCTCAGCTGCACCCATTGCACAGTGGTTGAAGAGGAAAATGCCACATGTGACTAATCTGACAGTTACTTGTAATATTTAATGCAGCCAGCCCCCTCTCAACCTTCTGCTTCTGGTTAATCTATTTATTTATATCTTTGCTTCCAAGTATTACTTTAAAACAAAGGACAGGATTCAGATATGAAGCACAGGTCACTGCCATCCCATCTTCCCTTGAGACTGCTTGTGCTGGCTTTCACCAGATTTTGTGCACCAAAGTCCTTCAGATTTACTTCCTCAGTTCTTCCCTGGTATTTAATTCTTTCACCAGAAAGTTCACCTCCCTCCCCAGGATATTTTGAGATTTTCTTAGAAGTCATGTAACTTAAATTAAACCATGGGTTTCTGAGCCTCTATGACTCACTTTACCAAGCTCTTCTGAATAACCACGTGGGCCAGAAAATTAATTAATTTCTATTGTCTGTTTCCAAAATCTATTCATATCAATGTTCTTCAAGAAGAAATAAGCTCTGTCACTCATGGAAAACTGAACTACTAGACCCTAATGTTATTTTTGCGGCACTAAATCTTTCTCTAAAAGTAGATCTCAGTCTATTGCAAGATTATCCAGGTATGATCACCAAGCACCACACTACCTGGGCAGCACTTTGGAAGACAAAAAAATATATTCAAGTATCAGAAACTTTAAGAATGCAAATTTATGATTTTCACTTTTGGAGAATAAGCCTTGAAAATCTGATCCATGTGCACTCTAATGGTTCAGAAACCAGACAGCCAAGCAGATCCCAGAATTTTGCCCCTTTCTCTTGCCCCTCTCCTGAAAAAAAAAAAAGCAATTTTCAAGACTGTTACAATTCAGACACCTAGCAATAGTAATACAGGCAAAGGAATCTTTCTCTCCTTATGTCAGCAAGGCAAAAGTGTTCTCCCTCATTTTTAGCGCCAGAGAAATAGGACTGGGTCTGTTTGTGTGGCACAGGCAAGGTACCCTTTGTAGGCACTAACTGGCACATCTCCCCTGCACTGCCACTGGAAGTCGATTATAGACAGCTGCACAAAGCAGAGGAAAACAGCAGGATCCTCTCAGCTCTCCCATTACCCCAGGTAATGACAACTTTTCCCAGTTTTTCTTATTCCTCTTGGGAAGATGGAAGATAGGTGATAATTCCCTTTCAATACAGCATTTAACAATCATCTAGAAGGCAATAAATGCTATATTCCAGAGAGACTAGCACAGTGAAACCCAATTATAATGAATAAAATGAGACAGCAACTACAACAATCTGCAAACCCAGAGATACCTGGAGCTGTACAAATAACTGATATTTTACTATGCTGGAAGTTCTGAAAAAGTATTTTTAAAATTTCCATTTGAAGGAAATGTTCAGCATTTCATACTTTGATAAATTGAAAGAAGTTATAATTTCATAACAAAAACATTAATCGGTTTTTTTGGTGGTGAAGGGTAAGGATACTCTTCAACTCAAAGGTGTCATTAAAAATTTTATCCAAAATATTTTCTCCAGCTCTAGCTTTTGCTGTCTCCAGCAAACTGATGGCATAGGTAAAAAGTCTTTGGATCTGCAGAGCTGTCAACCAGTGTAATTTTATCATGAGTAGCACATTTGGAATTTGGGATTATAAAATCCTAGAATCAGAAAGTTGCAGAGAATCTTCACTTTTCATGTAAAAAGCTGAACTTTTTTTTAATCTTTGGGGCTGCAGACAAGAAATGAGGAGGCAGCCATTAGGCTATAGAGTCCTTGAAGGCAAAATAAAATCCAAATCAAATCTATCAATCAATCAATCTTGTGATTCTGGATCTTTGACTCATGATTTTAAATAGTTTGAGGTGAAGAAACTGGCTTTGGCCTTCCTTAGAACAGATGTTTACTGTGGATATGCACTTCTGTGATTATCCAGAAAGCAATTTATGCCGAAAGACACACCATGTTATTTTCTTCCAAGCATACAATAGCATGGCAACTTACCAAACGCCATTATGAATGCCAGTTACTGTTACTTGCACATGTATCAAGATGCAAACTTATATCTGTCATTCCATAACTACTAAAATACAGTTTGATGCTTTTCCCACCGGGCTACTTTTTTTGTAGTAGTTCATTATTCAGTATTAAGAATTCATAATAGAAGGCAACAAATTCCTGGATAACCTTTAGATTTTAGGAATCATCCATAAATTAGGGGCTTATTTATAAATTACCCACAGTGCAACCGTATTCTGGTCTACACAGCTCTCACTTTTCTCTCCGTTGGGAATGGAATTGGATTCATAAGCAAACCAAGAAACTACCCTTCCCCCTGCCCTGAAAGAAAGAGCCCTGTTTGAGAGGGGAGAAATTTGTATTGCTTATGAGTACACAAACAAACCTTGCTGATGCTTCAAAATAGCACTTGGAAGATGCTTGTGAAGTTCTCTGAATGAAATATTGAACGGGGGTCTAAAAACGAACTGTGGTTATTCAAAGTAAATAGTGTAGAAAGAAAATTAGTATGGTAGAGGAGAGAGAAACTGTTTACTTTTTATGTTTCTGCTCATTAAAAGTGTGATTAAATGGAAGAAGGCAAGATGAGATAGACCATGTGTCACGTATTTCCACTGAAGACAGCCAGGCAGCATCATATTTGACTTCAGAATAAATTCCCCTGTAGCTGTGCATGCTAGTAGGGCTTGATTTTATTAAATGTCATGCTAGAAACTATTACTTTGCTGTGTTTGTATGAAGTAACTACTGGTGCCATCCCATCTGCGCCTCAACCCTCATTAGCCTCTGCTCTCATTTTCTACAAAGATTAATCTATTTTGAGAAAAATAGCAAGAAATTATGCTTGTATAGCAAGGTCTCATTCTGCAAATTGTGAGAACTGTGAAGTTGTCCTTCTGTTTGCACTGAATCTAAGGCCACAAGGTCAAAGAGAGACGATTAAATGAGTCTGCAAAAAGGCGTGTATTGGCATCCTTGGTTTTGCTGGTGTAACTGAGTGGTTACATGTATGTAGTCAGATCTGGCCAAGAATATAGCCGTTATATGATTCATACATACAGCTGTGGCAACTATATATCAAATTAGTTCTAAATATGCACATGCTTCACGTACAGCTGCACACTGCAATCATTGAAAATATTTTTTTGCAACTGTCAGTACAGTCGTTCTACACGCCATTCAGGACTGTTTAAAACAAGACACCTCAATCTTTTTTAAAAAAACACCTTCAGCTTGCACTCACTCCAGCCTTTATAGCAAGACAAGATGTATCATGCCACTGGGCAGCTCTGTGGAAATTCCTCAGTCTTGTGACTGCAGGATTTAGCTAAAGAAGCCAACAGGCAGAGTGCTGGACCAATATTCAGAGGTGAAGGTTCTCTTGCCTGCACTGGTTCAACCTCAGATACATCACACTACATGCTGTGTTTTAGCTTTCCTCCTTTGTAAAGCATTTGGGTATCTATGTACAAAAAAGTATTGTGTAAGACTTGGCTGGTATATTAACATAACAATTGGAAAACATGATACTAATACACGACAATAAGCTATTTCATGGGGTTTTTTTATCATTTTTAACAACCATAAAGTATCCAGTATCCATCTAGTTTGTAGAACAAGATGCCAAGGACCACTTTACTGAAGAGTTTGTCTGTCTCAAGTGGCTTCACAGTTGCCATGGTAAAATTTATTTGCTGAGTGCCAAAGTGCATCATGGAGGAAGAGAGTTGTTTTCCTTCTTCAATGGTGAAAACATAAGTTAAACCCGCCTTTAGGCAGGCTCAGTGTACATTGCAGCCACCCTGGAACATTTTCAACAAATAAGAAAAGTTTTTAATTTGAAACAGGAACATTTGTTGGTTTGTGGGTTTTTTTTTCAGCTGGCTTTGTCAGTTTTGGCTTGGGAGATGCTTAACTGTCAAAGCTTTTCACATTTAAAGTTGACTAAATACTAAGTAGCACTGCCCTTCTCCCCACTCAAGGAGGGGGGCTGAGGGGGAGAAAGAGAAAACACAAAAATCAGAGGAAACAAATCAAGGGAAAAAATACCAGGAGAGGCGAGGAGAGCTAAAGAACACTAATGGGAACTACAGTTCAACTCTGTTCACAACCCTTTCTCTGTGCATTTAGGCACTCAAGTGTTATAAATATGAACATTCAAGACAGCACTGTAATAGATGCCAAAATTTAACTGCTAACTTGTGCTTTATCTTGTTTTATTTGAAAGTCATCATACACGCTACTAGGATAAATTAGGTGCATTACTGAGAATGGGCTAGAAACAGCATGGCTGAGCTAGTTGAACTTTGCACTGGGTTCTGCCAGGGCACATCTGCAAAGTAGCTTAGCTGGATTTAGAAGATCTCTGATGCTGACTACGCCACCCTAAAATCAAGCTCCCAAACCCTCTCTCATTCTGACCTACATAAGAAGTAGCTATTTTATAATCAAATCCATTTTACCTGCAGACATTGATTTCTTTGTAGATTTTTTTATATGTGAGTAATATAATGTATAATATGGTATGCATACATACATACTGCATAGATATACTATGTAGATACAGACACACTATAGAATATCTACTGAATTTGGGGGGAGAGGAGCACGCATGCATTTATAGTGCATAAGCAGAAAGCCCAAAGCCAAAACCAAAGAAAAGCAAACATGAGGAAAAGGGCGGTCTATTTTGCTCTGAAAATGGAGCTCTTCTGCATCACCCTGCTGCCTTGCTGGATGCAGCTGCACAGCATCGGCTCATGCCCTGCAAAAATACTCTCCTCGCTGTTCATGTAGCACATAAACTGCTGTTCAAAGTTGAGGTCACTGAGCGGAAGTGATCTGTACAGAGCCTAGAGCCACCATGTGATGTCTTATTTTGCTTCTTGCCACTCAGACCTCTGTGCTGGGGCGGCTGGCAGAGACGTTCCATTAGTTTCACATCACCTTCTGGCACCGACAGGCTCTGCCGTCGTATGAGAGGCTGATGTTAACACCAGATCTGTGCACGGCTGTTTTTAACAGCAGTACAGGTTTCATCCAGATCAGGCATGGGCAAATGATCATATTTCTGTCAAATCAGCCAGAGCTGCGATACAGAGTTTATGCCAGCTCTGTCCTCATATGCCAGCTTGATGCCAACTGTGGGAAGACAGACAATGCTTGATATGGCGTGCAAGTGGCGCAGACGAATGATACCTGATCCAGCAAAAATGCTTGCAGGAACAAAGTTGTCTGGTGAACATTTTTTGAACACGTTTGAGAGGGCAGAATGAATTTCTACTGGATCTGCACTTTGTATCATTGCGACTGCGATAGTTTTGATCTCGTACTAAATGCCCTAAAACTAGATTTATTGGATACCAGGCCAAGACTTTTGTAAATGAAGGCCTACTTGTTTGTGTCTGTATATTCTAAGGGTTTATCTACTGTACAGAAGAGAAGCTGTATCTAATTCAATGCCATGCACAGATCATGGAAACATGTAACTCCTTCCATCCAGCACCCTGCTAACTCACAGTGCTTCTTAGCTCTCCGTTTTAGAGCCCATAGCTATACAAATACTGCAGTGATATTTAAGCACCCTGGCTTGTTTTGGTTTTTCGAACATCTCTAGCACAATGCTTCCCTGTGCATTTTACAAGTATCTCGTTTCCATTTCCTTATTAAACAAAAGAAAGAGCAAAATCATAAGATGTGTTTTATTTTCAGCTTTAAGCATTCTCTTCTGGTTTTAGTGGTTTTATTGTGAATCACATGTTTTGGGTAGCATACCCATGTGTTTTTGCAAATATGAACTCCCAAGTGATCCCACCAGGAATGCTCAAGACATGTAACTCTCATAACTTTGGAGTAAATTGCTAGAATGGCACCTGGGATGCGTGGTCAGCATGTGAACAAAATCATCAGCGCCAGCACAAGTTAAAGAAGTGAAGCCTAATGGATCAGGTGCCTGGAAGCAGGATATGAGCTATTCGGTATAAAATGTCCTCTTTAAACTCCTGGGGAGGTATTCTGTTTGCTGATTTATTCTGACAGGAATTCTTAGTCCTGTGCCCACACAAAATGTCATCACAGCTAGTATCAATTTCATACCTCTGCGGGAAGATCATGGGGACAGACTAACACCTGCTCTGCTAATCACAGGCCATTTAGGTCAGGGTCAGGCTTCGCTGACCAGCAGCACAGGGAAGTTACGCTGCTTCATGAGCTATGCCTATTTCTGTGCATAAAGAAAAGTCTGTGTTTTTCAGTGCTGTCAATCCAATATCCTCAAATTTGCTTTCCTCAGCACTGAGGACAAGCTGGGCAGGCTTCTAGCAACTATGCAGCCACTGCATGCAACTGTGTGGAGAAAGGCTGTCTTGCCGATCATTCTGCCTTATTTCCAAATAAATGTATTTATTTTAGAGCCACTATCTGAACTCATCATCCAAAGGCTATACCAATAGGCAGATGTCAGAATCATCATTTTTTGTTCTTTCAAGCTTTTCCCCAGTAGCTTTAAATAGAAGAATAAATTTTCCACAGAGAAAGAATATTCTATTAATAGCATTAGATAATTTCAGCACTTGAAAGGAAGAAATTAGTTGAGTTTTTTTATACTTTCTAAAATATTGTAAGTTCTTTTATTGTGCAGGCAAGAGTGTCTGCCTTCAGAGTTTTAATTACTGGGAAAAAAAATGTTCTCTTTTTTTCTGAGTTCAAAAAACAAAAATAGTGAATGAGACTATGTGAAATGGCTTAAAATAAACATCTTCAAACAATCTGGTCCTATGTGTCAGTTCTTTCTCATGCTTTGATAATCTCATCTCAGTTGTTGAAACAGACTTACACAGATTGCATAGGAGGCTTAAAGATGATTGAAAGGACTTCTGCTCATCCAGTGCAGTGAATTGCCAATAAGAGGTGATGTTCTGAAGGGCAATCTCAACAGATTTCCTCACTATATTTTCTCATAACGGAGAAAATTTGGCCAGTTACTCTTCCGTGATCTCACATTCTAAGAGCTCTCCTTATTCATTTAAGAAAATGAGAGGAAAACAAGCCGTAGGCTCCTCTGCATTTTCCAAACAAACTTTGTTATCCTCTTATGTAAAACACTAAGAGGATATTCCAAGTGGCAAAGAGCTTTATACACAGCTTCACTTAAAAGCAAAAACATAAAACATGTTTTGTTCTGCAGTCACAGAAATTTCAGTCATTTATTGTAATGAATGGGCAATGTCAAAGGAACATATGGTATTTTTAGCTCTGCTTCATTACCCAGTGTGGTAAACCAATCCTGAATACTTGTAACATCTAAAAGCTTTCTCTGAGAAGAAAGGCTTTTCCTGCATAGTCTTGATTAAAGGGAAAACAGGAAGAGAAGGCTGTCTGTACAAATGCTGAAATGATAGCAAAACCCAGAGTTGGGTGTAAAAGTAGAATGTGTATAGAGAAGAGGAAGGGTAGCCCAGTGAGAAAGGGAATAGTCTGTGATGGGGAGATGTAATTCCAGTGTGACAAACTCCTTGTCTGACCTTATGTTCAGGAATTTAGGACTGAAGCTCTATGTCAGAGGCAGGTAAGCTCAAGCTAACATGACTACAACAGGGCAGTATAAGGCAGAATAATACATGTGTATAAATGCAATAGAACTGACAGGCACATTTGATACCAATATCCTCTGTTAATGTGTTTCACAACATTTTTTTACTGTTAACGTTTGCAGTATGACTCCATTTGACCTGCCAATGAATTTGGCTTATGCTTGAGTAAGTTGACCCTTCTTTCTTTTTCCTCTCTTACTGCGCAAAGTTCTTGACCTGGTTTGATATGCTCTGCTCAGTCTAGACGTGAGCCAAAGCATGAGGGATCTGGCTTATTCTAAACTAAGTTATGAGATTTCAGAATGAAGAATGGTTTTCTGCTATGAGCTTCCCCTGTTGTTTCTAAATATAATACTATTGGTAGCTTCAAACAGAGATGTAGTTTGGATATACCTTACACTGCATAGGAAAGGAGCACGCAATGATGAACATGTTAGCTTGGAATAGCATGGATCAGCCTGGCAAGCACTGAACACCCTTCCAGTTCTCATAAAAGCCTGTGGATTTTAGAGTTTCTTGGAACATCACAGGATCAAATCCAAATTATGCCTAGACCAGTGAAATCCAATACTATCATTACACAAAACAATCTACAAAGTCAACAGCAGTCTGAAATCTCTGCAAATGCCAAAGAACAATAGCATAAATTTCAAGAGAGAGTGATATGGAAATCTTCAAATATCTTAGTTTTCATTACACCCATAAGTAATCAGGTTTTGCAGCTAAGATATTGTTCTGTTAGCTCCCATGTAGGTTTCTGGCACAAAGAAGCTTTCAGGAGATTTTTGTGGCTTTTTAGTGGTACACCCCAAAACACACATAGGCCTCCTCATGAGGAAGCAGTTGTTATAATTTTGGGGGTGTGTGTGTCTTGTTTCCAGCTCTCCATGACTCATGCAAGCAGCTGAGAACACAGTTAAAATATGAAAGCTGGAAAGAAACTGAGAAGAGGGAGTAGTTATTCCACTTCTCTTTCTCTTGGAAGAACTAAAAAATACATAAATTTAGGTCAGACAGGGTAAAAATATTCCATGCTATTTTTCCTTCCATGCTATTTGGGCTTTGTGAGACTTATAAAAACAGGCCCAGGATATGGTTCAAATGAACAAGACTGTTATTTACTTGTTTAATAAAAACCTCATGCATAGAAACAGAAATTCAGTTCATATTCTATGGTGGTTTTAAAATGAAAGTTTTGTCAAAGATCTGGTTATCCATTTTGCATAAAAATTATTAAAATAAAAATTAAAAAAAAAAAAAAAAAACAAGGGGAAAATCCAATATTTTCAAATGTTAGAAAAACATTCATTAGATTATTCCTTCTCAAAAACATGACCCAAATGAAAATCAAGAGCTGGAAACCAAAGAACTATCTGGGATTGTTAGTCTTAAAAAAACATGGGAATTTAAAGCCTGTTGCCAGTAAAACTAAGAAAACTTGCCTCCACAAAGACAGAGCCTCCCAACATGCTTTTAATTTTGAAAATGGTAGTTATTTTTTGTTCTTTTGCATAAGCACTGACCAGCAGAATAGAAGTGTAATCATGTGCTCCCTAGACACTTTTCAATATTGTAGAACCTCATCAATTTTTTTTTTTTTTTTTTTTTTACACCATTACATTATAAATTAAGTCTGTAAATGTAGAACTGGGACAATCTTACCTGTTCAGACAAAATGTGCAGAACAGGATTTTGATCAGCAACTTCTGTATGTGTGTGAAATGCAGTACAAAGAGGGTTTGTTATACCAAGGCAGATTTTAGCTGCTCCACATCCGCCATGCTGGCCCTGACCACTAAGTTGCCTTGACAAAGCCATGGGAAAATTTATTAGTAGAAAAATCTTGTGCAACTCAGCTACAGCTTCTCCTGTTTCATCTGCAGGCTGATCTAGGGTGAGCAGGACAACGCCTGATGCATTTGCCACATGGTGACACTTATGGAAACCTCTCAGGCACTTAAAGGCAGATGTGGGGAACCTTTACTAACCCTGCTATAGACTTATAAATGCAAATGCTACGAGTAGACTTTTAAAATATCAAAAAAGCTATTTCTCAGCATTCACATTTTAGTTTAGTTCATGGCATTCTTTGTACCTGCTTTGAATATGTTTTATGATACCTCCTTCCTTCTCTGTTTATTTCAGTTTAAGGTACTTCTTTCCAAGATGGTATAAGCACTGTAGTCATTAAACAACACATTTGTACGTACTATTGCCCAATATTCCTAGAGAGAGTAACCATCTGCAAACATATTGTTGAGGTTTAATATGCGACCTTTGCACTTGTTGCAAGCAGTACAACCTAACTAGCCCACAAAATTTCTCCTTGAAAAGAATATGAATATTAAAATGGTATTTAAGACATTTCTCTCCCCTTCTTTCAAATGTAATAATTTCAAAAAATTATTACAATGCATTTCCTGACTTGTTTTTAGCAACAATTGTCTAGTTTGTGGGGAAAGAATGTTTTATCAAGTAAAAATTAATACGAAACTCAGTTCTTGCACTGACTCACTCCAGTTAATGAAATCAGTAGAACTCTGGTTAAATGCAAAGCCCTTTCTCCACTAAATTCAGTGCACTATAAACCTTCAAAAAGAACAAGCTAAAAGAAACTCATCCATCTGTGCATTAGAGTAAATTTGCTCTTTGTGTCACAACCATAGCATCATTCTAGTAAAAGTTTGAAACTGCCATTATATCCATTTTTTTAACTTCTGCCTAGCAATTTCATTGATTCTAAAATATCTTGCTAAAGGGCTCTAGGAAGTTATCTGCCATTCTGGACATGGGGATATAACAGACGGGTGTAGTATAAGGACATGTCAGATAAGCTGCAGTATGGGCTAAAACACAATACAAGGGGATTTTTACTTTACCAAAAATTTAAGAGCCAAAGTCTTGATAACAGTTAGTGACTTTCAGAACCAGCAACTCATAGGAATTTGTATGTGTGTTTAGGGGCTTTTGAATTAGTAAGAGAAATAATGATCTTTATCCGTCCTCTGGAAAGAAAATACAGGAATTCTTAGTTCATTTTTGGAAGGTTGGTTGTTTAGTTTGGTTAGCATTTTTGTTTTAAAGAAGAATCTTGTTTCCTTTGCACTTTGTAAGGAAAGAGCTCGTTCTCTGTCAAGTTAGAGTCACAGGATCACACTACTTAACAAATGTGTGCCAGAAGATGTTGAGTCCTCCCTCAGCACCAGCTGTTCACAGACCCACTTCTAATGGGCTGCATTACTTGCTAATGTAGACACAGCCAGTATATTACATTAGCAAAAGGAATAGCAGTTACTTTCATAGTTGTTCTCCCTGCTTGGCTGCTGGGTGACATAGGGTTAGTGGACAGAGATTGCTATTCTCTGGCCAAATTCTCATTTTGTTGTTGCCATGTGTGACGCTGTCTCTCTATTCTTCTATTTCTTACACAGGGCAAGGATTACAACTCTGTAGTTTTACTTTTCCTAGCTCCTACAATACAAGAACAACCTGGGATGGAGGTTGTTCCGTTCCAAGTGGTTGTTCCAAGACCTGCAGAGGAGACCACTTCATATATTTTGAGTAATTTCCATGCTCATTCCTTGCCCTGAAGATCCTGCCATTCCCATTAGGAATAGATGGTGGCCTTGTTTTAGACAAACAGTGATAATCACTACAGTAAATTTGATAAGCAATTATTTCTCTTGACCCTCAACCAGTAAAGAATTTCATTTTAGAAAGCATATTGCTCTATTAGCACTTTAAAGACTGTTACCCAGAGCCCATCTATTTGGAAGCAGAATCTCAATTTTTAGAGTATGGACCTCCCAGGAACTCATTAATTTTTAAAGATACTCAGACCCCTACAGTTAAGCATGTTGCAGTTTTGTTAGATCAGTGCTTTAAAGCCCTAATCTGAGCCTTGAGATAGTGCCATGGTAAGGAGCAGGTAATGTTAACACAAGATTTAACAGGTGAGAAGTGCCATTGCCCATGGAGACTTTGTACTGTCTGACCTTCTGCTCTGTGTGTGTGCACATATGTGGTATGTCTCTTCAAGTACGCTGAGGACAACAGAGGGTTTGTGGGATCTTGCTGCCTTTTGAAGACTGCTGAGTGTTTAGTATAATTGCCTTTTTGGAAAATACCAGTAGATAGTGGGACAAATGGATCTTTAAAAACAATGCCCCCCTTAAAGTAGCTCCTACATGTGTCCTATATCTACAGAATGTTATGTGCAAGCAGACCAAGCCATCTCTAGAAAGTATTTAATCATTCATTGAGGTGATGTGACTTCCTAAGAAGGGTTTCATCAGAATTTACATACCAACCAAATGTAGAAATCACTGGCAGTTTTATAAGAGTTTTACAAGGAGCCAAATTGGACACATAACCTTTAGACAAAAGTTGAATTCAGTCACTGTGCCTGTTTTCTATCTACCTTTCTCTGTAGCTGTTCTGGTTTATGTCATATTTTTGTTGTCTAAGTATTTCTCCTTCCAAATTTCTGTCCTATTCTTTATAGCAGGCCTGGAGTATGCACCAGAGACTGTCGACTAATGTGTATTTGTTGCCAATGTCTGTAAGGAAAGTGAAAGTGCAAAGCAGCAGGAGTGATAAAGGAAAAAAAAAAGGCAGATTCTCTTGCATTTCACAAAGCAGAAAGAATGTTTTCTATCTGCAGTAGGGACAGAGCACCAACAAAGAGCTGTGGTGCATTCAAGGGAAGAGGGAAATTATGCATTAAATTACAAGGGCATAAAAGTGCATAGGACACGATGATTTAGTTATTTCTCTAATATACAAGTTTGCGATGGATATCAAGTGAGAGATGATTGTATGTCTGACAGACATAGACTCCCACAAAGAGAAGAAACTCTAAACAGGTCAATTCTGGGGCATGAATCCCAGAAAAAAGCAATGCATAGTTCCCTGTTTGCAATCATGGTGCTCTTACACTGATGATTTCCCTGGGTGTTATGTGTCCCTTTAAATGTAACTGCTCTAAGGGATAAGCTGCAGTGAAATGGATTTGAAGGTGCCTCTCGGAGACAGCACGGGGTGTGTCTCAGTCTGCAGACTCCCTGAGGAAGCTATAAAAAACATCCTTTCAACAGGTTTGCAGCAAGGCTACAGCTAATTAAACAACTGCAGGTGATGAAACAGTGGTCCTGCAGTGCAGACAACAGCTTTACTACTACGAGTGCATGGAAAGCCTAATTCAACCCATCCCTGTGCTTCCTGGGCTTGGCCTCCCTTTGTTCTGCAGAGCTCCGTCTCTCCAAGAGGCTTGGGGAAACTGCCTGGACCTCGAAATTTCTAACACCCGTGTGGCACAAAACCCTCTGCAGATGCAGGATGGACAAGGCTTGGTGCACAGTCTGGCTCTTGGCCCTCTGCAGAGGCACTACTCATTTGACTTTATTTGAATAGATTTTTTGTGAATCTCAGGAGGCGCTGCTCTGTCTGGTGCCTGAGCAAGCTCTCACTGGGTAAGAGGCATGCAAATGTCAAGTTTCCCCTCCTGAGAGAAGGTATTGTACACAGTTTGGGTAACTGGATTGCAATTATACAGCAAGCCTTCATTAGTCTCATTTTCTTACTGTTATTTAGTTCTTCCTTATCCAGGTAAAGCTTGTTGTGGGTTCCTTTACGCAAACACTGAATGTTTTGTTAATGAATTGCTAATGCCACACTGTACATTGTAAAACCCAGGAAGTGCTAGTGGGACTTGACACAATGACCAAAAGGCATGAAAAGTTCCCAATTAATTTCTTTGCACCTTGGTTTGTATGGCAGTAATGCTGTTAGGTGATATGTCAACTTCACGAGGGAACATTTTCTGGAAGAAATCACAAATCTCAAGCATATAAAGTGTATTTTTATCTAAGAGATTTTGATGGAGTTGCCACTTCCCTGCTCTCTTCCCTTTGCTAAGTATAATCTGTTTTCCCGTTCATTTCAGCTAAAGCTCGTTTTAAAATCCAAATACTTCGAAGGGAGGCTTAGCATGACAGAATGGAAATAAACTTCCTTGGCAAGCACAGCCCCCTTCTACCACCCACAAATTATGTTTTGGGTTTTTTTTTCCTCTTTCAATTAAAGAAAAATGTTAAATCATAATTTAACATACTAAAGAGCAGTGGAAATTATAGAACAAGGATACATGGCAAACATTTGAGTATGAAGTAAAAATGGAAGCTCAGATTCTGGAGAACACACAAAGGGTAGAAACGAAAGCACAGTAGCTTGCATTTTCATGCAGGGCAGTGTAACAACCTAATCAGGATTCATACCACCTAGCTAAAAGAAAGGTGATAGAGCCCAAGAACAGCCTGTAGTCATTGGACGCTGAACCCAGAGCTGTTCTGGGTGAGGTGCTCATAAAGACTCTATTCCTCTTTGTCATTCTGCCATTATTATTAGTATTTCTACCCTGCCTTCACATACCTCCATGAGTCTGAAGACTGCAAAAATTTACTGTGCCAGATTTTACCCCCAAGGTAACTCAATTAATGATGTTATCAAGTGGATGAACCTGCCCAACTGTCCATCTGCTTCCTTACGGGATTAAAGTACTGAGTGAGATGAAATCCAGGGTGGGAAGTCATGAACTTAAAGGATTACAATAAGAATTCAAGCCATTTTTACCTACACTGTTGACCATACAAACCCGAAAAGTTTGGATAGGAAATGCCTGAATTTGCATCTCAATCCTGTAATTTTCCCTACTTTGCTTCAACATTTTTCTGGTGTAAGAAATATGATGTGTCAGAGCAACAATCTATGTCACAACAGCAGCTGTGCATCCAAAATTACCTTATGATTACATTCAATAATGTACTACAGGTACCTCTCCTTTCTAAATAACTAGGAACAAGGTTTTCTGTTTTACAAAGGATTCTGCGTAAATTTTTCCAAACCAACCCAAAATACTACTGAAACATTCACAGCTTCAAATACAAACAAAATCCTTCAAACAATAAATACATTTCAGATGTAAAAAGCTTTTTTCTCATTCCTACTTTTAGTTTCTAATTTCTAACAGTCATTCAAAAATGGAAAAATCAAAATACTGTATCTTCAAAAAACTGAAATGGAGACTTCGAACTGGAACATTCCACTGCAGTTTTCTTTCAAAGAGAGTCAAGAAAGAGAGCATGTCTGCAGAAATGCAGGTGACAGAAAACATTTTTAGAACAAGGAAGAGCTCCATGACAGGAAACATCTAACTAGTGCAGTAAAAAAACTCTTCAGTTTGAATTCTGCTTCTCTGGAACATAACAGAAGTGTTCAAAGGCTCCTAGACACAAACAATCTACCCCTATCCTGCAGACTGAATTATTGTGAGCAGTTCTTCCTCTTTTGGGATGCTAAACTAAGGAAAAAGGCGTTTGGTTCCTGCTGCTAACTCTCTTTCCCAAAGCTCAGAACAGTCCTTACACTAAAACCAAGACACCCTTTCTGGCTTCTTTACCCTCCGGGTTTCTTTCACTAGATACTAGATAGAGTGGGTATTAAAAAGTACCCTCTATATAGAGAGAAGCGCTGTTTCTTGGCTAACCTCACAAATGCACAATTCAGGACTGACCAGTAGTAGCCATGAACCCTTCAGAAGCTCAGCTCTCCCCGTGACATCTTCCTTAACACCCTTTTTAGAGGTAGACGCTAATTCTAGGCAGCACTGAAAGTTAGTAACGGTAAAGGCACCTCTATCCCAAAAGCCAAAAAGGTAATTTTGATTCCACGCACTGTATCTAACCCTCTGCAGGGGACCAAAGGGAACCTTTTTTTCCTTTTTTAACTCTGTAGCTGAGTTGCAAAGACAGATGCAATGACAACAAAGGGGAGAACATGCAGAGCTGCATTACAAACCAATTCATCAGAAAACAGAGCACGCCTGCCTTACAAATTTGCCTGCAGCTCTTGTCTGCTGTGTTATTTTTAAACTGCCTGCAGGTTGCAGAATTTCCAGTGGTCCTTCTCCTAACAGTGTACACAGAGGATTTAGCAAGGCACAACTTCCATTACCATGAATTTAAGTTACCAAAATTCCCAGCACATTAAAATTCAGCACCTTTCATCTTCTCATAAACTTCTTGCTGCAATTTGCGTATTCACAAGAGGGCATCCCCAGTCTCTTCCAGCCTCTCTCTGTGGCAAGGTCAATATAGCTCGGCTCTGCATCCCCAATGTTGCCACCTGCTAAACATCAGCCTGCAGAGCGCAGCCTGCAGTTGCTATCATCAGCAACCCAGGCATCAAGCTATACAGACTCTTCAGCTCATTGTGAAAAAACCACGAAGATAGACCCAACTGCCTGAACCCAATGCTCAATTTCACAACACTGTTATCACCCAGACATGTGCAGGCATAGGGTGCTCTTCCATCACACATCCAGGACTCAAACTTCACAGTATTCCCAGCAAACCTGCCCCACTTCTGGGGGAGGCTGGATGGGATAGAGCCAGGACTTGATATCTGTAAATGGGAGAGCTTCTATGTGCAGAAAAACTGCACGATCCGTGCTCAGTTCCTATAGAGAAGGGACTAAAAGGAAGAGTATTCTATTCATGTCACCACAGTATTTTAAAGAAGCAAGCAATGGAGCATTATTCAGAAACACTGATCACCACAACTGCTGCTGATGTAAACAGAAGCTGCAGATGCTCAGACTTTCTGAGGGGTCAGACCCTGCAGCCAAATGTAATGAATATTATGGTTTGTTTCCTTCTTCTCTGTGCCTGGTTTATTCTGCAGCCCAGAGCAGTACTGCAGAGAAATACCCATCAGGACAGAACCTCGCCCCTCATCCAATTTGGGATGTCTCAGACATCAAGCCATTCACTCGCTTGACCACTGTTAGAAGCTCTAGAAATTACCCCAGCTAACACTCGAAGAAGCACTGGCCCAGCACCATCAGCAGGGGCACAGCCATGTTCATTTCCACCCCTTTGACACACACACAGCAGATTACAACTGTGTGATACATGAAGGGTTTATTTTGGATCTGGAGCTCCAGCCTTTGCCCTCAATAGGGTACAGCAGGGACTTGAAAGTAATTTCTGTATAAAGAGCCAACAAGCTTCAGTCAGAGCAAAATGCTTTGGCCCCACAGAGCTGATGACTATTTCCTTGTGGGACAGTGTGGGACTAATTTGTCTGTCTCAGCAGTGATGGCCAAGCAGAGCCTGGCCTCCCTGTGTTGGGTAGGGTTAAGTTGCTGTGCTGTGGGTTAATCTTGTGCTCACTTGACCCTGTATAACGGCTGTCCCTCATCTGTCTGCATTACACAGCTAGTTAAGCTGTTGCTTCTTTCTCCCTGCTGACACAGAGAGTCTCAATTTGGCTCTTGGCTGTTTATATTTTGCAGACATCCTCTATGTAATTGCATGGCCTGGCTCCAGGCTATCAGGCTCTGGGAGAAATAACCGCATTATTCCACAGAACAGTTAGCATAATTAAAATATTGACTGCAGATTAAAGAATGTGCTGAATATTTCACAGAGTGGTTGGAGGGTTGGCAAGTCTCAGCAGCTTGTTGGCTGCAGGAACTGGCTGATATTTAGGTGCGCCTTCTCCTTCAGTATTCATTGCTGTACGTGGGAACTGCTTTTTGTGCTGTCAACTTCTTATCTCCCAAGGAGCCAACCCACAACCAAGAAAAAAATGAACTGACTGGAAATGAGGAGCTCCAAGGGCTTTCTTGTGATTCGTATTGCCAGTGAGACCATTTCCTTGTTATTTATGACTTCAGGACATCTGTCTTACTGTGTCTCTATCTATTTTTATTTGTGTCCATCTCCCTAAATGCACAGTGTAGGAACTGCATATGGTGAGAATGTACCAGGTGATAAAACCATTTGCTTAAGAACTGTCTGTACCATAGGAGAGGCATTAATAAAGTTTAAAAGCCCACAAAAACCTCCACTGCAACTGTTTTAGCTACTATTCCTTCTTTGACATTTGATTTCTATCTGTATTTCTTCTGTAACCAAAGTCCTTGAGCATAAAATTCTTACATTTCCACAACCAAGAGGGCAGAAGGGGATGGAAGAAACCCAGTTGACAGGGCTGGTAGAAACTACAGAAGCACTGATCACTACAGGGCACTTAAGGAATTCTTAGTGCCTTTGCAATATCTCCCCATTCTCTTTCTCAGGGGAATAGCTGGGATAATAAAGATTGCTAGAGGCACAGAGGTTTGGGTTTGAATGACTTCCTGGTTCTGTCTATATGCCCTGCTGTCTGGCAAAAAAGGTAAAATCTTCTCATGCTACCAGTGCTAAACAAAACGTGGAAGATGCTGAAACCACTTTGCAGACACCTACATTCTGAATTAAATGCATTGGGATCACTAACTTGCCTAGCTACTGCTTTGAATCAGCTGCTTATTTAATCTTCACTTACATGCTTGAGAAATTCCTGGGATGGTAGGAAGCGTTTGAGCACCAGTGCAGCCTCCACTGGCCTCCAAGGATGGCTAAGCCGAGGCTGTCCTACTCCACTCTATCTTCAGGAGACAAGGGTCTGATCTACAGTCTGATCTACAGCTCTTTTGAGATGAGCTAATTTTGTGAGCGTTTCCATTCCCACTCAAGGGATGTCACAAGAAATGGCCAAATGCTATTTTCTGAAGCTTCTATTACAGCTTTAAAGTAATCATAATAGCAAATTAATAGCAGATCTACTCTGCCATTTTCCATTGTCATTGCCATCTCTGTAATCAAGAGCAGCTCTACTTCTTCAAAGCTTATTTCTATAATACTTCTCATTTTTGAATACGCAATTAGGAAAGGAGCGTGACATCTTGGCACTCCAGCTGTGTTCTGTAGGCAACTGCCCTCCTTCTGTGCTAGGCTTATTGCTAGTTTCTGCTCTCAACTTAATACTGACCTCCAAGCTGTAAATCATAAATATCACCTTGGGTAGATACCATTCTTTCAAAGGCAAAAATATATTTTTACATATATTTTAAATCTCTTCTAAATTAAACCCCAAGATAAACTCTGTGGAATGAGACAAAAGGTGCTCCAAGTTCAGTATGTAAAAGAGAAATGCACTGCGCACGCACAAGGGGGGGGTTGGTTAGGAATTGTTGCAGCCTTTTCTCTGCTCTGGTAGTTCACGTGGCCAAGTTTTTAGTTTGTCTCCACTGAATGATTCATCTCTATTACCAGTATTTTCAAAATTAAATGGAAGAGGAGGAATGTGTTGATTCCCCTGCTGTGTTTAATAATCTTCCAAAAATTGTTTCCTGTTTACTTGGAAATCCCCTCCTCCGTGCTGTGATTTAAGCATTTTCACCCTGTTAACTTAAAAACAAAGCCTAGGAGATGCTGTATATTTTTTACCTTGCAGTCATAAAGCAATTTATGATAAATGTTGTTGTTCCAGAGAGAAATTACTTGGAAATGTGCATATATTCACAGGTCCACATTGCTCATTTAAATCATAACTGATCGTTGAAAAAACTACACATTATCATTCAGTGTCTATTCATGTAACAGGTCTGACGACTGATGACAGCTTCTCTTTTAACAATCACCGTATTGGTGCTTAAATACAAAGCTCAGTAAAGCCATCAATAACCCCATTTATGGAACTGTACTACTTTCTTTCATGGTACTGGCTAGTACACAACTGTGAGTAGTCAGTATGTGTTGTTCTGTGCAAGACTTGTCTATAAGCAAAACTTACAGCATATTTTCAATGTTCAAATATTAAAAATACCTAAATTGCTTTTCCAGCTGAAGCATTATCTCTGAGCTCCTGTGGCTTGGTTGGACAAAAGGGGAAGAATTTTCCCCTTAGCTTCCTCAAGGAATAAATCTGCACAATACTTCTAGGATTTTACTTATGTAGCACATATCAAACAAACTATTCTTATATAAAAGATTTGCATTAGCTCACACAAGTCAGTGTGTTCTGTGTTAGCTTATGTGAAAAGAGTTCATTTAAAAGGCAGCAATATCCTGTGGCCTGAGAACAGAACTGGAAGCTGGGAATTCAGAAGGGACCTGAGCTTTCTCACACTTCCTCTCAGCTTTTCATAAAAGTCTAAATTTTTCTAAATGAACATTACATTTATACGATTAACTGGAGGCCACATGGGCCTGATTTACAGATGTGTTAAATTTCTACTGCTGCTATTAAAGCTACTGGGAGCTTTCAGCTCTCACGTTTCAGAAGGGTGTAATGCAGTTACACGCAGCCCTTGGAAGGGAGAGTAACACCGTTACCTTGGTAAGTACCAGGCATGGACAAAGGTAGGAAAGAGATGGAATAAAGCATAGGGTGTACAAATCCAGTACATCCCCCCCCTCTATGGGCCTAATAGCCCTGATTAATCCATGAGGGACAGCAGCAGTGGAGATACTGAAATATTTGGCATCCAGACAGGTACTGTGCAAGACCAGAGTCAAGAGAGCAGCTGGTAGGAAGCACCGGGCTGGCACAGCAAGGCTGAATGCCACGTTGGCTGGCATCCCTTGGCCTGGCCATTGGCTCCAGCAACGCAGAGACTTTTTTTAAAAGTCCTGCACTGCTTATCTCAGTGACTAGCCTGAATGCTTGTTAGCTGGTGAGCCTCCACTTGCCTCCTCTTTTTATGTCTATGCTGAAGCTTTTTGTCTAAACAGCTGGTTTTCCTCTCTTCCCCTCTCAGATGAGATGGAGCAGTCCCCTGCAATGCATTCTGACTACTTGGTCTCAGGGATTCGAACTCCACCAGTGAGGAGGAACAGCAAACTGGCAACACTGGGCAGGATCTTCAAACCATGGAAGTGGCGGAAAAAGAAAAATGAGAAGCTAAAGCAGACATCTGCAGGTAAGATGAGAACATGAGTGATGCTGCACAGAGCAAAGCTTAGCTTGGGTGAAATTTGCTTTCATAGGAAATGTTAATGGCAACCTGATCTAAACCTAATTCAGATTAATAATGTTTAAGGCTAGAAAGAACCCATATAGGCTGACTTCTTATATAATACAATGTAGTACATTTAGAAGAAAGGGTCAAAATACAAGAGTGAAGCACAAGCCTCGACACAGACTGCTTTTCATGGGCTGTCCCTTCTCCAAAATGGGCTACATTTATGGGCCCAAGTATTGTCAACCCCTTTTATTTGGGGTGAAGTTTATGTAGGTCACAGTATTGTTATGAAACATGACAGGAGGGAGCTACGGCACGTAAAATGCCTTCCCTCAAGCAGCAGGCTCTGCAGAGAAGGAGCCCAGCACACAGCACTGCAAGCTCTCGCTAGTCTCCAGGGATGTCCCAGGAGATCAGCAAGGAGACAAACTCACTTGCCTTTTCCTAAGATAGGATGGTGCAATTCCCTCCACTTGCCCTGACATCCTGCAGAGCATCACAGCCAAGGACACCGCTTCCTGAGGCAGCTCCCACATGCTGTATTAAACAGAAAGAAGGCTCTAAAACCCCAGTTACTCTGCACTCAGTGTGATCAGGCTGTAGGTTAGATCATAAATCTCAGCTCTACATGTGGGTGATTTTTTACAGCTGTTTCAACAAAGGAAAAGGCACAAATGGGCTGACCAGTTCATGCTCCCCAAAACAAAATCCTTGCAGCAGTGTGTCCTTGGTGGCCAAGAATGCCAATGGCATCCTGGGGTGCATTAAGAGGAGTGTGGCCAGCAGGTCGAGGGAGGTTATCCTCCCCCTCTATTCTGCCCTGGTGAGACCCCACCTGGAGTACTGTGTCCAGTTCTGGGCTCCCCTGTTCAAGAAAGATGAGGAACTCCTAGAGGGAGTCCAGAGGAGAGCAACAAGGATGATCAGGGGACTGGAGCATCTCCCCTGTGAGGAAAGGCTGAGAGAGCTGGGTTTGTTCAGCCTGAAGAAGAGAAGACTGAGAGGGGATCTCATCAACATGTACAAATATCTTAAGGGTGGATGTCATGAGGATGGAGCCAGACTCTTTGCAGTGGTGCCCAGCGCCAGAACAAGGGGCAATGGGCACAAACTGAAGCATAAGAGGTTTCAATTGAGTATGCAGAACAACTTCTTTACTTTGAGGGTGACAGAGCCCTGGAACAGGCTGCCCAGGGGGGTTGTGGGGTCTCCTTCCCTGGATATATTCAAAGCCCACCTGGATGAAGTCCTGTGCAACCTGCTCTAGGTGAACCTGCTTTAGCAGGAGGGTTGGACTAGATGATCTCCCAAGGTCCCTTCCAACCCTTGCCATTCTGTGATTCTTTCCAAGCACACAGTAGTTGAGACTAGTGGGAAATTCCACATTGCATCTTTCTCACTCCATTATATGAACACTCTGTTAACTGGTGCTGTGTTATTCTACTACTTTGTGCAGTGCTGGAGAAGAAGATGACAGCACGACAAGGTCGGGATGAACTCATTAAGAAAGGCCTTCTGGAGATGATGGAACAAGGTACATAAAAATTCTTTATCTTTTTTATAAAAGTCTTTTTCAGGACAATAGGAAACACATAATTGCAAAAGAAGAAACCTAACATTCAGACGAATAAAAAGGAAAACCTTCAATCCAAACAGAGAGGAAAATTCAGTATTTGAATTAAGCATGTCTTTCTTCAAATTCCTCCCTGCTGCAATCAATCCATGCAGTTTAATTTTTGATGTTTTGCCATCTTGACTGCAACTCCATCTTTGCTTGATTTATACATGGTACAAATCTGAGCTGGTACGGCTGTTTTATGCAATTGCTCTAAACCTAGATAAATCCTACTGCCAAGAAAGTCAGCTAAAGCTGGTGTAAATATAAACTTAAACATACAGATGCATTCAGCTAACATGTACAACCCATTAATTCAAACCTCATAAAATGATACTAACTTGACGTTTTTCAGCTGTCTTTCCATTAAACCAAGTTTGTGAAAAAACATATTGTCATTCTGCCTGTGTTTCATTCACATGGAAAAATGAAGCATTTGGTAGTGTCATTTTAAAGCTCTCCTGTGTACAAACCAGGTTCAGCAGAAATTATTGAATGAAAGATGATAAAACATCAGAAACATGCGCAAAGGGCTGTGGTTCTGTATATCCCTGCTCCAAAGCCCTGACAGATGCTCAAAGGAGACAGAACTGGGTGACTATTATGCGAGATCAAGTGAGCTCCGAACGTTATGGACAACATCCCAATTGCCATTTCCACCTAAACAGAGATTAAAAAAAACAAATCCATCTTTACTTTGAAAACTTTATAGCAGAAAGTACTGTCATGAAGAAAGATTGGCCTTTTGAGTTTGACCAATCTGATAGACAGAAATTATGTTCTTTGATTCTAATAATTGAGTTTCTTTGTATAAAACAAATGCCATGCCTATAAATAGCCTGTGGGACAATACTCAGTGATGCTATGCTGGAGTGTAACCGAGCAACTGAAGAGTCAGAAAAAGAGCATTTTAAACAGGGTATTTTTTTTCATTGCAGTAAAGCAATTTTCATATTATTTTATTGGATATATTTTAATACAAGTTTCATGTTCAAGTTAAAAAGAAAAATCTATCATACCATCAGTGTATTCTAAAATGGAATTTTTTAGAAAGCTCTCTGTCCATTGAACTCTTTGTGTCTCTCATCATTCTAGATAATGATTTGGCCTATTAGCATATTAGCACTGTAGGATAGAAAAATACACACAATTTCTGCTAGGAGTACGGAAGTTCCCCTTAATCCATGAATTTGAAGACATGGGTATCTACAACTTTGTGAAAGCACAGTAAAATATAACTTCTGTACAGCACATTAAAAAGTAATAATAATAATGAATCAATAAACTTGCAGGCGTAAAGAACTGGCTGGGAAGAAAACAGATGATGCTAAGTTGCAAGATCATTTTAACAAAATTAAAATAGTTTCAATAAATACATATAGTCCAGTGAGAAGTGATGACAAGCTGTGCTTTCAAAAAGGCAGCTGCAGACTGCTTACCTGTCTGCAATAAAGTTGCATAGAGCTCCTATAAACATCAAACAAATTTTCAACACCACCCTGCTGCCCACAAAGGAAAGAATGGCTAACGCTCAGCTGAAGGACATTGCAGCTGCCTGCAAGTTATTTTTCTTTACAGAGTGTTGTGAATCTCCAGGGTTATTTTATTACATTATTAGTAGAAGCAGCTTATTAACTGGAATCAAACATTGACCCAAATAATTCTCAGTAAATGATTAGTGCCCTACTTGGACTGAGCTGAAGTGGCAGCAGTTTCAAGGCTAAGTCCTCGTTTATGCAGTAAGTTGCAATTGTCAAAGCAGCAATACTATGCTAAAAGACTACAGTAAATCCTAAAATCCCTCTATTTCATCAGGCTCTACTCCACTTCCAGAGACCTGATTCCTGCTCACTTTCATAAATAGCCCAAACTGGATGAAGCTGTAGTCTGAGATCTCTCCAGATCTGCTTCATGCATTCGCAATAAGCTGTGTCACACTCCAGTTTCGGAGCACAAGGTCTGTCAAGCAGCATTTTGAACTGGACTGTTTGGCTCAGAGCAAACCACAAAGCTAGTGCAGAATCTGCATCAATCTGCGAGCAGCCCAGGGTGAAATTGCACCGTCCTTGCTTTGGCGATGAGTCATCCTAACAGGTTATGGCACCCTTTCTCCTCACACAACCCCAAAACCCAGCTGCCCAGACACACTGGGCAGATGATGATGCACAGCCTGGGCCCCTTCTCCTCTCCGGCTCTGCTCGCACAGGGCAAATACAGCTTCGCTCTAGGGAACCGACTTGCACTCCGTAAGAGGTTACAGGGTGCAGGGTCTGGCATACAGTGGGATTCATTCCCAACTAAATTACAGCCCTACTTTTTCTGATTACTTTGCAATGCTCAAGTTTCTCTGCTGCTTTCCTTACCAGTGGATCTAAGGTCTGTGCTTTCTCCTGTCCCTGGACTATCTCTAAAATACAGTGTTGGGATCCACTGTAAATCAAAGCAGCACATCCACTTTGATCTAAGCACAAGCTGATCATTTCTGACCAGGACCATCACTGTTGTGAATCTCAGATGCTCCTCAACAGAAATTCAACAGGGCTGTCTTCTGCTTGTCATTACTTCATTAGTCATTACACTTTCCATCAGCTGGGCTCCGAAGGATCTTGTGTCTGTGACTGCAGTTTCATTGTGGCACAGCTGTCAGCAGCTTGCCTTTCCAAAGGATGTGAGGAACGTGCAGTTACCCTGAAAACATTTAGGGAGCTTCCCCCGATATTTCTCCCCACTGTGAGTACAAAACTGATCAGATGTAGCTGCACTTACAGCACTCAGAGATAAGGGCTCCCTGTCAAATAATGCAGGCAGCTGTTAATACACCGATGATTATGTATAGGCTGCCTTCACAATGAGCTGAAATGTAGGCAATGAACTTTTTCCCCCCTCCCCTTCCCTGTATCATAGCAACTGTGCTACTGCAGGGGCTATTTTAAGAACAGTAACTTTTCACCAAACGTGATTATGAAGCAGACTGAGTGAGCTCAGCATACAAAAATACTGCATCCCTTCCGCAGCATCTCTGGGCCAAAATCTGATACCTTTACCCAAAAGGGCAATAAATTACTCTGCAGATTGTCCAGATAGTATTAAAAAGGAGTAGCTAGGAATGCTAGCTATTTTAAATCAATGTTCAAGAAACTTGTCATGATATCATTGCAAGAAAACATAGCCTTGTCAGGAGCTTCCAGAAAGGAGTGTCTAGGCTGAGAAATACAAGTTAGGAGGTCAGGGATGGGCAGCAGCCTTGTCCATCAGCATGGAGCACCAGCTAGAGTGGGAAGTAATTGCTTTGGTTTGCAACAGTGATGTAGATCATGTAAATTCTGAGAGAGTCGTGAAGTAAAAGGATAGTTTGTATTCTGAGGACTCTTGCCTGAATAGGAGAATACTAGAAAAGCTTCAGTCATCAAGATGCGTACAGCTGCAGGGATCACTGGCACAAAAATCTTTCAGAGTAAGCAAAGGGAGCAGTTTCTAGGTCTGCATGAAGAGGGATTTGAATTTCTGATCAGCTCAGTCACACAGAACATGCTTTTCAAAGCTGAATAACTAAAACTATGCTCAAAACCTACAGCTTGGTAAGGGAATATTAGCAGCCTTGCCTTCGGTGAAGGCTCTGGCATTACTGCTGGTGCAGCTGGATGGTGGCGTGGTGTGCACGGAGCCTAACAAACTCAGACACGTCCGACTGACCTGTGTACACGCTGCACCATGAGCTCTGCTCGTGCAAGGAACTGCCTTCTCCCAGAGGCCTCCGATTTCCCATGCCTGTACTCATCTCCCACACACAGCAGGTGCTGACAGCGTACAGTGCCCTTTCTGTACAATGGCCATTTGCCCAGGCTGCTGGATGCCCAGAAAAGGTGTCCCGTTGAGAAAACTGGGTGGATATTAGTATCCAGATGGGCTGGTCTCCACAAGTTTTGCATTACAGATGCTCAGCACTGTTAGAAATAAGGTGCTGCTCTAAGACAAATCTCAATCCCCTGAGCACTAGCAGCTTTGAGACTCGCTCTTCTCAAGAGGATAGCTGGGAGCTTCAGCTTTCACTGCTCATGGTTAAGTTAAGATTAAACAATTTTGCATTTTAGATACCGAAGGCAAAGCCTGCACTGGTGACGATGCCACGAGAGCAACGCAGAGTGACCCTCCAGCTCCTGCGTGCCAGGCGCTTGCCTCAGAAGAGGTGCAGCAAGAGAGTACGGTAGCAGCCACAACAAACGTGACCTCGCTCGGTGAGGAGCTGCATTTGGATGAGCTGAAAGAAGATGCAGGTATTGGTTATAAACTGTCTTCTAAAAACTACAAAATGTTAAAAAATATTTCTGCTGAGCTGCTTTATGAGGAGTCAAATATGTCAGTGCATTAAAGGGTCAGAGCACCTTGTTCAGCTCAGCCCATACTAGGTGAGCAATCAGTACATAAAACCAGTGATTTTTGAGACTGCTACCAAACTGAGGGACCACACAAAGCTTGGCATAACGGGATTAGTTGGATTATGAGACAATCCAGTCTTGGCATGGTGCCCCTTTGGTATTAGCAGTGACTGCTGTGAAGATGAAACAAGCTTCTCTTAAAAACATTTCTTAACCTTCTGTGCCAAGTCTGAAATTGCTTGTCCTGGCTTAGGAGAACAATGTCAATACGCAGCCCACACCATCCATATCATCACCCTGTCTACAACATGCTGCAAATACAACTGAAGTTCAATACTGGGAGCACAGATAAGCTAAACCAAGCTCCTTTCACGCAACTGTGCTCCAGCAGAGCTCATCCGTGACAGCAGTTCCTTGGGACCAGAGCAGCCAGGCACAACCCAGCAGCTGGAGAGTTTCAATTCACTTCCTGACAACCACAAAATGCAAAGCTGCAGAGATAATGCTTTATCCTACCTAGCTTGTGAGGAGTGCCGTGTAGTGATTTCAGATCTTCCTGCCCATTCCCTCTGGTCAATCTTTACACCTTCTCCATCTGCCATAGTTGCCTTTTGATCTCCATCCCAGCCCCTCATGCCCTGCTTTCTCTGGGGTCCCAGCCCCCAGCCAACTTTCACCAAGCCCACCCCTACCTGTGGTGGTTTGCTGAGCCATGCTGCCTGCTTATGCCCTCATCCTGCTTCAGCAGCTTAGAATGGAAATCATTCTCTGAAGGGTTTTCCATTTCTTTGCTTTATCCTTTCCCACTTCCTTTTCCTCCTGTCCTTTCCATCCCTGTGACTCATGCAATTTTGTTCCCTTTTGCTGTTTTATATAATATTGCTCTTCTGGCCCATTTCTAGCTCCACTCCACTCTTAATTGCTTTGACAACAGAAACTCTTCTGTCTCCCAAAAAGTATCTCTCTCCAAGTTTGCTCATCACAAGGATTTTTTTGGAAGCTTAACAACACCTTTCCATCACCCATCACCTTCTTCATTTCAACTACATGTGTTATTTCATCAAGAAATATCCCAAAGCACTGTACGTGGGCTTCTAAAGATTTATCCTCTCTCTTTTTTGTCTCTTAAAATAGAGACAAAATAGAGAATTGAACATAGACAGCTTCTATTAATACATGCTCTCAACGCTGTTTTCCTTTCTCTTCAAACTCTATCCTTTATGGCTCTGTTTGGTTTTGTATGACCCTCAAAATTAATTGAGGCAAACTCCATTCATCTGCCTGTTTTCAGAACAACCAGATCAAGATCTTGACCAAAATCCTTCAGTCACTACTATTATTAGCAATAATACTCTTTTCGAGAACGTTTCATCCATATCACAAAGGAAATTTCTCACTGAACTTCTAATTCTTATCATTGGGACAGGCTATCCTGGAAAGATGGCACTAATAATGTATCATATATTTAACCTTATGGCTCTGCAAAACCTAGTACTATGATTTAAAATTTACTTTACACTGCATTCAAAATTGTGTGTTTCAAAATAATCCCAATTTCTTATGTCTCTTTCTCTAATCCCAGCCCCTTTTATTGTTTCCCTGGCACAACCTTTCCTCTCCTGTATTTCTTTTCCTCTATTTTTTGTGCTGTCATTTTTCCAGTTCCAAAAAATAACTGGGATTACCTTCTTCTGTCTCCCTGGTCTGTGAGACTTCACCCCTATTTGTTGGAAATCTTCCTACCTCTTTCACAGGTGGCCTCTGACTTTTAAAATAATTATTGTTGATCTAATCTTTATGTGCTAATTTATCCCTGTCTGCGCATTCTAGCATTCCTGCCTCTAGTGAGTCCACCTTAAGGAATTAATTGGGTGGGAAAGCTCTTAAAAATTGTCCGAGTGTATTGCTAAGTTTATTATAATATTGAGTTTATCATAAAGTTTCTCCTTGGGCTTAATCCAGGCCCAGTGTAGTAGGTGTCTTTCCACAATTTTGTGTGAATATTTGACCAGCTAGAAAATGAATCTATTTGCTTTATACTCAGTATGTTGTATTTCATCTGAGGATGTGGGGTGAAGGCCAGGGAGGGGAAAAGGAGGGAACAAAAGGAAATATTTGTAGACTTATGTTTGGTTAATACACAGAAAAAGAGCAGCCTAGGCAGAAAGAGGGCAGTTTTTCCCACCTAACCTGGCCAACGGGCTTGGGGGCAGTCCCAAGGGGAGGATGTCTACCTAGTAGTGAGATGGCATTTTGACAAGTGGCACTCCATGAATAATTAATTACTCTGGCAAAGACTCTAGTGCTGAGCACTTGGCGTATTTTCAGCAGGATAACATTCACTCTGCAGTATGAAATCTGTTAATAGGTTTGTGTACTCAAGACTCAGGTCTGCCTTCAGACTGAGTCAAACATATGCTGCAATTACCAGAAACAACCACAAAAAAACCCAGAAGCAAACCATTGTTTGCAGGGAACACAAAAATGGACATTCTTTAGACAACAGTACACAATGCCAGTTTGTTTTCCTGATACCACTCTCGGAACAGGATGGAGTTCAGAAACAACAAGATCTGTTTGACTGAGGCCAAGTGTGTTTTGGATCCACCTTCTCTATACGAAAGGTCCCACTGTGGCTGCTCCTCTGCATCCATGCCAAACAGCATTTCATGTCACAGGGAGGCCTACTGATTTCAGTGAAGTTACTGCCAGAAGAAAGTATCTCTCCACTCAGGGGAATGCACTCAAATCTGACTAATTTCCCTATCAAGCTACTAGCATCTACTGGAGCTCTTGATCTTTCTGTAATGTAACCCATTAGTGACTTAAATTTTCTCTTCGTCTATTCCACATTTTGTCTTCTATGCAGTAGGCACAAAAATACAAAGTGATGTCAGGCTAGAACAAAGTATTTTTTGAAAAGAAAATTATTTCCTTCTATATTTCAGGCAACTATCAGATACAGTAGTTTTCTTATCAAGCCAAATTTCACAAGAATTCCTCTTAACAATGCATATTTATTCTACTTTCCTGTCTTTTTTGAATGATAAATACTCATTCCTCTTCTTCTAGGCATACTCATTAATCTGTTTGTCAACAAATTAAATGCTATTATCTTGCCAATGCTATTGTTTCCAACTGCCTAAGTGCTCTGGTGCCTCCCCATGCACTCTGAACACGAGGATGCTGAATGCTCATTAATACAGAGAGTTTGTATTCCAAACAAGACATAAAACTGAGCCAAGAAAAGGTTTATGAGCGGGTGCCCACTGCTGTGAGTTTTTAGGAGATGCCCTAGAATGGTTTGGAGGTAAAGGTACTTTGTCTAGACAATCCAGAATGCTAAAAAGAATGGGATTTGCCATTTATCCAGCCCAAGCAGTTTGGACCTCTCTCACGCTCTGCTCTGGTGAGACCCCACTTGGAGCACTGCATCCAGCTCTGGAGCCCTCAGCACAGGAAAGACATGGACCTGTTGGAGCAGGTTCAGAGGAGGCCACAAAAATGATCTGAGGGCTGGAGCACCAAAAGGCTGAGAGAGTTGGCATTGTTCAGTGTGGAGAAGAGAAGGCTCTGGGAAGCCCTTACTGCAGCCTTTCAGTACTTAAAGGGGGCCTATAAGAAAGATGAGGACAGACTCTTAATAGGGCCTGTTGTGATTGGACAAGGGGTAATGATTTTAAATTAAAAGAGAGTAGATTTAGACTAGATATAAAGAAGAAATTGTTTACAATTAAGGTGGTGAAACACTGGCATAGGTTGCCCAGAGAGGTGGTAGGTGCCCCATCCCTGGAAACATTCAGGGTCAGGTTGGATGGGGCTCTGAGTAACCTGATCTGGTTGAAGATGACCCTGCTCATTGCAGGGGGGTTGGACTAGATGACCTGTAAAGGTCCCTTCCAACCCAAACCATTCCATGAATGTATGCTGAGGAGAGACTTAAACACTGGTCTCCCCATTTGGATGAGTGCTTCACCTGGTAGGGTAAAAAAAATAACCCTCATGGCTACTACTGAGCCTGTAGTGGAAATGCAGTTTGGAGAGAGCATGGCTGTGGCTGGGGTCCTGGATCAGAGTCAGCCTCAAGCCTCTCTGTGAGTCCCCATGTATGCCAAGATAGAGATCAGAACATGTAAGCGAGTGTGAAAGTCAAACACTGAGGCATTGTGTGGTTTAAACACTGCCAGAGTCAGCTGATATCTGAGCAGCATTCAAGGATGTTAATCTTGGACTTCATCATTGAAGTTCCACCTATGTCCTGCTTCAGTTTTATGCCTTTCTGGATCTATTCCCCTGTGCCCTCATCACAGCCAGCTCAATTTGATGAACTGCTCAGTTATTCAGCCTGCACTAATATTAAGAGCTAAGTGCTTTTGCCATCTTTCAGGAGACAATCCTGAAATGAGCACTTCTTCACCATCTCAAATTAAGGCTTCGGTGACTGAAGTTTTTCTTAAGTATTTCACTAATTCTCTGTTCCACACTACCTACTGAGATCCAATAGCAAATCTTTTTTATGGCAGGCTTCTCTTAGTTATCAACTTTATCTTCAGGAAAGACTCAACAGTTCTAGAGACAGGTACAGTAAGAGAAGACTTGGGATGCAAGTTGAAGTCATGTATTAAATAAGACAAAAATTAAATTGTGAAAATAAACACATACAACAAACAACTGGAAAGTCAGTTTCATGTAATATTACTGGTTTGATACTCTTTGCCCTTTGGCTGTCTGTTCCTAGCACAGCAGAGTACTCAGTAGCTGTGCCACTGCAGCTGCATGCTGTAAAAAAAATCATTGCAGTTCTCAAAAGTTGCTTTGCCTTGCTGTCTTCATTATTAAAAAAAAAAAAAAAAAAAAGGACAGGGAAAAAGGCTTTAGGGAAGTAAGGGAAGCTCAGCAGTTTTCTCAGGAACATCAAAACTAACATTTTTTCCAATATCCTTATGCATTTTATTCTTCACCTGCCTCAGCTGGTTGGCTATTTCACACAATAATTATTTTCACTATGGAAAAGAAGAGCTTCTAGCTGTGTGCCATGTGTTCTGTTTTTCTGAATGTTCCTGGCATTGTCCCCTGGCCTATCATTATTAACTTCATGTTCCATTAATTTTACTCATCTTCCTACTAGCCAAGAAACCTTCAGCACCCACGGAAGTTTCAGAAGATGCCAGCCTGCCAGCATCTGAAGACAGTCCACAAGCCTTACTTGTATCTGAATCCACAGATTCCCCCCAGAAACAGACAGAAAGAAACCCAGCACAGCTTCCCAGCCCTCCATTGCTCCCAACTCCACCACCTAAGGCAATCTCCAAAATCACAAAGAGCGTAACAGGTCAGTCATTACTGGTCAATAAAGACTTTCCCATCCCTTACGTGTTGTTCGCCTACACAGCACAGCAAATGATTTTTTTCTTACATCCTTTTTTAAGCCTATTGCCGGAAACTGCTGTGAATCAGGCTAGTTATATTGAGTGAAGAGAATGCTAATGACTTCCATGAACTGAGTGGCCCGGCTGCCTGATAACAATGCACTGATCTTTGTACTTCACATATTTATCTGAATCTCTCAGGGGATTATTTGTTGCGAGTCTCTTGCACTAAACACATGTAAAACAAATCAAACCAACTGCAAACATCTGCTGAATCAGATGCTCATATTGATATGCCATAAAACACAGGGAAGATTTAAATGTTTTCATTACCTAGACTCCTGCTGGATAACAGTACAACAGCCAAAATCAAGTTCCAGTCAATAGGTTCTGCAGAGGTTCCTGTCTGAAGGGTTTGCTCTCTAGGGTAGGTCTAAACTAGAGCTACGAAATCTGGTCTAGTTACACAGAACACACATAAGTGATACACCTGGCTCCCACAAAGCTGTCCTCCGTGCCAGACTTCATTGAGTGTTTCAAGAGCAATTCCTCTGGGCCTGATTTTCTAATGTATTGCCAATGTTGTTACATTTTCCAACATTCTGGCACTGCAGAAGGGTGTTGAAGTGAGTATGATTTTAGTTTGTTCCAATTTTAGGGCCCCTACATATGGTAAAAGCAGTTAAAAGGGCCTTATAGCAAATTAGAATCAAGTCCTGACGTGTAAATGTCAGACCTGTTGGATATTTAGACTTTAAATGACAGCCATTATCTCAGCCCTGATTTGCATCCACACTCATCTACTGGCACAATGAATAGGGTTTTCAAAGTCACTGGGAAACAAAGTATCGGGGGGCATTGTGATCTGACCACTGGAGTTCATAGAAAGTATTGAGGTTTTCTGTCTTTTTTGAGGAAAATTACAGGTATTTGTTTCCCATAGAAAATAACCATATTTTGTCCATGCTTAAAAGCTGTAAGAATTTAAGTGGAAGGTGGGTTCAAAATGGTATCATAAAGCTCAGGCTGCTCAGACTGCTTCAACAGTCTGTGCTATGGTCAGGCACTAGCCTGCCCCTTCCACCTTGCAACATGAACAAGCACAACCAGGACACCCCGTTGACTTTGCTCAACTGATGAGAAGGCCATGCTGTGCATGAGATGTAGGCTATTTGGAAAACCTGACCCATAGAGGGTAATGAAATTACAGCTCCACCAGACACTTCACAGCATTCTGAGTCTAGATATTTTGCTGCTTAACCAAAGTATTTCCTCTAACCCCAAAGATATCCTGAGCCGTGGTATTTTGTTGTCATCTAAATTTTCCACAAAGAACAACTCTTCATTTTCTCAATTACTTCAATAACTACAGACCGTTTTCCAATAGTGATTATATATGTGTTTATTTTTGTGTGGATGTGGAGGCAGTGGTAAACTAAGACTAAACAAATACTGTTAATGAGTGAAAGGGAATACAAATGGGATTATGAAAGAAAAGGAAGATTAAGAGATTGAAAAGCTTTTTTTGTGTTTAGTTTTTTCCCCCTTAACAATGTTAGAGATGCTGTTAGCAGAGTGAGGAATAAGCCAGTAACCAATTAATCACAGAGAGAGGGGGAACAGGGCAAGGTGCCAAGACATCACTTTGCAAGATTATTCACTGAACAGCTGTCATTAGGACAAATAAGGTGTGATCTAAGGAAACTCTCAACTCTGAATATTGGCCCAAGATGCAGTGAGGGCAAAATTGGCCCTTGACCTGTTCCAGGAACAAGCAGGTATAAAGATGAAACAAAGTCTCCTTCTTTCCTGCTTTAGGGTTGAGCTGAACCTGGGGTTCTTGCTCTGAGAAAACACGGACACCCTCTTTCACTGTGCAGCAGTATAAAGTGACTTAAAAGGTGATTTTTTTCATCCCCTTAAGTCATGATTCAGTGGGCAAAGATTGATCATAAATGTCCTCCGTGTATCTCCTCAGCACATAATCAAAACCCCCTTGAGTGGAAAAACCCCATCTTTGCTTAGCAGAGGTTGGCTGTCTGCTGGCCGCAGCAACCATCCTGATCAGTGCAAGGAGGAGCTCCTGGGTGGGAAGGTGTCTCATTGCCAAGGCATTGCACACTGGGCACCTAGACACCGGAAGAAATGCCTTTGTGCTTTCAGACATTACAGATTTTAAATAGGGTAACTTTTGGACTAGCTTGACTCCTGTCTTCTGGATGCACAGAGACATGAATGAAGCTCTGGCGATTGGTTAGGGTTCAGGGTTGGAGGGAGAGAAATGTGCAAAAATGTCTTTCAAAAATGAAAAAAAAAAATTTTAGACCTTTCTTCAAATGAGATTTTATTGTGGATGCAACTGTCCTCATTGAAGGATGCTCTCCTCCTTACCCCACAAATGTGAAAGATACCAGGCTTCATGTTGCCACTCAAATTTTCAGTGTTTGATTTTGGTTATGGCTACAGGAGCTCTTTTTCCCACTTACACTTTTGCTGTTGTCCTCAGTAGTTCTGCCTTCCAATCTCCAGATACCCAGCTCTGTTTGCAGTGCTACCCTTACGAAGCTGTACCAGATTTGCAGCAGTGAACTTAAGAAAAGGCATGTAAGTTGGTAACAGTTATGCAGGATGCTGGGTCTGAGAGGAAATAGTTAATAACTGAAGCTAGTATTCAAACCTACTCTTGTTCTCTCCAGTTTTTCTAGTAAGTGATCCTGCTAATAGGAACCAACCAAGTCCTTTTTACATGAGTATTTCAGAATAATCCTGGCCTGAGCAGAAGTTTTTCTCTGCTATGAACTGAAGGATTTATCTCAAAAGTGAAAAAAGTAAAAATGATCTGTGAAAACAAGTTTGTACAAAAGCTGCACAAGCTGTGTCCATTTAAATTCCTGTTTAAAACACTAGGTGGCAACAAGAGAAAAGAAATACTCTTTTCTATGAAGAACTCTCACTGCCTTTTTACCCAGACTGAGCTATTGGTATAAACACCGTCAAATACCAGAGGCTTGGGACGAGATATAAGGGAAAGGGGAAGAGAACTGCAGAACAGAAAAACTAAGCAGCATCTTTTTCAGGCCAGATCTTCAGTTACCTTAAGAGTGTGAAACTACCAAATTTACAACCAGGGAAACGTCTACTGTGTTTTGGACTCAGGTGCTAGAGAACTGTATATATCAACCCTAATCTCTAACAAAATGCTTACACTGCATAAAAAATATCTGAATCTAGGGGTAACAAAAGATTAGATTGCCCCACCCTTCTTTTTTCTTCTTAGTGCTCCATACCACATCTCTCATTTGGATTTTATTTGGCAAGTTTTGTTATGTAAACATTATCCTCATATTATAATGATTTTGGCATTTCCTCAACTGGCATATGAAAGAAAGAGGTCTAAGCTGTGCAGCAATCACAGAGGAGCAGATAATAGACATTGGTACATTTTGTCCTGACTGAGAACCAAAGTGCATGAATTTTAATACAGTCTGCCAGAGTCCAGCAGAGAAAGTGCTAGATTGGAAAGCCACCGCAGTACAAGTCATCAGTGGTTTGGAGGAACAGTGCTGGCAATCAAGAATGCATTGGTGGTCTGAGAAAAAGGAGAATCTGATACTGTGGGAAAGAGGGGAAATGGGGGGAGGCATCTATTTTGCTAGATCAAAGATCTGAGTCTCTATAGTAATGAGCCTTTTGAATTCAGATAGATACTTGGCTTAAAAGGAAGCACTGCATAACCTCTTACCCTCTTGTGTTTTGACAGCGGGAAGTGAAATAGATGACCCAGCCATGAAATCTCCTCCTTCCACCATCCTGAAGAATTATGTCATTGTTGGTTCCTCCCAAATCTCAGGACAAGCTGCCCTCTTCCATCCCTCTGGCCAGAAAAGTTCAGATCCCCATGTCAGAGGACAGGTAACAACGCCAACCGGTTCCCCTCACCTGGCTGCCGTCCACCTGCCTTTACCTCCTAGCAGAGTCATTGAAGAACTCCACAGGGCTCTGGCCACCAAACACCGGCAGGACAGGTACCACAGCCTCTTGGCTATATGGGTGCATGAGGAGAGTCATTCCACTAAATCATTTTTCTTGGTAAATGTTTCTACCCTGTTATTAGCATTTTCTTTACTCCTACAGCTTGGGTTTGCCTTCCTCTTGATGTTGCTACTTTGAACATTGCATGTTAAAGTGCTTAATTTGGCAGTTACCTCAAAGTATGTTCTTCCTTTATAAGGAGGCTACTGTGACATGGAAGTGGGTTTTCAAATAGGTAGAATCGTTTGATAATCCTTGACCTATTGCAAAAGAAAATCTCACCACAGGATACCAGGTTAGAGTAGCTAAGGCATATCCTGCTCTAAATATCAGTACTCTTCATATGAGAAGTACTACTATTTCGGTATATGCCTCTTGGCTTATACATGGGCATATACAGTATCCATTTTTAACACAAATGCTTGTGTGGGAGCACACTGGATACTCTGGTTTTTGTTGTAAGCCCTCCTGTGTATTAGAGGAGGACAGAGATAACCTTTTCCATCACAGAGCTTTGGAGTTAAGTTGGTAACATTTCTCAATTCCGTAACAGCTACTGTCATGGGGAATAGATTCATACAATATTATTTCCAGGCCCTGTTAAACACTTGTCATGATCATAAAATATCAGAATATTAATATTTCATGCCATGTATTTTTTACATTAGAAGGACGTGCTGTATGTTTTTTAATCAGTACGGTATAGCATGTGGCTATGTATCAAAAAAATACATTAGTCACCATTCTTCCATACCTTATTTTTATGACAGCAATAGGAAATTAGATCCATATTAGCCATTCTCAACAGTCTTGAGAATGCCATCCTGCGTTGTCCCATGTTGAAAACTCTGCCCTGGCCTTTATAAGCTACAAGACATTCTGATCATTCTCATATAACAATAAGTTCCTACTGTGGAAATAAAATGGTCTTTTGTAAAAACTGGGCTGTGCACCTTCCACCCACAGCTTCCATGGAAGAGAAAGCAAAGGCTCTCCAAAAAAACGAGTGGATGTCCGTCCATCCAGAACATCTAGCATTGAGCGCAACAAAGAAAAGGAGAACTCACTGAGTTACAGCAGTGATTCAGAAAACAAGCGGAACTCAGTTAAAGAGTCGGATGAGAACAAAGAAAACATGATCATGAACTCAGAGCTCAAGGAAGACTCTGTTTTTTATCAGGATGAGGAAGTTTTGAATGACTCAGTTATTTCTGGTAAGGAAAGTCACTTATTGTACTATAAAGATATACCATCATAGCCTAACGGAATGCTCTAAACAAGGCAGCATGCAACAGAAAATATTGAACAGTACTAACTCCTCTATTGTCACATCAACTTTTTCAAGGAATCCTGGTGAAAAGCTAAAGTTAAATTTGAGTCATAGTGATTGTGATCATGTCTTGATAGGTACTGCATACTAAGATGATGTTTAGAGTTATGTTAATAAGTCAATGTATCAGTCTGCTTTACCCTTTCAGTTACTTATGTGTTCGTTGTACTACTACCTATGAACGGCAGCTCTTGCAGACACATCTCGCTGTCAGTAGGCAAAGCCTTCTGTATACCTGGTGCCAATGCTGTGGATGTTTTGGAAGCATCCCATTGCAGGACTATTATTCCAGTGCAGTTATGGTACAGCAAAAAGTGGAAGAGACCAATGAATCTAGGAAAGACAAACATCCAGAGAAAACATCATCAAGCAGAAAGTTGCTCTCGTTTGGTCCACTTCACCCTTTCTTGAGACATATGGGGAATGCATTGTATAATCCTGAGCGATTATTTAAGTGGGCTTTGGCAACATAATCAGCTCTTATGAGAAAATTTATTTTTCATTCACGCTTTTAATGTTTTCCATGTAAACAAGGCAAATATTCAGTCTGAAAGGAATCCTTCAATCTCTTCATCAATGCATTAAAAGAAGGCAGGCAGAGAAAAATTAATAAAAAAAAATTGTTATAACAGGTCAAGGATGAATTTTAAAAGGTGCCTATTAGAAAGTATGAACCAGCAGACAGGACATGAGTTCTGCTTCTCTGTCTTAAGACACCTAGTAACAGAACAGACCACTGAAATAAGGCAAAAGAAAAGAGAATCGCTTGCATAATTGCTGTGCATTTATGGATAACTTAAAAAATAAAAATTACCTTTTAAGTTCTATCTATTTTTTCTGACTATATGTTGTGCCTGATTATAAAAGTTGTCTCCTTTGGATAAATTCTAAGAGCTAGAGGCAGCCAGGCAAAAAATACGTTATCCTCCACTAGTAAAAACAAATCTGAATACTTTACTGTTGAAGATGAATACTCTATATATTTAACAAATAATTATTCACTGTCTGTGAAGACAGAAATTATGATGATAGAACAGCATTGGTTATTGCACAAATTTCAGTGATATCTAGAAGCAGCTCTTGGCTTTCTACAATAAGTGGTAGAATTCTGAAAAATTAATGGTTACTACAGTTGAACACCACTGCTGTTGTATTAGTGATGGCTTAAGAATGGTTTAAATGCAGCAAGTTTTATAGGGCAATATTAGACCAACTGAGATGGTGAGAAAAACAGACCTCTTTCAAAGATATTTTGGCTTTATTGTAGCTGCAACTATACTGCTGCTCAGCATAGAAGATATTGAAATCTGCCATTTGAAATATTGGCTACACAAAATGCAATAAAAAGCAATCAGACTGAACAGAAAACTTTTTCCCCTTAACTATATAACTTGATTTAAGAAAATATGATGCGTATGTATAAATCTTAACTTCATTCAGTGGCTTATGTATTGGGCATGATCGGTCATGTATTATGACTCGGTAAGACATGCCTGCTAGAAATTTAGAAAAAATAACCTCTGATAATAGAAAAATTATTAAATACATTTTTGAATAACATGCAAGTACTACAAAGATGTAAAAGGTGGATGGAAAAGCTTATAGGACAAATTAGTGAATATAATGAGGTATGGCTGATACATTCTTGGATATTTTAGTGAATAAGATTAACAGCCCAAATTTAAAGTGTCAAGGGCCATAATCACATACAGACTTGCTTCCCCAGTTCTTGTAATGGTGTGCTAGTAATAGAAGTGAGTGTGTAGATATGTAGACAGCCAGTTAGATGCCTTACATGAAAGGCTGAAAACGCAAAGATTTCTTATGAAATTAGGTAGCATGGTGATTATATACAGATTAGTATTTACCTGCAGATGTACACCAAGGGCAAGGAGAGCAAAGATAGATGGTTTATGATTTGATAATGAGGCCCCAGATATAAATACAACACCTTTTTCCATGCAAAACACTTTCAAACTTTAACAAAAATAATTTTTAGTAAGAATTTCTTTCTTTGTAGCTACACAGCCTTCTTCCTCATAATTAACTTATCTCACTCTTTGGCATTCAAGTCTTTTCACACCTAAACTTCAGTCTCTGCACCAAGAAGCCTGTTCCGCACACCCCTAAGACTTACCCCTTACCCAAGTCATCTAAGACTCGAGCTTTATGCATAAGATCGTTTTATTTAAAAGGGCTGAAGATCATTGTGGACTGCCTTGTTCTTGCAGGTTGTAATGTGCATTTCCAAAAGACCTTATTTCTTGTACAGGCCTGGCGCTTGTTCTGCCGGTGTTTAAGTTCAGGCACTTTTTAGGGGCACAACAAAAACCCAGGCCACACAAAGTTTCAGCTGTTTGATGTCTAGGAAGGCTGCTGTGGACAGGTACCAGGCAAGCTGCGCAACACAGCCGCTTAAACCACAGAAGTCCTGGTGTGGAGTGATATAACCTCAGCCCTGGAGGAGACAACAGCTGTGGGGATGCAACCCCTACTCATTTACTCAGCACAAGCTGGGACATCAGCAAGGCATTTCTGGTCTTGACGCTGGGTGGCACTGCTTGTGCCAGCATTCATTCAAACACACCCATCTGCATTTCAGATAGGAACGAGAGATGCAGTAGTGACACGGATAGCACCAGAATAATTCCCTGAAAAGCTCCAGATTCTTTCTAGTTGAAAAAATCTGGGCTGGTTTGCAAGTCAGGAGGTAAAGCTATCCATTAATCCAAAGTTGCTTTACAATTAGTGTACTGCCTTAATACATCACCAACTTTGCCATTGCTACTGCGATGCAGAACAGTGCATCAGTGCAACAGCCCCATGGTTACAGGGAGATTGGTACAGGTCACAGATAACTCTGGAAAAAGTGAGGAATTGTACTTCCATTAGCACCCTACTCAATAAATCATTCTTTGAAACCTCTAAAAACACAGGGCAAGACAGTAGGCTTGTGCACAAGCTTAAAAAAATAACGTAACTAGCCTACAACTGATAACTAGTGCAAGCAAGATTTTTCCATCAGCATGCAGTATTAGGATTTGCCTTATTCTTGACAGAAAGAATAGTAAACATACAGGAAATTAAATGTCATGATTCAACTGAATTAAACCAGAGACTTTTGTCAGGAACCTGCAGACCAAACATGAAAAGGGTGTGAATTTTCAAAGCATTTATTGTTGACCTAGCTGAGCTGCCATAAATCATGAAACAAGCCACAGCCAAGATCCTGCCTGAGATAGCTTGGTCATGGGGCAGACCAGCATTGAACATGCCTTACTGACCAGGAAAAATAACCCTTAGGAAGAAAATACTTAAATAAGGGTATTTGCAGGTTCAGTTTCTACTTTGATGGTAATCAGGAAGGAACTTGCTTCAGGCTGCTGAAAATGGATGCGGGGAAAACTAGTTTGGGGCTTTATTTCCTCTTTGTCCTCTGGTTTTGTTTTATTTATTTATTAATTCCAAAACTTCAGATATGGGTTTCTGCAGCAGGTGGAATAACAGAACCGACCATCAGTGGGCCAGTCAAGATGAAAAAGATGAATTACACTGTTTCTGAGCCTGTCTTCCTGAAGGGGGTAACATAATCTCCCTCTTTTCACTTTGTCAGGCAGGTATTATTTTTCAGGAATTAACCCAATTGGTCAGGCATGGGGAACGGCTCCTTAGGCTAGCAGATCAGCTTAATCCAGATCTCTTGCATTTTTATTTGGTGAAATACCCTAAAGATTAATCAGTGCCCAGTGCATATGGACCGTGGGAGTGGCTATAGCATAAGCCTTTTAGAAATCCAGACATCTGGATGAAGTGAGCACAGCTTATCCTGAGTGGGTTATATGCTCTCCACTCCTCTAATACAAGAGCAGGATTTGGGTTAAAGTTGAGATTTTTCAGATATGATTTGTGGTTTTAATTTCACAAAGTAGTAGACTCTTTCTAAGTGTGCAGCAGAGCAGCCTGGGAGCAGTCAAGGCCCTGAAAAGCAGCTTCATTTTACTTTGTTTCAAGCAAAATATTGCATTGTTCCATCTCACTTTAAAATACAAGCCTCTAGGGCATACACTGAGCTAGCTTAAGCCAATGTCTCCACATAGGTTTCAAAACCTCACTTCTTGCAAAAAGGTCCAGTCTTTTAAGTGCAGAGCGTTGGTTTCAGCTGGCCTTCAGTGAGATGAGGGACAGCAGAAAATGAGCCCTGACCTCATCTGAACAAAGCATCACTGTGATTCTAGCCCTTGCCCTCCCACAATTCAAAGATCAGGTATACTATGGTATGGCAAGTAGTTTTATAACAGCCTGAAGGAAAGAGGGATAGTCCTGCATACTCATACCTTAGCTGTCACCAATGAATGGGAGAGTAACTGTTTAGGGTGCATCTCCAAAAAAAAGTGTTTACTACACATGTAGAGCTCCCTTGTTTCCTTCTAAGCAGTTCTGGGCAGAGACATATGCATGTGCTGTATAGTGTGTACATATATTGCTTTCAGTGCCCTCAAGATGCACTGCAAATGCACTATGCAGATGGCCAGCACATGGGTGCTACATCTAACATGTTCTGGAGGCATTTGGCTTAGTGTACACATGCAGTCTCTTCACAGCAATCTCCTGACATGACCAAATTCCTCTTACCGCCTGTTTAAAGTCTCAGGGATACTGTTTAAATGCTCAGGGATACCCGGGAGTTTACTAGCCCCAAATGTGCTTCAGATTGTTTCCAGAAGGAATTCTGTTGGTTCCTGTGCTGTACAGATCGAGCACTGCGAACGCCCACTCTGCACCCACTCCCAGCGTGGTGGAAGCTTGAAAAACCTTGACACAGTCCCAAGTCTGTGGCTTTGTGAGCCAAATGTTTCTGATGGAGCCATATATTCAGTTAGCAGAAGGCTCTGTGTGGCATCAGCCAAATCATTTAACTTCTTTATCCATCTGTTAAATGTATACCTATTACTTCACAGAGGGCTGTGTGGTTTAATTTAATTAATGTTTGCAACAGACTTTGAAAGCCTTAGGAGGAAAGTGCTAAACAAGGGCACAGCTTTTAGACTTTAAGTGGGGTTTTGAGCTGATTATGGTTTCTAAAAAGTTTAATTTTAGAACACTGCAACTATCAAGAGACTTGTCCCTGCTCAGGGAGACCACTCTCTGCCCCAGTCTTCCCAACAGGTACATGTGGATGTGGTATAGGTTCCTCTTTCCCTCTGCATAAAGAAATTCGAGATCAATAGTGATAATTATAACGTAGGTCCACAGATCCCTAGCAAATAAAATCCCAATATTTGGGAACGAGAATTTATTTAGGATTTAGAACCTTGCCAACCTCTAGAGCATCCTTTAAAAAATATACTTTAATCCTATCTCAAATGCCAAACAAAAATACCAATTAAATGTCATTTTCTTTAAAAATGAGATGACCTTTTCTAGAAAAGGTGAAGCATTAAATTAAAAAAAACCCACACCTTTAAAGTAAAGAGGAACCAAAACAAAATAACCTCCTATTACATACCATGCTCTCAAGATGAAGCAAACACAAAGATTTAACTGGAGTTCCTACGTACCTTGACAATACTCTAAACTCCATCTGACCAGTGCTACTCTGTAATGATGATTTTCAGACTCTGCTGAAGCCCTGGACTGGACACCAGAGACACCAGTACAGCCCACTAGAGGTGTGCAGAGATCTGGTGTAATTTTTCTTGCCTACAACCTACCTGTGACATGATTGCTGGAAGACTGCACTCCTAACACTATGACACAGCAGCCCACTGGTTTTAATAGCACTTCCCTCTTCCTTTCCACCCCATCATGAGCAAGCTACCCCTCATCAAATGTGGACATCACCTCAGATTTCAGTCTGCATTAGAAAATAAAGATGGCTTTTCCCTTCACAGCCATTTGATTGCATACCTTTCCAAACACATGGGAAAATGGTTTTATAAGCTCAGGAGTCCAATTTTCATTTGTTCAGCCTGCTGAAGGCTGAAGAGTTACACCAGAGATACAGAAATACAAAGCTCAAACAGCGTTCCCTCTAGTAAGAGTGAAATGACATTTCTAATGTCATCAGAGGGACAGCATCAAGGACTCAACATCCAGCACACTGAAGAGCAGTAGACTCCTACTCAAAACAGTCGCTGCACATTCTCCTATGAACAGTTCTTTTGTAATGGCAATGTTTTATGTTGTCTGGTTTGATGGAAAACGTGTTACCATATTTTCACAATAAGCACAACAGGTCATGCAATCACAGTAAGTATTTGTGTCTCTTATTGCCCGAATGCCCAATTAAGTTGCCAGCATTCTGCAAATCATCACAAAACCTGGCCTTTTCTTTCATTTCATGGAATATTTGCCCCCGCTCTCTTCAGAGGGAAAGGTCTAATGTCAACAGTATATTGACTGCTAAATGATATTCTGTTGTGACACACTGTCACAGTGGACAGGATGCAGACATATGTAATGGCTTACATTTCATGTTAGTTACACATGGTGTCTGATCACAATTCTGATTTTCTAATTGCTAATGCCAGAAAAACAGAGTAACACTTGTACATATATATTTATATGTATGTGTGTCTGTGTGCGTGTGCATATATACACACATGCCAAACTACAACTTTGATTGTTTCAGTTAACCATTATCTATTCCTGCTTATACCTGGTGTACATGTCCTGGCCACTTCTGCCACTGAGCAATCCTGTCCTTCTACAAAGGAACCACTATATGGTTCAGGAAATAGGGATTGCTCTGGGATATAGGGTTGCTCAGAGGACTGAAGCAAAATGCACAGCCTTTGACTTCTAAACTAGTGACATGAATCATGTCTCAGCTGCAAATAATTTTCACCTGAGAGCACTGCTTGCTTATAATGGATAACAAAAGATAACAGAAGAATATGATCCTTCTGCATTTGTAAGCAGTTTTGTGTCTGAGCCCTGCATGACTGTAGTGCTACTTACTTATATTAATGTGTACAACTGCTCATTGCACACTAACATACAGATCACTGTCACTCTGTAGGTTTCCCACTCTTCGTATGTTCATGTTTCACCTCCCGGAGCTGTCTTTCTAATAACTTTCTTTTCAATGCATGTCCCAGGTACTTTGCCAAGAAAATGCAAGAAAGAACTGCTGGCAGTAAAGCTACGAAACAGACCGAGCAAGCAGGAGCTGGAAGACAGGAATATTTTCCCAAGGAGGACAGATGAGGAAAGACAGGAAATCCGGCAGCAAATTGAAATGAAACTCTCAAAGTAAGTCTAAGAACAGGGAGGAACCTCCCTTTACGATGGAGAGTCCTCTGAGTACTGTCAGATGAGACACTGTCACGCACCCCCAAGCCCATTTCCTGCAATGAATCATACACAAACTAATATTGCATGTTTTCAGTTCAGTCACATGAAAAAAATCCTAACACCCTCTTCAGTCAGGATTCCCTTGATTTCCGTAGAAAACAAGACAAAATGTGGGAGGCAAAATTCTGCCAAATCTACCTGCAGCTCTGCTGATGTAATCAAGATTTTGAGGTTCTCCAAGAAGGCTAATGCTTTAACAAAAATAATGTAATTGTTTATTAACCTGATTTTGCTTTGTCAGTGCTAGCTGAATTTGAGGATAAAGGCCATTGTTATAGCTGCATATTTACATGAATAAGGGAAAGCTGCTGTATGGATTGGTGGTTGTATTTCTGCTTCAAGGAAGAAGCATTGCGCTCACATGGGTAAGGTGTTTGTGTAAGTCCAGCCGCAGGGACAGCAGGGATGGTCTGGTTTTGATCAGTAACCAGGGCAACAGGGTAGAGCTATGAGAGAAATAGCATTGCTGTGGTGTGCAGCCTAAAGCAAAGATTTAAGGTAACATTTAGGCTCAGGCTGCACCGTTTGGTTTTTCTATGTGTTTTTTTAAGAGCTACATTTAGATATCTGCAAACATGAATATTTTAGATGAGACAAAGTGTATTGTCAAATAATCTGTGCTGCGCCTGCCCACATTGGGACAGTGAGCACTGCTTGCTGCCAAAATGCTTGGAATCAAAATGAGAAACATGAACAGAAGTTCATTTTCAAGGCTTATTAAATATTAAGTATCTCAAGCCTCTCCTAAAAGAAATATTTATTGATATTTAGGCTAGCTCATTCATGTGTGTGCATTTGATTAAACTTTACCTCAGGGGACAGGGAATGAGAAACACACATATGGATCAGAGCACAAGTCCTAATGGACCAGAGTTTACAGAGGAAAACATCACTGCCATCACCACACTTGCTCTCAGCTAAGAAACAAGCTGCTGAGATGAGATTTGGGTGCACTTCATGATGCTCCTGCAACGCTGGAGATGGAATAATCACCTTCCTCCAGCCTCAGTGGTTGCTGGTTATGCTTTGTAGCATGGTAGCACTTTACACCCAAAGGATGGATAACGGTGCATTGTGCCAGTGACAGCACAAGACAGAGCAGATGACAGTCCCTGACACAAAAATCATGTACATCCCATACAAGTAGAAAATATCACATTACAATTTACATTAAGTTCCAAGAGTTACAGGCAGAGCAAGTCATAGATGTGCCACTTTAATACCCATCGTCTTAGAAAGGAAAGCATCATGGACCTTGACTGTGGCCTTGATAATCTTGACCTTGCAAAGCCTTGTGTATTCATTTCAGAGAAATATTACAAGCTGCATTCTGATACTGTTATTCCAGTATTTTGGCCAGTCTATTGCTCATGAAATGTCTTCATAGGTCAGGAGCCTTATTTTATGGCTCTAAAATACACAAATAATGGTTTCCACCCCACTCCACCCCTAAAACCAAGTTGGACCATCACAGAGTATTCACTGAGTGAGAAGATTATCTCATATCCAGCCTCATGTTGCTGAAATGCCTAGGTCACATCTCTTTTCAATACAGCCTGACTTCTCTTAGTGTCAAAGTTCGAATGAAGTTACAGCTTCAGGTGGTATAACTACAAGATTTATCCCTTTCTTTTCATTTACCATGTAGCTTGCTTACTAATGAGCCTGAAGAATTATTTTAAAGGAGGCGTACCTAAAGTCAAGTGTCAGTACAAGGACTTAAAAAAGAAACTGCTCTACTAGTGAAAAAAAGGGCTGCTCATTACTAGAAGCTAGAAAACGTAGTGTCTATAGGTAAATGCAGAGAAGGAAGCCTCCATACTGTCTGCTGTGGTCTTACAGAGCAATCTGTGGTGCAGGCTATTGGTCTCATTGGTAAAGTCTAAAGGATGGCTAAAAGCCATCTTTGTTCCACGTGCTGGAAGACAGACTTGCATTTAGCTCCTTCCTCCTGGAACATGGAAGATTCAGTGCATCTCGGGGAACAGACGGTGGAGAGATTGCTGGAATAGCCAGGAATGGCAAAACAGATTGGGAGCAATCTCCCACACAACTTCCAGCACATATGTGCACTGGCAGAGCTCAGCTCTGCTCTTAACTCATCCACCAGAATAGAACATGACCGTGCAAACAAGCTCAGGTGGTGGATGCATGCAGGAAAATATTTACACCAGGAAAAGTAAGTACATGTCCAAAAAAAAAAAAAAAAAAAAAAGAGTAGTAATAATGTGTACTGGTAAAGGTCAAAGAGTCAAAGCCCTAGAGATATCCCTCTGGAGTTTCTGACTAGGACTGACTAGGTCTCACCCCACAAAACCCAGACCAACCCAGAGTCCTCACTCAGAGCAAACATGTAGCAGTAGTGTGGAAATGTAAACAGACTGGGTAGAGTGAAAATCCTGTATGAAATTTTGAGGTCTTTAAATCCACTTATTTTACTGGTACTTGTGCAGCATAGTCTCTTTGTGACAACTTGGAAGTTTACAGCTAAGGAACGTACTGCTAAGTGTTCAGGTGTGCAGCACTGACCGGGAAGTGGGACCCAATAGAAATGTTTGTTTTCTGTATGATTTTGCCACTATCTATGCAGATAAGAGGACGTTGCTGCTGCTGCTGCTGTACTAGCAACACTTTGATAACAGCAATGGGACTTGCCGGCTCAGTTATGAATCCACATGTACCATCGGGCTATAGACCTGTACTTTAGCACAAAAGAACAGTACAGGCAGATTCAGTGGCTGTCTGCATAAGAATGGCAAGTAAACAGGCAGTTGCTTTCAAGATTAATATTTTTCAGCATGTTTGTAGGGATTTGAAAGTCTATAGCTGTCTAGCAAATTGCCTCAGTCCCACAGCTAACAAAGCCTAGCTCTGTACTCTGGAGGGAAAGCTGTGCTGTCATATACAATGTGCAAAATATACCCAGTAATAGTGCCTAGGTAACTTCAAAAATGGGGAGACAAAAGAATAATGCTTTCTTAAAATCGCTGTATTTTTTAAATGGTTCTGATTGTAATACATTTCAACAGTAATTGTGAACCTGCTGAGAAAACCAACTCTCTGCTATCATGCTGATGAGAGTTTATGCAGTCAAAGCTAAAATCTCTATTTTTCTTCACTTTCCCACTCATTCTATCTCAAAAGAGAGACTGAGGAATTCTGTTATATCTTTTGGGCCTGATTCTCTTTTATGGTAGTGCAAGTCCACTGACTTCAGGTTTATTATTGACTGACAGCAGCATGAGTACAGATTCAAGTATTCATTTTCGTGCATTGCTGCTTTTGAGAAGTGTATTTCCCGTATTTCGTGCTCCCAGCCAATTTAGTCTACCACTTGTTGCCGTGGAAACATGCACTTCTCCCTCCTCCTCCATCCAAATGGCAGCATTCTATTTTCCCCAGATTTCCCTTTCCAGTAGTGTTTCTCCTACTAATTCATGCATCCCCCGCGCCCCAGGCCATGGCGTGCACTTGCCATATTCTACTGTGCATTAGGCAACAGGGCTCCCAACGGGTCTTGGTTCCCACTGTGATGTGTTCGGAGTGCAGATAATAAGCCCTCAATGGAATTCAGTGAATTGAGAGCTCTTTGTGTCAAGAGGCAGAAAAGACATTTGCAAGTACGATTATTTGCAATAACTGCTTTCTGCCTTACAGACTCACTTTGTTCTAAGGGGTTTAAGCTGAAACCTGGGGGAGTAAAATAGTTGCTAGACTGAAGAGTGACGCAGGAAAAGGTTGTTTAATTAAATTTGATATCTGACTGTTTAGAAAGTTAATGTTTGAACTGCCTGGGTGGCTGGTACTTCTCAAGTATGCCTTGTATAACCACAGTTAAAAGACACTCCGTTATTACTTAATGTTTCAATGAAAACATGAATTCCCGAAAAGATTATACTTGTAATTTTCACTTCATGTTCTGTTTCACCTCCTCGGATATTTGCATAAGTAGACACGATGCATTAAGTGGCACTTAAAAGATTATGGAGACAGGAATTCAGATACAGAAGTGTGGGCATCAAAGAAGTCAGAAAGGAAGAATGATGGTTTTGTGGACACAGAATGGAACCAAAACTTGAGCACCTAAAACTGATCTTTACCACATTGAAAATCTTGGCATGGGTAAGTGGATCGTGCTGGGGCAAGGTTTCTTAGCAATGTAAAGCAAAAAAGGAGGTATCTTTATTCAGTACTTTACCACATCTGGAAATCTGTAGTTCTAGTGCTGCCCTGAGGTTCTGGAGAGGCATTTTCAAGTTGACTTGCCCAGAAACTGCAGACGTGGCTAAGTGCCCACTCAGATTAGACCCTGGTTTGTACCTCAGCCTCACGTAACAGAGCGTGAAGTTCACAGTGCTGCTGGAGATAGAACAATACCAAGCAAACAGCACTTCAGATTTGCAGCCTAAAAGCATGGAGCGTGACAGTTCAATGCAGAGCAATCATAAAAGGAAAATTTTACCTATTGACGACACAAAAGCTGTGCCCCATTTCCCAAGAACGGCGTGTCCAGTGCCACTTCCTCACTGAAACATCTCAGTGCAGCTTTGCTCACTGAAAAGGCGCTGGCCCTCCCAGCCGAGATTCAGTGGGAATCTGGATTGAATCCACAGAACTTTGGGGAATACTTTATCTGATTTTGACCAAAAAAAGGGGGGGTGGAGGGGTCTCCAAACTACTAGTAGCCCTAATGAAGAAATTAAGTAGATACTGAACTGAGCCCAGTTCAGAGACTAGCATAAATTCAGCTGGAGATTATCAAGATTTTTTTTGTTGAAGCTCGGACTGTGCTCAAACTCCCACTCGCTGAACTAGAAATCAGGGAACTGCCCTGATTTCAGAAGGCTGGGAAGACTTGACACAGATTTATTCCAGAGACAGAAAGGCAGGGGCAGGCACAGAGAAAAGATCAGCTGTCACACAGCTAATTAGCTGTGTACAGTTTAATGCATTTTGTTCTTATTTGGCAGGAATCATCCAGGTAACCTTGTCACCGACACTAAAAATAACCCCAGCCAGCACAGCGTGGGCGTCTCTGAAAGCCTCAGCTCCTCGCATGAGACGGGAGCTATATATAGAGCTACAATTTAATGCTGTGGGCGTGTGTGTAAGCTGAGGGAGTCTCCCGTTCTCCTTGCTCTGCACTAGACAGCGAGACGAGATGCTGGCAGCAGGGACAGGCTGGGGGTTGCTGTGGAGAACTGCATGTGGCTTCAGTATTTTATTAACAGCTTGAACAGCGACTGAGTGTTTTTTAAACCTGGTGCTGTGTGAGGATTTGGGATTTTTTGTCATATTTTGTCCCTTTTCCATTATGGGCTCGGTTTTTCGGGCTACAGAAAAGAAAAATATTGCAGGGGATAGGTGGGAAGAATTGGAAGAATGGGGAAAGTGCAAGCGATAGCTGAGAGCTTTTGGAGCTGCCTCCAGGATTTAGATGCCCTTCCTTGGTGTCAGGCAGCAATACACAGTTGGAAACCCTCTTAGGTGCCCAGTGACAGACAGCACTGGCCTTACAGCCAAGGGGGCTGAGCTTTAGTGTCTGCTGCCAGTTACTCTGAGACAGTCTTCAAGGATAAAAATCAGGAGGAAAGGTAGAAAGCCCAAGTTTTGTTCGGCATCTCCAAGCAATGAGTCAGTTTAGCCTCCAGTTTACAGGGCTTTTCAGGTCCAAGGGAGCTGCAGTGCAGCTCAAATAAGTTTATTAGAAGAGGTTCAAGTACATCTGTACATGCCATACCTTGACTACCCTGTCCCTTTCTCTTAAGGACTGAAGAGCTCTTGAGATCGGTAGCCTTTGTTCCCTTTCACTTGCAAAAATAGAATGAACTTCACAAATGTGAATCCCTGGTCACTAAGTGAGAAACCTATCTGCCCTCAGTGTGTGATCATAACAGACCCTCTGGACAGAAGCCCTTTAACCAGAGGTGCTCGCTTCAGTAATGAAGCACAGTGCATGCACAATTAATTACGGAGCACCCTGTCAGCTCTGGGCAAGAGTCATGATCTGCAACTGAACCAGAAAGAGCAATTTGGTGTCTCAGACCAGCCCACAGCATGTTTGGCAAAATTTTTTGAACACACTAATTAATTTATAAAGGGTTGCAAGAGAGGACTTAGTCCTGCATGTTAGTTTTTGTTTTGAACAACGTGCACGTGACTCAAAGCTGCTCCCAGGATTCAGCACGCACCTCCTGTTGAAAATGTTGGGTATTATTATTACTTTGTGCAAACATGGGGAAGAGTCATTTCAAAGGGCAATCACTTCTGCCCAGGGACAAGAAAAAGTTTCATATGTCTGGGGCATAGCTGATGAGGGATTGTCTTCTGGGAAGACCCTAACTCCTCACACTGCTCTGTTCTACTTCTCTGGCTCCAGTGCCAGGAATTCATAATCAGACATGTTTTCCATGGCACAGTGAAGGCAAGGGCAGCAGGTCAGTGCGCAGCAGGGAAGGGAAGAGCAGAGCAGCAGGTGTAGACACACAGAGGAATATCCTGGGCCTTTTCTGGGACACAGAGTCAATTCCTTAAATAGGTCTTGTAGCGTAAGTGGCACATGTGAAACTAGAAACAAAAAAATCAGGGTTTAGAAAGCTGTAATGTATCACAAGGGAGCATAATTATGTAAATAAACTTGCAGGAAAACTGCTAAAGCAACTGTAATTAAATAAGGAAAAACATTTTAGGGAAAAAAATAGCGCCCTTGTTTTGTCCTGCCAAACTGCCTACAAATAGCAGCATGTGTTCAGGCTCAGATCCTCTCTCAGAAATTGGGCATCCACACATGCCTGAAGATCTGGGCCCTAGCTCTGTAAAGTGACAAGCAGTCATAAACCAAAGTGGGAATCTCCAGAAAGCCAGTAATTCTCTGTAATGCTTCACCTTACACTGGATTATGATGCGGGTCTTTAAGCTAGTTTGGATCTGCAGCACAAGTAATTACAGAAAGAAATTACTTTAATTTAATTTGCACAGCTTAATTGATAGGGACCACAGTAAGCTGCTTTGGTTGTCACAGCCATTTGTGCCGTTTTATGACAAAAATGTGACCAGAACAAGGTGATCCCTGTGAGCAGGGATTCAGGCATCCACCATGGCAGCCCTCACCATTTATGGGGATGGTTGCTGTGTTGCTGAGATTACTTAGATGGGGTTTTTTTGTTTTTAAAAATGTTTTATGCACTTAATGCCAAGCATTTACTTCACTGTAGTTGAACGAGAAGCAAGATGGGATGGACAGTGTGTATCTATCTGAAAGAAACTGGTGTAAGCAAAATCTCAGCCAGCAGGGAGTTTGGCTGCATGTTTTCCGGTTTTATCATACCCAATTTCAGACTTGCCGCTTGAAAGCGTATAAGAACAAAAGAGAGAGAGGGGTAGTTTTGGTTTTGTGTTGGTTATCTCCCCCAGCCCCCTTTCTAAACCTAGCCAATTTTATAGGCAGACTGGATATAAATGAGTTTCACCATAACTGTTGCTGTGAATGGCCTGCAGAATACCAAAGTGGACAGAATTCACTTCCACAAAATTTGTAGCATGGCTTTTAGACTGGGGAAGGGAAGACGACAAAGCTCCCATTTGCACGCACCATACCTGGAGGGCACACGGCTAGCAGCACGGCCGTATGTTATCACTGATTTATGGGGCAGTGTTGCCAGATGAGTCATCTGCACCTTCGCATGAACTCGAGCATGTTTTTGGACTCTGCGCCAAGAACTGGCTCACCATGCGTGATCCAAGGAAATTGCAATGAATGCAGTGCAGTTGCTGGCCCTCCAAATACTGTGAAGAGTTACTACAGTTTCCTCCTCCTGCAGCTCTGAGCACAACTTCTCTAGCCTGGTTCATTCAAGACCTTAATTTTTGCCAGGAATCAGAGGTTTGGGCTTGCTGCTTTCATATAGAAAAACTGGGTCAGTCTAGAACAGTTTCTACCTTTTTGAAATAACCTTAGAGAAGGCAAAGGGGGTGAAAAATGCAGGAAATAAATATTTAGAAAATGGGGGGGGGGGGGAGGTGAGAAAACAGGTCAGAACAGAAGGTCATTGTTTTTAATCAAACACACCTTAATAAATATTGTACAGTCATATCAATTATTAAAATGTAGTTCTAGCTACATCTTTTTGATTCCATTGCCTGTGCCCACCTGGCAAGCTGCAGCTCTATAATCAGGTCTTGTGGGGGTTTTCCTGTTTATTTCTGTAGCTTGGGAGCTACTTGGGTCAAACACAGCACCGCAAGTTTCCTTCAGTATCTGTTTTTCAGGATAATTAACTCATCAAAGTGGCCAGCACACTTCCTTGACCTCTCCAGACTCTGGAGAGTGGTTTTTTTTCCCTAGAAAGCGCTCTCATTTTCGATCTTTTTCTTTAGCTGCCACATGTAACACACCAAAAGACAAAAAAAGGACTCCCAGATTTATCAGTCCATGGTCAAGTATTTATCCAGTGACATGAAAAAGAAACAGATGCCACCTTTGAAGGTTGAGGACCTCTTTCTGCTGAAAGTCCACTTACACAGAGGACTGTATCAAGGCAACTAGGAAGCACACCTGCTTGAAGAACCAGCATGTTGGTAAAATCTGAGTCTCAAATCACATTAGAAACAGGTTATTTCAATCTAGTTTAGTCCACTGTTGTACAAAGATGTGACAGTTATTTTCTTTGGTTAAAACTATGCAAAATACTACTCAGCCAAGAGACAAACACCAGAATAAAAACATGAGTGCCTCACCATTGAAGAAAAGCCCTCAAAATCAAGGCTACATGGCTTGCAGATGAACAGCCATTGTCATTTGCTTGAGATGATCATATTCATTAAGCAAATTATATTCTGAATGAATTAATACTTCATTAAGTTTTCAGAAATCATACTAAAAAAAATAAAAAGCCAGGATCTCACAACAGTCTCTCCAGATAGCAGCTGGTCTATTGCAAAGAGATCAGGCTAATTTGAGGGTGTCTGCAAAAGCCATATTCTGGCCAGGCTACACTGCAGCCTTATTATGGTAATTATCAGGGGGAGTGGCTACAGTACTTCCAAATACCGCCCAATGGGGGAAAAATCCTCCTTCTCAAGAAAAGGTTAAACAAACCAGTACTAATGTGGTAAGGAAAGTTATATTTATAGGCATCATGCAATTAAGTTTAAAGAAATCTTTTTGCAGCCTGTTTACAACATAAAGGAGAAAGATAACGGAGAATGACAGGCGTGTGGAAATACCAAGCTTAGGTCTAGGATGATCGGAGCAGAAAGCTCGGGGTTAGCAAGACTTTCTAGGGGACTAAAGGCTCAGCACTCAAATGCAGCATTACCTGTTACTTGCTGTGCATCAGCTGCAATGAAAAAACACGTTACAAAAGCATAGAAAACCAGTGTATGATGGAGGTCATTTGCAGAGAGGCAAGGCCTGTCCTAGCTTTGATGAAGCCACTGCAACCTTGCATTGCTCTGCTTCGCATCCCCCTATCCTAGCAGTCAGACAGCAGACAGAAGGCAACTGTAAGGAGGCATGGGTGCAGTAAATTGAATCCTTTCCTGAGAACATGGAGACCTCACAGAGGTTTTCTTTTGCAGCCTTGCACTTTGACAGTAAAAGACAGGGTATGTTGTACCACAAGAAATCATAGCAGTAGTGTCAAAACTAAATGCTCGGGTCACTTGGAAATGTCACATAATTACATTCTTATATTTTATTCAGCTGAAGAACCCAGATTTCAAAAGCTCAGAAATTTCCGTCCTGACTGAAATTTGCCAGCAACCTCTATTTGGATTTACACCACCATAATTAAACACAGGATCCTAAACGGAAATAGGGAGGGTCCCAAAAAGCTTTGGGGAAGAGCAGACAGAATACGAGGATGACATTTTAAAATTCAAATCCTCCCTGCATTTTCATTTAAGTTAGCTTGTCTGTAACGCTCAGTGTCATGCTTTGTAGCATCAAGTGACAAGTCATACTCCTCACACAGCCCAATTTAAAACCAAAGAAAAACAGAATCACAAAAATACTATTTACAGTGGGAAGTGAATAAATCCCTGGAGAGTCTGCAAGTCTGGCTTTCCAGACAAGCCACTTTGCCACTTTTTCCTATTGTGTACAATAGAGATAACCATATAGAGTAGATCTCATAGTGCTCTGCAAAGCTGCTGGTGAAATAACTACAAACCAGAAAATTATACCTATCATTGCGACCGGGGGACTCACAGAGTGCTTGGGCCACATCTTTGAGTTGTCAATGGAATTTTTCATTTCAGTCTGCATGCTGATAGCAGGAATGTTCTTTGCATTGAAAATCAACAGATAACCTCAAGAGAAATTCTGAAAAAAGCAAGGTATTAAAATAAAATAAATGGGAATGCAGTAAAGAAGCATTGTTCAGAGCATGCAAGGCCGTGTGGCCCTGGCCAGCCTTGGCTAACGACAGCATGAGGGCAAGCTGTTGGTCTAGCTCTGTGCTGAAAAACACTGGGCTAACAATAGCACGCGTGAGAGAAACAGCAAGTAGTACAACAGATGGTGATCTGCTATCTGAAGGCAGGGATATCCCATCCTCTTGGAGATGCTGCGTGGGTGAGTGACAGAAGAGAACCAGAAAGTACTTGTGTTGCCAGGGAGAGCGTTCCCAGAGAGATTCCTGCAATTGGATAGCAGGCGTGCAGTCATACGTACGGTCCCAGCAGGGACTGTCTATCCCAGAAGCATTTGCAACTTTAGGAATCACTACCATTTAGTTTTTTCTTTAGGGATTACACAAAGCCAAGAGCACACTGCATTTTCCTTGATTTACTTCAGTGATTAAGAAAGCTATCCCTTGGTGTAAAGCCTGACGTTGCAATCAGTTTGGAAAGTGCAATGGCATGCCCTCTCCTCTTAGGGTCTGAAGCTGCTGGGTGAGTAAGCTCACACAGGTTGATATCACCAGCACCGGGGTAAATCCTTGCTGTGGCTTTATGCGACACTTTGCAATGGCAAATATGCCTACAGATGTGCATTTGGCACTTCATAGACTGCAGAATGCCAAAGGGTCCTTTATATACAAATACAGGTTACAGGGAACAGAAGTATATTCTCCAGAGCTCACGTTGCGTGGGGAAATTCTCAACAGCTTCTATCCATGGCAAGAATGGCCACTCTCGAACTATTTTGCATTAAATGAGGGGGTGGAGAATTTATGTATCGTCAGCAGAGGCAGGCTGACAAACTACGCATACCAATATTTCTTTGCCTGCTCCCTGCAAACCCAGCTGTGGTTTCTTCCAGTGACCCAAAGCCCACAGTTGTACATTGCAGTGACATCCGTTGGTAGGGGCAACTGTTTATAGGCTAAGTGGACAGTATTGCAGGTTCTTAACGCTAGCTGTGCAACAGTGAGCATCCTAGCTGAATTCAGGACATTTTGGGACACTTCCATCCATGTACAGTATCTCTATTTGACAGACTCTGAAATGTAGCTAGTACTACAGTCCAAACTGACATGGCTTTCTGTCCTCCTGTCCCTGTTCCCTCTGACTGTGGTGGCTGGAAATGCATTCCTGGCTGCCCAGGAAGTCGAGTCATGAGCCTACAGACATTTCATTTCTTAGAGGGCTCAAGGAGGCTGGCAACCCAGCCTCAGCTTCACTAGAGGAGATCAAGAACAAGCATTGTATTAGGCATCATTTACACAGGGAAGTTAAAACCTAGCTTATTTTTTCTTTCTTTTTTTTTTTTTTTTTTTTCCTTTTTGTACATATCATTACCCAATAAGCACTCAGGAGTATGCAGCTGTTCCACTAGGAGTTTTGGAAAGCCTCAGTAAAGTGGCAGTCCCCACCACTGGGCTAAGCCTTGCTTCTGGTCTACTAGTGATTGACTTGCAGACTCCCTGCTGTTGGTCAAACAGTTGCTATCGGATTTGATTTTAGTATCACTTCAGCAGTGGCAGATGTCTTTATTTAAAATAATATACTGGTAACACATACTTAACAGGATAGAACTAAACCCCTGGGATTTATATAATTCCTTTTGTTTGCTTGTCCTGAAGCACCAAATCCACAATGTTCTCAATTTGCCCAAATATGAGATACGCAACATCGCTTTTTTTTTTTTGTTTCTGTGGGAACACAGGGCTCCAGAGTTTTACTCCTGCTTTGGAGAAAATAAAATAATAAAAAAATCTATTGCTTTGCAATGAAACACTCTTCACCATTTTCAGCGACCTGCACAGTGTGACCTAGATCATAAGCAGCATGTGGTTTCAGTTGGAAGACCCTTCAACATACATTTTCATACACAGCCTTGAGCCCCCATCAGCCTTCAGCAGAGGAGTTGTGCTGGGAGTCTGAACCACTTGCGCTGTTATTTTGAAGAGTGTGTTCTTTCAGCAGTTTTTCTTGCTGAGCTATTCTTAGCTTGAATGTATTCCCCAAACCAGTTCCTTGCCCAGCTGCAAGGCAAAGCAGAAGCAAGAGCAAGTGGTAGTGCTGCTCACACTGACATTGCTACCAAAAGAAACACTCATTGAACTACAAACTCGGAGAATGTCTTTGGCTGAATAATCAGTTGTACTTTTGTCATCTTGATAACTAAATATTGTAATTCTATTACAAACAGTGCAGGTCCACTATCTATCAGCTCTGTTAAACCAAAGAGTGGGGGAGCAGACGGGAGGGAGAAGAAAAGCTCCTGTTCTGAAACGTAGGCGTGTTAGTTCTTGTATATTAACTAACAGCTCAACTGAAAATGAAAACCCTTACATTAAGTTGTTCCTGGAATGTGCCACAATATCATCCGAGAGTCCTTAACTGCATGTTGAGAGAGGTACGAAAGCAAAAGCCTCCTGAAGGTGACTGAAGGAAGCTCAGCATCTTCACTGAACTTTGCAGCAAGCCTTTGAACTGAGAGACAGGCTCTGCTCTCTGGCTGTGCCTGGCCTTTCTTCCTCACACACTGAGAGAACTAGGAAACCAAAGGTCAAAGGCAGCAGGACTTTCACTGGTGGTGAAAACAGTGATTACCGTAAAGCCTTCTCCATCTGAAGCCTCTGACATAATTAGAGCCTGGCTCTACAGGTGTATTTCAGCCCACACAGTGCTTATCACTAAGTGACACTCTGCAATAGCAAACCTGTCACAAGGATGTAGGTCGTTCAGGGACAGTGGGTTATGATACAAGGGTCACGCTGGGCAAGCATGTAGTTTTTATTCCAACTGAAATCTGAACTCCCCATTTGCAGGGCTTCTATCATAGAAATTATAATGATGGACAACTGTAATTGCCTGGGAGATGAGCGACAACTGAACTCTTGCTGATTTGCAGCCTTGAAAATCCAGACAGAACTAAAGGCCAAACAAATGAATGAAATACGTAATTAAGGCAACATATACAGTCTCTGCATTTATCCAGTATCTCCTACTGGACACCCAAAGGCAGTTTTCTTATTTGGATGCAAAAAGTAGTTTATGAAGGAACCTAGGCACAAATACCTGGCAATTTTAAAGCAGTAAAGTTTCTGAATGTAACTCGCAGAATCTACCATACCAACTCACCCTTTTCATACTGCTCTTTAGCCTCCTACTATCAGAGAATTGCAGCAACTACTCTTGCCCTGTTACGGGAAACACCGGCATGTCACTCAGCTACCACTTTTCACATACTCCAGAATTACCTTGGGGTAAAAACAAGTTCATGTCTTCGTGTCTGCCTTCTAATTCTGTACAGACTGTAAAAGGCAAGTCCCTCCTACCAAGGATTTACTACTACCCGTAATTGTACATTACAAGCAGTACTGCACTGCCACAGAGCAGCGTGTGGGTGACTCAAAGCCCTGGCACACAGCCTCTTCACAGCTACTTATAGGAAGGATGAAAATAAACTTCTTGTTGAATTGAACATGATGTTCTGGTAATAGAGATGCCAATTTCAGAGGCAGAGCCTTTGCCTCCTGATGGGCAGCAGACACAGGCTGCTTTATAAGGAGCCAGCACAGGGCACTCCCATTTCTCAGCCCTTTGCCTGGGCTGGAGCTCTCTTGCTAGAGGGATCCTCCCCATCACCCCCCTTCCCGACTTTATCTGCAAAACTGCCTGTCACAAGAGACAATCGATGCAATTGCTGCTGGCTACAGCTCTCTTACTGGAGGCTGGATTGATTGCTCACTTGTCAGTCCAGAGTCCACGGGCACATGCACGTGTCCAAGCCTACCCAGTCTACCCCTCCCTTTGCAGAAGATTATCAGAATCACATGGACCTAACTAAGGAAGAGCAGAAAAAGGATTCCAAAGTATGTCTTTTGCCTTCAGCTACAAATCCAAAAGAGGTTCAGTTTTATGACAATCATACATACAGATACTGTGCAGCAGACTATGTGAAAATATACTTGGGAAACAAAGGAATACATTTTGCAGACAGGTAAGAAAGCCCATGAACAAAGAAAGTGAGCTTTTCTACACTGTATTCTGCTGAACACTTGCTAGGGTCTGCCAGGCAGGTGAGATTGCAGATTAGTAAGAGGAGCTAGAAAGGAAGGACTGTCTGAGGTGTGGGAAGTCAGCATAGCCCCGTATGCATACTGGTGGGCTGTACCTGTTCCAAATTTGTCTCTCATCAGCTATTCAGTGCCCGTACCTTCAAGCCCACAGCTTGCTGTGGCTTTGCTGAGGTGCAGTTCCCACAACGGACAAAGCAGACACTGCTAAGGTTAAGTATGAGGGCAGAGAACTTGGCAGCGTCTCCTGCTTGTAGGGCATATTGATGCATTGCCCATCTGATAGCAGACCCTGGGATCCTGGTGACATGCAAATCCTCAGAGTGCAGGGGATTCAGAGTCACCTGTAACAGTCCAATACCATCAACCTTGGTGTAATGCTGGTCCCAAGACGTTAATTCCCTCAAATGTGAAGGGGACAATTTGACTGTGTGAAGTAAATATTGATCTACTGATCAGCAGTCACAGGCACATGTGAGAGTCACTGGGCTCATGAACATGTGACATTGCTCCAGAGGGGAGCAGCAATTAGTGGTTTTCCCCTTGAAGCTGACTCCAGTGTCTGCACTCCTGCATGTGTCGAACACATTAGTTAGCAGGCCCTCAGACCAGACTCTTGTGGTGGGGGGCTGCAGCCCACTCCACCAGACCAGCCAACAGACACTTCCCCACCCATGGGGCTGGAAGGGGCATACTGATTAGCTCCCTGGGCAGCCTGTTTTGCTACAATTACACACTGCACATGTACCATCAAGGGAAGCAGCCAGACACACATAGATTTACTGCCCTCTTGGAGCCAGCATGGCACACTCATGAACGTCACAGGATGCCCATGTGCACACTGCATGGAGAAAACAAATGTCTTGAGGCCATGTGCAGGATCTCAGCACCTGCAGTACTTTGAGATCAAGAGTGCACATGGCTGTACTGGCAGGGCTGTGGCAATATTGATGACAGTCCATGCATTTACACCATGGGGGATCTAGGCAGAGACAGGACTTGCCTGCAAGTTACTTGAGAGTTTTCAACAAAGTTTCAAGGCCCTTTGAAAAATGGCTGGCCCTACACAGGTGCTCAGAGGGAACACTCCTGCCTCAGCGGGCAGTGCAAAACCACACAAACCTAGATTATAATATTGCCCAAGAACACAACAGTATTAATTGGATGCTTTTCCCAAAAGCAAGAAATAGATATCTAAATTTAAATCAACTGGAAAGAAACCATTACTGCAACACAACAAAGTGGTGCACTACATTAGTGCTCCCAGGGGAGCTTATAGTCACCTCACTGAGGTGACTCCCCACGTGAAAAAACAACAGAAAGCACAAGACTCACATATCCATGTCCATATCCACATCCATGTCCACATCGCAACAATACTGGAGTCTCATGCCAACCTCAGACCTTCAAAAGGCTTCAACACGAAGAGCTGCAGAGCAGCATGGCAGCCAGGCTGGATGCAGGCTGGCCCCCCAGTGGAGCCCTGCAACCACCCACACTCAGGTGTAGGTACTTTGCTGATACCACAGGAAACGAGACAGGACTTTGCTTTGCTTCAAAATGGCCCGTGGCTCTGTAATATGAAATCCCCTTTGCACAATGCTTGTGGGGATCATTCACAGTGGGTTCAGTTTTTACCCTTGTCAAAGGCTCCTTCATCTCAGGTGCTTGCTTCATTCTCTGGGATCACACAGCAGCTCCCCTGCTGCGATGCAGTCTGCTGATAGTTGATATTTAGCTGGAGTTTGTTTCCTTTAAACATAAGAGATTTGAGCATCCCCTCTCTAGAGCCTCAGTCTCTCAGTCCCCGCTTCCCGGCCTGCAGGCCCCAACAGGGGTGTGCAGGGAGCCGGCTGCCATTTCCCCAGGCCGGGTTTCCCTGAGGTGTGGTGGTGCTTGCCAGGCCATGGCGCTGCCCCTCTGCAGGGCCAGATGGCCGCCTTCTGAGGAAAGGCAGCCAGTTCGACATTTTCTGGTTCTGTCAGAGGCACGTTTTCATGTTTCAACAGCTTCAGAGAAAAATATGAAATAAAGATCTGAAATAGAGCGTTCTTGCTCAAGAAAGCACGCAGAGCCCCACGGTGCCCAGAGAACAGCTCACCCAAGCAGAGGGACAAACCCATCTGAAATGGTTTCTTACTTACAAGCTCCCTTCAAGAGGGACATGCATTTTTGACAGGGGTAACCTGCAGCTTCCCCTGCGCTATGCCGCGCTGCTGGCCTGATAGGAGCCCTCAGACGTGTGTTTGTCCTTATCTCGCTCTGAGCCCAGGTGCAGGTGAGTTCTGAGGGCCGTCGGCGGTATCTGGGGGGACTGTGAGTCCCCTTCTGAGGAAACAAAGCGCGGCTGGGGCTGCTTAGGCCCCCATGGGGGGATGAGGCAGCCTCCTCCGAAAGCAGCTGAGCAACTCAGGCGGGACAGGGTCTGCTCATGCAGTAAATACCCACAGCAGCAACTAGTTTGTTGCTATGACAGACAATCAGGCAAGGCAGTACACCCTACGAGCAGGCACGCTCCTCTCCGGCCATGGAAAAGACCCTCCTGCAGAAAGGGCCTCGCCTCCTGATGTGCTCCAGCGCAGCTCAGCAGAGACACATGGCCCACCTGGCCCTCCCTCGCCCAGCCGGGCCGGGCTCACAGCCGCTTCCCCTCCCTACAGCCAGCAGCCCTTGGTGGAGGCATCTGGAGTCCTTCACCTTCACCAACTTGTGCCGTTTCCCCTTCGCCCAGAGCCCAGCCACCACACAGCACAGCTCTCATGGCAGAGAAAGCAAATGAAAGGGGTTTCTGGGCAGAGAGAGGCTTCTGAACAGCAAAAATAATCGACAGAAACAAAATGTCCCTACACCCTGGTAGCCACAATGTCAGTAGTGTTGCCACTTCCCGTTGTTTGATCATGACTCTCACTGTAGGTGGTGTTTTCACTCTATCCCCAGCTTCCCGAAATCCTGTTAGAATTTAATTTTGAAGGAAAGTCCACATCTAGTTTCATGACTATGACTAAAAGCTTGGAAGTGTAGTCCATATCTCTGAAAAACTCAGGAAAAAAATGCAATGTCCTCTTGTGTATATATGCCTGTGTACATCTGCACCTTTCCCTTCAGTTATGGGTAAAGCTGCGGGTGTGCACAGAAATATGTTGTTGTCTCTGGGCACCTACCATGTATTTATCAAAGCCAAAAGGGAAACAGGGTTTAAAATAATTAACCATCACACACATTATAACTCTCTCCATATAAAAATACACAGAACGCACATATACGTATGCATTCTCATACTGCTTTAATAATTTCTGTTAGGCTTTTAATCCCCCAGGTTAAAAGGGGCCTCTGAAATCTAATGTACAGATTCTGGGAACATCTATAAATCTCGCATGGAAGGGCTGTAATTAAGAATGGCTTGAGAGGGAGGCGTATGAGCAGCAGGCCGGGTGGATCTTTCATTTGCAGATAAGCTCTCTCAGTAAGTCATTCTTCCCTGATCTATATTATAAAATGCACGTTAATCTCTTTCATACAAAATTTAGCCAGAGTTGTATAATTTCTGAGACATACAGGGAAATGAGTGAGGAGGGAGGAGTCCAAAGATAACAGGAATTAAAAATACATGTTTAAAGCCTTTCGTGGGGCATTTCAGCATCATTCCTAATTCAGTTTGGATTATGGCAACTTCCACTGCTAGAGTATCTGACTCATTACTCCATAAGAGAAATCCAGAGACCCGGAAAAAAACCTTAGGTGATACAAAATGTTAGGTGGGAAGAATGAGAGTTAGGCTGTAGGTGTTTCTAAGCACAAAAGCTCATCAGCTAAGTTTTCTGTTGGTGTGAATTTGGTAGAGTAGTTGTGATGCCTTCCTGTTACCAAAGATGAGAACCTTCCCAGTGATCTCAGGGAAATTAATTTAAAAAAGGAGTTGCATTTGTATTTTGCGCTGTTGGTCTGGTAACAGATGAATACAGAGTTGATTTTGAAGGTGTATTTGGTAAAGCTTATGACGCAAGGTAAAATTAGAATTAGGTACTTTCACTGGTTCTTTTACAGTCTGTTAACAGTTACTTCATTTTTTCATCTCCCATATATTTGATAAAATGTAGATCTTGTTACAGCATCTCTTTGTAATCATTCCTTTATTTCCTGTACACAGTAGAGGGATAACTACTGTAGCAGTGATTTGCAGTGTGGTCCCTGCTCTGAGTATTTCTTTGTCTCTGTAACTTTATCTCTGGCTCGGCAACATCTGCTGAAGAGGAGACAATGAGAATCCTTAACATTGCCAGATCGCAGGCCAGAAAGCAGCACAAACTCTTTCCGATCTGCTTGCTGGATTATTACTTGAAAGCTAGCAAATGCAGCATGTGTGTGTCTGCCTAGGGGAGGGGTTCAATTACCTGGGATTCTCTGCAGATATTAGCAGTGTCTCATGGGCAAGTCTCATTTAGTATGCAGAATAAAAATCGCTATGGCACTGATCATATGATTTGAAGACTCAATCCTGAAGCAGCACTACTGAAAAGGGGAGGTGAAACTGCACAAGACACTCCGTTCAGACAGCATGAGGCTGTGAGCAGCACACGAATTTTATTCAGCAGGCAGGGGGAGAGCTGCTGGTTAGATGTGTAGTCAGGAAACCACGGGAAAGCTTTATTTCTGGCAAGTCTGCATTTTGTCAGGATGCACCACTGGTGTTACTAGAAAAAAGGAAGCCTGCAGCTACATGAGATTAAAAGGTAGAGGCAGTGATAGCTAGAGAAGACCACTGTGAAACTCATTTGATAACTACCTTAAATACCCCCTCAAGAGGGAATTTAACTGTTGGAGAACGCTGGTTCCAAGTGACTGTCTGGAAAGTATGGTGAAAAGGATGCATGTTCTGAGGAAGCGCTTCACTGACAGCAGAGCAAACTAGAGGAGAACTTCTACCTGCATTGCTGACATTTGGGAAAAATAATATAAGAAAGCATTCTGGTGCCAGGATTCTTTTTTTTTTTTTTTTTTCTTCCTGAGCCCTGGAGAGGGATTCTGTAGTCCCCTCCCTGAGGAAAACACCAACCAGAACTCAGAATACTGCAGACTTTCCAAAGAACAGGCATGGTACAAAATGTGATTTTGGTGTTTTTCCGCAGGCGACTCAGCCAAAGACCTGCTGTTGAGGAGCTAGAAAGAAGAAATATACTTAAACGTGAGTATTTTTTTCCTAAAGTATTTTATATGTGTTTGTTGAAACCAGTGATTGCATTTGTAGAACATATTTTTAAATAAACAAATTCATTCACTGGGATTATTTTCTATATCTAAAAGTTTTAATTTTTCACATGTGCTGGTTTAAAATACTACAGGAATCAGAATTTACAACTTGATAAAGGCATGCAATTTAGTACAGAAAAGAGTGATTTGTTCAAATTTAGGCTTTCAAATAATTTTCATTCTGATTACACTGTTATGGACGTCTCAGAGGGGAGTACAATCTTTGTGTCACCGAGTACAATGAGAATTGCACTGACATTTTTCACGACGTGGGCTGTCATGGCAAACCATACACTGAATACCACCAAGTGGAATGGAGAAAGCATCCTTGCAGAGGTGTGGTTCTCCTAGCAAGTCCATTTGTTCATATCATTAGAGATCTTCCCAAAGCCAAGACAAAGGAAGATCACTCCGAGATATGAGAGTTATTGGAGGGACAGTTCCAGGCCTGTTACAGATGCTGTCCCAGAGGAATGTTCTCAACATCTCTCAAATAAAAACAAGGTAGAAACTTGCAACTCTTTTCTTAAAGATTGGTGCTCTGACCTGGGGATCAAACAAGTGATGAACATAATCCCTTTCCTTAGAAGTGCTGGGAATCCTCTGAGTTGGGGGAAGGTGAGAGTGAGCTTTAAAATTGTTTCCATTATGGGTCTCAGACAGGAGAAAGGGGGAGGCCATCTGCTTGAAGGAAAAATATGTTGCTTCTCTTATTTTCATGGCCTATTTAGTGTTGAAAGACAAAAACCGGAATGATGTGAACAATAGCTTGTTTCTCATTTAAACAAGCATAAAACAAAGCCACATACATTTATGTCATACAAGCAATGCTGCCTATGCTATTTAATTCATATTTAAGTATTAATGTGATTGCAATTTGGTAGGAAAAAAGTTACCTACATTTTGTTACCTAAAATTTAATGTCTCAGGACTCTCTTAGTAGTTCATAGAAAAAAAACCCCACTTACGCTCTTGCCATTGACGTTATTGGGTATTTCATTTCACTTTTAACACAAAGGAATTCCACAGTCAATTTATATAACATATATCAGTATTTTCAGTACTGTTCCAGTGCATACATCTTATTATACTGTGTGCTATATATCTAATATGTGCATAACTAAACGAGGAAAAGGACACATTCTTTGCAAATGTGAATGGATGAACTTGGCCTGTCTTCTACCGCAAGAGACAAGAAGCAGCAGTAACCCAAGATTCTGAAATATGTGGGGCCACATTTTTAAGAGTCAGTACCCAAGATCTCTGAAAATCTGTTTCTTTGGGATTTTCCCTGGCTAAGGAAGAGCTGATCTCTACTAAAAAAAAAAAAAAAAAATCTGTTTCCTTAATGTTTACTTTTTGAAGTGTGCTGGTTACATCCTTAATCTGGGTTAAACTGACCAGCTTTAATAATAAAAAAGTTTGAACACATTCATATAATGAGCTTAGAGAGAGATAAAGCAGAAAGAAGATAAAGCAGAATTAAAGGTATTTCCTGAATGCCAGCTAAACATACTGGTCTAGATTTGTATCTCATTTAAAGAGCTCCCGGCATGGAGCAAATTTATTGACTTCAGTTCAGGCTTTATACAGGTTCAGCTGAGATCAGAACCACCTCTATTTTATTTACCTCTTCCATTATATAGAAAGCTAGGTAATCTGGTAAAGAGCTGAGGTCATCATGTAGCTGTGTCAGTTGTAATCTTAGAAGGCTGGACAGATGCAACAACTCTAGGCTCAGTTTTGAGTGAATTTGGAAATTAGTAAAGTCTCCTTTTATTAATATGGGTATCAACATTCTTGTTATGGGCTTTAAAACCACCCGGATTGGGTCTGACATGCAAAGCTGTAGCAGTATAAATGCCCTTCAGTGAAATCACTACAACCTCCTCCAGGTTGTAAGGGTTTGTACAGTTGCATCCTAAGTTTCCTAACAGCTCTGAAGTTCATAATACACTCTGCTAATGCAAGCAGTGCTAACCCCAAAGCTGTTTTAAGGACTAACCATGCACATTTGCACAACTCTGTCCAAATGAGAAGCATATTGCAAGAGCCTAAGTGCAACTGCTATGTTATTTTAAAACAAATCTGGGTAAGATTAAAAAAAGTGACGACTTACCTCCCTTAGGGACATGTTTCTGAGTTAGAAGGAATACTTAAAAAGGAAACGTAAAGCCATCACTTTCATACAATTTTGTTGATCTTCTAAGTCCTTTACTTTAGCTATAGAAACACTGCTGGTTTACCACAAAGGGTGAAAAGCATACGACCTAAAATCATGACCGAGGTGTTCACGTGCGTTCTTCCTGTATTCAACAGAAAGCTAACATTCACGTTCAAGAAGGTAGCATCTCTTAAGTCACACGGCACATTCCCCGGTTCCTTCTTAACACCAGGAATTGTTCTAGTGTCACGCACACCTAGGAGTGCCCAGAATAACTCACAGAGCAGCAAAATGCATTACAGTACCACACGTGCCAATTCATAATTGGGAGCATCTCTCTACTGGGATTTATAAAACCACCCTCACTAATGAATGGATCCAAGTGTAGGCAGAGTGATGTTGATGGGAAAAAACCTCTCTGCTTTGTCTGTGTAATAACGCCTGAGTTTCATAATGCCCTTGCTAGCATTTCCTATCAAATCTTGGTTTATTTTTTCCTACAAGAACTATTTATTTCTTGAAGCTGGGAATAAGTACTGAACCCGAGTGAGTGTCTCATAGAAATGGGTCACTATACATGTTCAGTATATTTGGAAAGGCATTTTTTGATCTGAAATGTGTATTTGTGGTGTTTATTTAGGAATTCTCTCAGTGCATATCACAGTCATATTAAGAGAATTTTCTGTGGCATGGTACCTTTTTAAAAATACAGATATAGATAGTAATATCTGCTCTAAAAGGGGTGAATTAAAACTGAATGAAGCGTATTTGTAACTTCTTGCAGGTATCTCTGCATCTTAGAATACACCCTACTTTTTAAAACCTGTTCTCTTTTTAAATATTCCAGACTTAAATAGCTGCTCATCCCTGACAGAGCGCTAATTTTAGCTGCCCTATTCTCTTTTAAATTTGTGTGCCTTACCACAAAATTGTAATATAGCACATTATCGCATTTTAGATTCAGTTGATCTACCTTTCTACTATAGCCAGTTGTAGCTATGCACTACTATGTTACTTTAAATAGATACTCACGACTGCATTTCAGTGAAATCTAATGAGCATAAAAATAAGGGAGAAGAATACTTCATTACTAAAAATATCATTTTGAAAACTCATCTGCAGTGCTAGTGGGGTTTTCTTTTTTTGAGGCATATTAAAATCACGTGTGCTTTAACACTAGAAATACCTAATGGAAGTGGTATAATAAACTTCATGCTAGTATCTAGAGAATCCCAGAAGAGTTAAAACATTTTCCTCTAGGTCTTCATCTTTGTTCAGGGCATAGGCTTACGCCTTAATTTAGTAACAGATAGTACTAGAAATAGAAATGCCATTAACTCATTTCCTAAGGCAAGGGATATATTTCACACAGTGTTACAACACTCCAGTCTATTTTTAGACCCCGTGTGTAGGAGTTATCACGGCTTGAATGTTAATAGGCGCTACACACAAAAGCAAGCTGGCTTAGGGCAGAATGGAACGCTACAAAAGAAAACCCCGTGAGGATAGAGAGGTTCTAATGTCAGTGGCATATCCTGAATAGCAGAGGAAAAAAAAGCATGCAACTCAAAGATAACAGTGGCAGTGTGACCACCTAAAGATGTAGCTGAGAATAAGGTTATGCAGGAAAGAACAGTTTCCCTGGAGCTGCTGCAATAAGTCTTTTCAGAATCTACAGCAGTGAATGGCTCCAGCAACGTGGAGAATAAAAAATGATGATTAACTATGGAATATTTTGATTTTCCTGCTAAATTTTATACAATTGGAGAGATTGTGTGGCTGCTGTTGTTTTATTAAATCTCCTTGGAATTGGGAGTTTAGAGCACAGGGAAAGCTGACACTGGCACCAGTACATTGGCCTTACAGAGAGGTTACTATATCTTCTAACGGAGAACCAGAGTGATGTACTGAACTAACAAAACCTACTGCTAAGGACCAGCCACTAATTTTTCTATGCTCTAATCTTTGTTGCCTGGAACTTTGGAAGCTACTGATCCTCCTCATGAGGAAAGTCATCTTTTTTTTTATATTCTCTGCAGAACGAAATGATCAAACAGAACAGGAAGAAAGAAGGGAAATCAAACAGAGACTGACAAGAAAGGTAAAATCTTGCAATACCTTCTATTAGTTTTTAGAAATTTAGCAAAGCTAATATAACATCGGCCCATCATAGAGGTTGTTACTACACAAACCCTCCTTAATATATACTCTCCTCAGCAGCGTCTGAGGTAGTGGTATCTAGTAACAGGACTTAAAAATATCTACCTTATCTCAGCTACCTGAGGCTTAGTAGAATATTTACATATAAACTTTAAATTAGAAAATGGCTATTTGCTTGCACACTGTATATTTTGCAACTCTGTTGGTGGAAAAGGACCACTTCATTCTTTGTAGCCCTCGGTAGCAGAACTGACTCCCTGCTGAGCACCAGGTGTGCTCCCATAACAAATTTCTCTTTGCTTTTAAGGTATCCTCAGAATCAGAACTAGATCTTGTTATTGTTCTGTTCCTAGGAATCTCTACTGGAATTATAAGCCAAATATGCTGATAACTTGTTAAAGCCAAATTGAAATTCTTACAATGGGTCCGGTCCTGAAAACCTTACACAGACAATCTGCTGACTGTAGTAGAAAACCCCTACAGCATATGATAGCATACACAGATCATGATAAATTCATTACAATTCCTTTACATATTGTAAATGTATTTTATCAATATCCAGGTTAAAATATTTTCCTCTTTTGTCCATTATAAAGCCACTGTGCTGTGGCCCACAACTCCATTTGAACCATTATTACTCTCCTAACAGTCCTCTGAGGCACTGAATATTTCCCTGGAATTTCCAAGGGCTTTTTTTTTTTTCATATACAGAAATGCACACTAAGCCAAGATGGAACGCAGAAAATGTTGCACATTTGTTGATATGTTTGTATTAACACTGCTTTTATTTTACAAAACTATTTAATACAGCTTAACCAGAGACCTACAGTTGATGAACTAAGAGACAGAAAAATCCTGATTCGATTCAGCGATTACGTGGAAGTGGCAAAAGCACAGGACTATGACAGGCGAGCAGATAAACCGTGGACCAGACTATCAGCAGCAGATAAGGTACTGACATAATTAAAATGACATATTATTGCTTTCTAATTGCTTTGTCTATAATGATAGCTCAGATTCTGCAAAAGACATTTAACATCTGGGATATTTAATCTCTGTAAATGTACCATGATTTTTGATGCTGAAACCACACTGACCAATGCATAGTCATAAAATTGCTATTTATAAAAATGCTTATTTAGTACCGTAAAGGCTTCTACCCAGCCTATTAACTGAAACAAAAAAACAAAAGGTGGATACAATCTTTCTTAACGTTTTAGGGCCACAACTCAAAACCACTTCCAGCCAATGCAATATTAATGTTTATCCTCAGACTGGAAGTTTTGTCCCAAACATGCAAATACCCTCCACTATGTTTCTAAACATGCAAATATTTCCTTTCCTGTTTCCTAGGAATGCTGAAGGGATCACTTGATCCCACGTTTTCACAAGCATAAACACACACTCGCGTTTGATCCCTCACGTACCTGCCACATAGCTGATTTACACCCTAATTTAACCTTCATATTTAGGGGCTTCAGCAGTAAGGAAAGTAGTTCAGCACGATTCCAGATAGAAGAGTTGCTGAGTAAGTTTTAAAGTTCAGGGCTGCAGCAAGTGGAACAAGTAGGGATGCTGAGGTAATGACTGGGTAAACTTACCCCTTTGTTCCGAGATGTGGAGATCCAACACTTCGTTCTCCATTCCAGTGCCTCCCCCGTAAAAAGGGTAGCAACCTGTTTTAGAGGACTGGTACAGAAAAGGAACAATGCATTTCTTCTACAGTAGCTGATCTCGTAAGCTCACTGAAATGGTGAATAAGCTATTATTTATTAATCAATGGAATAATGATTTTGTATTTTCCTTGTACATACAGGGTATGTATTAAAATTAGGCTTTGACTAGTTTTACTGGTTTTATATTGTTAACTAGGCAGGTTTATAAACTAAAAGGAAGGTGACATTTCAGTTGCACAGATTGGTGGCATATGTCAGGAATTTGGAGTCAGGAGTTTGACCATTGCATTTGTGACTGAAACCCTTCTCTTTCCGAGTAGACAAATACGTTATTTTTCCTCATTTTTCTTTTAATAAGCCAAATCTCTGATATAAAACATGAACATGGGTACCGGCCTCATAATTTTATGTAGTTAACTTACAAGCTACCAACTATACAAGAGTCTATGAAAGCACCAGTGCCTTCCAGTTCACTCACAGCTGCCATTTAAACAAAAGAATGGTAATTTTTAGAGTCTTGAATTTCATTATATTAAGTACCAAAAGAGAACATTTTTCTTCACTTATGATGGTGCAATTGTATGGATACAGTGATAATACAGTCTGGACTGGTGTTTGCAAATTGTGATAAGGCAAACAGTGTGATTTTTATTAAAAAAAAAAAGACACACGTAGAAGTTCCATAAAACTATCAATTTCTTGGAAACTTCTCTTAATCTTTAATAAATTTTAACTGTAATCTTATTACATGTGAGTCAATAAGCACTGTGGCTTTATTCTCCTGTCAGAATTGCTTCTGGACAGGTGACCCTGTCAGCAATCAGTAAAGAACGATAAGTATCACATCACTAATTTATATAACCTAAAACCTCAGCATCTCTACTGGCACAGTATGCTTTGCTGTGCCCAATATCTAGTATTTCTGCTTTAGAAAACTCCTGTTCTGTTCTGCAAGTCCAGTATTTTACAATGCTTATAAATACAAGATTATTTGTTAACCTTTTTCTATTTTCAATTCCTAGGCAGCAATTCGGAAAGAGCTAAATGAATACAAAAGTAATGAAATGGAGGTACATGCATCAAGCAAACATTTGACGAGGTCAGTTCTCCAGCTATGTTTCCATTGCCTGCTAAAACCAGCGTGCTTGAGTCCTCGATCTGTGGGTTTTGCTCTTACATGCTGGATGCGGGAGAAGAACAGGCAAAGGAAGCTTTCGTTTGAAAAAAATGGAAGTATTTCTGTTCCTGTTCAGAATCTGGCTTTTCTGATTTATTTTTTTTTTCTTTGATTAGCATGTACTGAGATGCTCCCAGACCTCCTCCGGAACATCACTCAGCTTGCATTCTTTGCACTGATAATTCAAAAGCTATGACAAAAAGTTAAGTGTATGGTATAAGATAGGAAAACACACATTTTTTTTTTAAAGTAGACAAACAACTCAATACACTATATAAAGGTTTTTGAGTTCAATGTTCTTGAGTGTGCAACCTTACCACCACAAACCTTGCAACTTCCCTGCTAAGAAATATAAAATTCTATGTAACAAGACATACATAACGCCCATAAGTAATGCATTTGTTCTAATTGGACTTGTTCTAATGGCTTCAGCCTGTAATTTCAGTATCCCTTGAGTGTCAGTCCAGTTGCCAGTGGAAGGAGCACGACCCCCCAGGCACACTTAATAGCAGCCCAGGGAAAGGTCAGCAGAGAGAACTGGTTTGGACTCTCTTGTTGCTCTCCAGTGGTTGGGCCAGTGCAGACCTAGTCAATCCAGTGTTTGCTTCATGTACCAGCACTGATGACTGTTTTAACACGCATGAAAACATTCACTTCCCTTTTCTAAGTGGGAAAAAAATGCGAGAGGGGATGATTGATTGCACAGCCATCGTTACTTGCAAAAAGACCTTGCTAGTTAGAGAAAAATTGAAATAGCAAACAGTTATCTCCTACAGTTCCTATTAGGTCTCTTGACGAGGTCCAATTGCTCTTAAAACACAGTTTTAGGAGTTGCTGGGAGCACAGTGTACTCTTGATGTGTCTGCAAGCATTCTCAGGTCTGCTTGCTGCTAAAATAAGTTGCCTAACACAGGAACTTGGTGTGCAGTCTCAGCAATGTGGCAGGCTCACTTCAGCAGTGCCTGGGCCTGCGTTTCCATGCTTATTTCTGAACTCAGAATGAATTCCAGCTTAACTGAGCTTTGGATGTCAATGAGAAGATGGTCTAGGCAAATACACTTGAGTGGTAAATGCAACATACAGTGATCTAAGTGCTGTAATTATATAATCCTAGACTGTTCATGCAATTGTTAGGACTCTATTAACAGTGCAGGACTCAGACAATGTTTATGGCAAGATATCACTGCACTGATAGAATGAAATACAAGAAAAAAAAAGGGATGGCTGCAGTTTAAGTCTCAAAGTGAGATACACCTTCTCTAATTGACGCTACCTGGGGAGTTTAAGGAGATGATATATTTTGAAATCTGTTCAGGCTACTAGGAATAAACAGGGTTACAATTAGTGCTAAGGCATTACAAATGATTGGGACTTCAATTACGTATCTTGGCCAAATGAACAAGTCTACAGAGCCAGTGTGTATTTATTCCAGACAGGCTCCTAAGACCATCATACATTAAACCAACTGTGTAGCCTCACATTTTCCAAAGCATCAGCTCAACATTGCTAAACTCTTACAAAATAACAAGATCACTGCACAATAAGGAATATTTCTACCAATGACAACCTGGGGCTTAATTCCTAAACGAAAAAAAAGAAACCCCACACCTATATTTGCACTTGCACTCCCAAATAACTGTAAACTGGCTAGACTGGGCCCTGAGGGCTGTAGCTGCACTGCAGTCATGGCATACGTGTGGAAATGTGTTGGTGAAAATTAAGACTTAAAGTTGCTAATATTCTTCAATACTGTTACTGTACCCTTAAATAGAATGGTTTAAAAAAAGAAAACAACCACTTTTTAAGTTTTGGTTTTTTTTTTTTAATGTTGACATGGTTTGAAAAATATCTCTTCTTTCTCCTAGATTTCACAGGCCATAGAAATTTTCTTCTGAGAAGAATCTGTCTTTACTTTTTGATATTGCTGCTGAACACACATCAGGGAATATAAGTCTTTCCCTAAAGTTCAGTCCAGGATACCTTGACGTTTATGTGAAAGAAGGACTCTGCAGATGAAGTCTCTGCAGCACTTACCTACAGAAAGAAACACCAGAGACGTACTTCGCTCTGAAGCCAGAAGAGCGACGGCCTGTGGAGTGGGACGATCTGCTGAAAAAGACTGAAGTAAAGCTACTTGAAAGAACCTACTACTCTCCTTTAACACTTGTTTTAAACTGTTTTGCAGTCTGTCTTGGAAAAGGAGATGTTGTGCATGTACAGGCTTTACCATTCCAAGGCCTCTGACATAAATGGACATGACACACTGTCATTCAGTATTACGTTGACAAGACATTTTGAACTTACCACAATTAGTTTGTAAAACACTTAAGTTCATGTTCTAAAAACTAATTTAATGTATTATAATTTCATTCTTTTTTATATAATGTCTAACAGAATCACAGCTGCAAGCATTTTTGATTCCTGTTACTTTTGTTCTTTAATTAAATGACTACTTATTGCAGGAAATGAACACGTTTCCTAAAGCTCTTTTTTTCCCAGGGACAGTTGAGAAGGGAAGAGATTACCATTATTATACACCAGATTATGCCACGGCTGCATCAACACAGAGTCTTCAAAAGGATGATCTTAACTAAGGTTTTCCATCTTGTGGAACATCAATGTTTTAGACCAGATCCTAACCAGCGTAACATGATTGTCATTCTGCACGTTGAGGCTCTGGCCCCCTAAAGAATGACAATTAAGTTCACTGCTATTCTCATTCCAAATTACTGAATTGGGTAACCATAGATGGAAACGTAACAATGTACTTTGATCTTTCGCAGACAAAGGATTTTAATGCTTGCTTGAGAGTAAGAAGAAAAAAGTTACTAAATGCTAATAACCAAGCAAATAGCACTGGTTGGGAAAAATGTAGAGCCAGACATTCTAATAGTGCTTGACATCTAGAAGCATCTGAAAATCCTACTCAAAATATTACTAAAAGGAAAAACTTAGAAAAAATTATGCACCGATAGCTGGAAAGCATGCCTGATGACACAGAAACAAAATGGCACTTACACTCACAAGACAAGAATTTCTCTGCAAGAGTCTTAAACGCTATCCTTTTAGGAAGTCGTTCAACATTAAAAACTCAAAAAAGGTGCTCTCGATCTCGTAGCTTTGTTGAGATGATCTCCATGAAGCGTGAAAGTAATAAAGAAAATACGGTTTATAAAATTGTTTGAATAGACAACTACTGCATTGCTGCAAGATGGTGAACAGAAGTGGACAGACTAATGCTCAGTTCTCCTCTGCTGCTCAACGTGGGGATGAAATAACACAAATACCGTGCTGTTCTTTGGATAAGCTAACATTTAAGGATGGAAGGTAAGAAAGGTAAGAACATACAGCGCAACACTTACGATAGGTGTCAGTAAGGGCAATGCTAGAGTAACTGAGGAATCATGGAGACGTGGTGTGTGGGACCAGCGAAGCTTGCTAGCTTCTGTGTAGCTGGCTGTAATTCAGTACAACATTTTAATGTTTGACTGAAGTGACTATCAGTTGAAGACCTGAATTACCCAATTACTTGATCCAAAGACTTTTTTTCTATTTATTGCAATTTTATAACTTGCTGGCTTTTCACAGAAATATGTAACATTATAACTAGCCTTTGAACATACTGTTATTTAGATTTATCAACATTTTTAATTTTATTATTAATAAAATGCTATTAATTCTAAACAACAATATAACGATAGTCCAGGTGTAATATAAAAAAAAAAAAGGTGAACAGAAAGGAGAGAAAAGTTTCTCCAGCAGAAGAACCATTTTTAGTTTGAGAACAGTAGATGACACACTGTTAACTACAAAGTTGGCTAATAATCTATGAAGGTAGTACTCCTATTTAGCAGTGATGCATACTTTCACTGGTAATAAAAGTGTTTAATAAAACACAAAAATTATGTTGAAAAATATAATACACATAACAATATTGCTAAGGGTAACTTAGAGCAGCTTTTTAAATTTCCAACAATGCCCATGAGCTGTATTACTAATGTGACTTAACCATCTCTAGTTATGCAGCAATGTGCTTCACTTCTTCCCCGTGTTCTCAGCTGCCCTTCCACCCCAAGCATCCCAGGCTTTTTTCTGCTTTGGTCTGATAAGAGACAGAAAGTTGTGACTACTTCAGAGCCACACATGGTTGCTGTCAGCTAACTCCTGTCAGCTTACTGGTGGGCAACTCTATCAGCTTGTTTGGAGACTGCACGCATTCACCAGCCACGTATTGTGCTCGGTTACTGTTGGATCTCAGGATGGCACCCACTGAAGGCATGCTTAGCTTAGGGAAGCTATCCTCCTTGTGCCCCTTCTTCCCAATGGAAAAAAAAAAAAACAAACCCAACCAGTCCCGCAGTGCACAATTCCCATCACTTAATTTTGGTGCTTGCTTTGAATGACCCCTGGGGTTTCCCATCCCAAAAACAAAAAACAAAAAAAAAAAGCAATCTCCCTATGCTGAGCTTTGCCTCTGTGAATGGTCCCTTGTGATATGCTGCACATTTTTACATTTGTTAAATTTGTACCTGCTCAAAGTTTTTAGAAGTTAATGGGGTGGGGTAAAGACTGATAGGTGGGCAGTAAAATACCATACTTCTATTTTATCATGAGTCCTCACTAAAAATAGTAGATGTATTATTTTTTCAATACGCACTCACTGTAAGAAAAGAATTTGGGCTTTGCAGTGCACTTTTTTAAACCTTGTACAGTTAAGAGAAAAATGCTGTTTCATATACAGATAAAATTAAATCAGATCAGTAAAAAAAAAAAAGTTTAACATCTCATGAGGTCCATCTAGTGGAGATGACAGTGATCACAGGCTCAAAAAAACCCCACAAAAAAATCAAAAGGCTGAGAAAAAGTAGAAAAGCATGAAGTACACTTACATAGATAGGATAACTGGACCAAATTATTTACTGGCAATTTCAATTTTATAATTTCCAGAGACAACACAGCCTTGTGTTTTTAAAATTAATTCATAAGAAATATTTCCTTTACAACTATTTCTGTTTACAATAAACCATATCCCATCAATGAAGTCTTAGAACACCATTACTCTCTATTCTACTCTTAGTGCACAATGGATAGAAATCCATCACATCCATTTCTGATCTAAGTAGTTATAAGGGTGGTATTTTCAATAAGGATAAAAGCAATCTTTTTCATAAAGTCATAGATTAATTTAGGTTGGTAAGAACCTTGGTCCTTTCCCAAGGCCATTGGGTCCCACCCCCTGCTCTGAGTGAAGCAAACTGTGAAATCACAGTAGGTTGCTCAGCAAGTGCTAAGTTCAGGCTACAATCCGTGAGTATGGACATGCCTTTTTTTTCTTCAAACTAAAAGACAATATAAAGATACAGAAGTAATTTCAAAATCAATAGATTTTTCTCATTTTCTTTGAGGACCTCTGTTTTCTACCTCAACTTTACCTTAAAATTCAATCTTAAATCATGCCATTTTTCTCTCTGAAAATAAACTTTGGAAAATGGTTACTCTCAGAAATGACGACGGATAAATCAAAGATATATGAAGTACCTGTAGGACAGACAGATTGCGTGGGCAAGCAAACAAAAAGTTAATAGAAGGAAACTGGTTAAGTATCAACAAAGATTCAGATAGTGGTGAGGTTCAGCAGGGAACTTCTACTGGATAAATATTTTTAAAAAGTGATAGGTGGGTTTGAAGGAAGCCAAATCAACATAAGACCTACATAATAGACAACTTAAAATTATGAAAGCCAGTCTGTTAGACTTTAAAAAATATTAGACAATAATAACAATAGCAATATAGCCTAATAGCTGCATTCAGAACTAGTTGGAACGAAAATAAGTAATGATAAGAGTAAGAAAAAAGGAATGTAGGAAGGGAACTGAGGAAAACCAGAAGAGTTCAGAGCATAGAGAGGACAATGGAAGAAATGACAGAGAAGCATTAAAGACAACCAAAGGGCAAAATAAGAGGTATCATGGAATGTAAAATAAGAGCTATAAAGCAATTAAGAGCTATTACCCCAAAATTGGCTAATATATTCTTTTGAGACCTCTGTGGTCATAACATCAGCTACAGATAAGTATGTACCCTCCTCGGCCTTGCTCCAGAAGCTGTGAAGTTGTGCAAGTGTGGTGCTGAGTGAGCACAGGCTCCTGAGATGCTGGGAGTGTTAATCTGGAGTCAGTTCCATTGTAAAGAGGCAGCTCTGCATGTGGTAATGTAGAGAAACGCCAAGGCATGCACATTCCATGAGTTGTTCTCTACATCAGTTACTTCTTGATCAGCTGCAAGTTTTTAATCCCCATTTTTTAAGAGAACTTAAATGAAAAATATTAAAGGTATTGTTCTGAGCCTGTAAAGTTTACAGTAAACACATGCAGGATTCCAAGTTAAAAAAAAATATTAAGAGGTTGTTAAAGCACTATGGAATGCAAGGTAGTTTTTTTGTTTAATTTAAAAGTAAATTAAGAGAAATATTAGCTTAGAAGTTACACATCATAAATAGTCAGAAGAAACCTTGTAGGTGATACATGCAACAAAAGAGAAGTGTAAATTATGACTCACTGGTTGTTTTCTTAGGAAATCTTCTGAAATCTAAGTATATGGAATAAATTGTGTTAGTATGTAGGATATATTTCTGAACCTCTTGATATCTGGTGCCTTACTACTGCACAAATATTTTGTGTAAGTTTTATTTGACTTATGTGCAAACATGTATCACTGATTTAAATCAAAATAGTAATAACATCACTTTGTAAAAAATAAAGAGACAGGCAATATATATTTTTCTTTAAATATTTAATACAACTATTTGCAATGTAGTTCAACCACAAATGTTTAGAGTGTTGTTTTCTCCTAGAAACTCCTATTGAAGTCTAACACCACAGACAAATAGGACTAAGACCAAAACAGGCAATCTGATCCCCAAATAATTTCTGACTGTAGCCTGGATCAGACAAAAGGGGTTATTCTGTACACACAGACCCAAAACATAGATTCAAAGTGAAATTTGAAGTGATTTCTCTGAAAGTCAGTAACAAAACCTATAAAAATTATTAAAGAAAGACTTCTTAAAAAATAGCATATGCTAAAAATCCAAAAATTTACATATTGCATTTTAGCAGATTCAGTAAAATAATTCCAAATCTCACATATAAAAGGAGAAATCTTATCCACAAAGATTTTACTATTATAAAGGAAAATATGCTTTCATTACAGTAGTTTCCTTGAGTGTAAAAAAAAAAAAATTGTCAAATTTTACATTATAAGAGTGTTTATATTCACCTTGAATTTCAGGAAGGTATCTGAAAATTTTAGTTCAGAATTCTATCTTCTGCTTGAAAAAATGCCTGCAATCCTCTGCGAACGTTACACAGTTCCTCTTCTTGCTGTGCAAAAAGCAGTCAATTTACCACACTTTTTTTTTTTTTTTTTTTATTATGTAATCCTGGTGCATAGTATATGCTGCTTTTAACATATCAAATATGGTGTTTTCTTTTCCACATCAACACTCAACATATTAAGACTCAAAACTAAAGCAGTATGTCCATATCTACCTGCTGCTTTTATCACTTAGATTAAATTTAAAAGTATAACATGTCAGTGATACTTGGATTCTAGCTAATTTTTGATAGACTAGAAATTACAATTTTTAGTAATTTAGTATGCAAATAGCTATCTTAATAAATAAAAATAAGGACAAGGTAACTTCATTTACCATTTCTTTAAGAAGTTTCTCTTGGAGTCCTTTTATGTCTTCTTTCATCAGATGCATCTATAAAAAGATACTGAATACATCTTCTCTGCTCACAACTGGTAACCCATTTTCAAGAAGACAATTATATCCCTAAATGGTTTATAACCGAGAGATACAGATGCACATGCATCCACCTGCCTAAGGAAAGGGACGTGTGTTTTAAATGTATTCTTTCTTGGATGATCAACACTGGTAAAATAAATCCACAGAATACAGAATAACTCTTGCAGCAGTTTTCCAGATAATTGCACACACCTTTTAAACAGGTGAACTCTAGCCCTAAGACACTGAATCTTGTCACACTAAAGGATATTTTAAAAAAAAAAAATAATATGTACATTAAAAAAATGGGAAATTTAAAAAAGCCAATACTGGTATCTGTTGGTAAAATTAAAGAATTAAAAATTATTACAATCAAGAAAGAAACAAAACATCATACCTCTGAAGTAAAAATATGTTCTTCATAGTCAACAGTATGGTAGATGTTCTTTTCAAATGAAGTTTTAAGAATCTGAATTCTAAAGAAATAAAAAGGCAGTTGAAATGGCTTTGCTACATATGAACTTTCCACACACATCATGAACACTTCCCATTATTTGTAGTCCATTTGTACTCCAAAGCATGGATAAATATTACCATCATTTTTACTATTGGAATAGTCCAGCAGGTATGTGGAGAAATTTAGATGGCAAATAATTACAATTTTCCTGTTAACGTAACATTTTAATCTCATTTTCTCATCTCATCTACTATCTCTATTTTACGGAAGAGAGAAATTGCATAGAGGATAGTACTTGGCCTAATTTATACCTTGAATGAACAGAACGCAAATCTCCACCCGGGATTAATGAAGCCTACTAACCTCTGTTGCTCATTTTTCATGTATGTACTAAAAGTATGTGTATGTTTTTTCCAAAAGGTCTGGAAAGACAAATATTAATAGATGATAATCAGTAGGAGCTAATTTTTTCTGAACTGAAACTGACTGCTATCTAATATGAATAAAATAACCTACAACGACAGACTCAGCACAGAATGGGTAGGAGTGACACAATCACCACAGAAACTTGAAAAAAATAATAAGCTTAGCCATCAGGATGAGGCACTTCAGGGATTCTATTTTCACGGAACCAGCTTCAGCAAAATTCTGTTCTGCTTAACAGTCAAAACAGTAAAAGAGAATATGCATCGCATTTTAATCAGATTTTCCAAATAATTGAAGCCATGCCATCAGAGTAGAAGAAAAAAGCAGTCTTACGTTAATATGAATATTTGTATACTGATTTTTTGATTTTTACGTTACAGCAAGTAGCAGACCCATAATGTCAACTGTCTCATTGCAGAACACACATCAAATTATGTTCAAATGCCTATATGCTGTTCCTGAAATACAGACCAGCTGGAAAAAAACCAAACCAGGGTCATGAAGTGGGGTAAGCAGCCCATTAAAAGCTGTAATAGTAGTTTATTCTAGGAGGAGAAACACAGTGGTGAACTAGAAATTCTAAGAGCACAGCATTAGCCAATCCTAACAACTCAAATTCATTATTTGAAATTTGACCCAACTTTAAGCAAAATGATAAAGGCTTTTAAAATCAGAATTAATGATCTAAAAATAAAGATGATATGAATAATCTACGGATTCCATAAGAATTCACTTTTCTCCATGATCAAGCAATTAAAATACAAACCGAGAATTCTTTTTCCATGTTTTTCAGGGACTGAGAATCTTTTTCAAAATTCTCAAGCTCCTCAAGAAGAGCAAAATGAAATTTGTCCAGCTGCCTGATCCTACCAAAACAAAATGAGTCACTTTTAGAAGGTATTCATTGCATCTTAAGGGTGTTTTAACATAAATGTTCCGTTACAGACCTGCATTCATGAAGCTGGTAACTCATTGTTGTCAAATGCTGATGGGCAGCTCGTAATGATTGCTTAGTAAAGTGATCCATTTTCTGTGAGCGGCTCTATGAGGATGTTTTAACATTAAATTCAGATTATTTTCACTTTAGGAAAAAAACTGTAGTAAGTTTAGTACTGTAATTTTTTAGTATCACAGATCATACTGAGCAGAAAAAAACTTTTTTTGTTATCTCCCTATCCTCTAAGGAAAAGCTTTCTGTTAATGAAATGTAAACAAACATGGGTTTATGTTATTGATAAAATTCTACCTAACTTAATTAGAAATACATTATTTGAAAAATGTGTTTCCTCAAAATAGAGAAAGTACACATGGAATGAACAATGTGTACTTACAGCCGTCTTAGATTAACAAATGCGTTATTCAGGCTCATGTCTGGAGAGGGACTTTTTACAAGGGCAGGTAGTGATAGGACAAAGGGTGATGGCTTTAAACTAAAAGAGGGTAGGTTGATATAAGGATAGATATAAGGAAGAAATTTTTCACTGCGAGGGTTGGTGAGACAGTGACGTAGGTTGCCCCATCCCTGCAAGTGTTCAAGGCCAGGCTGGATGGGGCTTTGAGCAACCTGGTCTAGTGGAAGGTGTCCCTGCCCATGGCAGGGGGGTTGGACTAGATGGTCTTTGGAGGTCCCTTCCAATCCAAACCATTCTATGATTCTGTGTTTTCTTTTTTGCAAATAAGTTTCCTTCATGGGTTTGATAATTTGATAAAATCAAAATGCAGTAAAAGCTTTAGATACGTTAAGCTTGTTTTGAAACAACAGGCAGGATAAAAAACAAAACAGACCGGGGGAAGAAAATCATTGGAGAGTTAGGTATATAAAGGATTTGAAAAAGGCATAAAAGGAAACTTGAGTTCTGTCATTTCTTGAAGTTCTATGCACTTAGCTATTTTTATGCCCTTTTATGTAAATTCTGTGGATTAAGACAAGCTCTCATTCATATGCACATGTACCCACATAGAAAACTAGTATTGTATATGAAACTGCTTGCCTCAATTTTCTTAGTAAATTCTTTTTGGAGCTTCTGACATATACTGAGAGTTGAACAACCAGGTTCCCAGATTTCCCCGTCCAAAACAGACAGATCATTTACAGATACAGTAGATATGCTTTCAGACACTGAAAAGAAGTAAAAAAAGATAATGTCACAATTCAATATGAATAAGTATTCTATCCAAAAGTTACAAAAGGGCCTAGAACAGCTTTTGTTATGGATATTAGCTTTTTGTGTTAATACTTTGATTTGTTACATTATTTTAAACTCTTGTGCAACAATGGTCAACTTGCCCTCCATAACTAACCTCTGTAAGTAACAGCATCATCTGTTTTAAACAATTTTCTAGGCTGTAACTTTCTTATTCTGTTTCCTTTCTTCTCCTCTTTGCTTGTTTCTACTTCATCAGAATTGCTTTCTGTATCACCGTGGTACCTTCGTTTGAGTGTCTGTTTGCTTGTTTCTACTTCATCAGAATTGCTTTCTGTATCACCGTGGTACCTTCGTTTGAATGTCTGTATAGTTGGTCCTTTAATAAACATGAAAACAATGCTTAATTTTAGGATAATTTAGAACAATGACATAGGAGGATAAAGAAGAGTTTATTGACCCTTTGGATCCAAACTCTAGGATTATGTGCCTTGGCTTTAAAGCTTGAGAACTATATAACAATTAATACGTATTACATTTGTGGAGGGCATACGTTCAGTAGATCTGAGAACTTGATGTAAATGAACAACAGGATTTCAACAGAACACAGAACTCTGACCCATGCAAGACTCGCTCATTAGAGATCCACCCTAAGCCCTCTTTTCCTGATAATACCATTACCGCTACTTTTTTTCCCCAGTATCAGTGGGAATGCTTCTAACTTTTAAGAGCGCAACTCTTTACAGTAACTGCAGTTTGAAGCCAAATTTTCACTTTTTTGGGGGGGTAATTAAAACAGCAGGGAAAACAAGAAAAAGGGTACAAATGGAATAATACTGAAAATATATAAAAGAAAACAAGAGTAGAAGACTTGGGCCATATTTTTATGCCAAATAAACATTGTTCTTAACCTTTACAGAAACACATAGAAAGTCTTTTGCTTTAAATTAAATGTTTGTACCTGACTCATGTATGGGGCCATAAGGTTCTTCACTCCAAGACTGTACTTTACTTCCACTGGAAACAGACAATGGAGATGGTAGTACACAATCCTAGAAGAAAAGCCACTGATTTATTAGCTTCCAAATTAAAGCACTTTTAGAAGTCTTCATCAGAAATCCGTATTTATGTTGCTTTTCATTAAACTATGGACATGAACACAACTACAGTAAGGAAAAAAAAAAATATCACTGCATGAATTCCTACTAGGTCTCACTTCTCACTAAATGAAAGAATAAACAAATTCTTCACCAAGTTAATAATTAATGATAGCAGTAAGTCAAATGACCAATAAGGTCTAACTCTTTCTTGCAATAGGACACAAACAAAATTATTTCTTAAAGGAGTCATTAGTGCTTTTTCACCAGAAAAAGTACATACAAGAAGAGGTTTGAAGGTATATGGCAGCTTTTATTTATTTGCCAATTCTACAATAGTCATTATATTGAGTAGTAAACTAATGGTAAAACTATGAGAACACATTTTCACCTCAAGAATTTTTACCCGCAGATGTCACAATTCTTTAATTTGTGAAAAATCATTTATTTTTTATTGAAAAGTAAAGATGAAGATATTTAGTCCCTGTTATTTTTTAAGATATTAATTATAACTGATCTTGTTGAGATACAATTCTTTTCTTGAATATATACTCCTTAATGTATCTCAAATATTTGAAAAATTAACTAGTAGGATTTTCCAAGCAGGTCACAAGTAAATATTATATATATGTGTTTAACATTAAGAAAGATGCACTTCTCTTAAACCTCACCATCTGTAAAGTAGATAAAATAGACTGGAAGCTGCAGCTCTCTTCTGAAGAACAAAGGATTTAGTAACATACCTCTTCCTTACTTTTGGTGACAGGTTTAGTGATATCCTGTAGTTTTCCTTTAATAGAAAATGTGTCTGAAAAGCAATGTCTGAAACTTGACTCTTCATTATTAACACGTGTTTCAGATACAGATCCCTTTGCACATTTTCCACTGACAGTTTTATATGTTGTTAAGCTGAGCTACACATTAACAAGAAAAAAATCATTATTGAAAGGAGATGTACAAAAGCATAAAACAGGTGGAAACTGAATGGAACTATTTCAGTTAAAGTAACTGTAGAGTAACTTTAATATTCTTACCAAAGATGCTTCGGTTAAAACTGGTGAGAAACTTTTATTTCCAAATGTTAACTTTTTAACAGTCATCTCGGGGGACTGATTTAGACATACACTTTGTATGTTCTTTTTTTGTGGACAGAAATTATTGAGAGAGATTCCTTTCTCAAAATTTAATGATTCTCTTTTTTCTAGCGTTGACTCCTGAAGACCAGGTGATCTTTCACTATAGGTATGCTCTTGAGTAACATCTCCTTCCAATATTCTTTCAGCACCTAGAAAACAGTTACTTAACTGGGAGCATGAGGAATGAAAGGAAAAAAGGGTAAGTTAAAGCCCCATATTGCTAACTGTTCCAACTCTAGGTATTTGCAAGCCTCAGATGTGTGGAATTTTACTTTAAGTGTTGGCAGACAATTTAACATACGTGCACTTTTTGCACTCTCTGCACTATTTTAGCAGTTACCAGATTCATTCTAACACTTATGTATTACACTTCTATATTATGTTGATGTCAAACAACTGCACCAACCTATGAAAGTGTTAGTGACATATTAACACACTTCCTAAATTATGTGGTAGACACTGAATTAGGAGGTGTCTCTTATTTTAAAAGCATGAAATAAATGTAAAATTGTAGTACCATGATAATCCTCGTTTAACCTCCAACTCTTGATACAGCATTGCTATAAATTAAAAGTCAAAATACCTACATCTCATTGTCTCAAGGGATCCAAGACTCTCAGATGAAGGCATTTCAATTTCCTCTTGTTCTGCAGAATTCTTTGATTTAATAAATGCTTTATGTACATAGTTAGCTACTTTCTTTGGCTCCATAGATACAATATTCTGGAGTTCCTTTTGCTGATTATCAGCCTTATTTTCCCCATTCATAGGTTTCTATTAAAATACAAGGTTATATAAGACATTACTTGTAAACACACAAAAGTGTATATAGATGCAAGTAAACAGCATATTATTTATACGTACCATTGAACAAGCAGAAGGTCCAAAAAGGAACATCATTAAAAGTACTTAAATTCATAGGGATATCAGGTGTTCAATATCAATAAGTATTGAATTTGTTTAATTCAGCACCTGAATTTCTATTCTCATTAACTTTTTAACTATTGGAGGCAATTACTGATGCTTCAGGATTTAATCAATGAAGTTTACAGACCTACCCACATACATTGAAATGTTATACTGAAAGAATGAAAATGCTTTAGCACCCAACGGCATTGCTTAATTTACTAAAAATTCTATTTGCATATTCAGCAAATGTATTGTCATACCCTTTATCAAGCCAGAGTTTTCTATTCTACACAGAATAGGCATAGCATTATCAAACCCACATTATCTAAAAGAACAAAGTTTGGCTCACTAAAACCTCCCACTTAATAGACATTTCCAAAATATCATTAAGTTTTTTAAAAAAAGGACACAGTAGTTTTTGCAGCAGAATAAATTTCATAAATAGAAACTGAAATGCTATTATGACTGAGAAGATTATTTAGGACTGATTTTCTTAGCAGCTAAATACTCATAATTAAAAAAGGGCACTACTAGAAAGAAGAAATAAAATTCAGTTTAAGTTGCTCATTTTGGGGACTTAAAATTCAGGAGTACTATGTACAAAGTAAACCAGAGTGTATTTTGAAAAATATTGCAGAAGTGGATTTTTGAGATTAAAGTACAATTTGTATACCTGTCCTTTTGATTTGTCTTCCTTAGAGGTACATACTGGGGATTTCCTTTCACACTCTGACTCTGAACTGGAAGGGTCTTTGTAATTTTTTGCTAATGCTGCTCTTCGAGGTCGCCTTTGTCTGGTGTTTTGCTCTATCGTTTCATCAGTTCCCAAATTCTGTTTTTTACATTCCTTTATCTTTGGAAGATTAAAAACATGTCGACTCTATATCAGAATGATTAATAAATATGTAAGAATAAAGGGCAAGTAGCTTGGTTTAATTACTTCAAATCCTTTATTTCAAAATAACTAAAAAAGTTTAACTTTACCAAAGCTCAGAAAGTCCAACCACCAGTCTACTAAACATTTTAGGAAGATAATTTTCACTATAGATAGGGCACAGCGCAGTGAGGAATGTCAGAAAGTCAAAAAAGTGAAGAGGCAAAATAAAATAAAAATAAATTCTGAACTACAGCAAAGCTGAAATGGGTTTCCAAAGCTTGCTTTCTGAAATATGTGCACAATTAAATTAGACTAATTAGTTTGAAATAGAACAAAACCAAAAGCCTGCACAGTGAGCAGGAACAAGTATCCTTGGTCATCACCTCTGAAGTGATTACCTTAACCACTCAACTAGAATCAGTCTTCCTTTCTATCTGTCCCCCTTCTACATCATAACTACTGCCACTCTCTCTACACAGCAGCCAATGTTCAGAAACAGAGCAAAGCATGTTCTCACTGGAAGTACTTAGAAGGGATTTAAAATGCGAGTGCAACACTTTTCAGACTAAGAGATATTAGAGTTCTTGCCTCCTACTCTCTTGAAAAGTGCTCTATGTAAAACATACGCTCTCCTAGCCTCCTCATCTCCAGGGTCAAGTCTATTAGTGACTTCCTGGGCTTCCAATGCTCTCCATCTAAGTCTATGCAGTAGTGGAACCCACCCCCTCAAAGTAGGCACATTGAACTTGCTTGGGTAGATCTGGGGAATTTTGCTACTAAAAAAGGACAAATTCAACATTGGGCAATTGAAATCCTCCTCAGTTTTGAAGCACTGTTCAGAACTGAGGCCCTCTTCAGTTTTGATTTATGTGGACTAGACATCACCATCAATACATGTGGTGATCGTATTTTCATATGCATGATTTACAGTGAGTGCATGTATGTAGCTTTAAGCTACTAACATTAAATAGATTTGAATAATTATTGTACAGTCTGCGAAACCAAAGAGTAGTCTGGAGGGAACAGGGGAAGGTTTGGGGTTTTTTTGTTTCTTAAACTGTGGCTTACAAACATCTACAAGCACTGCCACTAACATGTTCATAATCACTTATTTATTATACTCCCAACTTTAATATACTTCAAATATTTTGCAACTATTATTCTTTCTTAACATCTGTGACATTCTTGTTTTCACAGTTTCACTGTTACATATATTCATTTAAAGAAATTATAATCTCAAACGTATGAAAAATTCAATTAAGCACATTAGACACATGAAAACCCTTGCTGAAAAGCTAATGGCATATTCAATGGAGTAGGTGGCTATTAAGCTGTAAATAGACATAATCAATAACTTTAAGTAGTAAAACTTACAAAAGCATTGATGTATAATAACCATTCTAACTCATAGCTAGTATTGTGGCTGAAATACTAGCTAAATACTACATAAAAAGAATTGTCTGAAAAGAACTGTATTTAACAAACGATCTTGAAATTAGCTTACAGAAATGGCACATATTTTATGAAAAATTCTTTTGAAACAGTTTCTGCAGTGAGTTCAGATAGTTAAGATATTTTGAATATGTATTATGAGTCTAGTTGCAAATTTACATTTACCTTTTTCTTCCTTGCATTCTTGCCTTTAGGTTTATCCATGTGGCAAGGAAGTTCAGAGAATTTATCTGCTGTTACAATACATAAAGTTAGAAAAATCATCAAAATATTCAAACATTTGACATTTAGAGGTTTAGCTGTAAAATCACAGAATCACTTTCATCCCACAACCTTACTGATTCAGTAAACTGCTTTCAGCACATTGTTTTAAAAAGTCAAAGTTTTTTTTTTCTTGACAACAACCTCTGCTTGTCCCACCCTCCAATAATTTTCCATGTTAAAATACAAACTTTTTGTAAATTAACCTTTATAAATGATTAGAACTTATTTGAAAATTCCTTATACTTGGAAACGACACAACAAAAACATATTGTATCTGCAACACAGCACATTACATGCTGTGCAGTTGAGATCCATGGACAAATTTATTGCAGCATTCTTAAGAAACGTGAAAAAAAGTTTCTTACTTTTGTCTGTGTTTATTGTTTTCCCTAAGTTTTTATTTCTACTGTAATCAATTAACGGGGCTTTAGCTTTTCTATTTGATTCTTGTAGCCAACTGATGTCTGTCTTGTTGTCATCACCTCTGTATTCTGTGTCTGTGTCACTAAAGAGATGCTTTTTGTTTTGATTGTTTCTAGTCTACAAAAACAAAAAAATTCTTAAGCTATTGATTTACTTTTAATATACCTTTCACTTAAATAATTGGTATTTAAAGGCAGGAAGACAATGTATACTGATCCACAAAAATCTGAGCCTTACTTTTTTTCTTCCTTTCACTTCAATGCTAGGTTTATTATCTTCTGCATTCCTTAATTAGAAGAAGAAAAAATACCTTTAAACAGTACATTTAAAAATACTTGTTCTAAATCTTTCTACGATTCATGTGATACGTGGTTTAAGGATTCAAACGAGTGTACCTACTTTTGTTTTCACATCCACTTCGGAAATATCTGTTCACCTTAAACCCTAAAGGATGCACTTATTTGCTAGTGATCAGTAAGAACACACAGTAACAATACATCCCTTTGCAGGCTGATCCTTAACAAAAAACTACCCCCCTCTATTCAGGAGTTTATGTCCTCACAGTATTCCATGAAGAGAACTAAAGCTGTTTTCTTCATGAAACACATTCTTTCCTTTTTATCAGCTTCCCAAAGGAAAATCAGGAAACACCCTAGAAGACCACAGCAGCTATGTTTACTGCTTGAAAAAACAACACAGTCAAAATATTGTCATGCATACATTCCCTGGATTTTCATAACAGAATGCTGGAGAATGGAAACAGTACTTTTCTTGATGATAATCAGCAGCCTAGGACACAATATAACATCCCTACCCTTTTTTCTTTGGATCTGTGTGAACATTCAGTTCAGTTACATGCAATTCTTGAATCTAAAAATGTAAATAAATAAGAAACAAATTAAGATTTTCGTTTGTTATACAATTTAAACAAAATTAAACAGGCCACCAGACAGTAAGTAACAGCTAAGGGCTTTTTTTGCTCATTTTTTATACTCAGCAGTTAACTTATGATTATAAATGTCTATCTTAGAAATTATTTAAGAACAGAGCTGATAGTTAAAACCAAAAGGAACTGACTGAAGTTTTCAATATCTCAAACTAATGTATTAGTTTCCATCCACTTGCTTCACTACCTTCACCAATTCAGCAGGCTCCTCTGAGCCATAAGAAGCAAAACTATATTTTGTTGTCTTTTGCTTTTACCTTAGCTAGATACGCCTTATACTCAAACATCTGGGCAAAGATGTCTTTACAATGGGGATTGGAAGGATGGCAATAACACTTTCAGGATAATGGGACAATTTAAAAATAATGGTACTCCTAACAAACTTGTTTTATTCTTAATTCAGGAAAACATTGTAATAGCTTTAATTGGCCAGAACCTTAGGATAGCATGTACCATTATACATTTGAAAGTGATGGAGGTATTTACAGGGCAAACTTTTCCCCACTTAGTTCAGTGATATAATTTGAATTTTTAGATGTTAACTATACTTTCAGTAGACATAATTTGACAAAGCTCCTTTATATTCTATTAATAACATATCAGTTTCAGTTATATTCTTACTCCAAGCTTTATTGTAGGCTCATCAAACCCACTGATGTTAAAGTTGTAGATGTCATCCCTGTCAAACAGACACACAGATCAATTTTGCGACTGAATTAATGAACACTGGGTAATTAGAAATTTTGTATGAAAATATTTTAACTACTTACGTAATATGACCAGCAGTTATATCAAGAAAAGTAGTGGTTTTCAGGTTTCTATCCTGAACGTCTTCCTATACATAAATAAAAAGTTAACTCATATGTCAAATTTGGACTATGCATTCATACACACTGTCATTGCAAAAAGCACATTCTTCATCATGAACACAGGAGAAAACCTAGCAGATGCTCAGACTTCCACTTGATTAGCAGCAGCACAACATGGCAAAAGGGGACAAGAGCTAGTGAAAACAAAGTTTTTAAAATTTTAGAATTTATCCTTTAAGGATATCAACAAAACCTTGTAATTCTTTTCCCCCCCATATATCCCATTTAAGGATTCTATAATCTCATTTACTATAATATTTTTATTCCAAATATTTAGCATTGCCATGTTCAAAAGGAACAGATTCAATTATATAATACGTAAGCAGAAATTAATTTGGGTTTAACTGGCTAAGAGTTGCCTGTAAAAATATCATCCCACATAAAATACTTTTTATATATTTACTTAAGTATATACAGTCAATGCATAATTAACATTAACATCTACAGATATTCAACATTCAGCAATATTTGTGAACTTTCGCTTTACATCTACTACCTACCACCATATATGTACATGTATCTGATATGAAAAAAATTTCCAGCAAAAGCAGTAATAGGTTACCTTAGAGACATGGGATTTATTTAAATGTGGCCTAAAAGATAAGGATACATTTTGTTAAATGCTAATTAGAATATATACATTAGTGCTTATATAAATAAAAGCCTTATCAAACACAACAAATTTATTCAGGCATTTAAATACAAAAGCAAGTGGATTAAAAGAGATCAGCCCCTTTCATTTTTGCGCTCTAGAAAAATTCATTCCACATGACACAGCTATACTGCAGGTTCTGCATGTCTTCCAAGTCCCTATCCAAAAGGTTCAAAAGGTGACGTATACGGCCCAACTATTCCAGTCCTTTGTCATCCAGTTACAATCAAACACGGAGAGCATGTAATCATATGTAAAGTATATCTCCAAGCATCAGTTCCAGCAAGGTAAGACTAATTTCCTTATTTGAGAATTTGTTAAATTTACACTCTCTAACAGTCAACTCTTTCAGGAAGAGAGAACTAGGAACTTTAGATAACGAGGAAATTGATGACTGAATCCAAGTCTGACCCCCAAACTATGACGACAGATTGAAGACACCAAACATGTGCAGTGCCCATGAACTATCCCAGTTAAATTCTCTCCACAAAACATGTTGTGAGGGAATGAGCAAAAGACCACTGAATAGAGCTTCTAACAGCTTTTGTAATTATTTCAACTTCTGGAAATATTCAACTATTAGTCTCCTACTCTTCAGTACAACAGGGTTTATCAGAAGTGAACAAACAATTCAGATGAAAGGAGGATGTGAACTAACTGTAGACAGAGGAGTAGATCACAGAGAAAGCCACATACACAAAAAGAATAAGCACAGAATAGTTCACATCATACCTGTTAAAACCCAAGGAGTCTCTTGCTTTGCTTTTCTCATCAGTCTTTACTTTATATCTGTCACTGATTTTACTAATTAGTGATTTTGTTGCATCTGTCATTTCTTTAGACTTTGTTTTCTATAAAAAAAGAGTTTGAGACTCAACTTTGAACTCATTCAACAAGAAGGGCAAAGCTGCAAACAGAACTACAGGTTCCCAACAATCACCTAAATTTCATTAAATGTCTTCTAGGTGTACTAAATCACATTCCTTTGAAAATAACGTTCCCTGTGTTGCCCAGTGAGCAATAAAACATCAATTTAGCAGATATTTTCTTTTAAATTTTGTGGTTTTGTGAACTATAATACTCAAAAGTGAATGAAGAAGTACACAAGAACCACAAGTTGGTGCTTATTTAAGAATTACTTCCTAAAAAGATGATTTTTAAAAAGAAATTCAGAGTAAACTCATCTTAAACAGGTCACAGTGAAAAAGTAAATAGTGAAGCTGGCATTATTTGATTCACTCAGTATTACTGGAAAGTCAAGTAAAAATAAGTTTGTGCCTAAATGAAAGTAAAATACAAATTTTGAAACACTGAAAATGTGACAATTATCTTAATTGCAAGTCAAAGAAATGAGGGTAAGAAACTCTCACCGTCTTTGATTGTTTTGGATTTGCAGTCTCTTTTCTAAAGAGCAAATCAGGTTCCTCTTTTGTAAAATCAGAATGCAAAGATGTTTCGGACACTCTAGCTGAAAGAAATGTTTTAAACGATGTTTCAGTATTAGCTTAAATATTTCTCCCCTAACAGCTTCTGTTCCAAATGAATAAAACTCTGACTGCCCAGTAAGTATTTGCAATTTTCTTCCCTAATGGTATTAATTAATTTTCTTGGGTTTCCTCTCTTTATTAATTTCTTTGTTTATCTGGAGAGATACTGCAAAAAAAACTGAATAAAAAGCTTTTTGCTTCACAGTTCTTTCACTAACACTGGAAACTAATACAGAGAAAATAAAAAAGCACAGCTGTAGGTTAATTAATCTGAAACATTTTTAACACTAACAGTTAACAAAGTGTGAACATAACCTGGATGGGATGTACGTGCCAATGATGGATTTAACTTTTGCTTGCGACCAGTTGCTATATTTTTCTCAGGAACAGAGCATGCTCTTTTTTTCATTGTTTTGGTTTTATCGAAAGAACTCTCCAAAAGACCAGGCAGCCTAACAAAGATAATACCATCTTATTATCAGTGAATTGCAGAAAGTGAGTCTTAATTATCATAAACATGCATCACAAAATAGGAAAATAGTGATATCTTGTAGATATTAATGTGTTTTACATTGGCACCTAAGTTTTCTACCATTGTTCAATTAATCATCGCATTGTAAAATGGCAAACCTTCAGAAGCAACATATATTTTTAAGTCAGCTCCAGAGACAACAATATCCTGTGGCTATCATTAAATCTTGAACCTAGATAACTCTGTGGTGTGTCAAATCTACTTTTTATGGCACAGTTCACTTATGTAAACCCAGGTTATATGTATTTTACCTTCTGATGCCATCTGAAAGAATTAATCTCCTTGTTACTACTAAAGCTTACTTAAACTCCTACTCTGATCTTGTTAATGAGTACTATTTTCATAAACAGATTCTCCAATTTAAATTCTTTCATTAAGACAGCAGAATAGTATTGGTCATGAAGTAGTCTTAGCAAATACATATGAGTACTTTTCATGAATTTCAGAATGAAAAAAATAAAATGACATAACAAAAGTGATGTGACATACACAGCCAACAGTTCATAATGCAACTCTCAGGGAAGACAAGCCAAATTCTGGCATTTTCTGAAACTATGCAACAAAATTTCAATTCTGGCAATACTTGAAAATACTCCCTTTTAAGTGAGTGACAACAACAGTGACTTGGTATTCTTTTCCAATACTTACAAAGGTTTGTTGCTTCTCCCTACTGGCTGAGAATCAGGCACAATATCTAACGCTTCATCTAAATGAGATATTAATTTGGTACCAATTATTATTACAAAAGAAATGGACAAAAATAAGTAATTTTAAAAGTAAGGACTATCAACACTTGTAAAATTACTTGCCTGAAGTTTGCTTTTGTGTGGCCTCAATTTCTGCCTCGTGTATCATTTCTGAAACTTCTTCAGCACACATACGCTACAGTGGGATAACACCCAAAAGAAGTTATTAGCGTAGGACTATAAACAGTACAACCTCATAGAATTGTATTTTCCCTAATAAATATTTTTTTCATAGAAGTGTTGATTCTAGTACCTTTTCAGGTAGTTTTGCCTCATTTCTGATATTTGACTTCCTGATCTTCTGTTCTGTTTCACAGAATTCGTTCTCTAGTGTACGTCTTTGCCCACTCTAAAAAGCACAACAAATAACAATTAAAATCCATAAAAACAAAAGTAGTAAAATTCTCCTAGAACGTAACACTTGAAATATTGTAAACTACACATTCTACAGTACACAAGCCTTTTTCTAAAGCATGACTATCTCAAAAAATGCTTCAGAATCCAATAGTCTGGGATTTGAACTGAATGTGACAAAGACATTTAGAACCAGAAATAAAATTAAAGTGTTTCTTTGAAATCTTTGTTCAACTGGAACAAAAGCAAAAATACATGTACTCAAACTGCAGTTCAGTGACACCTATGTATTTTTTTGATTTTAGTGAATGCCTGATCAAAAATGCACTAAAACCAATGCTATAAATGCTAACCAAGACATTAACATTTCACTATATAGCTGAATGTATTGTATGTTTTTAAGAGTATTTCAAACATTGCATAACTAATTTGAGATTCTGTGCATACACCGTTCTCATACACAAAGGAAGAACTGCAGTTCTAGTAAAAGCAAGTTAACTCTGGGGTCAGAACTGATGACGGAATGCAAATTTTGGCTAATCTTTTAGGAGTTCAGTCTGACTTTAGACATATTAAACCTGAAATCCAGAGGACAAGAAAACAATATGCAATAAAGTAAAACCCACTATTTTCTAAAAGTGAGTTGCTGACCGCAAAACTCTAGCTCTTTAAAATATGAATTAGGAAAAAACTAGAACAGAAATGAATGTTATTCCAAATAAAAGACTTAGCTACAAATGATATGCATACTCCAGTAGGTTCTTGACAGAAATTCTTTGTTCTGGTCTCATTTACTGCATTATTGTTAGACCTTTCAGCAGAGCTCATCATTTCCAAAGGTAATTTAAATCGTCCTTTAGAAGGAGTGGCTGAAAACAAACCAGACATGTCAGAATTCTATTTCTTCTGTTACGATTACTACACTGCCTGTGACATCAGTATGAAGAGTTTCGCCCACAATCACATCTATTCCACGAACTTCAAAAAAAGTTAGCTAGTATTTATATCAACTCACTATGTACCCTTTATAACTCTGTTGATTTCAATTAAGTTACATGGAGGTTAATGAGCTGATAGACTGTGAATGTATGGAGGCAAGCAATGCTTTTTACAGCCTGGCTCTGGTAGAAAATGGTCACCTGTTTGAAGATTTTACTGTAATATATTTTTGCTGGAATAGACTGTGTGGTTAAGCTCGAAATAAAAAAGTTACAGAAGTTCTCTGTCTTGTTCCATCCTAATCTGAAAATGCTTTCTTTTCTAGCCTCTGTTACTTTTAATTTGTATATGATACATGGATATACACAACTAAGGATACTGATGCACCTGAGACAGTTAAAGCAAGAAAATTAAGTTCATCAGCCATGCTGCTCTGCCACTAGTTCCATCTCCAGCCTCTACTGGTCTGTCTTACAAATCTCTCCCTTGTAGAAAGCATTAAATATCTGTTACAGTAAGACTATTAGTAGGGAAGTGATGACTCCTATTTGTGATAAAGTCTATTCCTTATCCTTTTCTCTGCAAGAAGCACTTTTGACATAAGCATCAGTAGCACTGGACCTGTGACTTAACCTTGCAGCAGATCCCCCCTTGCTCATTAGCCGTATAATCAGCTGCCCCTTAAAGAAACACATGCAGTTTCTAGATAAGAGTAAAATGTGAGTGATAGATACACACATTGGAGAAAGACGATTTTCCACCGCAACTGCTGTAAAAGCGTGAATTGCTGAGAATTCTTTAAACCAAGAGCATACAAGGAGAGAGATGAAAAAAGTTTTAGGTCTTCTAATTGATTGCCGACTTCTCAGCTTGCTCCAGCACAAACAGCTGACCAACAGCAGCAGCTGTTTGGAATGCATGTGCACCAGTAGCAAGTGGCCTAGTTAAAAAATTTCAAGTTTAAAGCACCTGCTAGGGAGATTTTATAAGGTCTGATTTTCATTTCCAGCTCTGCAAAGGATCAGAGTTCATGCCTGCATTTCAAGACAATTTATAGCATATTTTTACCCTGAAAGTACTTGTAAACTTACACGTGCGAACAAATACCAGTGGACTCCTTGTGGAAAATCTTGTAGTTCCAGGAATAAGCACAGATGCTTCAGACACTTTCCTTTTACAAGATGTAGTTACCTTGAGGAACAGCAAAAACTTGACCATAATACACAGATTTAAAGATGACAACACAAAATAAAAAAAAAAAAAAAAAAAAAAAAAAAAATCTATTTCCAAGAGTCTTTTGATACTTTGTATTATTGGAATGTCAATTGCTGTTGCTGTACACATCAGCGTAATGTGATTTTCATGCAGTTCCCTTTTTAAAGAAAGTTCACCAAAATACTTGAATTATATACTAATTAAAACATGCTTTTAAACTGAGATCAGTAATTGCTGTTTTCTAAATTAATTCAATGAAATATGGACAAATCCTGCCCCTTGTTAACAATCAAAGTAACCAAGATGATTCCCAGGAGTTCCTGCAAAGCTATCATGTAAGCTATAAACCAGCAGAACCTCAGGCACAGGTTTACTAGACTACTGCTAGCCAGTCATGCACTGCATGTCTGTTGCACGATGAAAACATGGTGACACTGCTTAATCTTTTCCCCCATCCCTAGCATATCTGTAGTTAGTCCTCATATAACCATAATACGTTTATAACTTTAGAATGACTGGGAGTCAAAAGAAACACCAGGCTTAATGAATTGGGCTCCTCTCAGTTTAAACCAGGGAATCAACTATGCATAGGAGCAGCCCCATGAAATTGTGATTTCAATAACAAGATACAGGATTCATCTTGACAACCGCTTGCTTTTTTGTAATCATCAGTCTTTGTGAATGCCAAGCCTACAGGACTTGCCTCTAATTACAGCTATTACTATTGCTGATCATTAGGAAGTCTCCAGAGGCTATACTAGACTTCCGCATAGCTTAAGAGATCTAAGCGTATCTTTGCAAACATTTCTCTTTAAAGAGAAGTCTCAGAGCATAATGGTCTAAAGAACATTAACAATTGCTTTTTATTTTTGTCACATAGGTATAGTTTCAAAATACGTAATAATGAGAAATTTCTTTGCAAAGGGATTTATATAGCTTAGTGTCAAGTCATAAGAAAAAACAATAAAACCCTGTATGAATTATATTCCAACTGTAAAACAACAGGGGGGTTATATTATAAAATATGATATTTAAATTTACTTATACTTTTAATGTACCCTTTTCTGTTTTGATAATCCTACTTACCTTGGAGGAACTATCTCTGCATTTTTCTTGACTGTTATTTTTATTCAGAGTCCTCAAAGGTCCAGGAAGTTGCTGGGTTTTGTACTTACTGAGTTTCTCCTCTTCAGATTTTTCTCCCAAACATGGTGACACCTGGCTTTCTGGTACCAGAACCTATATAATATTTTGGATTTTTTAAATTTTTGTACAATATTTGGATTTTATTATGTTTTATATTTATACCAACACACATAGAACAATTTCTTTATCCCAAGTAACACATTCTTCACTGTAGATTTTTATAAACTTCAGACCTTATGTACTTTTAGTTTGAAAAGCACGCAACCTAACTTATTTTCACTGACAAGGATGTTTTACCAAATCACAACTCACATAGAATAACTTCCCCTGTGATTGGGATATTAATATAATCTCTCCAAACATACAATACACACTTATCAGAAATCACTTAACTGGGTTTTGAGTTATCTTTACTTACTGGCATCCTAAAAATCCCTATTTTTACGGTGTATGATCGTAAATGAGCTAATAATTGGACTAAATATAGAAAACAAGAAAACGCACATCTCAGCATACTAAAGTCAAATACCTGTGATCCGCTTTCATCAAAGACAACGTGTACAGCTGTTTTGGCAACTGAAGCAGACTGCTTCTTAGTAAAGCCCTACAAAGTAAGTAACCATTTATGTAGAATATACACTTTGATCTTTTTTTTTTAATATAAGAAACGGGAAGAAATATTTTAGTCAGAGATCCTAAGTGTCTGAAATCAGGTTATAGGGGAAAATAGATTCTACAAGCTCATATTTCCATTCCTCACAAGTTTCTCAGTCAGTCAGAGTTCAGGGCAAAGTGGTTTGTTACAAGCTGTAAGGAGTTAAGCTATGGCGTGCTAAAAATTTTTTACTAAATGAGCAAGTTCATAAGAGTAGTAAGCATGCTGCAAAACAGGACAGCTAATGCATTATTTCTGAAAAACTTCCATATTTGTAAGCATCCAGTTCCTGTATTTCTGGAAAATTATATATGCAAAACTTGACATTAAGCTATAGTGAGCCCTTTGCAGCCAGTTGATTTTTCTTGCAATTAATTTTAGATCTTAGAATCATAGAATCATTTAGGTTGGAAAAAACCTTTAAGATAATTGAGTCAAACCATTAACTTAACACTGCCAAGTCCACCACTACACCATGTCCCTAAGCACCTCATCTACCTGGCTTTTAAATCCCTCCAGGGATGGGGGCTCGACCACTTCCCTGGGCAGCCCATTCCAACGCTCGACCACCCTTTTGGTGAAGCAAGTTTTCCTAATGCCCAATCTGAACCTCCCCGGCACAACCTGAGGCCACTTTCTCTCGTCCTTACTAGGCATCTTTACTGAAGCTTAACATATTATGGGAGAAATGCTGTTCTGTAGCAACAACGTTAATCAGAAACTCTCAGTATAAATAGATACCAATAATCACAGCTTTAACAACATTTGTATGGCAATGAGACATTTATTTTGAATGAATTAAAAAACTACTGAAAAGGTGTTTAAACCTTACCTTCCATTTACTAAATCCAAAAATCTTTCTGGTTACATCTTTGATTTCCAAGATAGAATCAAAATATAGAAAAAATGTCTCTCCTTCTTGATTACCCACATTCATTGGGCTTTTTAGCAATATTGTTAGTAATTTCTTTGAATCTTTTTCTGGACAAAAACAAAATTTGAAAAGTAGTTTCATTAAAGTTTAACAACATTGTACAATGTTTGTAAATACAATAAGCTTATTTGTTTTCTTCAGTTCAGCTATTAAGATGTATATTTTATTTAATTCACTCTAACCTACAATAGATTTTATTAGTGAAACAACTCAAGAGTCAATCTTATAGAAATACTTATTCTGTATATTGTCCTGCAGAATTCTTTGAAGGTCATTTATTATAGCTGCAGACAAATTATAGATATTTACAAAATTATTCTAATTGGTTTAAAAGGAACAACATTAAATGTCATTGTCTTATGCCTTATTTTGCACTGAAATTATAAGACATTATTTTAAAATTATTTTAACAAAATCACACCTGCATGCCTGAAATGCAAATGTGACTGCAGTGCAATTTTATCCCTGATAAAAACAGTGCCTATGGTATTTTAAGTGGGAATTTTGCTTTGCTGATAATTGAGTCAGAACTTTAGGATTAATCAGTTTGAAAATCCAAGTTAGTGTGAACAAAAGGTCACATTTTTGAGTGCCAATACCTTCAAGGCTGTAGAGGTCTACCTCTTCTTCTGGTATAATGACTGTTTCCCACTGATGATCCTTACATGAAAAAGACATTTTTAAAACTAGAAAAGCATTTTATTACAATTAAATGAAGTTCAGTGATCAGAAAGTTATTTAGTGAGGAGAAATTTTCAACTTTTTAAATCCTCTGTTACAAGGAGCAACAATGAACAAATGCTTCATCAGCAACAGCAAACAATGTTTCAGAACAGCTTTGGTAGAGACATTAACCTAAACTGTTGAGTCTCATCTACAAAAATTATAAGTGCAATTATGTAAATGGCTTCTTGTTCATGTATGCATATGTTAAACTGTTCGCAAACAGTATTAGAAAGTCATTACTTTGAAACTGTTTGGTCTAAATATGTACATGAAATCTAGATTTCACCACCACCAGCACCACTTCACACTACAGATGCACACTTAACTTCTACATGTTGATGTGGGGAAACAAATTTGATACACTTGAAAGAATGTGTATCTACTGCCTCAGCACAATCTAGTATGACAGGAGAAAAAAATTAGCTTACTGCATCATCTGCTGCCACATAGAAAGATATACTTCTGCTACCAATATTGAAATCAATCCAAAATTCTTCAAGATTTTCATCCAATGGTATCTGTAGCTAAAACAAAAAAATAAGATAAAGGGCTGTGAGCAGTGATTTATACCAGCTAACAGGCTTTGTGTTACAGTCTGACAAACTTTAAATACATGTACATCTGTATACTCCTGAAAAAAAATAATCTTACTTGATCCTTATTTTTTCTTAACTAGAAGGCAAAGAAGTTCTTCAGCTGCACAAATGAAAATCTGTGGATATATGATTAAACCTGTTACTTACCTCGTATTTATCAAGAGCTGCCGATAAACACGGATATGTAAAAACCCTGTAAGAAAAGGGTATTTTGTTAAGTATCCTAAAATGCTGTAAATAAATTTTGCGTAGCTGAACACAGCAACTGGATTGTGTTTTCAGCACAAAACTTGTGTGCTTTAGAGACTAAGAGATCACAGCAATCAGAAGAGCAGTCACTAGACTGCACTTCTTCCCCAAAGGAGGTAACATGAAATTTTGGATATCCTCACAATTAAAGCTGTGGTCTCATACCTCTTGTCACTATGTTCATACTTCTAGCTTATCTGCTGATATTTTAAGAATGGTTTTCAAACTGACTATACACTTGATATAAAGACATACTAGACAATCTCTTTGCTGTCATGACATAAAAGCAACATGCACAGCATGTGATCATACAGAAAAAAGCTTGTATTTTCGCTTCCTTTTTGTGCCCTGTTTCTCTAGCAGATATTCTCATTGATCATTATCTCAATGTAAATATCCTACATCAATAAATAAAAGAATATATACCAACAGATTAGTAGCTGTTGTTTATTGAATTAATGAACATCTCAGGATTTTGCAACAGAACTAAATAGAATACAAAAACTAGCTCCTTCTAAACATTTATTGAAGGAAGTGTAGCATACGCTTTATATTGTTTAAGAAGCTTTTCAAATTCATTTTCTTTATTTAGTGTACAATTTCTTCAAGCTGTTACCTAATAATCTGAAACTTACATTATGTTTTGCTTTTTTCCAGATATGGGAATTACAAAAGATTAACATCTTGATAGAGAAGACAATGTCAGTGACAATGTGCCAAAAGATAGTACTACTCAGTTTCTTTACATGGTTCCTTGACTTTATACCAAAGCAGTATTAATCTTATTTGCTTGTATTATTTTAATTCAGAGTTTCCCAAAAACAGTTTTTGTGATACAAAGGTTACTCCCAATGAATGGCCATAAAATCCAAAAAAAGAAAAAGCACATCTATTAGCTTTAAAAAATTCAGGTTTACCTTCTTTTGTCTCCAAGCATGCCATTCACTTGGTTAAGAAATTTTCTGCAATCCTATTAAAACATAGAAATTTCTTAAAGAACTGTAAAACAAAAGCTTACCTTCCTGGAAATATTTTTCATATGACTTACTGTTTCAAACTCAGAATCTTTAATTCCTTTAAATGCACTGGACACAAACTCCATGGAAAACCATTGGCACGCCAGTTCTCCTCTTTGTTTCTCTGATACCATTCTGCATAAAGCTTCTGTAATGGCTACTTGCAGGTCATAGTCTACAGCACAATACATTTTACAGAAATAGTAGCTTTAAAGATACTACTGATGTGAAAAAAAATATTATGTAGAAAATTGGTATAAGCAGGGCTGAATGTTTCATGTTATGTATCACATTATATCCAGATATGTAACCCGTAAAGGATCTATAGATAAAGAACTAAGGGAATAAGGATGACTAAACAACTTGTGTTTCAATATGAAATTTCAACCGAACTTCCAAGGAGTGTCAGAGCAACACTGGACATATAAGCAAGAGACAGGATGTTTTCAACTTTCACCTGTCTGAACTGGGAAATTGTTGGATACTAAAGTGATCGCTGAGAGAAGTTCTAGCCATGTTTCGTAGCACTATCAGTGCTCTATCCTCAAAGACTGACTTCCTTATGAGCTTTTGCCATCTTAAAACTTATATTCTAGAGAAGAAAAGGACTGAAAACTTCAAAAAGTTAGCCATACACTGCATACATCTGAAACATTCCAGTTTGAAGACTGTTTTTGCACAGTATTTGTATTTTTCAGAGGACTGTAATCACAACATTCTGCAGCTTCTAAATGTCTTCTCTGGATTTTCAATGGGTCTGCATGTAATTTTCAAGAAGCTCAACACTAAATTGTTTATTAAGTCCCATGCTCACCTCCAGCTTCCAAAATTCTCCTCCCCATGTCACTCCTGCCAAACAAAGTAACATTTCATCAAAATATGTCAGCAAGACAAAGCACAGAAGAAAATTTTACTTAATTACTAGCTTTCAATGTAAGAGACAAAACCCTCATTCCACTAAAGTTATTAGACTCCAATTACCTGACATATGTAATTTTTATTCTATTTATGTTTTGAAATGCTGTAAAATAAATTCCCAATGTGAATAGCTTGTCCTTCCAGTGACTAATTGACTGTGCTTTACACACATTCTTATATATAAAAAAAAAAGTTTAATTATTTTAAGACAACCGGGAGTGGAAGAAGCCTAATGCAGATTGGAAAAGAGGTAAATTTAGGCTTGTAATGGAGAACAACTCACAAGAATACCTGCACACAGCCACCACTGCTGGCATCACGGTGGCAAATGCTAAAGTGAGTTAAACAGGGACCAATCTGCATGCATTATAAACAGCCTTGGTAAAAATTGCCTTCCCAGCTATGCAAATAATCTAATGATATAAAAAAATAATACTGAAGATTATTTACATGACAAGAAACATTTCCTGTGTAGAAAATATCTTCTTCCTGGCATCTCGAGGTGTGTTGTCAAGCATTACATTAAGTTTTCTTACTACCTAAGATGAGTGGAAAAAAGGGAGCAAGATTAAATACAAAATAAGTTGTTAACATTTAAGTTATTCTTATTTTGGGCCCTTGTAATATGTTTCATACCACTGAAGAAAATGTCATGCTTAAATAATTGCAAAACAAGGAAGACAATGAGTTCTATCTGACCTTAAATGGTATTTACGTTAATACAACTACCTCATTTTCAATAAATTACATTAACTTTAACATGAACATCAGGGTTATTTTCTTATTTGCAGGTTTAAATACAGAAAAAAAAAATTTCAAAGCTAGAGTTTTGCCTGCAGTTGACTACTGAGCTAAAGTATACCTTAAATTTGCATTAAAAAGACTTTCCTTTGGGATGTAACCTTTTCAGACGACTTTTTTGTAACTCTCCTTTTCTTTAGAGATTAAAAAAAAAAGCTGACAATCTGAGGTTACTGAAATAAATAGAGAAATTTGCAGTATACTAGAAGGCATGCAAATTTCTTGCCAGTGTCTAAAGAATTTACAGCCAGTGATCTTAATCCTATTTATAGCAATTGTAACAGAGCATATTTCCTATGCTTTTATACAGCTTTCTCACCAGAATCTTAATACCACCATTTTGTAATTTACTGTCCAAACCAAAAACTATACATTGGTAACCTGAAAAAAACCCAACATATAAGTGACAACAAACATTCCCAGAGAAACATTAAATCATCCTTCTGATACTAGAGCACTAAAATTTTCCCCCTTTTTTTGTAGCATCTGTACAGTTAAATTACTATCTTCACAAAGTCTATTAAAACACTAACCAGAAAACTGTTGCTTAGAAAGAAGAATGTTTACCTCCTGCTGAACATAAAAACTCTTACATCAGTGATGAGAGTACATATTCTCAGAACAAAGTTTTCTAGTATTTGCATTTTACCTAATGAACAGGAAAAAATACATTAAAGAATTATCAAGAGTGTATTAGGGTGCCCCCTAATCAGCATTTGGACAAAGATTAATTTTCATTTAGAAATAAAACAAGCTTTGTCGTTAAATGCAAGACAGAATAATTACTTCAATTTGTAGTAAATATGGCTCTTTATAATGTTTCTATTCCTGTGCATCACTGCATAAGTCCCCTGGGCATGAGAACATTATTTTAAAAATATAATCAGATCAATTCTGTAACTTAGCTCTCTGAGATATAACTCAGACCCTGGAATTTATCTTACCAGGGAAAAGGAAATTAATCTTTCATTTTTATCCTGACAGCATAACGGTCTCTAGTGACTTTCCACCTAGTGCTATACCGAAAGGTAAGAGCAGCGCGATATTCACTAAAACAAGGTCAATAAAGAAAGACTACTGTGCTATGCTGAGCTATGACAGTAGCTTAGAAACAATATTCTTTTTACGAAAAACTCAGTTCAATTGCCATCTCTTCAGAGACCAGACTACCCTGCTTTTTTATTACTGATGTCAGCAAGTTACAAGGAAATCTGTCAGTACAGAAACCTCAGACTAAACAATCAAAGTTACAGTTGACATTCAAGCTTTTTTCACACGAATGAGAAATGTAGTCCTTTGTGCACCGAACAGCCCTCTTGAGGATAAGCCCTTTTCCATTAGAGTTTATTAGCTGAAGCATATAGATCCTGTGGTATATTTACATTAGATCAAGAAACTTTGTACCACCCTCATACGTGTTCTTCGCAGAACTACCTTGCCTCAAGAGGGCTCTACAAGTAGTAAGAGTTATTTTAACACTGATGATAACTCTAAAATGTCTCTTTCGAAACACTTTAACTACCATACCTAGTGTACACTTTTTTTAAACTCACCTTCAGGTCTGCCATCATATACAGCCTACAATAAAAAAAAAATAAAACAAAACACATCATTTTGATACTGTAAATATCACAGCACAAAAATCAAGTAACACGTACCTAAAGCAAGTAATCAAAAACATTTAAGATCTTAAAATTATTTAATCCTTAATGAAGAACATAGGAGACTTCTTCTAATACCAAGTGTGGGTTCCCAAAATTGTATTTCAGTTAAATCTATGGAAATTATTTCCCCAATGACAAAAATTTTTATGAACAGAAGAAAACTCACAGACCTTATAAACTTGGGGTCCTGGAATTATCATACCAATAATTTATGTAATCAAAATTAGACAAAGAAGAAATTTTTTATTCATTGAACACTTAAGTTTTTGGGGTTTTTTTAAGTTTTATTTCATGATGCTAATCATGAACAGAAAACGAGTATGAAATCAGGCAAACTATTTATCCAGAAAGACAGAATCCATTTCAGGAAATCATTGTAACATTAACTTTAGAAGACTATTACAGAGAAATAGATTTGAAAGTCTTTTTCTTACTAAACTAGTAATAATTGTTTTGACAAATACACCAATGTATTTTATTATCAATATATTTTTACCAGCAACATGTTGAAGAAATCTTCAGCCAGACTTGTGAGCATATCATTCTTTTCATTTCCTCTGAGGATGAAAATTCCTTTTACCTTTTCAAACCAATTAACCATGTAAAGGGAAAATAAATCTATTTTAATAGCATGAAAAAGGACAATAGTTTTCATTATACTTAAGTAAAATTATACAAACTATACAAAGATTAGAAGAACAGCAACAATGCTACCAATTTGCTTGAGTGTACTTTAGCCCCAGACTGAAATTTTTCACTCACACTAAACAAGTGTAGATGATTTCAAACTAATGTGAGCAATTCCTGTAGCTGACTTTCTAAACCAAAAACTAGAGAACTACTTTTACAAGTGCCATCACAGAAAAAAGAGCTGAAAATGGATAAAGGCTGAATGAAAAGTGTGTTTGTAAGTAAGACTATAATGATGAAGTTATCACTACACTTTTTTTTTTTTTTAATTAAAGTAGGAGACAATTAAGTAACACTCATCTGTCATTGCCATTAATTTTTTCAATGAAATCTCCGGTGAAAGCAATAAGGAAGTGATGTCTATTTTTCAGTGTATTTACTATGTTGAGTTATAAATGATTAATGCATTTAACATGCAGGTTGAAATAACGCAAAATAATCAGAATAGCACTATAATCTGTTGAAATAATAGGTACAATATTGCTGTTGCAAGTATTAACAAAAAAATTAGAGTGCACCAGGAAATTCCAATTCTTGACTCAGAAGCAGTACAGCAAGCTCCTATAAAGAGATCTCATCTTGTTGTAATTGCTGTAAGGATATCTAAATTAATTATATATTGCATAATTTGCAAAACCTTCACTGTGGTAGAGCAGCATCATTTTATAAGGAGCCACTTGTCAAAGAACATTTAAATTTGAATAATGTTTTTTGCAAAGTTATGGAAAATTCCTAACTCAGAAACAATTAAGGACCAAATCGAATACTAAGCTGTTCAGCACTGAAGCATTACTTATGCATGCTTTATTAATTTTTATTTTTTGTTTTAGAAGTTCACATATGCTTTATGGTTTTACTTATCCTTCCAATAAGACCGTATTTTATCATTGCTGGGAGCCCATCTTCTCCTGCTATGCTGATTTTTTTCCCACATTTCTGAATAGAATTTAGTAAAGTGGAAATGCTTTTGACTTCTTGTTTGTCAAGTTCCTGAAATTGAAATTATAACATAAGCTTTAGTGTACAGTTCTAGAAGAACGTGTATTTAATTAACCAGATGCTTTTTTGTTCTCAAAAGCCACCTTAATTGCAGCTCGAACTAGAGATTTAATTCTTAAATTTTATTTCAGTTCTTCAAGTCAACTGCTGATATAAACCAAGCCAAACGAAAAATCTTTTTCAGACTACTACATCAGAATCATCTATACTGTTATTGTAATGATTAAATTACCCGACACAGAAGCTTGTCTAATTTGTTGACAAACTGTTTGCTGCATTTGTAGGAGACATTTTCACAGTCTTCTGTTGCCAAAAATTGTTCTAATAATTGGAAATCTTTTTTTCGTGTAGCTTCATCAATTAACTTTTCAAACTGTCAACCATAAAAGAAAACAGATCAACTGTATTACTCTATGGTTAACACCGATAAACACCAATACTGATTTAACAGGAGTTAACATAGGTTTTACACAGTCACCTGTTGCGTTCTAAGCAAATATTCTGAATCACAAAATCATTAAATGTAAAATCTAAAGTACAGAACACCATATCTAATACATTAATTATGCAAATACTTATTCACTGAGTTTTTAATTATTTGTCACTTTTCCTTAATGGAATGTTTTTTCTTTCCTCATATTACAAATAAATGCTTAAGTAAGTGCTCATTGTGTTAATACCCCTTCCTTAGTACATTTAATATTTTGTACCTCTAAGTTATCTATTAGGGACTTTAAAAGATATTTACAAATTTAAGGACTACTGCCTTCCTCAACTATTTCACCACTCTATTCTTCTTAAATCAATGACAACCAGATTTCAACATTTTAATCTTAAGTATGTTCCCAACTAATTCATGTATGTCAAACACATACGATTTATTTTCATCAATAGCAATTTCCAATTCCTCTTGCTTTCTACACAGCTGCTTAGCACTAACCTATGTCAAAGGAAAATTTCTTCCTACCACATTCCTTGCCATACTGCAAATGTTACTTGTAATTAAATACCAGAAGCAATGTTTTAAGCTAGTAATTAAACCAATCAACACTCATGTTGTGGTCCATAAGCACATACCTGCATCTCACGCCTGGCTGCCATTTTTGCAATTTATCTACTCAGCTGCATAAGAAGGGAACAACCATCACTTGACCAAAACACAATTCACTGACATAGACTTCAAACAGGTTTTGCAAAAGCATCAATAATCAGTCAAAATACATTACAAATTCCAAAAATTTTCACTAGTATAAATGCTATTTAAGAAATTTAAGTGGGGATACAAGGAAACATCCTTACACAGATAAGCAATTGCTTAAAGAGTGGAAGGAACAATTAACTTTCACTATGGAGGAACAGATGGGCCTGCAACAGACTCTCAATATTTCTCAGTGAGAAAAGCATGAAGATGGCCAATTATACTGTCAGCACTGGGATATTCAGAATAGGTAAATCAACAGCAAACTCGAGAAGGGCCTAATTATAAAATGGTAATTAAATCATTGAAGAAAAATGTGATAAACACACGAAGGGAAAAAGCCTTCTTAATTATGCATACAGTGATGGGCTCCAAGATTACTACTACCACCAAAAAGCAAGATCTGGAAATTATAGTTTTCTGAAAACATTGTCTTAATACTCAAGAGCAAACAAAATTATTTTCTTTGAGAGTTAACATGTAAAAAAACAACAAACTTTTTCATGCTTTGTATAAATGAATCTATATGGACCAATCTACCATGCGTGGAAGTTTGGTCTCCCCATCCCAGAAATTACATAGAATTAAACAAAGCAAAGCAAAATGAAATAATTAAAAATAGAGAACGACTTCTGTGGAACAAGCAACTGGGAACACACACTAGTCATTTCTGTACTACTAAACAATAAAGAAGTAACAAATACAGGGTGAATTTAAAATTATTTTTTCCAATACAAGAATGCAATGGCCTACATTGAAGCCTTTGCTATCACCTCACAGGTCTCTCATCTCCTGCCTAGTCATGCAAGCCAGAGAAAAAAATATAAACCGCTTCCAAGTGCCTCCTTCTCGACAAGGGAGCGAGATCTCCACCCTCAACACACACGTGGTCGCTGGCATTTCTCCCAAGAGCACTGAGAGGAAAATGCCCCGTAGTGCCCCCTGCCTCCACCGCAGCGGGGCGGCAGGGCAGCTCCCCGCAGCATGGCGCCCCTCACCTCAGCGCCCGAGCAGAAAAAAGGCGCCACTCCCCGCCGGCCAATCACGCCCAGCACCGGTAGTCTCCAGCCAATCACCGTTCGCAGCGCGGGATGCGGACCAATCGCCGCCGGAGGTGCGGGAAGGGAGGGGGGCTTTCCTTACCGTGGGGCAGCCTCGCGGAGAGGTTTCACCTCCCTTCGCACCTGGCACGGTCTCGCGCAGCCGCCGCGGAGGAGGCGGTACCCTGCCGAGGCGGTGCTGCGGCCGGGCGGGGAGGGGGCGGTGCCTCCGCGCGCCTCAGGCCGGGCCGCCCGCTTCCCCCCCCGAGCTGCCTCAGAGCGGCCCGAGCCGCCGCGGACCGGCCGCCGGGCGCAGTCTCTGGCTCTGCGGGCGCCTCCCGCGTACGTGGGTTTCTGACCAGGTTCGGGAGCGGGGGTGCGGATGGGGCCGCAGCCGCCCTAACGGCTATAAAAAACCCCGCCGCCCCCCGCGGGGGGACGCCTGCCCTTCCCGCCGAGCGGGGCTGGCGGCCTGCTGGCCCGGCGCCCTTGGCTCCCGCCCCGGCTCGCCCGTCGTGCTGCAGCGCACGAAGCGTTGGCCGAGCGTTTCTTGCGGCAGGAACCGCTGCAGCGGCGGCTCTAGGGCGAAGTGACCAGGGGGGGAAAGCGAAGCCGCCTCCTGCGACGGAGAAAGAGAGGGGGCCCTGGGGTGGGTGTATGAACGTGCGATACCCAGCCCTGCCAAAGGGCTGCACTGCGGATCCAGGACCTATTCTGCTTGCTTCATGTTACAAATTGTCTTTATCGATACATAGCATTTAGAACACTTAAGTGTATAGTGGAGACGAGTTACTGGGCAGAGTTATAAAAAGGGAATTTTCATTAATTGGGAAATTTCCCGGGGGAATAGATGCAGAAACTGGGTACAGACCTGTTGCTGATAAAGGGCTTCTACTGACATTTGTGGTCTTTATTAACAGAGGGAACTGGGTAACGTGTTGAAATGAAATCCAGCAGTTCCAAAGTGGGGTTTACCTGTACTGGTGTGATACTGGTGTATCTCTCACCTGTAGCATGGGTGAAAAAATTCAGCATGAATCTCACATACTCCAGGGGAGTATTGGGAAGCATCTCCTTTCATAGAATAAGCAGCAATAGTGAAGCATCTAGGAGAAGAATCACCTTTCGCAGCAAATAATCCTGCAGCAACTGTAAATAAAATAACACCACTGCCTTTCTAAAATAAGAAAGAAAACAAATCAGCACTATAAAAGGCGAAAAAGCTGTACAGAAACTATTTAAAATACCACCAGATGTCACTGTAATTCAAGGAAATGACAAGTGGTATGGGAATTGGAGTATGGCCACCAAGGAGTTCATCCCATAGGACTGAGTAGCGCTGAGCATTTTGCAGGAGGCATGTTCAGCTCAGGGGATTAACTGCTGTCACATTTGCTGTTGGGACACTTTAGTAGAAGGCACCGGGTGATCTGAAGCAGATCTGTGGAAGTAGAAGCCTTATTGAGAAGCCTACTAGGGACAAAACTTTGCATGAGGAACTTGGAGCATCAGAAGTTTTTTATAAAAGCTGAATTCTTTGTCTATTTTGTTTGGTTCAGGAGAAGGGAGGTCAATAGAAAGCAGAATTCTCATCAAGTTATGCATTAAACAGTCTGGAACAAGCAGTGAAATTATTTGGGCCATGGGTTTGGCAACTACACTTCAAAATTTCAGAGAAACTGGAAGCAAGACTGTCTTTAAGGTAGGGCAGTACCATGTAGAGGGACCCTTTCTACACTACAGTAGCAGAAATACTTACCTTCATACAGGTACAGGAAAATGTTGTACTGGTCAGTGTAATCAGCCTTTGGCACAGTTGCCGTTGTATGTAGAACTGAGAAGGGTCAGAAGCATGGATGCCAACAGTTTTAATACCAAATGTCAACTGAAATAGTTGCAGATCTGAGATCATAAGGAGAAAGCCAAATCAGGAAAGAAGTCAGTACTAACATTAGACTTGTGTTGACAAATGACTAATCATTCAGGCTTGCTGTTCTGTGCCTTCACCAGGCAATGCCGTAAAGTACGTATAACATTGTCCTGAGCACTGGAGATACACTAAATTAAGTATCGTAGTTACAACTGACTGTTATCATGTTACCATTACTACAAGTTGGAAGTTTTTTAAACTTTGTAAGATAAATACAAGGAAACTATGAATTTGAAACTAAATGTAAAAATAATGCCTATATTAGAAATAACATTAACTACCTGTAAGATAAACCTGATGGTTGGATGTTCACAGCAAAAGCCAGTCCTTCTCTTAAATGCTCTTACACACATCCCCACACCCCCCAGGCTAAACTAATTTCACATTGTTTTCAAGAAATCAGAGACCACTATCTTTATCCTTTACTGGTCTCCTGGTTAGTCTACACTGTGGTTGCCATACATATTCTTCCAGGTGATGCTTAATACTCTATTTTATAGGAAAGTTTTATTTTAGGTAAAGTGATGACAGTTAAGGTGTCACTGCTAGTTCTGATTCAGATCAGTAGTATAGGAAATGGAAAAACAAGAGTCTTTAAGACAAGGTATTATAATACCATGCTTTCTAAAAGCACCCTCTTTTATGCATCTACATATATTTACAAGACATACTCTGTATCCTTTGTAAAAAAAAATACTGACATTTTTTAACAACTTAGTATAATACAGACATTCCCATGTATTTAAACTGTGATTTGCAGTAATCATCTTTCCCCCAAGCAACTTTGACAGTGCAGTGTTTACGTTAACGCTGATTAAAAAGTGGTAATATGTCATTATTAATTATGTCTTCTAGTTAAATGTCTCCATTTTGCTTTAGAAAAAAAACAGCAACAGATTATTCAAATCTTGAACTGTGTCAAGTAAATGCTTGATGCTGATGGAGATGCATTTCATAGAGAGGATAAATCAGTTGCTGCGGGGATGGACACTCTCTTAAAACACCCTGTGTAGACACATTTTCAAGAAACCTGTGGGTGAAAAGAACATGGTTTGAGAGGAAAGACTGCAGCAATGAAAACTGAAAGAACAAATGGAAGAAAGAGTAACACAACTGTGAGGCTCTGAAAGGAATGAGTTGAGTACAGTCTAGCACAGCTTTGGAAAGTGCTATTAGAAGAAAACCCCTTTCTCTTCTTTTCCATGAAACCGTATTAGAATCAACTGCCAGTGTGCCTGTTTCCAACATTAGATCTTAATCCTGCAGATGCTGCATGCACAGAACTCTGGAGGTGAAATGACAGCAAATTCCATGCAAGAAGTGGCAGCCTGGTCATTTTTGCAGCTATAGAGACTAATTACTGCATTTTTATCAAGTGCTGTTAATATTTTAGCAACTTCAACCCCCCTGGCTTTCCTGAGTATGCTGCTCTGTAAGTGACAACTCAGCACCAAGTTGCCTCACGAGTTTTAACTGTTAACTGGAGTGCCGTTGACAAAAACAACATAAAATTGTGAAAAGCTTTTATTACAGTCTTTTGTATTACAACAGCCATAGTTTTACTATTGTATTGAAAATTAATTAAGCACTTCGCAGTTGTGCAGCTCTCCACTAAAGTGAAATGACCTTTTGTCAAGCATACGTGCTTTATTGATCTACTGTGTAATGTACTTTATTCTGGACAAGACGTTTAATCAGGAAAGACAACCCCTTTTCATTTACATGGATTCCATGTTTCTTTAAAAAACATCTTTGAAAGAACCATGAAACTGTGGACTACTAGACATTAATTTATTGTATGACTATAATAAATACAGGTTTTTAAAAGTGCATTATATGGCAATAACCCTTCTGAAGAATTCACTTTTACAAAATCCTCATTATAAGGGGAGTGCTCGATTTGAACACAGTGCAAGCAGTCAAGTGGTCCTGAGAATTTATAAAGGTGGTCGTAAGTTTACCTTCATGACAGGTGCGTATTACCACTACTTAATGGCTTAATCCCTTTTTTGTCATCTAGAATCCTTTTGATCTTCACTACTGAATGTGACAGGAAAACCGAAGTGCAAATTTCATCTGCATGTGACAGGTGCCAGTAGTCATGTGTGAATATTTAACAGCTTAATCCAGAGACACTCTCAGTTCTGTTCCAAGGTAGGCCAGCTCAACTCACAGTCAGCAAGGCCAGACAGCTGGTTTAGAAACAGCTACTGTCAATTCTTCTCCAACAGTGCAAGACAAAGAGAGAAAAGGCAAACTTGGAATAATACTTTAGTATTTTGCACATGCAAATACCCTGAGAGGCTGCGGAAGGACGACAATACAAACCAAACTCCTATTGCCAAGACATTCACTTCTTGCCTCTCTGACACTGTGGTGTACTTGACAGTAACCTTTCAACTGACAGCCTCAGCTCTACATAAGCCATCCCTGCCTGCAGTAACACTTGGATTTGACATTTGCTAGCACATGAAGGAGTCTCTCCCAGAAGATGGCAACAGCATCTTTCTGCCAGTAAGCCAAGTATTGCATTGGGCTCCAGCAACAGCCGTTGTAAACTGGTGTCAAATACCAGTCTCATAAGAGGGACTTTTAATGGTGTGCTAAGACGCAAGGCAGTGGTTTTGCTGATGGAAGAAATACAGTAATTTGGGAGAGGGAAAGGGAGGGGGATATAATACTTTAAAACAGTGCCTGCTTCTGTGCATGTGTTTGATTTCTTCTCACTTTGCTGACAAGCACATAAAATGCTGCTTCTACAGATTTTAACAATATGGATAAACTTTATTGGAATTCCTTAGGTGAGCAAGTTTCACCAAAGTAAGAGTATGCAGTTTCAATTCATGCAAGAAAGATTCTTCTGCAGTCACTGAAGGCGTGTTTCAGCTCATCTAACCTGACTGGCATAATTTGGCACAATGCACTAATTCCAGTATGGCAGAACTAGTGCCGCAGTGTTCGCTCTGCACTCAGCAGATATGACACAGTTTGTCTCACCACAGGTAGTCTGCTAACTACAGCGAAAACATCTCTGTTAACTCCAAAGAGCATATTTTGACTAGTTCAGGTGTGCCCTATATTGTCGTATGCCATTTAGTCATACGAAGCCCACCATAGGAGGCAAAAAACCTTACAATAGATAGCATCCCTTCTTACAGAGCTCTCATTTTTTGTGCCATATGAGGAAGACTAGACTTCCAGTTCCCTGCACTGATTTTTCTTAGAGACAAGAGTTGCTGCCAGATTGGTACTGGTCACCCACATACAGAAAACAACATGGGCGCATTGAAAGCAGGCAGCACTCTGTAGCTGGCAATTGCACCTCAGCCTTGCCTACTCCTTCAAAACAATTTCAACTTTAATGTTCAACCTCACAGTGCTCCAATACAAAGTTAAAGCAGACAACACAGTCAATTCTCAACATTTCAAATAGGATTGAGTCTTCTCAGTACTCTGCAAGAGGTGCTCAGCAGCTCACAGAATCATCATTCATGACTTTGGTTCCCTTGAAAGCCAAAGACTAATGGAACCAGGCAGCTTCTTCATTTGAAATCTTAGCTTTGCTAAATGAGTATCACAACTAAGTAGTAACATGAAGTTGCCAAACACATAAATTTTCTTGGTGTTTCTGCACTTCCAGAATTACTCAGTAGACTTTTTGGACTAATATGTACTTGGTTGTGGGCTGCTTACAACTGATTTTAAAAACAACTTGTGATTTTGATGAATAAGCAGCAACCCAAAGTAAGATGCCTGAATAAGTGGCCTGATTGTCATAATATAATCCTTCTAAAAAGCAGCTCTTCTAATACATCCAGCCAGCCAGTTTTGAAAATTTATGCTACACGTATAAAACTAAACTTTGCATGCAGTGATTAATATGCATTAAAATAATCTTGGACAATCTCTTACGTACTAGACTTAAGCTTGTTGCCAATCTTAAACCCCACTAAAGCCACCGAATGAAGGTGGCAGAGCAAGAGGCATAGGAAGACTGCGTGTAACTGTTAGCATGCTCTCCCTGCTACAGAAGTGATGCTGTTTACGGGTCCATGTGGGTATCAGTTTATCAGTAAAATCATCATTTTGCTTTTTAGTCTTGGAATTCAACTGGTTTATAATGAGAAGTAGTTGATTAAAGAATTCAAAAGTGCAGTAGTACGGGGATGCTGGGGAACCTGCAGCCAGGACTCAGGATTCTAGTTTGTTACCCCAAGGCTCTGTAACTTAGCTCCCTGTACTGTCTTTTTCAAAATATATATATATATATCTTACATCAATTTCTTGATTTATAAGTTTACCTGTTTCAGGTAACAGTGTAAGATCACTAGCATTCATATTGCACTTTGAGATCTTCAACTGTAATTGCAAAACAAGTGCAAAATTGCTCATTTCCCTTAGTAAAAACAAGTGCACAAGGAAAAGACAATTCTAGTACCACCACCTAGAGAAAAAGCCTACTTGCGCATCACCTGAAAAAGATGCAAACTTCCCAAGATCTGCCTTACACAAACTTTGGCAACAATCATTCTTGCTGCCTACAGCAAACACTAGAGATAAGAAAAGGCACCTTTTTTTTTTTTAAAGGAAACAGAGGGGCTGATGGGACGTTTTCCTGTATGTTTTGCTCCTAATAACATTTAATTTCTAGCCAAATATTAATGTAAACATTTAACATGGTTAGAGTCTTAATTTTATATGTATGTATAAAATTAATATATAAATGCAAGTACTTCTCTACAGTGTCTGCCATCCAAATTATGTGTAAATGGAATAGTGCCCAGACTTGGTGAGATAATTAGAAACAAAACCAGTAAAGCCACACTGCCCAATTAGAAAACAGACAGTACAAATTGGTAAAACAGAACAGAAATATTCTACGCAACCTAGAATATTACTAACAACATGAAGTGTCTTGTTTTGCTCTCTGGTAGTCTGACAGCGTCCCCTGGAACCATTCTGCACCGATTCATGCACTACAAGAAATCACTCGAGCTTTCAATGGATGTAACTCAATACACATTTTGGCCCTTTTTTTTTTCTGAGAGGTTTAGAACAGTTTGTACGGGTCATTGGCTGCTTCCCTGCCCCGGAACACTTTGCCAGGTTTGACGGGTTTCAAAAAGGAGACCGTTGCCATAGGAGCAGAGAGCCATGCCAAGGAAGAGAGTGCCACTGAGACTACTGACAAGCTGCTCTGCATCCACTTCCTTCGTTCAGATGAAGTGGATCCAGCTCTCCTCACATTCTCGAGGCATCTTAAGGGGGTGAGTCCGGCAGGTAAGACTGTAGTTTTTCCCTCTGTTGTTATCCCAATACTCCCGGCCGTTGACTTGGTACCTTGCTGCAAACTGGACTACAGAGCACAGCTGAAGGAGGAAAGGAGGCACAGGGAGAAAGAAAGTGAAAACATCAACCTGATCCTGCCCATTTTTCTCAGGGATGCTACTGTGCCAATGAGCACACACTTCATGGAGGCTTTTCCACTGGTTGAAGGTGTATCGCACAGATACCTGCTTCTCAAAAGCAACGTTGCGAACCTGGATGGTGCCACTGAGCCCCAAATCCGAGCTGGTTACTCGTTCAAGACACACCTGCTGCTCCTGAAGTCGGGAGGAGAAATCCATACAGTCTGCAGGCTGCTGGAAGTCAGGGACCAAGCACTGCATGGTAAACTCCAAGTCCGAGCTGCTGTACCACAGGTCTGAGTTTATGGAGAGCCTGGAAAGGACATGCAAGGGGATTGATGGATCCTCCCCAGTCTGGAAGACTTTCACTTCGGTGAGCTCCAAACCCAAAGCATCAGCAAATCTCACCCGGTTTGTACGGCTCTGGCATCCAGGAACTTGACACTGCACAGCTGCCCGCTTCCTTCTTTCAGGCGATGTAGGCAAAGATCTCGCCCGGCGGCGTATGATGGGCCGTAACGCCGGATCACAGCTGGAGGAACTGCTGCTCTGAAGCTTATTTGGCTGGGGGCCCCCCTTGGCTGGGGTACTGCTCCGAAGAGTCATGCTGCTATTTGTACAGACTGCTGGGGGCTGCTGCTGCCCTCGGCCCAGTGGTTCTTCAGCCCGTAACATGTTCTGATAGAGATCAGAGAGGTAGCTGGGATTCCTCCGAGGACCACGCACCTCCATTCTTAACCGACAACAAAAAATCCGTGTTAACACTGCAGGTAATAAAGACCACTGCCCGTCTGAAGCACGCACCCTGGGAATGGCAGCCACTGACAGTCTTTGAGGTTATGGCACTGGATGCAGCAAAAATCAACTGGAACAACGTAGCCTGCTGAACGAAAGGCAGAAACCTGGAAGCTCTCACAGTATCGGGAAGCGAACCAGAGGCTAGTGCATTGTATGGGGAGGTGACAGCCGTCTCACTGGCTGGTAAACTCGAGGCCGCTGTGCTGGCTGGTGGACCCGTTGCTCAGGCTGGAAAGGGATTCAAGGCTATCACCCTTGATGCTGGAAGACCTGAAGCTGGAGACTGACTGGAAGCTGTCGTGCTGGGCACCCAAGGACTCCAGGCTGTCGAAGAGGTCACTGGATGCCTGGGGGTTGCCGTGGCGTGCCCCGAAGCGCCCTGGGCCCTTACAGGCGGTGAGGGGGGCCTGCAGGCTGTCCTCGCAGGCGCCGTCCGACCCCACGCTCCCGCAGCAGCAGGGGCACTCCAGGCTGTCACACTGGATGCTGGGCGACTCCCGAGGGCTGCCGAGGCCCGGGAAGGCTTGGAGGCTGTCGGGCGCGAGGGAGCCGGAGCCGAGGCCAGGGCTGCTGCAGAGGCTGGAGGGAGCGCGGGGGCTGTCGCGGCGGGGGCTGTCGCGGCGGGGGCTGTCGGGCGGGGCGGCGGCGGCGGCAGGCTGGGTACTGTGGCTGGTGTGGGACGGCTCCGCGTCTGGGGACTCTACAGCCCACATCGGCTGCGCAGTCCTGCCTCCGCCCCGCGGCACGGCAGGGCGATGCCCGGCCCGCCCCTGCGCCGGCCGCAGGCGGGGCGCCCGCAGCAGCGCCCGGCAGCACCCCCGGCCCGGGACGGCCCAGGCCGCCACCGTCCCCCCCCGCTCGCCCCCCGCGCCGGCCCCACGGCGCTGCGCCGCGCCCGGCGGCGGGGGCGAAGGCAGGTACCGGCGGGGGCGGGGGGCGGCAGGCAGGCACTGCGTGGGGGCGGCCCGCCGGTTAGCGCGCGGTCCGCCGGGCCTGGCCGGCACGGAGCGGGGTGGCAGTTCTCAGCGGGAGCCGCTGGTGCGTCCGGGGGGCGGAGCCGGCGCCGCATGGCGGGCTCGGAGCCGCTGTGGCGTTACAGTGTAGGCGGGGAGGAGCGGGAGCTGTGCGGGAATGCGGTGGTGTGAGACCCCCCGAAGGCCCCGATCGGCCGGGGCCTGACCGGCGCGGGGAACAGGCTCCCCACCCACCCCCCCCCGCCAGGAAGGTGCGGGAGAGGCGTTTAAGAAATAGGGCAGGATCAAATGTAAATAGCTCTGGGCAGAGCTATGAATGTGGGTGTGTGAGTAGCACTGCCACAAAACCAGAGGTGAGTGACGAGGCGTGTTTTGGTGCTAGGCACCTGTCACCTTTTGCAAATCATACCTGTGCACCCTGGTTCGGGAATGCAGTTTCTGGGAAATAAAAGAATGCTGCAAATTCTGCCCTGGGTATTTTTAGTAGAGACTTATGAGTACTGAGAGATCTGTTGTGGAAGAAGAAAAAGCCCTAAGTGTTTGATACAACATTTGCATATATGAATATAGGAAGAGCGCACTTTCTGACACAAAAAGGACAACCCGGCGTGCCCGGAATGCAGGTGGCTGATCATCTGTTCTTGTTAATTTAAGAGCAGCAACACCCACCACCATTTGACTGCGATACTTGGCTCCAGGCAGTACATGGAATGCTGTGCAGGAGGAACACAATGATGATGAGCGCGTCGCACAATGAAAAAGGAGCTCTTCTAACGCTGCTGTGCCCTCAGATGTTTTGCTGTATTTTACCAACAGTCTTTCAGGGACGGGCTCGTAAACCACCCGGCGAGAGCTCGGTGGTTTGCAGGGCAGCCTGCCTAGCCTCCCTCGGTACTGCTGTGGTAGCCAGGACCGAGGGACGGCTGTGCCGGGGGGCTGCACCAGCAGCAGGGCTCCTCTGGCTGGCCTTGGCCACCGGGCTCTGCAGCTTTAGTGGCCAGCCTGTGCCCTCGTCTCTCCTCGGTGCTCAGGGGATGACAGCTCAGCATGGATCCACAACAGTAAGGCAAATGATGCTGGTTCCTATGAAGCGAGCGCTGGGGGAGGGGACAGTGTTTTCCAGTACCGTTTGGTAGCTGATTATGTTTATCTTACTGCTTTAAAAATAAATCACGTTGGGAGGAATCGCATGGTGTTTGTTTACTGCATCTCTAGGACGTGGTGATGTTTGCATTTGATACGCTATGTCTTACGAGCCCAAAAGACTGGAGTCGTTTGAAGATTATGTAAAAATAAAGGTGCAGATACCCTTTAAAAAGAGTAATAATGGGACCAGGCATTCAAGAATATCCCTTATTACTGCACAGAGAGACACAGAAAAAGGGAAGCCAAATCAATGAAAACCACAAAGGAATGGTAAAGTAAGGAAATTATTTTCTCTCTTTCTAGTTACAGAAATCTCTAAATATTGTAGCTTAGTTGATAAGTGCATGGCTGTGCTGTTCAGATTGACATCCTCTGCTCCGATCCACAGCAACAGAAATGATTGTGCAGTATGATCATGCAGGTCACAAAGTGACAGAGGTGAATGCATCGATGCTGGAGGCACAAGACTTATTTTCATTCTTTTATAAGCTCTTGAATTGGTGAAATCATGTTTTTTTTAAAACAAAATCTGACTATTCTGACATAAAAACTGTGAACAAGATGTACAGCTTGACAGATTAACTGAACTGCAGTCAAACTAGATTAGACCAGGAGGGCACAGTTTGCTTATTCCTGTTCTAAAATGACATTTTAAAATTTTCCTTTTTAAAATTAGTAATATTTCTTTTTTATAGAACAACCACTGTTTTCTGATTCTTACAGAATACACTGATTTAATGAATCTGTGTGCTTGCACAGAAATTTATTTGATTTAATTGAGGAAAGCTGTATTTTAGTTTTAAGCTGTCCAGATCAGTAATGCCATTCCTATCGCTTGCGTGTGAGTTTTTCTCCTACTAATATTTCCGTAACCCCAGTGTAACATGAAATGGAGAATTTTATTTGTGCCTTTGTTATGAAATAGTTTGCATTAATATCAGAATAGATTGCATGCTCCCTGCCCGCTTCCACTCCTTAACTTCATAGGAATAGTAGTTAAATATGTAGCCTCTAATATTTATTATTTATTATCCCCAAAGTTACCTTGGGATCCTCTGATAGAGAATTCTGTGTGAGGGCTAAGTTCTATTATTATAGCATCTGACTGAATTATTCACTTTTGCCTTAGCAGTATTAAAAATAAAGTTGTGTGTGTGTGTGTGTATATATATATATATATGTAAAAATTAGTAGTATAAAAAAAAAGTAACCATGGCATAGTTCTGATGAACTTTAAGAACAGTTGCAATCAACTCTCTCTGTTTTTTTTTAAACTGAATTGCACTCTAAACTTTTATTGTATTTCCATTCTGATGATTGTATATGTTGCTATTTATATGTGATATTCTGTTTAATTCTTGCTAGTGGCAGTAATGGAAAAAGCCATCCAAGCACCAAAGGACTAAATAAACCAGTTATTTCGCATGTGAAATCTTCTCCTGGAAGATTAGGCAAAAATGTATCGAGTGCGATTGAAAAGGTAAATAGTTCCTTTTTTTTTTTTTTTTTTTTTTTTTTTACAGAAAAAGGGTACTTGGTTTATGTCAGCTCTCTTAATAACATCACATATTTTCATATCTGTTCAGATTTCCTATGACACTCAAGATGGTAACCAACCAAGTATTTTTAAGAAGGGAAGAAACCAGCTGGATGAGAATACTCAGTCAAAAAGGTAATTTTATGTTAAGATTGTCTGTTTAATTTGTAGACATTTCAAACTGGTATATAAAATGCTTGTGGTGAAATCGTGACTTCTGCGGTTTGCCTTTAGCTTAACTGGTCCCAGAATTCAGCATTTAGGAGGACAACAAATTTAAGTTATCAGTATGGAAACTTACTTAGTGAGTTCTCAGGCAAAATCAGAATAAAATAAAAAAAATCAGTAGGCAGTGTTATCGCTGTCAGCAGATATTAATTTTGTCTCATTACTAAGTTTCCATGCCAGTTGTAGCTTCATTCATGTAGATCCATGTCCCTGAAGGAGGTAGCAAGACCTTTGTAAACAGTTGTTCCAAAGACATTAATCTAATAGGATATGATCTTTCTTTTCATTTAGGATCACGAGCGTTTGCGCATCACTGCACAGAGTACAAGGACCAAAGAAGAGTCTCCCAGAAAGAAGGCAGAACGAATCTTTTCTGCACAGGGTCCCTCCTAGCATAAAGGGCAGCACACAAGGTAGCTTCTGTAGGGTTAATGATGTCCCAGTGCAACATTGTTATGGCAGTAAAAAAGAACAGTTGGAAAAGAATCATGAACATGTTGCTGAAGCTGGTCCATGCTCTTCTAAATGGCAAGAAGCATCTGTAGGTGAAATGTTTCTTGATTTTGAATCAGTACATATTATTAAAGAAGACGATGAAGATGATAGTGCCAGTGATCTCTCTGATTCAGAAAGGATTCCCGTTCCCCCATCTCCCTGCACACCACCAGAACTCATTCTCAGAGCTGAAGAAATTGATCCAGTTTGTTTGGAACGCGCCCCTGATACAGGTTTTAAAGAATCAGAATATTACTACCCAGACTTCCTCCCACCCCCTTTCAACTCCTGGGACTTGAAGCAACTGGCTGTCTTTGTTAATGTAGAGGGTAAAACTGAATTTCGACCAAAGCCAACAGGATTTCTTGAGAAATACATTGATCGCCTTTTGCAGCTGGAATGGCTGCAAATGCAGACTGTGCAGAATGAGAAAGGAAAGGCAGCCAAAGCCAGACCACAGACTGCTCCTGGCTCCATCCGTACCCTAAAAAGCCCTGGCAAAGGCAAGGCATTGCTCAGCCCTTTGCCCAACAAGCAAGTGGCTCCCCAAGAAAGCACTACAAAGCTGCCCAGAAGCTATTCAGGTCCCAGGGGAGATTCATACTGTGAAGAAAGTCACCAGTTATATTCTCATCCAGGCCACCTGAAACTTTCTGAAAGAATGGGATATGCAGTGTCTTCTCAGAGACAATCTGGTGGAGTAAGGAGTGAACTGAAAAAAAACCCAACTGCAAAGCAACAGCTCCTCAATATGCAGCCCTCTGAGAACGGTTCTAAAATTCAAAGTGTTGGTAATATCAGACCCCCCAAGCAAACCCCAGTATTTCATGGTTCAGCTGCTCCCATCAAAGGCTTAAAAACATACACGTGTACAAATCCAAAGAAAAATGGTAATGCTAACAATTATGTTCCTTCTAAAAAACCAGCAGGGGACAGGAAAATAAAAACAAATGGCGCAAAGCAAACATCACGTAAATTTAAATGAAGAAAAATTCATTAGTAAATGTTGATGCTTCTTGACTGCTAGAAAGCATTTGACCAATGCAGAAGGGTCATGTTTTCTTCGTAGCAAAATCCTGAGAAAATATGTTCTTGGTGCACAGTTCTAAGTCAGCACTGTTCATTTCAATGCATTTGATCTTAAGCCAGCAAGGCCAGCAGGAAATCTTTTCCCTGAAGGCAAGTGTCTTCCATTGGTCTTTCCTCAAAAGTATTTACAATTGCTCAATGAAAATAACAACAGAGTATGAAAGTTTAGAGAAACATAGAATTACCACATGTTCTTCTATTTGCACCAGTTGAAGCTCATGAAGTCTGTGGTGTTTCTTATGCTTACCTTGGTGTAGTTGAGAGAACAGATCTGTGCTCTTTTCCTTCAACAGATGTGCTATTTTGTGAGACAGGTTTGAATGTGGTGTTTTCTGATGGAAAAGGGCTCAACTGTTTTTATAAAATAATGGAGCATTCTTATCTATGCAAAGTCAAACTAATTCTTTACAGAAGATGATTAATTGGATTTTTTTGATGAATTAGATAATATTTTTTTGATAAGAAGAAGTACGGAGATAATGTTTTGAAATATTTTAATGCAGAAAGGATTCTTTTTAAGACAAAAAAATTATTAGGGAGCAGGCAGCTTCAACAGTGACAGATTAAGAAAATGGAATGCATATTTTTATACCCAGAAATCTTCACTGTGTTTACAGACAGCTTTCCTTGAAGTTAATTTTGTAAGCCTTGATGCTTTTCGTCATTAGAGGAAATGACCAAATTTCAAATTGCACGTGGATATGTGAGACTAATGCAAAATGAGGGTATTACTAGAGACTCTGTGGCCTAGTTTGCAGAACTGGTAGCCTCTCAAAACATAAAAACCAGGCTCTTAGGGGAGGTATTTAAAGGCTATTGTAAGTCCAAGTAAAGATATATTTTGATACAAAAGGCACCTATTTTCAGTGACCCAAGGTGACTATTATTTATCCCATGGTCCAGCCTACTTCAGTTAGCTTGGCTTCTCCTTCCACGGTTTAGTGAAGTGACGTTGGGAAATACCCTACAGAAAGAAATGGTGCAACCCGGACTGCGTCCTGTCCTCGGACCCTCTGTTTTCTCTTGTGTCTGAGAGACACCGGAGCATAGGAAGGACAGTTCAGTGAGTATTCAAATGTCAGTTCATCTGTTACAATTTCAAATCAATCACAGCAGATGGGGATGTGATCGTGTAAAATTCTAGAGGATGTTTTGTACTTTCATTTTAAAATGAAATACTGAGCAGCATTAACTTCATCCTCCACCATCAGTCACAGGGAGCTCTTTATGAGAAGTGAGCTGAGGTCCGATGGACCAGATTTTATCAGTGGATCCTTCACATTGTGATAGAAAATGAAAAAGTAGCACATACTAAAGAGTACGTTATGTATGTAGATAAATTGCACTTCTATTGTTGATCTCCTCTTGGTTCAAAGATGCTTAGTTGTTTCTATTCTTTCATTGTGCCTACTAGATCTTTAGCATTGTAAAATTTCAAAGCATGGATTTATATGTAGTTTAAAATGTGAGAATATTAATAAATATAGTAATAAACTAGAGTATTTTACAGTACATAAAAACATTGCTCAGGAATAGTCTAAGAAATATTTTTAGTGGTTTTTTCCTAGTCTGCTGGAGACCAAATGTGAAATTTTAAATTGATAAAGGAAACAAACGTAAGGTAGTGTTATATTTCCATATTCAGTATTTGTGAAGTTACAGTTAAAACGAACCGTAGTTGCATGTACATTCGGCTCTATGCAATTAAAGTGAAAATCTGACATGCTCAAAGTTTGAATAAATTGGCTGTGTCAGAGGTGTTTTGAAACTTAAGAGGATGGCATTCAACACCAGCAGCTGCAGAGGACCAGCACATTCTTCTGTTGCTATTTCATCCTTTTGTTTTGTTCCAGACTCATCATGTATGTCAGCTTTTTTTAGATGAAAGGTTCTGGCATCCAGTGCTAGAATTTCAGGCTTTGGCCAAATTCTACAAGCCTTCATTAGTCAAGTTTTCCTGATTCACGTTAGCAGTAGTGGAAGTAGAACTGCTCTTGCCAATAAGCACTACTTAGTGCACAATTTTAGTACACTGTTTCAGTGCACTGTTACAAGCACCAAAAGCAAGGTAAGCAGGATCAAGTCAATAATCAGAATAGCAGTTTTTTAAAACAAATTCTGTTAGATGCAGTAATTAATTTAGCATGTTACTATACCACTGAATATTAGCATATGCTGAATTTTCCTCTGAGATGTTACTCTATATTGATGCTTTCCTAGGTTATAAGGAGGGCATGTAGATACAGGCACATTTGCATGATCAAATCTTAAAAAATAAATAAATAGTGTTTCAGTCAGCTTTGACCAGAGCAAAGGTGATTGGCATTGAGAAGCTTTTTCTCACAGACCTAGGAAAATTTTGTTTTAATGTAGTGCTTGTGATCTGTTGTTGGAGACTAAAAGTTAAGCAGGTGGAGATGGTGATGCCACTTAAGATAAGTCTGAGTACTTGTTCATCATTAAGCTCTGGCTGTGATCTGGCCAAGTACCTTTGTCTTGCCTGATAAACACACAAGTCTATTTTTTGTTCATTGATTTGATGCTTCTTACACAGTCGTCTTTGTTCACATACAGAAACAGAAATTCTGTGTTTGCCTCAACAAACAGCGTGAGCAGACCTGCAAGGGTTGGATTTTATCCTGCAGCACTTTTGCTTCCATTTTCACTTTTCTATGTTCTGGGCCCATAGATAAAAACAAGATCCTTTTATGAAGACGACTATGGTTTATGTTTCCTTCATTTTGTGTTGCTGGATATTGTCTTTAGAAGCACTTCTGAGTACAGCAGAAAATTTTATTCCATCATTTAATTCCAGCATTCAGTTTGGCATTAAAATAGCACAGTGTTTGTGTGGCTATTTATATTTTTTCACTATGTTTAGCAATATGATCATATGTGTGTCTAAGCCTAGCATTGGCGATGCTTCTTGAAGAACAAGTTTACTGTGGTGTGTGGTAGTGGTGGGTTTTTTTGGTTTTTTTCCTAGATAATCTAAAGGTTTAATGTTCTGCGGTACTACCTGCAGAACAAATATGCTCAGGTTGCATTTTAAATAAATAGCCAGATTCTGCATCGGTTATGCTAGTATGAACTTTGAACAACTCTTGTTTTCAATAAAATTACCCTGTTACAAAGATATGAAGAAACAGAATTTTACTCCAATACGTATAATCTGTTTTCCTTAGTAATGCTAAAGTGTATTTTTAATGCATAACATGAAGAATTTTAAAACAATATTGTTTTTCTCTTGGCATGTTTCTTTTTTTCTCCATTACTTGCATCTCTGCAGTGAAATACTGTGGTCAGTTGAAGTTTTACATCCCCCACACCCCCTCACACCTTGTGGTAGCTTTCAGTTATATACAGCGGTTCTGGAGCTTCTGCACAGCGCCTCCAGGCCCTCATTCTGTTAGCAGGACAGGTATCAAGCTTCTGCAGTTACTCAGAATTTATGCTCCAAAAGGCGTTTTCATTGTGTGAGCAGCGCATACCGTTCTGGGAAGAGGGGCTTCACATCTTCCTCAAGTGGGAGAGCCTTGCAAGGGAGACTCAAATCAATCCCTAGTGCTGGCTCAGTATCCACAATCATGGGGTAGCTGCTTGTTAAGGCTGTAAGGCAGACTGTATTTTTCTTTCCAAATGAGAGTACGTTTGCTGGTACGAATTGAGGGTCGTGGGGTGATGGGCGATGGTGCTTCTTTGAGAGGCAGAAAGGCTCAGCAGTATTCTTTCTGAGAAAGTTGAGTTTAAAGCAAATGGGTTGCCAGAAGTTGGCAGCTCTCCTCTCCCACCGATGCCCCTCTCCCAGGGTGCTATGCCCATAGCTCCCAGCCCCACTGCCCCTGTGCTGCCAGTGCCCCTCTGCTTTTGGCTGCTGACCCATGCCCAAGACGGTGCAGAGAGGTGTAGGGCTGCGGGGATGGTTAGGCTCCTTTCATGGGACTAAAATGCCTTGTTTGACTCCAGACTGCTTAATTACACCGTAATCCCGTTATTGCTTGTCTCCTTTCTGTGTTGCATTTATTGTTGTTTGAGGTAACTTTTATCTTGTATTTACTATTTAAAGGATCTTGTTATAAGTTTGACAGTATTTTGACAGCTTTTTGAGTCAGTACGTGATACCTTTTTTGGAGCTGATATTATAGTTGACATTTCAACAGTGTGAAATTGCCTATAATGTACTACTTTTTGCCTTATTTTAGAGGTATCGAGCCTTAGTTGCTCCCATTGGCATTAGTGGGGTTTCTTCTGAAAAATTATTAAGCAGACCACTCTACCTGGAAAGACTGGAACATGATTAACTGAGAATTTGCAGGCCAGCTTTTGATGTTGGTAATCATGTATTCTTATTTATTTGATTTTTTTTTTGTGGATATTTTTGCTAGTAATTTCATTGGAAAGTGATCTTGTAATTCAAAGTTACTGTATATTTACTATATTAAAAGTGAAATACTGCCTATTTGGTACTTGGTTGTATTTTTTTCATCGTCCACAAGATGGCACCTTTGCATTTTTCTTTTAGAAAATTTCTTTCCTGCAGCGTGGGATGGCGCTTGTAGCTCAGCATCTCTCAGCTGTATTGTTGCTGATGGCCAAGCTAGGTGGGTAAAGCTGCGTGATTATTTCTATTCTGCCTGGCAGTCACTTCTGTAATGCCTGTGCATCATAACAGGTGAAAATAACAGGAAAAACTTACTTCATCATATTCATACTTTTTTTTTTTTTTTGAGTTTCACATTCTCTGTTATAATCTCCAGGACACTTAGAACATGATCCAAAGAACAGCAAAGACACGTGGGTAGAGGCTTGCAGAGAACCCCATTCTCCTGCTGCTAGTGTTTGTGGATAACTATGTTTAACTTAATATCACAGCCTGCGTGTTCATATGCTTAGCTGAGACTAGTCGAGAGGAGATGAAGGAAGAGAGAGATTCAAAGGGGGGGAAGATGGCATTTCCTATTGCTGAATAGCCCTTTGCTTTGCTATTTCTGCTCTATATTAAGTGCTACAAAACTCCTCTGTGAGATAGCACACAAGAATTTTACAATCAGAACGTTCTTGCTATTCGAGGTTTTCCTGATATCTAAACCATCCCATCCTGTGCTGTTATTTAAGGCTGTTAAGTTTTGTCTGGTTAACAGTGAATCTCAGAAGATCATTTGCCTGCCTTCCTCCCCACACCCACTTTTATTTAAAACATTATGGCCCAATTGACATGATCTGTTGCTTTTTTTCTGCCCTGAACAGAAGATCAGTTCTTCCCCAAGTCTTCCTTTCACAACTTCCAGAGCACTAAATTCATTATTTTCCAGTTCTGAAAAAGAATAAACCTCCTTGTGCCCAGTAAGCACAATACAGGAGAACGGGAAATGCTGTAAAAGTTGTTTTTGTAGAAGCCAGGAATTTGCCCATACTCTGCCACTCAGTCTTCCTTTTACATGGTCTTACAAGATTTAATTTTTCATTTCCTGCTTCTTTATGTAGTTAGTTATTTATCACAAGCTGGGTGGGAAGTTCAGCTTCAGGTATACTAGTTCGTACTTGCCTGATGGCTTTTGGGGTGAAGAGGATAATTAAGCATTGTTTGTATTGGCTTCCAAGTAAGCTTCTACGGAACTTGGTTTTAGTTCAAAGTCTGAAGTAATATAGAAGCAGCACTCCTGGGCATGACAGATAAGAATAGACAGATATGAAGTCACGTTTGTATTTTTGCAAACAACTGTGAAGCAATTAGGAAATGGCATTTCTAAGTAACTGTCAAGGAAAGCCACATGTTTTATTCTAGCTGTGTAATGGTCATAAACCTGCAGTACTGGCGCATTTGTTTTGTGTAATACTGGATGTGGCAGTTGGAACTGGCTGAAGAAAACACCTAAGGAGGATTAAGTTTTGCTTTGACGCATTGCAGTTTTATAGAATCAACAGGTTGGGGTTTGGGGTTTGTGTGTTTGTTTTTTTTTTTTTCATTTTGTCTGATGGAGGCGGAAGCATTCGCTTGTCCTCGGGGACAGCTCAGACGCCTGTGAAGCCACAGGTAACGAGTGGAAAGCCCTTGGGCTGTACTGACCTGCTGCACAAGCTTCCCGGGAAGCACGGACCCGGCGGGGCTGCTGCTGCCGTGGCCCCAGTCCCGCTTCCCACGGCGCTGCTGCTCGGGGCCTCCCTTCCCACGGGCTCTGCCCCCAGTGCTGGGCTCGGGGTGGGCAGGAGGGGGTTTTCTCGGGTGCTCCTGCCTGGGGGAGCAGTGTCTTCATGCCTTGGGAGAGCAGGGTGCTCCTGCCCAGGAGAGCGCCCAAGTGCTGGGGCTGGCTCTGCTGGATTAATGATCCCTCGGAGGAATTTGGTGGCATTCCCACGAGTGTTTCTGTGGGGGCTGTGGGCCTGAACTGGGTTATGCCTTTCTAGCAGCGACAGCATCTGGAACTGGTACGGCAATGGCCTGAGCCATTTCCATGCACCTGGCTCAGGTGGAGAAGCATGGAAGCCATGAAATACACAGTTAAAGCTTCCAATACAGTCAAAAGTGGCTACGTGTACGGAAAAGGGAAAGCAGGTTATCTGGGGGGTCCAGGACAGACAAAGTTTAACCAAGCTGGCAGAGCTGAACCCGGAAAAAAGCTTATAAATACTGGATGCAAGTGCCAAGTTAAAGCCTTCCTTGCTGGTTTTACATCAGAGTGGTTGCCCCAGGTCATACAACAGCTTTACAGAATAGCTCCAAGGCATTACTGGTGAGCCCCCATTGCTTGGCAAGTCAATGACCATGGCATTTTTATAAGTATTTCATTTCTTCAGGAAAAGGTCACGGGGTAAAGGCCCAACCTTTGCCCAAGTCTGGGCCAGAAGCATTCTGTTTCACTTTTTAAATACCACTGGAAACATTTGATGGAATGAGCCATAAAGACTCAAGCTTTCCAATGAAAGCAGCCAGTACTAGGGGGAAGGTGTGCAAGTTACCTGTAAGCTAGCGGCAATAGTGTAATCTGAGTACCGTCGTACTCCTTCGTGGTGAAAGATTTTAAAGAAAAAGGAGTGTCTGCAGCTGGTGCGGGTAGCTGGAGCTCATAGAAGGGCAAATGCTGCCAATGAGGGTACAGTCACCATTCTCCACAATGTTATTTTACTCATCTGGATTAGAGACATCGGTCCAGTGTTCATCTTCAGGTAAATCAGCTATGTTTGGAACACTGAGAGTCACATCACAGCGTCTGAGAACCTGAAATACTTCCCAGACTTAACTTGTTTCCAGTAGCAGGTTTACGTCCCACCAATACCAGACAACTTCCAAAGGAGCACTAGACACAGAGAGACAGAGGCGAACATTTTAAAAACTGAAGATAACTTGGTTTGAGAAAAGCCACAGAGATAAGACCCTGGACTGTTAGATGCAGTGTTTGCATGTTTCTGGGACTGGCATCACCTGACCAGAGAAATCCAAGCTCTCATGCCAATTCATTTGGAATGAGATGGCTGGTATTTGTGGAGTTTCCAGGGTTAGATACAATTTAATACAATGCTGTCAAAACTAGATCAATATGTTTCTGTGAAGCCAAATTCCTCCTAGACAACATATCGATGGTTTCTAGTTAAACACGCTTCTCACAATCACTTTTTTTTTTTCACAAGGTTACTGCTGCCAACAGTTTTTCTCATGAAATTGAAAATTTCAGTTTAAGACAAGCCATCCGAAAGAAGGGTACTGAGGTTTGTAGTCAATCCTATATAATAACAGATACACAGCTGTTAATATGTAAACTATGATACTAAATGCCCTTCTTTATCCACTAGTGGATAGACTCTTATCAGTTAGACAGACTACGTCCTCTACAGCGTACAAAAAGGACCTGGGTTATCAGTGTCATTGATGTTGAAGAGGAGGACAAAGGACCATTCCCAAAATACGCTGGGCAGGTACAAACAACCTTTTAGTAAAAGTTCTTGAACCTCAGTAAGGTGTTCATCACTGCATCTTGTACAATAAAATACCAAAGGTAGGAGAGGGCAAGAATTGTGCATCAAACAGCAACTTTTAAAAAGCCTTATTTGTTCAAAATTGTCTTATTTACACAGAGTTGGGTAGAATTGTGTGTGTGGCTTGGGGGGGGGGGGCGGGTATACTGCTCCTTTCGATGGGAAGCTGCAGGCATGCTCAGGGGAAAGAAGGCTCTGGAGTGGGAGAGGCTGGAGAGTCATTGCGCAGAGCTGTGTACCTGCACGCTGTGCAGAGAGCAGTGATGCTGCAACCCAGAAAGCTGGTGACTTGACTCAGACCAAGCCTGCAAGCAAGGCCCCATCTACAAAGAGAAGGTGGGCGGGAAGAGAACTGGTCTGAAGTCTTTTTATTTCTGTTCCATCTTCCTTACTCACACTGCATTGTGCTACTTCTCTTTTCAAAAGCTGTTCAATAACAGATCATTTAATACATCAATAAAATATTTAATCAGTGGACCTGGGGTAGATGAGCCTCCAGAGATTGGATTGTTTTCTATAGAAGATGATGTAAATGGGCACATGTATGTGCATCGTGCCATTGACAGAGAAAAGACCCCAACTTTTCAGGTAACACACTTTAAAAAAATACTTAAAACTGTTTGCAAATATTAATTGCTTTCTCATGGCTAAATGCTTCACAAGAATGAGACACACCTATAAGAATTTCAAATATGTATTTTTATGACCTCCTTTTCCTATTTTGAGCCTGTAAAGTGTTAAGATGACTGTCTCAGCAGAGACCAATAGGTAACTTCCACATCACTATCGATAATAAATCTTTGTGGTATGTTTGGACTTCCACAAACATCTGAATGCTTCTCTTCTATCTTCTTTTTGATATGACCCTCGATCATAATCTAAAAAAATGGAAAGGTTGTCCTGAAATTCAAAGTATGTTACAGTTGTAGTGGCCAGAACACTGAGCTGTAAACCCAAAAGCTTCTAATCAAGGGAATGGAAGCAAATAGTTATGCGTTACAGCAAATAGGTAACACTGGAGGAGCTGCAAAGCTGTATTACTGTAACTTTACATAAAAGTAAGCATATGTTTCTCCTTAAAAAGCAGAAAAGTGTTCATAAGCAGTAAGGGTAATGAAAGAAATGTGATAACAAGTGTATGAATGAAATATTGAGTGTGGGTTTGTTTTCCTTTTGCAAAAACTTTTCAGTTGTGGTCTCCTTATGCTTATTCTGTGATGATTTCTGTTTGTGTCTCTGTGGATTAGCTGTACCCAGTTGATGTTTCCCATTCCATGTGGCTTTCTGTACAAGGTCTTGCCTTCCATAATGAAAAGATAAATTTGGGAGAGGTTTCTGTTCCCCCTCAGTGGACACATGGCTGGTCCAGGGCAGACACTCTGGGCTTGGTTTTAGAGCAGAAATCAGTGTAGCAAAGGAGAATTCTGCATTCAGAACTGGATCTCTTGCATATTCATGGATGTGGAGCCAAAACATCGTAGAAATGCAGCTAGAGAAAACAATGTACTACTTAAATAAATACTTCAGGATTGGGAAGCACACGTGAAACCATTCTTTTGTCTGGCCCCAGGGATATTTATGTATCTTGTATTAGGCAGTCATTTCAAATAACCCTGATCCAGCTCCAGGTACCATTTTCAGGGGTTTTTTTTAAGTATTGTTTAATGCACAGGATGACCATTCTCAATCTACTACCTTTGAAAGGTGAAATAATGACTTAGTGATGCAACTCAAGGTCAAATGCTAGCCAAATATGACTGAAGCAGCTTCAACATTGAAAGTTTTTTGTTCTATTCTGCTGTCTGAATGGTACCATTCATTCCATTCTGATATCTGTCGCTACTCATTTAGATACATTTTGATGTTGTGTCCAGAAAAACTGGTCAACCATTGGACCACTCTTTATTTTTCAAGATTAAGGTTAAAGATATTAATGACAACGCACCTCAGTTTCCCATGGAGGAATATAGTGTTACAATAAGAGAGAACCACAGTAAAGGTAAGTGCCAACCGAACAAGGGATACTACTGGTTTGTATATGACTGCTCTCTTTTTAATTCCTTTTCTTCCTTTTTCCTTTCTTACTAAATCTCTTCTTCTCCCTAGGTTTTACTTAAACACTTGTGGGTTTAGGGACTATTCCCTGTGAAGGACTATTTCCTACCTCCTGACTTCTTGTCTGATTAACCTCAATGTACATTAGCAAAACAGTGGAGACATTCTGGAAAAACTAAGACATTTCTTCTTAACTACAAGGACTTTAGCAGGCTAACCTGAACTGTGGATCTGGACCTGCACATGCAGACTGCTTCGCAGAAGATGGTCAGACACACTGGTTTAGAAATACAAAAATCTGGGTGTGTAGACATGTGGGATGGTGCCAACTGCTCAGGAGCTGGCATCAATAACTAGCGAATGTTTTTGAGATTCAGCAGTTTGGTAACTCTCTGTGTTGTCTAACAGTACTTTAGGCAGATTTGCCACCCAAATGAGGTGTTGGACAGAGTCTTTGCAGGAATAACCATAGGCACAGGAGAAGTTTATAGGTTTTCTTATGACTTGTGAGTTCAAGAGCCTGCAGACAGACCTGAGAAACTCCATGCCAAGACTAAACGCTTCTATTAATGTCTCAATTCTTCATCCTAGATGAGCCAGTTTTCCAAGTTACTGCTTTTGACAAAGATGAAGATGGCACTGCAAATTCTCGGGTGTCCTTTATGGAAATGCCCCTTCCTGATGGATTTACATTTAATATTGATCCTACCACAGGATTAATACTTCTGTTAGGATGCCTGGATTATAAGGTGATGTACATATGGCAGCTTCTTATCATTTAATGCACGATACATGTTCACTGCATGTTAACCAGATATAAGGGGAAGGAGAGTTTCATCCAGCTTTGTAGCTGTGATTGGCAAAATGCAGGAACTGCTTCTGAACTAAGTTTGCAACTTCCTTTCTTCTGTTTTTCAGACTGCCAACTCTTTCAAACTTCTGATTCAAGCCAGTGACCATGGAACTCCCCAGCTGTCATCTACTGCAACAGTGAACGTAGCTGTCAAAGATGCAAACAACCACCTCCCTGTATTTACTAGTGATAATGTAAGGAGAAACCTTATTACTTCACTGAGCCTTTATAAATACACTTCAGTCCTTCAAACTCCTAAATACACACATCAGTGGAAACGGGAACCCTCAGACACTTGCAGAATAGGGCCAAAATATGTGCAAATGAGCTTATGTGTCAGAAGAAATATCTCTTAAAAATGCAAACAGTAAGAGAATGCTCGACTATTGACAGTGATAAACTTTGTTAGTTTTCTGTGTGCAGCACCAGAAGCTTTTTGCCTCACTATTAGCGTAAGGATGCTGACTACCTTATTGTAACATCCAAGAAGCTAAGGTGCTGATTACAATCTGCTCTTGGAAGATCCTAGTTTTGATCCATGAGGATCTCAATGCCCCTAAGCCTGCCTGCCTACAAACTCAGTACCTCTTAATGGGCTATTAGGTGTGGTAGCAATGCTTCTGCGGTCATATTCTGTGAGGGTGCTTGTAGGGCATTTGCTGTGTGAGTGGGAGTGACTGAGCTTGCTGGCAGGAAGGGGGCTCTGAGGAGTTAAGAACAGGTAGACAGCTACACCTGGATTCAGATAAGAACTATGCATTTTCAGGTGCCCGTCCCCTTAACAGCTCAGGTCCCAGAAAGACTGTTTTTTTAATTTGTATGTTGACACATGGCTGTGGTTTAACCTTGCTGGTGGTTTAACCTGCTTAGCTGGCAATGAAGCACCCCACACCACTCACTCACTCACTCCCCCCTGCTGGGATGGAGGAGAGAGTTGGAAAGGTAAAAGTGAGAAAACTCGTGGGTTGAGATAAAGACAGTTCAATAGGTAAAGCAAAAGCCGTGCATGCAAGCAAAGCAAAGTAAGGAATTCATTCACTACTCTCCATGGGCAGGTGGGTTCTCAGCCATATGCAGGAAAGCAGGGATTCATCACACGTAGTGCTTATTTGGCAAGACAAATGCTGTAACTCTGAATGTCCTCCCCTTCCCGCTTCTTCCCTGCAGCTTTTATGGCTGAGCATGCTGCAATATGGTATAGGGTATCCCTGGGGTCAGTTGGGGTCAGCTGTCACGGCTGTGTCCCCTCCCAGCTCCTTGTGCCCCCCCAGCCACTCGCTGGTGGGGTGGGGTGAGGAGCAGCAAAGGCCTTGGCTCTGTGTAAGCCCCGCTTAGCAGGAACCAACCTATCCTTGGGTTATCAACGCTGCTTCCAGCACAGATGCAAAACACAGCCCCATACCAACTACTATGAAGAAAATTAACTACGCCAGCTGAAACCAGTACCCACAACCAGAGTGCAGAGCCATGTAAAGCACTGGTATGTGCAAATATTTGAAGTTGTGAACAGTACAAATAGACAACGGGTGGGTACAAAGTCACCTATGAAAGCAAACACACTTACCAGTGTGTTACTATGGTAGGTCTCCTACATGCAGAATCGTGTTTGGAAGACTTGAGGGAAAAAGGTTAGATAATCTGCCAAAACAGGTTTGTACAAGAAATCTGTGCTTTGCCATTGTTAAGTCCAGTCTAGTAAAATTCTGAGCCTTCTCACAGCTGTGATTTGTTCCCTCTATCTGAGTACATGTATTATTCTTTACAGCATTTTTAAAAGTTGTGATGCAAGGATAGTATTGTTTACATGTTAGAAGGCAAGAGTCTGAATTTTCAGATCTCAACCAGTGACCGATATCTATGAAGAAAATAAACACAAACAAACTAAATTTTATTATCATCTCATCTTTTAAGACATATTTCTGCCCTAGGTGATTTAATTGGCATTTCTTAGCCTGTCTTTGGAGTGCTAGTTAGGCAAGCTGGTGGCTACATTGCACCATCAAAAACTTAAAATATTGTGAAGAAATTACCTGAAAATCTCACGCATACTTGCTTTCTACAACATCAGGTAACATCTGCAGACTAGTCTAGACATCTGCAGACTAGTTCTAGACTAAGCCTGTATGCACCAATCTCTTCTACATGGCAGAAGACAATCCTGGACAAAAAGCCCCAGTGGCATTATGGGGCTATTGGTATAGTCAATATTAGGAGAGACAAGTAGTCTCCTGGTTTTAGATGAAGATCGGGTTTAATAATAAGTAAGTTATGAAGTCAGTGGGAATGTGTTAGAGGAAAGTTAGTTCTGTAACTCCCATAGGGGTTCTCTGTCACTGGGTGGGGACTCATGAACCACCACAGACAATGACAGCGTGTGCAGAAAGTAGCTCCACATGGTCTGGTGGTGGAACTCTGGCTCAGAACTGGCTAACAAACTTCTTCCTCTTGGAGGATAGAAATAGTCCTTATTTCTTTCCTTTCCCCTCCCAGTACCAGCTACAGATTTCAGCAGGTCAAGAACATCCAGCTATCTTATGGCTCCAAGTGGAAGATAAAGACTCTCCCAACACCCCAGCTTGGAGAGCAAAATACAGAATAACAGAAGGCAATGAGAAGGAACAGTTCACCATTGAGACAGATCCAGACACAAATGAAGGCATTTTGAGTATTATCAAGGTAATGAGCAGTAATGGATGAGATACAGCACGGCAATGTGTAGCGTGGCCAGTCTGATTACAAGACCGATAGCTTAGCATCTTAGCTGAGTTTGGTGAGCTCAGCTCACCTCTGAGTTCCAAGTACATAGAGGTGACTGCCAAACCAAGGGTCATAACTGCTAATCAGACTTTTGTCTGGGGTTTTCAGCCTCTCAGCTATGAAGATGACTCTGAGATGAGACTTGTCATTTCTGTAGCAAATGAAGAACCTTTCTTCTCGTGTAAAAATGGCACTGTGACAATCTCAGGTCTGGAATCCACGAATACAACTGTTAACATCAAGGTCTTACAGTCACAGCGTGCTCCTAGGTTTCATCCTCCTATACTTATTGTCCAAAAAGAAGACTCAATGAAGCCTGGGAGAGTATTTAGAAGGTATCCTGCCACATATCCAGACAATGTGCCAAATAAGATAAAGTAAGTGAAGATGCTTCTAACTCTCCAAATGTGAAATAGCTTAGAAATATAAAGAGGTTTGCAAGTTTAATTTGGTATATGTACATAAATGAATACATACACATATATGTTTACAGTTATATGAACATATAGATTAGAGGTGCAGGTTTACTATTGATGACACTGCAGATCCAGATAGCTGGTTCTGTAAGATACAGTTTAAAAGTGCAGTCAGTCCTTGGTTGCTCAATGCTTCTGCTGTCCTCAAAATAGTTTTGCCTAAAACTGTGTTGCATTATTTATATTTTACTTTTGACAACAAAATTCTGATGCCATAGCAAGGACTAAGGTATGCTTGGCAGTAAGAATGGTAATCTGATGTGGAAATTAGATACTTACTCAGCCCCTAGGAACAGTTTTAGTGGGCCTGTACAAGGTATGGGGACTTGTATGGGGAACTGCTTGTTGGCTGTGTTAAAATACAGAGCTTGTCATACAGTTAACAAAAGTAAGCATCACTGTCAAGTAAAAAAACCTACAGAGCTCAAATGGACAAAGAAAGATGTAGTAGAAATTTTCTATTCTTCAAAATCCACTTAAGATTATAACTTGTAATTTTTCCTCTCTTTTCAAGATATGAACTAGCCCATGACCCAGATGGTTGGCTGAGTGTGGATGAGAATTCTGGAGTTCTTACTGTGGCAAAAGAATTTGATCAAGAATCCCCTCATGTGAACGACAGCCTGTACACCATTATTGTTCATGCTATTGATCATGGTAAGTAGCCGGTCAGAAAATATTCAAGCAGTATTTAGACTGTTTGAGATGAGGTGCACATTAGATATAAAATGATAGCAAGCCTAAGGGTCTGAGTGGACAACACCCTAATGTTTAAAACTTGTGTCATGTGCGACTAGTAGGATAAACCAGATGGAGATCCTGCCAATGGACTGCCTTTTGTCGATGCACAGTTGTAAGCGTTTTTCTATTTCTTTTCCTCCTATCTAGGTATTCCAACACAGACCGGTACTGGCACCATCCTGCTTTACTTGTCTGACATTAATGCTCATATGCCAACATTAGTGGCTCCTTCTTTAAATGTGTGTGACAAAAAAGAAGGGATGCCTCTCATTATAAAAGCTAAGTCTGCTCTGGTCCATTCACATTCTGGGCCATTTACATTTGAGCTGGCTGAGGACGCTGAAGATGTGACACATAACTGGAAATTAGGAGGGAACTTTGGTAAGTTCTTCCTTTCATGCCCTTCATGAGAAGTTCGTTGTCAGTTATGTGCCCTCTAATAATTTCGCTGTCTCTTACTTTTATGGTTTGTTACTGGTTAGTCTCAGTGAAACCAAAAGGACATGGAAGAACAGTTTTCAAAATATAAACTTACTGCAATTTGGAAAAAAGTTATGTTGTTCTTCATCTCTGCTGAGGACAGGACCAGAAGCAATGTGCTCGAATTGCAGAGAGGGGGATAAGACAGCTGAGGAACCCCTTCTGTGTTTGATTAACTGCCTAATGAATTCCAGAGGTTATCAGTGCAGCTATACCAGAATGCAGCAAGATTGGAACAGATCTCTTTGCCCAGAAAGCTCAGCAAGGTGATAAAGTGGGATGTCATTTTTGTCCTACTTACTATGGTGCATTAAGGCTGGAAAAAGTACTTGAAATTGGGGTGCAAATGAGTTTCCCTTTGATTATCAATAGAAGGGACTGTAGAATATCAGATTTCTTTCTATGAGTCTTGAAATAATTTGTTTGTCTTCTTTTTAGGGGAGTCTGTTGAACTTTTAATGTTAAAAAGCCTCCCACAAGGTAGCTACTTGGTGCCTGTCATTATTCAAGACAGGCAAGGATTTTCTACAAGGCAGAATCAGCACGTTAGGCTCTGCTTTTGCCCAGATGGGCATACATGTAAAGATTCACCACTTCCACAAGCAGTAACAAGACTTGGAGGTGGTGCCATTGCAATAATACTGGTGGTTTTCTTATTACTACTGGGTAAGTAACCTCCTAACTTATGTGTGCAAGTTATCTGTCATCTGCCATTGGATCTCATTGCAATTGCAGCTCATGAACATGTTGCTAAAAATCTACCAGCCTTAAGAGGAAAGGCCAATTGCCTTAATGTGTCAGAGCGGAGCCATGGCGCAAGCAGTTAATACCTGCATTCTTCATGGTGCTTCCAAACAAGTGGCCTGGTCCATGACCCATTCTCTCTTCAAATTTTAGGAAGACCTTAGTTTTCCAATGCAGGACATTGCCATTTCCATCTAGTAACCAAAGAGATCTTTTTTGATAGCCAAGAAAACTTTCAAATTACTAGGCACTGTGATACAACGTGCAGTGCAGAGGAAGGTGGCCTCCAAGGCTGACAACTCAGGGTAAAAGACACAAGAAAGATTAGTGAGACTTATTTGCACTAATGGTTGGGATGTGAAAGGGTGAGGACTGTGTATTATAGAAAAGTGCAGAAGGGAAGATAACATAGATGCATGGACTACTATTGTATGAACAACAATAAATACAAGTATGTAACCTAGGAAAAAAAGAAAATATCTAAACTCAAAAAACAGGTGGGATTTTTCAGCTTGTTACTTGTGAAAATCATGATTATATTGTGGCTAGAAGTAACTGTTTGTTATAGAGCTGCTACTTCTCCTCTAGCAGATCATGTTGGTTACTGCTGAAGAGATGAACTACTGATTCTTTATCTGAAGCAAAAATGAATAGATTATCTGACCAATATTCCTTTGGTTACCTGTGAGTGATCTAGTGTGTCTGCCTGCTTAGTGCAGTGCTGTGTGGAGATTACGGGTTGGCTTTCTGAAGCAGACTAACCACTCCAGGCCAAGCATTGCTGGAGGTTTCCAAGTTAGCTCATTTGGAACTGGGCTGGGTACCTCACCAGCCCACTGTATTGAGCCATACAGATCTATTCACAATGCCCATTTCATCATTCCCTTTCGTTTCAACAGTTTCCAGTATTCTACTTTGCTGTTTTTTTGTGCTGGGATCTAAAAGCAAAGCCACTGTTCCACCTGAAGAAGGTGAACAGACTTTAATCAATTATAATGAAGAGAGCGGAATGTCTTTATCTCAAGTAAGTGCAAAAGCATATATTCACATTACCCCACCGGTGCTGTGACTGAATCTGGTACTAGTAATCTCTTTTATTATGTTTCCTCTGGTTTTGGTATTGAGCAAAATAAAGCTTTTTTTTTGCCACTAAGCATATCTGGGGAGTGGTGTTCTGCATGGACTGGATAACACTAGTTGGTCACAGACTATTAGCACTCCTACCAGCAGGACCTTCCCAGGTGCCCCATCCTACTGGTGAATCCAACAGATGAGGAGGCCCATTGTCTCTTGTCACACTGCATGTGTTTTCAACAAGGAAGTAAATGAAAGTGAAGAAGAGAAGGCTGCAAAAGTGTGATCCTCCACAGCCTTGTTCAGGTTCTTATTAATACCTTCCCTCTCCCTGTATGCAGGCTGAGCTGGATATTACAGATCATGCTGCCCTGCCACCCATGTCTGTGGAGGCTGGAGAAGAAGTGAGTTCTGAGGTAACTGCCTGTTTCCTTGTGTAAATGCCCTTTTTTATACCACAGAAACTGGTAATCCCAAAGATGAGGTGTGGTATTAATAACAGTGGGAAGAATAATGCAATATAGTTCAATTAGAAAATAAGCGTCACTTGGAGATTCCATGTGTATTTAAAATACTGTTGACAACTTATTTTTTTCTAACAGCTTTCAGTTTGAGACTGGCACTCCTTTTCATTAGTTATTGTTATAAATATTTGGAAGCCTAATTTCTTCCAAGATTCTTATCACAGTACCTGAATTGATATGCACGAGATTTTATTCAGTTCTTGGCATAAGTGAAATGGAACCATCATTCTTCAGTTATCTATGAAAAACGTGCTGGTCAACGTCTTCTCCTTAACATACTGTAGAAGCGTGGACAGGATTTATGAGTAATTTTATGACTATAAGATGTACTTCTGGGGTTTCAAGGATTTAAAGTTTGTTCTGTGGATTTTTGTACTGTATTCTCTAACAGATGTCTATTTTTATTGTAAAGAATGCCTAAAGAAAATTCTGGTCTACATCAGTAGGTGACTGCCATGTGTTCTGTTCATAAGTATGTAGCAATCACCAAGAGACTCTAAGAACAATCTCTTGTCTTACAGCAAGCAAACAAAATGTAAAGTAGTCTTTCTATGTATGCAAGAACCCAATTCCACAATCCTTAAGACCGTAGTTAGGAGCTAGGATTACCTGTGTGAGTAGACATTATTAAGTTCTGAGGTCGTGTTTGGTGGCATTAATGAAAAGGAATTCAATAAATTTAGAGGAAGAAATTAATTTAATTGCTGCAGATTGTGAAGAATGCCTACAATTGGTGGCTCCAGGTACACATGGAGTATGTACTCATAAGAAGAAATAGTCCCTGAACAGAAAAAGCTGCAATGTAACCAGAGAAGACAGCACAAGAGAAATGGATGTAACAGATAGAAAGATAATTGGATTTATTTGTATCTGAAAGAAATGTTAGTAGGTGACTTTATGCTGGTCAAACCTGAGATATTATGTCTGTCTTCCAGGGTGGCCTGTACGGTAGTTACAAGGCATTCCAAGTAGGGCACCTTGATGGCATCATACGGACAGTGGACATAATACTGAGTCAGGTAAGAAATGAGTGTTGACTCCCTCCTCTGTCAAGTTGTCTTGTAAGAATAGGAAAAAAGGCTTGGAAAACTGGAAAGCTACCATGGCTTCGGCTACTCTCTCAGCCTACATCTAAGAAGTGTTACAATTGAAAACAAGGGCTATATTTGATGGGGAAACATTCAAGACTTTTGGTGTTGAAAATGCCTCATCTCCTAGACTTCTTGCTGCCTCTGGCTGGTCACCCAGCAGTTACTGCAAGGCTGGCGTCTGTCACCTGTAACAAATTCTTCAAGTTGGGGAAGTGGGGCTAAAGTGCTTTCTGTTGCTGTGCAGGGTTAAAGTTCGGTTCCCTGCTCTTTCACTTCTGTGCTATCAGGGAAATCCTGGTTCCTCTTGCCATGTTCTCTCTGGCCGCTGCATGTTCCCAGGCCTGTCCTCCATGCTTCCCTAGGCCAGAGTGCATGTCTTCATGTAGTCACGTTTACTTGATAGTGCTCTGATCCAGGACAGATCAAATGGTATTTCTGCCTCATTTGTACTCTAGGGCAAGTTCAGGAACTGGTGCTTATGCAGCTGACGGTTTCAGTAAAACTTTTCCTTATCATAGAAAGACTCGTACTCTTCACTGTAACCTCCTGGCTTACCTGCCTAATTTGCATAGCATTAATTCTTTTAATTTCCAAAAGGGCAGTAGAAGCTTCCATGACGATTTGCATTGTTTCTTCCCTTCTTTAGAAACTGTATTACCAAAGCACACTGGAAGATTACGGAGTCATCTATGAACCTTGCAGATACACTGATGAAGGAGAGCTAGAGCGAAGTAACTCCTTCTGCTCTGTCTCCATTGGCAGCGAAGAGCTGTCTGTTGATTTCTTCAACACTCTGGGACCAAATTTTTCTGCTCTGGAAGAAATCTGTCAGAAGCAATTTCCATCATCCAATTAATTTCAAAAGGCTATGACTACTTCATGGTGGTGCAAAGGCTTCTGGCAGAAGCACTGACAAATTCTGAAAAAAAGAACCATTTGCACTAGAAAGCGTTGCGGTATGTTTGCACCATGAGTACCTGGCCTTTTATTCTTCCTGCCTGCACTGTTTGCATGCCTGCAGCCAAGAACGTGACATGTCTGGAAGGTCCACTCTGCTCTGCAGAGATGATGGAGTGATTTTGGCATATTCTGTGCAGACTTACACCAATAGAAGACCTGATATTAAGGATCCTCAATTTAGTATGCAAAGGAAAAAAACCACAATAGATCTACTAGGCTAGAAATTCCAGTCAAAGTTCCATATGGAAATAAGCCAGTTTTGAACAGAGAAGGCAATTACCAGCTAGGCCAGTGATAGAGTCCTTTCTCCAGTAAGCAGTCTCTCCAAATCTAATATTAACTTTCGTACAGTGCCACACAGATCTGACTTCATGATCAGATCTTTTATTTCTATATGACACTGAAACATTGAACAGAAAGTGCACTTGCACTCTTAGTATGACTGTAACCGCGTAATGACCTGAGAGGTCTGCACCAGCCTTGCCTTTTAGCATAAAACAGGCACTTATTTCATGCTTGCATGCTTGTGCTGGCATCTGGTGGCTGTTAGTATTATTCCACTATCAAAAACAATACTCTAAATGCTAAGAAACTGTTGACAGAGGACAAGGTGTGATTACTCCTTTCATTCAAGTAACTATCTTCTCTAAACTAGCTACAAGTGACCATGAAGAAATTAATGGGTTTACTCAAGCACCGTTGATAAAACAGATGACATGATAAAGAAAGGATGGTATCAAGATTCCCTACACAGAAACCACAGATGTATTACTTTTAAATTTTGTGATTTGTGCATGTCTGAATGTGCGCAGTTGACCTATACTCAATTATAGCATGATGACTATTGGTGTTACAATACACGAATGAGGAGGGAATAGCTCAGAAGATAGTGTTCTGCCATTAGTAAGTTAAACAGGCAGTGAGAGATGGAATTAGTCACAAATCTTACTTCTGTTTTATTACAGTTCTGTGCTAAAAGAAAAATGCTTTGCCTAAGGCAAGCACTAAGTCTGGTATCTAAGGCACTGTTGTTCTGTTTCAAAGTTTACTTAAACAATAAATTATGGTTTTGCTCAGATGTTATTAACTAATAATTGAAGGCTGGAAACTTCAGTCAAGTGTGATAAAAGAATTTGGCTGAATGGCAGGCAGCTAAGTTTTCCTAAACGCCAGCAGCAGGATCTGTTTACACAATAAATCACTACTCTGATAAACTGTCCTTAACTTATAATTCGGGATGGAAGATGTCAAATCAGGCCAGTGATTTAGCAGCACTAATAACCAAGATGACTTTTTTATTGCAACTTATAACCATATTGATAGGATTAGAATTGTTCTGTGTTTTGCTATTTCTACTCAAAATTATTCAAGATTAAAAATAATAATGAAAATATTCTGTGTGTTTATCATTTGTGTAAACTTGTGTTGGGTCTCCAGCACACCATGCTTAAAAACGCCAAAACATCAGATGTGATCAGAGCCAGAGTTGCCAATGCCAGAAAAAGTGTCTCTCTTGCATGGAAAAAAACCCCAAACTGTTTTAATGAAAAGCTATTGCACAGCAAATGAGGATGTTCACTGGAGGTTCTTACAGTCATATATACGTGGTGACATTCATCATCTCAGTGTCTTCAAGGATTTACGAGGCTTATACACACTAAACTAATACAGCTTCCTAGCATCATTGTGGGGTAAAGATCATAGAATCATAGAATGTTTTGGGTTGGAAGGGACCCCTAGAGGTCATCTAGTCCAACCCCCCTGCAGGGAGCAGGGACACCACTAACTAGATCAGGTTGCTCAGAGCCCCATCCAACCTGGCCTTGAATGTTCCCAGGGATGGGGCCTCCACCACCTCTCTGGGCAACCCCTGCCAGGGTTTCACCACCCTCACTGGAAAGAATTTCCTCCTTATATCCAGTCTAAACCTACCCTGCTTCAGTTTAAAACCATTCCCCCTTGTCCTGTCACAGCTGGCCCTACTAAAAAGATTATCCCCATCTTTCCTATAGGCCCCCTTTAGATACTGAAAGGCTGTAATCAGGTCTCCCCGCAGCCTTCTCTTCTCCAGGCTGAACAAGCCCAACTCCCTCAGCTTGTCCTCATAGGAGAGGTGCTCCAGCCCTCGGATCATTTTAGTAGCCCTCCTCTGGACCCGCTCCAACAGTTCCATGTCCATGTAGTGTTTACACTTTAAAGAGCAGGAATTAAGGGTGAAAGAGCCCCTCGGTTTATCAAAGTCACAGAGAGCTTGCAGCAAACTAAAGAATGGCACTTATCCATCATGCTCCCTGTATACCTTGCCTTTGTTGTTGACCTTCACAGCAGCTTTTTATACCATTCCTTTTGACCAGACCTGAGGAATATGCACTCTGCTATGGTCATATCAAAACAGTACCAAATCTTTAGTATATACCATCTTGGAGCAAACAGTGATGGAAGTAATAAATAATTAAAACCTTCATTTTACGCATGAGGGACTGACACACAGAAATCGTAAGTCTGCTGCCATAGTCAAAAACAGACTTGCAGAATGAATCTAGATATTCAGAATCCCCTTTTGGCTCTGTAATCATTGAAGTAGCATTATATTCGTAATTGCTGTCAAGGCCTGCCATTTATGCAATTGCCTGGACAAAAAATATTCCTCCTTTTTCTCACTATGGATTTGCGATCACAGATTAGGTGGTGTGACACTTGAACTCCCATTAATGATCACATTGCCTGGTGATCTTTGTATCTAACTGTGGTGCTGTATATACCATGTAAGTGCATGAGGTGTTTGGTTCATTTGAATGATTGTTCTAATTTTTTAAATGTCACTATGTGCCTTTTAATAGGAATGAGTACTTTCATGTAGGAATGACAAAGCATGCTACAAACACTGAAATAACCACCCAAACTGCTGAAAACTACTATGATCCCTGCTGCCAAAATATGGACAGATAATCTGTCATGCATCAGCTGGGGGGGTCTGGACAACAGCAGGAGTCAACAGAGGATCCAGAAAGTCTAGTGGTGTAGGTCTGTGTCTCAGCTTTATATGACAATTACTGATTTCTCTATCTGTGCATAAGGTTTGAGTGGACATTTCTTCTCAAATGGGAGTGAAGGAAACCTAAATTAGTTTATTAATCTCCCACTGTCTTAAAAACTAGAAACATCTGCCTGAGACACAAGTAACTCTTTAGAGGAGTTGGACGGTAGGGAGGCCCAGGCTGATGAGGTATACCTTCCCTACAACATCAATACAGTCAAAAAGGTATTTAGAGGCTATCATGAAACACGTTGATTAATAAGTAGTGAAAACGAGGCATAAATCAGAGCATTTCTTGCCGACATCACACATTTGCATCAATCACACTTTTAAAGACACTATTGCAGGAAGCTGGTCAGTAAACGGCTCTTAATCGTGGGAGGCTGAGGTCTGCTCAGGAGACAGACCACGGAGGTAAGTGTCTGGAGGCAGCATGTGTACTTGTGCCACACAACATGCTGAATATTATGATGATAGCCCCAATGAAGCTTTAGGCCTCAAAACTGCTGTTACCCTGTCTCTGCTGAGGGTGACAGCGAGCCACCAGACTCCCAGTCACTGATGGAGCTTTCCAATGTTCACATGAAGGTTGATGCGAGACCCTGCCTGACACGTACCCCTTCTCCGCCAGTGCCTCGCAGCAAACCAGGGCTGAGGAACTGGACCTTTAGTCAAGGCAACTTACCATATTTCTTCCCAAGGCCCCTCTGCTCATGCCTCATGCTCCCCCAGACCAGGCAGATTGCTCATGCATTGCCCACAGGACCGCACAGAAGTAGCCATTGCTTAGGGGACAACGGCAGGGCTGGTGTCAGAGGGGTGCTGCCTGTGCAAACACAAGTATGTATTATCGATGGCCGCAACTTCTGCTTTGCTCGTACGCAATGGCAGAGGGGCTGTGTGAAGCCTCTGCTTTGCTCAGGGTCTGCTTTAAACTAAGTACCTTCATGGCTTGCTGTTTTGTAAATGCTGGTGATGGGCTATAGTCTTTCAATTACCTGTTCACAGTGAGAGGTCTAATCATGATGCCTGTGAATCCCCATTACTTCTGGCCCCTGCTGTGCCCGAGTCAGTGGGAGTCCCAGCAGCACAAATGTTTATCTCCGCACAATCTTCATATCTGTCTTTGTTTTGCCTCGTTTATAAAAATCTTACTTAAAAGTAAATGACACACAATCAGTAAAGGGGAAATTAATCACACTGGAACCAAACTTCTGACACGGAGTTTGAAAGGAAACAAGAGACCGATCACAGGATGGTCCTACAGAGAGGGGATGTCAGCGTGTTAGCAATAAAATCTTTTTGTCTCAGACAGAAAGCATTATCCCTGTCTGCTACGTCCTCTCCTCTGCTGAGCAATGGCAGATCCCCTGGGATCTTTAGGCTGTCACAGAGGGAGTATGAGTTTTAATCATATCATTCTGTGCCCGTTTGGGATCATTTACTCCCTTCTGAAGGATCCATTTGTCTGGATCAAGGTATTACAAGAAGTCATTTAAAAGACAAATAAATGACAAGAGATTTTATAGGTAAACCACGTGCTGAGTGGGCTATAATTAGTTCCTGCTATTAATGCCTTAGGTGGTGTTGTATTTCACAATCCTAATAATTAAACATTTAGTAACTGAGCGTTGGATTAGTGTTTTAAAAAAACCCATAGGCCAAGCTGGGGGCTTTTCTCAAGGTTTTCTGAGAGCAAGCAGGGAACAGACATTGTAGCAGTTGTGGTAGTGGCAAAATTTCTCAACTCAGTTCAAAAGCCGCTATCACCTTCAAAGAAACCAAAAATGGGCTTTTTCTTGTGCTGATGCTGAAGACCGATAATAATGAGAGAATTATACCATTCCAGTGTGGCTTTCCATTTTAGCTTGTAATTGCACTTGGATGGGGAAGCTGGTGATTGGGGAAAAGAGAGGGAAGACATGTGCAAAGCGCAGGCAAGTGGATGCTGCCCTGTCGCATCCCTCTGCCTTTTCTGCTCTTCACACTTCTCAAAAGTGAGAAGTCTTCAAAATGGAAACCTCTAATCCTGTGCTAACCCCGTTAGTGAAACATGGCCATTGACCTGGATCTGACCACAGTACTTTCCCGATGGCTAGAACATCATTCACAATGTCTACTGTAATTACTTAATTCTATCCCAAATGCATGTTGCTTAGGGACTGGTACATTTCTCAAGAAACAGAAGGAACTTGAAAAACTTTAACATTTCATATTTCAGATGGCCACTTTGTTTTGCTTAACAGTTGTGGGAAGAGTCTACTATTTCCAGTTACCCTATAAGGTGTGAACTGGAACTCAAACTCACAAAACATGTTTTACTCTGAAGGATAAATCTCTGTATTTCTTCTGCTCTGCCGTGCCACCTCTCTCTTTCTGAGGATGCTGCAGTAAACTCCAGTTTGCAAGGTAACCATTCTGTACTATGGAAAATGAAGCAAACTGAGGCTCCAGAAGAAAGTGGAGGCCCTTCAGCCTTTTCCGCTGTCCCTTAGACAGCTGTAACTACTCAAAGTGAGATTTACCAAGAGTGATTAAATGAATAAATAGAATAGCAAAGCTAAAATTTACAGAAGCTCATACAACATCATCTGTTCTTTGCAGGCTCTTCTACCACTTGCATCAGAATAGTAACAGCATGTCACACAGCACCATTATCTCCAGTATCGTATTATGCAACACAACTAACATCTATTCCTTCTTTATACTTATCCCCAAGAGATGAAAGCCCATTCTTTCGAGAAAATAGGGTTTTCATTAGTAAAATATCAGTGTAAAAAAGTATTTTTTTCTTAAAAAATAAATTCACCAAATATAGCAATATTGTTGGAACCACACTTACAAAGATCTTTTTTGTACAATCCACTGATTATTCGTAATAAATGAATATGATACATTATTAATAATTCAGTAGTTTTTCGTTTGTTCTAATTTCTATAAAATAAGAAAGAAAATTACTTCAGGGATTCAATTAGCAAATTATTTCAAGGCACTGCTAATTATTAATGCTTCTTGATAGAGGCTTTTCCTGTGTAAAGGCAGTTCTGTAATTATCCAGAAGATGGCATATGTAGGCCAGTTATCAACCTTCCAGTACCAAGACGTAAAACTAAGGCAGGCTTACCAATACCCTATTTCAAAACAAATCTACTTACAAAAATGTATATTTTGATACGGTCAGTGGAGAGGAGTTTTCTTTCTTAAGACATAGCCCTTTCCTCATCAGCGTCATGCACGGAAATTACCGCTTAATAGCTATACAACAGTAGTGAGAAAAAGGAATCTGAGGCAGCTAATATGAAAATTTTAAGTGGATATTTATGATTTTTTCTTGGCATTAGGCTATATCCATGATATAGCAATCTTTCTATTTGTCCACTGTTTATTTTGATGAAGAGCCAGCAACAATGACTGTTAAGAAAGGTATTTCTCTATTCTGTATCTGTATTGCACTCTGTCTAGCTCATTTCATTCTGTGTCCTTTTCCAGAGGGTTTTATTCAAATGATTTCTAAAAGTATAGGGCATATGGGGGAATTCATTTACACCAGCAAATGAATACTTCAAGCACAAAAAGGGGATTTGTGCTTGCAACTGGCCTTCAATATGTACCTTTCCACATGAGCAATTTACATATTCCAATATATATTTTCAGTATTCAAACCTATAAATCCCATAAACAGAAAAGACGCTCTGCACACTGCAGTAATTGACACTTCAAAGGAGAAAGAAAAATTAGGAGAGATCAGTTTCCCTTCCTTCCTTCAGTGTTTTCAGATGCCTAAATCATGGCTCAGGGAGACATCTCACAGAATCACAGAACCTGAGAGTGTCAAACTGTAGTTCTTGACGATGTAAGCGTATTTGGGATTAGTATGAAATTTTCTAACTTGAAATCTGCTCTCTGTCACGCTAAGGTTATTGTCCAGAAGTGAAACCATGGAGAAATGCAATTAAACAAGCAGCCCTTCTTCAACCTTGGGTCAAATCCTGATTATGCAGATGCTGAAAGTGATCTTGATAGACTCTGCATTCACATCTTTTTTTCTAGGCATTTGCAAAGTGCCACAGAGTATCATAGTTGAAGCCTGCCGTTATGAAAGGCCAAGAGCTGAGTTACAGTTCTTGCAAATCAGCTCTGAGACGCAATAGTTCACTTATGGAGGGAGATCTGTAAACAGCTGGCAAGGCAAGCGCCACATTTCCAAGTTCTGAATTAATTCCAAGGAAGTGATATAGGTAAAATGTCTAAGATTAGAAGAGATGAGCATATTAATATAAAAGAGAACAAAAAAAAAATTAAACTTACGTATTTCTTTCAGAACTGTAGATCACCGCTTCACCATCCTTCCTGATCCCCATCAAACATCAATGAATCTTAGTCTACATATTGTATGGGCACATGTAATTCCTTGGTAGAGCCTGAAACAAGAGATTTTAGTCCCAAATTAGGGCTCCAAGATGCTTCCACAATAAAAGTCCCAACAGTCAGACACAGAACTACTATTTGCGCTTTTGAATTTTTCACCAACGTATTTTGCAGGATATCTATGAAAGGGTATTTTTTATCCTGCAATATTTGATTCCTGCCCAGAATAGCTCCTACAAAACCAGAGACAGAAATCTCACATTTAAAAAAACCCCATCCTTTTGTTTTCAAACATTTATCTTAAGAAACATCAGCTATGGCCAGGGCTATCATAAAAACACAAAACTGCAGCCTAGTTCAGCTTGTCATGTTGCCAAGAATGCTGCTTAGATTAATATAAACCTCATCCTATTTAATTGAACTGCATTTAGAAGACATTTGGAAAAGAATAGAAAGTGACTGTGGAAGCTGTACCAACAAATCTTCCAAAGAACATGTTACAGATTTTTCTATGAAAAAAAGAATAACAAATGCATTACAAGGCACAAGCACTCACAGTTGTTCCTAGCAAAAAGTTACACAAAGAAATGACTTTTAATGTAGAAACTGGAGTGTATTCTGGATCCTGAAAAGCTGCTGACACAGGCTGTAACTGATGGCAAACCAACAGAACCTGTCATCTCTGTGTTATAGCACTGACAGTATAAAAGGTATTTTCATTTAGAAATTCATTTGAAAGCAGTAGTGACAAGTGAGTTCCTATTTCCATCTACGGTGGAAAGAAGTTCTCACTTCAGTGCCTGATCCTTCTTTCCGTTATGCTAGGGCAAATCAGGAATGATTCTAGTAAAGCCAGTTTGATCAAATGATGCAAATGGAGAGGATCAGGCCCCATACATTTCTTGTTCAGGGCACCCATGTCTTGGACCAGGACATTCTATGTACAGACGCCAGCATTACACAGGCAGAACCATATGTCTTGTTGAAGAGAGGATGTTTTAGAAAGCATATATTCAAAAGGAGATAAACTTAGGGAATTTGGAAAAAACAAGCTAAGCTTTCCCACTGATTGCAGAAGTTGAGAAACCTTGGACTGTAGAATCTGGGCAACTTCTTATTCAGACATTCCTAGACATCACTGTATAAAATGGTATCTCTTCAAGTCCAAAGTGGAGTGAACAAGAATAAAGAATTCTGGAGAGACTCAACACTAAAGCTAAAAAAGCTTAATATTGCCTGTTGGCAGAACACTGTGCTGGGAAGGGTGCAACGCAAACCCAGACATACTTGTACTAGAGAGGCGCTGGGTCTCCAGAGCAACTCCATACATGGAAGAGTATTCAAACTGCACAATCCCTCTCCAGACACAGCAGCCTCTCTCCCCAGGAAAACCAGGGCCTCAGGTGGAGGAGGCAGTTTGTGTTTGCATCTTGTTCCAACAGAACAGCAAAAGGTAACTGGAGCATGCATTCATCATAGGAGCTGGGAAGCACTGCCAAGGCCAATAATTAAGACATAATCTACATGTTCTTGCTTGAAGATCCAGGTGGCTTGCTCCAAAACAGAGCCAGAGAGCAAGCTATCACTATGGAAGGATAATGGGGAAGTTTTGGCTTAAGTTTGAGCTGAAAACATAAGCTAATACTGCTGTATACACCTAGTGTTAGTACTCAAGGTAAAGCACCCTCAGCATGAGAGGAAAATCAGGGAGCTAGGTGTCCCAACAGGTTTATTGCTGATCTGCAACTCTGAAAATCATGCTTCATAAGATTCTTCTGTGACTCTGGGTCAGTTACTTGCAACCAGATTTTAACAAATTATTCAGCATCTACCTCCACTGGAATCAGTGGAAATTAAATGTCATAAATCTGTCTCCTACATCTCTCCAGCCGTGAAATGGGAACAGTCCTTCCTGTATCAAAGAAATACTTCCAAAGATTATGAAGTGTTTTCACAGGCCAGTAATAGGAAGTATGTAAGTAGCCTAAACAGAAATATAAAGTTTTCCTCAACTGATGTATGCTGATGCGCTGAATAAATATTGTCTTTAGATTTTTTTGCAACATTCAGGTTTATGAGCCAAATGAAAGCAAGGCATGGGTGATATTTTTAATGCACTGAATAAATACTCATCAGGATATGCATTTTTTAAGCTATATATCCAATATTATTTATAGTCTGTGCTTTCATGTAGAGAAGCTAGTTATATCAGAAATGAGGAAGAAAAGCAACGCCCTACTATGAAGTTGCTGGATATTTGCTGACAAGACCATGGTGAAGGCGAAACAATCATGTGCTTGGCTTGACTGGAGAGTGTGGGAGTTCAACACCTCTGAAAAACTGAGATTTATTGCAGCATCTTGTTGAACTTCAGTGGTTAACTTTAGGCATTCAAATAGTTCATGTAAGATACTTGGCAAACATCACAGAGTGAGACATTGACAGAAACAGGCAAAAAACCCAAATAAACACATCTACTGATTTAAAATTCCAAGATCTTTCAATGTAGGTGGTTTTAACATGACAGAGAAACATCATTATTGGGAATTTTGTCTAGCACTCAAAATGCAGACTACATTCTCTGCACTTTCTGTATTACTGGGGCAGGGAAGGTGTGTTTGAACAGGAGTTTAGGTGTTCTCTCTGTTTTACTCGATGCAGGCAATCCCTATGATCAACAAGTGGCAATTCACAGCAAAGGGAACATAGTCCCCCCTTTTCCTTTTCAGCTGTCATTTGGCTCACGGAAAACTTCTAGAACCATATTCTGGGAATTACCTATCTAGTTCCTTACTTAGACTGGAATACTTCGAATGCCCTCAGAAAATGTACTTCCAGGTTTTGATTTCAGTTTATCAGGAAGGCTTTGTAAAGCCAATAGCAACCGTGGCTCTCCTTCCCCCATGCCTGCTCAGAGACTACTCTCAGAGTCTATGCTATTGTACACATTCCATCAGTATGTGCCCCTAAAAATGAAAAACAGGTCAAGAAATTGCAAGGTGAATGAGTTAATACGTAAACTATTACCATATTCAAGTGCTATACAACTGAATATCTTCTACTTAATTATGAGGCAGTAGAGTCAGTACAGTGTGGTGACATTAATCATTACACTACTGAAATTTTGTTACCATGGTTTGTTTTTTTAAGAGGAAACTCTTTTAAGATGTAAATTAACTTTGTCTTAGAATTTCCCTCTTCACACCCTCAGTCAAGCAGTAATCACTGTTTATAGGCGTTGTGTCAAAAGGATATCTTGAGCTGCTAGAGCAACCGAGACCTTATTAAGTATTCCCGTAACAGCTCCACCATCCTTATTTTGGCCCTATTGCAAAGGCATTCAATTTCCTTTCCATCTCTCTGCAGTTTTAGCAGACATTTTAGTAGCCGAGGAATGTTATGCAGTGACAGCTATAAAGTTTAATATCCTTTATCTAACATGAAGAATTGTAAAACAGACATTTGTCCCTGCTGTTGCCCAGCCCCACTATCAGGACAGCAGAATGTGTCTCTAAGCCCCGTTTGCTCCTTTCTCCAGACCTCACACCAAGTGTAGCTCAGCCGCAGCAGGAGAGTCCCTTTTGTGCACATGCTGACATTTGTTAGAATGTGCTCCTGCAAAATCTACCTGTAAAGACCACAAGACAGACTGGATCTTTACCTAACACCCCAGATCCATCTCCATCATGGTTTTATGTCCTAACAGGTAATTTAGACTCTCAGAGCTGGACAGCAGCAGTGAGATGATGGACTGGGGTGTTTTCTGGAATCAGATCAATCCTAGGGGAGCTGGGAATAAAGTCTATGAGACCTTGGAACAGGCCCAGGTTAGAGATGCTGAGGAAGCATTTCTGGGCTGGGCTGAAGGTCTGCTGAAGAGATGTGGTCAGGGAGGAGAGAAGAGGGAAAAGTTTTTTGGATGTGAGAAGCTGGAGCAAGCGATAACATCTTTTAGGCAGGAACTTGCAACTGTAAATCTATAGTAAAGTCAGCATTCCCACATACCCATAGCTGAATTTTCCATTGAGGTAAATTGTGCCAATTATCCTGATTTTCACCACAAAATAGTCCCTGGAAGGCAGACTAGAATATTGTTATGACTACCAAATGAATATTATGTTGTTGTAAAGGGTAACCATTTTGTGCTTTCTGAACTGAAAGACAATTGTCAATAAGTTACAGTTAGAATTCATAATAGAGCCTGAGGGAGTCAGGCACTCAAATGCCATTGAACTTCATAAACAGCTGAGTGCTTACATCCTTTAGGCTCCTCTTGTAAATCCTTCCCTTAAATTACAAATCTGGCCTATAAACACAAAAATCTATTAGATTGAAAGAAGGGTTTGCAATAAAGTATGGATCCATCCTAAATCCTTTGTTCATGAGATGCTGATCAATATGTATTAAATATACATAGCTCTATTGTGTTAGCTCATCACTTGTAAAATCTTTTGACCTTGAAATGTTTTTACTTCTTAATTTTACTTTTTTCTTTTTTATTGCCAACTATCTGAAACCAAAACTCTCTGAAGTAAGAAAAATAATATTAGTGATTCTATTGTCATTGCCTCAGACTCTAAGCAAGGTATGTAAACCTGGATCTTTTTGCTTACAGGCAAATCCCTCTTGTAGAACAGTTGCAATGTTTTCTGTGTAGTCATTTGAAATAGGTTTTCAGCTTCTAATCTCCCACTGGAGTGAAGCTGAAAGGACAATGAATGGACTAGAATTCCTTTCTTGAATTCATTTTGATTTTAGTCAAACTTCAGCATTTCTGACTTTTGATTGGAATCACTTTGTCCTGTCCCACCCATCAGAGAAGTCATGCCTGTCTCCTTTTGGCACGGACATGCCATTTTGCTGTGAAAAACAAACTGCATGCAAAACACTGTGCATTTGCACAACCTCTTGGGTAACAGTTTGCCAAGAAACCCTCTCATTATTATTTCCTGAAACAGTGCTATTTCTAAGGATGTGATACCATACTTCTGTCTGGCATATTACAGAATCTTAAATACATTATTAAATCCAGCTTCTCCTAACAGTATTCTTCTAGTATTTGCCTTCCCACAGTCACTTAAGAGCTTGTTGAACCCCCACAAAGCACATTTTCTGAGAATTACCCATGAAGTTTCTCCTGATAAGGAATTTTTGACAGCTGCCTTATAATCTCTTTTTCCTGCTTTGGTTCACTGAGATGATTATCAGAAATATAACCATGTTTTATTTTTCTAAATATCAACACTGTCAAATGCTTCAGTACTTTTACTTTCTGATCTTAATCAAGATTTGACCACAACACATCTTTTTGCCTCTAACAAAAACACCAGTGCCTTGGTACTGAGAGGTGTCATGGTCACAGCCTTTAGATTCCCTGAAGCTCTTAACCTCTGTTTATTAAAACACTTGCACGATCATGTAGGACAGCTGATGGAAGAACCATTACTTACCAAATTTCCATACACTTGCATAGAAATTTCAGTCTATTTTCTATCTATTCTATGAGATTGTTTACATATTGTAGGTCAGAACTAAGACGTTGGCTCTGATGAAGAAGCTCTGTTTTGTATTACGGCAGAGTCTTCTCTTTGTTCAGGGTTACTCCTGTTACATTATGAATTCTGGGCCATTCCAAGGCTGTGAGTGTACAGTAGGTGGCACTCAGTGTCTTGAGGAGATAGACAGTATCAGTGCTCTTTAATTGGAAAAAGGAAGGCAGCCTATCTTATCACTTGCAAAATTAACAGCTCAGAATAGGTAATCACTAACTGTGGATCAATTTAATTAGTGTCCTGTCAACGTGTGCAGTCACCCTTTTGATCTATATCCATATGTATATATCTGACGTATCTATCTCGTGGTTTACAAACTGGGCATTAAGAAGAAAGGAATCAGATTATCTGACTGAAGCCCTGACTGTGCTGGGATTAGGGTCATCACTCATGTTAAACTTATTAAACATATATGTTATTGATGTTGTATTATTTCACAAACATTAGAGTCATTCTTTGTTATATGGCTCCCCTGTCAGAGATACTTGCAATAAATTTAGACAACACCAGAATATAAAAGCATAAAAGCCTTTTGTTCAATATAAAGTGGGTGCCATTAAACAATTATTATTTAACAACACGCTGTTGGAAACCTGTACAGACAACATTTAGCAGTGTATAAGTCACTTCCCATTTTAACCACTTTTGATTTAAGATACAAACACCTCCATATCTTAGTAAACTTTGCCTGACAACTCATAGAATTGTTGGAAAAACATGTCAGACACCAGTAACAAACTCCAGTTGCTCACACTTCTCTGACTTGCCAGAAACCTAACGGAAAAAATGAATTGTATTTTGTTTGATAGATTAACTGATAAGACTGGTATAAAAGTGGGTGCACACAGTTGTTTTGTAAAAAGTCACGACAGAAACCGATTTTCTAAATGTTGCATAAAGGGTTGGTCAGAATGAGAGTGGATACTGATATTGAAAAGCTAGTATCAATAAAAATAAATATTAAATCAGTAGGCATAGTTTAAGAGCAATGTACATGAAGGCAATATGATTTTTTTCCCCCAGAATGTCTTAATGAAAATGTGGATTTTCAAAAGGATTCAATTGCTCTATGTGGATCAAAATTAGTAAGAGCCGAATTCTACCAGCTTTAACTGTGTCGAAGAATGCCACTAGAGCAGCTGGACATGCAGCATACTTGTCCGTGATGAGAATGTTTTTCATGCGCTGTGAATACAAAGTCTAACAACAGTGCAATGAGCATTCTTTAAAATCCATGCTAAAACTAGGAAAAAATGACTTGCCATATTATTTGTCCACAGAAATGATTTAAACTTCCATCTTATATGGAGGAGTAAACCAGTGGTGCAAACAAATAAGTTCTCAAGAAACTCTTCATTAATTTCCCCACTGGCTAGTAGCCTTGTGCTTCTGGCTACTCACGTGCAACCAGTGATGGCTGGGGGAGAAGGGACAGGGGTTCTCTAAGCTCTCTCCTCTCACTCTTATTTCTCTCTTTGTTTATGACATGGTTTTTGAAATGGAAAGGTGGACCAAAGGTCCACTATGGAGGATGGGGTGAGAAGAAGGAGCAGCAACCTGGCTCTCATACATCACATATTTTCTCCATGGGCATTTGGGAACGTCTTTTTCTGACTGAAAAAAAAACCAAAACAAAACACCAAACCAGTTGTGTTGTTAGGTGGGGAAAGAAATCCCCTTTGGAGAATATCCAAATTCTGATGTTTCATACAAACCTGATTACGCTGTCTGACATTATTGATGTTGACAGCAATTGTAAAGTGAATTTGGAGAGATTAAGTGTATAGGGATATTGTCTGTAATTTTTAATAATCCTCTTCCCTTACATTCTGGAGAAAAGGAACATGATTGTTGTGGATGTTTTAATGGAATCTGCCTGTCAAAACAATGAAATTGAAAAAGCTTTTATTTGGTATGTATATCATAGAAATGTTAGTATTATATATGTCCCTTGTGTCAAATGTATTACCACAGCAACAAGTGGAGAAGCATCCACAGGAATACAGTATATAACAGTGCTTAAAAATCTCACATATATTGACACCGATATAAAACTAACCAGGTCAATGAGCCACATTCCACCAAATAAGCTGTAACATTTTCTATTAGCAATTAATATCTAAATGTTTCTTTGTTTTAAATATTATTATAATAGGAAATTATTAAGAGGTCTGGAATGCAAATTCAAAGTCTTTGGTGTCAGGTGCAGCATTACAGAACACATTTTCTCCCCTTAGCAAACTTGATCACATGATCATACAGATTTTCAGCCTGAGGCTGCCATTTTCCATGTATGCTTGGCCAGTCAGATACAAGCCAAATATCAGATGAGATCCAATCAAATAATGGCTAAGTACTGAGTCAGAAAAGTGTATAATAGGCATCATAAAGCAGAAGGTTTGCGGGAGTTACAGCGGACCATAAACTATGTGACAGTCAATAAGGCCGTGTTGTTACAGAAAAATATAAAATAAATACAATTTTGTTAAAATACAGGTAGTAATTATTTATATCCTTCAGCTGAAGTATATTATCCATGGATCTAAAATTCATGCTTTGGGAAAGCTGTTGACAAAATGAAGAGAAGCCAGAGGGAAGGGAAAAAAATGGCAGCAGATGTGCACAAAGCACCTGGACTGGTTTGCTGAAGAAAAGAAAAGACTGAAGGAAAGATGAGGTCGGCAACACTTTTCAGGCACATTACCACCAAGTTGTTCTCCCTGTTTATGGAGACTAGGACAAGAAGTATATTATTTCACTTGCATTAAGGGAAAATAAAAAGGGTCAATTTTATAATGTTAGTATGGGAACAGATTGCTTAAGGATACAATGGAATCATCATCTTTGAATAATTTAAACCACGACTGGTAAGAATGGTCAAAATATACCTGACTATCGGAAGAGGAGAATGGACTAGATGGCAGGTTCCCACACTGTTGCCTGTAATCTGCAAGGCCATTGCAATTGGCTTAAAGGAAATGTGGAATCTCAGAACAAAGACAACTTTTTGATGTCCTTTAGTGCAAAGATTTTTTTCATTGGTAGTGGACTTCATACAGCTAGTACTATAACACAGGTTAAATAACTGTTAGGAATCAGAAATTGTTGTTAGGACAGGAAACTGGCAGTGAAGATTCTTTCTTGTTTAACTTTTTGAATGGATTTTTGCAAAAAGTGACTCAGCTATTTGCAGAGGTTTTAGTGTGCAGACCCATAACGTAGATCATGTATCTGCAGGCAATTTGCATGCCTGAAGATGAAGGATTTCATGTCAGTGTTAGACAGCGTGTAATATATGACACCACCACCCTATCTTCAGAATTTATGTTCTAGTTAGGGAGTCCGTGATCAGGACATTCTAAACAATGCTGGAAGAAATTAATGTGTCAGCCTGTAAATATCAGGTTAGTGAGTCAAGGTCAGTCTTGGGAAGGTGGGAGATTCTTTTTTCTCATCACACACTTCTAAGAAAATGAAATTAAAAGTTTGTGCTGCAGCTGTAAATTGACAAGTTAAATAGTGCAGAAGAGCTGCAGAAATGCAGGACTGGAGGGGTAACATCTCTCTCATGGCATATCATGCAGCCCAGAGGCTGCTTGGAACAGGAATCCGTGTGAAGCACTTAGTAGTGTTTGCAGGTGGATTTGTTCAGAGACTCGTTTATTTTTCTTTCCTTCCAAGAATGATTAATTCCTGACTCTTCAATGTAAACCAGCTGTTGCTGTGGGCCAGACTGGCAGCGTGACCCCTCCTGGTATGCAGCACCCTTCTGGCTGAACCTGAGGAGCTGTGGAAGTCAGGGCACTGGAAGCACTGTGTTTGACTGACTGGCTTCCAAGGAGGAGAGGATGCACCGGCAAATCCTGAGGCTTTCCATTCAATTAGTGAACATCCCTGCCGCTGGCAACAGGAATGAACCACAGCTGGTACCAAAGAGCTAAACTCAGATGTCATTTTGCCATTCGTACACATGTATAGTGATTTGTTCTTGTGTGTGTGAATATTTCAGAAATGCCTAAAATACTTGAAACAGTGATCCTGCCTCAGCCTCACTTCAGCTGCTGGCAACCATTAGACTGTTTGTCTCTTCTTTGTTGAACTGGCATTGCTGGGAGCAACACCAGTGGCATGACAGTGATTGACAGAGATGCTGCATTGAGAGGCACTAATTGGGTGAAACGGGAGCAGCAGACCACGGCTCGCCGGGCAGTCTTCAGGAAAGGTGAAGGGACTTGCAAAGCGACCTGGACTCCTTGCTGATGGGGAAAGGGGAAGGCATGAGGGCTGAACAAGAGAGGAAGGGAATGCCTATGTGAATTTGTAACCCTGAGCAGTAGCACAAGCTGGTGTTATCAAGTCAGCTCTTTGCCATGGAAGGAAATTAGGTGAGTGACTGTTCTTTTTGGATTAAAAAATGAGAATTACTGTAGTGCCTAAAAGCATGAGAGAGTTATTTGCATGCCTTGTCATCTGGAACATGCTCCCTTCCTTTCCATCCTGGGTGCTGTCACATTTTTCATACTATGGCTCAGTTCTTACTAGAAACCCTTCTGATAGACCACCTCTTTCCTTCTTTTTCCCTGCATGGACTAAATTCTTGCTTCCTCTTGGGAAGATACTACTCAGATCCTTCTGGCAATTACAGCAGCTGCTTAAAAGCAGCCAAGATGGTACCTCTTAATCCAGCTGTTTCAATAAAAAGATGGACTCTTGATTGCCATGCTGAATATGAATGCACAGAAACAAAGTAAAATAATATCATCGTCAAGAACAAGGCTTTAAGAACCTCTGCACCACATCATGTTAGCCATAAACCTAAATACCAAGCTTGATCTCTGACCTGGCTCTACCTACTCGTTATTCTCTCTCAGTCTTCATTATAGAAACATGGGCAGGCAGCTCACCCTCGCTGTGGGAAGAAAGGGATCGATGACACAGGAGAAACACTGTCATTCCCCAGTACTCACAAACTGATTTTCCCTCTGTGTGGACAAGCTTTCCTTCCACATTACCACCATAATTTCTTTATTCACTTCAGATGGTAAATGTTTTGCAGCAGATATTGCATCTTTGTATTTGCTAACAAGGTGGCAGGACAGATGGCACACCTAAAGCGTACCATGAGACATATGTTTTTATGTAAGTACTTGAAGATTTTTGGTACATAGTAATGTATATTTATTTTTGTTAGTACTAACTTTATGAGACTATTGGTCACCTGGTGATCTGGCACAGCATCTATACCAATTCATGAGAAAATTTCTAAATTCTTAATGGCTACCTAATTTTTAAAGGCTTAAATTAAAATTAGCTGTGGTACTCAGTAACAGGAGGTTGATGAGGTGTTTGTGGTCTTGTGTTAATATTCAGAGCCATGCGATATGACTTGAAGAATGAAAGATTCTTGTAAATAATTGGTGTATAGACAATGAAGTACGGTATTTAGCCTTGCCAGTCAGATTTCAAATACTTCGTGGTAGCTGAAAAACATGAAGGGCAGATATTCTGTAAAATGCATTTGTGGCTGAGGATGAGATAGTAAGAGAGGGAATAAAATTAAACAAAACACAACGTGCTTTTGGTTGGGGAAAAGATCAAAGATAAAGGCAGTGCAATTGCTTTTGGAAATCTCTTCAGGAGCAGCATTTCATGCAGACACCTGCTGGGTGCCATCTGCTGCTCTCTGCATTTGTATGGGCTATGCCAAGGAGACTTTTGGGGAATGTTTACAAAAATGTGCGAGTTGCTGATATACCATACCACAAAGCAAAAAGTTTTTGCTATTTCATTTACAGCAATCTTTTATTTGCATGGATCATGTTTTCCTATGTACTCGCAGCACACCTAGCGTATTGGAGTCGGAACACTAGCGGAACCTCGGAGTGCAACTGCAGTACAAGTCATGACTGAGTACAGTTTTTTCTTCACTGGTTCTTAAAATGAAACGATTGCCGTTCAAAATCGCCCCAATGATCTCTCGGTTCTTGACGGTTTACAAGTGGGAGACGCTACCAACACCAGCTAGAGTCACTGGGTTTCCACAGAGGGCGAATCTAGACTGTTTTTAGGTATCCATCTTCCAAGAAAAACCAGAAGCACCTGTGGAAAGTTTTACTAATTCTGACATCATGTGAAAAATTTTACCTGGATGGCTTGCAATCAAAGTGGCAAAACTAATTTTTCTTATATTTTCCGTATGCCCAGTTTATCCTACTACTGAAATGCATAATTTTAAACTACAAATAGTTAATAAGAAATATCTTTTTAATTGCTCTTTATCAGTGTCCTGATTGTGGTTATTGCACAGTATTTTAAAGACGATGTGAGATCTGGGAGCCATAAATTTTTTCAGCTCCTGGATGAAATAGAGACACTCTGCAACAGGGGTGCAATGCATAAATACAAAAGCTCTTTTAAATTATAAAACAAAAGCTGGCCAAGCAACCAAGCCTCCTTTTCATCTTCTTGTCAGTCTGGCTCAAGATGTAAATACCCGGGGTGAGTAATACATCCTTAGAGTGTCAGCACTGGGCCATCACTCACTTGTGAAAACCACACAAACTGGAGCTCTGATCGGCTGCAGAGACTGAAGCACTGCAGTTCTGCTGAAGGCAGCGCAGCAAAATGTCATTTGAAGTACAGGGGAACGGATTCTCAAAGCAGCATTAAGTTTCAAGCGTTTATGTAGACTGCCAGTAGGTGTGGGAGATGTCTGAATCCACCAAAAGGACACGAGATGCTTGTAGTCTCTTTGGCCACTAAGGCCAGGAGGATGAAGCTACTGAAAGGTGGCATAGAGAGAGGAAAAAAGGGACCTTAGTCAAATATGAATGGTGTTTAGTGCAAGCTATTAGGGTTGAGGAGATGTGGAATTGTATTTATTTTAATACAATTGATTGTAAAAATACACTGGAAGACCCACTAAACCTATCCATAGCCTTAGGCTGCCATTAGGACCTATTTGATCACAGAATACAACACTGAGCACTCTGCCTGTTGCTGAAGGAACCTCTTATAGTAGTGATGGAAGTTTCTTTAAGCTGGTCTTTGTTAGAAAGATACGACACAGGATTTGTTTATCTATCTCTTCGAGGATAGGATTTGCCTGGATGTACAGTACTCAAGTGTCTCACCATCACAGAAATCTCAGGGTCTGATGTGCAGTTTATGCCAACCCTTTCAAAGAAGCAGAATAGACCCATAATGCTGAGGAAGATTCCCCTTTAACGACTTGCATGAACCAAAGGGCGTAAAGGAACCCTTCAAAATAGATTAGATAGTTCTTCTGCAGGATTTGGCTCCAGTCACACAACTGTCATTAAGCTAACACCTATCCAGATTCAGATTAACCAGCTGATGCAGACATCAGAAGGTTGAAAGGCATTTCCATCCTAGATAGATTCTTGTACACAGTTTTGGCATCTTAGCTATTTTGCCATTTTTTCCTCTCTGAAAGGAGCTCTTCCAGCAGTCACAGGAGGATTCTCTAAACAGCCGCCTATGAATCTGTGAGACCCCTAATAGCTTTCAGTCCTTTTGCACAGATCCGGCACAGCCCCTCTGCCTCTGCCACTTTTTGGGTTTATAACACCTCCTTCCTGCTTCACTGAATGCTCTCACCATGCTCCTTTGCCAGCCTTGTGTTCCCATTCCTCTTGCACATTTTGGACTTCTTACCAGAGCAGACTAAGCAGAACAGCTGCCTCTACAGAAATCAGATTGATGCACATGATTACACGGACTGTTAACTTTGGTTTAAAAAAATTATTTACCTGCCAACACTCACAGACACCTTCACAAACCACTTGCTGATGACACTTCTGTTCACCTTGGAAAGGACATGAAATGAAGAACAGAGTGTGACATTCTTAATAGATTGCCTAGAATTTACCGCAGCACTTGTACTGTATGACTCATGTCACATCCAAGAAATACAACTTTTCTAAGAAACTGCGAAGATTTTCTAAGGAAATAAAGTCTATATGTCTGTATTATTGAAGAACTTACATATCTTAATTTTATAGCGCTTCTCTCAATTCCATGTACAAAATATAGAAATTTTAAAGAAGGTAGGAAAATACCTACTCTGCAGTGCAAAACCACTTATGACTCAATTTTTTCACACTTCTTACAATATTTTTAAAAGTAAAATTTTGGTAAATAATGGCAAAGTTTATATTATTATTTTATTATAATCTGTCAATGCACACTTGTATAAGTGGACAAAAACTCTCAGAAAATTCAGTGAAGAAAAGAGCCTAGCGGAAAGAAGAAATTATCCATTTTCATTGGGGAAAGTATCCAGAAGTCTCCAAATCTGTTGAATTACTCTTAGCCAAGATGGCATCCACTGGTAATGCTGCCCGGCTTTGGTAGTGTTTCCTGACTGAGACCACATATCTGAGAGCTTCCCTATGCTCTCCAAACCCCCTGCCTAGTCTTAGGGGATTTCTGTGGACTTCATTACTATTGCCTATCCCAAGTGCTACAAATTCCATGAGGAAGCAAAAAATAATGAGCTTTAAAAAATGAACTTCAGTGTCTCATTTTTTTGACCATATGGACCATATTCTCAAGACTGAAACCGTGAAGACAAGATCCTTTTTTCGGTGAAAGCTGATAAACCTCCCATTCACTTGACTCATGGGACTCGGGATCAAAAAAAAAAACAAACCAGAAACAAAATGATGAGTCTCAGTCATAGTGACAGTTGGTAACCCTGGCTATTCTTTTGAAGTGGAAGTGTAATTACTCACATGGAACTAATTTTGCATAAATACATAAATACATGTAAATTAATAGATGTTCTCTAAGCCAATGGAGGGGAACACATCAATGATGACCTCACAAACTTTGTTCTAGTAAGTAACTTATGAGAAGCTCAAAGATACTGCACCCTAAAATGGGAGCTTCTGCAAAGAACAGTTGCTACAAAGCTGGAGTCAAACATTCTAAAAAGGTGGAACTGATGCTTTCCAAATGCACTTTCTTTTAGCACTATTTTATTTTGATCTTGTAAGGAACAGTTCTATTTATGGAAACTCAGTGATCTTCTAAAAATGGGATGCATTCATTCGCTATCTCAGATAAAATGCGCCGTGGTGGAAGATAAATGTCTAGGATCTCTCTAAGAGAAAACAAGCTATTTTTTTGCCTTTGGGGAACACTGTTTCTTTGTCACAGAGAGATTGAGCTCTGTGGATCTTTTTAATCCCTGTGAAGAATTTTGCAAATATTTGCAAGATGTCAAAAATAATTACACAAAAGCACTTTCACCATCTCTGGTATAAATAGTACATACATTGTAGAGATCAAAGGACTTCAGCTTCTCTCTTGTAAATCTAAAAAAAAAAAGTTCCTTTGAAGAAAAAATAGGAAACAATAGTAAAGAAAAAAGAATGCAATACATTCATCTATTAGAGTAACTGATTCTATTAAAACTGTGTCAGAAATAGGCCTGGATTAAAGGCAGTTATCTCGAACATAATGAAGTGCTGAACTCCTGCAGCGTTACTGTGTGCCGTGAGAGTTGCTGATTCTTAGCAAATACTTAGAATCACTCGAGATTTGTCCAGTGATTCATTTCTTCAGGGTTAATCTCACACGATATTCTTTGAAATGATGCTTGCCCCCGTGAAATATTTCAACAGAAACAGAAATGATTAAAATTGCACTTCTTTCAAAAATATTTCTGTTATGGTTACAAACAATATCTACCCGAAAGGAAATTGAAAAAGGGGAAACTATCTATTGTGCCATCAGCTGACTTTGTACCTCCGACAGCACTTTGTGTCCAGACTGTTTTATGCTTATACCGTACAGTCAACCAAATCCCCTCTGTTTGGGTAGGTGCACTGCATAGCATCACACGATATAACCCCATTTTAAACAAACAGCAGCACGTTGTTTATTGATGTGCAGCTAGGTACATACCTCTAAAAAAGACAAAGAAAGTCCAGGGGTAGATAAGGTACCTGAAATCCCTCTTATACTCTTGCTTTTACCTCTCCAGCTCAGTATCTCTTCCCTGGTCAATCAGTTTGCCATTGGATTCCATTTAAATTTACCAAAACACAGTTTCTCCTCCCCAAAACATGGCTGCTACAAAAACTGACAGTGCATTTGCAGTCCTGTTTTCATAAATCAAGAAACTGAGTGAGGCCACACAAAGAAACAACTAAAAAATACATACTCTGCACAAAAAATAATATACAGAAAATTAATATGGAAGGAAAAAATATTAACATACTGTCTGTCTCTGTTAGGGCATACTGGCTATTTACACGTGTTCCGTGCAGTGCGCATAACAAGGAAAAAGAAAACCTACATTTTGTTGTCTGCCTGATCCATGTTCATATTTGTGGAAATCAAACAGAAGGAGTCCTCTGCTTAAAGTTAAGCTAGGTACATACCTAAATGTTTCCAGGAACTAGTCCTCAAAGTAGAAAGAATAAGCTGCTCTTCCTAGAGTACATTGAAGTTATCAGCCAGGCAACTCCTGTGTAACAATATTCACTATCGAAAATATCTTCTTGTAAAATACTGAACTGCCATGCCTTTCTAGCTTCTCTCTCTGCCACTACCACTTTGGTACTCATGGTCAGCATTGTGCATTTTCTTTGTGTCCCATGTATGGACAGTCTATGTCTGTTTTAAATAGAACATAATCTCTCATGTTCTGAGTACTTTGACACTGCAAAGTGCAGTTTAATTGCTAAGTATTCGTAGAAAACAGAGAAGCTTCCAAGCATCTACAACATAATATGCTAGTTCAGACACCACCCATTTAAGCAATGTTAATCACACATGCATCTCTCAACTCATCTTCAGTACATGGGTGGAAATGTGTCACATCTGTCAGGACAGTAATTTATTACTACATCTGCTCTTCTTATTTTCTATTAACTCACCTATCACAGCAACCTTATCAAGACAGAACAGAATCAAAATACCCACTACTTCACTTTTTATTATCAATAGCAAGTGAAGGACCCTTCAAAACCTGTAGTTATTTGAGTAGCACATTTCTAATGTTTCTGCTTTTAAAACACAAGAAAAGATGGCAGAAGACCAATAGTAAATAAAAATCGCATAGATCTCTAAAGCCTTAATAAAAGATGACAAGAAAGACACTTCATTTTACAGGAGAGGTAACTGAGGCACAAGATGGTCTGTTGGTGGAGCTACATGACAAACCACTGGGACCTCAAGGCTCTAACTCATCTTCTCCTCCTAAACGTTCGCTTACCTGAAACCTTCAAATACATTTTATTGCACTTTGATCATCGTGCTTGCATGCACAACCGGGAGATGAGGCTGTGTTTTAACTCCAGCTAGAAAATACCCAATTCACAATGAAGAGATGGGCAAAACTGGATGAGTAAAAGAATGGATGGTAAAAATTGCTGAAAGTACTCCAGAGCTCTACAAACAACTGCTTCACAGTCTGAGAAGTGCAGTTGCAAATGAGTCTTCAGTACAAACTCTACCAGCCCAGTCCAAAGCCCAGTTAGTTCTGTATTCTGCTTCTCACAGTGAACAATAACAGGCAGCTAAGGAACAGGGTAAGAAATAAGAACAAGGCAAGACAAAGATGCTTCCCCAGTATGTTATCTTAGCTTCCAACAACTGATATTCTCAACCTTATTCCTCTGTCACACTCTGCTGAAATTGGACAATGGATTTAAAAGTTACTAGGGGTCATGAACTGATATTACACAGATACAATATAGTTGCATTAGCCACGTTTCCTTAGGAATGCCTCACTAAACATGCAACTTTAGTAATGTGGCGAAATAATCACTTCTTGGTGCTTACTCTGGAAGAAAGGAGAAAAAAGTGATGTTTAAGCGGTAACTGTGACAAAGTTTCTGCTCTGATCTCGTATAATCATACAAGTTATGTTCTACCTGTAATTCAAAGAAAATAAGTCAATTTAATGACATAACAGTATCTTATGAACACAACAGGATTAAACAAAAGCAGGCATATTTGACAACTACACACAACTACTTAGCAACATTTACAAACATTTACGACAAGTTCTCACCAGGTGCACGTATGCTCATTTCAAATCTAGTTATTTATCCACACCAGGTTAGGCCTCATGCTGCTCTTCCGAATATGAGTTTGGCTTAGGCACGACTGAGAAGTAGTGCAATAACTGTAATGATCATGACTCTCTCTACTTCCCTTAGCTCTGGCATCTTAATTTATCTCTACTTGGTGAATTTTTAAATAGTCATGTAGACATCGATTTCCTAGCTTGGCACACTATTAAAGCTATAATCGTTGCTATTCCCTTTCCTCATTTTCCTCTTGTTTTTACTACCACTTCCCTCCTCCTCACATCCTACCACCATTTAAGTGAAATCTCCTTTCCACTTATGAATGACATTTAAATTTGAGCTGAGGATGTGACCCTGCACCTAGGAAGCCATTGGCTAGTTCCCGTGGCAGAAATACTAAGAAGTTTGAGGTGCGGGTCAGCAGGTAGCTGGTACTATCCTAAGAAAAGGGAGAATACTGTGATTGTGTCATAATTTGTTCCATTTTTATTTCTCCTGGGGAAAAAGTAAACTCTGTCAGTTCTTCAGCTAGTAAAGACTCCTGGGGAGTTCTGCCCTTTGGATATAAAGCAAGATGAGAGAAGGTTTGTTTTAGAGGCAGTCTTGCACTAATGATGAGAAAAAACTTTGGAATGTCTTTCCTCTGTAATTTTCTTTTAAACAATTGTGATTTTGTTTAATTTGAAACTTTACATTATTTTTTTAAACAATATGAACATTGTTAATTCCAAAAGCTTGCTTACCCGTTTTCTTAGTGGAAAGTAGGTAAACAAGGCAAGTGACCGAGGGCTTTTCTAAGGGTTATTTTGCTAATTTCAACATCTGACAAAAAATGTTCCTGCAAAATATGTTTCTGTTGCAAGCAACCTATTTTCTCCCCAAATAAATTCACCAACTCTAATTATAACTTTTAAATTAATGAGACACTTTTCTAGGTGTTCATCCTGCTGGCACTATTTTGCATATTAGGCAGAGCCAGCCTGGGACCTGTCTCTCCCAGTGGCAGATCTAGATCCACTGTTATTTTTGCTTATTCACAGTACCCCTGCATATAACGATGGGTCGGTTATTAAAACAATCCAGTTAAAAACTACGAACATTTCCCCTTATAGTTTCTGTGCAGTCAGGCGTTACTGTATAGAAACATATGGCAGGACTTTAAAAAAAATATGTTGTTGTTTTTAAATAATTGCAGTGAATTTCTTTTAGTTACAAACATGAGAAACTGAGTTGATGAGCCAATGCTTTATTAAGCACTTATCAACCACCAGTAGCCAGGGTAGGTATTAGAAAAAATCACCAGAGGTTTAGCAACTGCCTTTTGAAGTCACTTTAAATTAATAACTAATAGCTCAGCTTTTGGGCTTTTTTTTTTTTCTTTTTTCTTTTTTTTTTTTTTTGTTTCATTGATTTCTAATCACTTGTCACTAAGCTGTGTATGTGTCTTTGTTTTTTCTGAATAGATGAACTTCCTATTTCAACCAAAATGTTTACAGGTATTTGTTTGAGAATTTGGAACAACAACATAACTTCATCTTCTCTGAGTAATGGTGATGCACAGTTGCATGCCCCGGGAGCATAAAAGATAAAAAAAAAATTGCTGGGAAGAGATGCAGTTACACCACAAAGAAAACTGCTTGCTATTCGTATGGATCAGTCTCAAGTGACTTTTTTGTCTGAGTGAGTTTACTATTGCTGGGCTTCATGTAGAGGTGTCCTGTCTAGAGTTTGTCTCCACTGCTAAGTTAACTGAAATGATACCTCAGCTATAGCTCCTAATCTGGTTTCTATCTAAACACAACATGCCTAAGACTAAGTGTTTTCGACTTGGATTGATTGACCTGAGATAGGTTGTGAACTAAAGCCTCGTTAAGCACAATTTCTCAGCTGCTTACAAAAGCACCAAGCAGACTAGACCTGGCCTACCTGCGTTGAAGTCCAGCTAGTCTGCCATGGCTTTGCACAGGTCCCATGCGAGGAAGAAGAGGCACACTGCATCATGCAAACAGACTAAATAGGGAAGAAAAAGAACACAGCAGAAGAAACAGCCTTACCCATCCCTAACACGTGTGAATAAAAGCAGAATCTCCAAGCTTTATATTCCAGATCACATTTTATCATGCATTACATGGAAGGTGTTGTTTTAGAAATTCAGAGACAATCCTTTTAAACAGTGGCTACAAAATCCTAACCTCTTTCCATAGTGGCATGGAATATCTAAGGTCTTTATTTGTACTAATTAAAAAAAAAAGCTACAAAAACTTTCCAAATATACTATTTCTTGAGAAGTACGACAGAAACATGTACCTACTGAACATGATAAATATTATTAAGAGAATAAACATGGAACAATACCAACATGCATTGGAAGTGGATACTGGATTTTTGGCCCCTGGCAGCAGGAATGTGACTACCTGTGGAGTGAAGGACATAATTCTTTTATGTGGCAACTGCAGTAGGCTCCTACCATCTGCCTGAGGGACTACAGTCCCCTTCCTCAGCATAAGTACTGAAGATATTCTTCCTGCACCGTCCATTAACTTGGATAAGTTTTCTCTTGCCATTTGAACTTGTTTTGTAGCAAAACCCCATACCATTAGCAACATACCCCCTTTTTTTTTTTTATTTAACCAATTTGATAAGTCAGCTAGTAACAGCATTCTTAGTACTCTGTGTCACTGATGTCCTATTTCTGGAGCTCATCCTGCTCTGTATGGTTATGACAGTCCTGAATCCTACACTCTTCACTGACACTGCAGGGAATTTCCAGCCAAGACTTGTAAATTCTGACCAGGCGAGGGAAGATGGTGCTCTGTTAAAGTAGCAGTCTCTGAGAGATTACGTTTCCATAGTGACATCACTGGTGTACGCTATTGAACCTTTTAAAGGTGTCCTTTGGCTACTTGGGTAAGCAAAAAGTGTGTCATGGTCACAATCTGTTCAGACTGGGGATATTCATCTCTGCTGAATACATCTATGATATAATTTGCGAGCTTTAATCAGAACTCCTAAAGAGGTGGCTATGTAAATATTATGCAGCGTCAAACTAATCACAGAGTCAGATATGAACTCACACCATGGTGTTTGATCCTCCAGGGCACACTGCCCTTCTAGTATGATTTCATATCCTATAAAGGATCTTTGGTGTGAAAACAAGCTCCCTGGATCCTTTCCAGTCCTCTCTTACATATTACACTTGCTGTAGAACAACTGTAATTTAGCCAAGTCTTTATAGACTTTAAATGTCTTCAGAAACCATCTTGATTTTTGGCAATGAACGAAAAAAACTGAAATTGCTTAACCATCTACTGATTGCAGCATTTGGAGCTGGCTTTAGTTCTGACTCTTTATTCAGTCAATATCTTAGCTGAGGCGAACACAAAATATAATTGTCTGTGCTTTGTTAGAATTGCTAGCACAGGACTTGTCTGTGTGCAATGGTCTCTAGCAGCATGTGATTAACTCGGAACAGCTTTAAAGTTAACCTGTCACCATGGCACATTTAAACTATACATCAAGGCAAAGTGGGATGGTACAGTACTCATCAGCACGAGAACAAGATGGAATAAAGTTTGCACTGTAATTAATACAGTTCATTTAATTGTTAGGGCTTATCACTAAAATTTCTAAAGATAGGGACAGTAATGGCACAAATAATTAAACTATGCTATCTGCAATATCTTCTACCTACAAGTATCATTCACTGTAGAATGTAGAATTAATTAATTAATTAAACCTCACATGAACCTCAGTGAAAGAAAGGAAACGCGTTCAAGAATTTTACTGAAGCTCAGGGAGCTTAAATGGTGACATGATTAGCTGAGAGCTTGGTGGCAGAAGTGAGAGCAGAAGCCAAAAGCCATGGCTCCCAGTCCTACTTACCACTCCAATGAGCAAAGGCCATTTTATTCTAAATAGAGCATTCAGTTTTCAAGAATCTTCAGTATAACATTGCTGAATATCGACTAAGAGATGAAATGCCAAAGCACATACAGCTATTTGTTTGCACTGTGGTTTATTACTGAGGTTGAAAGATTGTTGTGTTAAATAAGCCTTGCAGCTCTTCAGAGAAACAGAGCTCTTCTCCCATTTCCATCACAGATCATGGGAAAATATTCTAAATAACCCAATGCCTCAGCAGGAAAAATCAAATTCCTATCACAGTTTTATATAAGCAATGTCCTTTGAATACTTCTAATGCCAGGTAAAGTCTCACTAGCAATTAATACAACAGAAGTTTCCATTTAGAAAAATAAACCAGCTTCCTAATTTGATCGCTTTAAAGTAACATTTAGTGATATCTCTATTTGCTGTCCTCCCATGAATAGTTACCATATGTTGGAGTTAACAGAAATATTGCATCATCTTTTATGAGTGCATCAACTTATCTGCAATTAAGTTTAGATTGTCTAATAAAATTCTGTGACATTTTAGCCTACAGTTTATTTCCCAGTAAAAGACTCCTCTGAATGTTATTGCCATAAGAATTCATGTAATGACTAAAGATAAACCATTTTACCTCAGGCTGGGCAGACAAATATGTCAACAGAAAACAAAAGAGGTAATAGATGAATCTACAGTCAGTGAGGTAACTGAGACAAGGAACTTGCTGAATGAGGTTCAGCCAAAACTGCACAATCCAAGAAGCTCCAGAACTGTTTAACAATAAAGGAGAGACATCTATGGAGTTAGCAGTTTTAGATTTGTGTTATTCCCAGTCTCTGTAGAAGTGCTGAGAAAGACAATGAAGGACAAAGAATTTGCTGAAGAAAGACACAAATTCTCCCAGCAATTTAATAACTGTAATTGCAAGAGATGACAGACTAAGACACTTAATTTAGAGCTTGATCTGAATTCCTGTGCATTTAGAAGTTTGTTGTTACCCAAAATCTAGTTTCTTGGAAAGTCTTACCACAACCTACCAGGTCCAACCTACTTTGAGTTGCAGGTCTACTGAAGTATGCATATAGTGTTTTCTTTCCCCAAACGGAGCACATAATGGGAATGGATAAATCCAGTGTTCCGGCTGATTCCTGGCCTTGTTGAAAGCATTCCCAAAATTGCTAATTAATGCTTGTGCTGACAAAAGTGTATTTCTGGATATGGATATCAAACATGGCAAGACTCCTAATTTCCCTAAGGATATGTAGACTCTGAAAGCACAGACTGCTGTAACAGACCATTCCTCAGCACTGTTCACTCTCCAATTTAAAATTTCTCCCCCTTTGCTGTAAAATTTACATTAGTCTACCTTTTCCTGAATGTCACACATTATTTATTTAATTTTAAACCCTTGTCTTCAAAAAGAAAAGCATAAGAGAGGAGGAAACTGGAGTTCTGGAAAGGTTGATAGACAAGGATGGATTGCAGCCAAAACCTGACTGAAGACAATCTGTCAATTCTCCATTTAAAACTAAAAGTAACTTTCCAGCTGAGGATTCATCTTCAAACATGAGCCTAGTTCTTTAATGAAAAAGAGAGCAAAACACACTTTAAAGAACTGTCCTGAGAGATTTTCAAACACTTTGAATTTGTCACACCAACCTAGATTAACGAATGTTATGGATGAACCTTGTGTTATAAGACAGAATATGTGCAAAATCCTCCATGATCTGGGGTTTTTGAAAATCTCTCTGAAACTGTTTATGAAGCAAGTTCATACTTAAAATATCCTGGTCCTCACCCAGTGGCATTTTTATTTTTACTTTAGTCTAACTTGGGGGGGAAGAAAAGAAAAAGTCAACCCACTGCAAACACTTTAGGACCAGTTTTGCTGTGGCATGTTCATCTAGATCTCAAGTTAAGCAAAAACATAATTTTAACATCATGTTGGAAGTCTGCATGAAAAACAGAAAAATAAAAAAAGCAGATATGTGTGTGAACCTTCAAATCATGTTACTGTGTGTTCATTACTGCTTCAGCTCTAGAAATTGAAATGGCCACGGTACAAGTTATCTTTCTTTGAATCAGCAGAACGGACTTGAATGACCCTCTCAGGTCACTTCATGTTTTACTTTTTTCAGAATCCTACCCATTTCCCTGGTTTCGAGCAGGGCTATAGAAAAATGCACAGTTTTGTATGTAGACCTTGAGCTTCTCTGTTTGAAACGCGTTATTTGAGAGTAACAATTTTTCCACCTAGTACAGACCTATATACTACCTGTAGCTGGTATGTTGAGACTAAGGTTTCCCAAGCTCTAGTACAAAGTGGTGATTTAATGTTAGTAAATGATTTAGAACATAAATGCTGAATATATAGCTGTGTGAATTATGAAAACATTCTAAAGTGAGAAACTCTATTAGTATCTATCTGGTCCCTTTATGTGACTTCACTGTAATGTCATGACACATATGGCAATTCCTAGAAGCCAGTCACATCAGTGCCACCACTTCCTTTGCAAATACACATAAATACTCCTCCATGGAAGAGAGCGAAGCAACTCCAAGCTTATTAGAATAAGAGCAGTTAGAAGAAACAAAACAACAGCACAATAAAGCCAAAGCACCTTCCAGTCCTTTGTGAGAAAGTTTTTCTACCATATCATTTCTGATAGCTTTGTGGTTGGAGGTATGAGACACTTCCAGAAATGATCTTAAACTCCAAAAAGATGGACAAAAATGGCTGGGATTGAATTTACCCAACTCTCTCTCCCTGCTTTTCCATAGCATGGCATGAAGAAATCTTCACTGGAGACTGCTCATTGATGCCTTCATGTGCCTTCAAGAATGAAATCACCAAAAAAATGTGGAAGTAAGTTTCACTGCCAAGTAGCCTTTAAATGTAAAGTGGATGTAATTTTGAAATATCTCTTACTTGAATGAAATGATGTATTATTTTGTATCCTTGTAGGTAGTTTAGTGTATTTACTTTAATAAGGCATACTAGGTGTTTGAATCAGATACACACTTCAATATTTGTTAACAAAAATATTTACAAGGTGTAACCATTCACAGGGAAGATACATTAGCCACAGAATTAATATACAGTCCCTTCCCTTTGCTTTATTCCATACAAGATGACAAAGAGCGCCTTCGTTCAGCTCTTTATCTGAAATACTCTGTTATTCAACTTGGAATAATGTATCCAAATGATTTTTACACAACAATGAGCTGTATAAGCCTATCACTAATATTTAAAAGTGATGGATGTAAACGACCCATCCATATTTCATCCTCTTGCAATATTTATTCAGCAGAAAAGAAGTGCGGGGTGGGAAATGAACTTTACAAAGTAATTACTTTTGATTTTGACAAAATCTATTCAAAGGCCTTCAGGTGAACATCAGCTTGATAGGTGCACTGTGGTTTGCAACCGTTATGTGTCATGCTTAATGGAATTGTGATGTACGTTAAAACTAACAGCTGGTCTGGGGAATTACAGAAAATATTTAGAAAAAACAATGTGAACCACTTGTAATCTATCCACTGGAAAATCAGCAGGAGTTGCTTTCTATTTGCTTTTATTTCTGTGAAAGTAAAGAGAATGACTTAAAACAATAAGAAAAAATGCACCAATGCTTCTAAATGGATCTAATAATAGATGAGGAATATATGAATTGAAAAGACAGTCAATGGTAGGGCTAGATTCTGCAACAAAGCAGTCACCGCATCTAACACGTGTGTATTTAGCCCCATTGTCTTAAAAAGAACTATTTATATGCTCATATATAACATATGTTCAAATATTTTGAAAGGCTACTTGGAGAAGTCCTCTAGAGTTCTACTTATAATAGTTTTAGAAACAGTAAGGAAACAAAATTGCTTTTAATATGTCCTGAGCCTCTTTCCAAAACAAACAAAAAAACCCCTACTGTTGGTGTTCAGAATATGATCAGTTCTCAGCCTTTTTGGGCTGAGAAAAGTCCTTTTTTACCACTAGTCTTATTAACATTTCCATTAATTTCCATAGCTCTGCCTGCTTATGTGAATATCTGATTTTGTCTTAGGAAGAGTTTGCAAAAGCTAGATACGGCTATAATGAATTTCGTATAATAGCTTCAGCAGAACTCAATTTTTACAAAGGCAAATGATAAATCTACATCAGAGCAACAGTTTTCTCCCTCAAAAAACTATCTGCATTTTACAAGAGAAACCAAAATACCATAAATATTACTTTTTCATAAGACCACAAAGTGTGCTCCTCCCACTCCCTAGCCACTCCGGTACTGGAATTCTGCACTAACATTGCTTGGAGTGGGGTATCCAGATCATTGTGGTTATCAGTAGTGGACTTTTAACTCTGAAAACACAAACTGTGTGGTTCCTTTGCAGCTGTGTCTCAGCATTCACTGTGCATTTACAGAAGATCTTTCAGCCAAAAGAGAGCCAAATCAATTTACCTACTGGGGGTTCATGAGAAAAAGCCAAGTGTGCTGTAGGAAGCAGTTCTGGTGATGTTCAGATAGGAATGTGGCTGTCCAATTTCTGAAGCAGGTGCTAAAAGGGAGACCTTGTTGCAGGTACTCTTCCAGGCAGACTGACAACAGAACCAGGCCAATCTAGCAGCTCCCTGCTCCCGACAAGTAGGGTGTGCTGTCCCCCTGCCCCCGGCTCCCAGCCACACAATCAGGCTCCTCTTGTCCTGGCTGCAGTCCCTGGGTGACCTTAAGTGAGTTAACTCAGCTCACTTAACCAACAGAAAATTATACTTCCTTTTTTGTTTTTTTTTTCGTTTCAGATTGATTTTCTGGATTAACTCAGTGAACTTGATTGGCTCACCAACGGGGTAGATAGGCATCACAGGCAATCTAAAAGTAGCACTGGCGAAGTATGTGATTAGGAACAAAAATCTGTGATCAGTGAGGTTTCTGCTCTTCTTGGCAATGAGTTGTGGGAATTCAGTCCTTGCTACAAAGTCACACCTTCAGTGCCATCATGACTAAAGACTTATTAGTACTTCTATCAGAAAGGCTTTATCCTGGAGATTCTCGAAACACCCAATGACATTGGTACTGGATGCTCACTTTCAGTTTGAAACCACATGTGTAATACTGCTGGATGCTATCAAATAGTACAGCAATTCATGTGAAGTTGGCTGCACTTACATTTCTTTACATAAATGTCTGAAAAGCACATTTGGATCATCCAGAATGAAAGGCATTCTGTAAATGTAAGTGATTATAAATTGGTGCTGCGGAATTTGAATAAAATTTACTGTGAACAACAACAGACTTTACATCTTTTTCACACATGCAAGCACATATACATGCAAAGAAAACTGAGCATAATGGAGCACTGTAATGGGAATAATTAGTGTCAAATAGGACTACAAGAAATTGAAAGCTCCATATTACAGTAAGCAACACTGCAGAAGTTAGTAGGAAATGTTTTATATGCATATTTGCCTTATTATACTTTAAGCACACAAAAAAGTAAAGTAAATTTTGTTGCAGCAGTATACTTGGTATGGTAGTTGTTTTACTACTCTAATGATTTTATCTTCTCATTTCTTCATAGATAAGCAGCAATAAAGAAAAATTGGTCAATAAAACATTACTCCTTCATTTTTTTGCATATGTTGCCTACTCTAGGTTACATTCTCAGTGTTCCTAAATAAAAACCTTCTATTTTAATGATCTCTGTTATTGGTTGTTATGTGAGGAAACAGAGCTGAGAATTCGAGAATGAAGAGTCTTCCAGATGGAGCTTACACATTAACATTTAATATTTATGACATGGAAAGGCCACCATACAAAACTTTATACCAGATGAATGAAAAGTAAATTTAGAAATTAGGACTAGCTGATGCTCAGTTCCTGCTGTGGATGTTGCAGTCTGGGAAGTGAAAAGTAAAATTTGGGTTTCAAGGAAACTTGAAGAGATTCACACCTGGGGTAAAAAAATTGATGAAAATATTGTTTAACAATCTGTGCCGGGCTGGGGTAGGGAACCTTTCACGAACTACAACATTCTCACACTAGCTGTTGTACAAGTGTAGAAAACGCACCTATGTCCAAGGAGTCTGCAAGCTAAATAGTGGATAAGGGAAATAAGCAGAGACAGACAGATGGCAAAGTTCAAGGAACCAATAAAACTGCTGGTCAATAAGAAAAGTAGAAGACTATGCTTACTAGCTATCGACATGTTATTTCATATATTGAATTCTTCTTATACATACAGATGAGGTCTAAAGCATTCTAGTGCAATGGTATGGAGTTCCAAGCAAGGTAGCGTTGTCCAACACATTATGACTTGCAAGAGGCGACAGATGGAGTATAGATCTCAAATGCAATGCCACGGACATTCTCTTACACAGAACTGAGAACTGGAGTTCGAAGAGGATGTCTGTGGAGGAAAGGCATGAACTTTGGAGGGAAGGAGAATGGTCAAAAAATCCTGAAGGCACTGCAGACTCATTTTTCCTAAAATCTTGCTGTTTTAAACCACTATATATTATAAATCAATTCTACCATCCCCCTCAGCCCCCCCCAAACTATTAGAAGAATCTTTCTGCAAGTTACTGTGGAAGTGGAAGTAGATTAAAAAAAGAATTCCCAAACAGTGGCTCTCAAAGTATGGGAATGAATCCTCTTTGGTGGTATGAATGTATCCTGGGAGAGGATCCTGTGGCAGAAGTCCCAGAAAAGCTCTTTTTGCCTTTGTCTCTCCCTTCCCTCCATTCTCTCCTGACATTTGCTTTTCTTTGGCGGCCATGTGAATACTGTAACATTTACTTCAAGCTAGCTGGGAAAAAATGATGGTAGTTTACAAAACTAGACTCTGGTCTAAATTTTCAGCTTCTATTTCCATTCTTAGATACATCTTTTTCTCCAGTTAATTTGCTTTTCTGTGTTACATTTAGTTCTAGTTTTGCTCAAGTGAAGCCTTGTGAAAGAAGGAAAAGCGATGGTTTTATATATAACTTCTGAGAAGTCTTTTCCTTTGTGTAAGGGATCTGGAATAAGCCAACAAAGTACAATGATTTGTCTCAGTCTCACTTAGGTGCTATGTTTTTCCTTATTTACTTGTTTCTCTATACAAAAGAGAACGGTGAAAGCGAGTGGGAAAGTGAAGAACATCATCATGCTGGGAAATAGCAGTGTTTTGTTTAGGAGATAATCTTTAAGTCATCATGCAAAATTCATGTAAGTGATCAGTGTGACTTACTGCTTGGACAAGTGAAGATTCCCTTTTAACAGTACAGATGAGCCCTTGGGAAAGGCTTATCTACTATGTAAAACACCAGATTGCAAATGACCCTAAAAGGAGTTTTATAGTGTTGGTATTGACATATCTGTAATGAGACAATTGCTGATCTTTTGGTCTGTTTTGCTCTTACAGCTTGAGAAGTCTTCCCTCTCTGCCAAAATAAATAGCAGTAGGATTTTGTCAGCTTCTCTGTATCAGAAACACAAATATGCAGTACTGCACATGAAACTTCTCACCTTCATGCTTTCTTCCCACCACAGCGACACAAAAGGGGCAGTGCCTGCAAATCACTGCAGGTGAAGCAGTGACAAGCCCTGCAGGACGCACTGTGCAGAAAGGTGTGAGAATGAATGTCACAGCATGAAGAGAGCCTTTTGATAGTGGTGAGAGCATTCTGGCTTAACATGTTTTTGAGATGCTGTTAAAAGGTGAAAAACACTGTGGTAGTGTTTCCCAGCAAGCAGTAAATGTGCATATTATCAAGTGCATAGGAACATGCAGATGGCGTGCATAAACTTCTAATATGAATCATCTATGCACACAATAGGATGTGCCTTATCAGGTTTGGGAGCAATATTTGGGATCCTCTTGTGATCTGGAGGGAGAAGGACTGTCCTGGAAGCTATCAGGATTGTAAGAGTCAGCAGTGGGAGGTAAGGAGGGAGGAAGGAAGGGAGAAAGGAGGAACCGTACTGTAAAATTACATAATAGGCTTGATGTTAATTCATAATTCCAAAAATATGCAAATATTATTAGGTAAACACTGCAAGGCAATGAACAGCAAGTCATTCTCAACTGTCATTTTTATGACTCAAATCAAGCCAGGCCAGCTTGATAATCTTTTTTTTTCTATTTGCCGGCTCAGAAATTTGCCTTTTCCCATTTAGTATTCTCTTAAACCTGGTATTAAAAAGGAAGGACATACATGTTTTGCCTTTCAGCTAGATTCAGAACTCCTCAAACAAGAAGACAGAGTTTTCCCTACAGAGTCACTTTTTCAGAAGGGTAACACTTTGAAGGATAAAGAGATCTTCTCTCTACTGGGGATGTAAGAACCTTGCAGGTAGAAGCTGCAATGTGTAGGTGATCAATCAAAGTATCCCCATGCTGGCCCCAAAACCAATGCTACTTTAACCTCCCTCTGGTGGACTTTGTCTTGAATGTTGCTTTTTTTTCCAGAATCATCAAAATGAGAATATGCCTTGTGGACATGTAATCCTCTAATAGAGGTGATTATGGTTATTGCCATTTTCACAATCTACACCAAAGGCCACAAATTTCTGATCACCTGGTTAAAAGAAACTGTCTGGGAGCAAATTTTATATCATGGAGCAATTGCAGTAAGTGGAGGTATCCTGCTAGTGCCATCCTTTCCACTATTTAGACACCCTTAGAAAACAGTTTGCCATTGTAATGGGTTACCTGTTATGATTATAGAGGAGTTTTGGGAAATCAATCACATCTAGACCTATTTGGTACTCTTATCATAGTACCTGAGAAAATGAACTGAGTACACTCTATTCAGAACTGGCTTCAAAATGATATAGCAAATCAATCGATAACTTGATTGCAGTCCTCTTTTCCACACTAACTTTGCATTGACGTCTCCAGGTTATACTGAAGTGCGTACAGCTCTGAGTACACAAAGAACATCACTTCTCACAACTACAATAGCATAGCGGCTGCATCTTAGAGCACAGGATCAGCTCAGGTCCAGGATCAATACAGCAGCATTAGTAAGTTAATATAGATAACAAATTGCTATGATGTCCAAATATAAAGCAGCCTCGTTTTAAGGTAGATCACACTTTCCAAAAGATAAAAATAATAACAAAATACAGAAAATAATAGTAAAATATTAAGCTGCGGTGCCGCTCCTCTGTGTAGGTCACTCTAAATCTATATGCAGTCTCACAGGTCACCTCCTCCCACTTCCCTGCCTAGACTCGCATTTCTTGCAATGCATTTCACCATCCTGTTCACACAGTGCTTATCCCCCTTCCTGCCCACTTCTCAGTATCTTGCCACCCGGTCAGCTCTGGAGTCAGAGTGGAGACTAAAGCCCTGAAAATGTGGACCCCAAGTAGTGTTGAACAAATATTCATGGGTGGAAATAAAACTTTTTTTTTTTTTTTTTTCAATATTCCATGTTAACAAAAAAAGTTTTATTTAGGGTCAATCCAAGCAGAATTTATTTTTCCCTCAGTTTGGCAGCTGAACCAAAAAAAAAAAAAAAAAAAAAAATCAATTATTCACAGAGCCCTAAGAGCCCTGCTGTAGCCACGAGGGAACAGTGCTCCACTAACGATTTTTTTGAGTTATTTTGGTTTAATAGTAAAAAGGCTGCATCTGAGTTGAGCCAAGAGCCTTTTGTAAGGTTTGTGTGTCAGCATTACACTGCCTTTATTTTCTCTTCTCTAAAGTTGGATTGTTTGAAGACTAATACTGTGATCATTTATTTACACATAGCCCAGAAGGAGGCAGTTCTGGTTGTTTAATATGCAGTACAGATTTCTGCAAGTGATTGTCTGTGGGCTGCGTTTTCCACATTAGACATATGGTATAAGTTTATTGTGCAGAAAAGGATGCTGTTTTCACTATGACATTATAATTTTGTAATGAACTAATTTTCATCTTAACCTACTCATGGATGATCTATTGGTAGTGAATATAACTGTCAGGCCCTTCTAGGCTTTTCTAGAGCTATCACATGAGCACTTTACAAGTACTGAGATTATTGTTTTCATGCGAACCATGCTAGCAGAAGAATGAATACTGGAAGAGGAATAATTCACATGTTATTTCCCAAGGGAAAAAAAGGTCTTTTTAAGAAGCAAAATCCTTTGAAGATAAGAAACTGTAATGAAACACTCTTAAAACGCATATGACCAATATTTTATCCAGTATATGCTGAAACCAATGGAACTGTCTTGATTAACTTGATATGCAGAACTGAACCCCAAAGTCACTACTCAGTTTGGATGAATAACACAGACTGTGAGACGCTGCTGCCACTAACAAATACCAGCACTGTACAAACAAGTGAACACAAGTTTAGCCACAGAAGATACCCCATTGATAACACATAGGAACTCTTTGCAAGGACACAGTTACCTATATGTGATGTTGACGTTCATCAAGAGAAAAAAAGTCAGTGAATACTTTTGTAGTTCTTTAGCCACTAAGTGACTGACTATTATGGAGTTGCATGCCTTCTCTGAATTTTGTGGTTGATGAGTTTTGATTTTTTTTTTTTAATGCAAAAATTAAGTTTCTAGCTCTGGTGAGGGTCACAGTTCAAGAGCAAGAGCAGAGGGATGGGTTACCAGACAAGAAATAAAAGGCTTGGTTCTGAACATTACCTCTTTGCTTGTGGACTGTTCTGGGCAGGAGAGCAAGATTTGGGTGATGCATGAATTAAGTACCTCTGAGGATGCACCCCCATCTCTTCCCCTCCAATTTGCCAGGATAACAAAAAGAATCTGCAGTAAAGGGAGAATTCAAACCATGTTACTTTGATAGTTACCAAATAATATTTATTTATTCTTCTTCATTCTTTCCATACACAAGTTCAGTAGGTTCACTTTCAAAACATTGTCTTTTGAATTTCTCCTTTTGTGAGTCTACAGGCATGTTTGGAGAAGCCAGCATACTTTAAGAGAGTCAAAATCTGAAGAAAATCTTTCTCTGCAGCAATGACTCTATGAAGGTAGCTGTGCTAATTAAAATTATAAAGATCATAAAGTAGGTCTATGCCAGTTTTGTGCACTGAAATCTGGTAGTCAATAAGTTACCCGGTCTGATTCTGCTTCTTTGCATTATAAATATAAAGTCTAGGAGACAAGAATTTGGCAAGTAAGTTAAGAATCTATCTGGAGAGTAGCTGAAAAAAATGCCCTAACATTTTTGTATTGTGTGTAGGTTAGTGACATAATGCACATTTTATTGCTGTATCATTGGTGAGATGTGCTAATTTTATCTTGAATCTCTTTTCCCATGCACTTGTCTTGTGGTATTTCCAAATGTAAAAATTGTCATAGCTGATGCTTGCTAAATGCAAATTACATGCAAGCTGTTAAAACAGAGCCTTAAGGCACGCATCAGGGTGTTGAGGGTTGTACATGTTTCGTTTGGTTTGAAAGAAGGGAGCAATTATGTATGGGATTGATTCAATTTATATACTACACTTAATACAGCATAACTGACATTTTATCAGCTATTTCAAGACTGCATCTCACTAGTGAAAACAATGTGAATTCTAATCCCAAATCTTATCCACTTTCATTGTAGTGCCGAGTACATCATCTGAAGAAGGCTGTAAACTGCCTTTTTTCTTGTTGGAGTTCAGCAGCCTCGTGCAAACTGGCTCTCAGATAATTTGTCTAAATATCCTCCTACCACTGAGGTCACAGAAAGACCGGTATGTTGCATATTAAAAAAAAAACCACTTTATTTTTTGCAGGAAGAAAATGGAATTAATTAGATGTTACAGGAGTGCCGTGAAAAGAACTCTCTTTGCAGTCCTTTATTATCTTCATCTTTTGTCTATAAGCACACTGGTCTTGGACATGTAAGCCTATATAAGCATGCATATGCATTTATTTTACATAATTATGTTATTTCTTGGTAAAATTATAACCTTCATAAACCATAAGTATTAAGATTTAACTCAGTAATAAGTCAGCTTCTTGCTAGAAATAACCAATGAATGTGTTTCCTAGAACTGCACTGCTGGATGAATTCAATAGAGTGTTACCAGTGATTTAACAAGAAGAGAATCAAGGTCACAAACCAGAAATCGAGTATTAGGACCATATTTTACAACCTGCAAGCGTTTTTGGAAAATGTTACGATTCTGAGGTGAAGACTGAGGTTAGTCTATATCCACTGAGACATTGTGAATGGCCAGCTCTTGGAGTAATCTTTTGTTTGTTCTGGTGCAAACTCATTATTCAGTTTCTGTTCAACCTTTTAAATTCCATTTTAATTTCATTAAAAATACTGTTTACCTCACTTTATAACCCAACTATGTCATCCCCTCCATCTCTTTTCTGCTCATGCCAAACCATTATTTTGACAAATATCTATTGAGGATCTGGTTCGTTATCTCCTGAAGAACATCTTTTTCTCAAATGTCAAAACAAAAGTTAGTATGCTTAGCTGTTCTGCAGAAATTTGCAAACTAATGGACCTTTCATTCTAGAAATAAGAGACTGTAATTGACTATTTTAATGTAGTTAGGAGGATGTGGAAGATGGATGAATGAAAGTGATATGTCTTTTACCAACAAAGAGTAATGCTGAAAGAATGCAGGGGGAAGTGCATAATTGGAAGATATTTTGCTTCCAGCAGGTCTGAACTAAAATAATTTGGGTATGTAACATTTTCAGAAGAAACTTTTAATGCTCATCTACTGCACAAGTGTGGTGAAAGATGGTTTCCAGAATACATATTGAAAGTACAAGTTGGATGTATTTTTCCCAGACTTTTATCTAAAATGTTTTTATTTTCCTGTAAGGGTAAATTATTTTAAATGATATTTTGGTGCATTTTTATGCTAATGGCTTTTGGGAACAGCATCTTTCTAATTTCCCGCTCTGATAAGTCTTTGTCATGGGATCTCCTGCCCATGAAATGAAACATGCTGTATGCTGCTACCAGCGGGCTTGATGTATCATAGCAACGACCATTAATATGGAAAATTCAAATGGAAAAAAGACACTTGACAAGCACTGAAGTGATCTTCTAGAGGACCTCATAGGAAGTTCCACAGCTGCTTAAGTTAAAAAAAAAAAAAAATTTTTTTCAAAACCAATTTCAACTCCTACTTTCATAGAAATCTTACGTCCAAATTTTAAGCCAAACATCACACTATGTAGCGAGAATCTGAACACCAGGAACTTCATCTCGGTGCAGAAAAGGGATGTGAGTGAAAGAGGCTTCCCATAGCTGGAGAGCAGGCTGCATATTGGATCCTATGTGACCATGAGCCAAATAGCTCAATGATCAAATTAATTTGGGGGAATAGATAGCAGATAGCTAGTTAAGATTTTCTCTGTCCTTTTCACTGTTCTGAAAACTATGCCCAAAGTCTATGAAGTTCAAAAAATTTTTGAGTTTCAAACACTTAATCCATGTTTCTTCCTTATTTGTTCCCTATCTTTATACCTCATTCTGAAATAAATTTATGCACAGGTGCTCTGACGTACAGCCAAAAGAAGGATTTTTCTATCTCACTTCTCATCTATGAGGCTAAAACCAAATTCTTTAAAATTAAAATGTGATTTCTGCTACATATTTCTTAAAAAATACCCTGCAACTATTTGAACCCACCAGCACTCAGAAGACTTACCTTAACTAGAGGTAAGATACTGGCAGAGGCAGAAATGGGAATCTTGTCTCCTGCAGTGCAAAATTCTAACCATTAAACCTAATGCCTATCAATTTGTTTTTCTGACTCATTTTGTAGAATTTATATTTGTGATAATTTTGCAGCAATTCAGAATCCATCCAGACATAACAATGGTAGAAATGAAGGGAATTTCTGACTGATGTGGTCAACTAAGAGAGCAAATACAGAGAGAAACACAGTCTTTTTCCAAAAATCTTGCAGCCTGTGTCCCATGTCATGAACGCTTCCATCACTGACTCACAGCAGTCCAGCAGTAACTAGGCAGACTATAGACCACTGCAGCAAAATCCAAGAAAATGTAATGAGAGACCCTTCTCACCAGTGCACCATCTGTTCTTTCTGTGCAAGGATATAAAATTGTTTTGTTATTTACATTAAAGAAAATCCAGCAAAGATCCAAATGGTGGTGGTTTGTGTTTATTAAGATCTGATGTATCATCAGGGGGATTTTCAACATAACTAGAATGCAGATGCTCAAAATATACTTTAGGAGAGCCCTATATGGGTCAGGAACATACTGCACGGAGTAGAAAGAGTCATTAATACATTTGGCTGGTTTTTCATTACAACATGCTGGTTAAATAAGCTTGTTTATGCTTCATTCCTTTTTAATTTAGCAGGGCTTCTTTCCCAATCATAGAAATGCCTTTCAGCTGATCTACCATGGGTCAATACTGTCAAGTGGCCAAAACTATAATGTGGGCATACTGAGACTCCTGTATTCCTTGGACTATTTTATCCAATTTTTACTCTCTAAGATCCAATGATCCTAAGTCCTGAAAATGCCCTGAATACTAATGAAAAGAGCTGCAGTTCTATTTCTTGGCTTAAGAATTCTGCATTGGAGAGCAGAATGAGATTGTCCCTCATCCCATAGCAAAGTTTAATTTCTCATGCTACTGTCATTTTGATAAAGCAAAACAAATGTAGAATTTTGCTGTTTAAATCTTAAGTCTCAGGAAAGTTGTGGCAAATTGAAAGTGAATACAATTTGTTCGTTAACACCTAATGTTTTGAAATAATTTATCATATGAACATTTCCTGGAAAACAAAAGCCACTTATGTGCAGGCAACTTATAAAATGTTACTTGTTTATCTAATAAACTACCCTGGGGCCAACAAGTACATTAGCATTGCACAAACTTTCTGACTTATTCATCATCACTATTTATTATTAAAACTTTATCTGTTTCAACTTAGTGAATAGCTGCCTTGGGATACACCACTCAGAGCAGAAGCAACAAAATAAAGTTTACGCAATTTGCATAATATTGTACAACGGATATTAGCTTAGAATAATATGAATCCCCTGGATCATTTGCACAGCCCCTTTGGTGTTTAATGTTGGTAAATATTTAAATAACAGCAAGCTTATATAATTATGAAGATTCCTCTTCCTAATCCACACAGATTGTACAAAATGTAGTAAATCATGTCTATTACACAGTCTTAGCTAGATTAAGAATAAAGAGATGGTTTAGATATGCTTGCTACCTTCTCTGGGAATTTTATGACCCATCATTCAACAACATGCTGGCTTAGAAGCAGAGCATACACACAACTGAGCACTGCATATGACTTAAAATGAAAGATTACAGCATGCTTTAAAAGCTGAGGACTGTTTTCTTCATTGTTCTGTTGTGGTTTTTTCATTACTATGAGTCATATGTAAACCAATGATACTTGAGTGTACGAGAGTTTTGCACTCACTCTGTATTAATTTCGTACTGATCTATGAAGTGCTGGATAAATTGGAACAGGATGAGGGTTTTTTCGCAGAATTGGGATCACTCTTGGAAGGGGATGTTACCACACAGTGGAGATTAAATCGTTTAGTACTGGGAAACTACTGTTACCTTCACATCTAAGGGCCTGATTCTCAAAACTGCAGGACACATTGGGATTTACGATGTTCTGCGGAATGGCAGAACTCTTGTAAACCTTAAGATCCTTCCTGTGACTCTGATTACGAAATTCTTGACCTTCATATATCATTTGTTTTTACATTCACATATTTTATTTTTTTTTATCATTTCTTTCAATGTTATGTGCAGTTAAAGATCAATTCCATCCACTACTGAGCAAAGGCAACTTCCACTAGAGTCAACAAAGCCGGGTGATTTTCTACATTATGTGAAATGCTTAGTACCTGCAAGAATCAAGTTTAGTTTTAAGTTCCTCTGAAAGCGTGGTCTGGTGGGTGATGTACTAGATAAAGATGCATGAGACCTGGGATCTACTTTGACTCCGACACCAATATACCTATCAATCAAGTGTTCTCTACTTTCCCCATCTGTAGAATGAGATTAAAAATTATAGTTTAAAATCTTCAGTGTAGTCAGGTATATGCATCTTTTTGAGTCTACAGATAATTGAATGCACCTCCATCATTGTAAGAAACAAAATTACAATCAAATCAGGATAAAAACAAATCAATTCTTAGTGTGCCAGTGGTTCTAAATTTATCTAGACCAAATTACCTAATTTCTAATCCAGCTCAGAAAGTAGCCCGCTATCACCATCATATTTTTGTGACTGGTACAAGATACAGATAACTATGTTTAAAACACAGCTCCTCTTTTCCATGCCAGTCAGTGGTCCATCTGGCTTATGTTAGTTCAGTAGACAAACCTGGTTAAGCCACTGCTTCCATCATGGTGTTCAGGAAAGCAAAAATAAAAGAAAGGGAGAAATAGATGTTTTGATGAATGTAACATATTTCCCCTTAAATACACGTACTGGGATTTAAGTAGATATTCCTTTTTGTTCTTGTTTTAAATAGACTAAAATGAGGATAAGTAGAGTAAATAGACTATCTCACCCTTGAAGAGTGATTATGTTTCTTTCACTCATGAGAAAAGCCTTCATAATTCCTTCATACCTGAGGGTCTTGTGAGTTATGGGTCCTTCACACTTTTGAAAGAAACACTCTTCTTGGATGCTGCCTCTTATATGTATTTAAATTGTACAATTAAGGTGTAGAGGTTTTAAAGGTGTATTCTACATATAAAACATAAATGCAAGCACAGAATATTTCCCTCTCCTGCTTGAAGGGTCCATGAGACTATGATAACATGAAATATTACAGTGGAGACCATCATAGGATGTGCTGCATGCAAGACGAGAAGAAATAAGAAATTAAATTTTACATTCATCTATGTCAGCAGGATGCACTGTTATAGCTTTCATAGAATCACAGAATCACTTTGGTTGGAAAAGACCTTTAAGATCATCGAGTCCAACCGTTAACCTAACCCTGCCATCCCACCACTAAACCCTGTCCCTAAGCACCTCATCTATCCTTCTTTTAAATACCTCCAGGGATGAGGACTCGACCACCTCCCTGGGCAGCCCATTCCGGAGCCTGACAACCCTCTCGGTGAAGAAGTTTTTCCTAATGTCAGCCTAAACCTGCCCTGGCACAGCTTCAAACCATTCCCCCTCGTCCTATCATCTGTTACCAGGGAGAAGAGGCTGACCCCCACCTAACTACAGCCTCCTTTCAAGTAGTTGTCTTTTACAATGATTTAGATGTATTTCTTTTAGACTTTCAAAATACCAATACAATATGAGAATTTCATCTAAAAGTATCAGCATTATGTCAGCAAAACATCCTGATATTGAAGAAACATTTTAAGCACTAAAAGCACTAGAAATACATGTGTAGAGGAGTGTGAGGGGACATAATGGAGTAATAAACACTACATAGACTTTGCAAATATTATACTGAAAATATCACACAGGCGTCTAATTTTATTGAAGTTGGACACAATTCACCAAATTTTCTCTGTTTTCTACTTAATATTTATAGTTAACTTTTAGTTAACTATCACATGACACTATTTAGATGCTTAAGTTGGTACACTGTCCTTCAAACTAATTCCTGAAAGCCCTCATAGGAGAGGAAGATAATGGAAATACAAATTTTAAAAACATCATCCCACAGATACAATACAGACATGACACCATCTCCATCTGCTTTTCCTGAGGCTTCAAGATTACATGGATGTCAAAAGTATTGAAAAGTCATTGTTCATTGCTCCAGCAAAAACATACACCATTCTGTCCACCAAATACTTGTAAAGGTACGTATACCCAGTGAAGGTAGGGAATTCATTCTGCTGTAGTCCGAGTCTATGGTTTCACACAGATTGCCACATGGGCAAACTTGACACTTCAGCGGGCCTCCAGGCAAGGAGAAGGAGCAGATGGTGCAGCGCTCGCTGCCTGAATCCCTCTGCATAGCCATGGACCCCGTTCTTTCATTAGCTCCTAACCTGTAATCTCACGTGACTTCATTACCCTGAACAGCTCAGGATAAAACAAGGGGACAGATATTGTGCAGAAACATTTTAAATAAATGGACAAAGTGTCCCAGTAGAAACAGAACTGTCATCTTAGGGAGATACTAGATTACGGACAGAGATCAATCGTGAGACTACCAGAGACACACATCGGTCAGCATCACATGGCTGGAACGATACAGAAAGTCATAAAAGACTGGTGAAGTCTGGAAGGAATACCGGTTTAGAAATAAAACAATTAGAAGGAACAATTAACTCATCCATTTTATGAAGAAGTCTTGTCAGCACATAGCTCGAGTAACATTAAAATGGTAGTTAGCAGTGATTCTAATATATTAAGGCAGCATAGAATAATTCTGTTTTATTGAGCTCATTACTGCACTTCTGTGTTCCCAACACTTTAATCTGTTACTGGCAGAAAATATTAATGCAATCCTTCAGACAGAGGAAATCAGCATTGTCCTTTTCTAATGCCTTTAAGACCTTCAAGTTCTTACACCCATGATAAACTACAGGACCTATATTAAGGTTTGACTAAAGACATAATACAGAACATGTCTGGGTAGTCTCAAGCTGTCACACAATTGTGGTCATAAGTCTGCATACCAGAAACCAGAATTTTGTACAACAAAATAATACTAAATTAAAGGGGGAGGCAGGAGGAAGGGAAGAAAAGAGGAGAACCCTGACTGGATTCTGCTAGTGCTATTCAGAAAGGGAAGAGGGCAGCATAAGCTCTTTCCCCACCTCAAGATCGGGCAGAAGAGAAAAGATTAAATACTTTATTTTTCTGCCTTTTCTTTCATTTATGGTGTTTCCAAACAACAGAGGAATCAATGAGGGGCATCTCTTGGTGGTGAGATGGGGGCAGAACTAGATGGAAAATGAGTGGTGTCAGAGATTAATTAACTCTCTGACCCAGTAACCTGTTATTGGTATTGACCAGGAACAAATTGTATTCCCTTTGTGTTGTATGGCAAAAAAACCAAACCAAAACAAAACTAAACAAATCAAAAACCAAACCCAAACCAAACAAAAAGCCAAAACCCAGAAAGGACTGTGACCATTTCAACATAAAAGTAAGTGAAGACTAAAGTAGTCTTCTTCGGTCCACCTGATAGGAGAAAATAGAAAGTCTTTTCACTGAAGAGAATGCTGATAAAAGGAAAAGAGGAGAAATGGGAGCTTCTGAGGAAAACCAATATGCTTTAGTTTCCTTAGGGTGGGAGAAAGTTAGATGAAGCAGAAACAAACCCTTCTTTTCTTATTTCAAGGAAAGGCTACAAGGATATTCCATAGTCCTTGTCGAGTGCCCTGTTTAACTGGACAATGAGTATATGGACTGATGAGCTGAGATGATCAAGATCTTTCTTCTTAAAAATAAGAAGTGTTTTAAATGAAGGCAGATAGACTATGGTAGCATTTGCTTTTAAATAAGAACGCTTTTGGCTCTCAAATTTTCCAAGTTTTGTAGAAAAGCTTAAAACACCATGTATTATATAGGAAATTTATTTAATTTTTTGAAATATTTACTCCTCAAACAAATTAGCAGAGTTTTATGTAAACAGGAGAAGCAGCAAATGTTGCTTTGGCAAGATTTGAAAGGAAAATGGTAGTGATCCAGAAGCATCTTTTTGTATATATTAAGCCTACAGCAAGGTGTCTCATACAACACTTATAGTGTACAGTTTCTTTTGCACTGTAAGAGAACCTGTGTAAGAGTTGCTTGGTCTCACCTTTTGACTCTTACTCTTGTCCTATGATACACTCTTCCTATACGGTCACTGAGACAACACTCCTTCCATTAATCTTTCTCTCATACCCTTGCTTGAAATAAAAACAAAAATATGATGTATTGTAAGGAATACATATTATTCTTGGATATAGATTAGAGCAGGTAAAAAAAAAAAAGGAATTCCAGGAGTTCATTTGGTGTAATACTCAGTCTGCGATTCTCCTGGGAGCAACAACTTCAGACACAGAGGCAAGTAAGAAATAACCTTTCTCAAAAATATTTGCTTAAAGTTTTTTTTCTTCCCAAATAAATTAAATGTATCACCTACCCTCTCTGTGGGAAAAGTTTCCTAGATAGAATTTTTTTCTTTTTGGCCCATACATAGCATTTGTATTTTCAAGTCAGTGAGCCTTTTTGATGTGCAATGCAGGTGATACTGTAACCGTCCTACATTCTTGTAGCTTCCACAGCAAATGTGCTCTTTAGTACCATGGCAATTGAATTTAAAGAGGGTGGCTGCCTAGAATCAGAAATCTACACCATTTCTAAATGAAACCTATGCTGGGGCATTTCAAGAGTATACTTAAGGACAGACATAGATAATTAGCATCAAAATATTTCTAAATCTGTGTCTGAAGTGCTGAAATAATGTGCACACTGTAGAAAACAAAGTGTGAACCTAACAGAATTAGTGCAGATATTTCCATCCACTGAATGATAAAGAAATGTAGAGTTATGGGTTCTTTCTTCTGTAATAAACTTTGTTTCATATATCAATTTCCAAATTATAGTTCTTTGAAAACATATACTTAATAAAAATTATCATAACTGAATTTTATTTTTTAAAATTACATTTATTTTTTATTATAAACCTTATTGAATAGCAAGAAAACCTTAAAAATATACTAGAGGAAAATTAACTGAAAGATTTCAAACAGAACTGATCAAATACTTCAGTGCTGTAATGCAGACATTTTGCTTTTCTCATCAAAAAACCAAAAATGCTGGCGTGGAAAATCTAATGAAACCGTTAAAGAACAGAGTTGGGATGGGAAGGATGTATAATCATGTCAGTCCAGCAATATTTTTGGTGTCTTAGCTGTATCTGAATGTGACAAATAAGCCTGGGCTTCCCTTTCCCTGTCATCCATGGCTGCATTCTGAAACACTTGGAAGGATTTGCTCTGAAAACTGCAGGTCTGTTCTTACTGATTGAAAACACCCAGGGAATGCAAAGGGCTCACAAAGACTAAGAGGTCTGGGAAGCTAAGCTCAGATGAAACTTTGAACACTTTCATCAGGCTTCAGAAAAAGGGTGTGTGTGTGTGTGTGAAAAAAATCACATGAGCCTTTTTTTTGCAATCATCTTACTTTTCTGCAAAAGTCTAAGGGTGAATTCACATGCATCCTCCATCATCTTTTACAGAACTTCCTTGACATATCCTACAATGAAGGGGATGTTGAATCTGTCCTAGAGATGGCACTGTTGCATTTCTGTGATTACTGGTAGTTTGAAGGAAAAAAAAAAGGAAATTAAACTATGCATCAACTGTCATGTTACAGTATTGTCAATGTTAAGTTTCTCATATGGACCAAAATCCCCTCACCTTTTTTCCTGTCAAACTCAGATAACTTTGTTGGTCTACCTAAACTAAGAAAAAAGGAAAAGATTATATTTGACTGTGTAACAAATTATGGCATTTTGCTCTTTGAAAAATGAATGAACTTCTTCAAATAATTACCTTAAGTTTAATTCTTATATGAAAAAAACTAACTTAGAAAGATGAATTTAAATACCAAGGCTCTAGTTACATTTGTTCTACTGCTTTAGACATTACATTTTATTTTTATGCATGTGTGGGAGTGGACATGTAAGTGTTACATCCTGGGAGCAATACCGACTGAGCACACTAAATCTGAGACACTGAGGAACACCAGGAGCTTAAGCTTCCCACCTTGGTGGTGTCACTTAGTGGCTGTCAGAACAAGATGTAAAGCAATGCAGAATCAAAACTTGAAACTTCAGCTCTTAAAACCCATAAATCCCAAACTTAACAGTTTAGGTTCTTGTTCTGTGAGCTGCCCAATTTTCCAAGGTGGGAAACTCTCCTTTTGGAAGTAGGCATCTACTTAGCTGGTTACAAAGCAAAGTCCTTGCTCTAACGGAGGTGATATTGAGGTGTTCCCACTGAGTGCCTTGCCCTTACTCCCAGCTTGTACACAGAAGTCCTTCACAGGCAGGAACAGGCTGATTGATAAATAAGGCTAAGGAAACATCCAGAGTTAGAAACTAGCAGGTAACAGAAATGATGGGGGAAGTCCTCAAACCCAAGCTGATTTCTCAGAAAGACGAAGGATCAAAACCAGACCTCTGCCTCTTGGCTTGCATGAGCAGAAGTGACATAGCAAACAACCAGAGGAGATCATGCGAAATCTTGCTTTTGCCTACTTGTCTGGAAAGCAACATCTGACCTTGTGGCTTGTCTGTTAGCTACCTTGATAAAACCGAGTTCATTTGCCAGGTAGAAGAGATGTATTGTAGGCATGAATTGATCAGCTCAACTGTCTCAACTCAGCCAAGCTGTCTGCACAGGTACAGTTATTTCAAAAACTTTCTTTAAATAAAAGGTACCATTGTAGGCTTACATTTAAAAAGGAATTCAGTGATGAGGTGACCTTGTACAGCCAAGTCAAGCATATAAATCAGTTAAGAGTATTGGAATCCTGGAGGACACACTTTTTCTTGCTCACATACACTTACTTTTTTCCTAAATATGATTTAATGGGGCATTTACAGACTGATAGCAGCTCTTTGTTACAACTCAGTGTACAAAAATTAAATACCCGATTAACTGCTCTGCAGGACCAGATCCAGTTTCTTACTATTTAAAACAAATAGCTCCTGTGGAGTAAAGAGATTAATTCAAAGTTTTATCAAATTCAAGTTATTAAAAATTTGCTTATAAAATCACTATGCTAGAATTATACATGGTTGGTTTGCCTAATTTTTAACATATACGTAACACATTAAACACATACAGTGTTTGAAAAGTGATGGCTTTGCCAATCAAGCAATAGTTTTTTTGCCCAAATAACTTAGAAAAAATGACTATAAAAAAATACAATTTTTTACATGACAGTAGGCTACTGTCATTAAAGCTGAACTGTGTCATGGAGTAGGCAGGTATAGGAAAGCAATCTGTGGGTTTTGGCAGACAGAAGTAACAGGTGATTCTTCTGTGCCCCTTATCATGTGTTCATGTTGGAAAGCAACTGCACTGCAGCATCAAATGTGGACTCCTGAACCCTCTGAAACAGATTGTTGGGCTCTAAAATGTAACCCTAACATGATATTAAATGATTTTAATACAAAGGAGAACATAGGCTTCCATTATAACAAAGTTTGGAACAAAGTGTTTGCAAGCTCTTTGACAGAGCGTGTCCTCTCAGAAGTCCATAGAAGAACATAGTCTGGTACAAACAGCAATTCAGCATGCCATAAAGAATGGTGCCTGCATACTCTGCTTATGGTTGGAAGAGGGAACACATGCAAACATATACACTAGGAAGCTTTGTGCTCTTTCCTTCATATATACAGATCAATGGGTGCAATGCTTGTATTTTAGGAGAGCTTATAGCTGAAGTTTCATAATGAATTGTGTAAGACACTACGGCTGAAAAGACATTATCTTTAAAGATAAAGGCAGATGAATGCTTCAAGGCATTCTGTCCCCTCTAACCTATATGTCCCCTATCTCCCTTAATGCTGTAGGCTATTTTGTCCATAAGATAAATACAACTAACTTGTTAGTCCCAGAAGCAAGCACAATTCAATATCGCACCTGTAAACAGTTATGCATTTCTATGGCAACTAATGTTTGCCAGTGTGACCAAATTCCCTTTATTATAAAAAACCCAAACAGAACAGTAGGGGGAAAATCCGTTATTGAAGAAATACCCAAATCCAGGTAGAAAGGTCAGAATCACTCCTGGGTTCTCAACATTGGAGGCACATACTTTTGGGCACCCCAGCAATCCACTGAAGTGCTCAAACCGCATTTTTTTTTTTATACCACCCACAGGCTGCTGCTTGAGGAACAACATTTTTCACAGTCTTATAAAGAATGACATTACAGTAAAATCCAATGGACTGTAATGACCATGTGGGGTTTTTTTTCCTCTCCTTAATATTTCAGAGATTCTTGAAAGTGGTAAAAACAGAACCTCCATTAAAATATGAATGTAAAGTTTTGGGAAATAACTCTCTGAGAACCCCTCATGGCCAAAACCCTGACTGCCTTGTTTGGACACAGTATAAATCATTCCAGTTTGGTAGCACAAGTTATTAATTATGAGCCCTAGCACTTCAGCTGTTATCAATATGGTTTCGTGGAGTTGAACACAGTGCACACTCAAGTCCATGGAGAATACCAGGGGTGTTCTGTAGAAGCAGTGCAAATGAAAAATAATGGGGGAGGTTTTCAAGCTGAGTTCAGAATTGGTACAGGTCCAGTAAGAAAATTATGCTGCCACAACAGGTTATTCAGTATGTCCTTGCCTCATCTGTATCCAGGAAAAAATTGCAAAGTATATAAAACACAAAGCACACGTCCTGCCAGTTCATGTTAATCATCTGCATTGCTACTCCTTGTAGGGTAGGAAATAGCAATTCTATTATTCATAATTATGCCTTATCTATTTCCCACTCCTGTTTTACCTGGAAATAGTTTTAATTAATCTAGTTTCCTTTTTGCACCATACCCGTTACTAGAATTGCTGGGCAGAGGTAAAATCATGTTACAAGTGTCTGTCTAGAGACTACTTATTTAGAATGTATTGCATATAATGGATGGGAATAATTTTCAGCACGTTTTGTATTCAGGATTCAGGTTTAAATGGTATTTGTTAGGGAGAGAATTAGGACAAAAGTGTCTGATTGTCACAATCTGGCAAAGAACTGCTGGTAAATTAGATGGGCAGCACTCATCAGAATTGACTGACCCTTACAGATTCGGGCATGGCTTGTGTCGTTCAGTCCCAGCAATCTTGCAACATGGAGGCAGAGGTCAGGACTGGTGCTGTATATTTGACCTGAAAGTAGATTCATTGCTGAACTAATGATGGTTTGTTATAACATGCCGTATGCAGTTAAAAACACTACCTTGTGCAAGAAGTCTTCCCATGAAGTCTTACCTGATTTCAACAGGACTATGAACATACCTATGCCTTGCAGAATATTATAGCGTAGCTACAAAAGCAATACAGTTAAGCCAGCATGGTGTCACTAGTAGGCTAATTTGTCTTATCAAAGTTGCCATCAAATACCACGCTTCTGGTGTTTGAGCTAATCTGGAGAACTGTAAGACAGAAATGCTTTGCACAGTATAGGCAGATCCTACAATTCATGGTTCCAGCTAGGAATCCAGAGAGCACAAGTGTTTGCTTCAGTTTTCATGTTAATCACTGTCATGAATTTGATCAGCCATCTAAATAGCGTACAGACACGCACTGCAGTGACATAGCTTCCCTGCAGTCATGCCAAACTCTCGGTGAACGCAGGTATAAGGTAGGAAAGGCAAAGCCTGTAATTTCTGAGGTAACTAACTGCAGATTTGGAATCAAAAATCCAATGTACTTCACATACTCAACTCTCTTCATATCTAAAAACTGGTGATAGAGATAAGATTCTCCATGTGGACAAAGATGTATAAAATATTCTCGATAAGCTAAGGTCAAGGGTGAAATGTTGGACATTACACTGGAAATAGTTTCAAGAGGGCTGTTTTTCAAATGCAGTCACAAGCCTTTCAGCAGTAAATAATTTGGCCCAGATTTTCAATAGTGTTCAACACTTTAAAAATCAAGTGATACTGAGTATGCTTTGCTAAAGTTCGTATTCGTACCAATTTTAGCGTATGATATCTCCTTCACTAATAAATTATGTTTTAAATCTAGAAACCTGAAATAATTCCAATCTAACTGAGAACAAGTTGAGGATTCCCTAACTTTATAACAAGAAACAACACTACAAATAGCCAATAGACAGAAAAAAAAACCCAAATCCTTCAGTGAAACAATACACAAGTTCTACTCTTAAAAGGTGTTCCCATGAAGAACTACTTTGTTTCTAATACGGTGCAAATACCCAGCATCTGGATCCATATAAATTGCCATGAAGATTCATCATGCTCTCTTGAAATGTCCCTGCAAGAAACTGCAGTTGTACGAAGATACTGCTACAAATAAATCTGACAGGCAAACAGCTACAGCAAAATGGATTGCATGTGATAGAGTGTCAGCTTGCTCAGTAATCTGTGGTCTCTTATAGCTGAAAAGAACGCACGAACAATTTTTGCAAAGGAGTAAGATAGTTGATACAGTCAAGACTTAGGTACAACTATTTTAAAACACTCAAAATTCGGTATATTCTTAACTGCCTGGTCATACAGTATGATCAGTGAATCTTAATATTACTGAGGTCTAAGGTTTAAGAACAAATTTGATAGATCTGGGTGTTCCTCTGTGTATCCTGAACTCTATTTTAGTGAATGCTCTAGAGAAACAACCCCCTCCACTTAATTACACGCAGTGATACCTAGTGTTTTATTTGTAATATTTTCCCAGGAATGGTAATTTGAATATGTATTTTAAAATATTTAAAGTGATAAATGGTCTCTGACCCTTGGATATTCCGTTTTGGAAAGATTAACCACTATTATATGTATAGCTGTAAGTGTATGAGAATTGTCTTCTCTCCCTTTTTCCAGTGAAAAAATGATTATTGATTGATTGGTTTCTTTAATGCAATATATCAGACTGAAAAAGACATTCTTATGCTGGATTGAGTGTACCCACTCAGAAGTGTCCAATCAGTTTAACGTAACCGCTGTAAAATCACATCTCACCTTCTTCTGAAATAACTGAAGATTCCTGGGGTATACAGGAAGATTAAAACAGATCCCAAACCCCAATTAAGGATAGAATATCAACTCTAAAGTACATTAAAGATGCTTTTCAGACTCAATATCGTAATTGTTTCATTTTCTGTCTTGCTACCATTCCTCATTTTGCAGGCACAATGGGGAAGCCTCTGCAGGTTTGGAACTACTGCCCTGTCCACGTGAGTAACAAAATGTTGAGCTGCATTTCAGAAATCATCAGCGCTGTCTGAACTACTCTCATTCACAAACCTAAGCTGGCAATGCCCTGTGAAACTGTGTTTCCTTGTGACATTGCCAGTACTTTTGATTACAGCTGGGCAGAAAGGATAGCAATGTTGTGACTTCTATGCTTTCATTTTTAGTTAAGACTGAAAATGCAGAAATTTAAAAAAAAAAAATAAAATTGAGAGGCAGCATGAAATATGAAAGAAAGTTCTAGCCTTAGATTCAGGAGAGCTTGAATTTGCTTTGGGCTCAGCTATTACTGGCCTTTGCCCATGAGCGAAGGCAGACGGACCTCCAAGGATGGTGGTGAATGGAGTTAAATCCAGTTGGCAGCCAGTCACAAGCGGTGTTCCCCAGGGCTCAGTGTTGGGGCCAGTTCTGTTTGGCATCTTTATTAATGACCTGGATGAGGGGATTGAGTGCACCCTCAGCAAGTTTGCAGATGATACTAAGCTGTGTGGGAGTGCTGATCTGCTTGAGGGTAGGGAGGCTCTGCAGAGGGACCTGGACAGGCTGGATCCATGGGCTGACGCCAATTGTGCGAGGTTCAACAAGGCCAAGTGCCGGGTCCTGCACTTGGGTCACAACAATCCCCAGCACTGCTACCGGCTGGGGGATGAGTGGCTGGAAAGCTGCTTGGCAGAGATGGATCTAGGGGTACTGGTTGACAGCCGACTGAATATGAGCCAGCAGTGTGCCCAGGTGGCCAAGAGGGCCAACAGAATCCTGGCTTGTATCAGGAATAACATGACCAGCAGCACCAGGACCATCCTTCCGCTATACTCGGCATTGGTGAGGCTGCACCTTGAATACTGTGTTCAGTTTTGGGCACCTCACTACAAGAAGGACATTGAGGCACTGGAGCATGTCCAGAGGAGGGCAAGGAAGCTGGTGAGGGGCCTGGAGCCCAAGGCTGATGGCGAGCGGTTGAGGAACCTGGGGGTGTTCAGCCTGGAGAAGAGGAGGCTGAGGGGAGACCTTATCGCTCCCTACAACTGCCTGAGAGGAGGGAAGAGCTGGGTAACAAGCAATAGGATGAGAGGAAATGACCTCACATTGTGCCAGGGGAGGTTTAGGTTGGACATAAGGAAAAAATTCTTTACTGAAAGTGTTGTTGAGTATTGGAATGGGCTGCCCAGGGAAGTGGTCAACTCCCCATCCCTGGAGGGATTTAAAAAGTGGGTAGATGAGGTGCTTAAGGACAGTGTTTAGTAGTGGACAGGTATGGTTGGACTTGATCTTAAAGGTCTTTTCCAACCAATGATTTTATTTCTTTTGACTATTTAGATTGTATGATGCTGTGAGCCTGTGTGTTTTTTAATATACCTTGATCCTTGCACAGTAAGGCAATAATACACAGTAATACAGTAATACACCATACTATAAATAAATAATTCTTCAATATTGACTCTAATTAATGAATTTAAATTAACTAGTTTGACTGAACCCATTCCAATATTAGAGACACAAGCAAATATTCAAAGTAGCAATTCTTAAAGCTATCTTATTTTTAGTCTAAGTCCAAGGTCTAACACCTAAGAACACAGTACATATTAAAATTTCTTAAAATACATTTAAATACTTAAAAATACAAGTGTTGTGTGTGTTCATTTATGTGAAGAAACTATTATTCTGGTAATAAGAGTATGAAATAGGGTATTGGAACATATTGCATGTTTATGCAACACTTCTTACATCACAACTGTGCATTTGTTCCTGTGATCACTAAGTTATTTAAATATATGTTAGATCAACACAAAATGTTTAAGGAAAGACCAAGGAAATTCAAACATCAGAACCACTCTTAAAAAAAGCCCTGGAAACATATGTATCCTCACAGAAATTTAAACATTTAAAAATATAGTCTATAAAACCAATATAAATTCATAGCATAAGATTAAAAGTTTTGAGTATACCTCATTCAAAATAGATCATAATTTAAAATTTCTCATTGTGTCCTAGCAGTCAAATATTAATTCAATGTGTGCACATCTGCAAGACTATTTAACAAGAGGAGGCAGAAAAATAAATCAAGTGACAGCGTGTTTTACTGGGTATTTGTGTGTACAGCATAATTGTGTGAAATGAACACGTGTTTCTGGTTTTGGGGAAAATATAGGTCCAGATTTCCAGTCACTGAAATTAATTCTAGACACACGATAATCTGGTCTTTTTTTGCTTTGCTTCACAAACAGAAGCCTCTTGCACAAAATGCATTTTGAAAGCAAAATGCAGTGTTCTTAAGTATTAGAAAATAACACACTTATTTCAGAGGCAGAACACCAGTCACAAATATTGGCTATGTAACAAGGGCTCTTAAACATAAGCCTGCTGAACTACTTTGTGCCATTTTTCCAAAGAAAATGTACACTCTTCAGTAAACTGCATAAAACAGATTGAAGAAAATATATGAAGAAAGAAAAAATAAAGTCCAATTTTACAGTCCAATTTGATGTTATTACATAGCTTTTTGTATTACAACGTATACATAAAAAGGCTCCTGTAGTGACCAACATTTGCATCTCAACTGGGGAAAAAAAAAAAGTCACTTGCCTCCCATTTGTCCCTCTGGAATCAGACAGATCACCCTATCTTTAAAAGTACATTGCGTACAAGGCAGGATGATGCATTTTTTTCAGTTGCAAAACTGTGCAGACCAAGTTGTTTATCTGAATTTTGTGCAGTAATTCCCCATCCCCTACCACCTCTAAACATTGTTTGCTTCCAAGGGCTTTGTCTGTACACCAAATACTTGGGTGCAAAAGGAAAGCATCAGCAGAATGAAGCTGTCAATGTTAAGGTTCAGTTATTGAAACCGTTTGTAGGTTGGGGTTTTACTTTAGACTGAATTTAGTCTGATCCCTTGGATCCCTCACATCACGCACATAGACTGAAGCTGCCTAAAAGTGCAAGTGCTGGTATGGACTTAGCATCCCCACTGACTGTTGGGCGGCATGCAGTCCACTTCAGTACCAGAGCTTCTGATATATTTGCCTCAGAAAAGAATCTAGTTTGGACTTACCAAAACCATTCTGCAGCTGAACCACCACATGGCAAGGGGGACAATGAGAGAATTCTTTCACAGGCTGCAGTGCTGCTCTGAATGGGTAGGGCTAAGAGGGTCCGTTAGTGTGAAATGGATCATTTTTGGGGAGACTAGAAGAAAAGCAGAATATATCTGAAGTTACACATTATGTTGTCAGTAGTGGCTGGTGAGATGGAACAACATATATGGTGCAAGAACTGAAGCCACTGGGGTATAGTCCAGTTTTGGAAAGTGACAAGAACATGCAAGATGAAAGTAACGTCTTCATGTGAAAATGCTCACTCCTCTGGTGATAAACAGGAGATACCCAGTGATCACACAGTATTATGCTGTGAGCTTGAGACAAACATTTAGAAACAGGTGAGAAGGAACTCTTTAAAATAGAATAAAAAGCAGCTGGGAAAGCAGTTCCATAAGACAGTACATATAAATATTGTAGTATAATACTCATCTGAAGCATGTCCTGCTTTTATGTAATAAATTAAATCTGTAAATGGCTTTTTCCATTTGGGTTTTTTGGTTGTAGGGTTTTTTTTCCATTTCTGTTTGTTCAATTCCATATGCATTTCACACATCCACCAGTATCAGGGTTAGATCTGTGTCTTTTGTTCAACCTGATGCAACAGGTTTTCCATTTATAAGGTTACATTTCCCTCTGCAAAATAAAGAGGGAATATAAAAGTCTCCGGAAACATTAAGATTGCATTGAACTATGACAACTGTTCTTGCTAACTTTGCTGCTTACCAGTGCTGAGGCGTTCTACTGAGCAGAGAACGAACATCTGCTGTCACAAGCTGATTTCAGAAGTGAGAGTAGGTTGCAAACTGAAAAATGTTGGCACAATTTCTCTGTATCCCTTATATTGAAGGCAACTTATGGAATTCACTAGCTATGTGCAAGGGAGGCACATAATTCAGTAATTAATGGCATATTTAAAATCTGTGGCACACATTTGCATCTCTCTAGAGAAAGAATAAGATGACAGCATCTAGGTAAATACTAAGCAGAATTTCACACTTACAGGATTCTTCCATCTCAGTAATCTGTAAGCTTGTTGCAACCAACTGAAGATTATATGTGCCCCAGTGGGAAAAAAAAATCATATTTATTAAAGAGTTTTCTGACAGTTTTTGCTATCCTGGTTTTTTTTGTTTGTTTGATTGGTTTTTGTGGTGTTGTGGTTTTTTTCCAATTAATCAATTTTCAATTCAGGAAAAGAATCTAAAAGAGGATTAGAACCTCAACTTCCAGGGGATGGCATCAGGTGGAGAACGGTGGGGGTTCAACCTCTATCGCTCTACTTCTTATTTTGAAATCTATTGGTGGTGAGTAGATACTATCAGTCCCCTGCGAAACAGTCAGGTTTTCAGAGGTCAATAAAGCCTTCACTTCTTTCCAGGTGAATAACTGATACAGAATGAGAAGTGACTTAAATGATCAACGCCCAGAAGCAAGAGCCAGATTTGAAGACTGACATGTTGCCTTACTACGTTTGGGCCACTGACACAACATGGTTGGATCTCTAGATAACTTTAATAATTAAGTGAAGAGAGCCATCTGTTCGGTTGTCTATAGGAAATGAATTGGTAGCCTTGAGCCCAGCTATAACCGCTCAAAATAGCTACATAAAACTTCTATTAAAGAAAAGGAGGCAGTTGTAACCCCAGAAGGCTTCATGACTGTCAGGAATGCACAGGTACCTCATACCAGTTACTCAGCCAACTTGGACCACACTGCAAGCAACATCAGTGAAGAGCCTGACTAAGACTAAAACCACATCTCTGCCAGTGTGGTTATTTCTCTTTGCTGCAGCTATTTTAAGAACAATGTGGAGAAACATCCCAGTCACTAGCATAGAAAAAAAAAAAAAAAAAAAAAGAGGGAAGTCCAGCTTCGTCTGTTTGCACTCAGAAGACATGGCGAAGCTGTCATTTCAAATCATATTTTGAATAAGTGTGTGGGAGTATGTGTGAGACAGAGGAAAGATAAGAGAACTTACACTTAGATAAGACAAAGACAAGCTTTTCATACACAAAACCTATTCTTTTTTTGCTCCTATGAATTCCGCCTCCTTCTCTCTGAAGTTTCCACTTCCTTTCACTTCTCACTTGTTTCCTACAGCCTCAGGTAACACACTCTGGAAAAATGCTATGCTAACCAAGATCTAAACTTTAAGACACACAGAACACATCAGTAATTTCACACAGGAAAAACATATTGAAGAGGCAGCCTTCAACAATAAGTAGCATTAAGTAGCAGCTTCTGAAACCTTCCTGGTAGAATAAAAACCCCTCTGACTGACAATTCATTCCTCATAATATGGTAAGATTGATTGCCTTAGAAAGCCTATGAAATCACATTCACAGCGATATTATTTGAAGGCTCTATATAATTCATCGACCACCCTGTCATGCATTGTGCATGTGATGTTATATTTTGGACACACTGGGAAGTATTAGATATAAAAATTACTTTGTATGATGCAGCCCAGATGTAAAAAAGTGAATTGCTTGGGACTACATGATTCAGTGAGAAAATATAAATGGGAAATTACTGGAGCTGAAATTTTATTGCAAAGTTATTTATCTTTGTTATCACTTTCTGAATCCTTTTGTGCTTATTGTTCACTACAACAGATAGAGCAACTCTTACTTACACTTTAAGCTGAGGATTATGAAGGTGGAAGTAGTCACTGTATAAACAAAAAAAAGAGATTGACATGTTGTCCAAGTTGATGTTTATTCTCTTAATGCCCAAAATAGAATTTTATATATGTATGTGCATATATATGTGTACACACACACACACATCCACTCAGTCTGACTAAACAGTTCCAGAATTACCCTGAACATGAATAGTAATGTATTATTTTAAGAGAGAAAGATCTGAAGACTACCTGATTTTAAAGAAAAGGAAAGGTCTTTTGACTGTGAGAAGAAATTATAGACATATATAAAAGCCCTGGCTCTCCACAGATTTCAGAGCCATGCAAATGCCTATTCATAAAGGCATACAAAAATTATATATATGTAGCTTCTAGTTCTGTAAAACATAGAGCATGCTTTCAGTTTCCACCCCTGTAATGGAAGCCTGTCTTAGGAGTTCAGTCAAGGTGCATCCCATGTACAATTCAGTTTGTCAAATTCATTGCATGTTCATGTATTTAATTAGAGCACTGATGTTCCAAAAGTCCACTTGTAAATCAGTCATGTCCTGGCACTACATGGCCAAGCATGCAACTGGATACACATGGATTTTAACTTTGGCCTGTGCCAACTATAGTTTCAGACCATTTAAACTTCTGAGCTGTCTTTTTATGAGACTCTCACAGATTACATGCAACAAGCTTGACAAGAACAAGCCATGAGAGGAATGCGCACACAGTTTGCAGTGAGAAAACAAGGAGGCATCAGCTGCCTGCAGTATGCTACCATAAAACACCTTTGCATCACTAATTTCAAAGCCATCCTTATTTCTCTTTTATAAAGGTTCCCAGCATGTGATCCATCCCTCTGGAAGAAGATGGAAAGGAAAAGGACATTCGCATTTAAATGTCATAATCTCCAACTGGATTTCACTACTCTTAGCAGGTAAGGGAATTAGGGATTTATAAAGGAGGCTTCAGCATGATTTAAATCTCCAAAGGCTTGCCCTTTGCTCCAGCTACTTCCCCAGTCGAAGCTGAGCGGACTATAACTCATGCTGGTTTAAAAGCATCTTCAACAAATATGAGAAAATTAATTAAAAACAGGACACTGAGAATCCTATATGATGCAGAGAGCTGAGCCCTTTGCATTATTTCTTATTCTCTGTAGTCTGAAAGGATTACAATAATGCTAATTTTTGTGAAGCCTCATTATGGTAAATTGAGAAGAAAGCATATACCACACAGGTTTAGGTGGCCACAGCAGAACTTTCCCTAGCTCATAAAGAGAACCTAAAGCTTCCATGAACCACACAGCTGTTCATATACAGGATAGCAGCAGAAATCCTAAAACACATAAGGAACCACAATTACCAGAAAGTGCTAAATATCCTGGGCAATGCAGGATCTGGTGAGCATGTAAAATGTGAATACAATTAAAGAGAAATCATAACCGTATATTTTAAATGAACACAGTTGCAAAGCTGTGCATGCTTATAGTTTCACAGATCAGAAACTTCCAGCTGGTGACTTCGTTGTATATTAACCTTTGCTCAACTTATTACTCTTATTTGCAGTAATATGACAATATTAATTAAATGATCCTGTAATTTATCTCACACAGGTATTTCCAAGGATCTACATACTAACATGGAAGTCCAATTGCATTCCTGATAGTGAGATCTTGGAAATAAATCTAAAAATTGTATTAAATCCTTACAGAGGGATCTCTCAGCTTCAGAGAGAAGAGTTCTGAGATTTTCAGAAATAGGAACTTTTTTTTTCCAGTTAAAAGGTCCAATATGCTGATTCAGAGTAGTTAACGAACAACTAAGACTCTGCATGTAATTAGGGAATATATATTTGGTGTGAGAGTGTATTTTGAAGCTAAAGGCTCAAGAGGCAGAGAATTTTTGATTTGAAAAAAAGTAATATCATTTAGTGCTTAGAACCAAAAAAAAAATTTCTAGCTTTTCCCTTGCCTGTCATTTTCCTGTGCATGTCAAGTTGTGTGCAAGCCTACATAAATCTGCTATAATAAAATCCAACTCACAGAAATGGTATCAGGTTATTTACGCATGCCTAGAAAGAAGACACAGGAATGACAAATACTACTTTTAACAAGGTAACATGTTCATATTGGCTATTAATTAGTGTAATTAATTTACATTTTTATTAAAAAAGACAGATTTACAACTGCCTTTTCATTGTCCCGAATTCAGGTGATATATAAAAAGACAGATAAATGCCTATATTTGGTTAAAACATGTATTTTGCTCAGCTCTTTCATCAAGCATTACAGCAGAATTTCTTACAATTCAGTGGCATATTAATATTTTTTTTTAAAAACTGATCTCAAAAGTTTTAGTCCTGCGTAGATCTGCTGGAAAAATGCATTTGTAAACTGTTTAATAAAAGGAAACTATTTTAACATTTTGTAAAGATAAAGCCATTTTCCAAAGGTTAATATTTAACATGGAAGGTGTACTGAACAAACTAAGATTTTACCCCAGCCACTGTTAGCTGAGTGCTTAAAAACCACTTGAAACCACATGAAAGGATGATTTCAAGTGACTAGACCCCAGGTATTCAGCTAGTTATTTAAGTAAATTCTTCCAGCTATCTTTACTGAGCAAAGAACTGAAACATGCTTACACATGAAGTCATTTTCATCGCAAGTGGTGGTTTGCTGAATTGCGGCTTTCCCCACTCATCCAAAACTACACCTTTATGCTCTCACTGATACAATTTTTATTTGAAGTGAAAGAAAATACATCTCCAGACAACTTAACTGTTTATTTTGTTACAGGAAACTGTGCTTCAGTCTCCACAGGAGACAAAAGCTGGACCCTACATGGAATTTCTAATACTGTAAATATTCATTGCTATGTAAGATCAATTTATTTTCTTTGTCTGTGCATGCAGAGCCCTTCAAAGCACATTCAAGCACCATGCAGCTAAAAAAATTAATTTCTCTTTACCCTTCCTCTTTTGACTTAGATTTATACTTTTTTTTTCTCCCCCTAAGAAAAGACAATTTTTAATTGGACTATCTCAGCATGTATTTTTTCTATATCACTGCAGCCGTGCAAGTGGCTGCCTTGTGAAAAATTGCCCTAGATTAGTCCAACCTGAGTTTGCGCTAACTTCTTTTGTATCATGAGCTAGACTGGCACCTTAATCTGAAGAGACATGTCCTCTAAATGGGTTCTTGCTGTTGATTTTTTTAAATACTACCCTGTACAGAGAGCTCAGTAACATACTCTTAAATCCCATCTCAGACAGTCTGCCTCATAAACTCTGACAGTTTTATGAAAGAGCCCTAACTTTTCATTGTCTATCTACCTCATCTTTCTTCATAAAAGGGAAACTCCTTATCTATAATTCCTGTATTTTACAAAATGGTTTGGGGCTCATACAACTTGTACCAGTATTTTAAAGTAAAGAGTATTTGGAAAATACAACTATAATATTTATTTTAAAAAGTGCTCCTTTGCAGCATTTTAGTTTCTTAATTTTGTGATTGCCTACAACAGAAGGGCCAAGAAATTGCGCTCTAAGTTGTACTGCTCAAGTTCACAGCCCTGACTGGGACTCTGCCCCTGGTTTAGGGGCATTTTCCTTTGTCCACAGCTCTACTTTTCCTTTTCTGAAACTCTGAGACAGCAAAAAGCCCTAATTAAAGCTTCAGGAAAACTCCCAGTAAGCTCAGGCCAAGCTACCTACACATCTTATACTAGACAGCCTGTGACTCACGTTTGAGACATTATGATTTTATGCAACGAAAAGCAATGGTTGCTCTAATTACGCTCTAATTAGTTCATTATTGACCGCAAAGGAAAGCGCCTATGTCCGTGCATATGCTCCTCCGACAGGTATATGAAACACAAAATGAGAAGAGTAAAAGTACAATATTTTCAGATATTCCTAGACATACTACGCAATATATCATTCCAATAAATTCCAGTTTTGAGATGAATATAAAAGCTGAACACATTCTATAGAATAGCTCTAGACAAACTGCCAGAAATAAAAAGATCTTGAATTCAGAGTGTTTAATATATGATCACATCTCCAAGTACAGTAACTCAGAAGTAGGAGGGTACTGAGGGAATGTTAAATGTAGGGCATTATATATTAATATAATTTCTTTCTTTCCCCGAGATAAAGAATATTTTTGCTCACGCAGCCTTAATTTAGATGGCCTGTCAAGTCCTCCTTTCTGCAGTGTCATGATGAAAGACACTGATGCGGGCCAGCAGAGGCAGCACTGGGGCTTTTCAACTATTACTGTATAAATGCTAATGAATCTCCTCCAATAAAAAGCCCCAGCAAGCTCCCTCATCTAGACCCTCCATTATAGGATCCATAAATTACTCATTTGTTTGCTCGTGCTGAATCTCAGAACATTTTGGGATCTGCTGAAGTCAAGATAAGGACTCAGACTGATTTCAGAGGGCGCTGTAGCAGTTCTTAATACCTGGTTCCTGCCACGAATCCACATTTGTAAACTGGTTCTGCATTAAGGTCTGTGGACTCTACACAAGTTCAGCAGTTTGCTTGTGCAGAGCCTGCGTGGAGCCTAAGCAATGACAGTGGATCTGCGGTGAAATGGAGAGGCAAGTTCCACTTGGACTGTGCCCACCCAGTCCAGCTAACACACTTGCAGGGCCATGCCTGGGCTTGGGGCAGGAGCCAGATGTCAGAAGGCAACAAAATTCTCTTGACACTGCTACCTATTTTGTCTGTGTTAGAGCCCCAGAAAGCAAGGCAAACCCACACATGAACTGTGCTGGGGGGGCAAGCACAATCACTGGGAAGGGGGCTGAGCATCATCAGTGAACACCACCAGCAACCTTTCTATTTCCACACAAACAATCGATCCAGATTTCCATGGGTCTCTGCCTCACTCTCAGCCTTCCTCCTGTTGGGTGATAGCCCATGTCTCAACCTGCCATGTGGTAGGCACGTTAGGGCCCTAGCTCCTCTGAGGAGCCATAATCTGATTTTGCCTACACTGTTGAGAAAACCTGAGCCTGCTCTGTGCAGTTAGCAGTGCTGACACATTGGAAACTCTGCCTTCGTCTTCAGTTGTGATTACACACGTGTATTATCAGAGTATGTTACAATCACAATTTTTTCAGAGTAGACACATCTTGATGTTCTTTCTATCATATTGCAGTAGAAATTCAGTGGTTTGACCATCATAATGAAGCAGTTCTTCTCTAGCCACACATTGCCTCAGTACAAAGCAGTTTTAATCTCTTTTACAAATAAAACAGTTTATCATAATTAACTGCATGATAGGATAGAGCTCCCTCAAGACAACTATAAATACTGCTTCCTTGCTACCCATAGCCTGGCAATGAGGACTTGCCACCAGGCGAAAGATACATCTATTTTTGACCACCTCAAGTAACGATGTGGGCTAACCAGTGTAGTAATTGCAATGATCATACACTTTACCTATTGATTTGATTGTGCAGAGAAAGATGTGGTGACATCACTTGAGAGGGGTCTCTGCCGAGCGGGATCTGTGGTGATGCAGCAAGGACTGGAATGTTAATAACTTGCAGAAAAAACAGCCTATTTATGTCCTCATCAATCACTATCTCCACAGATACCAGAAACGCACTAAAAGAATTTCCATTGAAAGACTAGCTTTAATTAACTCTCGCCCTCACTCAGCACAGGAAAAACCGTGCCCAATTCAAACTGCTCTAAATGTGCTTTCTTATGCCTGCAAAGCGGTTTGATTTAGCAGTGTGCATGTCTCAGGTGGCTCACGCAGACCAGCGTTTCCCAGCTGGGAGAGCCACAAGAAAGAATCAGAAGAGTCAGGAAGCTTTGAAAATTTTACTGTAATCTAAATCAAAGGAAATCATGTTCATCCACTCCCTTTACATATTTACATTTCAAGGTCAAGTATTTTCTGTCAACTTTTCCAGATGCACACAGAGAAAAAGATGCAGGCTTACCCTTGCCACAGAGCCACTTCAGCTCTCCCATGCTAAATGTAAAGAGGGCAACAAAAAATGCAAGGAGGGAAATGGAAAGATTGTTGGGTCTGGGCGGCGCAATCAATACGTAGCCTAATAGCCATTTTCAGTGCGAATGATTTCAAACAAGATCTCTCTGATTGTTGGCACCTTCATTTTCAAATGAAACTCTGAAGCCTGACTCCTACAGGATCTGGACGCAATGAGTCCCTCTGAAAATAAGGTCCAGCGTGCTCAGACTTAGGGATAACTTCCCTAAATAGTAACTCTGAAAGAATAAGAAATCTTGTGACACAGAACAGTGAACTCAGCCCCAGACAATCAGGAAAAGGGACTGAGAGGCAGCAAAAGCGGCAGTAGGCAAAGCCTGGTCACAAACCACAGTGGTGTTTTACCTCCAAGAAAGAAAGTACTAAAAAACAAATAAAATCTTAAGAACGAGAAAGCCATCAGCTCAAGTTACATCACATGTTCACCAATTCAGATCCTTTTCTTATTTTCATGCCACAACCCTTAATCCCTGGTGTCAAGAATCTCATCTAATTCTTTCATCTACATCCTGACACTTCTCAAATATATTCTCCTACACTGTTACGCAGGGGTGCATGCTCATTACTTGCTACATGAACCTGCTCTGTATAGTTTGTATTTGACTCCTGATTTCGTAAGCCTTCAGATTAAGTCCTCTTATTGTTAGGCTCTTTTGGATCAACTTTATCAAGATTTTTATTTCTTCCTTGAGTTATTACTTTATTAAATTTAAATCTTTAATAAAGTCTTCTTTCCCCCATGACAATAAACTTAACATGAATAAACTTTTCTCACAACTTTTGCAATTTTCCAAGCCTATTATTTTCTCACTCTAATCTGAAAGATTTCTACATGAGATACATCATTTCTTTAGTGTACAAAAGAAATAAAAAAACCCCTACCCCAGAAGTATGAATTGCGGGTGAAATTCCTATCTTTAGCATACTGTGTTCTAGGATTTACACATGATATCTGGTCTGTTACTGGATCGCCTCTACTAGATTAGAGGCAACTACATCTGTGACAATGTGATTTCAATTCTTATTGATTATATACACTTGTATAAGCAAAAGCCAGCTCCTCACTTATGTTTTGCATATGTATGCTTGCTGCAGAGTCCTTGTCACAGACCGTAGCATTTGTGCTAATTGACATTTAGATTGTGATAGAATAGAACAAAGTAACATCCTGAGTTGTTCTTTACCTACCCTCCTAAATAATGAACTAGGGCTTTGTTTTGACTTATGCCTATTCTTTCACAGCATCTAGTTGCACAACATGGCTGCTTGGTGGAGAGAGGACAGTCCCTGGTCAATCCAGGGAAGCAGGCAAAGACATCCTCCTTTAAACAGCAGGCTGCACTTCTTCAGGAGCATAAAATCCAGGTAAGGTCATACAAGCAACACTTGCAGTGCCACTATTCTTTGGCTAATTTCCCATCAGACTTGCAAGTTAACCTCTCAAGTACAAGCTAATTAGAAATCACCCATGAAATTATCCAGATTAGCACCTCACCTCTCTGTATTCTTCCTTCAAGCACTCTTGAGAGTCTGCCGTCTGGATCTAGTGGTTTGTCAATTGGAACTCAAGACTTAGTGTCTTTAATTAGGGATGTGCCAAAGTACCTGAATTTAATGGAGATGCCTAGCAGACAGCTTGCTCCCCATTCCACTTCTGTTTTAACAGTTTCATTACAGATGGATGTCCACAGTGATAGCCCGTATACACTTTACAGAACAGCTGATCTATTGAAGTGCTGCTGGTTTTGATTTGTGCCCCTGTTGCGCAGTGCCACGTAACAACACTTAAAAATCCCTATTATGCTGGGCCACACAGAGAGTTGACGTGATATAATGTGGCATTGACACTGCATAAGCAAATTAATAGCTTAATAACATGACACCCGGTGTCCACAATTACAGTGGCCACTGCTCGTAAGTTTGGCTGCTGAAAAGGCAGGGATAATGAATTATTCATCAACTACTCTGATCATCAGATAATTCAGTACTCATACCTCCTTTGCCTTCAATAAGCCTTTTCACTATTATTTATAATCATCCTTTTGCTTTGTAAAGATAAATGCTAAGTAATAGTTAAATATCTCTGCCATTTCCTGAGTAAAATGTAGATACTGAAAAATAATACTTACTAATATATTTGCAATATGTTAATTTTTTTAATTTTTGAATTAAACTACAAGAAAGAAAAAGGAGAGAATATCACTAAACAAGAAACCAAGAGGCCCCGATCAGTGTAAAAGTAATGCCTTGACAAATAAAAATACTGATTTGTTGACATCAATATTTCTTATAGGTTAGTAATGGTATTATTGCATTCTAAATAAGAATACAAAATGCAGTGGCTCTTAGTCAGAAATTAGATGAAATGTTGATGCCACTTGCTTTAAGCTTCTGTAACTATTATTTGGTTATTTAAACTAATACATCAGGCTGCAATAGGATCAGCAACCGCTACATATACAGTACCCACAGTGAATTCTCAGGGCCAGTTTTTCTACGTATATTAGACCAAATACATTAATAAAAAACCTGAGTAAAGGAATATTGCATGGGGAGTTTCATAAGAGTTAGATACAATTTTATTCCAGCTCACTGTGGCTGTTTCTATGCTAATCTTTGATGCTATTGTGCCTCTTACTGTATACTGTAAGCATATGTACATTGCATTGGAGATCTTGAGTAACAACAGGGACTGAACCACACTACCTGCTGTGCTGAAAACATGTCTTTGCCTTTTGAAAATCATATTCCTTCTGCCCTCGGCCTACAGAGAACACATACAAGCCAGTTACAATGCATTAAAAATTGCACTTTCGGCTTTCTTCTGACTTCTTTAAATTCCACATTTAAGCAGCTACTTAAGTCTTACTGTTTTCAAAGTCACTGCCCATCTAGAGCCTCCTCTATCTTGCTGTATTTCATTCTTTGATACTGTGTTTGACACGAGGGTCTAATTTTTAGCATCCAAGTTTCTAAATATTTGTCCATTTCTACTGGTCATGACCTGTTCTCAGTCTAACGTGCAATATAAATCTTAATTCAAAGTCCATGGAAGCATAAGATAATATTTTCGTCGAGTTCAGTAAGCTTTGTATTAGGGTTATTGTGTAAAATAATTTAAGTCATTTAACAATTCATAAGCTTTAACCCATAAGAACTTTGATCAATTCAGGGCTGACTGTACGAAGTTTTGAGCAATTCTTGCTTGCGTCAAAAATCAATAGGTGGCACAGCAGCTCTCAATCTCTGTTAATTTGATCCACAAGTAAGAGCTTAAGAATTTGACCCCATAAGGTAAAACTTTTCCCTACATAATCAATATGCAAGACAGCAGCCGTATCCAAGATGCTCTGCTGCCCCAAACCCTGTTTAAAAATTGTATCACTGTCAGTTCTGTAGATAACCTCAGGCTCTGTGGAATTTCAGGAAAGCAGGCAGAATTATCAAGTATATAGAAATGGCTTTCAGAAACAATAAAATGGAGCTTGTCATAAATAGGAACCTTCTGCAATACTGAACTATAAATTACTGTATAATAATATCTTCCAAAAGACAATACCTCTCATTACTGTGTGTTTGTGGCTTGTTTACCCTGGTATCAAAATCAATAATGTCCTATCAAGCCTAGGAGAAAAAGAAGGGAATTTTCAGGACCCATAGCTGAACTCTTTTCAGGACAACAGCACTTACTCTTTGATACAACACAAAGTCATAAGTTTCTCTACATTGATGCAAATGCATTCCTAAAGGTCACCTTAAGTTTAAAGAAAACGTTGTGAGGAAAATCTGATTTCTCAGTGCTGATTCAATAGCACAATGTGTTAGCGCTTTCACAATGTGCTAGCACTTTTCAGGAGACTTTGCCACTGGCACTTGTTATTTTTATCTACCCACCAGGCAGCTCACAAAAACCCAAGAAACAATTTAACTTTGTTCATTCTTCCCCCATGTGTATATAATAATATAGGAAGAAGAAATAAGGGGAAAACATAAAATGATCATTAAAAATGAATGAGAACAGTGTGGATAGAAGAATTATGGGTAAATGGTCTGTATCCTCACTGGCTCATGACTTTTTACTTTGCTGTAGGTAAACAGAATATTAACTATTTGCTCTGATTAAAGTGCATTATGTTGTTGCACTGGACGAACAAGAGAGGAATAAATTCTGAATAGGAGATCAATACTGTGGCTGCTGCTTCTCCCTTGCTCCAGGGGGAAGGGAATTATATATCTTTTGTTCTGCAACCTACTTCCATTCTGTGCTAACTCAGTTGTTACCTGGCACACCAGGTGGACCTATGACTCTCTACTGCTTAACTGCCTGCATGCTCCTTACTCACCCATGAAAAAAGCACACACAGGAGTACAGCATGGTCTTTACAATCTTTCTCCATATATGCAAGTGTTTGGTAGCTTATTGATCTGATCTTAAAGCCAGTACATGAAAAGACTGCTGTGTTTTGCCATTGACTTCTACAGTACGTTATGGAAGATTACTATTCCAGTACTACTACTACCACCAGAATGTCTAGCTAGCAAAATACGTGGTTACAAAGGGTGTAATTTCATGTACAGAACAGTTCTGCTGCCATCTTTGGGAGTACCAATGTCTTTTGTTGCATTACATGTTAAGGTTATAATGACTAATCAAAAAAGGAATGTAGGTTTGGAATAGCCATCCCACACTACACTAATCTACAGCCTAATGGCTCTCCGCCTTGAAGAAGGAATAAGGACATCTACATCAAGCCTTAGTGTGCAATATTTTGTTCAAGTTCACACCTGAGCTCATTTCACAACTGCTTTCTCACATAGATAAGCAGAATTCACAAAGGAATTGAGCCAATCACCTAATAGAGTTAAGATAAATGTAAATAAACACCCTTCACAGACCTTTGTGGTAAAGAGGAAATTAAGGATGCCTTTAAGAGGATACCACTGAAAATTCAAGTAGCAACATGTTTCTTAGCATAGAAGGCTCTTGGCAAAACATTAGAAAGACCGATTTGCACTCCAAGTACTCTGAAGTAGATGGTCACCAATGGCAACTATTTTGCTTTCTTTATTTGTTATTTGCCCTGGGACCCTTGACTACAGCTACTACAGCTTTCCTAAACTGATGTATAGCAGGAGTTCAGGCACAAACTTTAAAGCCAGGGAACATTTCTAGTTCAATCTGTTCTACAACTGCATGATCATATTTAACACTTAGCCAGCATTTAGTTCTACAAAGTGACCTTGCCACAGCAGTTTCAGTGGTGTTCACACAACATTGATATTGCAAAGTAAAATTACAATTCATGGAATACACTGGTAGCTTTTGAAGGCATTCACAAGAGCACTGAGACAATAGAGTAGCACCACAGAAAACCGAAAATCCCTTTAAGGCTGTTGAACTGTAGACCTTTAAAATTGCTTTAATTCCAAACTGATACTGAAGCAACAGATGGTTTAACAAATATTTTCTAGAAATGCATTGAGCTGACAAAGCGTATTTCTCCCCGCTCCCCTGCCTGCCACAACTTAACTGTCTTCTGATCAATGTTAAAACAACAAAGCTAGCAGTAATAGTCCAGAAGGAGAACCCCTAAACAATCCACTGCATGTCGATGCACTTATAAAGTGTGCTCACTAATAGGAAAGCTGCTACAAGCCTCCTCTTCTGCAAGTGAAGTAGGGTCCACCTTGCTGTACTGCAGATCAGGCGGTATTAGGCCATCTCAAATCATCCCAAACTGTACATGGCCACCAGCACATATACACTACAAAAATGTTCAGTGTGGAAGATTTTATGCCCAAGCAGAGATCTCAAGAAAAGTTTGCAGGAATGCAGCAGTAGGATACAGACCATTACTGCTGAGCCAGTAACCAGATGGCAGCAATAGGATGTCTCAGAAGTGGCCAGAACTGCTCGGTGCTAAGCCTCTCTATGGATTATTCTACCAAGAGGAAAGCACCCTACTCTTTACACATTTGTTATACTTATTTTTCACAGAATAGCAAGAAGGCATGTGGGAGGGAAGAATGCACTGTTGCTTAGCAATGAGATGCTCATAGCATGGCTGATTTTTAAAAGCTTTTGCTAAATATACATGTATAAAACAAAGATAAAACCACCTCAAGTACAATGGAAAAGCAAAACTGTGTTCTTAAGCATGGAATTACTTGGGTAGGCCAAAATTCCATTTCTCACTGTATCCAGTATCCAACAAAGTAAATACACAAGAGTATAAGAAGTGTGAACAAGTATGAAAAGTGGTCATTTCCATGGAACGCTCTCTTAATTGTATCAGCAATTTCAGGACTTGCTGAGCCATAAAGTGCATCCATATCATTACTGTATCCTCATGGAAGTATCCTCCATTAATTCATAATGCAGTTATGCAAGGTGTTAAACATACTTCCATTATTTGTGTTAAAACGGCATCCTGGTGATTTCATTGCCCCCTGGATTTTTCATTGTTCCTCATTTACCTTCTCCTAATTAGTAGTTCAGGCATTGTGCATGTAACAAAACATCTCTTCTGAACGGCTCTGTGGCTCAGGGGTTGGGACTAATCACGCCGCTGGGTGTGCAGAGGGGAAGGAAGTACGGCAGGAGCATCCCCAGCGCAGATGCTTGGCTGGGACCTCCAGCTGCATGACACCGCAGCAGCACTGCTGGCAAACAGGAACTCCAAAGCTAGGATCTAGCCCCCAGACCTCCCAGCAAAGAAAGATGCAAAGTTTTCCTGTCCAGCTCTTCACTTGAAAGTATATATTCAAGCACTTAGGAAACACATAGATTATCCACCTATAATTTGCTAAAAGACCAGAAGATCCTGTCAGTTGCAAATTATATAGTAATATCAGGTTTGCAAACTAGCAACAAACCCATCTATATACAGAAATACCTGCAAAATTTTCTCTTTTCTATACAATTAAACAAAGTACATAATTTTTATCTAAACATACAAAAAAATATCAATCTATATTGAAACACCAATGAAGAGCTGGTTCCAGTTTGTATTTCTTTTCTCAAAAGGTTTTTTTTTTTAAATAAAGTCAATAGAATTTACAAAAATCTCAATTCATGACTTGTAATATGTTCCATAAGATTCTTTTCCGCTATGATTCACTAATATTCATGCTGATGAAAGAAAATCTTATCTACTTTTTCTGCCTAATTAAAATGTGAAGAATGCACAAAAAATGAAGAAATAATCAAGCATATTTTTCTGCTTCTTTTTTGCTGGAATAACATTTTGAGAAGAGGTCCTTCTTGTTTTTATGCTATTAATAATCTTCCATTTGCAAAATCATCAATGTCTGCACAATTATAAGACTGTAATTTCAATTACTGGAGTATGAACAAGTGGGATGAAAGCATGAGTTATGAGGGAGAAACACGGCTTTTTCTTCAACATTTCACTATTAAATCAGGAAACTAACAATCTGTGAGTGGTAAATGGACTTATTTCTAAACAGAACATTGGGTAAAATTAGATTACACAGGCAAGTAATTTCTGAAGCTAAGCAGATTTGAAGTACTATCAGCTGGGTGGACAAGATGCACAGCTGGTGTTCTTATGGGAGATTCTAAGCACTGGCAAAGAAGAGATGCTCAAGTGAATATACAGTACTTCAAGTATTTTGGCTGCTACTCTGCTGTGATTTTCACCACATCTTCTGGCCTCTGTGATGGAAAGAGGGGAGGTGAACTTCTTTCTTACACAGATTAGCAAGAGGCATTGTTACAATTTAAGCTGACTGAAAATAGTCTTCCTTTAGACACCTAAACATCTTTTCTGCAAACAACAAATAGTCGCCACCATCTAAAACACAATTGCACACAAGCCTTTATAGTTGGCTTGTGATGCAAGTTGAGCATTTTCCAAAAGCATGAAGTAGTAAATACAAGGGTCTGTGCGCAGATTAGTGATGACAAAAGTGTCTGTCTTTTGGGAGAAATAGGGGAAAAGCTAAAGAAACAGTCAAGACAGAACAACACACACCACCCAGATCTCTTGTTTTTCTCAGAGTTATCTATGGGGTGGAAAGAACAGAACTATGAGAAACGGACTCTTAATAAAGTCCTGAAGTGTTGAGGGAAACAAGGTTTTCATGGCCCTTGGAAACTACAAAGCATGGTGTCGATGAGAGTCCTGCTCCACATCTCTTTCTCTCTCTGCAGAAAGAAAAATGTTTTGTCTGAGGTCTGTTAAGGAAGATAATTACAAATCTCCAGAACTGTAGGAGCCCAGGATAATAGAAGAAGTGATAAAAATATTTCATTTTCTGTATGTAACCCAATTTAATTTCATAAAGATCTAAACTATAGTCAAGCTACAGCACACAGTTTGCTAGTACTGGTTTACTTGCATTTGCTGCAGCAACTTCTGAAATAGAGAGGACAAATTTAATTTTGGAGTGCAATGAGCTATACACTCTCATAATCAAGCTCTCTTCAAGGCAAACATCTCCTGTGGGCAATTTAAGAACAGGTAATTTGAATGGCATTTACATCTCAGACTTACAATCTCTAACAGATCTTAAAAAAAGAACCAAACCAAAATGACAAAGCCATTCATGGTTATAAAAGCCTGCCATTAGCAAATAGAAATATTTACTATAACACATTTGATTTATAGTATCACATCTTAAAGCCTGAGCTAGACTGGAGTAGCTGGAGCGTTCCAGGAACTAAAAAAGAGTGGACTGGTTTTAGAACTGCTACCTTTGACACCAGAGAAGTATTAATTTCAGCAGAAAAATATTCTGAACGTGATTTTCAAAACAACCAAGTCACCAATACAGCTGTATTTCACTCAAGCACAAAATGACAATATATAGCGCACAGAAACTGGTTACACCAATTGTCTCACAACTTTTTTTACTGAAGCAAGAATGACAAAAAAATCACCCATGAAACAGTCATGCAAGAAAATTTTATCAGGTAGTTCAAATACCTCTGAGACAAGCTTCACTGCACAGCAATTGGATTGATTATTGCATCGGTACAAATCTGATCAAAAAAGAGAAGTCTCTCTTCAGAAATACAGCAAAAATGTAAGAAGTGTGTTGGGTATATACTTTGTATACAGATAAACAACAATTTTGTTGGGCAGCACCTTCTAGGACCCTTTGCCTTGCAGTTACTATTGCTGCCTTGTTTTCACCTCCTTGTGCTACTGTCCACAAGATGATCCAACATAGAATCATAGAATGTTTTGGGTTGGAAGGGACCCCTAGAGGTCATCTAGTCCAACCCCCCTGCAGTGAGCAGGGACACCACTAACTAGATCAGGTTGCTAACAGTCTATTTCCAGACAACAACAAAAACTGTAATGATAGATCTCGCACAAAAACTGCCTATATGGGGTATTTCACTTCTAGAATGAGCGAAGAGTTTTTAGCATGTGAGTTCCCCTGCCCATTAGGCACTCCAAGAGGCAAGCAAGAGAAATAATAATTTAAAAAAATAGTATTTTTTTATAAATATGGACATACATTACAATAAATATTGTCTTGTGCCCAAAGGAGAACATGCATCTGATATTTGCCACTAAATTAAGCAGATGGGTATTCCTGGTTTTGAAGATATACACTGTCATTTATTCATTTATGGTTAAAAGAAATCTAGTTCTAAATAGCGCAAGTGATTTTTGCGCCAGCTTCCATTTCTAAAATATACAGAACTTGATAAGAAAATCTATGAGGGGGAAGCTACTGTGAGTTTGTTTTAAGAGGAAACATCACTATTTTTAATCCCTTGTCCTAACAACAAAACTTTGCATATTTTAAAATGAAAACTGCAGCTTTGCAAAACTGAGCTTACAACTTCCAGCCTTCTAAATTCTGCTTCTTCTGTGTGCAGTGTTAATAATCATATAGAAGACAGATAATTAAACCATAGAAATCACTGCATTTCCACCTCCCATCCCTTCTTGGTTAAAAATGTAAGAAAAACATAGCAAATGAGATTTTGCCTCAAGTGTTTTTCCCCTGCTATTAAGATACTTCTCTGAAAGGAGCACTTGCTGTTTTTATGCTATTAATAATCCTCTATTTGTGACATCAGCCCATCCCCACAGCAACACACTGGGTTTCAGTGACTGGCTTAGATCCTCTGGCTGGTTTTAACAAGAAGGTGGAATCATGGAAAGCTGGATCCCTTTTATATGCGAGGCTGAGAATTTGGTTAGTCTGTGTTTTTCTTCAGTAGGTCAGTGTTTCATTAATAAGAGGAGCGTTCATCTATTTAATGAAGCAAATCTGCATAACATTTTACTGATATGGGGCCCATTTGCCTTTGCATAAGTAGAGATGAACGGGATCAGCCCTATCATTTGCTAGTTAATGCTATATATATAGTCTGGTAGTAGCAATGGGGAGAGGACTGATGTGCCTAAGTGGAAATTTGGACAGCTTGTCACGTGGAAACCTTTGTGTTCTGTACAAACCTATTGTGTTCTTTACAAACCCATCTCTTGGACAAAAAAGAAAGGAAGAATAAAAAAAGAACAAACCACATGTGATATTTAGACTATTTTAGTGCTGCCACTGTTTAAATCTCTGAAATACTGTGTTCAGGAGTTCTCATTAACATGTTTTTTAATGGAAGATATTTGTCTGAGCAGCTAAGTCGTTTATGCTTACATAAGGCTGCCATTTACAACAAGAAGTATAATAGCATCTTTGAGCTTTTTAATTAAAAATTAATTAGGAGATTTAAGAACAAACTCATTGGGGGTTACTGTACAATAACATGTTTACAAAATTAGGTCTGGGCTTTTTGTTTTTGTTAAGTGTTTCAATCAATTCTGTGTCTATTAAATATAATTACGTATGATGCTTCCTCAAAATTATAATGTAGCATTTAAAGAGCAGCTGGGAAAAGTCTATAATTTTAACTTCAGAACTAGGGTAACCATTAAAATGCAAATAGGTGGAAACAGCAGTTTGTTGATGAAGAGAACCCTCAGCATAAACATTTTATCCATTAATCTTGAGATTACAAAGATTCCTTCTATTTGGTTACTACTTATTACTTTTGCCAGTTAGGTTTCCTAGAAGATGTCAGATTCTCTCAAGAATAATTCGTCCTTAGGAATAAACCCCTGGTTTTACTACATAGGATAACACAAATATAAACACTCACTTCTGTACATACACATATGCGAAGAATATGTTATATGGAAATGTCTACAGTGAATCAAGCAGAAAAAAAGCCTAAAAAAATGTATTTTGTTCCTTTTTCATAATAGACTTACCACATTGAAATAGAAGCTAGGTATTCCACTTCTACCCGACTTAAGCAAGTAGCTGAAACGGATCAGACTTCAATCTTCTGCCCTGATTTAGGAAGGCATTCAACCATTTGCTTAATTTTGTTTTAAACAAGGAAAGAAAGAATGAGCTTGGGTTTCAGAGATGTATTTCTGGCCTGGGGATCTATTTATGCTAAATTTATTTATTCCAAAGCTTTAAATGGAGCTATTTTAACTTGTTACTGCTTCTATGAGAAGAGAATTTGATCCACTGCATTCTACAGTGGAACTATATGGATGAGCAAGTAAGCAATGTTTATCTCAAATAACTTATTTCACAAGTTTAAGCAAATTCAGCTTAACAACAGTTTATTCAACAGAACTAAATCAACATAGAAGTTTGAATAAGATTACACTCATGGATGTCACACTGTGTTGATATCTAAAGAGGGAGATCTTCCAAAAGGTGAAGTGTACGAATTGTGGACAGGTGAACAACAAAGTTGGCCATGAGACAGCTCAGTTGCATGTACAAGCATAAAGCAACATGTAACTCAAACATGCCCCTTCTGTGAACAATGCCAACATGAGTAAAGTATCAGTCACTGTGATATTAATGTGGGCAAGCAGAGCTTCACCCGCACTGTGGCTTTCAAGCTTTCCCTCCCAACATACGTCAAGAGAATATATTATTATATGGTTCTAGTGAGTCAGTTCCTACATGGCGATTCCACTGTCAGACCCTGAAACACCAACCAGCCCCCACCCATACGTTCACTCCCTTGCCATTCAGTAATGAAGGATCACATACTTAGTGTTTTGATTGTTTTCCAAGGCTGTTTTGTCATTGTTTTCATTGTCAGCACCACGGTCTTTTATCCCATTAAAGGGTATCCTTCTGTTGAATCCAAGACAAAGTATTCTACCCTAATTGTTACCAAAAATAAAACAAACCCCCCTACTCTTACAAGTGATCAAAGAAAGGGTCCTAACCACTCTATTTAAAAAAAGATGTCATAACTTCAGATTGCTTAAGGCTGGCTGTATTATATATCACACAGTGTTTTAAACACTGGAAGAAAAGAACAGATTATTCCCTTCATCCACATACGCTCTGCCCCAAGCACGTATTGGTCAACTGATTCATCCTAATGGTATCCTTTCTGCTTTCTTTTTACATAAATGTTTCCTGTAATTATTTGCTCTCTTTTTATATAAATATTAGGCATGGTTCAACAAATACTTCATCCCACTGCCATATCATGCCAGGCTATTCATTCTTTGAGAGGTCATTTCCTTGAAGCCATTACTTAGACTTCAGATATGCAAAAGCTAAGTGAGAGTGGTGCAGTGAACAAAGACCTTAATTACTCAACTAACCACGAAAGGATTCATATCTTGCCTGAGAAGTTTGTGACTCAGCCAAACAATTCATTAACAGACAGATGTTTATATTAGAGGTTTCTGGGGGATGCTGAATCATTATTACAATTATAATGACAATCCTTGGCTTAAGGCAGCCAGCCTTAACACTTCATGAGTTCTAGGTTCAGAAAAAATGTCACCCAAAAGGAAGAGGGGGGAAAAAAGACCAACAGATTTTGCTGATAGAAATTAAAATTTAGACTAACACCATGACAGGCAAACTTGTTCAGAGAGAGAATGAAATCATAAAGGAAAAAAATTCATTTCACTGAAGTCTGTGGGAGCTTTTGCTGACTTGGCAGCTTGAAACCAGAAGAGTAACATTCTGGGATTGATTTCTCCACCCCCTTTTGCCCCCAAAGCCATGAATTTGCCTGAAATTCAAAAACATAATTTTAAAGTGAAGATCAAGAGGTAGCATAATTACAGTGGATGAATACCCACAATACCAGAAGGGCTTTTAATCTATCAGGAAAAATTATCTCAAACTGAAGCTGACTACTGATTCTAGTGTGTTTTACAGGGGGCTGTAGAGATCAGGGGAGATTTCTGAGGACTGAAGGAAAGCAAGAAAGACAAGGAGGATCTGGGGAGCTACAGGTCAGTCAGCCTCACTGACAAGGACAAGAGCACAAACTGAAATGCAGGGAATTCCATTTAAACATAAGAAACAAGGGCTTGTTTGGTTTTTGTTTTCCTGTGAGGTTAGTCAAACACTAGAATAGTTTGCCTAGAGACACTGTGGAGTCTTCATCCTTGAAGATATTCAACCCCTGATGGACACAGTCTTGAGCAACCTGCCCTAGTTGACCAGGCTTTGAGCAGTGTGGTTGGACTATCTAGAGGCAGATAAGATTTGAAAAGTGACGCATTTTGTAGCTGTCTTAGATTTCTTTATTTATGAGATCTGTTACAATACTTACGAAAGTAAAAAGATGATTTTTCCTCTCTGATGTTAGCATGTAAGATAGTTCCATATAATCAGCATTTTCAATAAAGTGACAATTACTGAATGATATATTGTTGTCCAAGTATAAACCTTCTGCTTGTCTTCAGCTGAAAATCAAATTACTTCAACAGCTTTATTGAACTTTAAATGGGGCAGAAAAAACTGAACCATTTAAAAAAATTGTTCTCTAAAACAGAGCAATTTCCTCATTCCTCGTTCAGGTTAAACTCCTATCGCAGACACTTAGAGAACAGAAATAAAATGAGAACATTTACTCAAGCCAAAAATCCTCCTAAAAGAATATGATAAATCTAAGGGATGATTTTTATTTTTTTTTAAATCCAACCGATGTTAATGATAGAGAATTGAGTCAGAGAGATTCAAGGCCATACTTGGAATCTCAAAAGAAAACAGAACTAAAACATAGAACTGAATTTTTGGAACTGAAACTTGGTCCAGCACCTTTCCAAAAGTGACCTGAGAGTCAAAGTTGAATCTAGTGCAAAGAATGCAACCAAACCAAAGCAATAAATGCCAAACGGTAGTAGAAGTGGAGTGTGGGCTCCTAGCAAACAGCATTTTAAACAATTCTTCTTACTTTAAAATTCTGTGAAGTTTGTTTATCAGGCTTGGGACACATTAAGTAACACAAAAGTAACACAATGTTTGCAGGAAACATCTTTACTGCAAACGGCATTCTTTGTTGGATATTACTGAAGCATTAACTGCTTTAAAGAAATAAAGAAACCTGAAACAGATTTCTACTGGCCTCTGAAAAGTACACATTAAAAAAAGGACAGTGAAATTGTACATTACTAGAAAATGTCTGTTCCCCTTTTTTGGGAACAACTATTTATTTTTGTTATTTTTAAAATACAGCCATTTTCTTCTTAGTTTTAAAGAAAAGCAAAACTAACTAGAAGAACATAAAGATAAAGAAATTTTTTAAAATTTTCCTTTCTTTAAAAGCAAATCGTATTATGGTTTGCCATTTTTACCAATCCTGGTCTCTTGACAAAGAAAAGACTTGCCAAAATTTTCAGAAAGTTGGTAAAGAAAAAAAAAGACAGCCCAGAGTTGTCCACATGTGAAAACAAATTTGTTGTTCTAACTTGCTTCCAGGCAATAATGCAGATTTTCACGTGGCTGTCACTTTCTCAGCACACTCACCTTTGAAATTAGGATTCTTGGTTGTGCCTTCAAAATAGCTATAAGATGACATTTGTGTGAAAGGCTTACAAAATCTTGATCAAGATGCAGAACAGGGTAGGCAAGAAGAGTAAAGACAAGGAAGAGGTTATGTGTAGGCCTTGTGCTGTGTGAAGCAAGTATTTTTTATCACAGTTTCACCAGGGGATGGAGCTTGTTGTTAAACATTCCATTTTCAGTGCAATATCTTTAAACCAAGGCTGCACTTCTCAAGGGTACTGAGTGACTTTGCCATATAGTGAACTTAATTTGTCACACTTAAGTAGCTACCATAATTAATAGTTTAATTATAATTTGTAGAACCACAGAACAACAAGGAAAAAACAAAGTTTAATAGTTTTGCTACCAAAAGGTAATGAGCTTCGGCAAGTATTCAGCTGATACAACCTGTCATGGGAAAGTAGTCTTCTAGAACAAATCTCTGCATGCAAAAAATTCTATACTGTTCTTTGCTGCAATTCTGACAGTATGTGGGAGTAAGGGAAATAAATCACAAGACATTGCTAATTAGGGTAAAGGCTGATAATGCAACATTTACTGAATTAAATCAGACTGCAGTGGTTAAGTGGCAGACAGTAGTCTGCGTTCCAAAATAATCACAAGTGCTATCATGCCCTGGGCATGAAGCAGATGTGGCCTCCAAGTGTAATTAGACATATCTTAGACCAAAAGGTAAGATTCTATCAGATGATCAGAAAATACATACACCTACACAGATCCGGGAGATTTGGGAATTCTAAAACACAGGTTCTACAATATATGTACGAAATATTAAAAGAAAGATGTTTCAGCTTTCACTCCTCCAAACAAAATAATTTTAACTTCTTATTTGCTTTCCCATACAAGTTTTCGGGTCCCACCATTTCTTTAGCAATATGGCAGCTCTACTAAACTGTTTAGAGTCAAGTTGTCAAAAAGATCTTTTATGCCTCACCTCTAACTTGCAATTATATTTTGGGGCCAGAGAGAGAGTATGAATATTAGTCAGCCTAGTTAAGCTTAAGACCTCCACCTAATTTTCAGCAAGAAGTCTGTGCAAGGGAGAGTTGTGTTCTTATCTTTTTCTTTTCAATAGTCTGTGCCATAATTAAAAAGAGTTATATCCTCTTATTAAAGCCTCAGTTTTCAGAAGTAGAACATGCATCTACAGAAATGTTTACAGCAGCCAGAAACTATTAATTTACTGTTATTCACAGCAGTCAAAGACATGCTTTTATTTAATATTTTGAAGATAGAGCTGGTTGAGAGAAAGGTATTTTTCACCTCGAATAACTGAAACTTTTGTGAGAAAAAGAAAAGAAAAAGCCTACTGAGAACAAACTTTTATCATATGTTGAACCCCCCCCCCAACAAATCTTGGCAGATAAGTCTACAACAACTTTTTTTTCCCCCCAGCAAATAATTTTGGTTAAAAATTAAAATGTTAAATGTTAAAAAAATGTATGCTATCTTTGGTCAGGAGACACTCTCTGCAAAATACATCATTACTCCATATTCCAGATTTTCCACAAGAACAGTGGAGGTGAAGCAGCCTTCAGTAAGAGCTAGCTTAATAGGCAGCTGAGCACTTGCAGTCTTTTGAAATGATGTCCTGGTTTTGGCTGGGATAGAGTTAATTTTCTTCACAGAAGCTAGCATAGTGCTGTGCTTTAGATTTAGTACCAGAAGAATGTTGATAACACGCTGATGTTTTTAGTTGTTGCCAAGCAGTGCTCAGACTGCTCAAGGACTTTTTGAGTTTCTCCTGCTCGGCCAGGTGCATAACAAGCTGGGAGTACAGCACAGCCAGGACCCAAACTGTCCAAAGAGCTATTCCATACCATAGAACGTCATGCTCGGGGGGGGTGTTAGTCGGTCGGGTCGATCGGTCGGTTGCGGGCAGAGTGGTCGCAGCTCAGGCTGTGTGATCACAGCTCAGGGGGAGTGATCGCTGCTCGGGACGGGCTGGGCATCGGTCAGCGGGTGGTGAGCAATTGCATTGTGCATCACTTGTTTTATATATTCTGTATATTTTCTTACCATTATTATTATTATTCTTTCTTATTAAACTGTCTTCATCTCAGCCCTCAGCTCTAACCTTTTATTTTCTCTGATTCTCTCCCCCATCCCACTGAGGGAGGGGGGGAGTGAGCGAGCAGCTGCGTGGTGCTGAGTTGCCAGCCGGGTTAAACCACGACAAATGAAAATAAATGGCAGCAGTAAGTGTTGATCACCTTTGAATAGCAGACTTACAGAAAAAGTCAGGTACCGGAATACTTCACCCTTTTTACTTACATATTTGATTACCACAACACCACTTATAGGTATGTCATCATTAGCAGTTTTAACAACAAGGCTACAGAAGCAAAACTGCATTTGATATACATTTCACTTCATTTAGTTCTGCTATGGACAAAAAGATTCCGAGGTTTAAAAAGTTAAGAAAAAGACTGCAGTTTTGTACACACAATTCATATTTTTCGGAGTGCTTAGTAATTGGTAGTGCCAACAATGTCAACATGAGGTCAATGCATTTGAGGCCTGTAGAACTGAACTGCTGAAACACACCACCTTCATAGTGATTAGACTTCTAGCAAACTCTATTTCCTTGAGATTCAGATCTTAAGCGTTCAGAATTTGCTATTGGGTATATTCCTCTGTTAGGTTCCCATGGGAAGGGTTTATAGCAATCCATCAGAAAAAAACATCTAACAAAGCTTTAAGACCTTAATAAGCAACAATATCTCAACCTACACTCAAACTATAATAGCAATGCAGTTACCAAGTCATTCCATTTAGCAAATACGCTGTTCAGTTCTTTCATCTACCATTTGGAGACTGTCAACTCCTAGTTCTCAGGCCATTTCTGCATACGAAGACATTAGATGAAAAACTTCAGGATGTTGTGTGATTTTCTGCCTTCTGTATTTCAAAGTAGCTGAATTAATGGAAGCTACTTCACGTATCTGCCTCTAGATATTGACACCCACATTTTTGACCTACTAATACTGCCTTCTAACCATTATCTTAGTAAAAGTTACTAGGACTACTAGGTACTTTCAAGACAGACATACCTGGTGCTGAATATACTTGTACTGCAGCAAAACAATGAAGAAAGAAGTTGGTCGTCCACAGTTCAAAGCAAGCATCCTGCTAGTTGAGCTAAAAGGACTTGCTGGGTGCAGTTGTGAGGAATCATTTATACTTGGTCTGTGTTCAATTTCTCAACTCCTGCAAAGAAAAACAGTAAGAATGTAAACTTGTTATAAAAAGATGAATTATACAAAGCCAGCTAATTACCTAATTTTGACCCACCAAGACTGTTAATGAGTAAAGGGAATGGTGTATCTTGTAGCAAATGGTACTCCTTGGTATGGAATTTGCAACAAAAGGACTCTGACAAAGCCATATACTGTGAGACAGCGGATTATTCAAAATCATGGCAAGTAATTAGGAGGAAGTAGTACACAAGGCAGACACATTTACTTGTCTTGTAGTACTTCGTTTCTGTAAGATGATGTAACATTGTTTAATCAGTAGTCTTAATATGTGCTCATACTCATTGTTAAAAGAGTAATTTTTTCTCTTGGAGTCACAATAATATTCCATTTTCAGACCTGATGCAGCCTAAGTGTCTGGAAGACTTAGTTTTTAGGAGCCAAAATATTGCCTATGTTGATTTTTTTGCTTCCCCCATAATAAAAAAAGACACATATGGCATAGAAACACAGAATTTATGGGAACATATAAAAAGAACACATTTTCCTTGCAAGTCGATGAAGTTTAATTTAGTGATGAAGGACTAGATCAAGGAATATATTTTAAAGCCATTTTTCTCTTTCTCAAGATTTACGCATCCTTTTCTTTCTGGAAGCAACCACGGTCAGTGCAAAGCTGTGTTTTAGCGTACTATATAGAGGTGGAAAGAATTCACACAACTGCTTATATTGTAACCAGGATAACTTTATGTAGTGAACCTAAGTTATGGATGCAGAGTTTTGATAGCATTCAGTGATTAGAGGTTATTTGTTAAGAATTCTTTTCAGCCACAAGCATTAGACTGAAGGTATTATTCAACAGAACTTAAAGAAGACTAAGAAGCAGCTGGTTGGGTCTTTATACCCTCCCAATGGGCAGCTGTAGACAGCAATAAAAACTTGTTCTTCTTATCTTACAATTTTTTTGTTTTATTTAGTTTTTGTTTAGTTCCACTCCATAAATATATGAGAAATAGTTGCATATTATGCATGTATTCACAACTCTCATTAGGGCTTGGAATAAAGACCTAAAGGGAGCTGAAAGCTCAAGCTCAGGCTGAAACTAACCCCTTGAAACTCTGTAGAAACACTTCCAAAAACTAAAACCGATGAAGATAAAAATAGGAGCTTCACTGAAGAGCAGTAAATCTAGACAAAGGCTTCCACTGACTGTTCATTCTACAATCAGTGCAATATGTGTGTGCAGAGCATTTACTGCAGCAAATGACTAAGAATGCCATGAGCTATGAGTATTCAGAAAAATGTGATTATGCTTTGAAGATTTTGATGATTTGTTCCCCAAAATATCATGTGAGTTATGGTAGTTTCCAAGTTTACCTGGTATCTTTTCTCAAACTTCACTTTTTGATACATTGCCTTTTCTTTGCCACTATGTTAACAGAGAAATAATTATATTTTCAGCATGCCAGAATTGACATGCTCTGCCATCTGCTTTAGCAAGGTCAGATGTTGTATCAACAGAATCAAATTAAGATGCGATTTTGAAGTGGCTTAGACACTTTGCCAAATTTGCTTAGATGGGTCTCAGATTTCTAAATAAACCTATGAGAACAAGTTGAGGAATTAATGGAAGGAAATAATTCAGATGAAGTACAGTTATCATAGTAGTGAAGTTTGTAAGGGTTTTTAAAATTCCTCTTGCCATTTGAACCCTGCATTTTATTTTTTTTTTTTTTATATGATTCAGGCTGGAGAAGACCATGCTAAGACCTTGTGTAAACAGAATGCTCATGCCTTCAAAGAAGTCATCAAGAATAGCAGATCTGCAGTAATGTGGAAGTTTTAACAGGTGCTAACATAACTGTTTTTCTAAGCTGAGGATAGAACTTTGAAGAAAAGCATAATGAGTTAAGTTGGCTAGAGTCATTTGCAAGAAATAGGAAAATAGGAAACAGTTTTATGATTCCCTGGTGCTTGATAGCTTTTATTAATTTCACGTAACTTTTCTGCCAACATGTAGGTTGGTACAAATTAAAGTATGCTAAAACCTGTTCAGCTGTAGAAAGTCACAGAAGGTCTATAGGAGGGAGATATTCCAACCAAATGGCTCTTTCAGCAGACTCTCCACTTTGGCTGTTCTTATGCAGACAACTAAGAAAGATACTTGGGTGGGCTGTAACACCAAATCTCAGGGGATTCAGAGCATATGCTCTTTCATCTCTCTCATGCTTATTATTGTCCAGGTAAGATAAATGAAGAATACAGAAGTTCCTCTTTTCACCTTCTCTCTCCAAGCACATTTCTGACAATTGCCAGGACAGCTACTACACTGAAATTTCCAAATAGATGCTTTACTGCATCAAAGGACATCATTGCTCTGATGTACCCTTGAAATGCCACTTCACAGATTCTTGGCACAATGCATTTTGTGAGTTCACTCCATAGCATAAATAAGCTATTAAATAGATCATCCCCAGGACACACTAGAAACCTTCCAAGTAGCCATTAGGGCATATTGCGTCAATCTGCCCTGTGGAGACATTTATAAAAGGCTCCTTTGCAGAGTACAATGCAATGGTTCCTTCAGGGAGTGTAAAAATGAATAATATTAGTCACAGATGGAGTATTAATAGTATGAAAAGGTGATACATATTAATACATTATGATGAAATACCATGGAGAAAGAGCAGAGAATATCTAAACATGATTTGGTTTATGTTACGTGTTGGTAAAAGAGTTCTACAAGCATTAGAGAGTCACCCATTTACTTACAGTGGACTGTACCCTGGGGTTTGGATTTTGTTTGTTTTATATTTCTTAAATAATTTTTTTACAAGCTGTAATTTTGCTCATTTTTTTTTACCATGGACATCATCAACCAGAGATGATTAAGACATCAGGGGGGTGTGTGTGTGTAATCATTTGTTACATCAACCACTATCAGACTGGTTTATTCAAAGCAAATGAATCAGTAATAACAATGAAACTAAACAAAGAAAATCATAATTTGTTTGCTGGAATAGCTTCTGGAAGTGGTCTACTTGAGAATTGAGGGATTAATTATGGGTAAAAAAGAAAAAAGCTGCAGATATTGATTTAGTTATTTTTGAATTAGGGTTTTTACATGCCATTTGCAGAGAAACATGTCTACTTTAGCCTAAAACTGGCTGTCACTGGGATGGAGCTTTTTCCCAAGGAGATTTATGCATGAAATTCAAATATGGTGAGAAATTTCCTTTTATGGTTTTTGCAAGCCATGTACAGAAACCTCCATTTTCAGGTGTTAACTTATTCATCGCTATTTTTAGCTTCTCATTGGATGTAGGGGAATGTTTTCAAAGCTACAAGCAGGGTTTGTTTAAAAATCCACCCAAAAAGTATCACTATGCACTTTTTTGGTTTGATGCAATAAGCGACATGCCAGCATCTTTGCATGAAAGCATTTTAGTTTGAAATATTGCACAGAATTTCCAAAAGCCAGGAAGATTGTACTTCTCTAATATGCGACAGAGGAATCTACCCTTGAAGATGCAATGGGGGGGGGGGGGGAAAGCAACTCCCTATACAGTAGGTGGGGTTAAAACAAGTTGCTAGATGCTACCTAAAAATACTACAGACATAAGACAGATGGCAAAGGTGAGGCATCTTCCCTTTCCTCTGCAGAACCATCCTGTAACATTAAAATTCACAGTACACATTTTTGTGAAACTGACAGATCCTACACATATTGCTAAAATAAAAGTTTCTAAAAGAAGAAATGGAGAATCTCATCAGGCAGGCTATGCTTGAGGAAGTCTTCTTTTAGGGTATTCCTTACCCAAGCCCAAATCTGGAAAGTACCTCTGTACAGAACAGGTCTTAAACAGGAGATTTCTTAAGGAGGGAGACTAGCTTGATGGTCAGGGAACTAGCTTCTCTATACATACTTTCCCCATCTTTAAAAGTCAAGACAAATAACAAGAAAATGGGACATGAAGTAACTGCAGAACATTAACAGACATTGTCCTTTCTTAGACACAAGAGGAAGCACATACAGCATTTCCAAGAGACATTTGTAGAGTATGTTTTTAAAATAACATTCAGTGACAAATAATTCATAACCTCCCTACTGAGGCCATTGCTTATCTATCCTTACCATTAAAAAATTTTCTTGTAATGTCTGTTCCTTGCTACAATTTAAGCCCATTATTTCTTGCCATTTCCACCATTCCTGTGGGAACCAGTTTATTTCCTTTTTGCAGCATGTAAAAGGTAAAAACTTCAATTTCTAGACTAAATAATCCCAAACCTTTCAGTCTTTCCTGTACATTTTTGGCTATTCTTGTTCCTCTCTGCCCTGTCTACATTTTGAAGTGATGTGGCCAAGTTAGACATACTACCCAGGGTGAGGCTATATTAAAGTAAACACTATCAAAGTGCTGTGAGTATCAAGATATTAAAACCAGTTGGCTTTTCCGTCAAAATGCATATGGGAGCATACACACTTATTTTTTCCTTTCTGAAAACAGAGGCTGAGGATGAGGTAGACAAGGGTGGAAATTGCATTTCTCTGCAGCAAAACAGGAGCCCTCTCGATGAGAAGTCTAAAGAGTTGCAACAGAGCAGGCCAAGTCTCTGTGCCCTCCTCCCCGTTCAGGAGAGCCTAGTTCATGTTCCTGTTGTAGCTTCCTTGCTTTGCTTGAGTTTATAAATGTGCTCAAAAGGAACAAACTGTGGAAGGTAAGCTTTTCTGCTTCTGTTAATTGCTAGAGCACTTTCTGTTTCTATAGTTTTTCTTAAAGAAGCAGCAAAACAGCATAAGGCAGCCTTCATATACATTCACCTGACTTCATGCTAATGGTTACTAGTGACTGATTAACTAGCTAAAAATTAATTCATACTAAAATGAAGCATTATTTGGGACAAAGTTATGTGAATTTAGGAACCAGCTTAGCCACTGTGCCACACAGAAACAGAAAAGCAAACAATGTCCCATTATCTTACTTCCAGTAATATAAACGGTCAGGCTGCTTTTACATTTCCTATAGCTACAATTAAGTTGATGGCAGTCAGGGTGAAAGATATCTATCCCTGTATTGCTACAAATTAAACAAAAATCACTTACAGAAAATTGCGAACAGAGCCCTGGAGAGCCAAAGAGCAGCTTAGCACATTTCAGAAAGTAATTTTCTGCAAGAATATTGCATGGGATAATAAAACCGCAGATAAGAACCCCATTTTAGTGCATATCTTTTGCCACTGCTATGTTGTTACCTCAGGATTATGGTAGTGTTTTGGGAAGATAGGAGACAAAAAAGAAAGCCCAAAGAAGATATGTGTCCTCATTACTCAGGCATTGTGATGAGGGGCGACATAAAAATGCCTCTACACAATGAATGAGGTACTTGGTGGAACCCTTCTGCCAGGTGTTGTCAGGTTCAATTACCTGGAGATTCCAGCTAGAAAAATTAAACAACTCTGGCATGAGCCCCACCCAGTAAACCTGAGAACTAAATTACCTCCCCTAGGTGCCCTTGACAAGTAATATTTCTGAAAGCTCTGGGTTTACGGAGTTAAAACAAAGCATACTGTATCAAGAACAAAAGAAATTTCAGACAAACTACAGGTAAAAATTAGCAGTTGCCCCTAGGTAACACCTGGGTTCCCTAGAGTATCCTGGCAGCAATTTTAACTTCCCCTCCGCCCCCCCACTCTAGAGTAGATAACAAAGTAATGCTTATAATGGTAGTCGCTCTCTTGTCACACCTTCTCATGCTGTTTGTCCTCTAGTACTGCCTGAACTCATCAGATATCCAGGTTAGGGACAACGTGTCTTAGAATTTACCTGCACTGATGGAAGTCTGCGTTGCTGGAGTAAGGCCAGCAGCCCTGTGAGTCTAAAGCAGCTTTGTAAGTCTGGCCTGAAACACATACAAGACCACTTCTCACCTTTAAGGCATAAGCTGCCAATGAGAGAGGAGGAAGCCTTGATCTGTTTCTGTTTACAGCTGTGGAGTTTAGTGCTTGATTCCGCTTATATTAAAGCTCACAGCAAAGGCTTCAATTACTTCAGGTGTGTAGAATCAGATTTGTGATCTCTCTACTGAAGACATACCAGCTCCAAGAATAAGGTACACACATAAGGTCATTTAGAACAGAAGCAGGAGAAAAGACATGATGTTTGTGTCAAACCCGCTATATAGAAAAGAATTAAGAAAGAAAGGCTTTCCCTATTCTTTCTCCACCTGACCTTGTCTTTTTCCTGTCTCTGCTGTACCACATACCAATGTGGGTGATGCAGAACTAACGTGAGCCTAAGCTGTACTGGAACACTCTCTGCCTCTGCGCAGAGCATTTCTTTCTCATCCTTCAATCTTTTTTTCCCATCTCAAGGAATTAAGGCAACATTGCAGAGTAGGACTGGCAAGTAAGTCCTTTGAACATGGAGAGTGCTGACTCTCTCAGGACATTATTTTGTTCTTCAAGATGTACCCTTTACCTCTGCATTTCCATAGTGGGCACTGGGCAAATTGGAAAGAGCAAAGGAGGACTCAGTGGAAGAATGCTTCTCACCTGAAAAGCCTACAGGAATAAATCTCACAAAAAGCATCAGCTTTCTTCCTGGTGGTTTGAGTCTTGATTCAGTTGTTGGCAGTTAGTGAACTGTTTCAACATTAGTGAAATACAGTGTATAGATAAAGCATATGTGTCCAAAATTATACAGAGAAGTGGAACTGTTTACGTGACGTTCCTGCCCAGAGTGCCCCATCTGTAAGATGTTTTCTTCCTTTTTGGTGCTCTCACTGGTGTCCTAAGCCTTACATCTCACAAGATGCTGCATAAACCACACTAAACTTTCCGTGTTTAGGCTTGGAAAGTGGATTTTGCTTGTTGCTAGTTTATAGTCTTACATGTAAATCTTGAGTATCTAAACAATGACTCTGAAAGTATAAATCTCCAAGTACTGACAAATGTTATAACTGACCCCAAGGTTCAGGGAACTGAGCAACTACATCCTCTGAAACAAAGTTAAAAGCATCTAATACACCTCACTATGCATGCTTTTATAACTATATTACAAATGCTAGAAGGGTATGACAATAAGAAGGGCAAATGAGTTTCAGTAACAGTGAAATTTTGAAAGAATCTGTCTCACAATGGTATGAAATCATGTAATTTTATTGAAAGTAATTTGATTTTGTTTTTAAAGCAAAACCATGGGTGCAATGGAAATCTAAGCCTCAGTTAAATAACATTTCTTGTACTCCTTGTTGCTAAGAAAGGCTTAAAAATGGGATAATAAAAACAGAATAATCATAAACCAAATGAACAGAATGCAGACAAGAGAGAATGTATATATTAATTTAAAGTAAAGCTCATAATTTAAGGCAAATCTGGCTGGGATTATTAGCTCATTTCAGCCATGATGTAACTGCATGGAGCAATACTGTCGTGTTTGTAGAGAAAACTACAAAATCTGTGCATGGAGCAAGGCTCCAACGTGGCAATAAATAACCTTGCTGGACTTGGCAGAAATTTATAACGGTACAGCACAGAGGCCTGGAAACTGAGCAAATCTTCACTCTCCCAGTAATAAACAAAATAAACAGTGAGCTAGGCTACTAGTTTCCTACTCTGAAACACCAAAACTAGAGACTTTATGCAAGAGACGTAAAGCTCCTACATGGAGGGGGAGGAGAGTCATGCTGTGGCCAAATCATGCATGATCATTAAGAGGTGAATAGGGGTAAGAAAACTTGGCCCTGAATAAGAACTCGGGATTTCATTTTAGGGGATGAAAATAACTCAAAGTCAATGAGCAGTAAGATAATTTAATGAATAAAGGGTTATATTACAGATTCAATACTTTTCAGAAAAAGCCTAAAAATAATATCCCGTACATTAGTAGACATCTGCTTTAATTTTTGTTAAATTAAATACATGCTAGATTCAACTGACTTGATCTCCTATTTTCTTTGAGAGCTGCTTAACTGATAAGAAATATAGTCACTTTTTGCATGTCTTCTGGCTTTTGTCATGGGAGTAACTTATTATGTCAGGTTACATTGTAACATATCTATTGTGTGATTCTGTGCAACAGATTGTGGCTTAATAAGGTAAGTCAGGAAATTCAAGATATAGGTAAGGTCTTTTGTGATTTAGCAATGTCTTATCTGTCAAGCTACTGGATATCTGAGCTGAAACAGAAATGACGGGGGAGAGAAGAGTATAGGACAAAGATACAGTTTCCATAATACTGATTTAGTAAATATCATCCTGCGGGCTGCTCAGGCAGAGTCATTAGTGTCCCCAGGAGCTGTAGGTTAAGTCTGCCAGAACACAGGAGAAAACCTGTATTGCTCCTGTTGCTGTCCATAGCCAACAGACAGACAACATGAGGGACTGTGTCTAGACCCAAGGTATGCAGGATGCTAGATCGTGGCATTTGCACCATTGCTATGAGCAGGGGAACAGAAAGAAAAGGAGATCTGACCAGCTGTTTCTTCCCCTTTTCTCCCAACAATACTTAGGTACCCCATTCCCTCATACAGCCCCGAATGATGCTCCTTGAAGAACAGAAGTATTAGGGATGGGATGTCCTTGTATGTCCATGCAGCAGGAGGCCCACAGTCTGTCCAGAGAAAGCAGAAACCTTCCCAGAAGCGGTGTTTTGTTCTGTGACTGAGGTGGAGCTTCCAGGGAAACTAATCATCCATAGTCCTCTTACTGCCTGAAATACCAGCAAGCCATCCTAACCAAGAAACAGTGGGCAGGGCAGATATATCATTCAAGCTATTTATTTTCATTTATAGCTCAGAAGTAGAACAGTAACAATGTGTCAGCCTTCACAGAAGAAATGCCTGAACATTTACATTCTCTTATTTCTACTGCTTCATCTCCACGCTACAACACTACTGCGAACTGTCTGTAATGGAGAGGTGTGGGCAAGGGTACATGAGGTTTTCCTGTTGCACCAGCATCCTCCCAATGTATAGGTCTGGCTCAATTCTATCACCTGGTCCAGGGCAGAACAGATGCAAGGAAGGAAGGTGGAGAATAAACTGGCAGATGGATCAGGGTAACTGCAAAAAAACCTCCTTAAACTATGCTATAAGATCCTGAGAGGGAAAATATTTCATAAACTATTTTTTTTGTTAATCCAGAACTTCAGGGTTATATGTTAGAAATTTGTCAATTAAGCCTATACAAATGAGACCTGGATGTTCATGTAGGAATCTCTTACAGGAGGACAGATGGATGAAGAAATGATTTATAACCGATCCAATGAGCATCTGTAGAATACCTGTTTAAGGAAAGCTGCACCATGAGCACCAGAGAGAAATCTTACATGAAAAATGTGTTTATAGTTACCAAACAAACTAAATAAGCTATTCAAGAAAAGTACACTACAGGACCTTCTAAGAAGAACAAATTTTTGTTTTGTTCTTTTCTGGACTTTTAAAAACTAGACTTGACAGCTACTGTTCACCGAACTAATAGTACATATCTATGCTGCCTATTAAAATCCTTATCATTGTATGTCAATTGATAGATAACAAAAGGAAGGACATACACACTCAACAATTCTCTAATACTCTGTGAGCTTGATTCCATATGTTTCCTAAAATTTCTTATGCTATATTGGCCTCACAGCATTATTAAAGATAACACAATGTCTCTGTCTCTCATAGTTTAGAGACATTTTTCCTAACATGCACTAATTCTATATTTTTATTTATTAAAAATGATATGTTCTTTCTGTGATATATCAGCATAGCTAAATAAATAAGGCAACTCTAGTACATATACCAGTCTAAATGGAAAACGTTTATTATGCATGAGAAAATGCTTTCAGAATATGCTTTAATGATACTCTGAATAGCATTTTACTTTTAATCTGAGAAACACAGTTGTTCTTGGTATAAATTCAAATTAAGATTAGTGACCAGCATTTCCAATAAAACAAATGAATGGTTGGGGAATATTTAGATCTATCAGTGGAGTGCATGCTGTACTGAAACAGCATTATGTCCTTCAGGTATAGAATTTTAAATCAAAGTAACATTATTATCAGTGTCTAGCTTCATGCACTTTGCTTCACAGACACTATTATGCATTGAGCAGCAATTAGTGAATCACCAGGGATACCTTCCTAGACTCTTCAGGTCAGAAAAGCTAATTAACCTTCCTCCTCTATTCTGAACAGACTAACAATAATCAGTGCCAAATCTTATGCTTCTTTTTTCTTTAAAAAAAACCCCACAAAACTGTTTTAAAATATTGGTGGCAAATTAGGAAAAAATGTAAAGAAGCTCTCCTGATAAAAACAGCATATCCACTAAAGAGGTCAAGGAGCTGAAACTGCGACCCAGGTTTGTTTGTTTATACCAGCGATTCTTTGTTTAATAGATTTTTTACAAAGCTCTATGAAGGCAGTTTAATTAACTACCCATTTACACTACAGGTAACAGCAGACACAGTGGTGACTGGCATGTGAAAACCATTGTATTTGCTTTGACATGGTGTGCAAATGCAATGACATTTACAATAGCTGCCCTTGGAAAGAAGTAGCATCTAACCGTCTGGGCTGGTGATGCAAAGTGACAAAGGTATGGCATTATGTCAATATGCACGATGTTATGACAGGTCAGGTGGGATGACACCACTGGAGATGAACTAACTCCATACGATGCTGTCATGCCGTATCTGCGAGTTTAAAGGAGACAGTGCTGTGTTTTGGAGGGATTTACCAATAGGTCAACCGTAGCAGCCAGTATGTCCAAACAGGTGGCCAGAACAGCACTTCTAAACTGATGGCAAATACTGGTTATGTGTATTGGAGTCAAGTGGAACATACATCATTTTTCAGTAATTTAATTCTCTGTTTAATACCTCATGCAAAGAAATACAGTGCAAAAGTATATGCTCACAAGCAACTACTCCAGAGAAGCAAACTGACAGCCTGGGCTTTCTTCCATACAATGCCTGTATGATTTTCTTCATGGCCTCTTCCCTGGAATTCGGTCTGAAAATGACACCTTTTTTTTTTTTCTTCTACAGTTGCTGCTCAGCCCACCTTGCAGATCTTTCATTTAACCTACAACCATAATATACAATGCTCTTCCTGATGCAAGAAGGGGAAAACCTCCCAGCACTTCAGAAGCAATGTTATGCCACCATGAAAGGCGACTTGCATAAGAATCTCATTCTGATGATAATTTCAGCACCTTTTGTACAAACTGCCCCCGTATTTTTTTATCTTTAAAAAGCAGAGGGACAAGTCAAAGCAAATCTGGCAACACTTGTCACCTTGGCAAGTCAGCTTTCTAACAATGGGCTACCATATCCGGATGAATCCAGGAATGCAGGAAAAGAGCTGCAGTTTGCCTTTGTTTCCCATAATGTGAAGGGCCCATATAGGAAACTGCTACATTTCACTGCAATTACATTAGGCAGATTACAGCCACGGGGAGGATTTAGAAGGGTGAAGTACATAGCACGTCACTTGAGAAGGTCACAGGATGTTGTCAAGCTTTGGACAAAAAAGGAAGGAAGAAGAGATGTGTATGTGGGGAATAGGTTAGAACAGTTTTTCTGCAGCATTTAAATACAAGAAAAAATTCTCCAGATCCCAGTGAAGTGTGCCAGGTGAACTTAAGCAAGAGAATCAATTTAATGTTTCCGGTGTTTTGCTATGCGCTGAATAGCGTAAGACTCAGGATTTGAATTATATTAGAACAGCCTGGCATATCTGTAAAACTAATGTTTCAAACTCCTGTGTGATAAATTAAAATAATTCCACTCGTCATACTGCGAACAACGAGCTGTTGAGAAGCCTTTGAAAAAGTACTTTCAAGATAAAATATGTGCTTGTTGTTTCTGTGTCTTTTAAAAAAAAAATGCTGTATCTTCTTCACAGCTTCAGTGGCAGAAAAACATTTCATGTAAAATGTGTTTTTCTCTGACATTTAGACGTCTTGCAAAGTGGTTTATTATAGATCTTGTGGACATTTGGATATTTAATTAAATGTCAGAAACATATTCTCTGTCCTCATATGAATGAATATGAAGAGTTTATTTATTCATAGTCTATTTGTTATTCTTTTTCTGCTTCTCACACAAAATTATCAGTTGGAAAGTAAGTCATCAGAGACACTTAAAATTTTTAGGGGTCAGAAATCTAATTAACCTCAGCAACTGTGCTTAAAATGGTGAATAATATTAGACAAGTTCTCACAGGAATCTATAGAACCATTCAGACTTAGAGGTAATTTTGCAGCTGTTTTTTCAACTGACCTTTAATGTAATTTTCAAAACATCCATGGAAGGCAAGATGTAAGAAGCTGAGAATACAGAAACCAGGCTAGTATTAATTTTAGTTCTTAGCAAACACATTTAGGACTTTACACTGCAGGCCTTAGTCTGAATTGGGCTATTCCCAGGAATAATTCTGTTAAAGTTGTATGCCAATGCTGTAAGCCCTGCTAAGAGCAGAGCGTGATATACCTGAGAGCTGTCAGTAAGCTGTAGTGAAATGAGATATTTGCTGGTTTTTGCATTTAATGAGTTAATGAAGAGAAACAATGAACTGTAGAAGACTGGAAACTAGTGATCTGAAAAGATTTATTTAGGATAGGTAGATATGAAGTAAGTCTTCTGTTTTGCCTTTAACTGTGAAAATTTTGACCAATTTGGATAAATCCTGAATTCTGCATTGCAGAATGTACAGTGGAAAGACGTTCCTTTTATTTTCTGTTTTCATCATAATTGATCGCTCCGTAATGATGACATGGGAAATATCTATGTTTTTTACTTATCAGCATAAACAGTGGCCTCTGGTTACTGTTGCCTGGTACCATCCTGTAGGGAAGAAAACATATCTCAGACCTGATAAGCTGTCAAACATTAAATATTGAACAAAGTGGACTGTAAGAGACCATGTGATTGTAAATTTCCCAGTAGAATAGTGAAAGAATATTTCTAATAATTTGAGGGGTAAATGTGAAGATGGAAAATTGAGCAAAGTAGATAAATGGCTTTCATTCAGGAGAAAGGGATAATACTATTGATGAGTGCTTGGTTTTGTTTCTAAATATCTGACATTAGATTGAGATAAGACACACTCATGCATCAAAATTAATAACATTGCATGTGAACATTACTCACAGCTGGGGCTCAGAAATGTGTTTAAACCCTGGTGTACTCATGTAAAATGCTCAAGTACTTGTTGAACCATTATGTGGCTAGTTAAGAATATCTGGTTCAAATGCAGTACTGCAGTAATGACAAGTCCAGATCAGACATGACCCTAACTTCAAAGACAATAAATTCTGAAGAGTTTAAGTAAGGGACATTTTCTGTTTTACAGATCTTTTGCCTCATTGTTTGGTGTGAAATAGGATTAACCCCTAGGGAGAGGAAACAGACACATTTCCAGACAGAAAAGCTATTCTGATGACCCTGTCCACGAGTAAAGATTTACACAATTTATGTCAAAAAGGATAACAATGCCAACTGGTATCTCCAGCAATATGAAACAGAGATGATCACTGTCTTCATTAATTGCTCTGGATCAAAAAAAAAAGAATGTTTGAAAAATTTTGTAAATATTATACAAAAAATTGTGTCAGAGGTCCTGAAAAGAAAAAACATAGTATTTGTAATAATGTCAAAAGCCAAGAAGTTCTTCAGATTATCTGGTTGATGTTGCACTGTGTTTTCTGTACTCGTGATAGAAACTTTCACTGAAAATTATTTCTACATTGATCCTTCTTTTTACTGTCTGTGATGAAACAAAATTTGTTCTGATTTATGCAGCTACACCCAGAAAAAGTATTCAAAGCCTGCTGGGAATAGTTGACTAGTTTTTGTATTATTTTTCACCAGCATATTCAGTAAAGTTTACAGCACAACAGAAGACTTAATTCTATTGAACATTAAAATCTTGTATATATTATACTGCAATCTGCATTGGATTTTAAGAGGAAATAATCCTTCAATATTTGTTTATGTGTGGGGTTTTTTGTACTCTGTGCTACAGTAATTGATTAAGCCTGACAACTTTTATTACTTGCTATTTTTATTACCAAAATACTGAACAAAACCCATTCAGTTATGCGTAATTTTATTATTTCTTTTTCTACAGCAGCAGATGAAAATTCTAACCAAGCATCTAATTGACTAGGCACTGGAGTGTGCATGTGTGAGGAGATTCAGCTGAAAAAGACAGAAATGTACTGCCTGAATTCTGTTCAGATGGGAATTACCTATCTTGTATGCTTTGAGCTTCCTTTATCTTTTCAGGGGTAGTTAAACCTAGGAAGTTTTAGGCATGTAGGACCTGTGATCTGAGTATAGCTGAGGATCAAAGGCTGAATTGAAAAAGCTTTCTGCAAATTTTCCTCCAAGTCTTCCATCATCACAAGCTATATCTGTTACAATTTTGCATCTACTATCAGTGTGGACATCAGATTGATACCAGTACGTTGCCTCTCTCTGCATACTTCAGATAAGAATGTTAATTATTAAACAATTAGAGAAAGCGATAATATTGGATGTTCCTTACTAAGGAATTCTGTTCACTGTTCCCTACTAATTTCAGATGTGAAAAAAAAATCCATAGTTTTATGAAATTAGGAAAATAGAATTAGGTAATGTTGGTACGAGTATTTAAAAAAAAAAATCAAACCTAATGCACACATTTATGTTGTTATGTCTGTTCTGAAAGCAGTAGCTGATCTTTGCCACTGTGCCAGTGCTAGTACAGGTTGCTCTGGCAACAGGGTGCACAGGCAACAAGATTCCACTCAAGGCAAAAAGTTTAAGAGAGAAATTTTACCTCTGATATTTATAGCTAAAAATGCAAGCACACACTTAACTTTAAGCATCTAAGTAGTTACCATTGATTTTAGCTCTCCTTTCTCACAACACTGGTCATTTACCTTGACTACAACAGAATAAAAACTACCCATAAGAAAAATCTATTCTACTGACTCCAGCAGAGTTACTCATCTGCTCAGGTTAAATGCCTTGTTAGGGAGGAAGATTGCTGGTGGAATTTTATTAATGGATTAGTGTTAGGGCCCGTTTTATTTAACATTTTAATTACTAAGATGACAGAAAAGCTTGGGGTGATGTGGTGACATTTGGTGCAATACCATACAGGACAATTTGGATGACATTTAGAACTGGAGTAATGGAAATAGGATGAAATGTAATAGTACAAAATGCACAACCATTCACTTAGGGATGAATAACAAGAATTTCTGGTACAACTGGGGAGCTCATTAGCTTGAAAATGACAGAGGTGGAGAAAGACTTGGCTATTTTACCTGATCACAGAATGACTATGAACCACCAATATGACTGTGGCCATAAAATGGCAAATGTCATGTCAAGACATATCAGGAAAAAATCCCTGCTGGATATGAAAATGGAACTTTTCATGAGTAAGATATTAATCATAGTGAGGAAGTCTGCCAGAATCTGCTCTTTTGCCCACGCTATTTGGTTCTTTTTTTTGTTGTTGTTATTTTTCATTGAGGAAGACATTTATCGATACCTGTCTTTGTCATAGACACAGATATTTATAAAGGCACTAGATTAGAATAAAGCTACAAAAAACTTAGCAAATACATTTCATGCATGGGTCTCACACAGACTAATGGAAAAAATGAATGCTAGTTAATGTTGCCCATTGTCAAGTCCATTCTCAGGGTTTATATGGTATGAAAGAGCATCATGGCAGTCCTCTCTCATGACACAGCAGCTGTATCCAAGCCTAGTGGATTAAAAATAAGATGAGGAATACGGGTCGACACATAGCAAGTTAGACATTTAAATACCTTCACTGTCTTCCAGAAGAAGCAGTCATGATACTAATGCACGACTGGGCCTTCAGTTCTTTATTTTAATCTCTTTATCAGAGCACACATGCACCCCCTGCATACACATCATTCCACGCTTCCACTAGGAAATGCATTTTGAGGACAGAATTTTCAAGGCAGATTTCATCACTGCAGGAAAAATGATACTGGAGTTGATCCAGTCCCGCCAGAAAAAAACTGTATTACCACATGTTTCCCAGTGACATACTGAACATAAATATGAAGTGCTGAGCACATGAGCCAAGCAAATTATTACACTTCTGCAAATGAAAATTGTCTCTGCTTTTTCCAACCATGGACTTTGAATTCTTGACTATTTTAGTTTCTTATTAATACAGAACAATGATGAAGCTAGAGATCAATTTACAAGTTTGTTCTATGCAATCTGCATAGGCTTTGAAACTTAAAAGGTAGTGATAGAACCCTGATTATGATTCATATCGAGTTTTAATTCATGGTATTTATTTCTTTGACCACTATTGTCTGGGTGATGAAGTAAATAAAAAGCAACCATAAATAGCTGAAAACCACATACTTTAAGATACAGAGAGGGAAAATAAGGCCACAATTAAAATAATGATGGGAAAGCTCAAAAAGCTTAATGATACAGATTATGGGTTAAGCTGTTGGACTATTACAAGATTTCTCTACATATGAATGCATATGGTACTTAATGAAAGAAATGCCAGTAGATGGCACTCAGAAGTACGTAGCATGCTTCAGTTTTGTCATATCACTAAAATCTGCTATTGCTGTTTATGGCCAATGCTTTTCTTTATGCATTTCTTAGCATCAATGTTAACAAAACCTTTATTTTTTAGGTTCATAACAGATACAAAGAAAACAATCAAGCATTAAGAGTATGCTACTCAATATATATAATGGCATTACAGTTCATATTAGAAAAATTTAGGACTATATATACAAACAAATTATCTATACAGTCTTCTGCTTTCAATTTCTTTTTACTCTGTTCTCTCATTTTCAAAAATCTATTGGTGAAATTCTGACCTAGTGACCTAACAAGTTAATGTGCTTTGCCATTTCACCAGGCTTGGATGCGATCTTGCTTAATGTGTTATTGTCATATTGAGTATAATGTAAACCAAAATACCAAAGTCTTAGGATCTGTTTCAGTGACCCAGCTTTCTACAAGAAGACATTTTAATCCTCTTTCAGCATGCTGTTTTTTTCTTTTTTTTTATACATAACATTGCCAATTTAGCAGATGTTGACTTTGATCACTAAATTGCATTACATGCTCGTTCCTATGTATTAAGTAGCAAGATTCAAGATCAGAAACTGCTTAAAATAATGTAGATTCACTGATCATGTCTAGGGTTAGATAATTGTATTGTTTCTAACCATGGAGATTAGAGTTACAAAGGGAGATACAGCCTTCCAGGTAACTTGAGTCTGTGCCATGGAAATCTTTACACGCCACTGCAATAACCTTGATACTGTATTCAGTGAAGAGACATTGCAGAAAGTGGAGCCCCAGGGTTATGTGCTCATGGGTACTGCTGCATTGGAAGATGAGTAAAAGATGAAATCCACCCTAGGAAAAACAGACCATGTAGAATACCGAGTGAAATACAGTCTTTTGGGGAAAAAAACCCCAACACACACACACACACACACAAAACTACCAAAGGATTTAAAGATAAATGCTGAAAAAAAATCAAAATACAAAGAGTTCATTAATAGATGAGGATGCCTACATGCTATGCTGAAGAAGGTTACAAAGCTTACATATTGTTCTCCTAAAGGCTGCTTGGCATGCTAGGCAAATACTTTCTCCCAGTGACACCTATAAAACTGTTTTACCCCTTGAAAAATACAGCATGAAAATAATTTTGCTTTCTTTCCACATATAGGAGTGGTATACAATAGCCAAAGGAAAGCCACAATATAGTCTGCATTTTATTGAAGAGGAGCTGAATTTTCAAAAGCTGGATTCGACATTCTGTGTGTAATGTGATACTCTGCTTCCTGGGGCTTAACCTTGTCCCAGAATTACAAAGGGTATAGCTACACTAAGACCGTAGTGCAGATTGCTGACGAAATGCAGTACATCTAGCTTTAATCGAGGACAGTAAGAGAATAGCAGTTCAAATATTTGTGAAGTAAATAAATATATATCCAGGGTGTTCTATGCTGAAGCCCACATCATCATCATCAGTAAATAAGGACAAACATGGACTTTCTTATTTCCATAGCAAAGCATGCACCAGCCCCATGCAGGGGTATACATATAGCACCAACGCAGATTAGTGAACAAAAGCCGTTCTCCCCATAACTAGTGACTGAAGCACCCCATCCAGTAACTGGTGGTTCCACATCAAACACATTCATATAAATCATGCAGAACACAGCTGGAATGGAGGTTTAAATTCTTAACAAAATTATTCATGTTGCAGGTTAAACAGGAATTCACATTTGGAGGTCTCAGTAATGGCTTTCACTTTTATATTAATTGAATTATGAGATATCTTTGTTCATTTCAATGATCAATCCACAGACTAAACCGTCCTGCCAGCATAAAAAGGAATCTAAAGGACAGGTGAGCAGAAGTGCAAGACATTCGTGGCTATGCTGATGCTACCTAAGCATTGTGTCAGCTTGAGAAGCAGCAAGTATGGGAATTACAACAGTAATGACAACCATCTTCCTGAGGGGACAAGTCCATCCCACTTAATCATATTTGCCCGACTGCTTCCAAAAGAGCTCTATTCTGCAAAGGGATGCATGTTATGATTTCATTTGTCCTTAAGTAGGTAACACACCTTAGCTCTCAGAACTTGTAGGATTATGCTGCCTTATCAACTATATTTTTAAAAAAATCTGGCAATTGTACTTCTTTTAGTCTAATTCTTGCATAAAAATCAAAGCAATTTTACATAGTTTTGTTCAGCCATGGTTTGATTTCTGCAGGTTTTAGTCAAGTAAAACATGTAGCTACTCCCCCCTCAGTTAACAAATGAGTAAAAGCACTAAAATGACTTCTATTCCATAACTGAATAGAACAATTGGTTTGACAGCAATCTGGTAGTTTAATTACAGGAAATGCACTGCATGCAATGCATACACATAGGGTATAAAGAGGAAAACAGAACCAGTAAATCATTGCACTCAATAAACAAACAAAAAAAATCTTAATTGTCCAGTTAGTACTGATGGGACTACAAAAAAAGCTGCAAACAATGTTTGAGGCAGTAAAAGTGGTTTCAGTGCAATGTAATTTCTCTGAGAACTGTAAAAATGGTAGAGAAAATTGCTGAGCTATATTTCCTTATTTGTAATTTCAGGTATGATATGTAAGAAAATGGCAGCTAGCCATGATGGTGAAAGAAGTAATTGCAGTATTCCATGCAATATTTTGAAATAAGTAACTGCAGTTTTCTGTTTCTTTCACCATCTTAAATCAACTACAATTTAACACATTGAGAAAATGGACAAATGATAAACCACAAAGGAATGACTGCATACAAAGGATATATACAGATTTCTAGCACAATGTTTACACAAAACATTAACATTATATACAAAGCTTTAAATATTTTAATTGCCATTAAGTGTATTACAGTAACAACAGTATGAACAGAATGAATACACCAAGATCCATCTCCAGAACCTTATTCTTGAAGTAAAAAAGAAACGGCAAATGACGGACACAAAAAATGGTCAGGGAGAGTTCATAGAAAACCAGGCAGCAGTACTGGTCAACATGGAAAATGTGGGGTCACAACACACTGGCAGTTCAGCTTTTGTCAAGTTTTTCATAAGGCTCAAGGAAGTGGAAAGATTTATGAGAGGATTTGAGGAAAGTCAATTAAGAAAGTGGATAAAATAGATAAGTTTTCATAAGATTAGGTAAGAACCTAACTGGTTTGATGTGTTACCATCACATTGTTTGATAGGTACTTTTTCTTCCAATGGGTTCCTTTTGTTTAACTCAGAATATGAGGCCTCCATCAGAGAAAAAAGTTTTATTTCACCTTTGCTTCTTGTCAACATGTTAAACCAGTTTTGTAAATGGAGATCCAGTTTAACTTTTGGTAGGTACAGCTCCAAAATCTTCACAACTTTCTGATTAAAGCCGTATGTCGTTATTCTAAAAGAAACGTAGACATACAGACTGCCAGAAACAAAGAATGCAGTTGTAAACTTCCTCTTAAATTGGGCTGTCACGAGGGTCTCCCTTCACTTTCCTTTCACTCTAACTTGAGTTCTCTGTATCTCTACAGCTACTTCCTTTTTTTTTATTATTATTATTATGTCGGGGGTGTATTTTACAAATCACAGTAAATGAGCAGAAAATAATCAACATCTTCCAGGAGGGTTTTGAGAATCAAAGCAGGGTGTGTTAACCAGGGAACCTAGCCATCCCAAACCAGTGTGTGATGTCAGTACCACATCTATGGTATTTCATATCAAAATATCACATCTTTTCCTAAGATCAAGTCACTTCATCCATTATTTTTTCCTTCTGGAGATTTTCTTTTCTTTTGCTCTGTTTTTAAGAAATATTCAGAATGGCAAGCACTTCAGCTCTTTTCTGTTTAGTTCTTAACATGACTTTTGAGATAATTTGTGTTATACTGTGGTAGCATGTTGTTTCCTGGTCTTGAAATGGGACCTCCCTTTGCTACACAGTGTGCAGACACTGCAAAAAAAGACTGTCTTTACTCTAAATCATGCCAGCATAAACTAACGTTCTATAAAAGCCCTTTTCCTGTATGAGCTTCAGCATCACTTACTCTCTGAAGAACAATAATCTCAGGGTGTCTAGATAGAGGAAATGACATCAATATATCAGCTAATGTTTTGGGAGAAAGTTTGTATATAGAGCCTATGCTGGGGTGGAGAATATAAAAGAATGAGTGAGTGAGAGAGAGAGAGATATCTTTAAATTTTAGAGACTGTCTTTGTATACAAGTATTAGAATAAATGCCACTGAATGTCTTATGTACTACATTCTAGTCATTTTAACTCAGAGAAATTGACTGGAAAATCAGCTCGTGTCGGTAAATTGGGTTAGCAGATAATAATGCAGATTTTAAATGTGTTTCGTCATTCCAAACATGTCTAGATTACAGCAACTCTGGTTTCACTATAATTATAAATCTGCATTTTTCCATGTTGCATATTTTATTCTGGATTCTGCATTCAGAATTTAATTGTCCTGTGAACTCTGTCTGAGGGAGTTAGTGTGCAAATCTGTTCTTTCCTCTCTTCCTGCTTGTTGCTGATAGTGTTAACGTTGTGGGTTAAAGCTCTGCTTTTCATGCAGTTTATGAGGTAGTTGCATAAATACTCAGATAGCATCAGATCTAGCAAGACAAAGCACCAACGATTCCCATTAACTGGGACTATATATTCAAATCTTAGAACATAAACTTAGGCACCTATGCTGAAATCCACTGGGCTTTATTGGCCCAGTTTAACCTCAATGGGCACTGGGACAACTCAGCACTGCTAAAATCCAAGTCAAGCTTCCTACATATAGATTAAGCATCTAAATATTGGTAACAAAGTAGTCCCAACCCATTAGAAATTGAGGTCTATTAGCAATCACCTAGAATCTGAGAGCTAAATAAATAGCTAGGGTTTTGCCTCTCATGTTGATAGACTCTGTAGATCATGCTCTTCTGTTGGCATCAAGAGAAATTCAAGCAGCCATTGACATGTGATCAGAGTCAGATAGTTACTGAAATTCTCCACATAACTGTTTTAGTGGGACCAATCAGTGACAAGTATATATAAAAACATCTATATAATTTTATTTTACAAGCAAAATATTAGCAACGTTAAACAGCACTTGAATCCCTTAACAACTTACTCAACTTTAATAAGTAGCTGTTATATTTTTTTTATTAAAACAAAATTTAATCTCAGACACATATGTGTTACTACCAAGTCACAGACTAAGTTTTAATAGGCAAGTTTTAAGCCCCTGAAAGCTGGGATTTATAAAAGAAATGCAGACTAACTGCCATGAATAGAGCCATATAATATAAAAGAACTATTACTGAAGGACACATATTTTTTGTGAGTAGCTCCTTATTTCAGCAACTTTTTCTTTCAAGTATCCCTTCTATAATGGAATAATTTTGTATTCAGCAGTAATCTTCATGAATTCACTTGGTATTCATGTAGATGTCACATGTATTTCCACCGATTTTCCACTGCTGTTTGGGATTAGTTAATGGGCACTTAAAATAGAGTGTTACCCCTGTGGGAGTAAAATAACTTCAATCTCAGTGCACATGTTTCCAAGTTGAAGTATAAATGATGACATTGTATTGAGCAGAGCTCAGTTGTCGGCTTTTCAAATAATACGCCAACAGCATCTTTAAAAAAAATAAGGGGAGGGCAAGTGGAAAGATAACCTTTTATCTCTGAGAAAAAACACTTATGAATAAAATAGTTGCTTAGTCTGTAAGTACGAGGGGACAGATGCTGCTGTAAATCAGTCTGGCTGCACTGAGGTCAATGAGGCTACGTTAATTTACAACTATTGGTGAGGATATGTTTTGTTCAGTTACTTTCTGATTGTGATGGCTAGTCTGCAAGCAATTACCTTTTATAGTGGGTTCAGTCATTTTACTTGTTTTCTACATTTCTTATTAGTGTGTATTACAGTGGTAGCAACACTTTACAGCCAAGGAATACGCTCTCGCTTGTGATAAACTGATTAGTTCTTATAATCTGAATTCAGGTATGATGAAGAATTCTTTTCAGGCAACTCAAAATAACTAAGGAACATAAATTTATCTCCCAACATATTTTCTTAACAAATACCGTATATAACCATCAACTACTAGTTTGCCTTGAGTTTTTTTCTCTTCTGTTGAATTGTACAGCAGAAAATTAGTACAAGAAATGAAACAATTCTAATACTCCTTTTGTAAACGATTTTAAGGCTAGCTGCTTTAGGCACTGCAGATGCAGTCTTTAAATAGGTCATCATTAAAGAGCAGAATATTCCAACGGTTTTGTGAAGTGTCATTTGAGACATCAATACAAATTCAGAAATAACCTTTTAGTTTACAGTTCAAATTCCCCAATGAATAATCCTATATTCATAATATTCGGGCTTATAGAAGGGGGAAGATGGTATAACAATAGACATCCTAGGCACTGTAACTTTTCTGGATGTGGTTACATGTGTTCTTGCATGCTGTGGGCTCAGGAAAGGTGGGTGTCTTGCCAAGATCTGGGAAGGCGGATACCATACCAGGTGTATGGAAGAGAAGATCCACAGCCTTGTTTTCAGCAGCAGTGGCTTTTCAGGGCAGGCAGGCATAGACAGGCAGACTTCTGATTCTGCTTTTTAACATGTTTGGCAGGCCAGCTCCCCCCTTAGGTTCCTACATGTATGACCAGAGGCATGCATGCTCTAGCTTGAGCATATCTACCTTAGGTCTCTGAGCGTGGAGGAACTATTGGAAATACTCAGGCCCATTAGTGACTGCCATACAGTTGATGGTGGCTTCCCACGCTGCCAATCTCTGCTCACAAGGACCTGCCTCTGAACTCCCCTAGCCACTCTTTAGCATACCAAGGACTACTGTAGCTCCCCAGCAAAAGGGGGATCACCTTTTACTTAATTCCTATTCTGAGTACAGGGAAAGGAACGACACTATTACTAAACTACCCAAGTTGCCCATGGTCTGACAAGGCATCACCATACCTCTACTACACCCTGAACTACCTTCTCTTTGGCTGGATTCTGGATTTGGTTTCCACATTAGGAGTCACTGCTGACGTGAATAAGGAGGATGGGGGGAATATAAGCATTTATTAATGCTTTGTGCTGAATTTCAAATGATCCTAAGGAATATGGGTGCTAGATGCCCATTAAAATTAATAGGAATTGGCATTGACCAAGTCTCTGTGGTTTTGATGTCTCAGCTCTATCATTCTATTTGTTTGTTTGGTGGCTTGTTTGAAGTGCACGTACCCTGAGCTGCATATTTCTGCTAAGATCTAACATTGTTTTCACCAAGACATGATAACTGTTTCTGTATTTGCACTGATCTGTCCTTTTTTATCACCCTGCACACATTGGGTCAATTCTACCCCAAGAGTTCATTTCAGACCACAAGTCTTTCAAGCTGACTGTGTTTTTTCTTTTAATAGAGTAGCCTACGGGATGTCATTGTCCCAGTGTTTTGTTACTAGGATCCTGTCATCAGTTTACACATTTGATAGATGAAGCTGCAGAGAATTGTAGTATTATTCATATTCACACCCCTGAGAGATACAAACTGCAAATTGAGACAGGAAACTTTGAAAGCTCTCCCAAGAGGCAAAATCACTTCTTTCTGCTGCTGATTATAAAGAAGATTGGCTGGCAGATGTTAATATTGGCAGTTACTCTCTGACAAATTTTCTCTAGGTACAGCTAATCAATTTTTGCTGCATGGAATGAGAAATGGAGCTTGAATATTCAGATGTCTAGACATGTAAATACATTACCTTTATAAATAGATTTAAATGATTAATATCTATGAAAAAATAAACATGAAAAATGGATAAACTAGAAGTGTTGGGTGAAGATTCATGGACTACTTAGATGATGGATAGCAAAATTTATCTATACGTTAGGAGGAGGAAATGACCTATGCAGTTATCACGTATGTATTTATAGACAACACTGGTCTTTCTAAAAAAACCCTCTTAATGTAAAAACACTCTGGCCCTAAAGACAGTTTAAGGACCATTACTTGAAACAGACCTGTTCTAGACAGAGATACTATCAATGTAATAAGGATAATGCAATCTGACTCATTAACACTGTAGAAATAGATGCTTTCTCTGTGTAGGGTCCTGCAAATACTTAAATTTAATAGACACTAATGGGATGCACTGAAGGCTAAGGTTTTTGGGAATGACAAGTGATCCCATAATTGCAATATGATTATTTCATTCATAAATGTTCTGACTTCATAGTGATTGAGTACAATTCTCTGGAGGAAAAAGATGAAATTTCCTCCCTGGAGATTAGCTGTATCATCCCAGTGACCATTCCATGATGTGTTATTAACTGCTTTGATCTGCCCTTGGGAGAGGCTTGTAACACTCTCATGCATTCCCAACCAAGCTACCCCAACAGTTTTTACACAGCAAATGACATCGGATTCCCCTAAGTGACACTGGCAATTCCTGTTGGACTGCCACAGAGCAACTGTGTTATCTACAGGTAACACAGAAGATACTACCTGCTTTACCAGCATATCTGCTCACTTAGCTATGGTAATATGATTAACCTTATTATTTCTGAATCAGTCCACTGTGGCAAATGATGAAGCACCATATGGCTTTCTGAGAATGAAAGCAACATGTCTGTGTGGTGCAAGAAATTTTTCTGGATGGGTGGCTGAATTATGTATTATGATTCATAGTTAAATACCAACCTAAAAGAAAATTCTTTCTATGGAGACTATTTAGACTGTTTCTATATTTTATAGAAGGCAATGGATCAAAAAGTCTGAAGCAGCAATGCGTACTTAATGACCTGTTCCAAGGAGTAAATTATGGCTGGAATTGTCAGGGTATTAAACTTAGCAGAGCAGAGCTTAAGCAACAGGGATGGAAATTTTCAAAATATAGTTCATTCTTTTACAGTGACACAATAGTAAAATAAAGTAACCTCTGACAATATGATTTATTGAAGAAACTAAACAAAAGATGTTGGAGCTGCTGTGTACCAAAGTTATTTAGCTGTTCTATTACTTTTAATGAATAGCCAAGATCAGTGAATATATTCAGGGAGATAAGGCTCAGTGCATTTCTGATAAGGGGAGAAAGGTAAAAAAAGAAAACCTGCATCAATTTTTCATTCAGAGATTTATTTACTAGAGGTTTATATATATAAAATCCCAAACAAGCAACAAAATGAAACATCCTATTTTCTCTCTGGTCCTTTTATCCGTTTAGAACCAAGGTCTGACTGGAAAAATATATTTGTGTGATAATGTTTCAGGAAAAGGTCAGATAAAAATCAGATGAGAGTTTCAGAAATTCATGGGTGTTTCTGATATGTTTCTCTGTTCTCAATGGGACATGAGGCTAAGACAAATCGTGGCCTTTACTTTTAGCAAGCAGCTAAGAAAGGCATTTTACAGCAATTTTACCTGAACAATGACCTATGGGTTAATCAATAAAGGACTATCATTTTTATTAGGGCTAAGCCTTCAGTGACTGAACAAGGCTGAGTAAGTGGTCTTGCTGTCCCCGAATTGTGCTGTATATAAAGACCATGGTGGCATTCACGATCTTGGCTTATTTTGCCAATTTAAACACTTGTAGCTTTCCCGCTGTTAATGAGCGTGAGGACATGAACTGCCTCTTTCCCAAAGATGACAGGACTACATAATTTTTTTGTGTGGCTCTACTTAAAAGTGGAACATCCATTTCCTTACACTGTATCTTCTTCTTTCCCTGCATCCCAGGGAAATACTTGTTGCAGGTGCTACAGAAAGCAACAGAAATGCTTCATTTCTGGTGCTCTTAGATGTACAGCTGCATAGGATGTTCCACAAGCTGAGTCAAAAATTATTAACAATGAAATATTTGGTTACAGCTGAAAAAATACATGTTAGAACTCATTTGGGACTCCTAAAAATATATGTGTGTATAAACACAGTACACTAATAACTGTTTTAAACCTGTTAAAAGGTATTGAAAAGCACATTGTTGATTAATTTAATAAACTATGACATACTGTTGATTTGATGACTAAAATCAGCGCTGATCACAATTTTAGTACTATGTAATGGTCCTCTTTTCAGACTGAAACTACACAGTCCCTCAGGTACTGTATACTTATATAATGAAAAAATGGTCTTTGTACAAAGTAGAAGAGTGATGGTTTTAGTAAAAGTAACAGGAGTGACAGCATTGTCAAGCTCTTACACAGAATCATAGTAGATGTGAGTTACAAGGAAGAGTTAGAGGAGGGCACCATAGAAACTTCATACACTTTCACAGGGATCACATTCCAGGCATGTGAGGAAACAAGAAGATGCTTGTGGGAAATTCTACTAAAAATCTCTAAAGCTGGCATCGTTGGTGAAACAGAGGGAGCATATGATGACAGCATGTAAGATCTGAATAGACTTTATTAATAATCCATTAAACAGCCTCATAAATATATAAAGAGCTATGCAAGACCTAGATTAATATAGTCCTTCCTGCAAAGAGATCATTCAAGTAACTCAATTCTTCTCTCAACTGAAGTAAATGGCAAAGCTCTCATGACTTCATGCCCAGTCAGAGGCATAAAAGCCAAAGCACAATACATTGTTTTAAAAAAAGAAAATCCTTTCTTCCAAAAAAAAAAAAAAAAGGCAAAAAAAATAATTCTTGGAAGCCACAATACTTCAAAAGATAGCTACAACAAGAAAAGAGAGCGCGAGGTAGACTTTCTGGATCACAGGTCTGGATGAAGGACAGATCCGAAGGATAACCTGAAAGACAGTTTAGGAAGTTACACAGCTTAGAAAATCCAAGCTTTATGGTGCCTGTAAAGTTCAGTGTTAAAATCTTGGCTAACATTCATTCTGGAAGAGATTTTTTCTCTCATTATGGGACCTGAGGTCAGATGTTGACCAGCCTGGTACAGGATCTGACTACCTGAATACTGTCTACTTACAGCAGTTCTCCTCCTTCAGCCCTCCAACCCCCATGAAGGAGACGCTGATTATTACAGCATATCTGAGTCCCCTGTGGCTGTATTTTGCTATTGATCCAGAGCTCTCACTGACATTAATGGGAGCTTCTGTTCATCATCAATAGAGTACAGTATGTGTCTTTAGAGAATCTTGCCAATGACTGTAACATCTTTTAAAAACTATAGTAAAATAACAATAAATAATGCATTTAACAAGCTATAAAAAAAAGAAAGAAGACAAAAACGCAGGTGAGTCTTCTATCATTTATTCTCCTGTGTCATGAATTACCTGTAACTTTATAATTAATCTTAAGTCTGCATTGAGAATTGATGCTGTCAAACAGTTTAAGTCAGTTAAATGGGAAAGCAGAGTATTCTGTCTGTTTAAGAAAAAAGTCTGGTAAAACCAGTGAGAAAGAAATGGTGTAAAAGATATGTAATGGATAGCAATTAACTGTGGTAATGTCCTTGTAACACTTCAGTGCAGGGGCTTATCCTCTCACAATTAACACAGCAAGGGTCCTACATTCTTCAGTGACCGAAAGTTCAATGCCTGTCCTATTGTCCTCAGACGGCAGTGGTTTAATGGGTGACAATATTGGGAAGCTCAGCATAAAGATAACTTGTCTGAGCCTGTTCTGCTTGAGTGCATCTCTGTGACACTGAACATGGGACTCTACTTCTCAGTAAAGAGGCTCCCTTGTTTGGGGCCAGCTAGGAAAAAAATTAACTGAGAAGTCAGTGAACAAGAGGACATGCAGCTTCTTGTCTTGTCATCTTTCCTTTAAAAAAGGCTGACTTACTTGACTCAAACAATTCTGTGGTTTATCTTGTTTCTCTAAAGGGTTGTATATTTCAGATGATCTGTGATGGCTGTGTCAGTGCTTACTGAATGCAACATCTACAGAATACATCCATTTGAGGTGTTCATTACTGGGCCACTATTTGCTCTTTAGCTCATGAGGTCTCCTTACCACTGCTCAAGTGCAAACGCAATGCAAATACAATGCATATACAACACTCCTTTAATGGCAGTAACACATGCCTCCTCTACAATCAGATTTGTAACAAGTGGTTGTGTCTTTGGGAGAATTTGGGGTATGTTTGCAATTTACCCAAGTAGGCCCATTGCTCTGATGCTGTGATTCTTCAACTTTTGGAACCTGCAATGTCCTTTCAGCTCATATGTCTTTTGTACCACTGCCTGAATTGTTGCCACCAATTAATGATAGCTAATAAGTCCCTGACTACTGAGAACACTTGAAGCCAGTAGTTACAGCCTGTTCACACTCCTGTGCCCTGTAGGAGCAGAGCTGCTGCTGACTCTGCTGAGTAACATTTTATGACCCCTTTTAGAGACTTGGGAAGGCTGTGATTGAGTATTTGAGAAAACATTGATCTAGTATTTATAAAAAGGTATTTTGTAGGAGTGTGTAAAACATGTTTTTTGTCCATTTATACTCCTGCATAGTATGTGGGCTGAACCCCATCTTACGGTTTTATTTTTAAGAAAGAGTTTGGTGTATCTAAACTATGCCTCTTTTTCCCTTTTTCTGAGTGCCTCAAAAATAATCAGTGGTATCAAATTGCATCATTTCCCATTGCTGAAGAAGAAGAGGAGGGCAAGCTCCAGTTTTCGTCTCTTTGCTGCTTTAAAGCCAGATCTGAACCATGTGGCACTGCTGTATTTGTTAGGAAAAAGTTTTCTTCCTGCCTTGGATTTAGTTCTTGCATGATGGGATGATGTTTAAGGAAGGGAGAAGATTGTAGAGTTTTAGTAGCCGTCCTCCCCAGAATTGTAGCTATCTCAGATGGAGTAGTAAGCAACACTAAATGGGTTACTGGCAGAGCTTATTTCTCCTGCTACAGCAAACTAGAGACTTCACAGAATCATGGAATCATGTAATGGTTGAGGTTGGAAGGGATCTCTGGAGGTCACCTGGTCCAACTCCCCTGCTCAAGCAGGACCATCTAGACCCAGTTTCCCAGGACTGTGTCCGCATGGCTTTTGAAAATCTCCAAGGATGCAGACTCCACAACCTCCCTGGGCAAACTATTCCAGTGCTCAGTCACCCTCACCATATAAAAAATTGTTTCAGGATGTTCAGACGGAACCTTCTGTGTTTCAGTTTGTGCCCATTGCCTCTGGCCCCGTCACTGGGCACCACTGAAAAGAGGCTGGCTCTATCCTTTTGCACCCTGCTTTCAGGTATTTATATACATTAATAAGATCCCCCACCTTGAGCTGTCTCTTCTTTAGGCTAAACAGTCCCAGCTCTCTTCATCTTTCCTCATATGAGAGATGCTCCTGTTCATTAATCACCTCCACAGCCCTCCTCTCCAGTATGTCCATGTTTCTCTTGTACTGAGGAGCCCAGAACTGGACATAGTATTCCAGGTGTGGCCTCATCAGTGCTGAGCAGAAGGGAAAGATCACATCCCTTGACCTGCTGGCAATATTTTGGCTAATGCAGCTCCATGATGCCATTAACATTCTTTGCCACAAGGGCACACTGCCTTGGGCATGACAGTGCAAGGGCACTGTGACTTTGTGAATGACAGCTGAACTCACTGACAACAGGGAGCTTTTTTCACTGGGTTTCATATATTCTATCTCCATTGTCGGGGCAGAATGAAACGTCCCAATTTTACTGTTGGTATCCTGGTTATCTAGAATGTTGCTTATTATATATCTGAAAGAAACAAAAAATCAGAATTGTTTCTTAATTGCTCTGTTGTTTGAAGGTTGGGGAACTTAGTGACAAAGGAATTCCCATACAAATTCTCAGTTTGTTCTTGGTTTTACAAAATGTTCTTGTTTGCCCAACACAATGACAGCAAAGCTTTCTCTCTAGCTTCCTCTCCAATAAACAAAGGTGAACCTGATAAAGAGAAGTCAGGACGTACTGACATTGCTCCATTGCTGGTTTTCTCCCCTTTTCCCTGCCATCACTTATCTTCTCTTGAACTTCAAGGAAGCATTGTCCAGCTATATCCTCTGAATATTATACGCTGCTTTTGTTCTCAGTTGCACCATTATTAAATCAATAGTTTTAAGAATGCTGTACTGATTATAAAATATTGCCTCTGTTTTCCCTTTCTCTGGAGAGAAGAACTTTCTGGGCATTAGGCAAATACTACCAATATACATTTATTTAACATAGGTACAAGGCAGGCTAATGAAAGCAGTAGGTGTCCCATTTCCAATTACCCAAACATGTTCTGCCACAGAGGGCTTTACTTCCCAACGACAGACAGAGAGATTAGGAGTCCTGAGGCTTTCGACAACCTTTCATTGCATGCTCTTTTTCCCTCCATGTAATTACATGCTCCAGCAGGCACAATCGCAGTGACTGTGAAGGGAAGCAGTTTCCTTCAGGGTTACATTATCCTGCCTCTGGGTTCTAATGAGAGGAGGCAAAAGAACAAAACACCTTCTCTCTTATGATACATCTCTGGTGTCCAGCTCCACGTTGCTCATAAACTCTGGTGTCCAACACTGCAACTGCTCACAGAGAAAACAAATTCTTTCTCACCTTACGCGTAGGGAATTTTTTAAACCCCGGATGCAATATCTTCAGGAGACTACAGACACTAGTTAAAACTCGGTAACTACTCTTTGTAGAAGGAGAAAGACCAAAAAAGTCACTTTCAGTTAACCAGAAGAATTAGCAAGTGACTCAAAGATATTCACTGTAAAAGAGTGATCTACACTGAGGATACATTTCTTACTGCCTCAGTGCACATATTTCATCTTCAAATTTTTTTACAAATATAGAACTCTGGGTAATTCTAAGTACAGACTGGGCTACTTCTGATTTAAACAATCTTGGCAGATTTATGCTGACTTGTATAGATGTAAACTTTGGAGAGTGGTTCATAGGTGAAAAGGCTTCTAGGAGGTCAGGATGTTCTTAGAGAGGTCTAGAGAAATAGATAAAAACTGGAAATAATTTTCCAGCAAGGCTGCATGGAAAGGTGCCTCAGGGTGAGCAGGCCGAGTATTCCTCTCCAGTAGTCTGCCAGGAGGGCTATGCTATCTTCCTTACATTACTGTATTTTTAACAAAGAGACAACTCCATTAAGAAATCAGTAACAAGTTAATTACCACTTGGTCATCTCTGCTTTGTACTCATGTTAACGATGATCAAAACTTCCTGCAGACTGAGTTATACAAGCTCTTTAAAAGCAATTGTTTAGGCAGGAGTTCTGTATGTTTCTGTGGGATTGCTCTTGGGACTGGGTACCATTTGGGAAGCAGCTGTACAATCACCTTACAGTATCACCAAAGCAAAAAATTCAACCGTTTTACTCCAGAAATACAACCTCATACAGCTGACTGAAAAAGAGATACATAAACAATTCTAATTCCATCCAGGGGACAGCAGTGGCACACATACATATAAACCAGTTTCCTGACTTCCTAACTGTGCTGGTGCTCCTGAATGCCAGCTGGGACATGAGAGACTGTGAGAATCCAGCCTGGAGCCTCCCCCAGAACTCGGTGTTTCACAACAGCTATCATGAGCCAGGCAAGAACAATGTTCACAAGACACAACCCAAACTGGATGTTGTACAGTGTTTAAGTATTTGAGGTGTTAAGGTCCCTGGAAGTATATTTCTGGAATGAGGAAGAAAAACCCCACCCTCTGGATTTATCAACATATTTCCATTTCTTAAAAAAAAAAACCCCAAAAACAAAAAGAGTAATAAGTACCCCACAATCCCCATCGATGTAGTATAATGAAGCATGAAACGGTATTCAGAGATGAAATCCATCTCATGAAAAGCTTTTGATGGACGCAAATTAACTGTTTAAGCTAAAAAGAATAAAACTTCAGAAGTAGTTTGTACAATTAGACTGCTCAATAGGTTTGCCATTAAGTGACTTTTCTTCTTTTTAATTCCCTGAGGATCTGTGTCACCACAGAGCAAGAATAAAATATTTCACTACTCATTTCTTTGTTTCAAAGAACAGACAAGTCATCAAGTAGTTTGTTTTATTTCCTAAAAGACTAGTAACAAATCAGAAACACCTATTTCCAAATCACCAGAAGCTGAGCTTTCCCTGGCAAATTCCTATTTTGCATTTGGAGGTTATTTCTAAATTATATTTACCAAAATAACTTTGTTTATCGACCTTTCTGTCCTTCATTACTTTGCATACCACTTCTGTTGCTGAATAGAGCAACAGAAATCATTAGCACCTAAAGTGTTAGGATTTTTACCTCACACCCCACATTTATCTATATCCTTGGTTTTGCTAGCAGACTTCTACACATAGTGCCTATTCTGGGGAAACTGTCTTTCCTCCTACTATTAATAACCTTCCTGTGCTATTTATTCTATAAATATCTCTGCTATTACAAATATGATGTAGAAAATACTCTCTGAACATGTCGATTTACAGCTTGTCTGGTTTAGACTGTCTGTCTCATTCTGTGAAACTGTGGGTAAATCTGCTTGGTGCTGTGCAGCAGTGAGAGAGAGGCAGCCACTGCAGAACTGCAGTAAAAGCCTCTTTCATTTGCAGGAGCCAAATTAACTTTTCGTGGGTCCACGTAACTTGACTTTGACATCTTCTCTATCCTTACATATCGTATTCCTGTGACTACCGCTTAACATCAGAGCCTGAACCACCTCATTGCTGCCTTGTGTGCTCACGGCGCGGTTTGTTATCCAGGAGCTTGTAAATAGGCTGCGCGCTCATCTAGTGCTCTGTTCCATATTCATAGCAGTGCTTTCTACACTGAGGCACTGGTCTCTAGCTGTTACTCACTGCAAGCAAGTAATAATTTCTAGCTCTAAATTGGCCAGAATAAATGAGAACCATCATCTATAGGGGAGGTGAAGTGTGGACAGAGCTGCAAATGGGGCCCAGCTGCTGCAGAGCGAAGATTGTAGGAAAGTTCTACCTCCTTCCCTATAGCAAGGGAAAAAGACAGACGGAGAGCGTGTTTCATGGGGAGATTTATTTTCAGTGCCTCCACTGCCTAGTGCCGTCTACTGTGCAGGTCAGCAACTGAAATAATCTTTCAACCTTCAATTTATTTAGGCCAAAAAATATCAAATGTCTGTCTTACAATGCATTTTCATTTACTTTAGCAAGACTTCTGATGAATATTTTGCAATGAATTTCAAGCATGTAATAAAACCTGAAGCAGGACTACTTTCACATCATTTAACCCACAGAGAAGGTGCTATGCAAATATTTTGCATAGCTCTCCTCCCAGTCTTTAGTGATAGATTTTTATTAATGCAACATGTACGATTTTTCATGTGGAATCTGTGAGAACAGACACAGGAGATGAATCACAAGTATTTTCCTGGGATATCAAAATGTGTGTATCTTTCTGAAACTCATTTAATAAATTACGTGAAAAACAACAGCTTGACTTGCTAAATGCAAATGAAAGTGGGTCTCAAGTTGTCTCTCATCTAACAGTCACTTATTTCAATGATGCACAAATGAGTAGTTCCCCCTATACAAAATTATGGATTGACAGAAAAACTTAATAAAACAACCTACTCTATTAAGATGTCTAGGTAGTGTCATCTGTGATAAAACTGTTGATTTGATTTTCCATTTTAGTAAATATTTTATGATAATACAATGGTAACTAAACTTAAGAGGTTTAGATCCTTACAATAAACAGATCCCACACCTTCTTGGTTGGAATAAAATTAATCCACTTAGTGATCCCCAATGTAAGGCAGATGGAGAATCAATTCTATCAGTATACTTCAAAATTCCATCCCAGTTTATTCCCACATTATCAAAGCCTACGTCCTACTTTAAGGGGGAGGCATTTTCAGAGAGAAGAAATCTACTTTAATGGTTAAACAACAACTTAGTTTGGAGCACAAATTCTGAGCAGGACCCTAGAATAGTCTAGGGAAGTAACTCAGGCCATGTCAATGTTTTAATCTCCTTGTTTTAGCCGCAAGTAACTTTCAGTTTTCTTAGACTGCCTCCAAATTAGCTTGTCACCGAAGGTCATTATGTTCTGCCTGTTCCTCATTCATACAGGCCAGGGGTTGCTGCCTGGTAAAGCCAAATATGTGCATGATAGGAACACAATGTAGGCTCCATAGGGCAAGCCACAATGGGATTTTTTTTCAGTAAGAAATTGTGTAAGATTGAAGCGCTCTGTTCTATTTTGCTTGAAAAATAAAACATTAGCACTTCCAATAGGCAAGTCTTCTATCTGCACAGTTTTTATTTCAGTCCAGTAGGAATAGAAAATCCCTGATTTCAAGTGCCGTAATGTAATCTTGTCTACAATAAAAACTTCATTAGGGCAGTCGTGGTCTGTAGCAGATGCAGAAATACACAGCTGCTCAGTCAGGATGTTTGCCACAGGATTAACCATTATGTGGTGAAGGATGTTTGACAGAGGATCATCAAGAACCTTCCTCAATTTCTACGCAGCAATTTATTCACTGGGTTGATTGTGATCTCTTACTTTGTTTTAGAAAGAAAATCCCTCTCTGAAATATTTCTTGCTGCTGGAGCTCATGTCATCTTGTCAATGCACTCATCACCATTATCATATTCTACTAAAAGATTGGCAAATTTGTTCAGCTGTGTAAGATAGATATTATGGCATTTGACAGATGATTTCAGTACTGAAATGAATTTTTTGGATGTGCTGTATACTTTGGCACTCCATTATGCAGCACAAGAGTGAATTTTCTCATTGTTATCAGACAAACAAGCCTTGAAAACTGGGAGTCATGAGGGAAGAATTATTCCTAAAGCCTGAAAATGGATTTTCTGAACACCATGGTTTCAGTTCTAATTCCCTAATTATAATATGGCTTTGGTCACTGAGTGCTCACATTCCTATTCCAATTGGCTGGAAATAGCTTTAAGATGATGTCTTCCCCTCTTCTTTACCTCTCTAGAGAAGATGCTGTTTGGGGAGGATGTCTCCTAGCTCATCAACTAATTTTCATAATGGGATTATGATGCCTAATGCAGCTAATGAGGAGCAAGGAGAAAAGCAAAACAGTAGAGAGAAAAGCTTGTAAGGGATTACTGCTGACAAAGAAATACCTTTTCACTATTTTTTCTGTCTGAAACTGGAGAAAGAAACCCAGCTTCCTATTAACTAAAATAATTTTTATGATTTTTATGATTAAAATCTCACATAGCAGTTATACAGCCTTGTCAGAGCCTCAGAATCTGCAGATTATGGTTGATCCAGTGGTTGGAGTGACAGCTCTCAGACACCACAACTCAATCTTTGTTCCATCGCACATTTCTTATACCTCAGTTACCTCCTCCTCTGTACTGGGTTTAACACTGCTTCCCTACCTCACTAGGGATTTGTGATGGTAAATACATTAAACATTAGGTGGTGCACAGGCACTGTAATGAACTGCATGGACAAAAGGTGGCATAAAGACTGAAAGTCTTCCTGTGAGAAAAGCTGATTTGATGGTTGGTGTAGATTTAATAATCACCTGTGTGAAAACTGGAATATATGACAGTCAGAAATGACTGCCAACTTTAGGAACTTGAAATCTGGCATTCATAAACTTTTCGTGACGTTACAATGACAGCTAGAGTGGGGAAGGACAACTCACCTCTCTATGTTTTGGCTTTTGTTGAGACAAATGAAGGTGCCAAGTAGTCTCATTTGAGATTAGAAGATGGAGGCTGGACTCAGTAAGAGTATTAGGGATAAATTCGAAGTATATGGAAGAAAATGTATCTGACACCTCTCTCTCAGCCACCTCATCACAGAAACTACATCTTTTAATGATAAAGCCGTGATTACAGACCTCATGAATTTTTACTGAGAAGCAGCCTTTTTCAGAAGCAGGATATGGAGGTAGGCAGCACCTCTGATATCTTCATGTTCTGTTATAAAAAAAGGAAGTAATATAGATAGCAGATGTTCAGCCTTCTTGTTAGTACCTCACATTTTCCAATGCAGGGTGCTCTAGCTTAAGTGATCCTTCAATTATTTTCAAGACGGAGCGCTTTGTTTTGTTTGGTGTTTTCAGCATTCCAGTAATTAACAAATGTGGCAGAACATTTGTCTTAATTGCACAATGAAAGCCCCTCACAATAGTAATTGCTCTATAAAAGTCCCATAAAAAAATCCACTTGGCTTGTGAAAAAGCACCATCCAATAAAAAATTGATGAAAAAAATTCTAACAAAGCCCATGTTCTTATCGGAAAGCTTCTATGTGTAAACAACTAACCTTTCAAAGGAGACAAAGAAAAAGTGATCATGAGAAAAAAGTGGGTTGTAGGTTAGAATGTGAATCATAACTGGGATTTGTTTAAAAGTGCTTTATGGGATGTGCCCACATCACAGTTTTGTAGTGATGAAATAAACCTGCTTAAAAATATACCCTGCTCTAGAGTGGAAGTAAAGACAACAGTGAAAAAAATGTCCCTACAATTTGCAGAGGTAGAAAATGAGAAAACCGATCACAAAATAGATTACCTCAAATGTATCTGGAACTTAGAAATGGTCGCAATAATTTTTAGCTGCTCTAAGGAATGATGCATATCACAGAATCACAGAATCTCTGAGGCTGCAGGGAACGTCCGGAGACTGTCCAGTCCGACCAATCTCCCTGATCGAAGAAAGATTACATTGAGGAAGTTGCTCAGGACTATATCCAGCTGGGTTTCAAATATAACCCAGCACAGAGACTCTACAACATCTCTGGGAAACCTGTTTGAGTGTTTGACCACCTCCATTGGAAAAAAAATAAATGTTGGTTTCTTGTACTGTCTGAATGGAATTCTAGGTATTTCAGGTTTTGTCCATTGTGTCTTGTCCTTTGGGCACCACTGAGGAGAGCCTGGCTCCATCTTCTTTTCTACTTGTCTCCTTCCTTGCCCAGCCAGTCCTTCCTAAGGAGCCTGTATACATCCATTGCAGCATTCTGGTTATGTGAGCTACCCCACCACATAAAAAATTTATATGCTACATGCTTTGAATATAGCACAGCTTTCCTGGGCTAATGTTGAAAATACAGCTTCCTTTATTTTTCACTTTAAAATTACAACTTACATATAAATGTCCTCCTGAGTTGGTTGCTTCTAATTTTTCATGAAAGATCTATTGGCCTATCTTCTTCTAACCTTTCCTTCCACTCGAAGATAGGAACATTAAGAGAGACAGCTGGAACTATAGATAAATCTTTTTTTGAAAATTTCCGTTAAAAAAGAAGAACCGTACTTTGTGTGATTCAAAAAAAATGTATTGGTGGAAAAAAAATAGTTATAATCTTTACTTAGAAATTACCTCCTTTTATCCTGTGATGTTAGGCTGCCAGGGTGAATCAGCAGAACTGCTCTGAATTTGTGCGCAATATTCCTGAGCAAGACATACTTTTGGAGTTTTCAGAAATTAAATGACTGCCCATTTCCCACCTTACAGATAATCACTACAACTTCCAGCTGTAAACTAGGGGCTGAGAGCTGGTACCTCTAAAATATTTTTCAAGGAAGGAAAGAAAAGATCAATATTGAAAAGGGAAGGAGATGCATTTGTCATTCTTCATAGCAAATGGAATTTAAGAAATTGTCCTGAGCATACAGAGTCTTAGATTTCACCTTAGTTTTGATGCTACCCCCTTAATTGGTTCAGTGAATTAATTGTAGTGCCAATGGCAACAACATGTGGTGTTAGTTATTTAGTTAGCAATATCAACTTTTTAAATAAAATGTAAAATGCCTAAAATAGATTTAAAGTGTTTTCCTGATAACATGATAAAACTGCTCACCTCACCAGCAGTGAGAAGAAAAGGCCTTATAACCAGACATTAACCAAACTTCTGTGTTCTTTCCTCTTAATGTGCATTCCTTGCATGACTAAATCTCTCATTTATGCTAGTGGAAATAAACCAGTTGAATTGCCATGTGAAAACTGGACTACCTGCAGCCAAGACCCTGTATCTGTTTCTGAGGGATAGTCAATGTCAAACGCTTCAGAAAAGATAGAAAATACCTGAGGTGTATAATTATGAAAACACTTGGCTCTGTAAAATGTTTCTATTTGAACCTTCTTTGAGATTTTCTTTACACTGTGAAATAAATGTCAATTCAGGTCTGGACATTTCACACACTCCTGTTGATTTTCATAGGATATATGGAACTGAAACTTAAAATTATATTTACAAAAAGCAAGAGATTCCATCTTTCTGTTTAATTCAGGGTTTTCCAATGGAATTTCACAGCTGGTAACCAAAGGGCCTTTTTTATTGGTTGGGGCTTTTTTTAATAGTCTGAGAATGAAAAAGCCTTGCCCTACTGCTCTCTTTGTATTCTTGCATTTCAGGGTAAATTACTTTTGGATAGCAAGTTAAAAAAGCTTTCTTTGAATAACAGCTTGTTAACTTGAGAAAGGATATGTATACTCTTTCACACCCAAAAAAAGGAAAAGTGTTAATCATGGAACTTTTTTGTCTTGCCATTCCCACTTCCTTTCTCCACATTCCCCTGCTGCCCATCTTCCCAAACTGGTGAAAAACATTTTCTTCTGTATTTAAAATAACTGCTAACAAATCCATGGTTTTTTGCGTTAGAAACTCAACATCAGGTGTTAATGTGGTAATAACAGAATACAAAGACTGTGTCTCACAAACAAAGCAATTCAGGTTCATCAGTCCAGTGTCTCAGTTAGCATGACTTGGCCTGTTGGTTGTATGTTACTGAATCCATTTGTAAACCATAAGAAATGGCTACCTACTACACTCCAGTTGGAGTATCTTATTTGTTAACATAAGCAACACTTACATTCTTCCCATAAAGTTTCCAGAGATACAATGTTGTTGAATATTAAGCAGTGTCTCATAAGTAACTTTGTAAATATAGATAAGTGATATATAAGAACACATGCTAAAAAATCATTATACCCTCTTTAAAAAAAATCAAAAAGCCAAGCCTAACATGTTAATCCTGTCTATTAACTCTGGCATATTATTCTAATACAGTTCTAAGTAGCTTATTACTTTGTTGATAAAGACAATGTAATCTTCCTTATGCCATGTTAAATGCCTATACTTATTTTGTTCTTAAATTCAAGGTCCAAGTGATCTGTAATCTGTTATGCAAACTAATGATCTTTTAGTTACATCTCTCAAAAGAGCAACTTCATATTTGTAGTCATTTCATTATAAATAGTGCATTTGGAAATGCAGTCAAAGGTGTAACATTTGAACTGCTAGAATTGGGTGAGATTGAGGATTTCCAAAAGCTAGCCAGAGGGTAAAGTTTCAAAGTTGCAGAATTAAACTGGTATACTGTATGTGTGAATGGTGTATAATTTTGTAACACACTTATTTGAGAAGGAAAATCAAAAGATGGACGGATACCTGAGGAGCCCATGTAGAAGAGAAACGTTATGTTTGAATACACACAGGAGGGCTTCTTGAACACTCATCCAAACCAATACAAACATAATATCACTGAATGGAAAAAATTACAGCAAATATTTCAAGAACAAATAGTGATCAATCTTAGGGGAGCATTTACTTACGAATAATAGATAAATGTCAACAAAAAAAGTGTTCCTTTTGATACTATTCTGAATGCAGGAAAAAGAGGTTAAATTTATTTTCTATATTATTCATTCAGAAATACTGACTCATTAAAAACACAGGGGTATTTGCATGGTAGGACCTTTTATTCATTTCTGCTGCCTTTTGCTGAGCTTATGTACCATCATTTTTTAACATAGGTCCCAGCCCAGTCTAATCTGTACTGTGGAGCCACTGTGCGTCCCCTGATCTTGGTGGCTTCTTCAAGAAGAAAAATGCTACAGCTGAAAAGATAAAATAAAATAATCTCTCCTGTTTACAAATGAATTAGATATTCTTTTGCAGGGATAAGCTGCAAGTGAACCAGGCCTCTGTGGCCTTCATGTTTTCAGGTGAAAGAATTTCTTTAGGTGCAGGAAAAACTAGTGATCAGTTAGATAGCTGCAAGGACTGTAACCTGAACTGTGTTTGAAGTATTATCCAGGATGCTGTTTCTCATGATTAGATGTGATTTCAAAACAATTATTTAACATAATTTGTACATAGATCTATGATAATGTCGTACCTGATTATGATAATACCTAACTATAGGTTATCAAGTGTCATGAATCATGATTAAGACATTTACACACAAAATTGAAGACATATAACAGACTTCATCTGTGGTACACCTGTTTATTAAGTCAATTTTCCACTTCTAAAAGGCACTATATATTATGTACTGAGACTGTATGCAGAGGGTGGAGATGGAATGAACAAGCTGTATTTTGAGCATGAATTAAATATGCGGGTAATTTATTCAGAGTCTTTCACTCCTATAATTTTAGCTGAACGCCTCAGAAAGCTTCTGCCAAAGTTTTTTCTATTGGCTTGAAGGAGTTACCTAAGAATATTCACTGGGTGGGGGAGAGATGCATTTGCAGTTGTTATGCACTCATGCATGCAGCTTTCAGCATACTGTGAAAAATGTAGCTCCAAATTGTTGATTACTGACTGTACAATACCCAGGTAGAACTCAATTGAAGTGCCATCAAAATTCATGAAACCACTCTATTAAATTCAGTGCACTTAAGATCAGACTTACATTCTATTTAAAACCCAGCTAAAACTCTTAGGGCAAACAGCTATGATTTTGCATTTTTTAGTACTTTTTAAAAATGAAAATGTTGACCAGCTCCCCATGATTTTATCTCAATGGCTAGTTATAGCGATATGCTATTAATTACATTTTCTCTTTCTTGCAGATACTGAATTATTTCTATTAAATAGCCCAAATTAACAAATTATTCTGAATGCTCTGCCTTAACTAGCCAAGCTTTAGTTCTTTTGAATGTAATGAAAACATCATAATTAACAAATCCAATATCCAAAGCCTACAGAATACCAAAACTGTATTTAGCCGTTATTTACTTATAGTATGCTGAGTGCATGTTCTTCCAACCACTAGCTATGCACTTACAAAATTCACAAAGCTTAATTCATATACCTGGAGATACCTGGTTAAAGAGGATGGCTGTAGTTATACATAAAGGAAGTATTTTTCCTGGATCACACTAGTACTTGGTTTATGTGAGCTTTCTAGCCTAGTGTTAGCTAGGACACAGAACACTATGAAAAAGTCAGGGAGCCTGAAGGACTAAGATGGAAGAAATAGCACAAAATAACCTTCATGCTGATTAGACAACAAGCGTATAGACTGTATTAGGAAAAGCCTGGAAAACAGCAGCATCAGAGATGTTGGGAAGCCAGTAACAAAACTGAAAATGGCCAAGAACTTGAAGGGATGCTGGATATCGGGAATCTGCATAGCAACCTCTTGCCAACAGCTGCATTAGGAACACAAATTTCACAGCAAATCCCACTTGCCTTCCTTACAGTAGGATGTATCCCTGAGTGCCATAGACTATAAGTCATGACAAGATGAAGTTTGGAATCATATTCGTTTATCCAGTTTGTGATCTGCAGTGATATGGGACTTTGCAACAGATACTGTCATGTTAATGTTTTTTTCCTCTCCATAACGAACTATTATAATTTGACTCTTAAATAAACCAGCTCTTATCAAGTGAGCACGTCTGTGTTGGCTTGCAGTTGACTGTTGGCCATTTAATAGTTCGTTCATTGTATAGTTCTGTTCTTCACAAACTAATCCCCAATATGATAATAATCCAGGAGTAATGTTATTCAGTGAGTGTGAAAGTCGACTTGTACTCTCCTCCTGAGCCCTACTTTAAGCATTTGTAGGTCTTAATGGTCCATATGGTGCTGTAAAGTTGTAGGCAGTGGGATAAAATACCTTATTCTTACCAATAACTTCACTCGAAAAGAAAACTGATTTCCAAGGGAGACTGGTGAAGAAGATGGGTAAATGATTTAAAAAGTGTTTGTCACATTGTCTAGAAACAACAGTTATCACAAAACCAGCTTTGGGCCACATAGCTGTAGTTAAAATTTGTTTATGTACCTAACAGACCTCAAAGCTAGCTGCAAGAAACAACCTATTTCAGTGTTCAGAAATCAAAACAGCAGCACAATTCAGCAATAAAGACAGCTATTCTGCCTTTCTGCTTCAAACCTCACACATATTCACAGCCTTAGCCAAACTCCAAAGCAAGTACTATTCACACATTAAGTCTTGCATTATTTTAAAGGCATAAGTCTCAGTTCTGAAGAACAGAAAAGTATTGGCAACTTAAGTCACAGAAGCAAAGCATTTCAAGTATTAGAGAAAAATATCCCCACAACATCTGTTTGTTCCAAATTAAAACACATGCTGTAAATTGATATTATGTGGTGGAAGCTAACACCTGCCCATGATATATACCCAGACATTTGCTCTGCTTTGTGACACGCACTGTCATCTAAACGCCAACAGTGACTGTTTTTCTCCTACTTGCAACTCTTGCATGCCTGCTATCACAGATTGCACCTCTTTGCAAGAAAACTCTGCAAAATTCCTATCATTGCTTTTATACAGCTATATTTACAAGATGACTGTAAATACTACTATACGGTGTATTCCTAGAAGGATCAAAGTCTGCTGCTAACAATGATAATACTTGCATCTACTTCAGTGGGTCAGGCCTTCACAGCAGAAACCCAAAATATTCAGTGATACACCCAGATCAGAAGACTATACTCCTCTATAAACAGTGGAGAAACAGAGGCACGTGCGGAGCAGTAGTCAGACCTCCAACAAATTTAGTACTTAAGCTGAAATGAAGCATTGGATAACAATCTAGAATTATGCAAACCTTCCAACATGAAGTCAGAAACCAAATGAAGGCAACTGATTTCTGAAGATTAAAATTAAAGTAGGTTAGACTGATTTAAATATCTTGGCACAATGGCTCTTCTGAAACATCAATTTCTTGAAAGTTGACAGAAGATAGGAATAAAACACAATTCTATATCTATTTTAGCTGTTGTAAGCATGTCCTGAAGTATAGTTTTGTTAAAAAAACCCCTGGTTTAATATTTATAGGGATGTGTATTCAGCACTGTAATCCCTTCCTAGACCATCAGCAAATTATTCATACTTAAAAGCCTTGCAGCTTTTTCATGGCTTATTTTCATTTTTTTTTCCTGTGACAGAAGGAATTAATCATAACTCTAACGGTTCTTTGGCAAGTGCTTCTTAAAAACAACAAATGCATTTGAAAAATCATTACATTTACCTGCCCAATTTAGAGTTAAAAAAAAAAGTAAAAAAGCTATTGTCTCCTAAAGTGTTTGGGAATGAAGAAGAAAAACATGAAAGAAGAAAGAACGGAACAAAATTGTCCCTTACAAAGAATGCCCAGTAACTGGCACAGTCTCTGTAGAAGCAACCTGTATTACTACAGTGACAGCAGAACTGACTGGTTAGGGAACAGACTGGCGTTGAGATCTCAAAGCAGTGTTGCAATTGCTTCTGTCTAAATACATGCAAATATCTTGCCTTTCTGGTGCCTCAGCTTCCTGATCTGTAAAATGGGACTGATCTTATTTTCTGTGAAAAACACGCCTGAGATCTGCTGATGAAAATCTCTGTGTAAGGGGCAAACATTAGTGATTTCACTTGTGTGTTTATTTCACTTTTAGTGTTTATTTGCTTGTATTGCACAAAAAATCAGTGTCCATGTTTATGTGCTCCAACTTACTTTTCTTGCCATATTGCAGTAACTCTGTATCTAAACTTCTTCAGTATTCACCAGCATTAATACTGGCAACAGTCGCCAAATAAAGCTGCTTTTTTTAAAGTCTATTTCTGATGCTTTTAAATATTTCTACTCAAATAAGACGAATGTGAGCTACCAGACTGCATTTGATTAATAGGGTTACTAGAAGCCTTTACACTAACATACCACATGAGGGAAGTGTAGATACTCTGGCCTTCTTCCTCTGAAAATAAGCACCCAATTTTATTTTATTTTTTTTTATCTAGTTAATGGATTATGAATGACATGTAATTATTTTCCCTCTGAAAATCATGTTAATTTTCAAGAGAAAAGGCACAGCAATAGAATTAGCTATTGAAATGTGATAATGTAACACTGTTTATTGGTAAAACAGAGCAAGATTTCCTAATCCTCTGTAAATCATTTCCATCAGTCCAATCATAGGTGACACTGCTATATTAATGAGAATGTGCTCTGTCCTCCAGGCACAGCGCGTACAGAAGAGCATTTAGATTTTTGTGTTAGCAAATTGAATCTAAGCAGTGCACAAATGAATTGGGCTTTTGGATGAGGACTTTCACTTGAAGTGGACTTAAGAACTGTAACAGCCATTTTCCAGTACAGTTTGGCTTTATGTCTCTCATGGTCTGGACCTACTGTTGAAAGACTGATGGACTTTCTATCAGACCCCCTGGCTAAACATCATCGTGATTCGATCTGGGAGCAGACAGTATTCAGTTCAGCCCACGGAAAACATAACGAATTAAATCCTCTTTCTGAGTCCTCATAACCCAATTGTTAATTCCTCTGGTACAGCTGACGGTAGATGACTGAATGTTAAATGCTCTGAAGATAGGTTTCTGCTGACATTTCTTCTAAACATTCCAAAACCGACAGGTAATTCTTTACTGAGCTGTATACAGTTCTCAATAAACCAAATCCTCATGTGTTCAGTGGTGCACATTTTCAAAAAGCCCATTACTGCAAACTGTCTTAATATGATGGTTTAAAGACAGTCCTGGCCATTTCTGTCATGTTATTTTAATTATCTTCTGACATTATCATATTTAGTTCTTAAACTTAAGATCATAGAGTAGAAACAAAATCAGACTTGATATCATGCTGCATTTTAATGACACAACAAATACCTCAAGTTGTTCTACTGCAAGGTCGATTATTTCATAGGTAATTGTTACAGTATAACAGTATAGGTAATCAATCAGATGAAATAATAATGATCCAGTTTCTAGTTTAGTCCTGCTGCAAGCAATGACTGGAAATACATTGATTAACACTGTATAATGCACGTTTTCTAATTTTCTCCTTCCAAAATTTATTGACTTAAACAAAACCCCAAAGTCTATATTTATTTCTACCCATCCTCACTATATGATTTAGACTTATCAGTATCTTTGTTTTGTAGGAACTGATTACATTTTTATGTTAAAATCCAGGTTTGTGGATCCACCCTTCCATCCAAAAAAACCCCTAACCTTGAGTTTCTATGAAGAGAATGTTTTATAGCCTACCTCATTGCAAATCTAGATGTCTAGATGTAATGACTACAGTACGGTCTTCTTGAGTCTTTAGCTAGGAAGACTGAAACTATACACAACCTGAGCCGTGAATTTTCACATTCATTTCCCTTTGGAATCAACTTTATAATACTATCTGTTAGTCTGTATCAATTACAAAACAAACTGGCAGCCTTCACAAATATTGTGAAATAGAAGTACAGCTGAACTCTGTGATGATGTTAAAACTAAGAAGTCTATGAGAGAGTGACTGTCCAAATCTGGAAAACAGCCTCCAGAAACAGTATCAAAAAGCTGCTTCTGTCCCGAATGGAAGAAAAGTTTCCTTGCATTCTTTATCACCAAACATTTACAGAAGAGGAGAATCAATATGTGAGGAAGTTATCAAGAATCCCTCTTGCTTCACAGATGACCAGGCTGCTGGGACAAAGCAGCCCCACGGTGTTGTCTCAGCCATAGCCCTGGTTCTCTCTGTTAGAATTTTTTTTTTGTGCTGCTTTCCTTCTTCCTGCTCTGTTCACTCTACTTTTATTGTAACTGTCTTTTTTTCATCCTGAGCTAGGACCCAGTTTTTCATTCTGGAAGAAATCCACCTAATACTTTAAGGGAAGAATCAATCTGACCACCTGAAGTTTCATTGCAATTGACATTGCATTGCAATAAAGCTGCATTTCTTAAAGTCATCAGAGAGATACAGATGCCAAATTCTAGACTTTAATCTGGAAAGTGGCACAGAGAAATAGGATATAAGGATGGGAAAGTAGAAAGAAAAGTACAATATGTAGAAAAGAGGACAGGAGAGTAAAATGAGTGCATGGAGAATGCAGAGATTCCCTGTCTACCCTGCTCACCACAAGGTACCACTTTCCAGTCACTCATCTTCAAAATCATTCATGCCATCAGCTGATCCTACATGTTATCGTAGCCTTTCATCTCTCTCTCCTTCCTTCTCCCAACACTGGAAATCCACATGCAATAGGTAGTGATAATAATAATCTCTATGTAAACCACAGCATATTTCTTCAGGATGTTCAAATTTCTTGTTGCATACAAGCACAATGAACTGTCCAGCCCCTCACCAGAAGATGAGTGTGATAGAAAAGTTTTAATGTTCTGTCTTCAGTTTCCCTTGTTCACTGTCATCATGGTGCTATGGAAATCTCCACTGATCTTCATTTAATGTTTTGGATAATGCATTGAAGATAAATTTTGGAAAATATTCCTTACAAATGATTACATGCATTAACATTTCACAACAGCACAAATAGTTAGAAAACTAATTTCCTGTGAAGTACAGTATGTTTTCTTTATTAATAATGGTGCTCCAAGTTGTATATATTACAATTCTTTCTTAAGTAATAATTCAGAATAGTATTCTGTTTCTTTATTTTTAGATTTCAATAAACTTGACGTTATTGAAGAGTATTCATAAATTTTGCTGAAATTCAATTACTATAACAATTGGTTCTTGCACAGTGTCCTGACTGAGCCACTAGTAGAAGTATGAGGATTATATATTCTCACCTCATTTCACAGGCAATAATGAAAGAGGATGAGATTAAATCCCTTCTATCTAGGTCTTTATTTAAAGAAATAACTAGGGATTGTGAAGATTTTCTTTCCACTCATAGTTGTTTCGCTGCTTTCAGAACAATGATAACAATTAAAAGTACTGAATGTCTAATTAGGAACAAAATCTCAAAGGCAATTTATTCCTATATGAATTTTAGAGTTTTTTTTAAATACACCAATTGAAATTAGAAATAGATGGTTCCACATGTGATCATCTACCTTTCAGAGGTAGGAAACATCTTAAAAAAAATCATTGCTCTATGCCAAAATCTTAAACCTAACATCCTCCATCCTCTCCTTCCTTGCTGCTATAAGGTCCCACCTGCAAGTGCAGGGCAGGATTGAGCATCAGCACTGTGCAAGGGGATTCACATCACTGTTCCTTTGAAAAGGAGTAGCTTATGCCCCTGGCTCACATCCTGTGAGGCTGTTCTGTGGCTGGGGGCAATTTCAATAGTCCTTTGTGCTCCCAGGACTTATCTGGCTCACCTGAGAATTTGGACTAACATTTTTTCTGGGTTTGGGAATATTTTTGCCTACTAGATTTTCTATGTCAGAAAGAATTTAATTTTTTTTTTCCTTTATTTCTTTACTAGGCATAATAAAAATTCTTATTATTGTCCTGCATTTTAAAAGAACTTGCAGAAAATGTATTTTATGTATTGTTTTCTTCAAATGTATCATTAGTTATAATATCTGTTGAAGATCAGAGCTGCAGAACTAAACTCTCTTTCCTATTACAGATTGTCTACAAATTTAGGAAACATTCATTAGATATGTTCAGGTTACAATGTTCAGCTACCTAATGTGTGCTAAACTAGGGTGAACTTTGGACCTTGGAAATGGAAATAGCAGCATGTAACACCTAACCTGTAAGCAGCGAGAGGACTGGAGATACCAGTGTTAGCAGAACAGGGCACTCTCTTCTAAACGGTTTACATTTTTTATTACTTTTTCTGTTGATAACTTTTCCCTTATTTTATTTGTTAAGAGCAATGAACACATTAGTTCATTCTAGGAGGATAATTTCAAAGAAAACTGTTACTCAGTATGCAGAAAAATATCTTCTAAGTTCTTTAGGAACAAGGTAACAAGTTAAAAAAAAAAAATCTCATTACAGTTCATGACCAAGTATAGAAAATTCAGGCCATTATAAGGTAACCCTATCAAGAACACCAGCTAAATTTGCTGAATATTATGACCCATTTTGGCAAGTAAGAGTGGCAATCTCACCTTTTTATCAGAAATAACTGTGGACACCCTCAAGAAAATCCTAAAATAAAATCTTTTGGCTAAATCTTACACTGAAGTTCATGTTTACTTATTATTACCATACATACTAAATAAAATCAAACAAAAGTCTAACATGACAAAGTAAGTTAGAGATTATTGCCTATTCTCAGCTATTGAATTAAATATTAATTTACTGTTCTTATTTTTGACATTAGATTTCATTTTCCAGTACATGTAGGTCACAGGACGACTGTATTAATCTGGCTGCCTCTGAATGATAACTTTACCATGAATAGTCACAGGCACAATGGAGCCCTTTTTTTTTTTTTTTTAAATCATCTTATTTATTACTAGGACATTCTGTTTAATATTTTGTCAGAGTAACTTAAAATCTATGAGACACTATACGGTATCAAAGCTCTAAGGGAAGTTCATATTTAACAACACATGTATGTGAAACATCATTTTCTGTTTTATTAAATAATATCTATTAACTTAGCTTTATTTTATTTTAAATGGTAAAGAATGTCTGGCCTTTCAAAGCCTTTCATTTGCTGCAGTTTAAGGAAAATATTATAAATGCCATAAGATACTGCTGAACGGGAAACACAAAGGATTCAAAGAAATTAAACTTTGATATGAATACAAAAGACAACTCGAACTGGCATATGTACACACTCCTTGCTATTGTATTAGTTTTCTATCAAAAAGCTGACATTCAGAACATTCAAGAAATGCCCTTTATTAAATTTATTTTTTTTCCCATGTGTTTTTTCCTTTATTAATGTCAGACAGCAAAATCATGTTGTGATGAAAATGAAATATGTTATTTGACTTTTTGATTCATATATACACCACAAATGTCATTAGAAGAAGGGAATGATATTCTAGATTTGCTGATATTTTATAGATATTCTAAATATTCTGTTAGCCATTTGAAATCTGAAGTTTAGCACTCATACCAGTTTGAAGGTAGATACTTTAGGGCTGTAAATATTAATAAACTATAATCAAATGAATAATAATAAATTTATTTCCTTCAAATATCTCCAAAAGCTTTAGAAGGATGGAATGTGCTATTAAAACCATGCTATAAGGGACACTGGGAAAGACCACACAAGATATATGCAGGGGCTAGCATGGCCCATTCTGTACTCTTTGCTTGAAATTGCTAGAGATTTTTGATCCATCTATTTTCAGAATGATTCAGATATTCAATACTCTAAGTGCTATTCTGCTATTCTGCAGCTAGACTTTTGATGTCCTACTAGTCAGGGAGAAGTATTTCAGTGAAAATATATATTACAATCATCACCTTGACTCAGAAGACTTTGAGTTATTCATTGTTTTTCATTTGTTATTGCTTAATGAAGTCATTTATGATGGCTTGTACAGCATTCCATTGGCATTTTTCACTATATTAATGTAGTCATCCCAAACATATGTACTGAGGTTCCTGTTAAGGCTATCGCATTGTCACATAATTATTATCCACCAGCATGAAATTCTGATAGACTAAATAAAAGTAAAATTTCCCCAATTGCCATAGAAAAACAATAATCCATAAACTATTTTAATTATTGAGTTTGCCAGTTTCGTCTCTTCAGGAAATGAAAGGCCATTCCAGTATTCCTGCTGGAATACTGGAACTCCACATTTCAATGGCTGGAGCAAAATAATCAAACCTGTTTGGAATTAACAATTTCTCCATGAATAGCAATATATTGGATTTTTTTTCTGCACTAAACCTGAATTTTGTACAGTTTTAAATGCAGGGTGTGCCACTTTAAAATAATGTCTTGCTGCTGCATTCATTGGTTTGTCAACTGTCTCTTCATTTCCATCTCTGTTTGCCAGGAATTTAAGCTGACCAAATGACAATAACCTCAACAAAAAGTATTTGAGATACATAGCACAAGAGATATTAATGGAAATTTCTTAATTTGGTATTATTTAAAGGATAACACAGGAATGTAAGCTGATGTGAATTGCACATTTTGTACATTAGCTATCTGAAGGATGCATTTAAAGACTGTTTTTTATTACACTTTACTGTGCATGCAGTACTCGGATGGTATTCTTTGAGCCATTCCTTCCTTACCATAATTAACAATTCCAGTAATTTATTAAATTATAATAAATTATTATAATAGAATTTTTTAAAAAGAACTTAGTATCTAAAAAACCTGTAATGTCACAGTTTGCATAAAAATTAATAGCAAATCACATGAGCAATTTCTTCTGTTGCTGAAAGAGCAACAGGACTTCTTCAGCACTTGGTGCTCTGCTATGCGGCGTATGAGGATTTTTATTAAAGAAATGCAGTACCTGACATTCTGTGTTCTGTTGATCATTCACAGTTCCTCCCAGCAAGCATATTAGTTATTTATAAGCGAGTGAGTATACATATCAGTAAATTCCTGCATGACATCTGACAACAAAACTCAGCAGAGGAGATACCTGTCAGCTAGCTTGTGCATGGTGTATACCTCAGAAGAAATCCGTGTGCAACACCGCTTCTCAACATTTCTCAATTCATTACTTATTCCTACATATTGTTAATTGACACTTAGCTTTAGAGGTTCAGATTTTTGAAGTTAACCAGGCTTCTTTTGGTCTTCATCTGTCTTTGCAACTGGTCAAATATTGGTTCAGATTACTGTAGACTGCAGATGGATAATATTGTGAAAAAAAATAAAAGCCAGAAGAACCACAGGACTGAGATCTGTCATTGCCTATGTGTCTGAGAAAACCAGCAAATCCATTCTTCCCATTTATTTCAGCTGAGTCCCCCTTTCTCAATGCTCCTGAGAAAGGTTATAAAACTAAAAATCGCCCACCAAACTCAGGGCCAACACCTGCTTCAAATTTCCAAAGCAGTCATGGCTGGATAGGAATTGTCTTTCACATCCATAAAGGTCCGTAATAGAACAATGCACTCTGCAATCCTGTATATTATTCAGTTAAGATACTTGGTTTGATATAGGTTGATTAGCTAATCAACCTATGTTGTATAAATAAGGATTAAGCAATAACATGTTCTTGAGACTAACAGTTTGCCGGTCAATCTTTACTTGTAAAGCTGAAAAGGAATATTGGAGTCTGTCCTGGTCTTGTCTCATCATCTCTGTTAACCCTTGATGTACATGCAGTACCTCCGGAGAGTGTTCATTTTATTCATGTGCACACAAGTCTAACAGAGAGACAGGGTTTTTAAAGGGTATAATCTGCACGTCTCCTTGCTGAAAACTGTGGTGCACAACTGGAAATCTCCAGAAATGTTTATGGGGAAATGATAAAGCCTTGGGTTTACTTCAGTCCTGGGAAAATGTAGCGCTGGTCTCTTCATCTTCAGGCATACTAATTTTCAATTAATAATTATTCACTCACTAATTTTGAAAGGAGAGGATAAAGATCATGTAATTAAAAAAATCTCTGTAGAAAAATAAAATTTAGAGACAGAGAAACATTAATAATGTGGGAGGCAGAGATACTGAGGTACTGGAAACTATTATATCCTGAGCAACTGCCTGGCTCCCTTCTTGATATACCAGTATATAGTTAATTTTCCATGGAGCAGTTCATTTTCCTTCTGCAATAAATGATACAGTTTATTTACAACAATTTCTCTAGCCAGACTTCTTTTCTTTCCTTTTTTAAAATGACTCAGTCTCATGATCATAGTTAAAACACTACTGAAGGCTGCACCAGTGCTACCACAGTGGCAGAAGACCTTCCAAGCAGCTTCAAAATATATATACACAGCAGACCCACATGGGAATTTGAGCTATGTTTCTTTAGCATGGCTATCTAATATCATGCTGACAAACTTCAGTTAAAGTGGACTCAAAATGACAAATTTTTCAGGCTTTGCCAAAAGGATGGATAGAATAGAAAGTACTTTAGAAAAAAAAGAAGGAGCCTAAGACTGCAAATACACTTTTTCTCATTGTTAACTGCCTTTTCCCCTGAAAGATAAGACAAGTTCAAAAAGAAATGTATATTAGAAGAGTAACAGATAAATTATTAAAATGGTATCTTTTGAAAGAAGGGAACTTTAACCTTAAGAGCTTCAGGATCAATTAGAATGGCTTCAGGACCTTAGAACAATGACATCAATTTAGTTACAAACATGAAAAGAAAGCCCTTTACTTACAGAGTTACTTACAATGTTACTCTTTGAATAACTAAATGCATGGTAGTGCAATATTTATTTAAGAATGAGGACAATGATCACGTAGTAAGAGTAATAGTGTGGTATAATGAGAACTAACAGGATGTGATATTGTAATCAACCACAGCATTCTTGGTTGGTTCTGAAAACAAATGAAATAATTCACTGGAGCTGAATTAGACACCATCTTCAGTTCATTAGGATGTGCTGATGGTGGCAGACTAATGCCGGGAGGCATCCTTGACTTCAGAGTGTTTGAGTGAGCAGCCTTTAGGAGGAAAAGGTACTGTACAGAGAGAAACTAGCAAGAACAAATGGAAAAAAGCACAGTGCATGCATGATGTTAAGATTCTAGAGGGGGTAATTCTTGCATAAGATGGGGGTTTTATAGCATAAATGAGTCCACCTATCCATACTAATCTACACTTGGCATTTCTGCCCTATTAGAACTGGCATATCAACTTGTGAGCAGGAAAAATGCCATGGAAACAGATGGGAACAGTATAGCCAGCCAAAAGCCTATGTCTGAGCATCAACTGTATTTGTTGAAGACAAGATCCCCAGCCAGCAATGTCAAATACTGCAATTCACGATCTCTCTGTGATGGTGGAATAATAGCCTCTAGCCACAAACCACTTCAGCTAAGTTTAACTCCGGTGAATCAGATTAAGTCATGCAGAGGTATTATTAATGAAGGGACTGCCTTCCGTTGGTTTACACTGTAAACCTCATAGAGAAAACTTTCCTTCACATGAGTGCAGAACTGCACTGCATGGAGCAAAAAGAAAGAGGAATTTTCTTGTTCTTGGAAAAAGCTATAAGAATTTCATTGGGGCAGAAACCTTAAAAAACCTCAAACCATTCCTTCCTCTCTTCCCACTCCCCTCCCAAAGCTAAATAACCAAAATAAGCAAAGAAAATTAGATGACTGGACACAGAAATGGGACAAAGCTTTCTAGACTGATGGAATAAGGAAACCAAGAGACACAAAATATCAAAAATAAAAAGCATTGAAAGGTTTTTGCTACAAGAGCTATACAAAGTTAGAACCAAACCAATCTTACTAGTGGACAATATATTCACCAGGGGTACTCATATTCTGGTGCAATTTAAATACGAAAGGTAAATGCATACCCTTACAGTGTAATACTGTTGCATATCCTGTGACAGTAGTTATTAATATTACAGATGTTCCTGAACTATTTACTGCTGAAAAACAATGAAAGACCTACGCTCACTGCACATGGTCTCTCCATGGTTTTGTACGAGGGGTGTCAAGAGTAGTTTTAAAGAGGAGGAAACTGAGGCACAGTGAGCTGAAGTCAGTAACTAAGGTCAACCAATAAATACTTGGCAGGTTTGGAAAGAAAATCTCTTCCTTTGAACTCCAAGTGAGTGTGCAGACTACCAAACTGAATTGTCTTTCTATCTCTTTTATTGATAAGAATATGGACCTCAGAATCAGCAGGAATTAAGGCATACAGAGAGCTTTTAAGGGAGCGAATTTTATTACAACATCTTGCAGGAAAGCAGCTAGCAAACACAGCTTTTTTCCAGTGTAGTCCCATGGAAGTTACTGTGGCTGTTCTTGTGTATAAACTTGAGAATGTGATATCTTTACAGAATTAGGGCCCTGGTTTGCATGTGTCATCTTCTAAAATGCCAATGGGAATCATGCAGTCCTTGACAGGGTGATGACTGAATAATTTCTACTCTACTTATTACTTAGGCAACACATTTCAAATGATAACCTTATTGGACAACCTGACAACATGTTTTTATCATAAAATGCAAACCCAAGTTTAAGTGAAACTTTTTGATTCATTTTTAACCAAAACCTGCAGCAGCCTTCCAGCTTTGTACAAGAGTTATTTTGACCAAAAGAACCTACTCCCTCCCAAAAAAGCATAATATGAAAATATTTTGATTCCATGTCCTTAAATCACAGCTTTAATACACAAATATGTTTCCTTATGACATTTATATTATTTATATTTTAAAAGCCATCATTTAGGAATCCCATCTTTTTTTGTTTGTTTGTTTTCACATTGGGCTTGGAACAAAAAATCCAATTAATTTGCCTGGTAACTTCCTACAAAAAGTATGAACAAATAATTATAATTTTACTGGAAAGAAAAGATAAAAAGGGAGTGAAAATAACTGACCATTAGAAAAGTAATCAAAAATTAAAACAGCTGCATGTTTTGTAAAGCTCATCACTTGACAAAGTACCTATGAAGGAATACCTAACAGGGCAAACAGATATATTTTAAAAAGCAGTAGTCATGTTCTGAATGGTACCTTTGACATTAACCCCCAAATTACAAGATTAAGTATTCCTTGACCATTTATTTTCCAGTCAAGCTTGACAGCTTAGTGGTAAAATGTAGTTTCTGAAAAAAATGAACAAACAGGAAGAAAAACACAAAATGTACCTACAAAAGCCTCACAAATAAGTGTACTTGACACTATGGGACAGTAGATGACACACATAACAGTCCATATTCTTCATGTAACCCACCTCATTGTCACTAAATTGGCTTTTAGATAAGACTTGCTTTTACAAAAAAAAATAGCTGAAGCTGAATCCAAACTGAAAAAAGGCTACAGAGTGGACAAAAGAAAGGACTTCTAAAAGTTTGCAGTCACAATGAAGATTTTTCTGGTTGATGGAGCAATTTAATTCATAGCTCTAATGTGCTCCTTGATTTCTCAGCCATCCTAAGTTTCCATTCCTTATATGCATGCACAGTCAGTAACTGGTACAGTAGTCTTTAAGAAAGGAGCTGAAATGATATCTGAGCTGAGCTGCTGAGAACTGTGCGTGCGCACGCATGTTTGAAAAGCTGTACCAATAGAGAGCATGCTTGATTTACCCTTTCCTGGGAGACCAGCCTGAGAACAGTCTAAAGACAGACAATGCATTCACAAGGCGGAACTTCTCACCATTGTTTGATAGGGAGACACCATCTTACTCTGTCTGGTATGAAAGTTGTCAAGTGACAGCAGTGTGGTATAAGTGGGAATGAAGCCATCTGTCCTTAAGAAACACAGATCTCTCAGGTTTACCAAAACCTGGAGGTAAAAGTAAATGCAGAATTTTCCCAACTCAAATGTTCTCTTGATTTTCATTCTTTTTACGCAAACAGCAAACCCAGTGAAACCCGAATGCCTTCTAACTATATACCTTCAGTTCACATTTATCCCCATATTCCTCGATTCCCTTGATAGTTCCAGCTCAGTACTACTGCACTTACTGGTTTAAAACTGGTGCAGCAAAGCAGTAAATCAGAGCCAAAGGTTTAATTTAAAATTCTGTGTTGATCCAGCTTTAAGAGCCCATGCTTCATCAATTGGGGCATAGATTAGAACAAAAAAGTCCATTCACCTATTCACCTTCCTATCCTTTGAGTTATCTCTAGTAGCCTACAATGAGTCAAAAGTGTAACTGTAACTCACACTGACATACCCAGATGAGCTTGCAGCTTGCTTTGATATGCCCATGTGTGATGCAGTCGCACATTTGGACAGCTAATCTTTATCTCTAGGAAGGAAAGTGTTAAATCTGAAATTCTCTTGGCATAAAAGGGATATTGAGATGAAAGAATAATCAATCTTTCATAAATAATATACATGGGTGGATACATTATATATTCAAAGCTACAGTCAAATGGTCGGGGAGAATGATAATTTATTCTGTTGAATTTCTTCAGAATGAATCCTGGAACAGATCAAACAAAAAAGTTATAAAATAGGAATTACAGGTAATGAAGGGCTCCTTGTTGCACAGGAGATCTGCTAGCTCTTATACATAATTAAAATATATGAGGTCAGGGGTAAGCTTAAAGGTGATTATGTCAGGAATCATTTTGCTATTCTTTTATTAAACAATACTAGACCTATATTTATTTTACCAATACATATATATACAATATGAAATGACTGGGATTGAAATGCATATTTTAAATTAACATGTTTTGATTAAACACAGAAGCAGCAAAATAATATTTGTACCTTGCACCTGTAGCAGGCTTGTTCTAGATATCTAAATTATCTGCCTTATTGCAATTTTATTCCAGGGAGTAGCATTTCCGGTAGTAACCTTTTGGGGAATGTTGTGACAGATACCACTGAATTTTCTTTTTTTGCAAAGTATTTTAGCCACTGTACCTTGATCTGCTGAGAATGTGATTAAGCAATGGCTGCTTAGCTGAATAGCACTCACTACACTTAAAACATCTACTCTGTATATCTTTTGCTATGGATGCTCTTACTTGAGTATCCATTATAACATGTCATGTATGATAACTATGATGTGGTACATGTCTGTACCACAAAAACTACATAAACCAACATACATACATCTTCATTTTTACATATAATATTCTAAGTAATATATAGCTCTGAGCTACAGGCATGCTCATGGTCTGGTAAACATGCACGTGTTACCTGCCAAAATGAAAGCATGAACTTATGTTTCTTTTTACAATACCTGTTCATCTCCTTTGGAAGTAACTAGTAAATGGCTCAGAAGTTTTGATGGGGAACCCTGACAGATGGAGATGGGTAACTGGACAGTCACCGCTGACAGTATAAGTTCAATTTCCTTGGGAAAGCAAAAGGAAAAGACAAAAAAATCCAGGTAACACTGGAAGAAACTTTAAAAATACATATATGGGGGAATTCCACTTTTGTTTTTATCAAAATGGTGAAAACAAAAGGTCTTGAAAAAGCTAGGATCTACAAAAGACAGAAATAGGAAAGAAGCTAGGAAGGCTGGATGATAGGAGATGGACAAAAGAGAAAGAGGGCAACCTGAGGTAACATCCTCTTATGAATAGTAACTGTCAGGGAAACGCAGAGATCACGGTGTGAAAGTTGTACAGACAGAGGCATAAACCCTGACAACCCTTATCCTGTGGCAGATGTTCAACTGCATTTGAGAGAATAGTGCTGTGATGATTTGTCCCATTCAATTTCTAAGAGAAAACAAAAGGAATAAAAAAGTTGCTAATATGCCTCCTCTTACGCTTTCAACCCAGATTATAGTCTCTTCAAAGACTACTTCACACTTAGTTTTCCAAATAGTTTTAAAGGAAATATATAAACTGAATTTTTAGGATTTTTATGCTTCTGCGTGACAGACTGTCAGTAGCAAATTCAAGAAGGGTTTTGTCTTTGTTTTCGGGTTCTTTTTTTCTTGGCATTCACTCAGGAAAGCATAAACAATTCTCTTTGTACTGGCCACATATGGGGTGCTTTTCTGGGGGAGAAAAAAAACACCACATCCAGGGAGATAAGGACCTCTTGGATCCCTTTCCAGCATAAAAAAAATAAAATCAGAAAGGTCATCTGTGAGATAGTAACCACCGCTTCCAGGTTTACCTTTGCATTGAATTAAATTTCATATACAAATATTTTATACTTAGATACAAATTAGGGGAAGAACCTGTCTGCATTTCAGATCTGGGTCATGTTCTTTTGAGAGTCAACTGCTTCTGTGCGAACAAAGAGAAGGCAAAGGAACACAGGTGGCTGCACCTTTGGAGGCCTTTAAATTATTCCTGAAGTTTTTGGTGTTTCTTGAGTTCTGATGGGAAAGTATTGACTTCCAGCATACTGTCAGAGTCAGTTCAGAGAAACAAACCAGGAGCAGAGTAATGGACATGTATATCAATTGAGCAAACGTATAAGGTAATGAAAGTGTAAGGAATGTCAATGAAAGAGATAAATGTTACTGTTTATTCATAACTGCAACAATGTCGTGAAAAAGATTCTACAGTGCTCAATGACCTATCCATTAATGGGACCGTTCACACTATAAAAGTATTTCATAGATCAAATTAAAAACTGAATAGAACATTGCATATTTCATGAGGTAAATAATCACATCAATAAAGTTTCCATTCAAAGAAACAAGAATACCACAGTCTCTCATATGGGCGTTTGGTTAGTAAGACTGTAGTTGTAATCCCAGGCCGTGTTTTGTTACATAGCCTGTGAAACACTGGAATTACAGGGAATTCATAGTACAAAACCCAAATGCCGTGGTGTCAGATAAGTAGTAACAGAGAACGAGGAGAAAGACTACAGACAGCATATCCTTGACATATACTCTGAGTAGAAATGTTTCCAAATGTTTTAAAAGATTTTCAGGAGCTGCTCTTTAAAGGTCACATTATATCGTTGCTGTTTATTTCCTCATCAGTTAATCAGGTGCTGTTTCTTTTTTTAAGGTCGCCAAATCCCAGTAATTTGAGTTTCAGATTTTTTTAAAATGTTATTAGCCAAAACAGAGTATCAGTGTTTCTTTTTTAGATCACAGATTACTAAGAAGTAGAATTAGTAGCCACTGTGCTGGCAGAAACCTACTTATCTAGGCTCTCATCTTGAAATTCATAAGCATGTATGCAATTCACATATTTGAATAAAATTATGCTTCATGGAAGACATTCAAACCCTTACTGATACAAACAAATGTCATGAGAAATTGCATGGAGGGTGTCTGGGAGGCAATTCAGAACATCTCCTAAATGCTCCTATGGCTCTCCAAAAAAAGGATTGATCTCAGAATAGAAAGAAAGACACCAATAAAACGGAAAACTACTGTATTTAGTGCTTTTCAGGCATGTTTTTGCAAAGGATCAAGATCCTCAAATCTACCAGACTTGATATCTTTACATCTTTGTAAAATTATGTCCCCTTTAAGTCACTAATCATTCTGTGCTTACTGCTTCTTTCTGAACCAAAACTCACTATCCCCAAGGTTAGAAGCTAAAGAAAAAAACCCAAACACCCCAAACCTATGCCAGATTGGCTGCTAGCACATAATATAGCGAACAGGTAAAATGTCCCCATGCACTGTCATGCCTTAAGCACAACCTCTAAGTGATCAGAGACTATCCCCTGGGCTTTGCCAAACACACAGGTTGAGCGCTGTCCTGGTTTGGGCTGGGATAGAGTTAATTTTCTTCCTAGCAGCTGGCATAGTGCTGTGGTTTGGATTCAGTGCTAGAAGAATGGTGATACCACACTGATGCTTAGTTGTTGCTGAGCAGTGCCTATACCAGTCAAGGATATTTTCAGCTTCCCCTGCTCTGCCAGGGGCACAAGGAGCTGGGAGGGGCACAGCCAGGACAGCTGACCCCAACTGGCCCAAGGGCTATTCCAGACCATATGACGTCACGATCAGTGTATAAACTGGGAAGGGGTTGCCCAGGGGACAGCGATTGCTGCTCAGGGATGGGCTCAGCATCAGCCAGCAGGTGGCAAGTGGCTGCATGACTTGTTTTTTCCCAGGTTTTGTTGGGTTTTTTTTCTCTCTCTCTCTCGTTTTCCTTTTCATGACATTTGATTATCATCATTATTTTATTCCAATTATTAAACTGTTCTTATCTCAGCCCACAAGTTTTCTTAACATTTGGTCTTCAGATTCTCTCCCCCATCCCATCAGGGCGGGGCAGAGGGTGAGCAAGCAGCTGTGTGGTGCTTGGTCGCTGGCTGCGGCTAAAGCACAACAAATGCAAAGGACAGTGAAGGTATTTGTTGAAAGTTCTGCACATGGTTTTTCTTCATCTCTCTGCCTATTATATTTTATCAAGTCAGTGATTTTACAAGTATGCTGCATCTGTAAGCAATATAAATGCTTTCCTTGTGAGCACTAAAAGTGAAGCACACATAATTACAAAGGCAGCTCTTCTATTACTTCCTACATAGAGCAAGAATTTTGATCCCATTTCTTTTTTTTTTTTAACCAAATCTCTTGAAAATGAGAATACCACCACTCAATAGAGGATTTCAAAATCTGACAGTTTAAAATAGTATTTGAAGAACAAAAAAAAAAAAAGCAACTAAGTTTGTCCATCATTTACCATAAATCCATTTAAGTTTGAAAAATCCAAGAAACTTTTCATGCTGCACTGGTTCTTCTTGTACGACACTCCCTTTATTTTGACATGTTCTGTCTTTCAGATTAATGACTACCGGCATCAAACCTCTCTAGTTTTCCAGGATTCATTTCAGAATTTACTACTTTTCTTTCACATATAATTTCTGACTTTTTCTTACTTTTATATTCCTCCTTGATTTTGATTAAATCCTAGCTTGCTAGAGATTTTTGTGAGAATTTTTCTACACCCTCTTTCAAAATAGTCTCCAGGGGTGGGAAAAGGTGTTCCAAACTATTCTTGCTTCCCCTTACTGTCTGGTTCAAATCCTGTGTCTTTCAGATTTTTATGAATTATGCTGATTCCAGGGCCTGATCCAGTTCTCAGTAACAAATGCATTTGCACTGGATTCAGAGAGAGCAAAATGCTAGTGTGACCCAATGATGCAGCCATTAGCTTAATTTGTTTGTGGCTACCATGGTGTTACTCCCCATTTATTCCTAATTTACATCACAAGAAGAGAATCAGATCCCACAAGCTGGAAACTTGACGGAAACAACCCTAGTTTATTTTGTCGCTAAATAGCTAGGACCTGATATCAGGTCAGCGTAGAACACTTATGAATTCTGAGACTTCCCTAGCTCTGCTGCTACTTTCCCCCATTGGCTTCTACCATGTCTCCACACATTTATCAAATTGTTTTTTCCACTCGCCAAACTGGCAGGTAAAACTATGACACCTAATAGGAACCGTAGCAATGAAAGACTTCCTTCATGCATTTTTTTTCTCCCTAGGTTCACCTGTAGAGGCATTGAAATGGTCCCAGATACAAGGCTACAAGATTTCAAATGCCAAACTGACAACAGTCATACTCCCAATGATTGCTCGGCTGTAAATGCTACCCGAGAGGAACTTAAAGATGATGCTGCGTCAGTGACAGCTATAATAACTATTTTAATTAAAGAAATGCATCTTTGAAGAAAATTGATGACATTGGAGAATAAATTAAATGCATGAACTCTTGCAAGCATGAAAGGGGCCATTAAAAAGTAGGGATTAATGAGGGTATTTTTTAATTTTTGGAACATCTGTTCAATGCTAAATTTATGCAGCTTTGGAAAAGCTTTCAAAAATTCTCAGTTCCTCAGTGATGTCTCTACCACTTCTTAGTTCATATTGTCACTGGTCCTAGAAGCAAAGGAACCATAGTGATCATCTGGTTTGATCTTCTGAATCAGTAGGAGGAAACGCTGCTGTTCTACAAGGCAAGTACAAATGCTCAGATATTACAGATATGCAGGAATTCAGGAAATCTGATGTCTATGTACACAATAGCTGAGAGAGGGTTTGGTAGTCATTAAACAAATATACTCATTTTCTGATTGGTGTTTTCCTGCTAATATTTAAGAATTATTTGGAAGAATCAATGCAGTTTTTTTAATAGAATGGTAATGCAATGAGCCTTCAAGAAGCAAAATATAATTATTTACTCAGAATTATTGATTAAAAGATGGCTTCCCTTAGACCTTCCTTGTCCCACAATTTTTGAAGTTGGGTATTGAAATATATATGCTTAGTTCTTCCATTTTCTAGCCCTTGTTTTTAGGGGAAATGCATATAATCAATACTTCATGTACAGGAGTTTGAAGCCAGGAAATATTGATTGGCACTGTGTTTACAGAGAGAGATCTTCTCCTTATTTGTGCTGATTTCAAAGAGTTCCTTACATTTCTGTTGTTGTAACTCCATCTTTAGCTACTCAAATTTCTGCATATTCCTCCAGCCAAAGTGACTGAAGTAAGAGACAAGGATTTTTTAATGATTGAATATTCTTTTCCTTTGAGACATTTTCCCAATTACAATTATTGTCTAGTATTTTTGGTACATATAATAAATGTTTCATTTTAAGCATCAACATCCCAATAAGCCAAAAACTACACAAATATATAGTAGAGCTATTGCCTTCTTTAAATATTGTTTATGTTCACAATTAAGATGCAAAATTAACTAATAGAATATCATAAATCTAAAGCTATCTGTAGACATGAAGCCTGATTTTCCCATGTTTTTAGAACATGGAACCATGAGTGAATGCAAGATGCGTCTCACATTATAGCTGCAAGTCCTATTGAAACTTCCTGTATCTTGTGTATTTGAAGTATAGTTTTTGGCATATTTAAATATCCTATCAAAGAACATTCATTTTATTTGGACTCTCTGAAAATTTATCTTACCAAAAATGCCCTAGGAAGTTAAAATTATACTGAAACTATGGATCCAACCTATAGCAGTAGTTCTAACTTTTGTTGGTAATAGTTTGATAAATCATTACAAGAAACCTGTTGGCCATGAAATGTTTACTTAATTTGCACACTACATGAAATAATGCCTAGGTATCATACTGACTGCCCTGAATTTCCTTTGGGTCATTAGCTGGGAAAAAAGTCTGTCTGTTGATTCTTGATAATAATTCTTTCCTTAAGATAATTAGTTATTTTTCTTCAATTAAAACTGAGGAAATAAAGAATAGAACATTTACTTCAGTTAGAATTTAGTGAAATTCATTCCATGATAATAATTACTCCCCAAAGGGAAAGTAGCTCATTTATAGTGTACATACACAATTATTCTTCCCATTTGGCCACTTCACATAAATTGAATTCAGCGATATTATTCCCTCCCTCATCAAGGTAACTTTGACACAGGGCTGCTGGAGTGCTCACTGACTTTCAAGGAAGTTTATCTCTTTGCACACTTGTGAACAGCACAAATTCTTGACTCTTGGATGCTGCTTCTGTAGGACTTTGCATTATCTTCAGCAACCAGAATTACCCAGCTCTTGGCTCCTGTTTGATACAGCACATCAAACAATAGATGTCTACTGGACACTTAAGGAGATGCTGATGATTTTCATCTCAGTGAGACCTGCTTTTGTTTTTTCAATCATGAATGAATAGAAGCTTGTGAATCTCATCTCAAACAGCAACAGCATTAAAATGAAATTAGTGACAAAGGTAGGCTGCAAACATCACATGGAAAGACTTGGGTTAAATATAAGTTACATTCAAAATGTAAGGCCTCCATTAAGCCCTTTTGGAAGTTCAGAAGGCCTGTAAATGTGAATCTCAACCCATGAGATAAGCTGTTTTGTTCAGTGTCTTCTCACGTACTAAAATGTTCTGATTTTTTTTTTTTTTTTGTTTTTACATCATAATCAATATGCTTTTCTCTCTTTTGGACATTCAAATTTCTTGGAATTTGAAGTTCAACAGTGCTCCCAGTGCAGGACCAAGAAGAATTTATCCACTGGCTTAGCATGTCTCACTAGTTTGGCCTATCATTCCTCATTTGACTCTAATCTGTACAATTCACAGAAGCTAAGTTGGATTCAAAACTGCCTGGGCCACATTTATTTGAGCCTGATCTTGCAGTCACCTAGAGATCTTCAATCTCAAAAAAAAAAATTAATTCATGGAGATAAACAAATGTCACATTTTCACCATCTTCTGCAGTAAGTACAAAGTTCTGATTTTTCTGATAGCAAGAAATGTGAAAACACACTCGCAAGACAGTAGTTACATCACTCAAAGGTGCTCACGTATTGCTTTGAAACCCAATAGACTAGTATAGAATAAGTCTGATATATACCTTTAATAGATCAGTTGCCAGCATGACTATAGCTTGGGGGCTTGTTACATTAACGACAACAGAGATATTAGGCTTGAGGCGTATTTCGTTCTGTGGCTCCAATCTAAAGGTTTTATGTTTTTTTCATCTCCTTATATCCAAAGTATTGAATCGAGTTTGAGTTCTAAGCTCCAATCCACTGCCCTCTATAAACTCCCTACTACCATTCACTTAGTTTTACATTTTATTGTTTCTCTCAACATAATTTATACACGCATGTGCACACTTAGGCACATAAAACAGTGTTTAAAAGTAGCATTTACAGAGTTTTATGGCAATTCAAAGCAGGCTAATAATGAATTCAGCCATCTTTGGGCAGGAAGCACTGCCAGCCACAAAGTTTTTATGTGACTATCTTTGCTGCTTCAAGATAACTAGAAGGCATTTTTTAGCTAAATGATTCTGTGGTGCTCTCATTGATGATGTATAACTCCATTTACAGTTGTAATCTGGGTAACAAAATGAATAATCCATCATTGTACTATGAATAGTAAATTAACCCACATAAAAGTGTTGAACATCCAATCAGAATCATTAAGTAACCAGAAGACTAAGATTGGTGAGGACACATTGGAAGCAATTATAACTAATGAATACATTAACTTCAGGCATAAGAACAGCATGGCTGATATTCTAGTCCATCAAAACAAAATTAGATTGGGAGTGAGCAGACACAATATGGAACAGTCTCTGAAAATAAACAATTATCCATGAATATAATTATTTTGAAGAGAAAGCTTCCTAGCAATGATACATATTACATCACAGAAGACCTGGTGGATTCACTGAAGGTGGTGCTGTGTTAAACAGAATAAAGACAAGCACTAAATACGATGCAACAAGCAAACACATCAGCATCACAAGGGGTGGGGGAAGAAGGAAAGACAAAATAAGTTACAAATACTTTCCCATATAATCCCAAAATTTTTAATTAACTGCTGTGAAGTTCATGGACTATGCATTATAATAATTACATTAGTTAATATGCAATGTAATAATACAGTAGCATACTGATTAAAAAGTCCTCGCAGGGTCAATCTGGTTGCCAAATCCCAAAATATTTAAATGCTTTTGTTTGTACACCTAGTATATTGTGGAAGAGGATCACTGAGCTTATATTAAAACCCAAAGTTAATCCACTCAAGCTTAAACCTTTTACATGTACATTGTCGCTTTGCTGTCCTACAAAAAATGCTTCTGATTATACCAACATCTACCTATTCACCAAGTCTCCTACTACAGTCTAGAGTCCACTGGTGTAACTACTTTCTTTCTGTGAGAAACAAAGTAAAATCATCTTTGGGTTTGCATATGTAGCTTTTCTACTTATTCCCATATATTGTGAAATCCCTGCATACCAGAGCAGGTAATGTTTTTTTGCATCCATGATGCTGCAATATTAATTGACAACCTTAAGTAAGCTCCAAATCCGATTCAACTGTTGTGCCACAATTCCCTGGCAGACCTCTCTTCATCTGACTGCACTCTGCAGGCTGTGTAGGGTTGAAACAGTTATCCAAGCATTGCATTAAATAACTCATCCCTCCATCCAATTAGATGTCTGTCCCTTCCACACAAGTGGAACTTCCACACAACTGCAGGCAACAGTTTGTTTACATTAAAATAACAAGATTATGTTTTTAAGTCGTTTTATAATAACAATGTCCAGTTTTCCAGCATTTAAAAAATGAGACATTGTTTACTTTTTATTATCCTAGCCACTATAAAACACATCTCAAAGTTGGAACAAACTCAGGGCAAGAATTAAAGCATAAGCTTCCCCTGGAAGAGACACAGACTGTATCTTCATACTTAAAACAACCCAGCTATGAATTAATTTAGCTCCATTTTTAAGTAGTTTACAGTTCTAGTAGGTGCTGAAAATTAGACATTAAGACATGTGCATTAGGCATTCACAGCAAATTCTGGAGCCACGTTATTTTCATCACAAAAATAAATGTCCAGCAGTATGAAAGCTGGAAGTGGAATCAGTGACTACTTCCAGAAATTTGGACTGAAGTCACTGATGCTGTGTTATGCATTAATGGTAGCTTGTTTCCAGTCTCTAGCTCTTTCAGAATCAAAGAAACTCACCCACACTCAAATACCAGATTTTTGAAAGTTTTAGAATTTTGCAGCCCTCAGTCACGAATCTACTCATGCAGCCAGATCTTCTAAAAGATCTAGCTTGTATATAGTGCTTAAATAAAATGGGAAGTTTTTCAGAAATGATTGTCATCTGATGCTTTACATCTTATTGTGAATGGCCATAAACTATTCAGCTGCAAAATGCTGTATACTATAGCAGTATTATTTCTTTTGCAAGGCTTATTTTTTCTGAATTCCAAATGAGCTTTACATAAGAGCCAAGCTGGAATTACCTTAATTAAGAATAACAGTGAAAGATTGATTTTACTTAGCTGAAATAACTTGACAACGTCTTCCTTGTAACTGGTTACCTGTCAGTTTTTAATGGGCTGGTAATTACTCATTTTATCTTAAGGCAAACAGTACTAATAAAGTTTTAAAAACATTGTTACTGCAGAGATATTTTTTTTATGTGGGCCTAATACACAAGTAATTATGTCATAAAACTGGAAAAAACCTCTCAACTTGATACATTAGCTTATTCTGGTTTTGACAATATGATTAAAATTGCTATGAATCTTTCTCCCCCAACAATTTACTCCAAAGTAAAAGTGCTGAGTATTGCTATTTATAACCTAAGGTTTCTGTGAACAAAAATGAACAATTTATAATATGCGAGGTGGTAAAAATGCCTAGAACAATACAGGGGAGAAAAGCATTACTGATTTGAAGAGGATTACAATGTAGCTGGAGACTTTCAGGTTACAGATCTCCTGAAGAAGCAGGCATCAAAAACCTTTGGAGTAAAGTCACAAGTCTCCTAACACTTGAATCTTCTGACTTTTTTTTTTTTTTTAATTTTATAGATGATCTCCCAAAACAAAAAAGCAGATTTAATCACAGATGTAAATAGAACTGGTTATATCAACTGGACATTCGGTTGGTATTTTGCTCCTGTGAGGCAATTTAAATTCATGTTCTAGTCCCTTCTACCTGGTTGTTTGACTCTATATTTTGACTTCCAGTTTTAGCGATTACAAAAAAACAAAAAAACCCAACCAATGAAACCAAACTTTTCTACCACAGCAAACTGGAAAACTGACACAAAGCACTTTTCACTTTGTGCATCAATCCAGATATGAAGCAGGAAGAACATACCATAGTTTTTATACATATATATGTCAGCTTGTACAACTATCACAAAAATCTTGTAAATGTTGTAGATCTGATATGGAGGTCACTGACAGGATGAATGCAAGACACTAAGCTGTCATTTTTATAGTTGCTTTTCTATTCATTATCGTGCTTTAAAATTGACAAGTCATTGTTTTTTTCATTTTCCAGCTATCACAAATCCTTTTTTTTATGCCTAGCCTATGCACATTTCCATTGTTTTGGATAATAAGCCTTTTCTTCCTCCCATTATTGATTAATAACTTGAAATTCCTTAGTTTTAGCAGACTATTCTTAGTATTTTTAGCTTTCCTGAAGTATGATGAACTCAATATGACAGACCCACTACTAAAGACCAATTGCTTGGGCCTTTTCTTTTCAACTCTTTCCCATCTGAAGCGAGAAAATAAAATATATTTCCTAGCAGAGATCACATCAAATTAAGAAACCCCCATTATCCCAGAAAAGGGTAAGAAAGCTCAACAGCTGAGCCCATGCATCACTCATGAACCATCCCATAGATACTAAGCAACACATTTTCTTTTGACAATCAGAATTAGTTCTGATGATGTACAAGAAGGAAGCCTTACATCATGAAGCAAGCAGAATAGTATGAATCTCCTAATATTTCCATTGCTCTGAGCCATCTTTATTACGCTAACATCTCATTTAACCAGGGCACTCTCCTTCCATTGTCTGCCTTTACAGCAGCTAATATTCTAGCCTTTAAACACCATTATTTCAAGTATACCATACATTCACTGCTTACTATAGAAAAGAGTCATTCAGGCGAAGGTCTTCGCACACCAAGGTGTGTTTACACTTTTTAAATAGTGATGAGTACAGCAGATTTCCGTAGTGAGAGAAAATATATCCACTTCAGCACTTGTATAAGCTTTGCTGATGGGTAAGAAACAAACTGTTCAAGGCTGAGCTTGACTGTTAAAGTGAAGGACATAATAGGCTGGAGCTATCCAAAGAGATAAAATGGCATCACATTTGTGAAAAGAAACTCAAAAAACCTTTCTCTTGTGAAGTGGGAATGAGGAGGAACAGGCAATGAATTTGTCTTACTTTAAAATATAGGTATCAGATACCCTTATTTTCAGCAGGGGTTGAGGCATAGGTACCAGACTTACGCAGGGACAGTAAATGCAATGAAGGAAATGAATTCTCACCTAAATTCTCATTAAGGAGATACCATTTTTTTCTGTTTAAAATAAGGAAATATTTTTTTATTTTTCCTCCTGCAAATTACATAAATACTAAAAACCCATTGGATTAGGACTACTGAGACTAACTGTTCATTTTCTTACATATTTCCTTATTTTGAAAACACAGATGAAACATCTATGTGATTAAAATATAGAACCTAGCAAAACAGAGCCATATTAAAGATTGGCTGAGTTCAGGGATACTGATTATTATTTAGTGATGTAACTCCAAAGTTCAAGCAACAAGATTGGCCCCACTGTAGTTGACATAAAATATATATGTATATTTTAAATATTTTTACCACCTGCCACCGCTAGCTGAACCAGATGCTTTCTCCAAACAGAAGCCTGACTGCTACACTGGAATACAAGAGAAACACTTCATATACCCTTGCTTGCCATAGGTCACTATGGAAAGAGTTAGTCACTAGTAGGTCCTTTATACTTTCCTAACACTGCTCATTAGCTTCATGTGCACATGCAACAATTCCCAGGAGTAGGTCTACTAAGCCTATTCTATGTGGAGAAAAGCATCGTTTCACCTTAATTTAAGGGCAAACACATCTTATTTTTATTCCTTTCAATCCTAGAGTGGTGGTGATGTTTTCAGACCTGGGATTTTGATATTTTTGCACAAAATCAGCCATCTAATACACCATGCAAATCCGCCTTGAGGAATTATGGGGTGGACCATCGTTATCTTTTGCATAAGTAACAGACTAAAGCTTCTCACTATGTAGAAAAGACGGTAGCAGCAGTTAACATTTATCTCTAAACCTTTGCAGGAAAACATACTGTTTATCATTTGAGATTTCTTGTAACCACAGGATAATGTAAACGGGGTAAGTTTTGCAGCTGGAATTTACTTATCTCTTCCTATTGTAAAGAAAAATATTTGATGGCAATCTTACGTAGACCTTCAGAAAATCTGAGATAATTTGTTTTAAAAATCTCCAATCTTCTCAGTTTTAAATACTTTAAACTCACACCCATCCCTTTTAAGTATGTAATTATGATGAGTTTTTGCCATGCTTTCAGTAGAACACATTTTAACTCAATTTATTTCTTCTTCAAAAGCAAATGCAACTTCACAGTTCTGGTTCTCATATAGTTCTATAAAACAAATAATGATAGGGTTTCTCAAAGGCTCCTCTCATATATGAATTAGGCACTGAAAACCTTCGCAAAAGGCTCACCCCACTGCAGGCTGCTTACACAAAGATCTGTGTAAAATCATATCTTTACTTCAGCACATTTGAGATATATGATTGCATGCTTCACTAAAAGACAACCATTCCAAATCCTTTTGAAGTCAATTACAAGACTTTCATAGGTTTTAGTGAAATCTAGTTCATCTAGCCCTAAATATCATGTCCATGCTGTTTTGGATTGTGCTGTAGGAACACTTCGGTTGAAGCTGCATTGATGTCAGTGACAATTCTTAATTTTTCATGATTTAACTGACCCATTTTCAGCTGAGAGGAATTCACTTAGACAAATCACAGCACAAACTGTACAGCCCTATTTATGTATCATTTTGAAAGATTTCTGTGACCTAGCACAATTAAAAAGTTGCCACTTGCCGAACATCATGTAAATGTTCTACTTGGAAGGCTGATTTGAAATACACTTGACTCTGGCTGTAGAAAATAAAATGAAAATGTCTAAATAGAAATAGCTCTGTGTCTACATTTTATTGCAATCAGCCAGAAACAAACAAGTGAAAAACATATTTGTCTTTTCTATACTCCTAATCATAAGCCAGCCTTCATTTGAAGCCTATACTTAACCTTTTTGTATTATTGCAATTTGCTGAAAATCAGAAACATTGAAACATGAAATTGAGCTTAAAAATGTTCTTGCTTATCTGAAAGGAAATGCATCATGCAGCATCAGACATTTCATTATAGTAATATTTTTCTTCTCTCTTTTTCTCTTTGGATCTTTGCCCTTCTGTAATTATACAACATTAATTTCTCCTCAAACAAAAAGCCAGATGTTTGCAGGCTCTGATCTCAGACTGATTTCCTGCTAAAAGCATCAAGTCCAGCATTAACTGCTAATGGGTGTCTCCCTTCCATTAACCCGGATACAGGTAGCACTCCCAGAAGGAGCTGTCAGCATCCAGTTGAATCATATTTTCTAGGGAGACATCAACCATTAGACCATGGTCAGGGTCTAGACACATTCTCAAATAAATACCAAATACATACTCAGATAAGATTTGGGGGTTGGTTTTGTTTTTTATTGAGTTTGGGGTGGTTGTTTTTTTGGGTTTTTTTGTTCAGTTGGTTTTTTTTGTTACAAACCAATTCAGGAATAGCTAAAAGGCTGTTTCTGTGAATTGGTTAGTTTAATTTTCTTATTACTATAAAAGCTAATTTGTAAAAATTGTTTTTTCAGTACTGCAGTGGTGTGGAGGGTTCAATCAGAACCATTCAGATTTTGAATAATTCTCTCCTGCAATCTTTATGGTCTACACTTGTGTATGAGTCTCACCATTAAGATTCAAAGTGCATTTATCTCAGTTTCTTCCACTGAAATGTTTCTTACATTCAAATCCCTGTCTGAATCTATGCCTTGAATCCAGATTTCTGGTATACATCTCATAACTTAGTTCTTCCTCCATGTAGCCACAAAATTTTCAAAGACCATTTTCTTTGCCCTAAAAATGGGGAAAATTCACATAATGAGGGAGATGATGTTTTCTGCTGTAACATACCAGTGCACTTCTCAGCACTTCTGCTTCCCATAACAATGTTCCAAGTATTATTTTGGCTGCTACCAACATTACTCCAGGCACATTAAGGGATTTGTAGGAATATACTGTGATGATGTCACCATACAGTTATGCAGGTAAATGGTACAGCTGACATCATTTCCATGGATTTTTATGTAAGCTGTGTTTTTCAGAAAGGATTCCCCAACAGTCTGATTTAGTGGATAGTACTCAAAATCTATACAGTGGAAGAGAATCCAAGAGTGATTTCCATATGTACAGAAAGTCTGCTGTCATTAGTGCTAAACTTGCCAGCGGCAAAACAGTACAGCCAACTCCAATTTTAGTGATCTTGAAATTCCTGAATGAATTGTTATCAAAACCTGAAAATCTGAAAGCAGAAAGTATTTGTATATGCTGATTTAGGGGAAAACTTCAGCAATCTGCCTGAATAACTAGATGAATCTGAAGTCATTATAAAAATCTGAATATAAAATATTGATCAAGACTTACTGCCTAAAAATATTGATCTTGTCCAGGCCAATCACATGCTGATATAATAATGCTTATTATGTTAATTAGGATTGTACTGTATCCTGTTCTATTGTTTTACACTTGGGCTTTTGGTTTACGTTTTACACATGGCAATTAGACCACCTCTTCCAGTGCTCACTAAAAAGTTGTTTGTACCTTCTTCTGGGAACCTTACCCGGGAGGTTTAGTAAGGCCTTTCCTGATTAATTTAATAACTCCCCAGGCATGAAATCAGTGTCCTGATGAAGACACTGGAGTGAGATTAGATCTAGTCATTGTACTCTCTGAAGTGCTGTCCTCCAAGGCTGTCTCAGAGACAGAATACCACTTGTCTATATAACCTGCCTGTAGGAGCACTGGAAGGTGATTCTAGAGCTATGCTGTTGATATCCTATAGAGGAGCCTCAAGTGCATCTGACATTTGGTCCATTTTTTCAGACATATTTATGTGTTCTGAGTTGCCATTTACTCCATCTTCCCTTTCCAGGAAGGGTCAATAGAACAAACCTTGCAGATGTCCTAGCATCCTCAAAAGGAGTCTGATATAAGCTGACTTGTGGGCAAGAGGTCACTCATAGACTATCAAAGGATAAAATGGATGCCTAGGACCAAGCCCAAATACCATACTCAAATATTAACTGACCAAGCAGGCATAGCACGAATGTAGGCAATAACTCTCAAATAGGAGCTAGACTTTTCTACCAAACCTGAAGAAAAGTTCATTTTACTTCTGTATTTTTTCCATACCTATTAAAAAACAGACTTTAATTTAAAAAGGGGGAAATGACAGTTCTTCTATCCATTTTCTAGCTAGCCTTTCCAGGAATTAAAAAAAAAAAAAATAATCACATTTATCTACTGATCTATTTCTGGAAGATGTGATGTATGAAACACCATGTTAATAAGACAGGCTTTGTTAATGGCAGCTTTTTAATGATCTTCCAAGAGGCTGTTTCTGCTGTAGTGGAATGTATAAATACAAAGGAATGCATCAGCAATAACAGAAACATAAGGAAACACTTAAAATTAAATTGTGTTGGATCAAGAGTAGACTAGTGCTTCTATTCCCTTTGGATACATTTGTAACATTTAATCTAATCATCATTCAGCAGTAGATACAATTCCAGTCTACATCAAAGCAACTAAAATACTGCTTTGATGGTTTAATAGTAGCTGGCAGTGTAATGACAGGTGGCCACAACCACAACCTAATTTGAAACAAGCTGCAATGCTGGTTGAAGACATGTAACTCTGAATTCTGTGAAGCGTATTTCTTTGAATGAAGTGAGAAATTCAATTGGGACCAGACTACAGTAAATTGCAAGTACTGTGCTTGATATACCTTCCCCATTGACACTGCCTTTAGCTGCTGCTTCAGTGAGTGTATTATTCAACAGCAGCAATAATATTGCAGCTTGTTTAGAACTCATTTTGTGTTAATTCAAGAGGATGAATGAAAACTGTCATTGTAAGAATTCTACAAGACATAACACAATTGCATTAGCAACTGGGTATGGGCTCTTGAGAAACTGAATTAGGATAAACACAGTGCCATCAGCTGCAATGGTGTGACTTTCATTGCCATGCCCTCATCACTGGACACACTGGATTTTCCTTACTGGACAGGAAAAATCACAAGCATTCACTTTAATGAGAAATAATGAAAATACTTTTTCTGCAGTTACTTTTTATTAGTAGTCTACTTTTGGAAATACATCTTTAGAAGAGTCTGTTACCAGAACTGTAAGAATGCCAAAACAGGAAAAGATTAATTACATGAGCTAGAAGTTAAAATTACAAGGTGCAACAAAAATTGCTCATCTGCTCCAAAGTTTCACAGTAGATGAGACTTTCAAAATATTATGGGTTTGTTATGTAAGGAAATACCCAGGTTTTTTTGCATGCAGTTACACACTTTAGAAATAGTATACACTGCTTCTAAGCTTAATTGCAATGATGACAAAAAGGATCATTTGGTTGTAAAGGCATTACGCATATATTCAGAGGGCCAGAATTTAACACTCTGCTATGCAAGAGAGGCTCTGAAGTTGCAAGAGGTCTTGCACATTTCTCTGCCTTAACTTTGTAATACAGAGACAGTCCTCTGCATCTCAGATTCCACAATAGCAGCAGCTACAGAACCACAATCAGGAGGTTAGAGGCAATGAAAAAAGGTGTGATTTTTGCAGGGCTAGTTAAGCTAACTGAGGGGTCTGGAACACAAGTCATACGAGGAGCGGCTGAGGGAACTGGGGTTGTTTAGTCTGGAGAAGAGGAGGCTGAGGGGAGACCTGATCGCCCTCTACAACTACCTGAGAGGAGGCTGTAGTGAGGTGGGGGTCGGCCTCTTCTCCCTGGTAACAGACGATAGGACGAGGGGGAATGGCTTGAAGCTGCGCCAGGGCAGGTTTAGGCTAGACATTAGGAAAAACTTCTTCACCGATAGGGTTGTCAGGCTCTGGAATGGGCTGCCCAGGGAGGTGGTGGAGTCCCCATCCCTGGAGGTATTTAAAAGAAGGATAGATGAGGTGCTTAGGGACAGGGTTTAGTGGTGGGATGGCAGTGCTAGGTTAACGGTTGGACTCGATGATCTTAAAGGTCTTTTCCAACCAAAGTGATTCTACGATTCTAACCACCTTTGTCGTGTAATCCAACAGGCTATGCAAAGCATGTATCTCAAATGTGGCTGGAATGGAGAAGTGGGTGAAGGCATGCCCCGCCACAATCCAGCCCTTCTGATTATACTTGCACAAAACCAGACTTTTGCATAACTTTCCACAACCTGTCTGTAAAACCTTAGTGCAACACTAAGAGCAGCAGCATTTTTATTAGGAAGAGCTATTCCCCCATCACTAATAGCAGCAAAATATATTTACCCTTCAAAATATTATCTGTATGGCATTAAAACATAACTGCTTTGAAATTCAGTAGGTTTCTTCAGGGAAATAGTGTAAAACATAACAGATTAAAAGGCCCTTTCATGAAGCAATGAATTAGAGCTACTTGTTATCAAAATTCAGTGAACATTCATGTAGCAGAGAAAAAAATTTGCAAAGATTAATTGGTAGAGACAAAATTTGCTCTAATAAAAATCCTGTAAACTGAAGTGAATCAGAATTGATTTCCTACATATGTTTTATCCAAAGGTTTGTAAAAATAATAAAAAATTTTGGGGGTTTTTTTTTTTTAAGAAAAATAACGCCCAGCAATACATTGATAATTACTATAGAAAGTCTTGATACTGGAATAAAGATCAAACTTCAGTAAATGAGTTGTCTCTAAAGCTGTTATATAAATAGGTAAATATTCTCTGCCCTTCTTAAGTTCCTAACTTCCTACAGTTTTGTGCAAATAGTGACAAAATAGACAACTTATGAGGTCAAAGATCTTCAGATTTTTACTGTGTAACATACTTCATAAAGCCCTCCTCTTCATCAAATATTTTTGCATTGTAGTGGTTAAGAGTTTTGCCGTGGAGGCCCCCCAAAAAATGCACTATGTATTTTTCCTTTAGTTTGATTTTGAAATTGTGTGTTTTGACACTTCAGAGAAAAAGGTATGGACCGGTCAATATAATTACATACACTGGAAACAGTTCAATGTGTTTTACTTTAAAATATACTTTGTTTTGAAACCTATATTGTCCTTTGCATTGCTGCAAAACACAGATCACCTTGTAAGTAACATTTTAAAATAAGTTTATTGTACTGTGCTATATAATACTAAGAAAGGGTAATAATGGATTTGGATTTATTTCAAACTCTCTAAAACCCCAATAAAAGACAAAGTGCACACAACAGAGAAGGCATTATTGTGCTATAAATTACATTGCTTTCAAGCTCAGGAGTTTGTGACTAATTAAGAAAGCTTTAGAAATGTAGAAAGGCCAATAACATTGCACAGGATTTTAGGGGATCAATTTTGCTTTTTTGTGCACAGTTTCAAGTTGTGAGCAATTAACGATCTCACTCTTCCAAGAAGCCTTCTAGATCACTTGGGAATGCTGTTATTCAACTGCTATTTTAGAGAAAACACTGTGTACCTTTCTAACCCACAGCTGGAGGACTGTACAATGCTTTGGCTGATCCTCACCTAGAAATCCTTCCCACCAGCTCCCAATGGCCGTTTTTAATTTTGGTTCTGAAGAACTGGAGGACAGTAATAAACTGACTTATCCCAACAATGAAAAAAGAGGAAGCACAAGTTAAAATGAGAAAAACAACTATTAGGGTCTAGTTAGGTAGGTACCACACCTCGGAAAGTTTTGAAATTGGCAAGTTTCAAAAGTCTTCAGGAAGATAATGTACCATAAATCTGTACCATGTTTTAAAAGAAGTTTCAGGGTTTCTCCCTCAATCACTATAAACATCTACTACGTTTGTTCATCAGCAATGGAAACACTGAAGTACTTGTTTCTAGTAGCACTGCTTTCTCCCAGAGGACAGAAGTCCATATGTTGTGTAACTTTTCACGGAGTTAAGCTGTGCCACCACACAAATGTGTGTGTGTAACAATGTCCTGACATTTTCATTTAAAGCTAAAGCAGAAGAAAACAAAGGCTTTTATAATAATCTATAATCTGGTCCCACTAATATACAAGTTGTACCATCCTCCCGCAGCTGGTAACATGATCATCCCAACATATAAACTTTTTCCATACAATTAGAATCATAGAATTGTTTAGGTTGGAAAAGGCCTTTAAGATCATCAAGTCCAACCATTAACCTAACACTGCCACCCCACCACTAAACTATGTCCCTAAGCAGAATTGGAATGAAAGCTCTACAGAGAAACCCACAATTTTGCAATCCCAGCTATCAAAAGAATTTCATCACATGCAACAGAGATCTTTAAACACATGACAATCTTTCATTCTGTTTTGTGCTGCTTTATGCTAAAGTTAAGAGTGCCATCATAGAACTTTGGAAATCTCTGGCTTCAGCTAAACTCTGGAGTACAGGGTGAATGTTCAAGCCACATTTTTGTACCTTTTAAACTGTTTTACTGAAGAACACTCCCAACTAAAGGTGAACCACAAGGATTCTAAAAAGAATTGGAAAAGTTTGTTACTTAAAATGATCAATTTAAATAAAGCAGTTTTCTAAAGCCTTTTTCTTCTACTATATAGACATAATTAACTATAATACTGTCATGTGCCCTCATTTTCAACCTGGGAACCATAACCCAGATCCTAACCCATTATCTTCTTAGAAAACTTATAACAGAGAACCTGTTCTTAAGTGAAGGTATGTACTCAATTCTTTACATACCTGTCAGGAAATTATGATTTAAAATTTACATCCTCACATTACTGGCAGGTACTTAATACAAATCTTACACTCCATAGAAAAGCACCCCAAAACAAAACCCAAAGACCCTGAACATTCGTAATATTTTCTTCACTTAGTTTTTATGAGCACTTAGCAGGTTACCCTTTGTTTTGATTTCTTTCCTGAAGTCTAATTATTCCATATGTCCTTTCATATTTTGTCTGATTTGCAATTGTATTTCTCATTATAATTTTGTGAGGATATGCTGCTATTTCCTCTGGTTTCATTCTCTCTTTTATGTTGTGCTTGTACAAAATTAATTACATTGTACCTTCAAGCATAATTTTAACAGTGTCTCCATTGCACTGTGTCTGCCTTTAATTAATGCTCTTCTAATGTAGGTTTTAGAGCCAAATGGTGCAATATTCTGCATCAAAGAAACAAAAGATCTAACAAAGCTGAAATGAAAGAATCAGACAAAGCAGCAGACTGTATTCTCATTTGAAAAATGTCACTTCAATTTTATTTTAGATAGGAGAACCAAAGAAGATTGTTTCTACTTTTTCCTCATTCATCACCAAGTTTTGTGGTAAGGCTCACTCCAAACTGGAGTAAATCTGTAATTTATGAAATGAGATTAATTTCTCAGTTGTTTGCCTGTCCATTATAACTTCCTAATCCACATGCCTCTGGTAGGATTTTTTTTTTTTCTTAAAGACCTGGCAAGTCATGAAGCTCCCCTATCAAACACAATATTCATGCACTCACAAAAACCATTGGGGCAGATAAGACTCGAGTTCTCTCTTAGTTGTCTATTCAAAGGAGCGATGGGAAAGGAATATTCCATGGATTGGCCCATTTGCACATTTTTTGAAATGCATAGTGTTCTCTAACCATTGATCTAATACATATTCAGCCAGGAACTTAAGCCTACCACAGAGGTATATAATCATAGTTATACAGGACTCTGGATATTTTAGACTCATTCAGATCTTTGGGTTTCAGGGACTTCAAAGTGAAGCCTTGGGTGTTTCCTATTTCTATTAGGCAGAAAATGGTTTTTACTGAGGTCAGGAGTTTTCTTGTCACATTAAGTTTCCAAAAATCATTTTCAACATATACCAAGCATGAACAAAAGTGAGCTTTTACAACTTTCTGATCAGTAAAAACCAATTTGTCAGCTGTATACAGCTTTTTGCTTAAGTGAAGTCATGTAAGTACCAAGATCTAAGCTGCCCTTTCAGTTAGTTATTCATAGAGGTGACAATGGGATTGGTTAAAAATAAGTATTTTTCACAGTTGCAGAACCTACTGAGCAACAGCACTTGTATACATCATATTAACTTTATTATGCACAAAGGCAGCACATGGCTTTCAATATGACCATTTTCTGGGCCGTAATAAACAGAATATTGGTGAAGGAGATCATTAAAGGTAATTAAAACATTAGGGATTTAGCTTTTAGTTTTGTTGGATGGAGGCACTCAGTTTTAAAACAAAAGTCAGTTTCAGTTTTGGTCTTCTGATTTGCATTTTTGATATAAAGGGGTCAAATTAAAATTATTTTCATTTAAAAAGGAGGGGGTTGTCTGACAATTATTGTAATGGAATATATTTTTAATGGGGACAAAGCCTGTCCTGGGATTCACATGAATGGCTATCACCGACTTTGATCAGCACTACATGCACACATCAAAAGACATAACTCATTCTAAATCACTTTTGCTCATTGTTTGATAAGCGTTAGTCAGTTGAATAAGTTTGCACACTGCAATCACCTGCCTGCATTGATCTGAATTATGCAGAAGTCACTTGAAACATAAGTTGCTGGGTTTTTATTTGTTTAATTTTATGAAGAAAAGCAAGCTTTGAAGCACTGTATATAGAAAAGAATCAAATAAGCTTTGTAAGAGGTAAAGGAAACAAAACTAGGCGGGTCGTATTTAGAGCCTAGCAAACTTGACAATGTCTCTTTAAGGTGAAGGAATAATACAGTTAGTCAAAGTTCTACCTTTCATGATCTTATAATGTCAAGAGAACAGTATTTCAAAGCATGACATTACACAGGCTCAGCCTTTTCAAGAACACAAAAACTTTGATTTCAGAAACAAATGAAAGGAAAAATGTGACTGTGAAACAAAGCATTCCACACGTATATTTTTAGTGCCATGTGTTCAGACTAAAGGGCCATATGCCCTCACATTAGTTAATGCGGGAAAAAAGTATTTCCAAATCACCTTTGAAATTTCAGTTCTTAGATAGTAAATTTGAAACTGGCCAGTAGGCAGGGGCCAGAACCACATTTTGAAACATTAAATACCTTAAAACACCTTTTGTATCTCAATTTTGCTTTCATCCCCGAATCTCTTTCTTTGACGATTTAACAATGGACCATCTTTTTTTTTTCCTCCTGCAGCTTCCTTCTAACCCCTAAAGGAGAACTTGCCATACAGTGAAAAATAAGGTAGTTACTTTTCATATGCCAAAAGATCAAAATGTTCAGAGAAAATAAAGATTCAATTTAAATACCTTGCATACATTGTAGATGTGGTTGAATTACACTCTTTTCCCTTTAACCTCTGCTAATATGTGTTCTTCTAACAAAAGCAATAGTTATAATAATGTTATATCACCATGAATCCAGAATATATTCCTTTTGCCTCAATATCATAGTAATGAGCACTTTCACACAAATGTATTCCATGCCTCTAACTTTTATTGTTTATGGGACAAACACTAATAAATGTAACATTCCACAGAAAGAATAATGTTCTTTGGGTAGTGTTACACTCCAGCTTCAGAGCATCAAAGTGATGATAAGGCCAAACGCCTCACATGATATACACTACAGTCTGACAAAATGGGCAGGTCCTCTTGACATCTATAGGCATGAATAGTGTCATAAGCACTCTAATACTGCAGGATAGATCAAATACAGTACAACAACTGGTTCCAGTGTCTTTTCACTGATTTGAGATCATTGAATCATGTGTCATCACTGGAAGAGCAAGGCATTATTTCAGAGGCATTCACGTGGCAGAATATCTTCATCAAGGAGAAACAGACAAGCAGACATTTAAATAGTGCTCATCAAGATTGTGTATCTTATAGAAAGAATACTAAATTCATACCAGTTTTTAGATAGGAACGCAGACAAAAGGTGTGGAATTTCGAACACGAAAGATGAATACAGAACATGGGAGAGATTGCATGCAACAAAGAAAACAAGGGAAATGCAGGAGAGATCTTGTTTGGGAATTATTAGAGTATTGGTGGAGGGGGCATTGGTTGATTATACTATTTAGTTTCAGTTTATTTTAACTTATAAAAATCTTTTACCAGTTTTAGCATTCCTCTTGCTCAAAACTAAGTGTACACATCATGTCATTTGCATTGATAGTAGCCATGTACCTAACCGGCCCTTGAGAATGCACACTGATATTTGGACATTCCATCCCCCCCAGCCGAAAGAGACAAAGTAAGAGTCATAGGATTCTATAGCAATTTTTATTGTTTGATGATCACTTAGGCAGAAACTGGTAATGAAGCTTGGATTAGGCCTCTGGTAACTATTTACTTCAAAAATTACCTAGTTTAACTCCACAATTACACAGTATTCCATTAGAATGCACTTCAATACTCATTATTTTACCACTGAATTGCTTTTCTATTTGATGTTATCTATAAGAAAATGTAAGGATATTTTAAAGATATAGTGGTATCTGAAAGCAGCAGCAGCTCTGTAACCTTATTCACGTTAGTAGATGAACTGGTATGCACTCTGACCAATTACTGTGATAAGCTCATTCTGAGCACCAGGAGACAGGCATATGACATTCTTAAGTACTTGCTGGAATTTTTGAGAATAAAGAGAAGATTCTATTAGCTCCCTACTTCCTGTTATTTCTTGAGTCACTGGGCTTCATCAACAATGCAACAAGACAATTGCCATGCAACATGAAAGATTGATTTAGGGTTCCAGAGTACAGTAGTTCTGGTAAGAATCTCAATTCACAGTCTGCATGATCAAAAATAACACAACAGCCTTCACAACAAAATAACTAACAGTACACAGTGATCTACTTATTACTGGTGTGGAATCCAACTCATTTGTCACCCTTAGTGCTACTATCTAATTTAAACTAGTTAAACACTTGAAAATCCCTTTTGTCTAGCTTAAATTACATGTTTGAGCTTAATTCTTTGGTGGACAATATAAATTTGGTGAACATTCACTTGCTCCAAAGCAGAGATGAAAATCTGAGGTCTGTGAGCTGTGTTAAACAATCCTTTACAGATACACGTTACCTATGTTTGCCAAAACACTAATGATTCAGTGATGCAAGACATTAATCACATGCTTACTTACAGAAGAAGCCAATTTGACATTGCACTGGTTCTCAGTTTTTCAAACAGAAGCTTGAATTTTGTATCACCACTAATAATGTAGCAATATAGGCAACCTATACCCCCTTCACTCAACCCAGTTTCTTCATATAGGTGACTAATACTAAATTCTTATTTTCATCATTGAAGAATTTTGAAGTACTGAAAACCCCATAGATTTGAATCAAAATTGTCTACATAAAACACCTCCAAAGAGAAGCTACTTAACAGCAAAATCTGTATTTGACTAATCACAGGCTTCTGTGTGCATTCGGTCAGCAGATATCTATAACCCAGACACATGCAAGGACAGGTCTAGCCTAATCAGGTACTCATCTTAACACCATAGCTTGACTATTTTTAAATAAGCATTTTACATGTATTATAGCCTTATGGATATGCTTTTCGGCTGTTATTCTGTTAAAAGGAAATGTTTTAATAAGGACCAGTTCTTAAGTCAGGTTTGTCTGTTGCAGAAACACCTTGATTTTACTGCTCATTTCCTTTAATTCTTTACCATGAAAAGATCTTTTTAGCCATACCAACAGTGGTGTGAACTCTCCCCTGCACCATCTAACACTTCAAAAAACTCCAGACTAGGCTGGATTGTCTCAGACTTAGCTGGCTACTGTAGCTATGCTAAAATACAATCAGAGAAAGAAACTGTTTATTTTTTCATGTTGCAGCCACAACGCAGTACAACTGACTTTCTTGCTATAGACTAAGTAGTGCCATTAGGTCACCTAAGTGAAAGCCAGAGGATATAGATAGCTCAGGTCACGTTCAAACACGGAGAGAAAAAAAGCCAGAAAAGTCATTGCTTAAGCATACCCATATGCATATCTGTCTACACTATCTACTCTCACAACATGCACATTTCCGTCTCTATGGAATAGGCTACCAGACAAATAGTTCATAAATATACCACTGCAAAATGCCGAAGTTTCAAAACGAGTGAACTAGCAAACTGAATATACGTGAAGAACTTCAGCACAATCAAAGAGTGTTGCAGAAGGCATATTCAGTCTTTCTTGCTGCAGTTAATTGAACAATTGTGACTGCTCTGCATCCAGCTAAAAGAGGGCATCTTAAAACAACCCCTCAGCATGAATTACTTTCAGGTAGTTCAGAAAACTTACAGCGCGTGGGAGTTAATTTCTAACTTTCTCACATTTAGCACATGCACATAAGTTCTGGTATGCTTTGATCTTTTCCTTTACAAGATAGAGGCTGATATCATACTGCACAATTTCTAAAAGAAAAATTAAAGGAAATTAAAGGCAGCTCTAAAACATGGATTTTTTTTTTCTACTGAAAGAACTCAAATAGGGATAAAACATCTCTTCAGCTCAAAATGAAACTGATCAATTGTTCAACAGTTGGAATTCCTGCAGTCTTATTTAATGATGTGCTCTAATGGCAGCCTTTTTATGCTTCATTTCCCAATGGCAATATATGATGACACAGAGGAAAAGCCATGTAATGTACTGTAACAATATCATGGATTGATGCTAAGATTTAAGGGAAAGAAAGTAGAGCCAAACTGTTAACATTTCTAAGGAAGCAGACTGATGGATGGGTGGTCTGTGCAAACTAACCCCTAGCAGATACAATATGCATTCTTCTGAAGCTACACAAACATTTGCACTTGAAAACAAATTAATTTCAGCCCTTGGGTGCTTGCTTTTCAAGAGCAATACTGAAGTTTTACAGGTGAGGCTATGCACACATGATCATCTGCAACATGCTCACAAGTATACACCTCAATAAAATTCTGTTTCCACATTTAGATACTAAAATTATCTTAATTGCTAACTACTACCAACATTTCAATATGAGTATAATATCAAAGACCAGTTTATTACAAAGATCTTCTGATACTTATGGGGCCATTTCCAGAAGAAGGCTGAATCAACCAACATTACATACAATAAAAATATTTGTTAAACGCAAGACATGTAAATTCTTAAAATAAGAGGGATATATAGAAAGATTCATGCACTTCCAAATAAAGACGAGTGTTTACTTTCCAAACCTATATATAAAATCAAAACCCAAACTCTCAGCATCAGCTAAGACCTTAACAAGCTAAAAAACTTGACCAAGAAAAGGAAAGATCTAAGGCATAATTATTCCAAATGGTGAAGTGTATACTCAGGAATACAAGTTAGCTTCGTACACAGATACAATAAAAGGCTTGCTCATAGTGCAGTAGGCTCCAACGGAAAGATCTGTAGGTTGATCTAGTGAGAACTACCAAGGAACTGGAAGTTGTATTACAACAACAATATCACATGAAGAATCTTAATTTCTTTTTCTTAAATCTGATGCTGTTCTTCAAATGCCTTTCCCCTTTGAAGTGGCATGCATCAACCACTCAGTCTTGCATAACATTTTGATCCCTTGATAGGAGCCAAGCATTTACTGATCTTTGCTCAGAAGGGCACCCTTATTTTGGCTATGCAAAAAAGTTCTCTCTCTGCCATTACTCAAGCGCACTCACTTTCCTCTGCAGAAGTACCAAAAGGACTGTAAGACCTTATGTGTCTGCTTTTCCTTCAGGCCCCCTCCTTTTTGTCCCTGTCAGCTGACAAAAGTAGTATGTGTTTTCATATCCTTAAATAAACTAAAAATTCAACTTAACTACATATGTGTCTATAATAATGAGAGGTAGACAGCTTCCCGAATCCTTGGATCATATATGCATACTTTATGTGTACTGACTTTGAAGCACATCAGTGTGTTCATGGAAATGAATAGCCCACACAAGCAATGAGTTTCCACTATGAAACTACAAAATTAATTATCCTTTGATAAATCAATTGTACCACATAACAAAGAAGTCTCATATTTTGTGTAGAAAAGGGCTTTTTATTTTTTTATTTGAGTCCTAATTGGCCATTAGAGAAGAATGCATTCACCTTTTCAGTCTTAGATTTATATAACATGCTCCCATTTTAAATCTCTCTAAAGGTATCTTGACTCAAAGTCACAGTACATTTAACTAACAGTTTCATTTCAGCCCAAGATCTAAAGGAACTAACATATTTATTAAAGCATTTTGATCCTTCAGAGACAGATTAATAAGAAGCTTGTGACAGTTCAGCATAAAAAGAGTCTATAAACAGATATGTGCGCTGGCATTGGTTATACTGATCCACAAATAATACAATACATATTTGGTTTGTCACAAAGAAAAATCACTTGAAAAAGCCATCGCCATGATTAAATACTTTCTGCTATCTCACAATTTCTATGTTCTATAGAAGTTTTCCTTATGAATTCCCTTGACAAATGAATGCAGCAAGTCTTTTTTATACATAAGGAAATCACAGCTTTGTATGATATCAATATGGAATAATGAGTCATCAAAACGCAGCATGAAAAGGGTTTAAATATTGTATGGATTTTGGGGGTAAAAATAGAGCACTAGATGCCAGAAGTGTTCAGTGTTCATTCACTGTAGAACAGATGTTCAGGCTTGCCTGACTAGCTGTCATTTACCTATGAATTATTATTTGTATTATGCATTTGTTTTACAGTAACACCTCAAAAATTCAAACTTTTTAATGTGGCTGTCGGCAACAATAGGAACTCTAGATTTAGACTTGGTATCTTTTCCTGTCCAACAGTTTTCTCTATTAGAATTCGAGCCTAAAAATCTAAACATAATTTTACTTTTTAAATAATCCATGTGAGAAATAGTTATCATACTCTATCGAGATGTCATGACCTTGCACAGCCAGAAGTGACTTTGTACCACAGTTCAATAATTTCTTTATCAATACAGACATTACCTGAGCTATCAATACCCTTTATAGATAAGCCCAAAATATGTCCATGCATGGATGATTAGTGTCATTATGCTTAATTTTTACACATAGGACACATGCAAGAACCAGAAAACAGAAAGACTTCAGACTGAAGGGTCAGACCATGGTGAATGCTGTCCTATTCTTGTGATGAAAATCACTCTTCCTCTGTCCCTGTCCTTGTCCATTCACTGAGTCATATCATGTAAAGGTGAAGCTTGGGAAATACATATACACATACATGCCTCACGCACATTTCTGCTACTGAACACTGAATAATGGAGTCAATGGTTTTCTTATTTTCACTGTTTTTACATCAGTGCTGCCAAATGACTTTCCTGATGTCCATTATGATTTATGATGTGAGAAAATACTAAAACTAATTTATACTAATAAATGTGAATGGCTCCATTAACATTGAAACACATTCTAGTTTACACTACCAAATAATCCATACTGGTATACTTAGAGCAATTTCAGAGTATTGCCTAATGAAGATAAAAGGTCATTGTGAAAACTAGCAGTGATGGAAAGTTTACAGTAGTTATCCTGAGGTTCCAACTGCTGTACATAAAACTTAATGTAGTGTACTGCATTATACACTAATGCTTAAAATAATAGCTCCTGAGATTCTGGTTAAAATCATCCTGATCTAAATGTGAAAATAAGTTGTCTTAATACACTTTTTTCCTCCATTCATTACTTCCTAATCTACTTTCTGTCCATCCAACCCATGGGACTGATAGGACTTTATGCATAGGAGGAACTGGAATGCATCACTACAAGTTGCTCATCACTTCACACAGCAAGATTCATGCTTGCCTCCTCTAGCATGGATGTAACAGTACCAGTTAATCACACTACATTGAAATACTTACCATGTAAAAAAATCAATACACGGTAAACAGTAAGAAACAACAGCAAGTTTAGTAGTAAGAGAATAAATACTCAAGATAATTAAAATCCCATAAAATATTTTCAGTTTTGTTCATTAACCAGTGTTTTTGAACTCACCCTGAAACAAATGCCACATTCACAGTCTAGAACTTCACCTTACTCTTTTTTTGTTCATTTGTTTGTCTTTCTCAGAGTGTTCAGGGGACAACAGATAGCATAGAAACTGCTGATTTGATGTTGGCATACAAATCAAACTGGCTTCTTAAGTGACTACAGGTGTGTCACTAGGGCTAATCTATGGCCCCAAACAGAGCCATTTAATTTAGAAGGCTCATTGCTGCAGTCTCATTCTCAAGGTGATGGTAAGAAAAGCCAGAGAGCTGTTCAGACCTTGCAAACCATGCTTGCTCCATGCCCATGTATTACCAATCATTATAAGCACCTTTGCTACCTAACTAAATTTCAGTTCAGATTCATCTCACCATATTCTGTCTGGTCAAATGTGCAGCTTGAAGAAAGAAATAAGGTTCCCCCACTTTCAACAGAAATGTTGTAGCATCAAAATATTTTTTCTTTCCTGCAGGTACAATATGACAACAGTAGTTCACAAAATTTAAATTTAAGATTATTTTTCATCCAATCACTTCATCCCAGAAGCCAGAGCTATTACATGCAGTTAGCAGTATCAAAAGCTTGCTAATAACAACCAAGTGAATGTTACCTTTCTGAAGGTGGGAAAAATTTAACTTCTGAAGTTTCTTGAAAGCTTCATCACCTGGGAATGTGTATAATTTGCTGTCTGCATTCTCTCCTCTTGCAGTAGTCACGCAATGAGTTTCTTCATATACAGATATCCTAAGTTTGGAACGGAAAAGCTGTAAACCATGGTAACTCTAAAGTATCTTTTCGTATAGCAGAAACAAGATCCTGTCCTAAACACTAGGAATATACACTCTAGAGTTGCTTTCCTGTTTTTTTAATTAATTTTTTTATTCCAAAATACTTAAACTCTCTTCAAATCCTTCACTCCAATGACTGGAAATACTTGGATATATTTTATTGTCATCTCATAATGACATAGAAAGTTAGAGATTTTAAAACTAAGAGATGTTTTCTCACACTTTAGAAAAAACTTTAAAAAGTTGCAAAATTGTTACCCTGCGAAATTGAGTTAAGAAAACAGGACATTGCTAATTTATTGTAATAAATTTATTTCTCTACATAGCTACTTATACAATTCCATTCTCTATAATAGTTCAGTATTGCACAATGCTAACTAATACACCCTTCCAATATCTCAGTTAAGTAGAGAGCCTGATTCTCCATATATATATATATTTAGGAAACAGATAGAAGGGTCTGATCCAAAGTCAACCGCAGCTAACACACAAAGTCCTGCTAGTCCCACTGGCAATTTCTCAACTGCCCCATACTCATAATTACAAGCAGATGGGTGCTGAAAAGCTAGTCCTGGTAACTAACACATAACCTGGGGTTACATAGTGAGTCTACTTCAAGTCTGAGAATGGAACTCAAATCTACTGAATTTCTACCCAGGGATTTAATCATAAAACTACTATTCTTAATTTAAAATCAAGAGGTTTTGAAGGAAATATTAGTAAGGTGCTAATTTTTCACTTCAGGGGAACATATCATTACTCAGCTAACCAGCTTTTTTTATTTCAGACCAAATAAGAAACTGAAGTTCTTTGCTATTGTGTTAATTAAGGATTTTTATTCATACCTCTAAGCAATATACTAACCTCTAAATGATATTCCAACTGCAGCCTGAACAGGATAAAACTAAAGTACAATTAAGGTTTGCAGATCTGCCTATATTTTAGCTAACAGTAACCTTTCCACCCTGTTGTGTAATTAGTGAATCAGCTCATAAGTTCTCCAGCCACAGGCATTTGCGTAGAGCTCAAAGCTTCTTTGCAAACTCTGGAACAACCACCCCAAGGAAAAAAAAAAAAAAAGCAATGTATAGTGCCTGTCTACTTGTCTCCCACTTGTGGCAATTAAGATTTTTTTCCCCCCTCCCTCTTGCTTATCAGGCCACAGCTTTTAAGTAGATAAAATACAAGCCTCTTTACCTTCCAAATTTCTCACACAGCCCAGTTCTTAAAATAAATACCTGTCTTTTTAGGCAAAATAAACCAGATACACATCCCTTTTGAATACAGCCACAGACAAAAGCAGCTTCCCTCACACCTCAGCTCCTTTAGAAGAGAACTGAAGCAGGGACCAATACCTTCTGCAAGGAGAATGGGGGGGTCAGACTTGCCTGAAAGCATTACAAGCCACATACGGCACTGAACATGCAACCACCATCTATACTATTTCTCTGGCAGTCTGTAATACTAGGGCTTTTGGGTCAAAATCCAAGGTCCTTTGTTTCTGCTGACTCCAGAGCCTATAATCAGGGATCCACAAACCAACTCCTACAGGTCAGAGGCTTACCAAAAGCCAGACAAACACCTGATATAATATTTGAGAGGCTCTGGCTGCCTACCTCTCCCCCACAGCAGCATATGCCCCCAGCCACCAATACCCCCCAGGGCAGCACACCCTCCCCAAGCACGCATGCCAGCCAGGAATGGAACACTTACAGTCTGCTAGGTTCAAAGACAGAGTTACCTGGACACTGGGCACTGCCACTCACAGGCATGACTGAAGGAGACCATGGCTCAGCAAAGCCTAGACTAGTTGAGCTACCTTAGAACCAGGAGAAACCCCTACCACAGGAACACCCACAAAGACCACCTTAGTTTTATCACCTCCTCACAGCCTGTGAGGTAATGGGGTAAACAGCAACAACAGTTCTAAAAAAAAAAAACCCATACCTCTCCTCAAATTGGAGCCAGCTGGTGCTCAGCTGGGCTGGAGCTGCACCTGAGAGAATGCAGTCAGCGTTTGCTCACAGGCCCCGGCCAGCTCCCCTTCCCCTCAGTGGTGTGAGGGCTACCAGCACAAGCAACCCTCCACCCTGCTTCCAAAGCTCTTTGGTGTTTTAATTCCTGCTTTTTTATGTCCTGTTTCCCCTGTCTCTCTGCAGCTATAAATCCTGGGGGGAGAGACGAGGCTAATTCTTGCTCCAAAAGAGAGCAGCTGCCTGAGGTAAGTCTGGGAGGGTTTCCCCTCAGGGGAGGGGGAAGCAGAGGCTGCTGGCCAGCTGTAATGTTGGTTAGTTTTCTGCTCAGCGTGCATTGATTAAGCAAAAATTCAGATGATACTTTAGATTTTATTTAAAGAAAAAAAAAAAACAGACATGTAGGATCAGGGCTATGCTGTGGTAAAGGCAGCACTGTCAAATAGGTTTGCTACGCTGGGGCAGAGCAGATATTACCCTGGCAGTTATTTTCCTTTGATGAGAAATGTGTGAAAGCTTTGTCTGGAATGTTCTTTCTTGTGGGGTGTTTGCTGGCCTCCTGAGTGATGTGGGCAGGTTAAGTCACCGTAAGGACAAAATGAAAATTCAGGGGTGATTTTGGTGGGGGACAGCTATGTGAATATTATTTTTAGGTTGCAAAATTTGTGTAAGCAAGTGGGCCGTGTCACTGGAGCAAAACGTACCCTAGTTTGTCACCCTTTATATATCACTGTTATTAGAAAGTTATATAAATAAGATGATTTTACTGGTCATTTAATATCAATGCTCTACTCATCCTGAGAGTAGTCCTCATAAATACTTGGCCTGGTATACATTGCACAAGGTTTGTGACATTTATATAAAATACATGTTTATGATCAGAATGCAGCACTTACACATAATTGCTTTACGAAACCTAGCAATTTAAAAAAAATTCTAACAAGCAATTCTGAGAATACATTAAGAATGTATTCTCTGTTTTTTGTTTTATTCAGAATAAACCTTTTCTTTGCCTTTCACATAGAGCTTTTAGAGTACACTTGAGTCATACTTTCATACTGTTCTCCAGAATCCGAGAGCTAGCAATATAAGGATTTTTAAATTGAAGTTGGGATTCTCAAATAATCTTAAGAGCCTGAGAACTGGGACTGTAGGAGAAATAAACATCACCAATCTAAATATCATGAGTGTGATAACACTGAACAGGGATAAACTAGAGATTTATAGGTGAATGGGATAAGAGGAGAAAGCATAAGATGAAAATAAAAATGTAACTTTCTACTCTATTTAATTTTTCTTTTTAACTTATTGATTAGCTAAAAAGTCAAAGTGGAAAGCTTACTGATGAGACGGTAGAGAACTGAGGCAAGCATTTTATTTGGGGAAGTTTACACTCATCTACTGGAAGTGAAACAGCTTATTATCAGACTGGGAGAGAAGTGGATCATTCTTATAGTCAGAAGATAGCTGGCTGTTGGAGACTATGTGGCTGTTTACTTGCTCTAGTTTGACACTTAAACTGGTTTTGTCACCATGTTGGATATCCGCTTGTGTCTCTGAGAAAACAAGTTCATTAAATAGCCCTTCTTTGCTGTCTCTAATTGCAGCACAAAGTGTAATAGAAATCAGATCAAAGCATATCATGTTGATGATATGCCTGTAATGTTAACAGAGGAATAAAAATTCTACCCAGATCTAGGAGAAAGGTGTTAAAAAACATATGCTGTTCCTTTTTTTGGTTTTGTTGTGTTGGGTTTTCTGTAAAACAAAGATGCGTTTACTGGCTGGGTGGCTTTATGCAAGCTGTTCTTTTGAACCTGTCAATATGCCATTTGGATTTATGGTAGCGACTGGAAAAGCAGGAGTACCCGTTTCCCAAGTACAGGCAAAGCAGATCTCTAGCAGGCTCCTATAGTCTGTGTGGCATTTACAAGCAAGATTTTATCATCAGTCAGAGCTAGTGAAATAAGCTCTGGATAAATGAGAAAACTTTTAAAATATTAATACAGCCATCGTTGCATGAGGCTTTGATTTTACAAAACTGGCTCTTGATAATACTTCTTTCTGAGGAAACCACCACATATCCAGGCCAGTTATCTTAGCCTAACATAATCATTTTTATATGACTGAAAGTACTGCTCAAACAGCACTTAGACAAAACAATTGTATTGATCTTTGGATAGAAATTTTCCACTTTTCTCCGTCTGTGGATTAACAGCAATGGTGCAAAATGTAAGGGGTTTTCCAAATAACGAAGATTCTATATTCTTATCATGGATTTCTTTAAACCATCAAAACCTGGGTGTTTCATTCTATGCACTTTTAGATCAGCTATTGGAAAGTAACCTGAATCTTGAATGGGTGTCCTGAGGCAAAGACCCCTGCCACAGGTGAGGACAGTAGATGAGAACTGTCTAAGCAGCCTAGAGACAGATCTTCCAAAACCATGTTTCCAGTCTTTTGATTGATTTGCTATAATTGCCTAGACAAATGAACTGGTTGTCAGTTCACCTGACTATAAAGTTAGAATAGTGACGGTCTTCAGAGACTTTTTGTGTGAATTTTAATTATTTAATGTTTTTAAAGTATTCTAAGAGCCTTTTGTATTTTTATTGTAGTATTTTAAAAGCATAATTATTTTATTTGTACTAATTATATAACTTTATAGGACTGATGTGTTGTCTGAGACACTGAGGCATAATATGGTTTAACTTTTCCTTTACACGGTTGATCTCTTTTTTTATACTCAGCACTTTTGCTATTCATTTGATAATTTTCCATACTTGAACAATGTGATTCACTGTATCTCAAAGTAAGACTAAATTTGCTTGGTAGGGGAGTAAAAAAGAAATGATACTTCAGGCAGTGGCCCTGGTGTTATGCTAATTGCACTAGTTTATCTTATACTATTTCATTGCTAAACTGGCTTGAAGTAGCAAAATTTTGATCTTTTGTCCAGGCAACTTCATTTTCCGTTGTTTTTACACCTTGTCAGAGTGGTTTCTAAGAAAAGAGGACTACACCACATGAGATGCTTCGCTATTAGGAATCAGCATACATATTGATCCTAATATGGTTGGCCTGTGTAAACTTGCATCTGATGGATACAAATAACCCCCCTTTCAAATACTAACATGAGCCAAAAGTCAACTAAGTGATCTGATGAGGCACTGACAAATTCACATCCTAACCTAAATGACATTTGTCACACTGAAGTAGAAACAATTATTAATAATTTTCATTTCATTAGGAGCACTACAATGAAATGTCAACAACTTTAAAAGTGTAGCAGAAGTGTACAAATTAATTTTGATTTTCTGAAGTGTAATTATTTTTGTAAGTACCACACTGTGTAATCACTTTTGGTGCTATTACTTTTGCAATCAATAATACTTAAATGTACTTAGCTGTTTTCAAATACAGTTTCCTAAGGTCACCCCTTATTGGTGAGGATGTCTCTGTGGAAGAATGTAAGGAATCATTTCCAACTGGTCAAAGATGTAGGGAAATTTTAAAAATCTGTATATTTCTTTTTTTTTTTATATTGATTACCATAAGGGGGTGTTTGATATGCACACACTTTTGATATGAAAAAAGGCTGTCATGATTTTCATTGCAAGTCCATTTTTGCACGCCGGATGGCAGCATTAGCTCTCTCTCATATGTGTGCACCTCCTGGGGCTCATCCTACTTTGCAAATGCAACCTGACTGCAGAGTTAATTATATTCCCTTGAGCCAGGCAGTCAGGCCAGATTTGGCCTCGCATTAGCCAGATGAATGGTTGGTAATCATCTAGAGAAGTACATTGTTCCCACAAGCTTAGCCAGTCCTCAAGTGCCAGCATTTGTAATAATTCACAAGCTTGCAATGCTTAAATATAAAAAGACCACAAGACGACGTATCTTGATGGAAAGTTACTTTTCTACTTTGTGGCTTAATACCTATGCAATTTTAGCTGACATTCTGATAGGTACAAATTCATGTTTGGACAGTAGCATTAACAGCATTTTGCTCATATATTTGTTTATTATTTTATCAGTTTTCTGAATATCTCCAAGATCAATTACTCTGGGAACCGCTGCCAACACTGTTGCAGCAGGGTAAGAGCAGAGATGGTTGCCAGTTCAGCCCATTAGTAGCAGCTTCACAGGAGACAGGGTTTAAGTTGGTTTCTGGAATCAACAGCAGGCCCTTAAAGGATCCACTTTATAATGTAGCTTGAATGGGTCCTGGAGTCTCTCACTATAACCCAGCTTTCAACCCTAGTTTAACTTCAACTGGAGAATTGTATTGATGACTTATCTGTATTAGAAGATGTCAATTAGAAGCAAAGTTGATGTTACCAGAGCTAGGAATGGAAAATTGTACTTAAACTATTAAAATTGCAGATCGCCCCATTAAAATTGAAAACCCAATAAAAATGGATTGGAGTTTCCTCTCTGATTACTAAATTTTCCATTAATATTAAGAAGTAAAACCAGGGAAAGTTACTTTATGCCATGAGCCTGAAAATGTACAAAAAGAAGTATGTGTCGTAGCAGTAACGTGTCTTGATATCTATTGCTAAATGTCATTAAAAATAGTAGTTTAACCATTTAGAGTAATGTTAATTTAAGAATGCAGCAGATAAAGCATTTCAGGCACTAACTTATTTAGAGGCTGAATATGCTAAAATCTGGAACAATATTAACATAAAAGCAACAGTACACATTTTTCTTAATGTTTCCAGTTTTCTTTCAGAAATTATTATCTGCATTTGTAATCTATATGGAAGAATAATTCCTCAGTACGTTGTATGGAAGTTTCTTCTGCTATTTAGAAGTGCATTTTTCACATACAGTATAGGGAAACATAGTTAGAAATTGAGGGCCTGCATATGTGAATGTACCCACTTAGTAATTGTGCCTGAATATTCCTGTTTGAATAATTCACTTTGGCTAACCTTGTGTACAATACATAGCCCTGTCTCAGATTTCAGTATTCTGAAATTTTGTTTGATTCTTGGGACAACTTAAACATGAAATTCTTTGCAAATACTCTAGAGTCCACAATTTCTAGGCAATTGTACTGGAACTGTGTAACTGGGCTAACTTCCAGGAAGCCAGGTGGGTTTTGTTCTGCTTGAAATTGAGCTACTCTGCAAAAATGTTTGAATTTTGATGACACAGCAAATACTGTTGCAAAGTGTTTTGTTGGAATTTTCAACTAAATACAAAGTCCATATATAAGCCTGTTTTCACCTGAATTTGACATCATTACCAAAGAAAGCTGCTGATATTAATGGACAAGTGTGTTTTAAGCTCTCGATACCAGTGTATTATTTTATTGTTCTTCAGGCTCTCAACACCTATGTATTATTTTAGTGTTCTTCAAGTGATCATTGCCACTATATACCAATGACTCCTAGCAATTGAAAAATCCCTATCAGACTTAATCAGCTGTACTCCATAGTCTTAGTTCCTCATCAGTCTCACTGGAGCCTGTTTGATGTAAACAGCGGTGCTCTCCATGCCTGTTCTCCTGGTTTCTTGGGAAGAAAATCTCTTGCAAGATAAGCCATCACAGGTTCAGCTGTTCTGAAATATACAATGCAGCTATAATGTCTTTGGTTGCTCTTCCAGTATGATGTGAACACAGAATTTGCTTTAATCAGACAATTTTTATTAAATAAAACCAAAATCAAACCCCAAAACTAAGCATCTCACTGGTTTGAAATTTCTGAGGAATAATTGCATTCGGTTGTGTGCATCTATAGTTGAGTTACCGTAAATATGTTTGAAATACTGTATCAGATAAAAATTTTGTGTTATTTCCATTTCATCAGAAATACTGTTCTAATGAATTACAGCTTAATTTTTACAGCTCATCAGATTTGGCTAGATACTGTGAATATCCAGGATTGTGGGTAATTATCTCAGTTTAAATAGGTGGCATTTGGAAGTTACACCGTAATTTGGATTGGATTTTTAATTTTATTTGGATTTTGTTTTTTATTACATGACCTGAAGCACTCAAGATTAAAACAAAAGGACATGTTAGATAACATGCTCATTCTTCTAGGAAGCAGCAAAGATAATTCTGTCTGCTCTTACATGGATTGGATCTGTATGTTTTCTTGACAGCAGGTGACTGTGCTAACCTGAGAATGTTTCACGTACTCAAATGTAGTTTAAGGATAATAGGTCTTATTAGTGAGTAAAACACTGGGACAGGTTGCCCAGAGAGGTGGTGGATGTCCCATCCCTGGAAACATTCAGGGTCAGGCTGGACGGGGCTCTGAGCAACCTGATCTAGTTGAAGATGCTGCTCATTGCAGGGGGGTTGGACTAGATGACCTTTAAAGATCCCTTCCAACCTAACCTATGCTGCTATTCTAAAACCAGGTTAAGTTAACGCTTTTTTGCCTGCAGTCCACCAGATCACTCTAGAGAAGATGTCTGAACCACATTTAGTAGATGAAACAGAAGCATTGTTTGACCTGCTGGGGTGCATCCTAAATACTACAAAATAATTATGGACTTTTTTTTTACCACAGAGTATTGTATTTAAAAGGCAGGATCAGTAAGTCAAAATTGGAAAAGAAGAAAAAAATGAAGCAGACCTTGTCAGCTGCAATTACATCTTCTAGTCACTGAAATATAATATAATTCAATGTCTGTGTTAGCATTCAGCATTGTTAATTCATGGGCGAGTAATTTAGTTGAATTCTCAATGAGAAATTGAATTTGAGGTGACTCAGTAGGAAAATCGGTGTGTTCTATAATTGAATGGAAAATAGTTGAGTTATTGCTGGCAGTGTGCTTGATGTAACAAGCCTTTGTATTGCATGTGCCATGAAGAGACTTAACAGTTCGACAAGTATTACATTTATTTCAGATAATGAAGCACAATAAAATGTGGAGTAATTAAGTACTAAAGAAAACTTCATGACCCAAATCCAATGCAAAAGCTCCCAATTTAGGCAGAAGCTAGGAAGTATTGATACAAACAGTGTTTCAGGTACAGAGTTTCAATTTAGACATAGTTGATTCAGCTGTGGGATACGAGATGGTTAGATGATCTTTCTAGGTCCTTATCAGTTTCTTTTTTATTCTTCTGTGGTTATTGGATTACAAGACTCACATCCAGATCCAGTATGAATTTGAATGGAAGAAGCAGAGTGAGAAATGTCCTCTGAAAGATAACTTGTCTGACAAAATGGCTGGTAAATGTACTTCTCTCCTTTAGAAGCTGCATCACAGCACCTTGCTTGTCTTACTCTGGCCTAGCATGCAGTTTGACTGCAAACAGGAGAAAATTACCTTCTGTGTGATATGACTGCAACAATTTACAATAGCAGTTCACTTCTGGCTCAAGCATTCTGCTGAGGAAAAGGTGATGTTCAGCTTTGTCTCATCCAAGTACAAGGCAAGGGAACTACCCTTCCAAGGGAACAGGCTTTTGGGGAGCTTAATGAATAAATAAGGTTTATAGCCAGTCTCCAAGCTTAAATATAAAGACTTTTGACAAGGATTTCATTCTAGACCTGATTTTTTGGTTCAGGACAAAGATAACTTCTCTAAAATAAATGGTATCAGGGAATACTTAAATTTCTTCGTATAACTTTATCTAGGATCCCTTTTAGAAAAAGTCCACAGATGCTCTCTGAGCCTCCAGTGGGGCTAGTGGAAGTTCTGTGTAGTTTGGAGGCTATGTGGCTGCAAGAGCATTTTGCATACGCATGTCTCTTCATGAACAGGTGCTAAATCATAGCTAGGGCCTGTACTCCAGAACAGCTTCCTGCTCAGGGCAGCCTTAATCAGAAGATAGCTCGCTGGCCTTTGCAGAAGCAGTTGTATGGCTGGAGCAGCCATTGTTTTTGGATTACAGTGATTAGAAATGCATGTAAACTTGAACAAACTCAGGAAGGGAACGGCTAAGAGAAATCAACAGAATGGTTTACATGAGTTGGAAGTCTGGATTTATATGTGTTTCTATGCTAACAGTTTTTTACTCTTGAATTAGGTGTGTAGGATAGTGGACATAAGTATTTTTAGGAAGGTCTTGACTGTTCATCTAAGTAGACTTGCCCATGTAAGTACATTTGCCTTGTCAAGGGTTTGTTTTACTCCAAATGCAACTTTCATAGGCTGGCTGGTTAGGTAATTCTCTAAACATAATGGTTAAACTAGTAGTACATTCCATAGATTTAGGGTTTCCCTAATATCCAAATTTTTAGCCTAATATCCAAGATCTGTGTGAGTGCTTGGAATGCCAGTCTCTCTGCTGTGAAATATGCGATTGTAAATTTTAGTGGAAAATATACTTAACTCCAAGGCAAATATCATAGCAAACAAGTAACGCGTGACAGCTCGTCACAGCTTTTGCAAAGGCGTGCTAAGTAGCAGATGATTATCAATAGCATTACAAGAATTCTTTTGAGTGTACAGGTATCTGCATTTTTAATTTGCCAAATGCTTTAAAAAGGATGCTAAAACCTGATTTAAACATAAAAGCAGATGCGTTCTTTTGAACAGGGATTAGAAAGCAAATAATTAATCATATCTACCTGAGGATTTATGTAAGCAGCTACTTAAATAAGAAATATAAACCTACAAATGCAGTCTCTCCACCTATTTTGCATTCTCTTGAATTAAAAAAAAGTGTAGATTTGTTTGGTAGATAGCACTTGACATGAAAAGAAAAATGCTAAAATATTCTCCTGGTACTTTACAGAAATAAAAATATTCTTAACAAACATACTATACTGTTTTTAACTAGGTGGTAAATGCTTTACAGGTACCATAGTGCTGATTAGGTAAATTAGAGTTGGAGTAACTGGAGGCTGTGTAGGTCTCAGACATCAACAAGGTTTGCTTTCCATTCACTAACAAGTTGGAAATTTGCATGAGGGTCACGAAGAAAAGATTGGCTGGCCTGAACAGGCTTCTAACTGTTACGGGAAATGTATAAAACTGACTGGTTTTGACTTCAAGCCAGGTGAAACCAAGTTGATTTCACAGTTATGTTTTCGAATCCACACATCAAACCAGAATCAAAAGGTCTGGATCTGAGGGAAGTGAAAGAGAAAAACAATTTTTTGCATGAACAACTACAGGATGAGATCACCAAGAGTCACATATCTTTAGTGTTTAGTGCCAGTCTCTACTACATACTGTAAAAAGGTCTATACTCTTTGCTCAGCCGAGTGAGTTTCTAGAAGTTCATGACTTGAAGTGAATTCCATGGAATAACAGAGTTTTTATGAATAAGGATATGTAATTCTGGGAAGACTTCTGAGATTTTAGGGACCAATACTTTACATATCAGTTTATTGAATTCAGACTGAGGTCCCAGAGCTGTAATAATAAGTTTAAGCTTATGGCAATAAAGCTAACTGCAGTAATATATTTAAACATGAGAGCCCAAACTCCTGCAAAGAAAAATGGAGTGACTCACTTTTGTTCAAAATTTAGTCCTCGTTGCATTTGTGTCCCTGTTACTTCTCCTGTCATACACGTGCTTGATAAAGCTTTTACTTTCTTTGCACTTCTCTGACAGCTAAACACTCAAGATGTAGAATTAAACTTTGCTCTAAAGATGGAGAAATAAACAGAAGCAGGAGGAAGAGGGGGTGCCTTGCCAGCTACTCTGAGGGTTCCTATACATGCATACTGTCTTGTGCTCTCACTCTATTCTGTCAGGGAACTTAAAATTATTGTTTTCTTTTTCTGAGCAGTATTTTAATCTTGTAGCTACCTTGTCACTGTGTTCGTGTATTGCAGCCTTGGTTTTATTGCGCTGGTCTTGTTTTCATGGGTTCTTTTTTCACCATCTCTGCAGATGAAATTGAACATTTGGGGTTTTAAATTCAATAGCTAGAAGAGGAGAGAGGATGTCTCTGATCCCAGCCTCCACAGAATTCCCACAGTGCCCCCTACATTGAAAGGCTTTAAATGTATCTCTCCTTTGAACATCTCATGCTGCTGACAGTAATGCTTGTGTAGTGTCTACAACTCACTTTATCTTGTTCTAAGAACTGACAGTGTCCCTAGAATACTTTAAAAAGTATTTTCCACTGTGGTTTGTTTTTTTTTTTGTTTTGTTTTCTGTTCTTTTTTCCCCAAACTGCATCTTATGAATATTTTCCTTGGACAGCTTATTTCAACAAATGTTACCTTACAAACTTTTAGCCCTGTACCTTGATAAAATAGCCTCTTTCAGGCATACAGGACTGTATAGGATAGACCATCTGCTCTAATTAAAGATGAGAATTATAGAATAGAGATAACAGGTCTGTTTTTTAAGGTATGGCTGTGACTCTCTGCTTACAAAATGATTGGGGTTAAAGTACTACAGAAGCCAGGTCCTGTAGATCCACACAGATTTTTAGGTGACTTGTAATCTTCTGGTTTTCCTCCCAAGTTGTGAATTTTCATGTTTTCTCATCAGATGCTAAGCAAGTCAAGGGTTCATCCACACCATCAGAGATGAAAGGTTCAGTGGAAAAAGATTTGCATTGAAACCATTATAGTGATTGCTTGTGACTTACTGCACTCTATTGAGCCACTTTTTAAACTTCAGTTGTAAAACCATTTTTAAGCTTGCCATTTGGAAACAACTCTACATGAGAAGCATTTTCCACAGCAGTCTGGTATATAACAGCAATTGAGAGGAGCAGAATGCTACAACTGCTGTGAAAGGCTTTGGTAAGTAGCTGTTTTCTAGCGGTCATTAAGTCTTGCATCTCAAGAGCTGCCATATGATGTAGTAACTACCACTACTGCTCTGAACCTCGTTGGTGAACAGCAGTTTGCCATTTAAGCCTTTACACACTCCTCTACGTGTGTCTGAGCTACTCTGATCTATATTGCTTTCCCGACCTGGAAAACACATTTAGAATTGTAGTGCTTCACTATCAGGCATGTGAAGAGCAAATAAATGGGGCACATGTTGAGTGTCTTAGTACTGGAGGGTATTCATATACCAACTGCATACTAAAAAGATGAAACCAAATATGTAAGGATTAAATACTTCACTGAAACAGAAATTATGGCACGTTTTTATAGGAGCAAACAGGTGGTGCTTTTAATCCAACCTAATTAATGCATGTTCAATAAATTACACACTCAAATTGACTCTAACAAATGCTGTTTCATTATGCATTCTCAGAAAGATGCTTTACATTGGGTCTCAAATTGGAATTTGGATCCAACTATAGTTATCTTCCCACAGCAGTTTTAGTATATAATGAAGTAAGGAATTCAGGGTATAAAGAATATTCAAAGTAACTTTGCTCTGAATCCAGCTGTAGTTGTCTACATAGTGTAATTGTCACATTTTCCAACACTGGAAATTAAAAAAAAAAAATATACCTTTTTAAAAAGCTGTTCATGTCAAAGAACATTCTCACAAAAAGTTAAAAAAAAAAAAAAAAAAGAACGATTCATTAGATCTGTAGCTTGTCTCAGGAAAACATGAATACAGGAGTCAGTGCGTATTTGAAGTAGAAAAAAGGAGGACAAATACACAGGTCGTTGGTAATCTTTAATGCCTTTCCATTATCTTACTCTGAAGTAAAAGCAACAAAAACTTTTGAAAGACTGGTTTACCTAATTCATGCTGATGGACTATCTTTTTTCTTCCCCTGATTGGTACTTGGAATAATTTTTCCTTATTGATGTGCTACACACTTTTGTGTGTGCATATCTTGCTATTCTGTTCTGAAGAAAAAGTGCTCCTGGAATATGATCAAATATAACTTTGCTGTGCAGTTTGGAGAAAAGTTAGGAAACTGATTTTCTTCTGCTCTTAAAGTGTTGTCATAAAGAACTATTTCTGTACTTCACAATTGGAAAAATGCAAGATAATGTATTTTTCTTATAACAGGACTAGAATAATACTGCAGGAGTGAATTAGCATTAGCTCTAATCTTGCTTGAAAAAGAAAATCAATCACACTTTTACCTTTCTGCATGTGAGACATCAGTGGCATTCTTCACATGAATAAAGCCAGGCTTTTAATTTTTACAAGACTGAGCATCAGCACAGCGCAAGGGCCCCAGTCCTGCTCTGCATTTATCTAGGTGTTTCTGTGTAAGAAAATGACATAGTAGTTATACTTTATAAAAATCAGATTCTCAGTTATTTCAATGGGGCCATGTCCTCCAGGAAGTCTCAAATTTTTCTACAGCAATAATAAATAACATTTTCATTTTTTTAACCATCATACTTCACTCTAGTGGCAAATTATGAACAATGCACTCTAACCATCTTATTAGAAAAGAACAGTAGTATATTTTTAGTCTGGATAAGGTAGTAGTGCTTGTGTAACTTCTAGTGTTCAGTTGATCAATTTTCAGTGCAAACTGAAGTTTTCTCCTTAAATAAGCCTGTCTTATAACGTGTGCATTGCTGCCACATGGGATGCCACTAACTCTGCATTTGCATTGCTAAAAGCAGATGTATTTATTTTTACCTCTAGAGTTGAGGAAAAAAGGCAGTGGAGAAAAACTAAAGCCTTTTCTGAATATACTAGTCTCCACTCACTCAGGAGTGGCCAGCTTGAATATAGTTTTCAAGCTTTTGGGTACCACTCTTGTGAAAGTTGTATCTCGTGGGTTGCAGTGGGCTTGCTGGTGAAAGAAATTTCAGCTTGAGGAGCAAGTGAGGTTCCTTCTGAGGCTAGCTTGACGAATTTAACTCAACTGAGTCATCCTTGGAACCAGCTGCATGTTCATCCCGCTCCCACAACAGTGTTGGGACTTACGGACAGGCATTGCTTTTTCTTGCAACAGTTGTCTCCTGAAGTAAGTAACTTGAGGCTCTTGAGTATAGTGAATTTTTGGGTTTCATTTCTTAAAATCAGGAAGGCTGTCTGTCATTTAAAACAGATTGTCAGACAGATCTTGCTTTACAAGAAATAACCTGAGTAGCACGGAAACCTGAAGGACACTTGGGAAACTGAGGAAAAGACTGAACTGAAACCTAAAAGTTCCAACTTCCTCCTGATCCTCAGTGTATTTAAAATTTTTATTCCAGTTCAAATATTGAAATGCAGTGAAACATTACTGTTTTAAAGAAGCATTCACTGATGACCTTTCATGAAAGTTCATGAGTTGTTAGCATGAAGAACAGCATCTAACCAGAAGTCTGGATTTGCTTGTCATATCTTGTTATTTTTCTTAGCACATTGCTATAGAGAAAGGTAGGCAAAAGCTCCCTTCTGTCAGGGCATGTTGGTAGGCAATGGAAAAATTAAGACCCTGGGTGACATCTAGGGGATGTGGTAGGTAGGTAGATAAGTTTATTGTGGAAAAGTAGGGAATGCAGGCCACAAATCTGTAGGAACCCATGCTTCCTTGTATTTGCAGCTCTCAGTACACCTGGTGTGTTTGTATATGCTTATTTACATATATAGAAGAATGATATATATGAAGAATGTATATATGAAGAGAAGTCAAGTGACAATTTGGTTTACTGTCACAGGAAAGCTTAGGTAGAGGAAAAGTATAGAAAACAGTCACATTGTGTGCATGCATCAATCTGCAACCACTACTTTTCATTTTAGCAAATAGTTAACTAGAATTCCAGGTCTCTATTTGGCTAAAGTATTTGAAATAATATTACAGTAAACAACTGTCTTTATGCATTCCATTTCTGTTCACAAAAATGGCTTGCAGTGTTTTTCATGCATTTCAGTATGAACTATTATTGGTTTATAATGCATTTTTGAAAGTGAGCTGGGAATATTTAACTAGACTGGTCATTTATGTCGCATGTTGTATTATTATTCCAAGTAGAAATAGGATAACAATGTGAAATTTTCACAGAAAAGCAACTCCATATTTGCAGTTTGAACATTTTCTAGCACACCCGAAAATATTCCTGCCATATTTGTTCACTAGAGTTTTTCTAGGAAATGTATACTGGAGTCAGAAACACAAATGAAGTGAATGTTTAAAATTTTACAAGTATTTTACATAATCTGTTCCGATCTACGTGTGCAGCAAGTCCTGCACCACAAAGTAAACAGGATTTCTCAAACAGAGGAAAAGAAAACAAAGGAATTTGGGGTAAGAGATCTGTTATATGAGCTAGTAAGTCTAGAAATACGTGTTTACTACTTTAGGCTCCTAGCTCTCGTCTTGCAATAATTGGTGATATTGCTAAAAGTTTACCTTCAGGAGTCATTAAATGACTATGAATCATAGCTTCCTTCCCAGGTAAATATCTGGCTGTCATGGCTGCAGAGAAAAGCATGAAGCATGAACCCGAGCATACCCTGAGGTTAAAAAACTAAACAAACAAACGCTTACAAACAGGTGAAGAAGAAAGATAAAAGAACAAAAAAATTGAATTTCCACAGTTTTTAAAATGTATCATAGTTTTCGGGGTTCTACTTGTTTTCGGAGCATAGGGTTTATTAATACTGTTTGTATTAGTATGCTGATGACCATAGCAGTTTTTAACTCTCTGAAAATGAGTCACCTGACTTCCTATGGGATGCTGCTGGATCCCACTACTAGCAAGGGATCTTGTGTTGGAGGCATTATAGACTGGGCATTGAAAAGGATTAAAGGGCTTGAAAGTCTTGGTGTTCACATACTCTAAACTTGACTAAATGCAGTTGTTTTGTATCTATTGCACAATTTCCTTTCTTAAAATTAATTTTACAACATGTATTTCTTTCAGCAGTAAATATCTCTTGCTGTCCTTCAGAGGCATTATTCTGTCCTTTGTCAGCATCTTGTTCCTCATGTACTTGAAAAATATCTTTAAAACTCAATCCTTTTAATTCTGTATTTTTGCCTTATTGTGTTTAAAATTCCTGTGAACCTCAGCCTGTGACTTACCTTTTCCTCAAGGACTGTGTTATTTTCATACCTTCAAGTCTTCCTGGTTTTCCTTGACTTTTTCACTATCACTTCCCTAAAGTTCTTGCTGTGGGCAAATGTGTAGTCTGGGAACACACATAACCCTCGAGAGTATGTTGTATAGAAATACTTTCCTGGGACTAATACAGTACAAACCAGTATGATAAACATTGAAAGAGGACTGTTTTCACATAACACCTAACAGAGAAAAAAGGTTAAAGTGAAGGCTAAAATGAACAGCACCCCCCAAGACCCCCTCTTGTCACCTAAACAGAGAGACTAGAGATTGAATACAGGTGTACTATGATGAACTGAATCATTCCAGTGGTATTTTGCTTTAGATGTTATGATCTAAAGGTCATTGACGGGACAAGAGGAAATATCTTTTATTGGAACATCTGATAGAGTTAGAAAAATCAGATGTACTTTTGGGAGCAGAGACCCTTGTTCAGGTCATATTAGAGGAATTTTATATTTTTAAAGGCCTCCTGTGTCTGCTTTGTAAATAATCAGTGTTTAATTTGCAGGATCCAGGAAGGACATGGAGAATGGTACTGCTCCTTGAAGACTTTTCTTCAGTATCAGGATCCCAAATTGCTAGTATTTGACTGTCTGCTCCCTGGGTTTTTCAAAACCATACTATATAAATGTACCTAGGCTGTAAATTTGACTCTCATTTTGCTCCCAGGCCCCAGTTTACTACTAATTTATTTCTAGACTTCCAATCAACTAGTTCTCTCTCTAGGCATGGCACAGTTGATAAGAAACCTTTCAAACTGGTAACCTGCAAGCATTCTGAACTGAAACCCCTACAAAAAAAATTGTCTCAGGGCCTCAGGACCAGTATCTGGGATTGAGAGAACCCAAATCCTGTGTGATGTGGATGTGGCCAGACCGTCCAGAATGTGCTGGCCGTTAGCCAGACTATATATGCAGATTCATGGGTCAGGTTGTCTCCCTACAGAAACCAAAGGACTGAAGTTATTGCTGAGAATATAAAGAATACTGCTTAGCTGCACTCTAATAAAAAAAGAAATCGGGGCACAATGAAGTCTCAGAAGTGGCATGTGCTCAGTAAATATTCACAATATGTGTTTTATTATGTGTTTAAATTGAAAGATCTAGATTTACATTAAGTTGCTTTATCTCATTGTGAAAATAAAAAAGTCTTTATAGCTGTTTTACATGCAACTAATACTATTTTAACGGTTCTGTATAGCTGGATCAGTACAGTATGTGGGGTGGGGTGGGGGGGTGGAAATCTGGTCTTTAGATCTATACATACAGAAATGAGGGCTGGACACCCAGAGATCCACTGCATAAAAGCCAGCTGTTTTCACACCTCTGTTCAGAGCAATAGGAGCTGGGAAAACATTAAGTAAAGGAGAAGGAAGCTGATTAATGGCAGAACAGTTGTGAAGCTAATGTAGCCCTAAATAATAACTATTTAGGTAATACTGTTCATACAGTAGAGTGACCAATCCATTGCAAAGAGCTGAATTTGAATTGTATATTGCATTATGAAGAGAATAAGATATAACCAGTGCACATCAATGCAGGTGAAGTTAAGGTTCCTTTTTTCCAGAAGTAAATAAAAGCAGAAACCCAATTCACAACAAGCAATACCCCAGTGGACGGTAAATAAACCGTGGGAGAAAAAAAGAAATTAATACTGTAGGTAGTTTAGGTAGAGTGATTTCAATTTGTGAAGGGACGTGTGTACATGTAAAATTCATACCTGTTTATTTTCTGGGAAAAAAAAAAATCCCATTAGTTTCCAGTAACATCAGCAGCATCTTAAAATGCAGAAGTAATTGTTTAACAATTAACAAATTCCCCAAATGTAGAGAACGAATGTAATTTTAGTAATACGTGCATCGAGTTGCATGTTTGTGTATTTGCATTTTTTTTAAACCAGCAATTTAAGTAAGTAAATAAATTTGGTAGTCAAAATAAACTATGAATTTTATTTATGTTCATTAATTGTGCAATTAAACAATACTGACTGTTGAATTATAGCTAAATGGAATACTGCACTAGGGTAATTAGTTTTACTTCTGGTTTTTTTCATTGTGAACATAATTTTTGACAGTATTGCCCCCTAACATTAGTTTTTGTTAGGTTTTATTGATTCATGAATCATTCCAGAGGGGAGATTTAATCCTGCAAAATATGGCTATATCATATTGCTCTTGCTCCAAAAAACACCTGTTAAAAGAGGACTTCTCATTGCCGTATTGAATATTTTGATTCTTTGTGATTATGCAGATTTCAGTAAACAGTCTGGATTGGTACCCACCTTTGGTTAAAGCATAAGTGTCACCAATCAGTCAAGTGTCAGCAGGAGTCTGTATCTTTGTTCTTCATGTTAGATCTGCTATATTGACAGAAAAGGTGATTGCCTGGAGCAGAGGAACATGTAATATCTATTTTCTTGTCTAGGAGAGTGCCTCATAATGAGGATATTCCTTGGTTTGCTTATACTAGCTTTGTCTTTCCTTATGAAGCTCTAGCAAACTCTTACTGGTATATTCCTGTCATTTAAAAAAGTTTCAGAACTCTAAAATAGAGGTTACATTATCTTATTCTGAAAATATGTTGCACTCACATGAATGAATTTGAATTCAGAGTAAGTGTTAACAATGGCCAAAAGTAAAACCTGCTATTTTAAGATTTGTCAAAGAAATCCATTAGCAGATTTGGAAAGAGAGAAGACTGAACAAACAGCATCTATGGTATGCTTTAATGCAACTGAAAACTGTTAATGATGGTTTGCATTCTGATTTTTTTAAAATTAATTTTAACAGACCTCCAAATACTCATGTCAGATTGTTCTCACAATCTGATTTGCAAATGTATGTGAAATAATCTTTTGAAAATTATTCATATTAAAATAGACCAAGTAATGCAGTGTGCTATAGAAAAGCTGTATATATATGAAGATCTGGTTTGCCATGATGCACTGGACCAAGTCAATCAGAGCTTTCAGAACCTCCAATAACCAAATATTTTCTGGTAGACACCTTTTTATGCAGTGATGCAACAGGGAAATGCATCTGATAGTATGTCAAAATGTATAGAAAATACTAGACTTCATTCTTTCCATGTGAACATTCAGACATAAATACAAATGTTACTTGTAATACTCAAGTTAGCCAGACATTCAGCAATATGTTCAGGCTTTGAGTCATCTGGCAGGTAGATGTGGAAAGAGACGGTTTACACTATGAGCATTTGAAGTGTCTGAAGAACAGCTCTCAAGCTGATGAGATTGTAGCTAGCACAGCAGTATTCATACAATGAAGACTCTTTAAAAAACGACTCAATAAAATAAATCCTTTCTGTAACTTATAAAGGAAAATAAAAAGATAAGTGTGATTCTGTGATGCTGGTTTCAAGAATGTTGCCTTCTACTATTAACTGCATTTTATTAGGTTTGATTAAGTAGTCAGAATTAAACAAAAAATAGCTTTTAATCTAAGATTTACATATATAATTTTTAATTTGTATAATAGTTTGAATACTGAGGTCTGAAATATTTTAGCTTAGAAATGTTACTATACTACCTCATGGGGTTTGAAAATTATGGTAAAAAAAACCCACTGAATTCTGTGAAAGGGCAGCAAAGCTGATAAAACCATGAAAAAAACCACCCCTCTTCAGTGTTTCTTCTGTTAGATTTAAGAAAACTTTGGATTCAAGAACCAAATTGAGAAGCAGGTTTGAAAGGAGGCAGCTCTGCTAATGCTCCCTAATCACGTGTTAAGATGCCCAAGTTTGTGCATTATCAAGGAGGCAGAAGTTGTGATTTAGTCTCCCTTATATATTTATGTCTGTGGTTTCATTAGACATAGCGAGTAGCCTTTTTCACCTTTCTGTTAATTCTCTTATAACAGATTCCCAATAGCTATTTGGTCCTCTTAGTTCTGTGTTACTAAAACCAAAAAATTCTGATGGAGTTTTGGGGGAGAAACAATGTTTACAGTATTGCAAAAGTAATCTGCATACATTTCAAGATACTGGTTTGGACTGTGATCCTAAAAGCTGAATATTTTATATGAAATCTGTCTTTGGACATATCTGTTTAATAAGATGGTACAGTGCTAATGAAAAGATACCAGTCCCCCATGCACTGCAATCTTTGAGGCTGACAAGTACATAGTGGCTTTTAGTAATATGTATGTATTCTTCCCTGCTCCCTTAAAGGGTTGTTGCGTCATGGAGGATATTAATTTTTCGTTGAAACAATACTGAGTGACTTTCAGCACTGAAATGAAAAGAGATACTTCTAAGGTACAGAGATGCTCAAAGGCCAAAAAAAAAAAAAAAACCAAAGCAATTTCCCTGCTGATAGAGAGTTCTGTGTGTTTTGCATTATTTAGAACATACAAAAGCTAAATTGCCATCAAAGATTATTGATGTCATAACAGGAGTGTTGTAGGCCAAAAGATGATTGAAAAATTTGACAGGTTTTTTGTTAGTACCTTTAAGGTTATAATGTATTAGAAGAAAGCAGATATTATGTCATCCTGCACTAGGAACATGTTCTTCATTTGATTGTGGTAACAGTGAAATCATGTTTATAATCACCAGTGTGTGTCTATATATAATGTGTGTATATATCTTAAAGGCTTTATAATTGGGGATTTAACTACAAAGTTGTCAATGAATTTTGGTATTCTGAAATGCATTACATTTTAAAGAGACTGGAAAAAAGTTAAATATAGTCATAGTAAGAAAAAACTGTATAGAGACAATTCAATAGCAATTCAAAACAGAAACGGAAAAACCTGTTTGCCTGTTTGTAGCACTGTTGCATGTGCAAGCCACATATCCTAAGAATTATTATCAGTTTACTGCCTTCACATAGAACAGCTTTTTTGGAATCAGTATGATCCAAGCTATAGGGATGCAATCATCTGTCTGATAAAAATAGGATAAGAACCCCAAGTCTTTCACTAGATAATTTCATTGTATGTTTTAAATACTCTGTAGGAGAAAGGTTCAATGTAGAAAGGCTTTGGACAGCTGAAGGCTTATCTGAAACATTTCTAAAGAGTTGGTAAGAGCACAGAATGGAAGTAAGAAAATCTTTTGCAAAGTGTGCTAAGGAGCATATATTGCAATGGAGTTTAGCAGGGTACTGTCAAATAATGGACTTTATATTGCCATGTCATGCATTTTCTATGCATCAGGTTTGGTCTATTCAGAAATATAGTGAAATGGCTATTTCTATCATGTTTCTAAAACACTCTGCTTGGAAAACTATTAGTTCAGCCAGTTTTAGCTCAAAAACAGTCTATTGCTTTGATAAAACTGCTGTGTTTTTTGGGAGGAGGGGAGTATGCCATTAAGCATTGTTATATCAAAATGAACCAAATTCTCAACTTGCAGAAGTGAGTCGCTTCTCAGATTTTACAGAGACTAAAGTGAATTCCAAATGTTATGTGAAGTTGTTACTTATTCGGTGTGATCTCTTGATTATTGAATATCATACTTTGCTTATTCAGCAAACATTTTTGTTCATAAGCGATACCGTTGTGCATAACATCTGAAGTATTTCAGTACAGCACATGAAGGATTTCAGACCAGTGGTATTCTAAATGTTCTCATGCTACAGTGCACCATGCTGAGTGCTCTCTTCAGAAGGAGGTTAGAGACCTAACATTTCTATACACAGCTATTCAGCAGAAACTTTTCAGGACATGAAAAAGTTTTTGCTGACTTCTTTTCTTTACTCCTGTGGAGATGCAGAGAGTGAGACACCCTTGAAGTACAGTATGTTCTGTTCCCTTTCTTGAGTGGTAGCTCTGTTTACAAGCATTGGTACACCTTGAACTTTTTTTTAGTTTGTTGAAATGGACATGCCATTACTCTAAAGTCCCAATTGTAAAGAAAGATGTGTGATTCAGTTAGTTGACTTTACAGAAAATTTATTTACTTTTTCTCTTGATGTTTAGGTTCCCTGCTAGTTTTGTCTGGAGAACAGGAAGTACAAGCCAAAATGATCACAAAATTATGAAAACTGGGGGCTCAATGTGGGTATTCTGGGCAGTTTGAAAAATGTTTTCTATTCAAATGCAGTTTTCAGAAAGGCATAATTCCAAAGCTTAAGATAGAAATACATAAGTGATTATTACAGTCATCCAGCCTAACATCTTGCATGACAGGTTGAAAGAGAAAACCCTACAAATTCTTCACTAGACTACTGATTTATGGTTGGTAACACGGTCTCGATTTAAAAACTGTTTAGTAAAATACTGAAACCAGTGGATCGAGCACTAGCAGATGATACAGCCCAGTCAAGCTTGTTATTTGCCTGTTAAAAGTCTGATTATTATGTTTGTTTCCATCTCTAAATATAGGGAGATGCTGTACAGTTAAGTATGTGTTTTATCTGTATCACGTGCCACAGTGTGTTGGGTGGTTCTGTCTATGTTAGAAAACAAAGGAAGTTAAGATGATGGGTGTAAATTTTATAAGATGACTCCCTGTAAAGATTTCCATCTGTGTTAGGGCTGTCAGCCTGGGTTGCTGGTTTTTTGGTTTTCTTTTTTTTTTCCTGACAGTTGACTACATGAGTTTCCTTTGTTTCAGGCAGATCCAGAATCTCTTCCCAGCTCAGAGTACCAAGAAACTATAAAAAAATCTAGATTTGTATGGTTTTGTTGTGTCAGAACGTTTTCCAGAGCTGAACAGAGATGGCTTGTCCTGCAGGAGAAGTGATAGTCTGCTCATATCAATATTGAACAAGTAGTATTGCAGACTGTTCTGCAGGTGAGCATGTATATCAAAGAGGGAATATAATCTTAAAATTAAAGACTTCCTTTATAAATTCCTCTGTAACCCAAGATAGAGTTTTACTTTGGAAACAGAACTGAGTTCTGCCTTCATTGGCTTGATCTGACTATTGTTTGAAATCAGATGGGAGCCAACTACATATCAGAAGTTGGGCACATGCAAGGAGCTGGTTGCTGAACCTAACAGACTCTGAGATAAGAACATAGGTTGAGCTGAGTATTGTGTCAACATGACTTTCACAGCTTCTGGGTCAGAGCTGACTCCTATCCAGGCAGCTTGAGGCATGTACAGAGGTGTGTACTTGGTCTGCAGAATACACCTTGAAGAAGTATCCTGAAAGGTATTGGATACAAATATCTTACAAAACTGGGGAAAAAAAGAAGAAACACAAAGCGGTGTGAATTGTGCCATTGTGTGTGATGGTTGTGTATGAAAGTGCAAGGTTCAGCAGCAAAGTACTGACATTTACCTGCGTTCATTTTCTGAGCCCAGTAAATAGTTTGCATGGGTTTGCCTGCTTATGCTGATTAACAAAAATTGACTTAACCAACCAAGAATATCTAAATTGGGGTACCAGAAAATAAAAAGCTTGTACCTTCCACCACATGGTAGAGATGTACTTTCACGTTACCTTGAGCAGGTAAGTAGAATGAACATTTGCTTTCATATTCAAAGATGAAGCTTCATGGTTTATTTTCAAAATAGTATATCTGCAAAAAATTAAGAGCTGCAAGGATCCAATTAGCTCAATGAAACATTAATTTATGTGTCATGAAGCAGTCACACAAAGGAAGGTAAAGGCATGTTTAGAAAGGCTGAATTGGTGAAGTCTTGCTGAGTCACAGCTTGAAAGCTATCTGAATGATGTAGATCTCATTAAACATCATCAACTTAAAACCATTCGTGATGATGAATAAAACTGATATGAACTCCACACCAACAGGAGATCCTAGCCTTTTTCCTAAATGGAGCAATGGAAGATGTTTGTTATATTACATAAGGTAGATTTCTTGTATATTGAGCACTGCTGTAAACAAGTGTTATATAGCAGGAAACTTGTATCCAACACTTGTGAAGATTTCCCTGGTGGAATGGCTGATAAAGTGAGTCATTGCATTTGTTCACTATTTCCAGTGTGCTGAGAGTCTTAACTGCACATTTGCATTGATTTTTATTTTTTTTTAAGGAAAGAGAAATAAATCAATAATTGTCAGCTGCTGAAAACTTCAGATATTTGTTGAAGAACTGGATAGTCATGTTTGTGTTGGTGAAGACATCTCTCCAAGCTCAAAATTACCTGGCTAAATAACATCTAGTATAGTAGTTATTGATAGCTGACAGGTCAGCGTGAGAAGTTGTTTCCTATGATTAATCTAAAAAAGAGTAACTCATAACGACTTGCTCTTCTGTCACACACTTATATGACAAAGTATTTTCACTTACAATTTGAGGAATATTTCCTTATCCCTGCTGAACTCTACAGACTTCTTCAACATAAGGACTGTTTTGCAGTGCTCCCCCTTTGCTCTCATTCCCTGAGCCCAAATAAAGTCTGTCATGTATTATCAACATTGCTGAGAAAATACAGCAATTGTTATCTTAGCTATGCTCTGCATATTTCTGAAAGGAAAGGCAAATAATATAGTGCAGGAAAATACTAAAACCTACTTGCTCTAACAGAATATCTGAAATATCAAAGGGTATGATTTTAAAACAAATTAGCCATGATGATCTAGGCAAAATGCAACAGAGTAAACCAAAATCAATAAATTGATGTTTCAGCCACAAGGGTTGTCATTTGGGGTTTGGATGGATTGAAGGAATCTTTAAAATTAAAAACTAAACAAACAAAATGAAAACCATAACCCACCAGCTATTGCTACTTGAGCAACTGCCTCTTCCCCGTTGATACAGTGGCAGCTGCATTCAGGAGGGGGACTCAAAACATCCAATTTTAAGAGAACTATCTTAGTAGCATTTTCCAGATTAATGGCATCCAGAAACATTCTACGTAGGCTGAAATTCCACTCATTCTTATAAGCTGAAAAATGTCTTATCAGTGATCATTTTGGAGAGAGGAATTTTTTGGTCTTGACTTTATTTCCGTGGCTTAGAGTTCATGTTGTACAGTATTGTAAGCCTCATGTGTGCAGAAGTAAAACATTGGATTTTCAAAATTTAATCTTTTTAAAAAATGCTTCTATTTTCCTTCTGGTTTCTGAAACTTTAGATAAATCACTTAATACTACCAAGATTTTATCGACAACTAGGGGTTCATCAATTACAGTTAAAAAAATATTTATGTTTTTTTTTCACATAGTAGCCTAATTCCGTGATCTATTCCTTTATGAAAGACAACCATTACCTTGATTGGGGGGGGGGAGGGGAAAGGGGAATGCAAATTAGAAATGCTGTATGTGGGCAGGTTTGCAAACTTCTGGATGTATTTTTTTGCATATTTTACAGCTTATCAATACCAATAAAAGTTGCAGTATATGCTGTAGAAGACAAAAAATATTACAGCAGTAACACATCTAAGATACTTAAATGTTATCCAATTTGTATGTGTATGTCATGCTAACTGTGCAAACACATGGAGTGAGCAGCTACATGAAAATTTTACTCATGCAATTGCATGTCAAATAATAGTTAAAAAAAGCATTTTTTTCTGAATGTTCAATGCATGTTAATTGCTTTTACTGTATGAGAAAAAGGTTTCAAGTCAAAGGAAACAAATGACCAGAGAGGCAGAGGGAAAGGATTCTAAAGAGATGAGGCAGCAGAAGCAAGACATCTGTCCCTCTTCTGAAAAGCTGTGTGCAGTTGTCAGCACTGAAGTAAGAACATAAGTTAGAAGGAGCTCATTACATCTGAATGGGTAATGCAGAGTCATTGAGGCTGGAAGCAATGCATAAAAGTGGTCTCACATGACCTACCTTTAACTCTGATATCTAGATAACAGGTTTGGGAAGAACAGATAAAGAGGGAATTATGGGTTTTGAGGCAAGAAGTAATTAAGAGAGGGAAAACAAAAAAGAATTCTACAAACCAAAGGAAGAGTAAAAGATAAATTGTAGCAATTTTCCAGTAGAATTTGTAGGCAGATTTATAAATAAGAGAAATGTGGGAATGGGGGGAGACAGATTAAACAAAAGATTGTTCTTCAAGACAAGACATATGTTTTTGATGTGGGATAAAAGAATATTACTTGAAAAGTGTCTGCTTGTTTTACAGAATTTTATTTCTCCATAAAGAAAAAAGAACCACTTCCTTGAGAATTCAAGGAAAATGAGTATCTAGACTTTATTTATCACAATACAAGACCACTCTTATAAATTTGGTTTTAAGGAGATCTTTTTTCAATATTTATGGTTGATGTAAATCTTCAATCTCTTAAAATGTTTTGGCTGTTAGACCATTCAAATTGCACTGTAGCAAGAAAATGGATGATTAGCATTGTCAGTGCACTTGGAAAACATGACTAGGTTTTGTTTTATGAAAGTCAGATGTGGTTCAGCTCTCAATGCTTTTTTCCTCAAGTCTAAATGAAAGAGACACTTGAATAAATTATGAACCTCTTCCTACATCCAATCTTCCTTTGATAACATATTGTCAGTTGGTATTTGGAAAATCCACTTGATCAATTATTTAAAGAAAAATGTTAGAAAATTAAATAAAAACATCAAAACACATGTACTAAATGCCTCAAGAAAATGAAGAAATACGCTAGGAAGAGGATGAGAAACTGAATCTTAATCATTTGGCTATTAGAAAAGGACTCCTCATCAGTTATGTACCATAGTCAATCACAGTATCTCTTCAGGCATACTCTAATGCACTAGTTTATCTTCAGTTGCATGATACAGGAGAATTTGGGGAAGATTTGTCCTGAGATGAACTAGTTACATTTTCTTTAGAGACCACTCTGATCAAGGTACTCATTGACTGCCTGAAGTTTGCATCTGTCTTCTAATTTGGGAAGTGTTGTTTGAACATAGGCATTCTACATCCAAATGACTTTTAAAAATACTTGTCTGTAAAAGTATTGTAGGTGTCCTATTCTGAATATCTTTTTATTAAGAATGACTAAGGAAAAGTATATATTTCAGAGAATTAAAATTATCCTTGGATTTAAAAAAATCTTTCATTAGCCAGGTATTCTGGAGGAAAAAAAATTTGTTCAGTTTTTTCCAACTGGATATTTAATCCTCTTTCTCCTTTGCCACTGTTCAGTGGAATACCCACCACCTCCACCACCATTAATTATACAACTCTCATACTCATATCCTGTTGTGTGGTTTCAAAAAAATTGCTAGTTCGTATGTTATCTTTGTGTACTATGCCGTAGACAAAATAGAACATACGTGATTTGGAATGAGAAGAATTGCCTTCCACTGCTATAGAATAAACCGTGCACTTGAAGAACCTATAGGGACAGTGATATTTGCAGATTCTTCACAGTTTTTGAATTGCATCCATGCAACTTACTTAATTTCAAAAACATTACAGGGAAGTTTATAAGGACTTTAATTGCAGAATGCTACTGGTTTGTTTTGTGCTTTGGAACTGTGTCACACTGTTTGCTGTTTCTCATGTCAGTGATGAGGGACAGCTATCAACAATTTAGACCCCACCTTTTCTTCAGATAAAAGTCTGGTTTCACCCAACTTTTGTTGCTAAAAACACCACATGATCACGGTGGATCACAGTGAAGCTTTGCCGTCCTCAGATTTGAAGAAACAGAAAAATCCAAAATATACCCCCACCCCACCCCCCCCCCCAAAAAAATAAGCAGGGACAAATGAGGGCAGAATTCATACTGCTTTACAACTTTTTAAAGAAGGGTGTTATGGCTTAAGATGCCCATATAGAATTAAGTGGTAAAACATCTTAATTTGCTCTTGGCCAGGATATTTCACAACCCTTTTTGAGTGAAGCTCCCTGATGAGATCAGTAAGGATTTCAACCTAGAATGTCAAGGCACAATCTGATTCACAGCAACACTTCTGATCGTTACAAGGCAGTTAAATCACCTGTTAAAATTATTTTATCTTTCTCGTCCTCAGCTGTTTGAGTTGCATAGATTTCCTAAGCTGCCACATCATTAAAACCAATAAACCAAGCTATGTTTCAGTTTATATCATTTAAGACTCTACCCAGCATGACTACCATGTTTAGAAAGCTTGAGAAACTCTTGAGATTTTTGACCCATAATATTGTGAGTTACAAGACTTTCTCTAAGGACAGTTAAATATAGTATATAATTGGGATGTTATTTCATAGTCCTTGTTGTGAAGCATCTGTCACTGGCCCATGAAAAACAGCATATAAGAGTGAATGCGAAAATTGGTCTGTTAGGATGTTACTCTCAAATTCAAAGTAGTTCTCTGCTATTTTGTGTTAAGGAAATACATTCTTGGCCATAAGTACAAGAAAACTGACCTCTTTCCATTATTAAATCCTTTTGTCACTTGTCTAAAGCCTAGGCAAGTCACCCCACTTTGTTTCAGTGATGTTATCAAAACACAGAAAAAGTTATTTGCAAAATTTAATGGTAATGAGAACAAAATTTTTCAAAAGAGTTTAAACTGAAAGCTAATTCATGTGTCAGGGCACAGTGGGAGCTGGCTGCTTCCGAAGGATAGGGAGCTGAGGGAGATAACAGGGCTACCAGGACAGGTCAGGTATGTTAGCTGAGTTCCGCCAAAAGCCCAGGTCACCAGGCAAGTTTGTGGTGATGAAGCTGGGCTGGGCCATCAGCCCACAGGTCCAGTCTGGCTTGGTGGGGCTGAAGGCCAGGGAGGGCTTAGCTATGGCTGAGCATGAGACTAGTACACCTATGGTGTTGCTGAGACAGGGACTGATGGCCATGGGCCCATGGGCAGGGGTGTAAGTGGAGGCCATTAAGACCTAATTAATGCAGTCAAAGCCCGCACAAAATGCTTTTTTTGGGTAAAAATTATTTGAATGTCTATATTTGAGGTGCTATGGTCTTGTTGTTGCCAGTTCTTAAAACTAAAATATTTTGTCCATTTTAATGGCTAGTAATGATCAAAATTTGCAATGGGGCTTCATCAATCGGGTCAGCCTTGATTTTTTTTTCCTTTTTTTTTTTCCTGAGTTGCCAATAATTTTAGAATTGTTTAATTGTGACTATAATCTCAAACTTCTAAAGGTTTTTTGGAGTCCTAGCGCCCATCCTCACTTAATAATGCCAGCTTATTACAACACTTCTCTGATATTGCCAGTGTTAATTCAGTTATTTTTCTGTGTCTGTGTTCTAAAGAATATTTTTATAAATGTGAACAAAAAGTGGTGTGTAGGGTCTATGAGACAGATATTAATGAACTCCACTTTTGTAAGGAGTCCATGCTGTGTGTCCTTCCTCTACTGCCATGAAGCAATAGCAAGGATACATTTATCCTGGCAGAAGACTTCAAAAAAAGCTTAGAAAACTACTGAGTTTTATCACCCCTCGATTTGAAATCAGCCTCTTGTGAATTCAAGTATTATTCAACAGAATGTGGCAGAACTTTCCCTTCAAAAGGGTTTTTAATAGAATTGTGGTGGTGTTACCAAATTAAAATTGTAAAAGTATCACTGCTTTAATATATATCTTCATGTGATATTCTTTTACTTTTTTTAAGAATCCATCACCAAGTTGCAAAGCTGTTTAAGGGGCTATACACAAATTTCTACAAATGATTAGGGTTCTGTGTGTTTTTCTTCCTGATAAAATTTAGGAGCACTCACTAGGTAGTAATGAACAGTACACCAGAAATTATCAATTATCTCATATATTCTCTCTGAATGTGAACTAATTCTAATATTGATTAGTAAGTCAGAAAAAGGCTTGGGAAAAGAAAAAAAACTTCAGAGTCTGTATTTTATTTTAACAAAGAAATGAAGGGAAACATCAGAAATCAGAAGTAGTGTACTATTTACTGGACAAACGTCAGGAGCCCTACTTACTGCAGGATTCTAGGCCAAAAGAATATTCTCCCTTTTCTATTTTCTCATCATGGGATTTAGGGACACTGCACTGGTAGAAAGCAAAAATGCGTTTATTTACCACTTCTGCTTTTCAGTATAATATATGCTTAGTTTATAGGCTTCTTGGGAAATTTGTAAATGTTCCTTTTTTTTTTTTTTCTCACAGTCCTTATTTTATATCTCTCATTGATCGCAAAAATGATTCACACTCCATATCTGGAGGCACTTTTTAGAGAGGGCATTACTGAAATGCAAGACTGCATTATATTTTTTTAACCATAGGGTTAAAAAGAATCACAGTAACTTTACTGAAGTGGGCAAAAATGTATGTTGCACTCCAAAGTCAAAACCATTAGTGGCACAGAGACAAATTTTATGTTTATTGTTACCTTAGGTCTGTCTTGAAACTGCAACATAATAAACAGTTTATAACAGGTTGCAACCCATTTATAAACCTGGCAGGCCAAAATAACTGGTGTAAATCCCAGAACAACTTTTTTTTTTTTTTCAACCCAAATGATTAGTTAAAGGAATGTTGTAATAGAGTGAGAAACTTCATCCCAAACAACACAAGCATTACAAGCTATTTGATAGTTTTCCAACAGAATGCAAAGGGCACTGCCTATGTATTTTTAATGGAAAATGGGGCTTGACAATGCAATCTAGATATGTATATGCAGAAAAAACTTGCTTATCAGTAGGTACGTTTTCAGAATCAACTGATTATCATGTTATTATTTTATAATTGTTTTTATTGAAAAGAAACATATTAGGTTAAATGGAGACTGGAGTACAACACAACAATAATATTCCCTGTAACAAAGCTCTTCTGAGCTATAGGGGCTTTCATCAATAATCAAAAAATCATAACAATGAAACTATTTTTAAAGAACCTTGATAAACTGAGTTAAAGACATAAGTGATAATGCTTTTGACACTGAATTTACTTAATTCCTCTTACAAGTGGGGAAAATTATACCACATATTGTACTGAGGAAGGCCAGAAAGAATATTATTTTCTAACTTCTAAGAAGTAGTTGAGTATCTTCCCAGTTGGCTTCAATTTAGTGGAACTATGTCAGAGTATCACAGGTCTCCTCTGAAGTGCAATAAAAATCTTAGGAAAAGAAAAGTAAGATAAGAAACAACATTGAATTTAAAAGACCAATAATTTATATTTCTAGTTCACAGAACAGAACAGCAAACAAGCAATCGATAGGCAATTTCCCTCACCAGTTGCTTATTTTGTGTTATCCAAGACCTTACTGCATACACCTATTTGATTTTGCCAGTCTTGAAAATCTAATATTTTTGTGGTCTTCCTCTGTTGTTGAATCTTAATCATTCAGGCTTAGCATTTATTTGATCAGGCATTTGTTAAATTTTAAATTTAATTTCATACATATTTTTTGTGTCTTTTTGTTCTAACAACAGTATTTCTCACTTTTTTTCTTTTCAAGTGGAGTCCTCTCATTTCCTTTATCCTTTTACTGAGTCTTTCACCTACCACCAGAGCTCTCCACAGCCATGACAGCAGTGAGATTGTTCTCTCTTCCTGCACAAAATGAACCTTAAAAGTTCTCGGCCATTTTTTAAAAAAACCTCAGCTTTTATTCATAAATAACCAAACTTCAAAAAAATAAAAAAAACCACAGATGTTGCAGTTATTCTAAGAGTAATTTTCCTTGCCTTTTCTTTCTTTCATATTTCTTTCATGTAAGCCTTTCAGGGGCTCCTCTGAGTAAGAGTTGTGAACTCAGTGTTAAATGGAGAACAAAATACAAATAATAAGAAATTGGGTGCAAGTCATTGGACACAAAATGAGGATTTCGCTTGGTCATTTGCAGGAAAACAACAACAAATTTCAAACAAATAACCCCTGCTGTTTCTAATAAATCCTTGAATTCCAGTTCAAAGGTAACAGTTGATAACAGTTAAGGCCAATGTTGCTGTTTATTAGTAGAATTAAACCGTATTCCATACTGCCACATGATTACGCTCAGTGGATGCAATGAGCTGCTTGTAAAACTTTGTTATCTAGTGCTTTTCATGGTTCTTAAAATCGTCAGTGTTCATCTTCTCAAGCTTCATCTGCATTGCAGGGTAATGGGCTAATGTTTCTATTAGACCAGAGTTGTGGTCAGGGCTTTTAATAATTGGAAAATAAATAACAACTTTCACCCAAAAGTAAACCTGTCCCTTGGGGCCCTATAAGGGAGCCATTGATTGGTCTGTTAAACTCTCCTGTCCCCATTTTGCTTGGAATAGGCTGCCCCCTTCAGAAAGGTGCCCTCTCCCAAGCAGCCACTCTCTACTAGCAGTTTTATATTAGTCCTAATGAGCAGTAGATGAAAAGTTACATACATCATTGGTTGTCTCAAGCCATCCAATTCTCACCCCAACTCTGCACATGTTAACATGTTGATAATGACATTTTCTCTGGGTTCAAGTCTTTCATTATCAAGGTTAACCTTCGTTTTATTCTTCATTCTAATATTATATCTTCAACATTAAGTCTTCTTCAGGGATCTCTTATAATTTCCTTAACCCTCAATTTAGTAAATGCTGCTTATTCATGTCCTCTTATTCTATTAATTTCTTTTAAGGGTATCTATTCTTACCTAGAATTGTCAAGGAAACCACCACCTTTGGCTTAAACAACATCCCCAGAGCTTGAAAGAGCAGTGTTATTAGATGGAAGAGTGAAAATTATATTTTAATTCCTTCCCTGAATTACATTAAATTATGTATGATCTCTCTTTTGCTTAGTGCATCCTTTAAATTAGGTTTAAATAGAAAAGAACTCTGTTTTTCATGACTAATTTCCTGATAATTAAGCATATACTGACTTCTTTTCAAAAACCATTAAAGCTTTAAAGTAGAGTCCCTGGATCCCCAGATCTTGTAACAAAGCTCAAGCATACATCCCATCCTGTATCAATTATTTTAGTTATTATTTTATCGTAAAATGCCAGTTCAGTGCTGCTTCTCTTCTCACTTCTTAGGCAGGACAATGATAGCACTTGACAAGAGAATAATAAGTAATTATCTGGGAGTTCTTTCTCCCTTTGCTCTATAAAGGGACATTTTCCCCTCCTGACCCCCCGCTGGAAAAAGCTATTTGTCCTATGAAAATAAAAAAGAATCAAGGGAGAATCATCAGTTAATGCTATTTCAAACCCAGAGAATAGATCAAATATACTAAATAACGATACACCTAATTTAAAATCATAGGTGAGCAGAAATAGAATGTTATAAATTATAATGTTATAAAGTTCCTTTCAGACATATCTCATCTTGCTTATTATCATAATTGTTTAAAACGTGATAGCACAGCAAGACTTCAGCCAGGTGTCAGGCCTTCATTTCACCGAACTCTGCCTTTGCTTTTAAGGAACAGGGTTTGTCACAAAGAGATTATAATGTACATGAACAGTGCAAGATGACTAACAGACACAAAGACTCAGGGGAAAGCACAGGAGATTAAAGAGATCAGGATAATTGTAGCAACTTGATGGCAAATTGTCCGTGGCATATATATTTGTAGTATTTTATAAAGGGAAATGTTTCTTCTCATTGCTTAAGTGTACGTTACTTTAAACCTTTTAAACTAGACCACTGAGGGTGTGTCAAAATGCAAAGCAAAAGCAGAAACTAGTGTATGTAGAAATTTATCTTCTAATCAACCCCTCCCTTCTTCTAATTCAGACCCTGGCTACTTCCCTGGGTTTACTGCTTCATCTGCCATACTTCCAAACTACTAACAATTCTCATGCTCTGGCAAAGCTTAGGGAACATGGCTTGCAAATAGTATCAGAGATGACTTTTACATGACTTTATAAACACAGTATAGAAAGAGATGTTTTAGTATCCCCTTGAACCCAGTTTTCTCTGTTGTTTTGTTTTTGTTTTTTTTTTTTCCCCTGCTTAATGCAAGTGCAAGAGATTAAGAACATCTAAAGAATGAAGATTTTTTTCACTCATTTTTCCACTCTGTTGGTTTTATTAAACCAAAATTCATTTGGTCTTTAGCAAACATCAATGCTCCAAATGTTTTGTGGAGGGAAAAAATACATTTATATCTTTGTAACAACATTAAACAAGGCAAGAAAAGTGACAAACATCCCATCAGGCAGTATAATTAATCACTTCTGCAATATCCTCAGCTATATGTTTTTCTTCTGTATTTCTTTCTCCAGTCCTTGTGAGCGGTCTAGCTCTTGTCTAGTTCTCTTCTCATACCATTTAGAATCTATAATTTTAATCTCCAATTACATTCTCCCGTCCACGTCCTCTTTTTTTGCTATTCTTTTTTGCTCTTCTCCTCTCCCCTCTTTTTGAGAGCAGCTTTTTGTTATGCACAATGATTACATTCATCTAAGGACGTGGTAAGTCCAACAGCCTTTGGTTACTTCTTGTAAGGCCTTGAAACCTTGAAAAGGATGCTGGCCTCCAGCGTGTGGGAGAAATGACTAAAATTAAGCACTTGACAAAAATGAGCAAAAGAAAAAAGGAAGTTTCAACAGATGGAAAGAATTTTGGTGGAACAAATAAGATTTGCTGGACCCTTCTCATATGATTCAACAATTCTGTTGTTAACATATCTGTTCCAGAGATGAAACCTGGATTTTGTTACCTATAAACAGAGGAATTTTCTTAAGACAAGAATATTTTTTACATCCTGATCTAAGCTACAGCCCACTTGGATGAATCACAGGACTACTTACTAGCATTGAGAAATGGCAGGAGAGACAAATAATTGTAGCAGTTTGTTTCATTTTCTTTTGCTGATAATGCAATAGCTAAGGACTAGATGAAACTACTGTAGCCCTCCAGGGGAAAAAAAAAAATCTAATAGGGTTAGTCAGAGAAAGACTTAGGCAGTTGTATTTTACCATTTACTTTCTTTCAATTTCTGGTGAGGAACCTTGATCCTGAAATAATGTTTCCTGTTCCATTGGCTTTGTCGTGTTTGACTGCTGCACAAGTGGGAGGGCAAAAAAGGTGAAATTCAGACTACCAAAGGGGAATATTCTAATAACCGTACATTTTTAATACTAGCCCTGGCAGGATTACAAATGAAACTGCTTCTGCATAGCTATCATGAACTGCTTTAATTTAAAGACAAAACTTTCTTTATTCACAAAAAAAATTAAAAGCTTTGCTTTAAAATTTACTTTAAAATAACATTCTAATAGCATTGCATGTACTAAAGTCCCGACAGGGCATAAGTTCCAAGTTGATTCAGTGGGTCTTCACTCACCTCTAGCTGCATGTAGACTTTATATCTAATGAGGTTTGCACAAAAGATTTAAAAGTTGATATTCTTGTTCAAAATGTAGAGAAGGGACAGGAGAAACATCTTTCCCTCTCCAGCCTCTGTATAAATATGTATGTGTGTGGATGGTACCTTAGGGAGTTTACAGTTTAAAGCCCAGAATTTTGCTTTCTGCCAATCAGATTGTCCATGAGATATTCCTTGGTTTGTTTGCTACCAGAAATATTCTAGAAGCTATCTGGGTTAGTCTGTAAAGAGTTCTCCAAGAACTCAGCTTTGAAGTTTGTAGCTGCTACTCTTCTACGATCCCTCCAGGGTCTTGGTAACAAGGGTCAGAACCTTCGCAGGTGCACTCGTCACTTGGAGAGACACCGAGAGAAAGTGCTGTGGTTCTTTATATTAGATAGTCAGTACTCTAGAAGCTGGAAGGGTGAGACACAGTGGGATCTGATAAAAGACAGAACAAAACACAGGAGAAAGGAATATACTGTCAATATGTTTTAGGGATGACAAACCCAGATGATTTTTTTTTTTCTAATTTTCTCTCTATCAAATGATTTTTTTAATGAGAAGCAAGGGCCTGAAATGCATACTAACAGATACAACTCCATAGACTTCACTAGAAACAAGTTTAAGCCTTAATTCTGAATAAATGGAATTAAAGTACCTGGATCATGTTCATCAGCTTAGAAAGGCCCCTAACCAAACACTTGGGTTTGGTTTTAGCACAGTACCTGATACTCTAAATTCCTTAAACATGGTAAGAGAAATCTGTCAGGAATTAAACCCTGATTTAGTAAAGAATTGTGTTAAGTACTTTGCTAATTATAACCGCTGAGCTTCTTTTAAAGTCCTTAAGTTCACAGGTGTCCTATTAAAGTTAAATGGTGAGTGCTTTTCATCTCTGGGATTGTTTGCTCTGGTTGAATCAGCAGATGGATGGAGGAGGTTGCTGTGGGTACCAAGTGTGTAGCTGGCAGTGCTTTGACTGGGAGAGAGCATGTGTATTGATGCAAACAGACCACAAATTCTTCAAGGTAATGAAACTTTATACAGTTTTATAGGGTTTTTATTAATTCCTGTGATACTAATTGGGCTAAGCTATTACATATATTTTGCTCTCTGGTGTATTATTGTCTTGGAAAGTCTTTTTTTTTCTCACAGATCTGTTTTGTCTGTCATTCAGAGATACTCACAGCGACCCTCATAGTGCAGAAATAGGCATTACTGTTTCACAGTAGCGTGCTTAAAAGCTCTTTCACTTTTTATGTGTATATTGGGAGAGCTTAGTGTTTTATGTTTGCCCCTCAGCTTTCCAGCATTTGGGTTAACTTATTAAATAGTCTTCTAAATATAACAAATATTTGATATATCAGTATCTCAACTTGGTCTTCTTTGCATCAGATATTCTGAAAAGCAATATCCCATCTTCTCAGATCATAATTCTCCCTTTATACCTCCATTTCCTTTATTGCTGCTATCTTTAGGATCTTTTTTTGTACCTCCTGCTTGTTTTTTTCTTTTTTTTTTTTAACAGATTCTCTTGATCTTCCAAGAAGGTTTTGGTTTTTTTTTTTTCAATTTTCATTTATTATTTGGTTTTATTTCTACTTCTCATGCTGCCTTAATTTTAAAGATAACTATTAATTCAAGTAAAAGAAGATTTCCTAGGTCAATACCATTCCATGGTATTCATGATATGGTGGCATTTCTGTGTTAATCTATACCTTACAGTAATTTCAGAAAACTGACTCTTCATTTTGCCTTCCCAAATTTGGTGTGCGTGTTTTCAAAATTTTCAAATTTTTCAAAATGGAGGATACTTCTCTAAAACTCTTAGGAATAAGTCGTTTACTATGATTTTCATGGTGGATGTTTGTGTGAGTGTTTTGTTTTTTTTTTCTTTAAATAAAATAAGGGGAAAGTTAGAAAGAACTTTTGTACAATGAATGTAATTTCTATTGTTCAAGGGCAAAAAGTGTGGCTGGGATATTTTTCTTTACTGAAGGCAGACAGAAAACTAGCTATCTGAGCCAGTGGGTGGAGGTCAGAGCAACATCTGCTTTATCCAAGGGAGTACAGCCTTTTACAGCTTGCTGTTGTTCAGTGAATCAATTGAGCATGTAATAAGAAGAGCTCCAATATAGACAAGATGCATGGAACATATTGATTAGAGCCTAAGTAAATCTGACCATGGAGCGTGTGCAGAGGCTGACTGTACCTCAGGCAATTTAATGCCTGTGGAACAGGTATCAGCAGCAATGTTTAGGGATAAAAAATCCCAGATTGCTAAGTCTTTATTTAACAAATGTTACTATTTGTCTCAGATTGCTGTAAATCTGCCAGTGTAGAAGATCTGTATTTCCCTAACTAGTTGAACGTGTGATTCTTGTAATTTTATTAGATTCTTCCATTTTATGGTGAGTCAGATATGGGAAAATGTTCCTTCTCTTAAATGTTAAATTATGTGAATTGAGGTAGACCTTGAATTTACTACGGAGAAAGTAATTTCTAAATGTTATCTTGCACCCAAACCAAATGTGTGTTCTGTATATTATTTATTTCTGTGCCTGTATTTGTTTTTTATCTGGGAGTTATTGGGAGGAATGATGCATTCCAAGTTATGGAAAACATTTTGGGGTAGCTGGCATTAAACTAATCATGAGCTCGGAGATGGTGATCAGAATTAATTATGTCTCTCCTACTTTTACATTACTATTTAATCACCACAAGCCTTTTTACAGAAAATGGCTTCTTTAAAAAAAATAAATTTTGGTAGTCCATGTCAGTTTCTATGGGAAATCTGTGATTTTTTTTTTCTTTTAGTAATTTATTTTAGTAAACATAATCTTTTACTTTTTGAGGCACTTATTTCATACGTATGTACCTGACTGGTTAGACATAGTTTGTCATCTGGCATTAACGCTAACTACATGTGTCAAATTGTATTATAAGCCAGGCAGGATGAGTGGTTAACAATAATGAAATTGGTATTGAAGCTAGCTGAAAAAGTGCCTTATTCTTTAGGTGAAGTTTTGTCTTTTTTCATGTTTCTGCACAACTTTTCTTCCTTTTAAATTTCACTGTGGTTAGAAAAATACTGCCATGTAAACCTTATAGCTGAAGTTCTTCCAAAGTCTTCAAAAGTATGACAGTCCAAATTAAAAAAAAATAAAAATACTCAGAGCTGTGGGCCAACTTTTTAAAAGACAACTGGATGCCTAAACACATTTGCTATTTTAGAAGTTCAGCTCCAGCTGGCAGTATCTCTGCAGTCTCAGATATCTTAGTCTGAGTTTTATTGGCTAATTCCCTAAGTGTTCCTTTGAAAAACTTGCCCAGTAGGGGGGTTAGTCTGTTCATACTCTTCTTTACTCTGTATTAGTCTTCCTTCTAAGTCCCAAGCAAAAAGTTAAAAACAACTTAGATTATTTTTATTGCATTCTGTATTCTATTGAAACGACATGGGTTTTTGAAATTTGTTTCTGATTACATGGACAGTGAACTTAAGAAACTATTTACCTTCCAAAATTATTTATCTCTTGCAGTCTAAGAAAACTAGTTTTAAAAAGGATTCTATTAGTTTTAATTACAGAAATGTAAGGAAAGGCACACAGTGACTTAAGTAAGTTATTAAAATATCAACATATATAAGATTGCGTGCTGCAGAAGCACTGGCAAATAGAAAATAAAAACGTCTGAAATATTTTTTTAAAGTAATTTTTTGAAAGATCACTTAGAAAAAAATACCTTGTAAATTGAAGCAACTAGGAAACTGATATCAAATAACAAATGATTCAGAATTGGCTAGTTCTGGTAGAACTGTCTAGACCTTGAAAGAGATTTCCTAGTGTGACTTCTAAGAATATTAAAATATCAGAAACTTCAAATGAATACTGGTTATTTATCAAGAACATTGCTTTTGGCATAAATCCTCTAAAATATCTTCAACCAGTATGTTGTGCTGCTGGTATTTTTATTTTTCTGTTGGGTTTTTTTGTGTGTTGTGTTTTTTTGTTTTTTTTTTTACTACTGCCTTGCACCCTGTATAAGCACTTGTCTGGCTTAAGGGACCCAGACGCTATGCATACAACCTTAAAACATTGTGTGCTTTGCAAGGCAGCACAGATAAGCCTTTGCTTGTTGCTCTTGGTGGAGCCAGAGAGAGAAAAGTCAGTTTGAGAGGGTTTTTTTTCTTACTCAGCAAGGGGAATTTCCACATCATGCACTGGATGCTCTACACCTTCCTGCTGCCAAAATGACAAAGCACGTTAGCTTTGACTGTAAAGATTAATTTATAGGAAATTAATTATGAAGCAGTTGTTCTGGGCAAGCAGTGTCTAATTCAAAGCCCATTTAATGAGTAGCAGTTTTTCTTTCATCTTTGGATCTGATGACTGCAGATGGCAATGCGAGAAGGTAGACGTGCCACTGATCCCTGCTTGTGTGTTCCTCTAGGGAGGCAAATGAAAGCCACTGATGGAGCCTGTGCACAGCACACCCCGTTTGGACAGCATGAGTTTGTGCTGAACATGGGCACTCTAGAATTATTAGTCAATAGCAATGTAGGTGTCTCGGGATTATCTCTGCAGCACTACGACTTACAGTAAAGCTGCTTCACCACAGTCACCTAGGAGACAATTCTAGGATGATTTTCTTATCTTGTAATTTCCTTTGTGACTGTAATAGGCTCCTGTTACTTAGAATTAAAAGATCGTATTGCCAAATGCATGTATCTCTCACTAAAGCCAAATACTGTATAACTAAAAAATGAATTTTCCCTAATGACCATAGTAAGTGCTATATCTTTTGCTATTAAGGTGTCTGTAAATTTGAAACTGCATAATACTCTTCCTTTCCTGGATACATGCTCATATGAATTTGTTTCTCAGAATTGCTTGCTCTCTATCATCTCAAAAGTGTTTTTGCAGAAGGGAAACAAGATTAACTGTATTTATGTACCAAATTTGGGATATTGAAACATGATTTAATTCGTCCATTTTAGAGGCTGTTATTTAATTATGGAATTACTTTTTTTCCTCTGTAGCAGTGCTTAATTTGGGTGAAGGGTTTTGAATGAAACTTGAAAGCTACACCAGATTTTTTATTGGAACTCAGAAAGAAAACTTCACCAGTGTCTAGCGTATATAGTAGGCTTTCCTTTTGGGTGGTTCTTTTAGGACTGACCCTGGATGGTAGCTTTCTAATTCCATGAAAAAAGTTCTACCCATCCAAAAAGCCAGGAGACAAAGTGTGGGATGAATGAGTTCCTGTCTGTGCACCAGTGTAGGTGAAACAAGGGCTCAAACTGGAGTCTCTGACAAACTAAATATGCAAGGGTAATAGCCTTTGAATACATTTCAGGTCTTTGGGTGCGCGAGAGCATTTATCTCTGCAGTTGCAGTATTCCTCATTATACCCTTTTTGATGTATAATTTCTACATAATCTGAAGTTTGATAACAGTAGTGGAGAACAGTTGTTGCTGTCGGAGGTAATTTAAATGTTGTGTAAGGGCCACTCCAAGCTGGAATGAAACAGGATTTCTACATCTTAAAACATCTATAATTTTCTGTTTCTGGATGTTGCACATCTGATGTTGTCATCTGAGTACTATAATGTCATCTTTTTCCATCTTCTCCACTTTTTTCCTCTGTTCCTCAGGTTAAAAAAAGCCAAAGGTTTTTTGGCATTCCTTTATATGTATCCTCTTCTATGATTGGTGCTAAGTATTTATTTAAGTAAGTTGAAGTTGGAACATCACATAGCTGCTGGCCATACATTTATAATTTTAATAAAGCAGTTGCAAAGTAAAAATCTGAGGGTGCTAGGATATAACCAGATGTGATGTATACTTCACATCTATACAGAAGTAGAAAAACAAAAATTTAAGTTATAGCATATAATCAAGTTGTCAGGCTGTTCCCTTCTACTTCACATTTTTAGGATATGATGCAAATGAGCTTTTAAAATCGATTTGAATTTGTCAACACTGTTAATGAAAATGTTAATGCCTTGTTAGCTGTCGACTAATGATAGTGGAGGTTTTCATTCCTTACTTAATGGTGGTACCGAATGTGAGAAATCATGATTTATAGCCCACAAATGGAAGAACAGAGTAAGCTTTTCTGATGAGAGAGCTCCCTGAGCTTACCTCATAACCGTGCTGTACTGCACAAGGTGTGATATTGATGAATAGTTTTATGACTCATTTGGTGAGATCTATGAAGGCAGTTACTTCATAAGGTGGCATTTTATCACAGTTGCTTTTGACCTGCTGCAGTTGACTCATTGATTGGAGTTAGTCAGGGGAAGAAAAAGCCAGAGACTTAGTGAATGCTAGGGAAAGTGCTGATATTTGTATCTCTTTTATTTTTTCTAAAGAGTCTATTTCTGACAATGTGCCAATGATTGCTTTATGTATGCCTAATTATTCTGTCATTAGATGAGGTTTTGTAATTCTGTTTGGAGTGGCAAAGCCTGAGTTTAATATTAGCAGATGCTGGTTTTCCTTTTTTATTTTTTTTTTCCTAGGCCTACTTTGGCAATGCCTTCTGGATTTTTGATTGAAGAAATTGAACTTTGAATCTATACAGAGTCATGCATCATTTAGTTAGTTTGCAGAACTCCACTCAATTAAAATTCAGAGCTGAGAAGTAGAGAGATCTGTGTGAGGTACCCCTTCCTGAAGAAATAATACAGGTTTTAAATGCTGTTTTGGGACGGGTTTAGGACTATTAGCAAGATTAGCAGTTAATATTAAGTGCTCTGTTCACTTTCAGAACTATACCTTATTTAAAAAAAAAAAAAAACCAAACCCAAATTTAATACTGAAAAATTTTTTATTTTAATACACTGAAGGATTCTTTTGGTCAGTGTTTGGCTTTGTTTTTAACACCGTTGGTGGCTGGTACTCAATATGTGTATGTAGGCATAGTTAAGACCAATTTAGGTCTGCATAGATCCTGAGTCTAGTTTTGCCTCTGTGTCGGAAGATTAAGTTTAACATTTCAAATTAAGGCTTTGGATTTAGAGTATTGTGTATGTATGGTTTGGGTTTTTTACTTGGTTTTGTGTTTGGTGGTTTGGGGTTTTTTTAATGTAGCAGTATACTGTAGTTCTAGGCTGTCTCTAGGTTATTGCAGACACAATAAAGCATAGCCACACCAAAATTCATGAGTTCTTAGGTTTTGAAAGAGAAGCTTGCTCTCCATTCAGGGATTGAATGAAGATTTGATGGATGGTTCTTATGTACTAATTCCTGACTTAATGTGCCTCTCATTGCTTGTATAAATGGTAGATTTCTGGACTAAATCTGCAGCTTGTTTCTCAGTTCTTAAAATTAAGTATTTGGCATAAGGAGGATCTGATTCCAGAAGTTACCTCTATATGGACAGATCCCAACAGGCTGGCATTCACTTCAGCAGTGGTGTTTGTCAGGAGAAATAAGTACCTGTATCGAACATATATGGGCAGAATTTTTCACTGGAATCTTTATTCAAAAATAGAACCATTCATATTTATGTTACTCAAAAATAATGAATTTAAAATTGTATTAGTAAAGAGCTGAATTCTGTTCTCCACTTGTCATTCTTCTGAACTCATGATGTACTGGAGCACTGAAAAACAAAGCAAAGAACATGCCGGTTCATAGTAAATTGATACTGAAAACACTCAACAAAAGAACTGATTTGTCCTTTTCCCTGCTGGGTGTTTGGATTTCGGTTAACAAAAAGCTGTGCAAAAGTAGCTGGTCATATATCAAAGAGTTTAGATCTAATATATCTTTGAACAGATAGTGTAAACATATGGGAATAGAGATTGAAAGCAGAGATGTTCTTTTCTAACAAGAGCTGGTCAGTGTTGTAACATGGCTGTTGATAAGCAAAAACTTGCTGTAGCGGGTGACTTTGTTAAGCTGCAGATTTGCTGCACGTTTTGCATTGTATTATTAAGCTAAATTTTCTTGAAATACGCTCCTAAATAGACATGGGATCCTAACTGGACATAGCAAAAGACCTGCATTTTTTGGTTATAAATTTGTTTTACTGATAGTCCAAATGGCTGTATAAGAGTTCCTTTGTACAGGGGTTTTTGTTTGTTTTTTTTCTGTTCTGTTCCCTGTTGGAGGGGATGGGAGTGGAAGTAGCAAAACTTCCACTGAGTTTAGTGGGAAAATGAAGCTCTTCATAACTTACACAATGTTGCAAATGTTATTATGTGTAAGTGTTTTCCTATGAATACTTTGTTTTGCAGGTTTTTTTCTAGGTCCTTCTTGCTACTGTGACTAGGAAGAAAAGCTTTCCGTAGGAGAAATCCAATTTGAGGTTTGTAGAAACTAAAGTTTGCTTTTATTTAAGTAATTTATTAATTTCTTGGGGTTTTTTTCCATTTCACTTCTGTCAGCAGTGTAATTTCTTATGTCCACTATACTTTGAAAAGTGTTTATTTGTATAAAAATAATTTTACATGCTTCACACTGTCTCAAAAATTATTAGTTATTTGGGGGCTGTGGTGCAAAATGTCTGAATGGGAGAGTTTAACTGAAAAAGTGACTGTTATACTACATCATGAGATGTAAAATGAGCTTTATACTTGAAGTTATTAAAACAAAATGTATGATTAAGGACAAAGCCTGAAATAAGTACTTGAATGTTTTATAGTATCAGCCTCAAATTCTTTTTTAATGGTTTGAGATTCAAAAAACCATAAGGCTTCTGAGGGCAGAGTTTTACTAATTGTATTTATAGCGGAGAGAGATTTTTTGATCTGTGAACTCACAGATAGGATTAAACTAGCCTGTCCCAGCACAATACCTGAAAACAAATACAGCAAATGTCTAAAAGCAAACTTCTTATAGTTTTGTTGTTGTTTGATTTTTGTCTTGATATTCAGATTAGCAGATTTTGCAACTCCGGTGACCCTATAATTGTCATGGCTGCTTATCTTGATTGTGTTAGAGAAAATTAGGGCAACTATCCCTGTGCCTATCTTAGTTTGTGTGTTGCTCAAATTAGGCTAAAGTCTCTTCAGATTGCAAAGACAGCCTTTTTATGACAAAATGTTATGGCTGCTTAAAACTTAGAGGAGAGTTTTACTGAGCTTTTAGAGAGGACAATTTAATTCATAAAAAAACCCCACAAACCTAAAAGCAGCAGATTATAGTAATAGCAAATTGTGTTTTCTTACAGTGAGAAGCACATGAATTTACTGATTCCTAGCATTACCTCAAATACATTCTCTACTTTGGGTTTCTTATGAAAACGTTTTTCTTAGTACTGTGGCCAGATCTCTTTCATTATTCTTTTAAAGAATTCAATTTAACCTGACCACAGCTTTAATATAATATTTTGATCAAGAACATAAACACTTTATTAAACTAGATGCCTTACCACTTTATCCAATTGCTGCAGTAAGCTCTGTTTGCTTATCTGATGAGACTTGCTTAAAAGAAAGTGCGCTACAGGTAACCTAAGACTGCTGAGTTATTTGCGAGTGTTTGTCTTCGGCACATTCTGCTCAGAGTTATACCTGAGTTATTCTTAGTGTTTGCTTGAAGAGTGCTGTTCAGATAATCATCTGCTTCTAAAAGCTGATTCTGGATAAAGTTGTGGGGTTTTTAAGTGGAGAAAATATATTTAAAAATAATCCCATGGCTAGAAAAGTTTGCCATTGTTCCATTCATACTATACTGACTAGTAGCCGGCACTGATTTTTTTTTATACGGCAGCAGAAGTTTGTGTATTTGCCTTCAGGTGTTACATGACAGTGTGATTAGAATAAGGGTAAGGTCCTTCTCTGAACACTTTCAGGATTACTGCTGGGAAGCATCTGGGGAGGAATGGAGCTGTGTGCTGGTGAGAGTTGTCTACACTGATAGTAGTATAGGGAGGGAAAAGGGGCGGTGGGAAGAATTATATTGAATTACAGTGCCCCTAGCTGTTGATCTATAGAAGATTGATCTATACTGCAGTGATTCTCACTATTTTGGAGCTGCCCTGTTGTCTCTTATTTTCTGAATAGTGGCTTTCTGTCTCCTTTGTGTTTTGGCTTCTCATGTCTTTGCTCCTCTTTGCCTCTGTTCCCCAGGCTCATCTACTCTGCATAGTTGTAAGCCTAGGAAAGCTGAAAAGAGAGAGGCAGATGAAATTTGCTTTAGATACATCGTACACCACCCCTTGTTCAAGAGCCACTGTTTGAGCATGAAAATAATCTCAAGAGAGGGCAGCTGAGCCATTTGTAAAAAGAACCTAATTTTGATGCAATCCAAGTGATAATTGGACTACTCAGAAAAGCAAAGCACCTGGTGTTTTGACACTGTTCCTGCTGAATCAGTGAAAGCATGAGGGGCTAAGGAAGTCAAAGACTTAACAAATTAGTTCAGTTGGTTTAGGAGGGAGATGTGTTGGTGGAAAAAAAAAAAAACCCACAACTAAGAAATGAAGGCAGGCAGATGTATATCTAAATACTTTCCTGTTACCTTGCAGAGCACTTCCCTTTTAAAGGCCTGTATTTGTAAAACATTCCTATTTTTTCTTCTTTTATGGAGGAGATAGTCAAGGATCCCAATATATTAGACTTATGTGGAACAAAGGCTTTTAATTAATCAGCTAATCTAGACAGGATAGAGATTGTTGAATACACGGTCTCATCTTAAATTCTAATAAAATATATGTTGTATAGATAAAAAAGACTAATCATGAAGTAAGAAAAAGTCTTTAAAAAAACCCCACAATTTTGAAGTATAGTTATAGCTTTTCTTTCATAAATTCTTAATTTAAAAAAAAAAATCATACTTCTAAAGTTACAGTTTGTCATCTACAGGTAGCAGATTTTTCTGATGGGTGTGGTGTTTCTTTCCATCTGCAAGTGGTAGTTATTCCCAGGTCCAAATGATTAATGGTAGGAAATGGTGATTTGGGCTCAACTTCATTATTTTGGGGTATACGCAACATGTCAACCATTTCGGTGAAAAGAACAAAAAACTGTTATTAGATACTGTTCCTTCCCGTTTGAAAGCATGACTCTCTTACCTCTTTAGTAACTTAATAGCATGTTGTCAGCCCCTCACAGAAGGACACTGCTAAACAGGAAGGACGCCAGCAGTTGATGGCAGTTGTTGATTATCATACAAAATCAATTGCTCTGGTAGGTGAAGCAAAATCATTCAAGTTATGATAGTGACAGACTGAAAAGATTCTTATTTTTCATTTACTGCAAAGCAGTAGTGCAGTTAGGGCTTCCTGGCATCTTTTGAAATCATAGGATGAGCAAAAGCGGAGTTTGGTGGAATAGTGGAACTTTCTGGGGACTTTGACTCTCCTTGGTAGAACTTAGGAGCGCAATTAGATGCATGCACAGTCAGATGTGAAGATCGATGGGCTTCTGTCATTTTGCTAGCTGAGCACCTGGCCCTCTATGTGAAGTAATTTCATTGTCAAGTTTTGCAGCAAGGAAACAAAGTCCATGCCTGTTCCAGCAGAGCGTACAAAAGAAACTTTTGCAAGGGCACAATGGGGTGTTTCCCCAGGTTGCAAAATGCAGAAGAACCTGTAATTCTGTCTTATTTGTCTCTCCTTTGTTTGACTGACTGTGACATTGTGCATTAAAAAAATACACATGTAGACAGATAATTTTTTGAAAATAGGCTTTTATGAAATCAAAGACACTGTCAGCTGATAACTTTTAAATACAGTGCATTCTTAGCTGCCTGTGTTGGGTACAATCAGATTTAAAATGTATGGCAAGTAAATAAGAACATAAAACTGATGAACCACAAAATAAAAGGGGTCACATGCTGTATTTTGTTAGTCAGCACAGCAGTAAAATACCAAAGGATGTTGAGATGTTGCCTCCTGATATAAAGCTAAAAATGCATCACTCGTAATGATATCACAAAAAGGTAGAAAGAAGGCTAATCCTGTGCGCTGTATTTATATTTCACTGCTGACTTGACAGTATACAATTATTCCAGTTTTGGTTGGGGAAAAATATTAAGATCTTGTCCTTTCTTCAGAGTTTCAGGCACTTAACACAGTCTGTTCTCATTATGCACCAGTTGCTCAAAAATGCACTGTACCTAAAGTAAAGGTATGTGGCTCCCCAGATCATACGTGTTGAATGTGTAGCTTGATCAGGTGACATAGCACAAACCTCAACCAATGTCTTGTGAAGAAAGGCTTTCAGATGCTCTTTTCCTGGGTTTATGATTTTTATTTTAAAATCCTGACCTTAATTATGATTGATATTAGGATGTAGATTGGCAGTATAAGAGTGTTGGTTTGCCTGCTCTTTAACTAACTACTCCTTAATTTACTAACTCTTTAAATAAGCCTAAACTTTAATTGGCAATTTAGATAGGTCATTGATTAAAAAAAAATAAAATAAATATATATATTGTTCAGTTTTCACCCCTGAAATTCTTTGTGCACAAGCAGATTATTTTCCCTAAGTGCCATAGAAAGGTATGTTTTTATTCTACTGCTTAGGGGGAAATTTAAACCTGCAAGATTGTACTTCTAACCACTTAAACCAGCGAAGTCACAGTGCCAATAAATTAACTCTGGTGCTGAATTCACAGAATTCTGCCACACTGTCCTTGTACCCTGAGCTCAAGGACAGCAAAAGGAGAGTAGACAGCATCAGATATCACGGCAGCAACTTTAGAGTGTCTGTGGATACATGATGCACTATTAGTGTATGTGAATATGTATACAGTCAGTGTGATGGATGGCTGTCTAAATATGATCGTGTGGTATTATATCTGGACATAATTACTTGAAGCAGGAAAAGTTTTCTGTCATAAAGTACACTTTCTAGGCAAAAAAGATATATTTGAATGTTTATAAGTGGGTGTTAGGAATGCTTCTGGCCTTAAACACTGGCAAGTTATTGCTGTGTGCAAACATCCTTACAAGAGGCAATGTTTGCTTTAAAATAAAGCCTCCCACTCCGTCTTGTGAGCAGTCCAAGACTGTCTTGCTCAGTAAGAGTGGTGATCTGAGGAATCTATGTATAGCCACAAACTCTATGTGATGTTTTGAATTTTTGCTATTGAAAAGGGTGTCGATACAAAACCTGTAATTATTTTCTGATTGGATCATCTATTTGAATGCTGCTATCCTGATTCAGTAATTCATGAATTATCAGAAGAACCCATATCCTTCAAGTGTCCAGTAAGTACTTTGAGACTGTATACATAAAAGGGAAATGTATTTAAACAAAGGAAAAGGCAAAAAAATGGAAAAAGCTCTGAACAGCTCTCCTTTGTTAAGCAGAAGGGCAAGAGTAAAGACAATTAGAAATAAAATGGAAGAATGAGGGTTCTCCCTGAATCTCAAAGCCTATTCAAAGCAATGATGTCATTGAAGTATGGGGGCATGAATATCTGGGGAGTCCTTAGTCTAAAAAAAAAAAAGTAATTCTGCACTATCCCTTACTAGGAATGAAAGATATACAGGTGTTCAGAAATGGCACTGAAGGTTTTCAAAAGAATGTCAGAATCTAACCTAAAGCTGTGTTAAACCCTGCTTGCTGTTTGTTCCAACAGCAACTTTTCCACAGCTCCCAGTCCATGTCAAATGAGGCCAGCACTTTTTTTGAAGAGGCTAAAGCAACAGTGTAAAGGGAAGCTGCTCTCTTAGACACTGCTTCATTTATTTCTTCTCTGCTTAGCCTTGTTCTCTGCTGACTCTTACCAGTGTACTCCACCCCATTTTTTCTTTTACTGTTATTACATTTATCTGTGTCCAGTTTCTTCTGCATTTCCCCTTTTTTTACCCTTGTAGGCTATTCAGGAAATCACTGAGTATTGTATATTGCACATTCTTTCATGCTTTCCTGAAATTGGGCCAAATTTGGTCCTTTTTTCCCCCTTCTCCCTTCTTTCACATTTGCAGTCATCTGCTCTGGATTTACATTTCTTGTTTAGGAGAGCTTTCTAGATCTTGCTTAAATGTCTTCTGCTACCAGGTTCCCCTCTGAAAGAACATTCTTTGATGAAGAAACTTAATACTGGAAGAATAGCACCAGCTGCAACTGGTGTTTGTTTTCTTCAAATAATATTTAACAGGAATTTAAATCACCAGGTGGGTAACTGCAGAAATTATGGCAATTTGCCCAATTGCAGGAATAGCTTTAGATTTGTCCCCAAGTTTGTTCTGGCATAATTCCTGATTCATGTACCAGCTGGTCAGCCATGCCCTTGATTGCTGTTTCTGCAGGTGCCAGCTCCATCCCTGCTGCTGGTATCTCTATTTATTTACCTATTTAGAGGTTCAGTTGCTTTAAGCCTTTTTCTCTTAGGATGTGTTACTCATTTTGCAAGAGTGGTTACTTGTGATTATAGGGAGCAACAGAGCCTGATGCAAAGCCCATGAAGTCCATAGAAATGACTATGTTATTTTCAAATAGCAGTTGGATCAGGCCCACGGAGAGATAGGGTGAATGTTTTGCTCTAAATATAGATCTGTTATGATTCTTCCGATCTTCCTAGTTAGACTAATGTGAATCTCTCAGGAAGGATTATAGGGGTTTTTGTTTAATTTGCTTCTGATGCCTTCCTTAAAAGGAGAGGGAAATTTACACCCAAATTATTTTATCAACTTTATTCAAACTTTAACAATTTTATACAGTGAAACTCCAGAGTATCTTAGACTGCTCATATTTGAAATGAAAACCCCTGCAATTTGTAAACTGTCAAATTTAATACAAGATCTTAGTGTTAATAGGATTTTATTGACTTCTACCATGAGCAGAGGAAGAGGTTGATAAAGTGCCACAAAGGAAATGAAGATACAATGCTCATTTCACTTGCATCTCCAGAGCTGTGTAAATTTGATTGCTGAATTTATGATAATCCAGCTCATTGTCCATTGCTCTTCTGGGGGAGCGGGGACAAGAGAGGATTTCTGGAAATGACAGTGAGTTTACAGAGCTGTAAAATCAGACTTCGTGACTTTGGATTGTGAAATGTATTAAAGTATTAGTGCCCAGTTACTATGAGACAACACAAGAATCCACTGTATTATTTATTTCGTGTGTGTGTGCTGATATCCTGCTGGTTTTCTTTTTTTTCTGCTCCCATAGGCAGCTTCATTTGCACAGCTATTTTTGAGTGTAGTTGATATAATTAGTGCAGTAGAATGAGCAAGTGCAAGACTAAGAATATTAAGAAAGTGAAGCAAGGTGACAATGTGAACATCATGACACTTGCAAATGAAGCCTTTTTTTTTTTTTCCCCTCTAAAGGCACAACCAAATATTCATAGGCTTTAAAATGCGTGTCTCTTGGGCAGTGGGGATAGGTTGTAAGCCGAGTTAAGTACAACATCATGGACCTTGGAGATTAGAAAAATGAGGTGGCTGGTACTTACCATAATACCAATCAGTTCTGTTTTCCAGAGAGAAAAAGGTGGTCCCCTGCTTTTTTTAAAGAAGGGATTGTGTATTTAAGGTGACTGTTACAAGTCTTCAATGTTTTAACTGTTCTATAAATGTGGAGTTAGAGAAAATGTATAGTTCTCATAGTTCTGAGAAGAGAAACGTGCCATCTCTCCAGTGGGTACCAGTTACTGAGGCGGTCTCATGCTGAGACCACTTATGTCTTCAGAGCAATGGTGAGAAGCAACCTGGAAAAAAATGCCACCTAGTTTCAGTTGCTGTGCAGTGTTTCCCTTTTTCTTCCATCTTGCATGGTTTCATTCCTTATTTGCAACACTTCAGACCTACCTGGCATTATTTTCAAACTCTACTTTCTTCACATCCATGATGAATTTTTCATGGAGAAAGTATAATCTTGCTGAACTTGATACAGCTGAAATAGCTTGCCTTTTAATAGCAATTTGTTTACTATATTCCATCATTCATTTTGGTTACTTTATGGAGTCTTAAATATCACAAATTTTTGAATTTCAAAACCAGAAGTATATCAGGTTACAGGAAATCCTTACTAAAAGTTTTCTGTTCCTGTGCCTAGCAGTTTTAAAATCTCAGTGAGAATGAAAGCTTTTAATTATTTAAAACAATATAGTATACTAAGCTAATGTGCTCATCCACCTGTAGTTATCACACCTAGTACTGAAGGAAGGGAGTGCTAGCAGAACTTGACTATCTGTGGCCAATAGACATCAATTTTTTTCGTTTCATGATTGCATCAGTGAGTAGCATTCAGCACACAGTGCCTGCAGTTGCCTGATGTTGTCACAATCAGATTTGAAAACTCTGACGCTTCAAGCCTTTCTATGGTTTGAATTTGTATGTATTTTCTGTCATCTTGAGAGAAATAGTATTTTGCTGTTTCTACTCAATGAGATAATGTGAAAAGTTCCCTAAATTATCCTTATTGTTAGCAGTGGATAGAACTACTTTAAAAATCAGCCTTTTCACTGGAAATCAAAATCTGAAAAGTTTCATGTAAAACCTGAAACATTTTGGTACTACAATAGTATAAAGGTGTATGTGGGAGTTGTAGTCTGGGCTGCTGAAGTGACTGCCCTCACCGGCAGATGCCTCTGCCCTGACTGTGCATCTCTTTATGTGACATGTTCGACCTCTTGGGAAGAATGAAGTTGGGATACAAGAGAGCAGAAAAAGAGCTTGAGACATTTGAAGTTACCTCTGTCTTGATGATTAGTCAAAAAGCTCTATTTCCAGGAATTCTGGTTTTGACAGAAAATCCAGAAAGGTCTATAATCTCTGCTAATAACAGTAGCATTTAAGCACCCATTTTGTGATATCAAGACACAAGTTTTTGCCTCCTGTAATTTTATCCATAGCTCTCTCAAAATCCCTAGGTCTTATAATGTAATGCAAACGAAGAACCATATGCTTTCCTTCTACATAAAGAAAGTTTCCAGGCTCAAAGCTTGTGAAGGAACCATATTCCTAAAAGGTTCTTGGAGACATATTTACAAGGGGACTGAATTGCAAGGTGGGGGTTGCTGGCACTTGTTTTGTTTACCTTTCCAGATTCCACACACCCCCCGCCCCCCATTATGTGCATCTCAGAATCTCACATACTGTCCAGCTCTCCAGTTTGCAGGAAGCGCAGGGTGATCCTTGAAAATATGTGACTCTATTGACGTGCTATTGCAGATGTGCACTTTTTTTTCCCCAGTGTGATCTAAAAACCATACTGGATTTGCTGTACCATTTTTCTTCTGTGGGATAGGTTTATTGAACAAGGATTAGGAATTTAAACACACACACACCCAAAAATCCCAAACAAACAAAACCCCAAACCAAAAAAACCCAGCAGAGCAGACACTTTACTAACTTCCCCAAGTTCTTATAATAATGATTTCCTATATTTATGAAATTTCTACAAGTGATCTCCAGTCCTATAAGGAAAACATGTTGCATAAGTATTAAGCCCCAAAGGTTTTTACATATATTACCATTTGGAAAAAAAAAAAAAAAAAATCTGTTAACACTCAGGGCAAATGATTTTCTGTATAATTAAGGAAATGAATTGTGGCAGCAAAACTTCAAGACTTGAATAACTAAACTACAATGATGTCTTCTCTTTTTCTCAGCTTGCTTCAGTACAAATTGCAAATGGCCTAGGCAGTAACTCCAGCATTTTCTGACTGATCTTTTTTCAGTCTGTGTCACTTATGCTCTCTGTGACAGAGTTTTACCACTTGAACTAAAATTACTGTGTGAAACACTGGCAGTACATGCCCCCCCTCGCCCCCTGGCTCTTCTAGAGCAGATGGAAACTTCTAAGAGGTACTGTGGCCTGAAGAACTCTTAGATCTGCTCATGCAAAATATTCCTTTGGACCCCTAAGAGGAGGGATTGAGCCAAGCACCTAAACAGAAATGCATTTTCATATCAATGGGCCAAATACAGGAGGATTCTGAGGGATGAATTTAAAGATTATCTACATCATTCTAACTATATAGGTCTCTACAAAGAACTTAATATGTTACTATCTTCTGAATGGTCAAATGATATAAAACTGCTGTGGTATTAGAAGCCAGGTGTCTCAGTTTTTTATATGGTTTTGAAGAACTTTGAGCAAATATTTTCAACTACTTTTGGGTTAAGCACATAGGTTCCCAGTTCAAGTATTTACATAGAATTGAAGTACGTTTTTGACAGCAGTAACTTAGAACACAGCTTAACAAAGATGAATTAGTAAAACAATTAACTTCTGCTGAATATGTGCTTTTTGCCTAAAGGAAAATTTCATCCAGCAACTATCTTGCACTACAGGAAAAAATGGCGAATTGCTACTTTTTAAACTTTGAGACATTATCTAGTGGTGTCTTAATTCAAAGGGATATCTAGTAATCAGCAAATGGAACACTCTCTTCATTGGTCCTTTCTTGACAAACATCAGTTTCATCTCTCTACCTTAATGTTTACTGCTGGATAAAAATGGAATGGAATTATTTGTTATGTGAAAGACTGGTAGATTGGATTTATTAATATCCAAGATCATGTTATTGCTTATCTCTTTACAAACTGAGGCCACTATCATATGCTCTCCTGTATTTGCTGCAGTCTGACAAAGATGAAGCAGTCCTTTTGTCAGCATCCGTATAGAATATGGAGCTGTGAATGTTTCTGACATAATGCGTGACAGGCTGCATTTAAGAAATTCTCTTGAACAACAATAGTATAAATAACTTGCCTACATCTAATCAATAATTTGCTTACTGTGTATGAACTTCATGAATTAAATGGAACCTAGGAGAGACATCTTGCTGAGCTTACTGTAGTTTTAATGACCTGGCTAATAAGGTGTTGATATTTTGATTGCACTGTTTTTTAAATGTGCTGGAACATTATGATCTAGAAGAGAGATTAAAGGATTGCTTTTGAGAGTCCCTTTCCCATTCGTGTAAATTTTTTTTTTGAAGAATTGAAAATTGCAATATTTTAAAATATCAGGACTCTTAACAATGAATACATTTTGTAATTTGAAAATATATCTTATTTTGAAATCCTTCAGCCCACATGTGTCTTAATGTGGTGCATTGTATCTGTTAGATATAGTCAGGACAGTATTTATCTAGTTATAAGGATGATTCATAATCCTGAACTTGTCTTTGAGATTTGTTTTGAGAGATATGATGATACCTGCAGGTGATACGTTGTCAGATCAGACAAAAGCATGGTAATATTTCTGCTGGCATTTAGACAATATGAACAATGACTGTTTAATGGTTATTGTTGTTGAGAATGCATGGCATGGTAGCACTGCTGTCAGGTGGAGAACAGCAACATAATTCTCTGTTTGGCTGACTGCAAAGGTTAAGATACTTCCATTTTTGTTCTGTATGTTTTTATAGGTTCCAAACAGAACAAACTTAAATGATAAAATTCAAATTATCTGAGAGATTTTTATGCTCTCTTTTCTCCTAAGTACAGTACATAAGCGCTTCACATGTTATAAGTATATTTATAATTTAAAAAAATATTTGCAAGCTATTTATCGGTCTTCAGTGAAGGAAGAACTGAGGGAAGTCGCTGATTCACTTGCCAAAATTTGTTGTTAATTTCTAGGAGCGGTTAAGCCCTTGCATGCAAGTCATCCAAACTGCAATATGGTCTCATTCTGTTTGGGATGGATAGGGTGGCTTTGTAATACTTGATGAACTATACATCTTGTTTGGACAGGAAAAGTTGCTCTAAGCAGTTTGAGCTTTTGTTAGGCACCATTTTGAGCGAGAAATGGTAATGTCTGCAGACCTGAAAACACAAGAGTGTCAAGCTTCCTAAATGAAGCGGTCATCCAGGCAGAGAGGCAAAATTGTAACACACCATGGGTTAAAGAAATACTTGCTCTTGGGCTTAACCTTTATCTGTGCATGTACTCCGTTCTGAAAGCAGTCAAATGACTTATTAAAATGCTGTAAGTAGAATTTTCAGTTACAGATTCCTCTTCATCAAATGTGGCTGCTCATTCGCAGCTAGTCATTGAAATTAGGTGTCTGAACAAAAAGGAAGCAAAACACAAGATGTCATTGCACATTGGTTTGTTTGAACTTGTTTCTTCTAGTGGAGAGCTTAATCAGAAAACCAGTTTATTAAAAAATGAGAGTGAATTCTGAGTAACTGATAAGGAAGATATTAATCTTCATTTCAAAACATGGAGTATCTTAATTTACTCCACTCTGTGCTCCCCCTGTTCTCTCTGACTTAGGACATAAGTATTTTCCAAAGCCTCGTAAGGGCTGCTAATTGAAGGAACTTTCCTGGAAAAGTTTCTGTCCTTACCAGGACAGAGAGGTGCTTGCTTAAAATGTGAACATAAAATAGTAACTTGTCTGTGTCCTGGGGCATTGCTAAGTGCCTGGCATACTGTGGGTAGTGCAAGATTAACCATGTGGCCAGATATGTTCTAACTATGCAGAAAAATTGCAGAGGTAGTTCAGGTGTATGTGTTAGGAAAATCTTTCTTGATTGGCAATTGAGCACTGAAACAAAAAGGAGTGTGTTTATTCCTTGCATGTGACTTCTTTTTTTCATTCCCTGATTTTTAACATAAGCTTTTCTTCCAGTGTTGTTAATGGTATGCAGTGTAAGCACTGTGGTCTCTTAGGGAGGTTCAGCAATAATGTTATAGAACTGGTTACAGCCTGATCTCATTATTGGCTACATCTGGCTTAATTCTGTGGTTCAAAATGTCTTCTGTGCCTCATTCAAAATTTTTTCTTTTTTTTTCTCAAAAAATGAGTCCACTTTAATCAGACAAAATACGCATGTATTTCATAAACAATCAGTTATTACTCAGCAGATGGGCTTTTATTCCTTTCACTTCATAAGCAAAAATACCCAATGAGATGTGGTTTAAGATTTTCATATATGCTGGTTACAATCTCTTTTCATGTATTTTTAACTATTGTTGAAGTATCTTAATGGGGCATCCTTTTTCTCTGGCTGCCCTTGGTTTGTAGCCTTTGCTGGAGCAGATGATCCCTGGAAAAAGCAAAACTTTCTGCACTAAGGGCTATGATTAGTCTGTAATTTTGCTGTGATTAGTCTATGATACAGTTTTGAGGTAAACTTCACAGAATGTCATGTTTTCTGGGTACCTGATCAGCACCTTTCACTCTAAAATGAAGCAACAAACCATAAAAGGAAAAAAAAAAAATAGCAATGCAGAACAAGCAAAGGTATAAGTTGCTATCTCAGTCCTTTATATCTGATGGTGCATTTCTTATTACATTATGAATAACTATGCCATATCTAGGAAAGGAAAGTGTAAGGTATAAGCCTGGTAAAATTGAACATGTTTAAATCAGCAGGTTCAGATTAGTTGTATGAGTAAGCTGAAAAGTCTTGGAATTGGTACCACTTGTTATTTAAAACAAATAAAAAAACTCAAGGAGGAGGGGAATAGGGGCAGGGGAAGCCTTTAGGTCCTTAAAGGATAAGTATTAATATCCTTTAATGGTAAGTATCCAGGGATCTAGGGACTAGTCTGGCATCAGTCCCAGGTAAAATACTAAAAAGGTTAATTTAAGACTGTTGATAATTTCAGACAAATGATTAAAGGTTAAGCACATGATCTGAAGTTACACAGGCAGTCCTCCCTTCTAAGTGTCTTGACAGATTTTAGGTCGGCCAAGAGCTTTTAGTCAAAGTTCAATCTTAATTTTGAGAAGTTCTTGTTTCTCTCTGCTTTGTTAGGGCTTGGTGGTTTGTTAAGAGCGCCTGGCATGATCTGAAGTGACCTGTGTGATGGATTCTAATTACCACCATTCCTGAGTTTTGTGATTCTTCAAACTTTTAGTGACAAAACCTACCACATGACCAGGCATGCTCTTTCTATATGGCAATATCTTTAAAAAATTTTTGGTCTTTTTTTAATCCCTGCAATGCAGCTCAGAAAACAAGTTCCCTGTTTTTAATCTTAGAAACCTGAGGTATGGACAGTAAACAACATTATTTCAGATGTTTCCATGTAATGTGATTGGAATGCCTAGCTGTTTTGGTTTTTTAAATGGAAGAAATCTTGTGTCTAGAGTATATGCCTTGTATGAAAAGAAAAAGAACCTAAGTAAGCAGCAAAAGCAGTAAACACAGCATGTGCGCACACAAAAATCGTGCCAGAAGTTTATTTTTGTCTGAGGCAAACTGGATACAGAAGTTACTACAGCTGACCCTGTGTCAGCTTTCAATTGGTCTGTCAGTGCCTACTCAGTAGATCAGCCCCTTCCTTAGTAGCATGAAAGGTTATGTTCTGTCTGAAATAGACTTTGATTCTCAAAATACTTTCCCATTGTGCTAGTTGCTATCAAAATTTGTCCCTTCTGTACCTTCTTTTTTATAATAAATGTTTTTTTCAGAGTGGTCATTCTGCTCTTCAAATACATAGACCCATAGTTTCCTGTACAGACTTCATTCTTCAAGAGGATTTATCATGTGTTTTGTGTGCAAATTCATATTAAAACTTGTTCTTGAGGACTTAGTACCTGTAACTTTTACTAACTTTCCAATGCTCTACCTCACCAAGTTGGTAATTGTACATGAGAAATATAGGTGCCAGTTTGGGGTAACTCTGACAAGGCATACTAGGTTCTTCAGAATTATACTGTGGAGCATGGGGGGAAGCTGAAAAACTTGGTAATGAACCAGTAACTTTCTTCATGTTGCTTTTTCCAAAACCATATACAGTAGAAACTGCTAAAATCTTCTCCAGCTTATGCATAAACTGATTTACTTTTTCTGATATTACAACTCATAGTTTAATAGTGTGCATTTTCACAGGTGTAATAGCTGGTGGATGTTCTTGCTTATCAGTAATTTTTGATACACAATTGGGAGTTGAAAGCTATTGTGTTCTGCTGTGTACAGACCCATAAAGAGGACAGTATGAATTGGGGAAAACACCTTGCCATCTAAGTAGGAAGTAAAACAAACTCTTGAAGTGCAAGATTTGCTAGCCAGCTATTGGAAAGTGAGAAACATGAACTCTGAATCAGTGACCTGTGTCAGGAAGGACTAACCCAGTCCTTGTTATTTGAGTGTTGGTGAACTCTATAGTCATGGATGTTTGTCTCCACTTAAAGAACATCTGAAAAGGAGGGCTGTGAGATTTTTGTGTCAGACACTAAGCCTAGAGCGAGTATCTGCCAAGTTACTCAAGTGCACATATATCCAGTGACTCCCACTTATGTCACTTTTATGTAGGAAAGACAAGAAATTTAGTAAAGCTTAAGTTGTGTTACATTTGGTTTAGTCTTTCTGTTTGTTTCTTCAGCTGAGAGATTTTTTTTTTTAAAACGGAACATACATACTTATAGATATGCACGCATTGATTTTTCTCTTTTTAAATAAACAATATATTGCTCTAAAACTGAAAAATAGAATTAATCAATGTTTGGAACACACAGCTGAATCCATGGGTGACTAAGTTTTCTGTATGCATTCCACAGTGTTTCCATCTGAAACTGTTTGTACAAGAGAGCGCTTTTGTGTCTGTATAATCTGCACCCAGAAAAAAAGACTTTGAAAGTGCTGCAATGATAATCAAATTGTCTGCTTGTGTGTTTGGGTAGTCCTGTAGTCTGGTATCTACATAACCAGATTAGGAAATTTCACTAAAAATAATAATTCCTGTGTGGAAAATACTGATTCATAACAATAAATTGCTTGTTATTCTTGTATTCAGCAGGGCCATTTATAGGTGTACTTATGCACTACTGTAACTTTGGGTACTGATATCTTTGGTAGGCCCTGTGGTTTGGTTTTTTGTTTTTTTTTTTCCAGCTATTGGGTGTAAAGCTGGTATCAGTGGAATTTAAAATCTTGCTAGAATCAGTGTGTTACAGACTAACCTCCTTCTCTTTCCCCCGTTCTCCTCTTGGAAACACAATTTTAGCAAATTCATTGTGTTTGCTTCCTTGCCTTCAAGAAGCAAAATGGTTCAAGTAGTTTGGAGGGAGTAGTTCAAGGCGAGCTGCTAAACATCGAGGGCTTGCTTGTTATACAGAACTCATCCAGACAAATCTTGTCTAGATATGTCAAGTAAATGGAAGACTCTTATGGAAAAAACATTTTCTTGTGTTTTGGGATTTTTTTGCCTCACTTTTTTCCTTTTTGATAAAACCAGAATTCACCACGCGTGTGTCGCCTGCTGCGCTGTCATTCCCCCTCACCCCAAATAAACTCGTGTATGTTTTAAAAAAATAACCTTTTTCCCATTGCAGTCATTCTGGATGAAGTTTAAAGCTGAACTTTGTACTAAAATGGTAGTTTCATTGAATCAATAAGCTTCTATCTACTTTTCATCTCCAGTTCTAAAGGAAGCTTGTTTGCACTGTTTGGTTTACTCTGAATGTTAAATATCAAATCAGCTTGACATACAAGGTAAAACTTGGGCAACACCTCCATGTTTCTTAAAATGAGTTTTGAATTGTTTTCTTTAAGCAGAGACTCGATATGAATTATTTCAGGTTCATTGTTTTTTATCCATATCTGCTCTTTTCTGCTTCAGTTCTGAGAAAATGGATTACAAAAATTACAAAACAAATTAGAAAGTTTTAAAAAGACCCGTGATTTACATCTTTTTTTATATGTGTATATACACACACTTATCTAACCATTTTCATGTCTTCTGATGACTTATTAGTATTTGATTAAAAATAATAATACAAAACTCATTAATATCTTAATTGTTATTGAGTGAGAACACTACTATTTTCGGGTGGATTTTAGGTGCAGTCCATATGTTTACATCTATACAAACAGCTAATGATTTTGAGTTCCTTTAATACACTCTGTAATTACAAGCTTTTGCCAAATACTTTAGAACTGGTATTTGGCTCATGGCTTGTTTATGAAATCCACTATTGGCCAGCTTGCTTTTGGAACATGAGCCTTGAAGACCAAGTCCTATGACCCTTTCTTGCTTTGGATGTTGGGTGTTTTTTCCTGTGGTTTTAAGTTTCATTTACACATAACATGTAAAACACAGTGCATAACGTGCAGGACACAATGTCTTCCAATAGCAATTCCTAGAAAAATGTTTATCTAGGTTATAATTTTGTGCAAACATGGGAAGTGTTCATTTTCTATTGGCATGAGATATCTAACAGTTGTTCTAATATTCAGAAATAAGGATTAAACAGAGTCCTAGGTGGTATTAAATCAAATACAGGAGTTTCATGACAATGGTAACAAATACTGTAGTGTTTCACCATTTGTAAAGGTACATGGTCCTTTCAGGTCGTGCTCTCAGCCTGAAAAAACTTTTCCCAAGACACTCAGGAGACTTGCATTCACCACCTTATTTCCACTGAAGTGCCTGATTTTTTTTGTAAAATAAAAATGAAATCAGGTAACTTAGGAGTATAATCCTTAGTCCTCATGGAGCAAATCTTCTGTGCCTTAGTGGAACAAATGATCCTACTCACTGAGGCTAGATGAAAAATAACTGGTGCTCATAGATAGGGAAGCATCCCTCAAGGAAAAGAAGAGAAGCGAGTTCTGCAGCCAGCTACCTGTATTGCTGTTGCCTTAGCACTCTGTCTCAGCAGCAAGGTTAGAGTTTACTGAGGAAGAGGAGCCTTTTTCACCTCTCTGATATTCCATTTGATGCATATTTTAGAAACTTAGGTAATTTACAATACTGACAATAGCTTTCTGGCTCTCTTCATCTCTCCCCAAAGTAGTGCGTAGCACCAGCCCTGCTTTAGGCATTTCCCTGCCCTCCATGAACTTCAGTATGTGTTCCAATCCCAGCTTGTTCTATCCTATATAGTAATTATAATATTTATTGGATTATTTATTGTAATAGCCTACCACTAAATTTCCTATCAAATAATATTGTACCTTGCAAAATAACTTACTAGACTGAGTGTTGTTTTTTCTCTTTCCAGTTCTCCTCTTTCTTCTGTATTAGATAGATAGATATATATCACTTTGGTTTATCACTATGTATGAATAACGTGATAAAGTGTTCCTTTGTTTCTCTCCTGTCTTTTTTTTATTTTAAATTCTACATCCTTCCAGATTTGTTATTCTCTTTCTAATGTCTTTGTGCTGGGTTTTAACCAGGTCCCAATTCACCATTCTCTCTGTCAACTCCTCCCAGTTCCTCTGTAAATGTTCTTTTTCTATCCTGATCTCCTAATCTTTTTCTTCCTTCTTTCACTGAATTGAGATTTCCCTTGTCTTCAGTGTGAAGTGGGTCTACCCTTAGCCTGGCTTGTTGCAGGCATGCTCTTGAGACTTGGAACACTAGACAAGCAAAACTTGGGTTTGGCATGTTTGTCAGCAGAACTGATTGAATGCACACAGAGAAGAAATCTGTTGACTAAGGAGTTACAGTGCTGACTGTTACTTTTCAGAACTGTATGTTAAGCTTTTTAAAGAATAAATAAATCAACTAGCATGAAACTGCAGAGCATGTCTCTAGCTAATTTCATAAGATCCAGTCTTAAAACTGAGTGTGTGTAGTAAAGCTGATTTCACATCAGCAAATCCCAGTGCCAAGTGTCACTGCTGGGAATTTTGACCAGAATATTTCGTGCTCACTAAATTTACCAATGCGATATTAAGAGAGGAAGGCAACAGCTAATGTAATGGACTAAATGTCTACCGTGATCCAGTAGGGGAAAGCACTAAAGAGGGATGTAAAAAAATAGGAAGTTTTGTTCTGACTTGTATAACATGCTTAGAGAATTTTGGCCATCCTTGAATGTCTTCAGTCAAATGGTGGCATCAATAATTCTCCATAGGAGAGAGGGTTCTTACTGTTTGAAAAAGTACATAGATATAGAACAGTCTGTTTACATGACTTCTTTATCTGGAAAATTTTCTGGCTGGAAATAATTGGAAAAGAAGGTGACTTCCTGACTGTAATTGATAAGTTCTTCAACTTTTATGGATATGATAAGCAAAAATAAAACTACCAAATAACCTAGACTTTGGATATGGTTTTTGGTTCTGTGTTTTATCATCCCTGCTTGGACAGTAGCAGAAGTAGCATAGTCTAGAAGCCAATTCCGCTGCTTCTGGCAGCAGAGAATGTGGCTGTCAACTCTTTCATGATAATTAGTACTAATATGCTGCTTAAACATTAAAACGATGTGAAAATACATGATTGCACATTTTTTTTGGATTGTACCACATGAAATATTTATTCCTTCCCTCAAATTTGGCAGACCTTTTGGTTATAAATAGCTTCTTCAGAGAGGATGGCACACTGAATCCTCTTACAGAAGTTACCTGGAAGCACACCTGTAAAATGGCAAACACTACAAAAAGGATTTTGCCCCTTCTGGCTTGTTCTCCTAAAAGGAAGGTGGCTCAGTGTGGTTAAAAAGGGTGTAACTCAATAGCTATGAACACTGGAGCTAAGTCAAGTCCATATGCGCTTCATCAAGAGTAAATTAATTTACTACAAATAGGCTTTATACAACTGTACATTGTTTTTTTAGTAAATAAATAAAACCACCCTGCTGACTCTGGAGATTATCACTGTTTATCCTCAAGTTATTTACATGCCAAAATTAATACTGTTGATCAGTTTTCTTCTTTTGAATGTGTCTCAGATCTAATTCCTTCAATATACAAGAAACAAATTAATAGGAACTGTAGACAGTTTAATTTATTTTGACAGCACACACTTATCTCTTGCCTTCTGAGCAACCTGGCAGTCATCTTGTCTCATGGAGCTTGCATTTTTTTCCTCTTCTTTCTGGTGACAGAAACAGAGTTTTCCATATTAAAAGGGCATTATTGATGTATCCGCATTCGTTTAGTATTGCTAGTCTTGTCCTGAATGGCTTATTTTAATACAGTCTGTAAAATTTGGCCAAATACTCATATACACTCACTTTTAAATATCAAGAAAGCACAGGATAGACGCAAAGCCCCATGATTGTATGATAGTATTGGCTGGCACATATAATTACAGTTTGAATAACATTTTAAAATCAAGATGCTGTGAGGTTGTTTTCTTCCAAAGTTCAGCAGAGGAAAATGAAACAAAACTCCCTCCCTGCAGAAGTACAGTCCTTGCCTTAAGGCTGTAGGATTTTCAGAAACACCACTGGAAGTGTGGAGCCACTTCGTGTTCCCCTTGTATTTAGTTTAACCCTGAGTGTATAAAAAGTAATTGATGCACCATATAATTCTGTGCCTTGCGTTCTGTTTTCCTAATTCCTCCCTAAGGACTTCTGAAGAAAGCGGGTAAAAGCTGTCATCTGAAATGTGCTGAGACAGCAAGGAGCTGTTTTGGCATGTAGTCATATAACTTTTCCTTCTTTTATTCCTTTAAAAGTGTATTTTGCTTTCAAGTATTGGTTGACTATACCAAGTTGTTTGACAACAAAGGCCTGGAGTTCACCATTCAATCTGTGGATACGAAAATAGCTACCTATTTTTTGTGTGTCTAATAATGCCAAGGGATAAGGGAGTCTCAGAGTCAGACTTTTGTGTCTGAGTCAGGCTTTTGAAGATATCCTACTTAACATATCTCGCTTTTCATATATCCATGCATAAAGCAGAGGTAAGAAAACTTGCATAGGCTCTAGAACTAGAAAAATTCTTGGATGTGTTGCATCTATTTAAATAATGCTCTGTAGTCTCGGGGGGTCCTATGAGCAAATAAGGCTGTTTTACAAGGTTGGAGATCTACCAGCCTTAGAGTGTGCTATGAAAACTGAGAGCTTACCACAAGCTTTTTGTGGCGCATCGATCCCATTTGAATGAAAAGAAGCATTTTCAAAAGTAATTAAACAATTAAGGAATTTTCATTACTTCTGTGCTTTTGAAAATATTACCCCAAGAAATGTAAAAGGGAACAGCAAAGAGAAAACTTGGTGGTTCAGAATTAGCACAGCGGGTGATCTGAATGCCTGGTGCACAATTTCTTCCCCTGTAGTAAAAAACAATCAACTTCCAGGAAATGCTGCATGTGAATATGGGGTTTTAATGAGAAATCAGTTATACCTACAATAAAACCGGGAGACTCAACATGTCTGTCCATCTTTGACAGATGATATATTTTTGTATGCACAACACTTGTAGCCTACTATTAGTTTGAACACTGGACTATTTATTTATATAGAGGAAGATAAAGCTGACTTCTTTTGACTTCTTACTGAGGTGTCACTGAGATATGATTTACTAGGCTGTCAGTTCAGTAACTTCTGGCAGGCATTTCAAAACATCCTACATGGCTCTAATTTAATTTAGTAATAATGAGGTTATGTCTAACTGCAAATTTGAACATTCTGGACAATGTAGTCCAAACACTTCTGGCCATGTAGTTAATGTCACCTGGATGGTGCATTTTCATGAAATTAGGAACATGCTGCTGCTGGAGTAACTTGAATATGGATGAGTTATTGGGCTTGACTTTGATTCCAAAAGAGTAGGAAAATAGAAGGCTATTTTGCTGGATTTTTCCCTCTTCTTCCTTCTGGAAAATCTGATTAAACCTCTTTCCAACCATTCCTCCCTAGAGGTCTCATTTACTACTAAGAAAGTTTAACATTGCTTTTGAACTGCAAAAAAATTGCAACACAAGCAAATTTTTAATGATTACCTGGTTATATTTAACATCCATAAAAATTCTCTTGTTTAGGGAACTCAAAAAATAATTGAAAAATATATTGGTTTTAAATTATGTATGGGTTGTCGAAGTGGAGCACAGTTGGAAAAAAATGCTTCTTGTAAAACACCTTCAGCTGAAATAAGCTTCCTGTATACCCCAGATATCATGTGCAATTTTTTAACACTGCATCTAGTGCATAATGTCGCATTGTCCTGGTTTTGGACAAAGGAGCCAACAATGTGCATGTGAGTGGCTAAGTGGAGGGGCCAATTTTTTGGCTGCTAATGCCTCCAAACAGAACAACAGCGTGGAGAAAGCTACTCCCAGTGGTGGTACTGTGGGCTGAGCTGCCGGCAGCTTTCTTCCCAACCCTGTTACTCACATGCATGCATAGTTCGCTATAAAATTCTGTACCTGACAGACATATATTATGCAGTTGAGATCAATGAAATTGAAATATCCTGATGCAATATATCCACCGACACCAGATTTTGGTCGCTATCACTTATCTCAGTTCAGCATACAGCAAAATGTTGACATGTTAACAGGTGGCATTAAAACAGTATGTGGGTAACAGTTTAAAATTTGGTGCCTGTCTTTGTATGATAGGCTGTTATCATCATATAATCTTCACTGTGTATTCTGTTTCAACACTTAAAACATCTAGCCTAAGAGGCTATAAGCTTTGAATTTGCAGTGCAGTTTGGGACTTGCAGGACACACTGCTATTTCTGGCACATGGACCAGTGGAAGGTTACATAGTTCATGTTGGTGTCTTTCTGGTCTTGTTTGTAGCTGCCATATTTTGCTAACTGCCAGGATGATGGTGCATCTGTCACAGCAGATGGAATGACATAAGTGTTTTTGCAGAGAAACCTAAGTTTTCGTACTGGGTTTGAACGCTCTGTTCTGCTGTGGGGTGGGGAAGATGAGAGGGTGAGAGAGCAGAAGGAGGCTCTAGTGTGCAGAGCATTGACCAGGGATGTGGATGGCTGCTGTCAAAGTTTATTCCATCATATACACAGCAGAAGTTTCAACTTGGGTCTTCTACATCTGAAATACGTGTTAACAGTGAGTGGTCTTTCAGGTTCTGACTCAATGAATGCTTAAGTAGAATGAAGAAGTTGCAAGTGTTTGTTTTTTGTCTTCTCCCCTCAAAGTCCTTTGTGGAATGTGCTCATGTAAATAATTAATTTTGTCATCTCTTAGCTCATAGAGGTACATGCAATTTGAAATAATTTTGGCTGATACAGTATTATTTTAGAGGCCATGTTCAGATGGTTTTTTTCACTTACGTACTTGTGTACATCTGTATAGTAATATATACTAATCTTTGGAGACTATTATTCCTTTTACAAACTCCTTGCTTGTTAAGACAAATCCTTTTTATCTATCCAAACAGACTATAATTGCAAGAAAAATCCTGCATTTGACATTTTTCTGAGAGGAAGTATTATACTAGAACTAAAATAACACATTGTGATGATAACACATCACATGATAAATAACATACTGTGATGGTGTAACGTCAACACGAGCATTCCTCCACCCACCCTGCTCTGCAAATACGTTCCCCAAAACTCTGGTTAGTCTTGTAAAGACTATGTTTTTGAAGATGTCTTGCTAAGTCAGAATTATCTATATTTTGTGGGTGCTAAATATTTTTTTTTAAAGGAGATTACTTTCTGAAGAGTCATTTTAAAGGCATTCAGCATTCATATCTGATTCAATGAGAAACGCCTTTCATCAGAGAGGTCTAGAACTTCTTGATCTGTGCTGATATTTTCCATGAGTTGAATTGACTTCAATTACAGTAAGACAGTACTAAGTCAGTGCTTTTAATGTTTATCTTAGTATAAAAGGCCTAGGTCAATACTTTTATTTTTCTATTCACAGTTTTACAAAGACATCCAAGAACTCGGTGTACAAGTAGAACCTCTGAAGATGTTACAAATTGTATTCTCCAAAACATTTCATAGTCATAATTGGATTTCTGTAAATACTTTTAGTTTTGACAAATGGGTATTTATTATTTAAAAAAAAAAAAAAACAACCAGTCACTGAAAATTTTGTGTTCTTTAATCACTTCTCCCTGGCCTTCAGTTGGAATGGGAGAGTGGAAGAATGCTCCTGTTTTCATGCATCCGGGATTTCATAGTGTAGACCTCAGGAACATTGCAGTTGAGACAATTTTCCTTCTGTTTTGCCAGCTAAGTTGGGCACTGCTGTTACTATGATGTGAAGTGAGAAGCTTCTGTTTCTGATGTTGAGGAGCCTTCAAGAGTCTTCAGGCAGAGTCTAATGCACACAGATGAAGTCAAGACAAAGTGACAAAGACAGCTTGTTCCTGAGGAAAGTTAAATATTTTTTCTGGCTAATTTATGTGACACCTAAAAGAAAACTGCAGAATGAAGCATTCTGTAACATTGGTTCTGCCTACAACTACCGCTAATAGAAAGGGACAGTAACTTGTACGCTGTCTGATGCAATTTATTGTTTTATTCTGCACTGTTCAGATACAAATATGGTTTTCACTTGTGTTTTGTTTTTCTTCTGCATTGGAACAGCAGCCTATGAGAACTCAGTGGCATCTTTAAATTCTTTTTTTTTTTTAATGGAAAGTATCAGTAGCCAAGCTTTTGAGCATGTGTTGAAAGACTTGATCTCAGTTCATACTTGGAAGACAAATTCATAAGTGTTTTATCAACTTTCCCAGTAAATAATGTCTGTACAGATCTGTGCTGAACTTCTTGCTGAGCAGAATTGCTGTTACTTGAATTCAGAGCAGACGCTGTCTGTGCTTCTGCCACCCACCAAAAAGGCACGAGGGCTAACTCAACCCCAGATGACCAGTAGTGGGAAAAGAGAGGTTAAAATAGCCCTGGTCCTTCTAAAGGGATATATTAATTTAAAATACTTGTAAACGCCTTGACATTCCACCCCACCCTTATTTGACCAGAGTTAAACATAATACTGTCATTTAGCAGGATATGAGACTAATCACAATATGTCACTGAAGTGTGTGTTCTGTCCCTTGTATATTGAACACAATCAAATACTTCAGTATTGGCCAGTCAGCTTTATTTTCCCGTCAATAAGGACTGTGTTCCATGAGAGGCTACCTTTTAGGAATAATTTAGCTGCTAGTATACCATGAATGGCAGGCTTGTAGAGCCACTGCAAAGCCGCCCTGGAGATTTGTCTAATGCCTGACATAATGGGAACACAGCTGACTGACAGGAGACCTCAAATGTGGCTTGAGCCTCCAAGTATAGCTGTTAAATTCATCAGCAAGAGGAGGTTTAAGCAGTATGGGCAGACCCTGTACTGCTGGGGAAAGAAAGTGCTCTATTCCCATGCCTCTTTCCCTCCCCTTTTAGTGAGACTCCAGCAGGAATGTGGAAGAGAAAAGCCATCCACCTTCCCTGAAATCACACCTATGCTGATGGGCCTTAATGCTCCTATTTTACTTCTAAAATGCTGCTGCATTCATTGAAATCTGAAAATCAGAACTTGCTTGTTAACTAATTGCCCTAAAACATCTTTAAGGGTTTTTGAATTGGGAGAAAATACATTTCAGCAACGTCGGTAATAGCTGCATTTTATATATATTTTTTACATTTAAATAGAATAAATTGTGTTACTGTGCTGCACATCTGAGCGCAGAATAGTTATTACCAACAGGAAGCTTGTGGAGGGAGATTTTATTCTCTTTTATGTATTTTAGAAGTGGGATATCAGAACGATTTTTCATTTCTATTATTTTAAGGTAGCAAAATAAGGAATGGAAACTTTTCTTACTTGATTACTCTGATCATCTCTAATTGTGTTTTTGTTGGCATCCTTTCAGTGCACTTTTGCTAAACTTGAGAGTAAGAACTGGAACTTGCTAGTGAAAAAAAAAAACCATGACAGTTCTCCCAATATGATTGCCTCAAGTGCAACCACTCAACCTGTGTTTATTCATCTAAATGCAGGTTTTAAGAATGTCTGTCATCCTGTTTTTAATAATGTCGCAATTTAACACACAATACAGGAGCTGTTGACAGTCAGATTCTAGGAAGTCTGTGCAAATACAACATTGGTTCTGCTGTTTGTGGGATTAATACCTACTAAAACATTTAACTGCCCTTCTGGTGGTGTGCTCACGTACATCTTATTGTTTTCACTCACTAAACCAATTCTGCTTATATCTTATGCAGGTACACACTTCTGAACGCTGAGGTGCTAAATTGGAGATATTTGAAGCAAACCAGCTTTATTTTGCATCCCAAATGACTAGCAGATCAATCGGTCACTTAATGTCATTTTAGTTGCTGAAAAATATCTTCAAAGAGGGAGTAGACCCTGAACAACTGAATTATTTAACCTGATTGATAAAAGCACATTTGACTATGCCCTTATACATGTACGTGCCCTCTCAACCAGATGCATATGAGAGCATATGAAGAATTTCACAGGCTTTTGTATAGCTTTGCAATTCATAACCATGCAAAAATGTCCCTCACATTTTCATATGCTGGGTAACTGAAATAAGGTAACCAGCCCTCCAAGCTTTGAGGTCAATTTATTAGCATCACTGAGCTGCTTGCCATTGCACCAGCCTGGTGCAAAGTGTCACCACTCTCTGCTAGTAGAAATTCTACTAATGTAAAACTTTTCTCAGCACCTTATGAGCTGTGGCCTGGCCTAAAGGAAGGAGAGCTATGCTGGGGCTTTGTCTCAGGAATATGGTGGAAGAAAATAGAGGGAACAGGGCTTTTATGATGAAGCACAGAACTGCACCATGTGATTCTCCACTAATATAAGTCACCTGGCTTTTGCTTCTATTTTCTTGGGATGGTTTTATTAATTTCATTTATTTTTTTTAGGTTTTGTTAGGTTTGTTTTTATATTCTGGCAAAGTGGGGAATAAAATCTTGGAGTCCTTACCAATTAAACCACAAGGATCCAACTGCCCCATTCATTTCTATACTGTCTGTTATGTCCTTAAGTCTCATTTTTAGGAAATTTGGCTATTACTGACATCTTATTTTGACAGGAAGAAACCATTTTTGCAAGCTTTTGCAGTCAAAACATTTCAAGTGCTCTCTTTGCTCTTTATTTCTTCAACATTCCCTCACACAAATTATGTTAGTACAGCAAACAAAGGGATGTAATTTATACCTTCTTTTTATGTTCTCTTAAATTAAATCTAAGCTGATGACAAGGGGCAAACATCTTCTCTAGAGAATCTGAATTAGGGTCATTTCCATTATGGGACCTGAAATGAAAATTGAATTCATACCACATGACGCAATCATGTTCCGAGTCCTTTCTGAACCTAGCATTATGATTGAGTGGGAAGCAATACTTAAGTGTCTTGAAAATAATTTAATTTTCAAGGTATATTTTTGGAGTGTGGTTCCCCCCACCCCCTGGTTCCCTTTCCGGTGCAACATTAGTCTCACCCTGCCCTTACACTCAGAACAGTTTGGGGGTTGTGGTGGGGGAGGTGGTTGGTTGTTTCCGAATCCATCCAAGGAGAGAAACCAGGGCAATTTAATTGTGCAGGTGTGTTAGAAAAGCATTCAGATGAAATGTTCCCCTCTAAAACCTACAAGCTGGAAGTTGGAAGAGCTCAGCAGACAGGAGGTATTTGGCTCAGATGACTACCTGTCATCAACTGAATTGTTAAATAATGGCTGCTATAGAATATTTGTAATAGAAATCTGTATAAGGAAATCGGTGAAAACACTACTTGCTATACTTATTTGTTACCAAATGTAGACATTTCCCCCTTGGGTACCTCAGCTGGAGAAAAGGAAACATGTAAAATTGTTTGGGGAAGACATATAGTAATTTACCTGAATGTATCAACCACTGTTGCTTTTAGAAACACTTTTCCCAGATGGCATACTCTGCCCATGAATTGTTCAGATCTATCAGGGTTGTGGTTTTTTGGTTGTTTTTTTTTCCTGTACAGTCAGAAACATTTTACTTTTGTTGTTGTGGAAAATGACAGTTTTGTTTTGCAAAAGAACAAGGAATGGAAAATGAGACTAGAACAAGCCAAAATGCATTCCCACCTTAGCTTAGAGACTATGATAGAACAAAAAGTCTGTGAGCTATTGAGATCCCATTTGTAATTAATTGGTCTGACAAAACAGGAAGAACAAGCACAGACAGATTTTTCCTTTCTTTCTGTGTGTTGCCAATAGTGGGGGTTTTTTTGTTTAAAAACTTTAATTATTGAGACTAACTCCTCATTTTTGTGGCATTTCCAATTTAGTGCAGATTGTGCATTCAGGTACTAGAAATAGCTGCTTGTTTTCTCTCTATAAAACAAGAGCAACAAAGGCCATGTCTGATACTATATTCGCTGCATTGGGTTTGCTCTGAGTGAGGCAGGGGTATGTTGTAGAACATCTAAATGTTGCATGTGTCAGCAGACAGGAGCACGCGTGGGGAAAAAAAAGATAGTGTTTACAGCACCAGTAGTTTTTAATGCTCCAGTTCCTGGAGTCATAGAAATTGTGTAAGAAATTCAACTCTGATTACTAAATAATAGTATATCAGTGACAGAGGAAAGCTGAAATATGTAGTAACACTTCATGTTTTCTGTATTCCCAACTCTTTAAAATGGCCTCTCCAGTTGGGGATGGAGCTCTGGAGGCTGCAGTAAGAATAGGACAAGCTAGAAATGTGCTTGTTAAATGCATATGTCTGCCATTTTTATATCTGTGAGGCAACAGCTAGGGCTATAGCTTTATTGCTGCAATTTTTAAACTGATACCGTGGATATTCATGTTTCCACAAATGGCTGAGTTCTTCCAGAAATACTGCTTCTGTATTTAATCAGTCACTGCACCTGTGCAGTTACAACAGACAGATGTGAATGTAATATCTCTCACAGAAGGATCAGCTTTGGCAAATTCAGCCTAATTCTGCAGAGAGAATAACCCTACTACAACTTAAATTGGCAACACTTGTGACAGCTGCACCAATACAAACTGATATAGGAGATGCAAGAGGTGAGATAAATAGCAAAGGAAACAACTGAATGCATAGAGTAGTATCTTTCTAATCCTCTTGGGCCTGAAACGTGATCTGGAAATCTCTTTTTTGTTTTTTTGTTTTGTTCTGTTTGGAGTTTTCTTATGTGTTGTTTGGTGTTTCTTCAGTTTGTTTGTGGGTGTGGTTTGTTGTTTTTTTTTTTTAAATTATTCATTTTTAATCTGTCTTAAGGAAAATTTTAAGGAGTAGGGTCTTGGCCCAGTTGATGTCAGTGAGGTTTTTGCTCAGGCTAGGAAGGGGTATTCTTGGAAATAACGTCCTTCAGCATGATATTTGTATCTCTTCTGCAAGGCTGAAGAAATGAAGAAATTGGAAAATTATTTCATAACAGAAGTTTTTCAACTTTTTTGAACCTTCAAAAGAAATCATATTTGGCTCCTGTCAAGTTTTGAAGGCAGATTCACTCATCCCTAAAGATATATAAACAGGAGGATTGTTGAGTTACAGTAAAAATTCAGCTGAAAATGGTCTTACTAATGCTGCTCTGAAGGATAAATATTCAATTAAAAGGAAAAATAATGAAGCTTTTATTAAACAAAAGAGCACCAGCAATGAATATTACTGGAGCCCAAGGACAAACGTAACTCTTATACCAACAATAATGCAGATTTTGTGCATATATTATGGATTATATTCTCTTTCAATGCACATGTATTAGCATTAATGGGCAAGAAGAAGATGATAGATCCATTTTCACTGCTACCCAGTATCAGCAACAAAATTCATTACATCCACACACTCTCTGACTCTTTTGATTCCTTCTGAAATAAATCCAAATATTCATCATTCAAGGACGTTAGGGAATAAATTATTTTCCATTTCTAGAATGTCCACAAAAAGATCAAAATTATTTCATTTGGTAGTATAATTTACTCAACAAAGTTTGCAGTTTATTTTCTTCTAATTCTGTTGATTGTGGAAGGGGTTTGCTGCAAAGGCAGTGCTGCAAGTGTTGGTTGGTAATGATTGATCACATAATATTGGTGGGTTTTTTTTCTCTCTATTTTCTTACCCAATGCAAGTAAGAGGAACAATTTTATGATTTGATGCACTTCTCAGTGAGGCATCTGATAGAAAGTTTTTTGGGGGAATCCCTTCTCTTCCCTGTAGAAGTTCAGTCTGTCTAAAATCTCTCTGAGGCATTGCCTATGAACCTCTGCAGTTTTCTGTTGACCTTCACAGTGAATAGTGAAAAATAACTTCATTTGCTGACTCTTTCCTATGAAGAACGTGTTTTTGTTAGCGTTGGTAAATATGGAGATCACTTCCTAGTGTTTTTGCAAAAGATGTGCCGTGAGATTTCACTGCTGCACTGCAGTATCAGGCTGTTCAGTGTCAAGTTACTTCTACTTTTTCTGAATGTGAGATTGAAATTCACTTCCAACAAACCTCTAAAGGTTTTTGAGCCCCGATGCTGGCCCAGGTTGGACTTGAAACTAAAATTCTTCCTAATTATGAAGAAAGAATAGATTCTTTGTATTTAACTACTTTCAAAAACGTGAAGAGGTTAATAGACAGAAGACCCATAATTACGAAGTAAAATTTTGACTTGACTGAGGCGTAAGTTAACTAGAGGATTAACTAAAGCAAATAACAATAACAATTATATGATGATATTGTTTAAAATGTAAGGGATAAATAATTTAAAATGCTTGGTCTTGAGAAAAATACAACACACCAATGTTGCTAATAATTTTGGTCACTGCTGCATTCTTTTCTGTATAACTGAAGTGTGTTATCCCAGCCCTTCCCTCTACAATGTACAGTGCCAATGCAAAGGGGGAGGACAGGAAGGTTGGGCTGAGGAAGGGAAGCCAGGGTTGGCTGGGCTTTGCAGCAGCAGATTATCCTTGCAGAATATGTCTCTGCAGGGGATTCTCCATAAGAGGGAAGGTTTCAGGTGAGGTGCAGGCGTAGTAGTGTCTGACACTTTAGATCTGTTGGCGCTTCGCTGCCAGGGCTACTGCAGAGCTGTCCAGATTACGTTAGTGTGTCAAGCTGTTGCTAGAAACCCTCATCTTATATGTGTTAAGTAGGTAGGGCAGCCTTGAAAAGGCAGAAGCTTTCTTAGTGCTGAAATGACTGCAGAGTTGAAAGGGTTAATCCACATTTTGTTTTCATCTCCAGGCATGCTTCAGATGCATATACCTCCAACGGGACAGCAATTCAGATGTTAGCATTATTTGATAAAACACTCGGACCAAAAGAAACTGTTGGTGTTTGTCTACAAACCATAACTTCAGAGAGCAACGCTTCCATGGGTTCTGTTGGCTTGGCTTTGACTTTTTGTCTACTAGAACACAACGGGGCTGCCTTCAGGTGAGGAGCGTTTGGTAAAATGTTCAGTCTTAGGAAACAATGCAGGTCAATGTGCATTGATTGTGAAGTGTTTTCTTTACTAAAATAAGAATACAACACGTGTTTATGGTTTTGACAAGCTAAGAGTAAACTGATAAGAGGCGAATTGGTAAAAGCCAGATAACCAGTGCTAATTTTTCCTGTTAATGTTGTGTGTAATACTTTAGTTGGGGAGAGATGTATCTTTATGCCAAATGTCTCTACTCAATTACAACTTTTACAAGATACCATCTTAACCGTGCTGGGAACATGAGTATTTTTTTTTATTTTTTTTTTTAGCACTATGGTAAGAATACATAAACCAATGCTATTCAAGTTTTCAAAACGTGTGTGATGCTGTTATTGAAAGGGGAAAAAAAAGTGAATATTGTTATTTTAAATACAGATAGAACATGCATTAGAGGTTTGTAGTATGTCTTTCTGACATATAGAATTAAGAGCACAAGTGAAGATTAGTTTGGATCATTCTTAGGGGAGTAAGCCTCGATGCTTTGAAAATTCAAAAACTAGATTAGAAACACCATATGCTGCATATGTAGATGTGATATAAAAAAGAGCAGCATGAGATACTGTCTCAATATTGGATTAGATTATGGGCAAGTCCATATAGGTACAGAGCATTCAAAAATCTGGTATGGTTAGTTGGAGATTCAAACTTATGTTTAGATATCCTTAGACCTAGAGCTGAAATAGGCCCTGAATTCACTGGGTATTTCCTCTCCAAATGTCTCTCCAAATAAGCTTTTCAGCATGTCTAGAAATGGATGCAGAAATCTTATTTTCTGTTTTTCTTTTTTTTTTTTTCTTTTTTTTTTTTTAAATCCAGGATAGAGAACATCAATGAATTGGTTTTCTCTGTTCTAGACTGCTCTGGCTTTTCTGTAGGTAGTGGGAACCATTTCTGGTTTTTTCTGATGCTCTTCTCCCTCTTCATCTATTCATGTTATCCTGGAATATATGGAAGTTATTTGGCACTGATCCCTGAGTTAAACTGCCATCTACATAGAAAAGTTAAAAATATTAACTGACAGAATTCTTATATTTCCCTCAGAATGTGGCTTCACTCAGCTCAATACACAGTTCACCTTCTACCACCTATGCTTGACATTACTTTTTCTGGTGTAGAATGCAAAATTTCATTCATTCAAAGAAAATCTTTTCCACCTCTGCTTTGACTAATGACTTCTTTCTTTAAATGCAGGGAAGTCAACAGTGTCATGCAGTTTATGGAAATACAATCGCTTGGTATTTGTTTATTTCATTTCTTGCCAAGCCCATGGCAGTAACACAAAACTGTTTAATTAGCTGACATTCTTGATCAGCCAAGAGGCAAAGTTCAACCCATTTATATCTAGTATAATATTTTAAAGAGCTTTTAAAAAAAAAAGTAATTATTTGTTGGTAAAGTTAAAAATAAATAGTGCCTCCTGTGAATAGCATAGGCCAAGATACAAATGCTCTGAAGCAGAAATGTTTGCTAGTGAAAGGAATACTCAACTTCAGTAATGTATCAGAATAGCTTATCTCTGTTTTCCTACACAGCTGAGAGGGACAGGTATCCTCACTTAAAAACCAAGGGATATTATGGTACAATAGAATATTTTGCCCTATCATTGAACCAAAACCAGACTCCCTGTATCTGTGGTCCTTGTTCCATCAACTTAATCTTGGTGAACATGTGAACGTTTTCTCTAATATTGCTGGAAAATGTACCATGAGGACTACTCTGTGTCTAGAATGGGGTGGAAGTAACTCATGTAAGAGAATAGCAGCCTGAGCACAGGTCATCAAAATTCCAACTTGCAGTCCTTAAAATTAACTCAAGAAGAGGCAAGAGTGTACCCTAGGTGATCTTGACCTCCATTATTTTAATAATTAATTCTTAGTCTTGGATGGCAAAAGTCTGGATGTTGATCTCAATATCATTAATCTTACTAATAAAATATTATCAAAATAGAAACAGGCATACAGTAGGTTATTAATATAAAAATATGCATAAGAATCTGAATTTTTGCAAAATTCATCGAACAGCTGTAACGGTAGAATTTGGAAAACTGTGCTTACACGTGCCAGCAGTGTGATAATCCTGAATCATCGTAAGCAATGGAGCTGCTATCACCCAGTGATATGTAATAACAGCTGAGAGTAACGCAAAGGCATGTTGTACGTCTGTTATTTCTACTTGTCAATGACTACAGCAAATTCCTCAATTCCTTAATTGCTGAAACAATTGTTGCACCAGACTTTCCAGATATGCATAATTTTTTATCTGGTTTCTGTATAATGACAGCTGTATTGAATCTGTTCCAGTTACAGACTTCTGTTTCTTAGTTTGTTCAGAGGAACAAAAATGCACCAAACCTCCTATTCAGTAGAATTTCTTTATAGATATGAAAATGTGTCTTTCTCTTGCACTGTTTCATAATGCTCCTGAGGACATTTCAAGTCCAAAGCCAGTTCTAAGAGTGAATTTCAGGATACTTTCTCAAAAAATAGTTCCTGTCCTGAAAATGAAACAACTCAAATAGTATCTTTTGCAGAAAAGTATGTTGGTATTTGCTAAGATTAATAGAAAAATGCATAGTCTGCCACGCCTGCATTGCAAGGAGAGGTGCAATATTGGTAACGAATTAGGACTGGTTGTGGAATGGGGGAAACTTCCATGTTCCTCCTGTCATAAAACTACTTGAGACTGCTCCATTGTTGTTTATCATATAGTAAACCTGATCCTGTAGTTGTGGGAATGCAGTTATACATTCTAAAAACATTGGTAATCCTCTTCCAGTGTCAATATTGTTAGTTGAGTCAGTGTCTGAAACGCACATAAAAAGAAATGCTAGTAAATGTATACAGGAATTAAGGGACGCTTTCCAGTTTTCCACATATAAGCCACAATTTTAATCCACTGTGATGCTGCTTTTCAGTTATTCATATGCAAACATCAGCTAAGAGTTCCTTTCCCCAAAACCAAGCAATTGCTCTTTTGAGCAGTTACAGGAATTTCAGTGTGCAGCGCTGTGGGTTTTCTCATGGTGCCAGATGCTGGCGGAGAAGTAAATGGGGAGGGAGAATATAAGATCTTTAATGAGGAGTAATGCAGTGGAGGTGCAGTACCATCAGGTCAAGGTTGCACCTACTCACGCAATCCCTATTTTCATAACTGCAGTTGGCAGCTGGAAAACTGGCAATGTGCAGGTACTTCTTCCCTCTCATTTTAGAGAAGAAATGATACAGCTGAAAAGGAGATTTTTCAGGATGCTTATATCAGGGGCCTAAAATCCTCTCCTTTATAATTTTCCATAGGAATGTGGAAAGCAGTAGGGATTGGCACATTACAGATGCACTTTAAAACTTTACAGATTTGAAGTCAGTGGGTGTCTTTCTACAGTTTGGGATCCATCTGTTACTATATCAAATAAAGACTGAGGGAAAGAACTTATTGGTATGGTTTTGGTTTATAAGGAAAGGCGTTGAGGTTGAAACGCTGTAGCTGCAGATATGAAAATATTTGCAACAAAAGGAAATACAATGAAAGTTTAGCTTTTGGGCTATTTGACATTAGGGAACAGAAAAATGCTAAAAACTGAGAGTCCTTGGAGATAATATCTCAGAAGCTCTTAATGAGAGACTGGACTGGAAGGGCAAATATAAAGGGGTTGTGGGAAGGTAGAGGTTAATTTAATCTATTTTGTACATAAATGGCAGATTTCTTTCTGTTTAAAATCCCCACTGGCTGAATCAGGGAGAGCTTCCTAACTAGAGATGGTATTTAAAAAAAAAAAAAGGCTTTCTAAAAGCATTAACCAGAAAAAATGTTAATATTTTGTAAAATTTTAAGTTTTATCAAGGTTTCCCTTTCTTTCTTAGCAAAAATGTGTAATTTTAAGTGATACGGGCCTCAGGCAACAAATATTTAGTGTCAACAAATTATGCAGGATTCATACATCATATTTTTTGAATTTTCTGCCATTCAATACAAATCTTTTTGTTACTATGGCAACCTTGATATGATCTGGAATGTATACAGTATTAGATACAAAGGGTCAAATTCAGACCTGCAATCTCTCATGGGATGAAAGTGCATTCTTATGCGTCAAGACTATTCCAAAGCAAAGGGACTGACCAGTGAAATAAAGTCAGACCACTGGCTTTTTCTGTCACCTTCTTCACAGCTATCCTTATCTGTCTTTGTGCCCCCAGGGTTAAGAGCCAGTAGTGTCTTGGTCATGTTGTACTGATGAGAGCATTCTTAAAGCCGTGAAGTTGCTCTGTGTCTTCAGACCCCTCTGTAGCAGTGTATTGCATACGGCCATACATAGGCCGTGTTCTTTCCTGGCTGGTCACAAATGTAAAACTGCTAAATGACTTGTCCAAATCCACTTGAGTCAGTGGCAAGCCCAGGACCAGAATACGAGATTCCCTGACTTGCTGTCTCACTTAACCAGGTGATCCGCCCCTTTCAGTTTACCACAAGTTTTCAATTACTGTGGATCTATTTACTACTATGATCGCATCTAAATAAGACAGATAATGTCTTCTGTTGCAAAGCAAGAACAAGGTAAGAGCAAGGTTTAGTACTAACCATGTGCCTCCCCTGTAATACAGTTACTAAATGATTCACATTCTGATTTTTCTATTAGGAGAAGGAACATTGTAACCTCCTTAAGTACTTATCAACTGATTTTACTTCTTTTAAAATGAATTTTGTTAAGCAAGCAAAACATAAAAACTTCACGTACTCTGTGATTGATGACCTTTCTCATAGACTCTCTGAACAGGAACAACTGAAGAATATTGGAGCAATTAAGAAGTTTCTGCACAGGCTGTACACTTATCAAAATTACTCGGACAGGCATTCAGCTGGATCATTGCCCCTTATACCTTAACTACTGTCAAATCAACTCTAACAGCACCTATGAAGACTATTTTAGGCACATCAGCAAAATGCCACTGTGAACTTTGAGCAGCAATTATAGGCATAAAATATATTGGCCTTGCAGTGATTTAAGATGAACTCCTCAACAGCATCTGTCCAGACACTAATATCTTACCATTTGCTATTTTTCCTTGACTTACAGGTATTAGCTGTAAAGTTAGCATTCACATTTTTCCAGACAAAACCCAGACTTTTTAAAGTGTAAAAGCTAAACTAATCATAATGATATAAAACATTTGTGTGGAAAGTCTCCCTTGGAAACGCTAGTTACTAGTGCAAGTAATTCAGTGGAATGGGAAGAAATTTAGGACAGATGGCAGTGAAATTAATATGTCTATTGGATATTAATATATCCTGTTCTGGAGTTGGTTTTTTTAACATCTTTTTTAGGAATACGAGACTGGAAGAGACCTTCTTGGGCATTGAGTTGTGCTATTGATGGCATTGTCATCTGCGGTCTCTTTCCTGAATTTACCATACTGCTTTGATGCAGTGTGGTTCTTATCCTTGTTGCTTCTGTTACAGGGCTATTCTAAAACCCATTGCTTTAATACTTATAAATCTTAAGACAGCATCCTAGAATAGTTGACTGGAAGGAACCTCTGGAGGTCATCTGACTGAGCCCCTAGGTGGATCAGGGCCAGCCTAGATCAGGCTGCTCAGGGCCTTGTCCATCAAGTGTTGAATATCTTCAAGGATTAATATTCTTTCAATTGCAATCTGAAAATGTCAGTGCCAAAACTGGTCTCTAGCTGGAATAGGTCGTCTTATTCTCCAGTGCTTGAACCTTAATTTAATTTATAAGATTTAATCATATTCGATCTCAGTCTTCATTTTTGTAAGGGGAGGATTCCCTCATTCCAATTTGTCTCCATACTTGTTTTAGTTTTCTCAGTCATTGACAACCAGTTGGCTTCCAGATAATACCTAAAATGTTTTAAAGTTAACTTAGTATTTTGTATTCTTGAGTCTTGTACAGTTTGGGTAAATCCGCAATGAGCGATGCAGAACTTCCATTTGTCTCATTCTGAATGTGCTCTCTAGGTAAATGCTTCTGTAAGATTTTGAGGATGCAAGTTGGATCAATGGTATTTTTCCAAGTAGCTACCCTTTCAGGTACTCCAGCCAGTGTAAAGCAGTATATAACACCCTAAGGCAAAAAAGTTGGTGGATATATTTTTACTGTTTTAAAAATTTTTTACTGGACTGACAGGGTAAGATACCTTCCAGGTTTTTCTCAAACTCTTTTGTGAATATTCTCCACATTCTGTAAATGGAGTTTTGAAGAGAAATGTTTCAAGGGCAGAGTATTTCAGCCTAAAATGAAATCAGTGGCATGTATTGAGCATAAAAGTGTTTCCAAGAAGTGGATACTAGTAATGTATTTTAATTTTTTTTTTCTTCTTTTTCTTCCCTTACAACACTCTTGCTTTCCTTTTAAATAATTTTATGGTTTCTCCTACAACTACCCAATGTGATTCACTGTATTTGAGTGCTTTCTAAAGCAGGCAAAATGACCAATCCACTTTTCATAGAGAAACATGAATTTCAGTTCACTTGGGGCTTTTAAATCCTTTTTTTCTCAAGATAAAGTCTCATTCCAGTTTATGAAAGAATGTCATCTGTGTGTAGACAGAAGCCTGAACTGGCAGGAAAGAAAAATCTACTGTCGGTTATAGAAAACACAGTCTAGAAAGATCTTGGCTAGCAAAGTTATTAGCAGACTGAGGAGGTAATTGTGAATCTCCTTGTTCCTCCAAACACATGGGAAAGCCACAATAAGGAAGAGGGACAATTTCTTTGAGAGAATGGCAAATGCTGCCTTTGAATCGGCGCTTACTGAAGTCAAGGGGCAGAGAGGTGAGATGCAAATAGAACGAGCTATTGACTGGGTGACAGTGCTGCTGCTACCACCATTATGCACATGATGACTGTACCATGATATTAGCAACTTTATACATTTCTATGCAATCCATCCATAATCCCTGTTCTCAACTTACTCTCTTCGTGATGTGCCTGTTCTTTCTCTACAGGGCTACAACCACAGTTTTTCTCTGACTGTTGATGACCTCTCAGTAACTCTGTCTAGGTTGAAGGTGAAACCTCTTTATCTCCTAAATGAGGGAGCTTTCTTTCCGCAAGGGACAGTCTGTTTCTTTGCTGAATGCTTACAATATAAATCAAAGTATGTGCCATTATTAATAAGTAAGGCATCTGGTAGGCTTTGTCTGGAAGTCTTGTTGAAAGTACTGAGTACTTATCCAAAAACTTTTGAAAAATGCTTAACTGCCTTTGGGATATTGAAGCATGGAATAATTAGAATGCAAATTTGAGAACGTGGAGTTGTAACTACAGAGAGGGACTATTTGCAGCGACTGATTAATTTTTAGGGTTAAATATATTTTTTTCCTTTTGCTGATTTATCTATGAATACTCCACACTTAAGTGTTTCAGACTACAAAATGAATTCTTGATTATTCTCTGTAGATATTTTTCAAAACTGTGCTAATGCTAGTTATCTAAAATCAATGGTGTTTGATGCACTTCAGGTTTTGATATTGATATTTTGGAATTTAGGACCATTGTGGGCCAAGTAGTCAGAAAATGAATTGACTGCTATTGAAAGGACATTTTGTGCGGCAATGCTAGATTCAGATGCAACATCCATTGTCTTATTAGAATTGAGCATCTCTCGATTCTCTCAAGCTTTAATCCTTGCACAGAAAGTGTAATTGTGCTATAGCTGATTAGAAACAGGAAAGTTATTTCTTCTGGCTATTACCAGGAAAGACAGGGGCAAGTAGGGTTTTCTGTTTATGAAACCTTCAATGAATGCTTGTATGCTTCCCCCTTTCACTAGAGAAGGGGATAGCTGGTCCCTGATATGCCCATAGTTTTGTTTCCTTCCATCTCCAGGCCTGTCTTTTGTAGGATCAATTGTTTACAGCTATGGAAAGTACAGGAGAGGGAGTCTAAGGGTTTTTTCCTGTTCTTTTTCAATCACATCTGTGTACTTCTCTGTATATGCAAAACATGAATTTTCTGGGGAAGGTATGGGCTGAAGATAAGGGTTTCCAAAGGTGTCATTAAAACAATCTGCAAAATCCACAGCAAGAATGGCTGCCCAGGTCCCTCTGCATATTATCTGATTGATAATCCCAGTACATCTTAATCTATCACAACTTTACAAGCAAGGGCATTGCCTTGCCTGGGAAACAGATAACACAATTGTAGGAAAAGAGAAGATTTAACATGTAACAATAGTGATAAGAGGGGGAAAACAGCATATAAGTGCAGAATAAAATTGTTTTCTGTTACAGCATTAAGCTGGAAGTACAATATAGTCTTGGAATTTAACAGAAATTTTCAATTAAGGACGTCATTGGCACTATAATCTTTTGGTTTGATAGCCTGTAGAGTGACATTTACAATATGTTGCACCCTTTTTTTTAGTTTGCAAATTCTCAAACTAAAAAGCTTTCAGCAATATGTACTTGTTCTTCAAATCTCATCTTCTCTCACAAGTACAAATATTACAATTAGAATTTCAGAACTCTTTATATCTTAGTAACCATGCATAAAAATTAATTCAACCAAAATGTAATTTAGAATAATAACAACATGCTTTCCAAATGTTTCCTACATTAATCATGCTGAAGACAGTTACTATAGTACCACTGCTGGATTTTATTGAAAATAAAGTAATTCAGTGTGGTACATGTTCTCTTGAGAGTGTTACTGTTTGTTTAAAAGAAGCGAAGGATGCAAGTATGAGACAGTAAGAGAACCTTCTGTTTTCTGTTGAGTGAATTCAATGCTTAGCAACATTTTGATACAAAAGCAATAGAGCAGTGTTTATTTTCAGGAAAAGGTTCTGAACTTTGCTATTTGTCAATGGATATTTCTAAAATTTACGTACATATAAGAGTCAAAAAGAATAAAGTATATGTACCAAGTTTTCTGCCAAAATAAATATTAGACCCAAGACAAAGAGTTCACCGAAGTTATTAACTGTGTGGTAAATAAACCCATTGAAGTTTGCTTATTGCTGTTTACCCAAGGCATTTTGCTGACATGAGGCTGAATGTACCACCCAGACTTCCAATTAAATGTCACTGAGAAGCCTGCAAAAAGGTTTGACTCCAAAAACACACACAGGAGTCATAGGCCAGACTTTTTGATAAATGTGGTTGTAACTTGGTTACAAATTTCCAAAAACGGATTCCTGATGTATTAAACAAGGTTCCAGTACAGTTTATGCATATCAGTCTTTAAGGGGATGTAAGGCCTTTGTAGCACCCTTATAGCAGCAAACACACCCTCCCTACTGAACAGGTACTTCTGTGGGCGAAAACTTTACTTAATGAGTTGCTTGAGGATAATATGCATGATGTGGTTGTCATGCCCTGAATTCTCATAATCCAGTGGGAATCTAATCTGGTGCATCTTGGCTTTTGCACTTTTCTGTCAGTTGGTCTGTCTGCCTCCTCACTGCATCCGCATGGGTTAATTTCCTTCATTCTGTTTTCCTGCTGGATATTAATTTCATGCAGCTGTTTTCATGCTTTGGGCCATCATTTAGTTCAGCCTGTCATTTATATTACTGCTGAATTAAGTTAAACTTGTTATTCCAGGTCTAAAATCAGGTCTTTCTCATAGTAGAATTGTAAGTTACTATCAATAAATTAGATCCAGTCATTTGTGTCATGGTCACAGGAAGTTTTATGTAACTCTGAAGAAAATTCGAAGTTGTATTAATCTCTGACCTGGCACACACCAGAACTGAGTCAAAATAGAGACAAAAGACCTTCTCCTGGCTCTTTAGGCTCCTGAAGACTTCAGAAGAAGCCGGAACCTGGTGTGAGAGGCCAGGTGGGGAGTCTCTCCCCTATGGAGGGGAAGGATTGAGGAATTGTGCAAAACCAGCTTTCAGCCAGCAGGTGGGATGTGGCAAGGGAGAGGAAAAGAGCTTCAGGCAGAGTATTTGTGGGCTTAGCAGTCAGGGTGAGTACAGTGCTCCTAACTTTCAGATGGGTCAGTTTTTAGCACAAGGCCAGCTGGGTAGAAGTCTTTCCTCCTTCCAAGAGGGTTGTCTTCTGCATTTCTGTACTTTATATATATACTGTTTTGTAAAATTTGCAGATTTGGAATGGAGGCAAAAGATGAAGTTAACCTTATTGCCAGGTTAATAAAGCCTTCTGCCCAAGATTTTGGTCTGGACTCTTGAAATGCTAAAATTCACCTTATTTCTTAATGAGGAACTACAAAAGCCTTTGTTTTCTTTCCCATTGTATGCAGTGTTCATTAGAGTGAAGTAGGAGAAGGCAACAGAATTTCAAGTGGCCTTTTTGGCACCTGGGTTACACATGAAAAAGAACTGCTAAATCATTATCTCAGCTGTAAGTGTTAATTACTTACTTTGCTTCACATTAGCACATTAAATGTGTAGCAAAAATATTTTTCTCTTTAGCTGCTGTGTGTGTATGACTTGGCTTGCCAAGTGGTTCTTGTTGCGTAATGTGAATTTTCTTTTTGTAGCCATTTTTTTTTTAAACTTATGCACCAGGTTTCTCCAGTGGAAATGTGAGTCTTGAACTGAGCCTTTAATACTTACTTAACTTCAAAATGGGAAGAAGAGCTTTCACAAAATCCCAACTGAAAGAATACTTTTAGGGTCAGGTGGAGTCTCCTAATTCATAGGAAGAGTCTCTCTCAGTGTGGAAATGCCTGAAAGATGTTTTAGGAGGATGTTGGGGAAATCCTGCTTCATACTGAAGTAGGAACTTGGAGCTGATTGTCAGATCCAGACTTGCATGACTGCAGGCTTCTCGTTATATATATATATTCGTATTATCGCTTACAGTGGCCTTGTACAAGGTCCTGTTTTGTTACTTAGCTATTGTCTTTTATTTTCCTTCTGGCCACAATCAAAGCTGTATCTTTTCTTTTGAAACTTTTTTTGTAATCCTGCAATTCACGTCTGTATGAAATATTTCTTAAGGCTCATGTGACATAGAAGAGGCAATCATAGATAAAAGAGAAAATAAATGTAAAAAATCAGAAAAGAATTTTAGATTAAAAATTTTTAAAAATTAAAAATGAACTATAAAAATACAGAACTTCTAATATTTAACTTCTTTCCTGTTAGAAGCAAAATCAATTCTTTAAGGAAAATAACTTTCAAAACCACTTTTGTCTATCATAAATTCTACTGCAAATAGTAGATATAATGTCTCTGTTTTACATATTAAAGAAAACTTCAGACTATTTGCCTCTCTTTAGCTTTCTTCTATTGTCAGTCAGAAACAAGAATAAACAAATTTGGATATATTAAAGATAAACAGTTGGTCCAATCTTGATGTAGCTTAACTTAATAATAAAAGTTTCATTAGATTCCTTAAATACAAAGGCGCCTACTGAACTGTTAACAGAGGTGTTGCAACAAGGATAGGCTGGAACAGAGGTTCTCAGAAAGCTAGTCTGTTAATATCCGGCTAGTACAGCTCCTCAAAAGTAAGAGATTCTACATGTCTACCAAAATCCTACAAGAGAAACACAGGCCTATATATAATTACAGCTGCTGGTACATGTTATTACAAAGCCTTGGTTCAATTCTGTTTTAAAGCAGCCTTGGAATTCAGCTTATCCTGACAATTGTTATATTTGCACAGACAGCACATGGAAACTCATTCTGCAGTGTTTGAACTGAGCTTTAATCATTGATTTTGCTGGCATTGAAATTAATACAAGCTTCTTTAGAAGCTGAGACACCTGTGCTTTCATCCACAAAATACAGCATACAAAGAAGAAACTGCTAATGTTAGGGTCCATTGGAAAATGCAGAGGAGCGGAACCAGAGTGTTCAAACAAAATAATAAGGCAAAAATTCTACATCATATCAAAATCAGTAAATTAAGCTGATCTGATATTTAAATATTTGGTCACCCTCAAGAATATTTTGATATATCAAAGTTGCTTGGTTGACAATAATTATTTACTAATCTTATCCTTCAGGCTTGATAGACATACTGTGCTTATTAGTGTCCAAAATACTCTCCTCCAGGGAAACCTATTTCCAGATATAGCTAAGAGAACGCCTTTGAAAAGTCTCAGAAATATAGAAAGTTTCATCAGGATATAGGGAGCATGAAAAGATGAAGTATTCTCTGCTGTATTTTGATGAATCAGCTCATTTAGCAGCTGATGATTCTTGGCACAATGCTATCTTTTTTTGTTTTTTCATGCTAACCTACTCATGGTCTCAGTAGTGGTTTTATTCAAATAAGGACCCTGTCAACAGCCCCAGTTTACTGTTGACTCTCTGAGTTTGCGTCATTTAAGCAGGTGTTCGTTATCAAAGCATATCTTTCCTATTATTTTTTTTTTTTCATTTCAATATCCTTGATGGGACCTTCTGTCTCTGATGTAAGAGCCTGTATATTTTTGTTATTGGGAGGCAGAAATTTTTGAAACTCTCTGTGCTCAGTCTTGTTATTGCTTCTCCAACAGCTTTTGTGGTGGTCAGTATTACATGGGTGGAGCAACACAGGCATTTTCCAGACCCCATCAAGCACACAAGGATGCACTGAGGGAGTGGCAATAATAGCAGTGGCCATCTGTGTTCTTTGTTATTGTCAGCGTAGAGACAGTGAGCCTGTTCACTATTGCGAGCCTGATATGCACCATGGCAACAGAGGGTTCATTATAAGTAATGCAAGTCAAATGATATCAGAGATGTATAGAAATGAAAGGAATTCCCCATTTCTGACTGTAAAAACTAATATTGAAATAGCTGTTGGTAGTCATATTTTCAGGATTCGAAATTCTTCGTATTTCCCTGCCCATTCCATCTCTAGGGATAAAGCCAGGAAAAAGAATTATCCATGGAAGCTCATTGTAGGCAGTATTAGCAAAGTTCTAGGGAGGTAAGTAGCTCTGAATTTCTTATTAAGTTCTCTAGATTGTAATGGGGCTAAAGCTAAACATTAAGGCCAGAATAAAGATAGAGTTAGGGAAAGTATGTCAGAGTACGTGCAGTTTTCAACAAGATATAAATATGTAAGCATAGGTCTAGTGTAAGTAGAATTTAAATAATCATTCTTTATTCCTGGCTAGTTCCTATATTTCAGAAAAGTTGAGGGTTAGAAACCAACTCTTAACTCGATGCGGTTAGTAGCTCCTGATCTGGAATGAATTGTGGTACTTGGGAAGTTCCAGAAGGGTAAACTGATAGTTGACATAAATGTCTTTTGAATTCTTCAGTCTTGATTTCTGATTTATAGTGGCATCTGAAGCCATGTTAAAGCTAGGGTTATATTTAGGATTAGGAACAGTATGGCTAACAGCCTGAATGACTGCAATAAGAGGTAAATTCTGGAAAGTAAATTGAGACCTAGCACCAGAAGTTTCAAACTTCTTGAATAGGGCCTTAAGTTCATAGTACTTGGAGTCAAGAACAGCAAGGACAACAGAAATGGAATGTTTATGGTATTTTTCGTATTCCAAAGATGTTAACTGAGGCTTGGTAATAATGTCTTTCAATTACTTACTCTTATGTGTGAGTTGTAACAGGTTCTTATAACTTCATCCCCTCATTGGGGTTCCTGAATACCCTTGAAAGTTCTATTCTCAGTTGGAAAACAAACGCATACAGTATTGAGAGTTAACAGGTACAAATTTTTCAAGGTAGAGTTTCTGAGAAGTAGTTGAAGGTATAAAATCTGAATCAATTGACTGCTGATTGCATGGCCACTTAATAAAGAACCGTTCCAGAGTTTTTTGGGGACCGCGTGGAATTCTATTACAGTCAATAGGAGGAGAAGGGTGGTCCTTTTATTGTGATGTCACCTGAATCCTAAGATCCTGAGGTACCCCTACATCATAGATTGCTCATATCTTATTTCTTGACTGTTTAATTGGCACAGTTTAAAAATTCTGCTAACGTACAGATGTGACAACTTGAAACGTTTAGCATGAGAACTGATGCCCTGTTGCATGAAAATATGATGTAATTTTTCCATATGAGGAAGCATTTAAGAAGCTTATCCAGCTTGGCTTTTCTTTCCAAAGGAGCAGGTCCCCATGGATGTCTCCAAACGATTTTAAAGTTGAGTATGAAATGGGTGTTTCCCCATCAAAATACCATGTTTTCACGGCATAGAAAACAACCGTGGTAACTTCTGCTTCCTAGTAACTAGAGTGAGCATTGGAGATGCAATTTCCTTAAAATGTAAAGGGCTGGTTTTAGCAAGAAAAGCCTATTCAAGAATAAACAGTTTACAGTATGTAATGAAATGAATAATGTAACTCTTGTGGAAGATGGACTTTTTAGCTGCCTCTTCCACAGAAGGTAAAGAGAAACATTAAAAATACATTTGCCACTGATAGGTTGAATTCATTTTAGCTGGCATAAATAGGACAGATGAGCTATTCAAATGTCTGATGAGTACTATATAATGAAATATTTATCACCTTCTCATGGTCACTGCATGAGAGGCCAATAATTTGTTTTCTCTCAGTACTGGTATTTTGTGGTGCTTATAATAAATTATACATTGCAAGCTTACATCCTTCACCCTTTTTCTATTTACCTATCTAGTCTGAGATCTCATTCATCAAAATGTAGCTGGTTCTGGGACAAAACTGAGGCTATAAATTCATGTGTTCTAAAGAATCATGGAATTTATAATGCATGATGGTACTGGGGAAACATGGATAGAGTGTAACATACTGAACAGGTGACCTTTAGAGCTGTAAAGTTGGGAAATGGGAAGAGCAAAATTTTGATAAAAGTGTAAATATATATAGACAGATGTTAGCCTCGGTCATGCTGTCTGCTCATTTTGATTTAGGATAACACCTCTGGGCAATCAAAGCTGTTCAGGTTTTTGCCTATTACCGAGCTTAAGCCGATGCCATGGATTTAGTTCTTATTATGATCATCAAATGCCCTAAAGCGCTCCTCTATGTCAGACACACATAAATTATCTTTTATTTGTTTTGCATTAATTCAGTGGATTTAATGCCAGAAATTTTAGAATGAAATGGAAAAAAAAGTATCCCCAAATGGTAGTCATTACAGTATTTAGATATAAAGTCTTCAGCGCTAAAGACAAGAGGTGGTATTTCAAAAGCTGAAAACCTGATTCTGGGATTGCTTCAAAATGTGAAGAGAACTAGCACTCTTTAGATCTCAAACATAACTTTTCTCCAGTGTGGAGGGGAAATAAACCTCTTTGCATTGTCAGATTTTAGCAAAGGTCCCCTGTTTATAAGTCTCAAGAATTACTGCTTGAGACATTGAGATCGAACCATGCTCTTGTACAAGAAACAGTGATGTGCTCTCAAACTGTGTTCTTATGTGTTAGAAAGTGGAAGTTTTTGACTTTATTTTTGCTGCTTCCACTCAGAAGTCATTTGACCTCAGTGTAGAGATAAGACCACCACTTGCCTCACTTATTCAGGAAACTAAATCATTCAGAGTGTTGAGGAGGCTGACAAAGTTCATTATTCACTGCTCAAAAAGTCTTTAGAGATCTATCATTTCTGCAAAGTCCATAAGCCTGTAAATTAATTTCTCATGACAAAATCATTCAAAGTGAACAGCCTAAAGGATTTTAAATGACCTTCTACTTGGGTGATACACGGAAAATAAACCTAGAGCCTTTCTCAATCAATCCAGTTGAAATTTTAGGCATTTTGACCATACAGTCCCATAGTAGGGTAGAATATGTGGGGTTTGTGTTGCCTCAAGATGCGTGAAACTAATAATTCATGTTTTGTTTAATGAGAAACTTAAGCATCAGGATTCACAACATAGTGTTCAGTTTGACAGTGTCCTGTCTGAGGGATCAAGATTGCAGGTCTTGGAAAGCCACACACATTTTAGAAATCCCAGAATTTTTAAAGGCACGGTAGGCTGTTGGTTTACTCATCCCAGCATTTTTCCAAGTTGACAGGGCCAATTTTTAGTTCCATAATTTCAAAAGATCTTCTGAGCATGTGCCAACAAATCTCTCTGTGTCAGATCTGGAAGCAGCAGTGTATTTCTGCCTTGCTCTTGTGATAGCCGTAGAGATTCCAGATATTACAGAGTCTCCATATCTCCAGCATAAGCCCCAAGTTGGCAATTAGATACCCAGAGGATACCTGTGAAGTCAGGAAACTTCAGAATATTAACTATGTAGTTAAAGTAGACCCACACAGAGATCACTGGTTTCTGAAATTTGATTTTTAAGAAGGTGTGTTAGACTGACATTAAAAACAGTTTGCTTGATGCATAATTTTCCCCTTTCCAGGGGAAGAATGCTTTCAGGTTGGCAGTACCTCATCTACTGGGGTCATCTTCAACTTCTTACTATTTGTCCATCATAACCCTGTGGTCTCACTGATATAATTTGCCATTATGTAGATTATTTTTTTTATTGGAATCATTCCCAGCATTTTCTTGAAAATACTGCAGTGTAAACAGTATACGAAGAAATTCTCCTTATAACTGGATAGAAAGATTTTGTAAATGTTAATTCCATAGCATAGTGACAGCTCCATTAAGATTTTTAGAAGTAAATCTATTCTTATGAAGAGAGCAAGAGGAAAAAAAACAATGACAAAAGTAAAAGCATCAGGATCAAATGACAAAAGTCCTGCATCAAGATCCCTGTGTACTGAGTACTGTGTAAGCACAGAGAAAGCATGTGTCCCCTCTGCTTACCTTATTAATACATAATTTAGAATCACTTTAATAACTTTTTAAGGAGTGGGATGATTTGTTGCAAATAAATTATCCAGTAATATAGCCTTTTTCCTTTAATTGCTTTTGTTTGTGTATACACATGCAGATACATATAGGCATAACTGCTAAACATGTTTGTTATTTCTGTAGGCAAATTATGCTATCAGCTGGTTTTAGGACTGCTCTGTTTGCAGTTCATGGAAGGATGGGATTAAATACAAAAGAAAAGAGGAGCTCCACTGTCACTCGCTTTCAACACTGACTTGCCCGCTATGCTTTCAAAACCTTTCCTTTTTTCCATTCTGCTATTGCTTCTGTAATCAATTACTTAAAGCTTCTGCCTGAATTACGGTTTTGTTTTGTTGTGGAGTTTTTTTTCAGGTGTACATTAAATTATGAATAATGGGTAATCACTTCTTGGTAAGGAAAATTTATGGAGTTAGTTAATAATGAAGAGTTTTGGACTTCATGAGGAAACTTAAAGTAACGTTGGCCTCATCTAAAACGGTAGGATTATTTGGTGCAACAATGTGCTCATGAATAATTTTTGTAATTATGCAACTTCATTTTTTAAAGTTCTATTGTTCTAAGTGGAATAATATTTTGCTTAATATTATAAGGATGTTAGTAAACTGTATAAATGGAAATCATTTAATCACACCCTAGAATAACAATTAAGTTCTCACACTGCACAAGGCTGACATTGTGATCTTAGAAATAGCTGGTTTTTCCCTTAGTCTAGATAACAGAACTTGGATGCATAAAATACAGTTTTCAACTTTGTCATAGCCGCGATATCAAATTGTTCCAAGAAACAAAATGAGAACTAAAGGATTCTCTTAATCAATTTTAAAACTTGACAAAAGCTAGAGAAAACATACTAGAACCTGACAAATAAAGCCGGATGTTTGTGTATTGAAAGGTATCTATGTACAATAGAGGTATTTACCCCTACAGTGATGACAGAAAGAAGTAAATCTAGAAAGATTGCTACACAAATTATTTTCTAAAGAATGTTCTGTTCAAAATGAAGGACAATGTTTGTAAGACTTTTTTTAAACTTGTGGGAAATGTGTTTATATAAAAAATATCTTGGCTTCTCACTTGAATTTTGACTTTAGGTTCTTTATCAATGTACCTGTACACTCTCTTCGTGTTATTACAGATTACTTCAGATATAAATTTCACTATAAAATTATGCAGTCACTTTTTGACTGTTTTTTAGGAGCAGGTTTGCTGGGAGAGGGAGGGCTATAAAGGAATTCCCATCTGTGGTTAGAATTGCTCTCTGCAGCTGATGTTTTGGCTTATTTGAGTGACAACTAGCTTGCTATCTCCCTTACTAAAAGCGTATCTTCAGGATTACGCAGTCTTGACAGACTTCAGTGAGGAATTACCACAAGGATCACTCTACTTCATAAACACCTACCTAGACTGGTCTTTAAATTTGTATTCATAACATAGTCACTGTCTCAGAAAGGGTAACAGCTCTACTTAAATACAGTGTAGTAGGCTTTTTACTCAGGGTACAATGATGGAAGAGCCTTAGAGTCTGTTGTGCAGTTGTGCTGATGAATTATTTAATGGTGGAAAGGACTTGGCTACTTGAATTTTCTTATTCATCCAAGCTGAAATACCAAACTGGGTGAATTTGTATGTACAGCTACATAAACTTAACTACTTATCTTACATGCAAACCCCTGTTTTTCCTAATCCTTGTCGCCAAACTGTGGAGTCCCTGATCTTTTGCAAATATTTATGCTTGTTGCTGCTGGTACAGAAGCTCCAATATCTGTCTGTTCTGCAAATTCGTAGCCCTTGTGGGGGCTGGAGGTGAAGCTGTTAACAACTCTGCAAATGTGAAATTACAGAGTACTGCTCTATGCTAGAAATATTAGAGGATGTGATGATACTTTGATCAATAAAGACTGAATGCAGACACGAGCAAGGACTCATAGAAGAGAGACTATTTTTCAAAATGTATTTCTAATTATACATCTGTATGTAGGAAGCATCTTTTGATAATTTACTTGCATGTAGTTGTACAAACAGTGCTTACTCCTGCCTTAAGGAGAAGAATGTGCTGCCACAGTGAAGCAGAATGAAAGGTGGTGTTCTAAAATACGGTATAGGGTGTCTGTTAGTGAATTCATGCTTTTTCATTTTGATAATACAAATGTTTAAATACTAGCCCCCACTATCTTAAGTAATTGTGAACCTCCAAAAAGAGCAACAGAAAGCCGGAGTACTCACTCGTGTGTCAGGAGAAACCTAAACCTCTTCTTTTTGGGAGTGCAACAGGGACAGAATAGTTAAAATATGAGACGATGGCTTTGTGAGATGTCATCTATATGCCACTTCAACATTTTTATACAAAAAGTGGTTTTAATTGAAAACTCTCTTTTTGATTGTTCTGAAAAATCTATTGTTATGGTAGAACCAGCATTAAATTGTTCTGGTTATAAATGATTACTTCTGTTCTGCAGTTTAAAAACTGCCAGAGTGTTTACTATCTTTTTTTTTTTTTCAAATGTCCCTTAATAACAGGTGTATGTGATGAATGCTAAAATCTACTTTGGGATGAACCCATCTAGCTAGTCTTTTCCAAGAACAGTTATTATCATGTTGTTTGTATTGAAAACATATTAAAACTCAAATAGTTCAAAAGCATAAACAGGCACAAAGCAAAGCCTATTATGGTACTGTTTACCAACAGATTTATAATTACAAAATAAATTAAGCATGAAATGGAACACTTTTCATTTTCTGCCATAATAGTATGAAATATTTGATGTTTCTTTACAGATTATTCTGGAAAAGCTTTGAAAATGAATAATTCTGAAGGTTGTCATGGTATTTTAGCAGAACCTAAACATATCTCCTTTAAAACACCCATGTCCTTTTTCCTACAGATAATCAGAATGCCCAAGGAAGGGAGAACAGCTATTCCAGAACTCAGCCCTCCAATCACAATAATTATAATGCATAAAATAATTAATTTCATAAGAAATACAGAATGCCAGTCTTTTTCTCTCTCATAAATACCTTCATTTAAAATGAAAATTACAGAATACCTTAAACAGTGTAAGATTTACGCACTGTTGGAATGTGAAGACCATATCTGAATGCCTCTGGTCCTATGCACCTACTATTCTGATGAAGAAGTTTGGGTTGTTCTCAGCTCATTTGTCTGTCTTTACATAAGCACTACTGTCTGTGTAGAATATATCATAGATTCGGTTTGTTTCATTCATCAGTGCTCTTAAACAAAATTTGTTAGTATGTATGAAAATTATAATCAGATTTTTAATTTGAGAACTGGATATCCTTTTGAAAAGCAATGTAACAACAAATACAACACCCCTGCTGTACCTATATTAATGATAATATCTAGTGTTTGAAGGCAGCTTTCTACTAACAGATCTCAAAGTACTTTAAAAATGGACAAAAATCTACCCCTTGGGTATCTTTTGGTTTGGGCTGGGGGGGCTGATTTTATGGGGGTTTGATTTGCTTTGGCTGGTGGTTAGTGTTTTGTTTTGGTTTGCTTTTTATCAAATGAAGAAACAATTTAGGTCCAATCCCCCTGCAGTTTTTATGCTTCTTTGCTTTTGGGCTCTCTGCCATGACCTATTCTGTCTTACTGTGCAGCAACAAAAGATATGCAAACCTATTTTTGAGTGATACACATAATTTATATATATATGAACTCTGTCTTTTCCTATCTTCTATGACCTTTCCATGTAAACCTAAACTTGAACCATACAGTTTGGTGGAAGTGAAACTAAGGGAGAAATATGTATTCGTCTATAGTAATATGCAGAATGTTAGAAGTTTTGAAGGTGAAAAAGGATGTGTTTAAATTCGGTCAAAATATTGATAGTTATAAGTTTGATCTGTCCTTCGTGCATATTAGGAGCAAAGGAATTGGGAGAGATGCACGTGTGCACACACAGGCATTCAGATGCACAGGAATGTCGACACTGCTACTTATTACTGCCTAAAGTAAAAACAACAGGCTAGAAAGAACCCTTACCCCTCAAAGCAACTTTTGCAGGGAAACCTACATAGCTGCAAAAGAGCTCCGAAATGTTCCATACAACTTGACTTTACTACAGAGCTGCGGTTTTTTTTCCTTTTTCCCTGAGTATATGCCTTTGAAAAATTATTTGGACCATTCAGATCATACTCAAGTAAAGAGAAATTTCCCCTTATTTCATGTTGATTTGGAATTAGGCCTCTTGGATCTGATTTGTTTTTATATTACTAGTCTGCATCAAATATTTCCAAAGCTTGTCTGTCTGTCTTTACATTGCTTTGTTTGAAGGTCATGTTACTGAGTCTTTCCACTGTAATTATAAACAGACTCAAAAAGTGTTCGGCCTTCAGAAGAACAATCTATAGAAGCCACACCTGGCCATTGAAACCTTGCATACAAGGTGAATGTACTGTATGAGGAAAGTAAGTCCTAGCTGTCTCATTTCTCGGTATCCTCATCAGTACCACATGCTGCATTCCTTCCCTTCAACGGTTCACTTTATTTTTGTCTTATGCCTTTGTGTTTGAAGAGGAGATTTAATAAACATCCTTTCCAAAGCTGATCCTTGGCAGTTGATCCTTAAGATTTTGGTCTGTAGGGTAGGTTTAAAAAAACCCCACACCAGTAGTTTGAGCCTTCTGTTGAAGGGAAGGTACGACCTTTCCATTCTCTCAGGCTATAGAACAACTTTAGAAAGCTGCCTCTTCAGGTATAACGAACAATTTTCCTGTGTTTGTGGCCATTGTATCTATTGTTCATCCCCTAAACAGCAGATATCTTCATTTAACTCTTATGCAGTGTAAATAACTGCTGTATGTACCCAACAGTAACCAATATCAATAGCTGACTGCAGTCAGAAGCTTCCTGAAGGCCAAATTCCTGTCTTCCCAAATGGAGGATGATCTCTGCACCCCGTGTTCCACACAAGGCTGTTAGCGGCAGGGTCATTTATGTAATTAATGCCTGAGTTGATCTCAAAGAATAGACTGCAGGAAAGGCAAAGATCTCAGCATGAGTTTTGTATTTGTAAATAGCTTACCTATGTGCTGTAATCTAAAGAACTTCTTTCTCCTCATTTTTCAACAAATCTAGCACATATGTTTCACACAGAGGAAGTCTGGCTGTTTTCCCTGTTTCTGACATCTCCTGATTTTTCGTTTTCCAGTGCTCATTCCAATTCAGAAAGATAATGAATATTCAAGAATTCTTCTCCTGCTAAACAGTAGGATTTTAAGAGTCTAAACTGTGTTTGTTGGGTTTTCTTGTTTTGGTTTGTTTGTTTGTTTGTTTTTTTAACAGAGCCAAATTTGCATTAAAAGTTCCCAGATTCTTTAAAAAGGAATCTTTTCTAAAAGTTAGGCTATACCACCTGAGGGTCTTGCTCAGCCTTTACTCATTCTACCTTTTGGCAAATGCTTTGCTTGTTTAGTGGTATTTTTGCCTGTGTAAGAGTCTAAGCATTCACCTTCAGAACTGGAGGAAATTTTCAAACACAGGGTTTCGAACAGTGGCCAGTGATACCAGCATCCACAAGCTCAGCGTGAGGCGTTGAAGCAGACTGTCTCTGTGCTTTCTTCTGCGCTGCTCTTGTGCTTGACAAAGGCTCCTTGTAAACATCTAGAAAGATGCATTCCTCTCCTCCTCCTCTGCTCTCCTTCAAACTCTCCTTTGCTACACAGAATTTAACAATAGCAAGGCTCGCTGCAGTGCTGAGTCTCCTGCCCTCGCTAATGCTGTGGTTTTGTTTCCTTGGACTCTAGTGTTCATTTGTATCCATCTTTTTTTTCTGTTTTGTACTTTAAGTGCAAGATCCTTGGCCTGGGAGTCTCTTTGTTCTGTATTTGCACGGCACCTGACACAATGGGACCCAGATCCATTACAGCATTGTGCTCGCTTGGATAGGAACAGCGAGTCTGTGGAGTTTAAAATGCTATTGTAAGAGCTCTGTCTTTGTTTTCTTTCTTGGAGGCTCTGTGATTTGGGTATCTAGTTATCAGGGCTATTTAAGTTGGCTTGGCCAGTCTTTGGAGCTTAGTAACTTTTTCTTTTGTTAAATGTAGATTTACTGTGAGGTTTCATTCCCATACACTGTCTCCCACAGTGATAGAACAGAAGGCTGTAAATCAAGCACATTTTAGTGTAAATTATTCAGAGTTTTTTTCTCTTCATTGTATAAGATTCACTGCAGAATATGACTGCCCAGTGAGCTGCTACTGATTATTTCTTGAGGTCCAAAAATATATGTGAACTACATATAGAATATATGTTCCGTTAAACACAAATTAAAAGGAACATGTTTGACTTGGTCCTTTCTCTCAAGAAGGTGCATTGAATGAATTATTAGCATGCAGTGGAAGCCTTATTAAAATTAAAATTTTCGAAACCTTTATACAACTTGATGGTTCTGCAGCATTATAATATTTTTAGTGAGTTCAGTACTGTAGAATTTTACATGCAAGTAGTTGCTGGCTTTATAATTGAAATACTGACTTTATTAAGATGACTTACATGACTGAAGGTTACAAGTATGTAAAAGGGTTTGGTGGATCTGTCTTGCTTTTCCTGGAGGTGAAGCTTGACTGGGAGACAACGAAGAGCCTTGTGCTTTGTTTCTCTCTAATTTTCTAAAGTGGTGTTGCCTGTAATTAGACAGACAACAGGTAGTTTCATGGTCATTGCTTTCTAGGCAGGAAAATGTCTGTTTTGCTTTCTTCTCATCCACTTTAGAAACTAAAAACATAAGCTCACAATGATTTGACTATATGTTTTTGAGAAGATCAGAGAATGAACAAAAAAAATTATAGCACATGTTAAAAAAGAATGGGAGTTGCTAGAATTTTCTGGATGCAAAACAATGATGTTTCAAGGTACATTTAAAAATATTTTATCTACCTTTTTCATCAGAAAAAAATACGGCATCTTCTCTTTAATAATGTTTTAGAGTATTCATATTTCATAATGAAATATTAATCCTATATAGAAATTCCAATTGAAGTAGGATGTTCAGAGATATTCTAGAATGCAATTTAGAATAAATGCAGCAAAGTTTTCCTTAATAGCCATGAATTTCCTTTGAGGGATTTTTGACTACTGAATCAAGTATCTGTATGCCAAGCTGGTAGGTGTGAGCTCAGAGCAAGCAATTTTGTGCTCTGTAACAGTTTTAACAAATAAGACCTGAACAATATGAAATCTGACAACCAATGATTCTGAAAATGAGATTTATGTACAGTGGTATGCTCTCCCTCCGTAGCATCTCGGAAAATTTTTCAACAGCTAATAAATTTAACTAACAATGAAACCTTGAGTGTGAGTGATCCAGAAAACAAAAAAAAGAGTTTAAATAATCTTGTGACCAGTGTGCAAAACCTTTGCAAGGGCTACCACTAATGTCTTAAATAATAGATGACTTCATAACTTAAACCAAAATGGTTACAGAGGTGATTTTGCCCACTTGTTTTGTGCTGAATCTAGGCTTTTATTTTGTGAAGTTGACTTGTATCTAAGTATCCTTAATGCCTTTTTATAGGAGGAGTTGCTCTGACTACAATAAAATCCTGACAAAAGTAAATTCTCCATTGACAGACTAAATTTTGTTTGACAGCTTAGGCAAGGACAGAGTTGTAGATCCCATGGTCTGACTCCATTGTCCTCAACTAGCTTAGGTACAAAAGTGTCTGAGGCAAACCCAGAGATACTGGACTTCTCAGCTGCAAAGGGAAAGAGTTAAGATTAGCATTAGGGTTAAAATAGCCAAAATTTGCTGAGAGGCAGTGAGAAGGGTTCTTGTGCTGTTCCTTTCCTTCTACGTATTCAGCTAAAAAGCCTGCAGTAAGTGGTTAGCGGTACTGAATGTGTCCATCCCCTAACATGATTCTAGGAAGAGAGAAAATGTAAGGTGTAAAGATCTATCCCTCCCGTGTAAAAAAGCAGTGGTTAAAATAAGTGTTTCAGCATGTGATAGAAAGCTTACTAAAGCTGCAGTTACAAAACATGTAATTCCAGGTGGGAGGGACAGGAAGAAGGACCATCAGACCTCACTTAAGTGAAAAGTCTAAGCAGGGTCCCTTGGCCAAGGTGGGCTGCAGGTGTTATGTCTGTGTGAAGTCATCTCTTTGCAGATTACTTGGGCAGGCTTTCATTCATTGCCCGCTGCTGCAGCCTCCCCTTTCCCTTCTTGCATCCCTATCTTCACTCCTGTGCTCTACCTTCAGTTCTTTTTTTTTTTCTCTTTCCATTCCAACTCCAGCACTACTGAAAGTTTCTTCTCCCTTGATATTCCTACTCCCCACAACCTTGTATGTATATTTAATATTATTTAAACAACTAAAAGATTTAAAACATTTAATTTTACACACAATTAGCTCTGTAACTTATTTTGAAGGCTCCCCTTCTCCCTCTTTTCCTTACCCAATAGGTTTTAAGCACATTCATTATAGCTTCTCTGTGATTGGGCATTCAACAAATTAGTCAAAATAAAACCAGGTAGGCTGAAAGGATGGATGGGTTTGTAGTTAAGGTACTGAGGTAGGACTTAGGAAATTAAGTTCAGTTCCCAACCTTGCCACTTAACTGTCTGTGTGTGCGAGTCCTTGAATGAAGTTATTTAATCTCTCCATGCCTCCTTATTCATGAGGCAGAATTAATTGGAGTGATGTTTTCCCATTTACTATCTGCTTTTTCTATTTTACCTATAAATGTTAGAATAGAAGTAATATGTATGTGTAGCATTTAACACAATACGTTCATGATAGTGGATAATGGTTCAAGTAAAAAAGAAATAACCACAATAATTTTATTATGTACTTTAGTGTATAGACAAATTTTTTTTCCAGCAAAATGGGTTCTAGTCCTGAGATATAATATCAATAATAAAAATAGAAAATAACAGTGATAGTTGATAACTGAATTGGCCACCTGTCTTTCTAAGGCATACTGCAGCAGCATTATTAGAGCTGCATATGATACATTGAAAGAAAACTTGTTGTAGGAGATGAAAAGTTAAATTTTTTTAGAACTTGTTAAACCATTACAAATTAACGCTGAAGGTATCACAGTATACATGATCTGTTTCAGCTGGAAACTCAATGCATTTAACTCCTTCACCTTAGGCAGAGTCTAAGCCTGCAGGGAAAAAAAAAAAAAACAACCCAGAAGATGAAGTTGATAGATTAAGTATTTAATCCAGTAAGGGAAAATATGAATTGTGCACCCCATCTGTCACTTAAACGGTTAGGTAAAGGCCAAAGTAGAAACTATACTTAGGAATGCATTCCCTGGACTTAGTGGTGATGGGGTTTGATTCTGTTAATGCTTCCATGTCTGCTCCCTCCTTGGGCAACTTGCTCTGATGATGCGTGCATTCCTTGTTGCTCACTTACCAAATAATGCTGGTGAATATGGGAGCAGCCTAGCTGTCTTTGGAACAAGTCATCTAGTTCCTTGGGATCATGGAGGACTTAAAGCTTATTTGGTACCTTCATACAAGGTTTCTAGCAGCTTGGAGTGGCAACTCATTTTCTGCTACTCTGTCGTGGTTTAACCCGGCTGGCAACTCAGCACCACGCAGCCGCTCGCTCACTCCCCCCCCTCCCTCAGTGGGATGGGGGAGAGAATCAGGAAGGGAAAAAAAAGGTTAGAGCCAAGGGCTGAGATAAAGACAGTTTAATAAGAGAAAATAATAATAATAGTAATAATGAGAATGATAACAGCATATACAGAATATACAAAATGAATGATGCACAATGCAATTGCTCACCACCCACCGACCAATGCCCAGCCCGTCCCAAGCAGCGAGCAGTCCCCAAGCAGCGAGCAGTCCCCCCGCGACCGACTGACTAACCCCCCGCCCCGAGCATGATGTTATATGGTATGGAATAGCTCTTTGGACAGTTTGGGTCCTGGCTGTGCTGTACTCCCAGCTTGTTATGCACCTGGCCGAGCAGGAGAAGCTCAAAAAGTCCTTGAGTAGTCTGAGCACTACTTGGCAACAACTAAAAACATCAGCGTGTTATCAACATTCTTCTGGCACTAAATCCAAAAAACACAGCACTATGCTAGCTTCTGTGAAGAAAATTAACTCTATCCCAGCCAAAACCAGGACAGGCTCAGAAATATTCAGAAAACTATTACACCTTGAGTCTTGAGTAGCAAAGTCAAGAAAAACATTTTTGCACCTGCCTTGACAGCTGTTAGAGATGTTATTAACACACAGATCGGGGTAATCTAGAGTACTTGCATTCATGATGTATTGTTCTGGACTTAGGTGAAACATGTATTACAACTGAACAGGAACTGACGATGCATGGTGTTACAACAGTTCCAAACTGTGTAGAGTCCTGAGATGAGCAGGGTTGTGATACAAGAGAGAAACAAGCAGAGATTAGGAGGGCTTGTGCCAATTCTTACGTGAAGAAAGATTGGATCGTGTTAGCTCTGAGAGCTCTCCTATTCAAAGCGACCTACTTTGACCCAAACGTGTTGCTGAAATTTCTTACAATCCAATGGAGATTTTCTGGTCTCCATGATAGTGGGCACCTGTTCTGCTGGATGAGTCTGGCTTGCTTTGAAAAGGCTGTTCCATGCAGATGTTTCCAGTGTCTTATGAAGCTTATTCCCACCTTTGATTTTAGGATTTTAATAAAAGATCTATCCAATCCTATGCATGGTTCACCTCTATGCAGGTCATAGTGAGCATCCAGCTGGTCAGTTGTTCTTTGAATGACTTTGTTTCTGCTTCCTGGGACGTGTAATGCGTGTAGTTGGATGCAGAATTTTAACTCAGAAATGTGAATCAATTAAGAGAAATTACAAAATGGGAATCTCTGACGCCATAATAATTAAACCTGTGGAAAAGGGCTGCATCTAAATCTGCAACCACATAAAAAGTATTATTTTATTTTCTTCTCCCAGAGTACTTGCTGTTTTCTCAGACAAGGGACGCACACACATTATGCTACTGTGTGGCATTTAATTCTCCAGGTTGTTTTTTCACAACTATTAACATAAATGGTGTGTTTACAGTTGGATTACACCTTCAATTTGTGTTTCCAGTGGGAAACTCCAAGTCATCTTCTAGCAGCTAGATTGGGACTGTCTGCCAGAAGGTGGGGGAAACAGAAAGGTGCTTTGTTTGAAAAATGGAACCTAAAGTTCTCACTTAAAAACTGAAGAACAACATGGAAGTAAAATAGTCATACTGAAAAGTATACAACTAAGCACTTGATTGAGTCGGATGCAAATGTTTTCAATAAACATTTATACCTTTAAATTATTTATTTCTTATTTTAGTACAGATGTATGCTTTTGGGGATAGAGTGTTGAGCTAAATCATTTTAAACGTGATTGCAAAGAGGGTAACTGAATGTTTCCTTAATGAATGCATGCATGGTGCTATTGCTATGATTATAGGCATGGTGTGACTGGAATTTAAGTTACTACTCCTCCCCAGACTTGCATCCTCAACTTATTTCCTATTATATTCAAGGCACCTGTTTTTTCCTGTTAAGAATGTAAAGTGTTAGCTGAAATCATAAAAAGAACTGCATGAATATATGAAAAGCAGCCACCTAGTATGATTTTAATAATTCTGTAACATTTATTAAATTCTCTGTTGAATCACTTCATGATATTGATGGCATAATTTAAAGTGACAGAAATGAAGGAACATGACCTTTAATGTCATGACATGAGTTGTCACAAAAAAGGAAAGATGAGATCAATCCAGCCAAATGGCATACTAGGAAGTCTTGGAATAAATGAGATTTACCATTTGCTGAGATTACACAGCTCAAGCTGTGATTTTTCTTTTAGATGAGACAAACTGACTGAATAGAAGATGAAAATGTTGTTCTAATTTTGATGTTCATATTGCATTATAGTAAATTAATACTAGTTTTTAGAAGGGAACATGTAAAATATGGTAGCTTGCAACAGAAGAGCTAGATACAGTGATTGCTAAGGTGTTTTCCAGAACACTATCTGACGTTCCTAAAGAAGTAGTTATATTTCTCTAAATGCTATGTCATTAGACACAAAACTGCAATCAGCTATCTAGAGGCACTGTATCTCCCTTCTGTTGGTTAGAATATTCTTGTATTGATGCACTTTCTGTAGCAGAACTACAGATGGAAAAGTACAGACGTATTCAGTGGTTGTCATCGATGATGTCCGGTTGTTTTATAACTTTAGCAGCAAGACAAGTACAATAGAAAGAATAGATTTCTTTAAATTATTCTGTTAATGCACCTGGAACATAAACTGGTTCCCTCTTGAAACCATATAACAAGCATGGGATGAGATGAAAATACCTAACAGACACAAACATTTGTGAGTCCTGTGAACTGTAATGATTGCTGCTGGTGTTGCTGTGTCAGAAGAGGGCGTGGGTATGTCTGCAGGTAATAGTGGCTGGAAGCAGCATGGAAGGACAGGTAAGGCCACTGGGGAGGGGTGCCTGAGCTTAAGGGAAGCAGTGGTTCAGTTCTTTGTTACACAGATCAAAATTAGTGTCACGGCTGAAAAATATCTCAAACTGAGTTGCTCAGATGTGAATGGTGTCTCTCTTCTGTATTAAAGGTTCAAACAGGAATCTTATGTACTAGATGCTTGTTATGTCTATCACATTCTATTTTATTCCAGTTGAATACTTTGCTGTTGGTAAACATTAAGCTTTTAAGGAAAAGTTGTTGGTGGTTTTTTGGGTTGGGTTTTTTTGTTGGGTTTTTTTTATGAGGGAAAAGTCAAGGCATTGAAAAAAATTACATTCTTCTTTCAAATACAAAAATCAGTGTGAATTTATTTCCAAATAAATCTTTTAATTTTAACCAAGGTTGCATAGAAAGCCAGCAAAAGAGGTTTGGAACAGAAAGTGTAACTTCTTCCAGAAGAGATCATATGGCAGCATCATAAAAACTTGTTTTCAAAATAAACATGTATTGACTCAACTTTAAAATGTTATCCCACTTGATCCCCTTTTTTGGCTCAGTTTAATACAGAGTGCTTCAGGACTGTGTTTATATGTAATTCAGAGAAGAACAGGGAGAGTTATCAGCTAACCATCACACCACCCTTTTATCTCTTCTGTTATGTTATTGAATATTGGCCTGGGAGGGGATAATCTGTGTCTTAGTCTGGGATAGTCAAATCTCAGCATCTTAGGTTGTTTTCTAGATCTAAAAAGTTGTGTGTTCTGTGTTGAAATGAAATACTAAATCACAGTGGATCAGTTGTAATGTCTCCTCCTTTGTTCAAGTATTTGATTTTTCGTGTTATTGACTCTTTTGGAGTTAGCTAAGCATCAAGGATTTTTGGAGTTATTTGGTCAGCGGGTTTTTGTCACAATGTAGAAGGCCAGTCTTTATTACTAGGTTGTCTTTGATTTAAGTAGAATGAGAACTACCTGTTCTATGATGTGAGTGAAGGTCACAAACATGATATTAGGGGTCTCCCTACATGCACTGGTGGGCAGTATGGCCACGTGCTTACTGTTCAGCTGGCACTTCAAGAGAATTTATTAACTAGCATTTTCCCACAGCCTAACTGGGTAATAAATGGAGACCATTTCTATTTGACAGACCCGGGATGTGAGTGGTGTATCAGACTAGCAAATCCAAATAACAGTGCAACAATTATGAAAGCAGCAGTCATTCTAGTACATTTACTGGCAAAAAATATATATGTGGGGGACATCTGTCTGGACTGCAAGAATGTGGAACACAGGCTGAAGTTTAATTTTCTGTGGAACCTCATTTATAAAATAGTAGTATCTATTTTACTGCACAGTGTTCCCTGAAGAACAGTAACGTGGGGAATACAGAGGCAGTCATCTGAGTAGAACTCTTTACTAATTACTTGTTTTCTTTTAATGGAAAAATCTTTTAAGAATGAAATGTAAAATATATCTATGGGTGCATAATTACTAGAAAGAAAATTCAAATAAAAAAACCCCAAAAATCCCTGGAAGAAATGACTGTTTAAAAATAAAATACTGTGTATGCTTAAACTGAGGAAAAGTAATCGTTTGGGGATTTTAAGAGTATATATAATTTACACATTGCAGGATATTAACAATAAAATTTTTCAATAGGTAAAATTACTGAATAGAATTATAAATTAAATGGAAAAATAACTATGTAAAAATAATAATAATAAAAATTTTAAAAAGGGAAAAGATAACTTGAGACAGGGAAGTGTTTCTAAATGCCTATGTAAAGCTTCTGGATCATGGTCAAAAAGCCTGAACTCAGTTTGAAAGCACTTTTGCTTCAGCAAGTGTGACTCCTCCTATGACTACCATGGCTTCAAAAGGCACTGTTGTCTGAAAATAAGAAGCACTAGAGTAGCTGGTGCGTAGTGTCAGTTCTGCAGTGACTTCAAAGAAGGCTTTGGTGATGAGACAATTTTGTAAGTTTGGAACTTGGTTCACAGCAGGGTCTCTTGTAGAAGGTGTCCATTCCTCTTGTTTTGAGGTTACCAAGTCTACTCCTGATGGGCTTCCAAATATTACACTGTCCTGTAGTTACCTGGAACTTCAACAGCAATGTACAAGACATAGTATGAAGACATAATAAGACAAGACAGCAGATAAAAAGTTCTTGCTTTCCTTCGATAAAAAAGTTGTTTTTTCTGTTCCTGATTCTGTCAGTTAATGAGAACTATTATAGAAGTCATGCAGTTCAAATAATATAAGAGACTTTGCCCATGTAAGCAAGGAAATAGTTAATTGTGACTACATGAAGAGTTTGCAAGAAGAGATTCACATTTGTGAATCTACTTGTTTAACTGGGAAAGCTGATCCCTTTCAGCAATGTGCATGGTATATATTGATATTCTGTATTTACAGAATCAGGATATTAAAAAAAAAAAAAGTAAATTTGGTTTTATTTCAAAAGTTTGTTACCTGCCATAGAATGTCACTCATCGCACAGGTCTTGATATAGTCCCAGAGTCAATTCATCCATCAATAGAATTATACCACAGCCCCTTATTTCGGAATGATCCATCATTTGCTTAAGCAAGCTATTGCTTTTAGAGGAGTTTATCCTATCGGAGAGCGCTTTTTTTTTTCTAATTATACCAGCACATTGATGAGAAAAATAAATCACCAACTGAGACACTGGCTAGTGTGTGTGATACTGGACTACGGCTGGATGCTGTTCGGATTTCTGTATCATCTTTTTAAGAACAGTGCCAAGAGCTAATGACTGTGATTTGATCCCACATTAGCAGGGCTCTTGTTATTGAAAGGATTCATCATGCATAGAAATTATTTGTGCTTTAGCTAGAGGCCATATTCTGTGCTCTCAGTATTTGGCATGGAACATGCTGTCTTCATTTCTACTCACTTACCCGTGAAACAAATGACAGAAGGGAAGGGACAAATGCAGCCTATTTGTCATTTTCCCTCTGTGCCTCCTCTCCCTCCAGATCAATAGAAGAATGGAAGGAATAAAGAACAATCCTACTAAATGCAAAACTAAAGAAAAAGTGAGAAGCAAGAAGTGACCTTTTTGGTTGTCTGTTTCTAAAAAAAAGAAAAAAAAAAAAAGAAAAAAAAAAAAGAAACCCAAAGCCCAGCAATAACAAACTCCAAGCAGTTTAACATCACACCGCTTTCCAAGACCATTGTATATCTGTTAGCAATTATTAACAAGGGAATTGTAGCTCTGCTTCCTGACAGTTGAGAAATCGTAGTAAAGTTCTAATAACCTCATACTGTTTGAGGAGTAAAGTTTCCCATGAGAGACCAACTTCCATTGGTATGGCCCTCGCTATCCCCGCTGCTGTTAAAGGGAAATCTCTCCTGATAGCAGCAGGAGTAAGAGCATTTCTTCTACAGGAACAGGATAAATAGATCATGCCACAAAAAAGCATCAACACACCATGGGCATAGGTCTTTAACAGCTCAAGGCTACAACAGGTGACTGAAAGGTAGGTTTTGACTGACGCTGCAGAAAGTAACCTCAGTAATCTGGAGTCTCCCTTTGGAATCAGTGCTATAGGTATTGTATTTTCTGTGGACCTTAGGAATTATAAGAGATGAAATGTTAATATTTATTTCCACTAGAGGAGATTAAAAAGGTGGTTTAGTACCACTTCAAGATCAAATTCATGAGAAAATATTGTACTCAGAGTACACATATCAACAGGTATCTTTATTTTTAGCAATGTGGAATAAGCTAGGAGTCAGCCTGAAACTAGGAACGCATATATTTAAATGCAACAAAGTTCCATCTAAGTAAGCTAAATTAAGCTGAGATGTCAGCAAATCTTGACTACAATGAATGAAATGGCAGTTTAAGTAAATAAACTCACTAAAGAATTGGCAGGTTTTAAGTGTAGATACAAAGTCCTATTGCCTTATTAAGTCACCCTATAATTTATGATACCCTTGCGTATATACATCATGCTGCTCTTGTAATATTTGCTGCTGCAAGCCAAAAAAAAAAAATAAATTTTTTTTAAATCCTTAGACCTTTGAAAGGGCTATCATTTTTCTCTTTCTTTAAATTAACCCCCAACAGGGTAATAGAGACTGGTGTTTTAATGAATCCAAATTAGTATAGCAACCTCCAGTAGTCATTGGTGATCTTTAATGAGAGTTTCTATTTTAATTGACAGGTGAGCTTATATTTTGATTGAATCCAGTCATTCATGCCTAGAAAATTAATGTTTTTGTGATAAAGCAAGATTGATCAGAAAATAGGAGATTTAGTCCACTGTGTATGTCATGGATAAGGAGAATCTATGTTTGTTTTATACTGTGACTCCAAGTGACTTGGTGCCATTTTTCTCTAACTTTCTCTTTAGACTAATTACTTCCATACATTGAATTTTGAAAATCTTTCCCCTAAGCAAGCACGTATTTGGGCTTATTACTCTTTCTTGCTTTCAGTAAGTGTGCTTATTGCCAAAGCAAGCCCTTGCTCACATCTCCTAACATGAATAATTAGTTCTATCCAGCTAAATCTTGTTACCACTTTATCACCATTAATTTTTTCCCATAGAAATGTTTAGGTTAATATTTTCCCCTTGCTCCAGAAACCATATGTCTCTGGAGAGCTCTGTATTACATTGCTGCACATTATGTATTCTCTAGACCCTGCAACTTTTGGCATGAGCCTCAAAATATTATTCAAGAGATTCCTAATAACAACAGATTATGCAGAAAGGAAGTGGTTTTGAATGGTGCCACTTGGCATCCGTTGTAGACCATGGGTGTTAGATGTGCTCTCAGGGTTGTCCTCTGTATGCAGGAGAGAAACTCATTATAACTTCTCAGATGCGACAGTGCAGTCAGAAATGAGAGTTTTTGAGGTGTTCCTGCTGTTGTTTTCATGTTTTAAGTGTTTTGTGCCTAAGAACTGTACTAAAAAATATAGACTTTTTTCCCTAAATTTTTCTTTCTCAGGAGAAGAAAAAGACCACGGAAGTTTATGAAGGAGCTTGAATGACCCAAGAGACAATATTTCTTAAGATGCAATACAACAGTGTTGATATTCAGCTGTCCAATTCAAGCTGTTGTTGGTTTTGTAGGTCCATTACAGCACTGGAGATTTTAAAGAGGGCTGTAAAGGGAAACAAGAAGTGCCTTTGCAGATGTTTACTAATCCTTCTATTTAGATGAGCAGCATGGGAGAAAACACTTTTTTTTTTTTAAAGTTTAGTATATGAATCACGAAGGCTTTGCTGTAGCTTACATGGGACTGGCAAAGCCTGCAAGGTGTGCTTTTTTCCATTCTGTACTTTTACAAGAATTGAAGAATGGCTGAAGAAGCATCACAAAAGAAAAAGCAGAGAAAAATGAAAATAAAAAAGAAATCTGGATATTGTTCACTTTTATTGTAGGTATATGCTCTTTAAAAAAGAGAGAATAGGCACATAAGGGAGAAAAAACCTGTATTTTTTCAGTTGAGTTTATTTCCTTGAACACATGTAGAGCTGAACTTCAGGAGAAAAGAGTATTTCTAAGTTAGCATCCATGATTTCCTCAGCTTTGGTGAACAGAAGTACTTGCTTTCCCCGTTGAGCAAAGCCCCATGGAGTTTGCATTTATTCAGTTACTTGTTAAATAGGGACATATTTTGCTGAAGGGGTTTAAGAGTTTCCTTTTCTAGAGGAGCAAAAGGACATTATCATCAGTAGGTTCTTTCTGCACCGTGTGAAAAATGAAACATGCTGCGCAGCAGGGAAGGAGAGGGACTGATGTTTAAAGGATAAATTCTATTTATGGAGACACTTTTCACAAGCCAAATCTGCAAGCATTAGCACACAAATTCATCCTGGGTATAGTCTAGAAACATTAACAGAGATGTAAAAGTACAGGACCAGAAATAGTGCCAGGTATTTGTTAAACCAGACCTATTTCTGTTGCCGCTCCCAGTCTTCTCATAGTAATTGTGATCAGAAATTGAAAGGCAAGTGAGTGAATGTTTCAGAATTGTCCTTCTATACACAAAGACTGAGTCAGAGGCTGACTGTGAATCCAATAAAACAATGGGATAAAGAAATGCGAGGGAGGAAGGAAGAGGTAAGCAGACACTGAAACACCACACTCTCTCTAAGAGGCTGCAAACCACAAATTAACCCACCTTTTCCCTTCCAAGCTCTGTCTGTCCTTTTGGGCTGTTTAACATACAACTCTCCAGAACAAGGGTGCCTTACATGGTCTATTCTTATAGCGCCAGGGTACAGTGGGGCTTTAATTTCTGGTAGGAGTTTTACTATTGTGTGAAATGTAGCAACTGATGTGTTATTCCAATATTGATATTCTCCATTACGTCCTACTGATGAATCTCAGGACATTTGAGAATAATATCACAAAGTGTCTCACTGTAAAAAAGAAACACAAAATACATGGCAAGTCAGAGAGGAGCAATCCAGCTACTATTGAACTGTTTGGTGTGGGCGTCTTCTAGAAATGCAGAATGAACAGAACTGTTTCCATGTCACTTTCACAGGATTATGGCCAACAATGTGCCATAAATCCTGATGTTCCAGATGTGACGCTAGTTAGATAGCAAAGGTAGCCAAATGAAAGTGCACCTCCTCCCCATGCAAAGCAGTGTCCTCTGTAAGTCATTAAAAGTTTTGTGATTTATAACCAGCTTATGCAAACATTTATTGAGTCTTTCAAAAAGATTTATAATGGTGATGCTTGGAGCAGATTGACTCGCATGGGACCACAAGGCTTACAAAGCCACAAGCTGTTGTTCACTTCCGTGTTATAATTCTTTGGAGACAGTTTACTTGAAGTTCTTGAAGCCAACTTATTGTGCTTCTCAGCCCTAGAAGCAAGAAGAATACCAAGTGCAAGTCCTATCACATGATGTAATCTGGAAACCCTGAAAATAAGCGCACTCTAGGTTTAGTAACAACCATAGACTATGAGATGCTCCAGACTGTTCAGAACCATATGGATTAGATATTTTTATTTCTAGAAATTCCACCCAGATTTACTTGGGGCCAGATTCACTCTGCACCTAACAGTTTTAGATAACGTGAGTGACTTTTGCTACAAGAAAGATGTAAATGAAATGCCAGTTACCTAAATTAAAGGCCTACTAGCTTAAGGCAGTGTTGCAGATATCCTCTATATTACAAATACTGCTTCACTGTATCATACCTAATTTGAGATTATGCCCGTTCTGCAATGAGATATATGATTGCATCGTGAGCGGGGACACCTGTGCTAGCTTTTGTCTAGCAACTTATGGAGTGCTGTGGCAGTGTGGATTCAGAATGGACTGTCCCGGGTTGTTTGTGCAGCATCCTGGACATGAACTGAAAGAACAAGCCATTGGTGAGGTCTGTGCTGTTGCAGTTTCATTGATTTCTGGTACTCTGGGTATATTAAAGATAATTCAGATATGACTATCTGTGTGGCACTCTGCTTGTACAGCAGCACACCTTATCCTAAATAGAATGGTAGCTTGTGGTATGGAGATAATGGTTATTATTCAGCATACCTCCTCTATAAAGATATTCAGGCAGTGTCTCTCCCCTTATGAGCTATTCATCTAATTCTTTCCTGAGGCTGTGAGTCATAGCACATCAGATTTGGGTTTAAAATTCAGAACCAACTGTGCTAATATCATATAGTGTCTTTCTGGCAAACAGTGCAAATTCTCAGAACACACATCTGCAATTCTAAACATGCTAGAGACTTGGGTTACAAAGTTTAGTTTAGAAGCAAGCTACCACTGTGCACAAAAAAAGTTACTGCATCACAGAAACCATCAGCCAGTTACTGAGGTGATTGCCAGTTCTGCCTGAATATAGGCTAAAAGCCTTGATGCTCACAGGCTCATCTGCCTTTTCAGGTAACTGTATTTTTCACATTCCAACAACACTCTCAAAATAAGCATTCTCTCCCACACTCTGATCCTACCAGGGTATCATAGAAGAGACTACGTGACCCATTTTACCATATATAATCTCTATGGTAAAAAAAAATAATCCTCATGGGTTAGATGTTTGTGTTCTGCTCCAGAGCTGCTCAGAAAAGATCTAGGGAAGATACTAAAAACTAATGATCCTCTGGTTTCATTGCTGAAGATTCCTTGTTAAAATTGCATGTAGTGAGCATGCATAAGTCATGGTTAAATACAAGGGAGGAGATGCCCATGTCCCGCTGCTGGATAGCAAGATTACAGCAGTCGTGGATGCGGAAGAGTTATAGCAGCTTTTTGAACCTCTGCCCCTGAAGTACCTATGGAGGCAGCTGGTTAGTGTCTCCATTGCCTGGGCTGTTGCACTTCATAAAAATAATGAAATATTCATCAAAGGTTGTGAAGGTGGGATCAATAATACTTGAGGGAAACCACTGAAAGTTTAGAAAAAGTATATTCACCACGTTTGGCACTATTGTGAATAACAATTCAACGTCTAACAACAACAATTGAGAATCAGGCCCCCAATAATCAGAAATTCAAATAAATATACACCATATTCTGAAAGGTAGCCTCATCCTGCACTGAGTATAAGGTGAAGTCCATGACCTGATCCTGGAAGCATTTAGCAGTTTGGCTGAAGGAATAACCCTGGCTCTCCAGTGACCCATTGCCTCTTTACCTCTGAAGCAGGTTAAAGTTATGTCAGATGCAATATACATCAAGCTTATGTATATGCTTCTACGCCTGCACATTATGTGTATGATGTGTTTAAATTAGTGCCTTTTTCATGTTCCAATTTAAATGAGTGCCTTTTTCAAGTTCTAATTTCATGGATGCGGAGAAAAGAAAGATACACACGCTATGTCATAACAACAGGATAACCATATGCCACTCAATCATTTGATTTACATTATGAAAACAGCACCAGGGTTTTCTGAAAACTGTCATTTTGGAATGCCTAAGCTAACAGCTAAGTCATTCTTATCACATGGTGAAGTTCCTGGGCCTTGAGTATTTCATCAATGACACCTCAACTGAAAAGAATTTTTTAAATATGCTGATTTGTTTGAAGGGAAAAAAATGTTTAAAAATATCTGTGAAAAGGAGGTTTGAAGAAATTTTGAAATTTATATTTTTCTTTTTTGAACACATACTTGAACAGAAGTTTGAGTACTTTTCCTGAGAATCCATTTCATAGATGGAGTGTGTGTGTGGTGTGTATTTAGAAACACACATGTATATATGTTTATGCAAGTACTTATACGGGTGTTACGCCGTAGTACATGTCCAAAGTAGAATTATTTTTTTTGGTCAAGATCCACCGATGCATCTCTTGCTCTCTCATGCAAAGCAGCAGCATAAGTGGAATGGATCTGATCATTGTATAGGTCCAGTCCAATGACTGCTTGGTCTTTTATCACTGCCTTTGGCTTTGAGGTGCAATTAGTATCTGTTTACCTTGTGAAATGAGCAGCTGCTTAGCTGGTGCCTTCCAGGGAATGGTGGTAAGTTATCTCCTGAGGAGCTGATTCACTGCAAGGCCAAGGAAAATATCCCACTCTTACCTCCAAGGCATACAATCAGGGAGCAGATACTTATCAGTTGTTTGTACTGAATTCCCTTAGACCTTGCATATCATACACAATCCTGATTTCCCTCCTGGTTTGTCTCCTTTCTGGTATTCCTGGCTTCCTTATCTTTGGTCTGTAGGGACTGTGCACCAGGTTACAAAGCATTTTGTAGGCAGGGACTTCAATCAACAAATGTGAGGTAGGTAGGATGTGCTTCTGGTCTTTTTGTAGACATTAAATACTCTAATTGTTGGTTTGCCCCTTTATTCAATGTTACGACAAGACTTAGGGTTGTAATTGCACTTTTTGCTAATGAAGATCTGCCCCTAGTCTCTTCAAGCAGAGTATTTAGCTTATGGTCTTGTTTACAGGAGCTGGAATCATTTAGCCAGAGTAAAGTCTTTCAGAAACAATGCTGTAGGGGATGTAGAAATATCGGTAAGTCTGTTAACTATATAATGAGAAAGGAAAGAACGAGTAGGTACAACAGCACCTTTTGTATGGAGCACTTACCTGGGAATCAGGAGACCTAAATCTAAATCCCAGCTTTGCTTTTGCACCCCTTTGTAATGTTAGGTAGTTGCTTAAATTTTGTGTGTCTCAATTCCCCATCAGTAACCTGGAGGTAATTTGCAATTTACAGGGAGGCTTAGAAGAGATAAAGATTGAGTCAGGGACAATGGGGGAAGGGGCCCACACAAGTAGCACAAACAGACATATATATCATCATTATGGATTTTTCCCTCACAGCCCAGCAAGGTGGCTCTTTACATGTATAATCCCCATGGTAAAAATCATCCCGGTGAATTAGATGTTTGTGCGCTGTGCCGAGAAATGTTCCTTATGTGAGAAATCTCTACCTAAATAAGAATGCTCTGGAGACGCTTAAGGTACAAATAAAAAATGGTTATGTCAACTGCTGTGTATCTTTTAAGCAAGAGAAATGTTACTTTTTTTACATTGCCTCAGTCTTTCTCCTGATTTAACTGCCAAAAAGTCCTCTGATCACAACAGTGCTGTTGTATAGCTTGACCTGCTGTGCTGATCCTAAGTACTGCAATATATTTTAAGGTGGAATGAGCTGTGAGCATTTTAAATTAGGTTATGTGCCTTAAGGTGGCAGTTGCTGCTCCCAGGCACAATTAGAGTAATGAAATGAAAGCTGATTTAATGGTTACAATAAAAGAAATAAAATAGCGAGGTCTGGCCAGACCAGTTTTTATTCAAGTTTCTATTAAGAAAGAATGGAACTCATAAAAGTAATACCAGTCTGGAAATCATAATGTTTTTTCATATCATGATAAAGATTGGATATGTTCTTGCTGAGAATTTTTTTTTAAAGTATATTATCTTTAGTATTTATAATCAGCACCAGAAATATATTTCAGAGTGTGTTCTCCCGTAAGGAGGCTGACTTACATTTATCTGAGTTATATTTTGTCAATAAAGCAGTAATAATATACACAGCTGAAAATATTTTAATGGACTATTTGTCTGTCATCTTTGATCTGTAGTGAGAGGGATTTGTGGATGTTGGCCTGAGGAACAAACAAACGCAGAAGCACTCCCAGAGTTTCTTCTCCCATAGGAGAGGCTATGTGATTATTTTTGTGCAGCAAACTTCACCTGGTAGAGGTGAAGCTACACCCCAGTTTCCACCCTGTGTGATTTGTCAGGCCAAATGTTGAAGTCAGTGGAGCTCTGACAAGCCTGGCCCAGTTGCCCTGTCTACCTGGTGATGTACTCCATAGGAATCCTAGTATGCAAGAATATACTTAAAAATGGCTAATTATGGAGGCAGGCGTTGTGTAAGTGACGAGTGGGTCTTGCCCCATCACTGTCAAACTCATGCTGTTAAGTACAGTTTGGGTTAGTAGTTATCCTGGGACTGAGTCTAGAGCAGGCGCAGAAAATGTCTGGAATTTTAATTTATAAGCCTTTACCTTCTGAACATCAGATGCTGTTAGGTAAATGAAATACAGCAGGTTTTTTCATAGTCTGCAGTGCAGCCTGTACTTTCCAGAAATCAATAAGCCTTTAGTTACAATATTGTTTGGGAAAAATATATAGATAAATAGCACCTGATAAACACGGATTCTAATAAGGCAGAAAGAGAATGGTATATTTTTCATGGAACCCTTTACTTCCTAATCTGCCTTTTCCTTAAGAACCAAGAATTTGTCACTTTTCTTTCAACAACTGATAAAGTGACTAGATAGCTTTGGGAATTAAAGATATCCTCATATCTTTTACCGGTTTTGCTAGATAATAAAAAGCAGTCTGCTCAGGCCGTGCATTTGCAGGAGGCCAAGTCCCAAACACTGTTGCTGGCTTTCAGGTATTTGTAACATGGACGTAAATAAAAGCTGGGAGGGGAGTTATTCAAAGATGCAAATACAAGCTAGATGCTATACTATTGTGGACTTTTAATGAGAGTGGCTGTCGTAAATGGAAAAAATGTATTTAGTGTAATGTCTAAACCTCTTACTGAAGCCAGAGGGGAAAAAAATCCTACAGGTTTCCAAAATAGGAGAATTCAAGGGTGGTTTTTTCTATATATTTGTGTTTCTTGATATCCTTATCTTTCTCATTGTTTATTTAGGCCCAGATATTACACTGATAGTGTACAGTCAGTCTACTAAATTAATCATTCGTGACAGAAGACAGATAAGTAACAGTAGATTCTATAAATACACTATATTTCTGATTTATTTCACATTTGACTAGAATCGTAACTAGCTATGAACAAACCATAGTTTTAGAGGTAATAAAGAAATAAACTACAAGAGCTGAAGTGACTCAAGGAGGCAGCTGTCTTGTGTGATAGAAACATCTTTTTAATATAGCAACTCTGTTCTAGAACCAAGTGACCGTATTAAAACCAGCAATGTCCCCATGAGAGTTGTTAACGGAGGCTTGCTTCATGCTTAAAAGAAAACTCCAGCCACACTGCTTAGCACAGCAGTCTAAAGCTCACGTAGATAAGGAGACCTTTTCTAATGTGTCATGTGCAACACAATGTCTTTTAAAGTAAAGTGTTAATTAAAATTGACATTTCTTACAGTGGCAGGGGTAGAAAGTACTATCATTTGTAATGCCAATTCACCGTGGACCAAATTTATCTGCTGTATGCCTATTTTACATTCATAAAAATGACAATTAGGTATTTTAAGCAGCTCAAAACATACCAGACAACTAAACATGATTTCCTGTGCAGAACACCTAAACCTTAAAAAGATTAATGAAGTCTAGGCTGCAAATTACAACATTTCTTTTTAAACCTACTCCACTCACAGCTCTTACGGTTTTTAGGGGAATGATGTTGCATCAAGCAGAGCAGTGCAGAGGAGTTAAACTGTGGTCCAGGCACTCAAACAAAACTCCCAAGGGTTTATCTGGACAAAAAGGAATAGAGAACTGGTTTAGTGTGGAACCATTCAACTATATTACTAACAGACAGACTGGTTGAATTGTGATTCAGTGTATTGATCCATAGATACATTTAGACATCTGACATTTTAATATTCTAGAGAAGAGTTGAGGTATGTGGTATTTTTACCCTGGCTTTTCTTTATTCTTACGCACAGATATAAATATATTTATATTTTGCAAGTTCTTTCCATAAAGCGTACCTACGATATGCCTTTTCTTAGTAACCCACAAGTTCAGTATTGTGCAGGTAACGCACATCGTTTCATGTCTCGATTAGCAGTGCAACTTCCTTTTCTCTGGGGTTGACCAATGACGTCCCTCATCATTGCCATTCACACTATTGCTGCTGAAACCATACCCAAGTTTATGTGATTGTCTCCTCCTACTCCACTGAATCAAATATTAATTGTTTTCCCTCTGTAAAGCTATATCCCACTTTTCCTCCCATCTTCTAGGAAGTAGTAGTAGCTTGACTTCACTCCCCAGCCTGACAACTGCCCCCATGAACTACTATTTTGGTGCCTTTTCCACGTTGCCCTTGACGCTGTCTACAACCCTCAATGAAACAAAAACATTTTCTTCTTTAAAGCTCTCCTGACAGGAGTTAGGCTGCCAACGTGCTGAGACCACTGACTAAATTGCTGACCAAAGCTGTGTCATGGTTTCCTTGAACTGTCCCTGGTTTTGTTTGTCTGTTTTTTGACATCTTCAGTTATAAACCTTTTCGGTCAAGGACTTCGATTTATTTTCTTTGCAGAGAGTGTTAAGGCCACAGACCATAAGTGAGACAGTTGTTTTTTTCACAGTAATGCAAATAACAAATGTCTGAGGCAGGACTAAGCAATGCAGATCAAAACCTTTCAATCAGCGTTCCATATGGCCGTAAGTAAAACTCCATAAATAAACTAGTTTTAACTTGTGAAATGCATTCTAGCATATACAAGAACCCATCTCCTTGCACCCTGCATGCTTACAAAAAATATAATTGTGTCACTTCATGTCCAGATATCGCCTACTGAAGTGTGTAGTTTGAAATCCAAAAGGGCACTTGAACTTCAGCTCTGACTTGGTTCAAGTCAAACAGCATAATTCCAAATGGTCCTCTGGGATAATAATTTTTTTTAACGTGCCATTTTTGCTCTCATCAAAGGATGAATTTTGCCACTGTTCCACTGGGACAATCATTAAAAATAAACCAAATGAATTTGTAATTATTTTATTCCTGTGTAATATAATTTATCCAGCCCTAATAGTTATGTAACTTGCAGTTACTCTGATCTCAACTCTATGAAGTTTAATGCAAGTTTTTGCCAGTGTCTTTAGTGAGTTTTGCACCGGGTCTTCAACAGAGGATATGTGCTAGTTTTTGTCTGATTTTGGTAATTAAGAGATGATCTGATTTAATTTGTGTTATCTGGAGACGAGGTTTTGCAACTCATCCTCCCCTGCCTGCTTTCAAGCTTCTTCCTGAACTTTGAACAACCGTTATTGAAATGTGAGTCATGATAGCGTATTAAATATTAAAACCAGTTTAAGATTTAATCCCAATTTATAGTGCAGCTTTGTCTAATTTACTGCATATTACACAATTTCCTTTACAGATAACTTTTAGTGTGCTATATAAATAATAAATCAGCCTCTCATGATTCTCAATTGTTCTAATATGGTTTTATATTAAACTTACATTTGCCGTCATTTAAATGTTGCTAGACCAATTTATTTTATTTTTTCTCTTTTACCTATTCAGCCTGCATACTAGTTCTTTTATAACGTTATAGGTTCTATCTAGAAAATTAGAGGTATTCAAGCATTTTGAGTTCTTTGTTATCACTTCTTTTAAAGCAGAATCGAAATAACCTTAGCATGCATAAATGACAAAGCAAAAACATAGGTTCAGTGCGTTACAGAAGTTCATCCCTAATCAGTGACAGTAAATCTGGTGTCACTGTGTTCTGTATTCTGCTTATACGGTCAACTGAGAGCATTAGATCCTCATCTTGCTAATACTTATGCAGGTCTTTCTGTTTAGTATTAAGCATTTGCCCCTAGGGATGTTACTTTGCCTTAGTTTCAAAACTTTAGGGTTTTATTATAACTGCCCAGCTTGCAGCTGAAAGTTGAATGTGTTTACCTGAATTCACTTAGGCATTTAAAAATTCGATGTGGTGGCTATGACCTGTGAAATATTATCAGCAGTGTCTCTTCTTCTCTCACCTTTGCCCTCCATGATGTGAAAGGATTTTCTGATATACCTGTGCTTTTGTCACACAGCTGAAAGATGCACTCGCTGTTGGAAGTGTGAGTAGGAAAGCAAAGGGGAAGGTTGGGAAACATAAGGACAACATACACACACACACACACAGAGGAGGAAAGAAAGGAGGAAGGAAATGTAAGCATTAGAGGAGCGTTATCTGGTCTGATAATGCTGATACAATTGCTAGGTCTGTGCCCAAATAAGAATGGTCTTGCTCCTTCTCAGTCTCCCTTAATTATTTTTTTTCCTTATTCACCAAAATGAATGAGATCTGCTGTGAGCGATGTATGGTGGGTTTAATTGCAGCCTCGAGCCTACTCTGCCTTTGGTATTTTTCAGCACGCATGCCAACTGTTGATACTCACTTTGTATTGTACGTGGTAATTGAGCCTTTTCTAATGTTCAGGCTGTAACCATTAATGGCAAGATTTCATTAGGTGGGTACAGCCAAATGCTTGCTTTTTTTTTTTCCAAAGATGTGAAGGAATCTGTTTCTAAAGGCTATTTTATAAAGGGTGAGAAAATTAGGGCTTTTTGGTTTTGTTTTGATTCCTATGAGTTGATGGATGAAGAAGAAATTAAGAATTATTCAACTAATCTTAATTTCCATATGATATGAACAAAGAAGTAAATATCAGGGAAATAAGCACATTAAAGAGAGAGTTTGGATCTTGAGAATGTTTAATTGAAGATAGAAAAAAAAATATTGTCTCGGGTAAAAAAAAATCATTACAACTTGCTTTTCTTTTAAATCACTTGGAAAAAAAAATCTGAAAGCAAAAGATAGTAGTATATTGCACGAAGAGGTTACAGCCTATGGGTACCCTAGAGAAAAAAACTTGAGACATAAAAGAAACAAACAAGAAATAATGATGTGTTTAAGGCTCAACATCTCCATATTTTTTATTTTCTATTCCCTCCCACTGAGCTGGTGGTTCTGACATTGCGCACATAAACATTTTGTATAAAGCACTCCTTCAACCTAAGTGTAAATTTGGAGGGAGGAAAATGTTAAATATTGAATACTGACTATTCTGATAAACTTCCATCTATGAAAATGGACATCTATAAACTTCTACTCTGATCTTCAGACATCCCTAGGTAGAGCCTATACCAGGAATGTGACCTGCTCATAGTATCAAGGCCTTGTGCCTTTCTTCTGCAGTATTCCTGCCTGGCATGCAAAAGGAATTAGGATTCAGGATCATGAAGTTTCACAATCTTCTCCATTAAACAAAAGCTATATAGTCAGGTAGAGACCTGCTTCTCACCTTAAAGTAAGGACAGTATTTAATTCCTAGAAGAATCTGCAATGTGATGTTTGTGAGGATTGCAAGGGGATAAACATTATAAAACCTGGCCTAAATATCTATTTAAAAAAAAAAAAAAAAAAATAATCTTAGCCTTTCATACCTCACTATTACCTGCAAAATGTGACAAGCTTGCTTTCTCTGTGCAAGGACTTGCTGGAACTCTGTTAAACAGAACAGTCCAAAGATCCTAATCTTGCCTAATTTGTCCTAAACTGTGAAATTGTTGCAGAACTTCCTAGGTAAGGAAACTTCTGTGAGAAAAAGGTTCAAACGAGAGTGCCTTTGATTTTGGGGTGTCTGGCCATCATGGGGTGAGCCCACATTTGAAATCAGTCCAAGATAAGCTCTCTGGAGGTGAAGAAACAAGTAGAAAGAGTTGAGACAGCAGCAGGGATGCTGAGGACTGGTCCAAGGGAGCTGTGGCAGCAGCAGGCTATAGCACAGTAAACCAGAGAAGAAAGTAGCAGGGGTCAAAACTCTGAAGTGGGGCAGTATGAGGAAGATGTGGTCTAGATGGCAGTGGCAAGAAGGGGGAACAAGTGAGACATACCTCCAAAAACAAGGGGCACCACTGAATTAGGAACCTCTAGGTCCTACTAATGAAACTTTATAGCTTGGGTGTTTTCTAAAGCTACATAGAGAGGAGTTTGCCTCCTCTGGGGAGCTACAGCTTCAAATACTTAAAAAAAAAAAAAAAAAAGGCATGGGGTTGTTAGTGAGGTTCATTCTCTTCTGTTACCTGGTTTATAAGAAAATTGCTTAGCACGCAGGGTGGCTCTGTAAAGAAGAAAAATTGTCTTACTCCAAAAATGACATGCAGCAGTTGGGAGGCAAAATTAAGCAGACAGCATTTTCTTGCAGCGGCATTTGGAGGTGCTATTGTAGCCGGCTCCTAGGAGAGGTCAGTTCTAGGCCATTTATCATTTACAGCACAGAGTGCACCATGGGCACACTGAGAGCAACCGCAAAGGCATGATGCATGAGCTACAGTTTCTTCTGTAAACCTTCACTTTGAACTGTTATTTTATTGCTTGCTCATTTTATATTCTATTAAAATGGGAAAGGAGTCTTTCCTTGCTCTTCTCAATTACTCTGAGCATAGCTTGTACATAAAAGGAGAGAATTGAGTGCTTGCACATACTTTGCCATCATTCTCCTTCATGCAGTGTTCTCCGCTGAAATGCCAAAAGGGAATGGGGGACAGAAACACTTTACCCTACCTGATACCCCTTGGTAGGAGGAAGCCATAGGAGAGGGCTAGTGAGGAAGGGAGTCAAGAAACCTGAAGTTTTAGAGGAGGGTCTCAAGACTGACAGGCAGAGCCAAGAGCAGCCCAGTAGGTGGAGTGAGGGGGAATAAATTTCCAGATTTTTGGGGAAGGGAAGGAGTCTGTAATCTTTGATGTCTGTCTGAATTTTCAAAACATATCCCTGAAACTTATAAGCAAATTACTATTGCATTGGACTGTTAGTTTAGAGTAACTGGAAGAATAATATGTCTCTACAACAGTTTGTGACACTCATAATTTTCCTTTGCTAGAAAATTAAATAATAATTAACAATTAAGTCATCATAACACTTCCACAGTCTGTACCTCTCATTCAGAATTGTTGGTGTACAAAAAACCAATGAGACTATTACAGACAAAAGTAAATGAAGAAGAAATTTTAGACAAGTACTGTATTGACTGAGAAGAAGAGTTGCTGGGTTAAGTGCTGGATTATTAATGATTTTACCAATAAACATAACTTTGTGAATTTAAGGTTTTAGGACTTGTGGAATAAAATACCTAAGGAGGTTTATTCAAGCAAGCACCGAGTATTTTTGGTTGTTGCTACAGAATCTGGTATGTATGGAAGTTTTATGTTGCAATTTAACAGTGTTACAGAGACATTACAAGCATACAGTGCCTCACAGTTGCAGCATTTATTATGTTCTTATGAAATATCTAGTATAGTCATATGAGAAGGAGCCATTCATGGCAGCTGGAGCAGCCTTTTCTATGTATGGGGCAATGTAATAAGGGAAAGGGCACCAAAACTGTTTTCTGTGCTGATTGTGATCTCATCAAAGAAACTGATTTTAAGTAGTCTTTGTTATCGTTTGGCTTTGATATCTAAATACCGTTCTGATATCTCAAGAAAACTTCTAAGTAACATCTGAAACAAATGCCAACATCTGGCACTAAGGGGTGTAAGAATACCCTTGGGACCTAGCGGCTCCGTGCGGAACAAGGGAGCTGTAACTATAACCTTTGTTGTATGTCTGTGAGTAGGACGTAGAGATCAGTCTCCTGCCAGCACTTCTGAAAGCCACAACACCGTTACAGAAGACATGGAGTGGCTGGCAGTGCCAGCTTTAAGATGCAAAGTATAAAAGCAAAGCCCTGGCCACCTCCGGTCATTAAAATTCTCATGGAAGCTTTTTTTTTGTTAGAGAAGCAGTATTAACCCAGTGTGCTGGCAAACTTCCAGCTTGGGTCAGTGACATTCAGCAAAAGTTTTCTTGTGTAGAAAAGTTATTAATTGTTTTATAGTGGGGAGCATTTGCTCTGCTGTGGAGGTGACTGTTGCCGCTGTGATGGGTGGATGTTTAGGTAACTGATGCTCTATAAAGTCGGTTTTGGACAGAATGAATGAAATATATCATCTTTCTGTATAACTGTATCTTTGGATTATGGACTCCGTAACCATCCTCGTTGTATCTGGTTATCATGAACAAAACAGTAAGGCCACGGTAACTTCTGGGGAGTATTTAGCATTGCTGCCATTTATGGTCAAGATTTTGTTTTTGACATTTTAAGGTTATGAATATTCTTTCTCCTTTTTTAATCATTTAAGAAAAATAGGGATGAGCATTGCTACAGTTATTATACTTAAAAGCAATAAGATATTTATAGCTTAATTGATAGCAATTTTGAGGACAGTTCTCTTCCAGGAACACACCTTCCCCTTTTATAAAGAAATTTCTCTGTACCATAGAGTTCTATATTATTTAAATCTAAATATTATTATTTAAATCATTGGCTAATACTACACAGAGGTCATTTATCTTTCTATGCACTTTTAAAATATCTGCAGAACTGTTATGTTTTCTATGGATATTTCATACTCCGTTCTTCAGTCTGTCTCTCCAAGTGTTCTGCAAATAGATCAATAATTTTTATGTGCTACAGTAGGAGCCAACTGCAGCAATATCACAGAGCTAAATTCTGCTTTTATATCAGCATAAAGCGAGTGAGTGCTGATCATACTTATTTGAAGTCAACTTAGTTTGGCAAATCTTAGTAGCAGGCTGCAGGATGAATGGCCAGATTTTGTAATAAATGCAGGCTTAGGCTGCGTGTTCTTCAAAAGCCAGCACATTTGATCTCTGAGGGAGTATTTTGTTACTACCCTGAACTGGAAGGTACTTTAGGGTTAGATTCAAGATTAGCTGCAGAAGCACTACATTGGTGTTTGTATTTGCATATATAACCCCCTATGCAATGTAAAAAAGAACCAGGGCATCAGATTCAGTGTGTGTCAAAAGAAATCAAATACATTTGTCAGAAAACTCTAATTTTCCTGTCTGGGGGCTCAGTAAGTCTCTCTATACTGTCTGTGTAGTTCATATGATAGTGCTATAATTAGGGGGTTGATCATTTGCAGATTTTACTGTACTGTCAGCATAGTACTTGGATCTGCATTTTTGGAATCTAGAAACCTAGATCTCTAGATTTCTTTTACTAGATGTTGGCTTTCCTGTCACAGTTGCTTAGCCTAGTGCTGCGGTTTAATTCCTATAAACATTTTCTTGCTACGTGGCATTCCAGCATCAGTCCGTGAAGCTGGCCTGTTCTCTGCGGATAACCAGCTTCAGAGTTACCAAAACATGTGTGGGATGTATCCAGCAACATCGCAAAATTTCTAAGGTAACCACAGGAGGTATTCAAGCCACGTGAAACCTAGTGTGAACACACTTGTAAAAGCTTTTAAGCAGCAACCCACAGTGTGATTGCCTCTGATCATTCTGAAAGAAACTTTGTTCGAGATTTCTCAAAGGCTGAGCATTGATCGAATGTATTATTTGTGATGCAGAAGAAGTGTGTTTACATCATGATGCCCAGAGGAAATCTGATCTTCAGTTAGATTTTCTTTAATGTATTTGCTGTATTATTTTCAGCTTCAAAAATATATATGGGCATAGATTGTTTATATGGACAAACTGTGGTCTTATTAAAAACTGTTGTTTTATGCTGGGTTCGTTGGTGCCCCTTCATAAGTAAATTAACCATTAAAAATTGGGGATAATCAAGGTATAGTATTCCAGGACAATCCCAGTCACGCAGAAAATCAGGGGACACAAATATTGTGTAACAGCATTGTTATGGTTTCCCTTCAGCTTTATCTAAATTGTTGTTTCTTATATATTATTGTGCATGTACTAATCAAGCCTGCTCATTTAGTTTCTTATCCTCCTCCTCTCATAAGTGTCTCTTGCTCAATGAGTATAATTAAGGTATTCTGCCTGAAAGGAAATGAATAGAGCTGAATAATAGCCAACTGAGCATTTATAATGTGTCCCCAGGCTTTTGAACCATGTAAATTTTGGACCTAGCGTTTTGTTTCATACTAATGTTCATACTTAAGCTGTTCATTATATCATGTATAGTTGTATGAATGATCTATAGCCTGCATCATACACTGTCCATTAAATAAGAAAAAATATCTGCCTCTGGAAAAAAACACTAGGAAAACAATTTTTTCATGATAAATATGTTGATGGAAAAAGTGATAACTGGCTCTGGAAAAACTCTGGTTAGAAGTAAAGCAGTTTTTTAAGCCATGAAATACAGTTCTGAAAGGGGTGATACAATAAGGTTACTGATTGTGATAAGAAGTGATGACCCAGAATTAGTTGATGACTTGATGATGCAGCTTCCCAAAGTATCTAGAGATGCTACAGATTCTTCATTATGTTGCAGTGAAACATGTGCAAATTAAATCACGAGGTATGGACACGATGTGGGAATAAGTCTTGACTTTGTGGACGTAAAGCATGGACAGTCAAAATGGTCCCTCCTAGCTGTAATCCTACACTTATTATTTTATAGCAGTATTTATTTTTACTTTACATCTACAGTACAGAATTTTAAAATAATTTATGTAGCTGTATTTACATATTAGAGCTGCTTTGTGTAATTGCCCATAAGATACTCTTTTTTTGTTACTCTTTTACCAAGTTACACTTAGGGATAGTTCAGCTTGTTTTGAGTTTTATGAAAATCGTTTTGAACAGTCTTCCGACAACTCTAGAAGTGACATGAAACATATTACTGGAAACCATCAAGGTAGAACAAGACCCTAAAGGAAGCAATGCGTTATCATCATTCAATGGAAGAAAGCAGATAGAGTCAGAAAAGTCTGGCATTCATTTTGTCTCTGCTGTTTGTTTCTAACATAGTTGAAGAAAAAGAGCTTAATCTCAAAATAACAAAGAACAACTCTGTCAATCCTGTTTAGAAAATATGTCCAAAAACCTGACATGTTTATCGTGTGTTCCTTACTCATGCAGGCACTGAATCACTGAGATTCACGTGCCAGGCATGGTATAATGTGCATCACATGTACATTAGGCTATCAACCAGTAACGAATTACCCCCCAAACTATGTGGCAGGACTGTGACGCTGAAATAGCAGGAAGACTATTCACACATCATACTATGCTAATGTATACAGTTTTGCCTTAAATCATACAGTAGCTGTTGCATACATTTTCAGAAAAATGGCAACCTTTTAGAGCCTGTGTCCACCATGAAGTAATTTCTCAGTAAACAGGAGGCTTTAGCCAGTTATTTAACAGTTCTTGTTTTGGCACACACTTGCTGAGAGATCCTGAGCAAAAGTAGTTCCAAACATTAATATCTGTATCCAAAAAGATGCATCCAAATTGTCCTACAGGGTATCCAATAATGGATTCAGTCCTCACCTGTGGTGGAGGCAGTATAAAAATATATTAGAAAAAAAGTCAGCAACTCTAAAGCACCTTTATGACTCCCAGGCCTTGGGAGTGTGTTTATTCCATGGTGTATATTAAAACAGCCTTAAGGCTGCTGTCATCTGTACCAGTTAAACCAGGGATAGTCTGAGTTTAGCAGTATGCCAGAGGATTCCCTGAAACGTCCTTCTGAACTGCAGGCCAAGAGGGGTTTGGCACAGACCTGACGTGGCTGACTCTCAACAGCTCAGATTTCCTGATCAAACACTGGAACAGGTTGCCCGGAGAGGCTGTGGAATCTCCGTGCTTGGAGATACTCAAACCCTGACTGGACACAGTCCTGGACAACCTACCCTTGTGGGGGGAGTTGGGACTAGGTGATCTGCAGAGGTGCCTTCCAACCTCAGCCACTGTGCCTGTGATTCTGTGTAATGCTCTCCTGTTCTTCTGCCTGCTACTAATAAACGAGGGTGGGTTGGTTGGTTTCTTTGAAATGAAAGATCATGGTTCAGGATTCTGCCTACTTGGATGTGGAGTGTCACATGAAAAGATTCTTCTGCAGGTTTTCTTTTGTGCCAGGCCTGGCCTGAGATTGGGTTTCTGCCTGTATGCAAATGTACATTCAGACCTGTCCTTTCTTTTAAGGAGCTTCAGGCAGTGATAACATAAGGGACCTTTACTAGCATATAGGCACGTTTGTTACTCATGGAGCCAACCGTGGTGGGTGGCTCCTGCTAGCTGCTGTCTGAGGCAGGACATATGCAAGCAGGGCTGGGCCAGCAAGGTACAAGGCAGGAAATCACATTGGTTTGGAGGGGTTTTTTTTTTCCCATTCTGCCTCCAAGACTTCTCAAGAGATTTTTCTTGAAACTTTTCTTAGTTTATATTGGGCTAATAATTTGTAGAGTGTTGCTTCGCTGTGAGCAGGAGGACAGAAAGCAAAGCAAGATTGTTTTACATTAATCTTATTTTTCAATTTTATGTTTTTCTTATCAAGTATTCACACTTTGCTTCAAGTGAAGTACAGTATGATAAATTCTTCTTCTTTTTTTGGTTTTTTTTTTTTTGTTTGTTTGTTTTATTTATAACAAAGCACTTGCCCTGCAGTGAGAATCAGCATCTATGGATCACTCGTTACCTGCAAGAGCATTCATTTGAATTTTACCATCGATCTGTTCTACCCTATGACTCACTTTTGTGGTGCTTAATTTCTAACACACTGCTTATATACTCCAAAGTGTGGTGGGTTGGTTTTTTTCTGTTGCCCACCTTAATCCTTTTCTAATGAATAAGTTCAGAGCAAAACACTGACTGCATGGATCAATATTCTAAGTAGTAATTTTGCAAGCAGACAAAATGGTCTGTTTCTGAAGGGTAAACTGATGAAATGTTAGTTAGCAGAGACAGAATAGAATGCTTTTTACTGTGAATTAGAGGATATGGGCCAATACACCTGTACTCCTTGAATAAAATATGGATCACTGGGAATAGATAAAAGCCTGAAGTATTTTAAACAATGTCTTGTCTTATTGTACAGCTAGACACAGAATTGAGGCCCTTAACTATTTTCAACTGTTAAAATTATTCATGTCTTATCATACTTTTCTTCTCTGCATGTGTTCTGTCTCAGCTGTAGTGCAGAGCACTCAGGGAGGTGGTGCGCACTCTCCCAGGCACCCCGGCGCTCTGTGACCGGCTTCCAACGCAGGTGTGCAAGGGATGGTGGGGAAAACCCAATGGTGAGCACAGCCCTCGGCTACACAGCCTCACCTTCTTAGTTTGTGATTTTATTTGTGGAGCTCTCCAGACCAGTCTGTCTTGTTGCTGTGAGGGTGAATACCACCTGCGATAACAGCTTGGCATGGGAAGGTGCCCGTAACGCTTCACAGCCCGTGAGTATTCACCCTAGTGCTCTGCTAAGGAAGACCTTCTCCCCTCTACAAGTTGTGCCCATTTCTCTTTACTGGAGATGGAAGGAAGTGATGGGGAGATCATAGAATCATAGAACATTTGGGGTTGGAAGGGACCCCTAGAGGTCACCCAGCCCAACCCCCCTGCAGGAGCAGGGACACCTTTAACCACATCAGGTTGCTCACAGCCCCGTCCAACCTGGCCTGGAATGTTCCCAGGGATGGGGCCTCCACCACCTCTCTGGGCAACCTGTTCCAGTGTTTTACTGCCCTCATTGTAAAGAATTTCTTCCTTATATCCAGTCTAAACCTACCCTGCTTCAGTTTAAAACCATCCCCCCTTGTCCTGTCACAGCTGGCCCTACTAAAAAGATTTTCCCCATCTTTCCTCTGGGCCCCCTTTAAGCCCTGACCGGCTGCACTCAGCTCTGCCCGCAGCCTCCTCTTCTCCAGGCTGAACACCCCCAACTCTCCCAGCCTGGCCTCATAGCAGAGGTGCTCCAGCCCTCGGATTATTTTAGTATCCCTCCTCTGGACCCCCTCCATCATCTTCACCTTCCCACTGTCAGGCAGCTGCTGGGACAGGAGCAGTCCCCAAAACTGACAGCGAATAGGCAATTCCTTTCTTCCTATGGGAAAAATCCCTGAGAACTGCACTACAGGAATTAAATATATTTATATAGTTTTATATAGTTATATAAATAAATATAGTAATTCCATGTGCTGAGGAGGGTTAGTGGTGGTGCTGTCAGCTGCGTGGTGTTAGGACTCTGCTACAGAGCAATACTTGGTGACTGAGCTGCAACGATTACAGAACTCGTGAATGCCTCGTGAATCTCTGGTGGCCATTTGTTGGATGGTTGGCATGATGGATGTCAGGGCCATTTGCAGGTTCTGGTGAGTGACAGGACACCTTTGAGAAGGCACCTTCCCAGTGCTTGCTGTTCACACTGAGCTGGGGGGAGCAGCCAGGGTCCCCTCAGGTTTTCTTCCTGTGACAATAAGACTTTTCTTGGCCTCACCCACATATGATGTGCGTAGGATTTAGAGCAAAGACACCTGTTTTGAGGAAGCTGCATTGGTGAACTGCTAGCCCTAAAAGCAAATTAGTTACCTAGCCAGCTGGGAAAAAAATGTAGTTCATGTTTGACCTAAGTACATTGCAGAAAATCTGTTAATTTTCCTCTATGGCGTGCAGTCACGCATGTCTGCGTGCTAGCTTTTAATAGAGTTGTGGCCTCTCTGCTCTGAGCTATCCTTAGCTTGAGTGCTGGTGTTTATAGGATTCCCTTGGGCAATCAGGTACAGTCACAGCATAGAATATTTACTATTTTACTTATCCCAAGAAGCTTGCAGAAAATCTTAACTTTGCTTTTGTTGCAGAAGTAAAATCAGAAAATACACTGCTGCTCAGGCTATTTCTCAAATAAAAAGGAGGGGAGAAAAAAAAAGTGGCCTGACCTCTCATTAGTGTATATGCTGCAAGAACACTGTTCTTTTGCAGGGCACAGGTGTTGTTTTTCTTCTCCTATCATGCTTAGAGGCAAAACTCAGATGTGGAGGGGGTCTGAGAGCTGTTCTGAAATGGATTCATAAATGCAAATGAATAATAAGAACACAGTTAATCTTACTGAGAAACAAATATAAATATTGTACAAAGAGAAATCTGTGGCATTGGAGTGTATACATCAGGCTATCAAGACATCATGTTGTTGTTTCATTTATTCTAACTTCTTTTCATCCTGTGAACAGCTGTCCCTTTATTTCTAAAAGCTATTTTAATGTGGCAAGGGTGTTTTTAGTTTAATCTGCTACAATACTCCTTTTGTCTCCTTGTCATACTTCCAGCTTTAAAATATTAATCCAAGCTAACAAAGAGAATTTTTGATGTATTCTAAAATCCTGAATGCAATGTATAATTTAAAAATAAAAACACTTTATTAGGTTATGTTCATATTCAGATCCAGATCTGTTTGGCTTGAGTTAGGCTCCTACTTGGAGACGTTTTTAAAGAAATAAATATTTATTGGGCATTAACAGTCTCCCTAAGCGCAGCCATTTACTACAGCGTGTTAAGTGCCCTTTCTGTGCCTGGTCTATAGAGGTGCTGAATCTTTGCATTCCCATGATAATAGTTTAAACTCTTAGACCTGTTGGTAGAGGTTCCTATTCTAAGCTGAAGATTTCACATTCAGTTCCAGTCATGATGAAAATCCATATACCCTTGGGTTGTGTTCTCATCCCCACCGGGGGTCCACATGACTGAAACACTCTTCAGACCCAAATTCAGAAACTTCAGCGCTAATGATGTTTGTATAAAGATGCCAGTTGGAAAGGAAAGCACTGATTAATGAATACTTTTTAGCTGAACTGAGAGTCACTGAGATATGCTAAGGCTGTTCATAATTCTGGATAACTGCTGGAAAAGCATGGAATGATTTCTGAATCCCAAAATTTCAGATACTTTACGGTATCACAGTTCTGGTACCCAAGCCTTATGTACCTATGTGGTTTCACAGGAAATGCTACACATAAAAAGTAATATGTATAAAAGCTAGGCAGCTTATAAAATATAGTTGAAAATTAATCATTCAGACCATCTGATACGGCACATTTGCAGAAATTGTGACTAGCTGGAAAGTGATTTACTAGCCAAAAAAAATGGCTGCAACTTACTTCAAAAATTTAGAGTAATCAATGCCCACTCAGATATACAAGCAACTTTTTCTATTATTTGTAAATTAATCTCTTGGTATTTAGGTAATAGTATTTCACAGTGAAAGGATTTCAGAAACAGTTCTTAATGCAATTTTCATACATCCAACATGATTGCAATTAAAAACTATGAGGAAAGAAGTACTATGGAATTTTGTTGTGTACAAGTCTTGACTTCGCTGGTCTGACATTTTTAGGGAGGCAAAGAAACAGAGGCAGCTGCGTGCTGGGATTCGCTATTTGTAGCATTTACCATTGTAATTGTTCTGCAAATGGCTAATGTAGGGTAGGTCACACGAGACTTGTTACGGGGATGGTTTCCAGTGGTAGAGCTGCGTTATGTGATTAGTGGAGGAACTCTGCCGTTGCAGGACTTGCAGGGTAATCCAAATCCTAACCATGGGAGGAAGCCAGCCAGCATGGGCTTTTGTTGCCAGCACCGCTAGGAACCAGCTCTTCAGTTAAAGTAGCGCAATGCAGTGATGGCTGGGGTCACTGGCAAGCCTTTGTAAAGTGAACGAGCTCCTCTTCCCTCAGTTCTCGGAGGTGTGTATCTTGGGTGTCCTGCGATGCGTGTGGTCTATTAAACCTGTTGCTCCTGGGGTAATATGGGACCAAAATATGGTGTCTAAAAGGCTAGACTGGAAATCCAGGGAAAGAAATGTGATAAATTAAAACTCCATGGTGGTGATCAAATTTCTCACCTGAGATAATGTTAGACTCGGTAGCTGATAACTTTGTGGTATTAGCACTTTGCTGGAGTGTATTCAGTCTGGAAGTCAGAAACCATAACACATTCAGGAGATATATTTAGGTTATAAATGATTTTCTGCTTAAGTGCAAACACACAGTTGAAAGAGTTTTAATTCTGCTGTGGCCAAAGCGGCTCAGGAGACACCATCCCAGTTTTCAGTGTTTATACTAGAGCATGTGCCAGACTGTCTCTGCCTCAAAGGTTCCTCTGACTTATTTGGCCTTTAAGCCAGAACAGTTTGTACCAGGCAAAGGTTTGATCTCTCTTGTTTTCTACTGCTGTAATATTCTTCAGGAAAAGCCCATGCATTTGAGCTATCTATGCCTTTCTTGCAGAATGATATCAGGAGCTGCAGGAACAAACTCAATGCCCATCTGGCCCCTATAAATGCATTGTGATAGGGGCCAGCTAATTGGGTTGGGGTTTGAGGTTTTTCTGGCCCTGATGGGTATCACTTAGAAGAATCCGCTGCAATTCACGCTTTGTTAAAAATGCTCTTATGTCCATACTTGGTGTCCCAACTTCTGTGAGGATGACGAAATTTGAATCTTGACTTTGCTACTCATTACATACCTGAGATACTACTGGGCTCTTTTAGCAAGGCCTTGTGCTGGCTGGCTGCTCAGTTTGGGGAACTCATCCTGAGCTGGGTGAGAACTAACTGAACTGAATTGTCAGTTTGCAGAGACTCTGTTACTGATTTCTGTGTGATTTTTGGATACTCTCATAAGGTGCTTGCCTTTGAACTCAAATGCTTTGAACAGGCTGGAGATAGCACATGAGTTTAAGCCACTTCCCTGGCCGAAAGTTACTGCGCAACTGTAGTGAACAGAAATGCAGAGTAATGTGGAAAGAGGAGAAGGGGGTGAGAACTCAGTAAAGCGTCATCTAAAGCAGGACTTTCCAGCTCATTGGAGCTCTATTTACTGCATGCTCAAGAGAGTGCTGGAACAACAGAAAGCTCTGCTTGAGTGTGTAGGAAAGGAAAAGACAGCTGTTGTGCTGTCTTCAACTAAATGAAACCTGATTGCTAGGTTGGTTGCCCTTCTCCAGTTATTAGAATGACCATCTGGGAAGTCAGTAACAATTAGTCATTGTTTGGCCAGATAGTGCCAGGAATCAGCTGCCTACATGGACTTGCAAATGAGCTGGGGCTTAGCGTAAAATAAAAGGGGAATTTATTTCCAGGGCAGAATGTGGATGTCTGAACATGAGGGAATAATTTTATCCCCTCAGATAAGAGTATGTGAAGAACTGTAGCTTTTAAATATGAGCCCTGACCCTTCCTCCTATGATTTCTTTTCCCCCTTTCTTGTCAAAACAGCCATTCTCATCCTATACCCTCCTGTAATGGCCAAAGGCCCTGACTCCTACTGGACCCAAGTATGCTGCTGCTACATGGAAGAGAGGGGGAAGATCAGTGTTGTTGTCTTGTACACTTCATGCTCTATGCATTTCTCTTGCACACCGGTAGACATCAGAGCTTGGAAGTAGTAGCCAGAGAAGCTGGAAGAGCAATGAGAAAAAATGACAGATCCATGGTTACCTGGGTCTATTGCTTTTAGCTATTCACCTGCTCTCCAAGGAAAGCCGCTCGCATTTGCAATAACACACTGATGGGTATGAGTAGTGTATGAGGATAAGATTCCCAAGGTCTCTTTCCCCTGCAAACACGACTGTTTTAACTTCCTGCAGGAAAGAATTCCTGTCCTGGATCTGTCTGCGTGTAGAGTAACAACTCTCTCCTAACAAACACACCAACCCTGCATGTGAGCTGCAAACCCGTGTACTGGCTCCCGAACACCAGTGCATTCTACGCAGGTTCAGGATGTCAAAGGCTTTTGTGCTCATCTTTGATAAAACTGTTTGTTTTTCTAATGAGATAAATTAATGAATTTGAAAGCCTTCCTTATAAGAAAAAATTGCTGTGCAGCCACCTGCAGCACTGTGACCTGTGTTGCTTGTTCTAGATGTTAAAGTCAATTAGGGAAAAAGAAAAGCGAAATGTGTTCTATACATGGCCTATTATTTTTAATCCTTTTAATATTATTGATTTTTATTTTATTCCTTTTCATTTCTGTTTGGGCTTAAAGTGGCTTTACATTGATTTTGCTTGCTATCTTGTTTCAAGTACCCTTTTTTATGTTGATTTGTCAAGTAATACAGGCCTGTGTTTATTTTCAGCTCTGTTACACTTCTTCCCCCCTTTCTTTTCTTTTATCACCCTGTAATATGTTGTTATGTCCTATCCATTTTGTCTTCATTTTGATCTTCCTCTTGTGCCCTGTAAATTATAAGCTCTTGATAATATCTTGTTGCGAGTTGTTTCCTGATTTGTTGGGTTTTTCCCCCCTTTTTTTCTAATAGAAAAACAGTTTTTGTTGGAATAGAAGTTTTTCATTCCAGCCTATTGTCACAATTTACACTATACTGCTGTTACTAAGCACCTATGATACCTTAATTTAAATACTCCAAATTATTCAGTTTTAAACTTAAGAGGTAACCATTAAAATTGGGGTTAAGTAAATGAGTAGTAAGTTTCTTTAGATAAAAATTTAAAATGTACCACCTAGATAAATATATTACAGATTTCTGCATGTCTACATGAGCGTAGATTTCGTATGTTCACTGGTGAAGCTTTGAAACCCTCAGTGCAAGTACAAGCCCATGGTTGATGACCTAAAAGTAGGAAAATTTGGTGATCAGGTGTACATTCAGTGCTTTCAGAATTATTTGGCTTGTTTGAATAGAATCAAGTGTATGAGGGGAAAGCAGGAAATACAATTCAGAGACGAAGAATATGAGGAAAGTGAAGTGGCTGAAGTGTTCATGGCAAAAAAGCATTTTAATCTATAAAGCAGGTTTCAAGGTTAGTCAAGTGTGCCAGTTAATTTATTCTAAAGCTCCTATTGCTTGGATTTTAATAATCATTATGCACTATGATAGATTATTGTTAATAAGAGATGTATTTGATAAAATGAATAGCTAATGGTATCAATTTTTAAGTGCTGTTGAATGCATTCTTCAAAATGGAATTAAAGAGTTTGAACCTTATATAACTTTTCTGAGCAGGCTGAGTGGTAACAAGGAAGAGAAAAGAAGAGCAGAAATTGAAATGTTTGCTGCCTCCCCCTAGAAATCAAGTATCTCCCTATTATAGCCTTATTAATTAGAAGCAGAAATGTAGAGGCTGAGCCTTGTTCTCATCTACACAAACAGTAGAGGCTCGAATGAAATACAACGATGCTTTAGCATAAAGAGGATGCATGGGCTGCAGAAAGGCATCATCTCATTGTTGATAACTTAGCACAGTTACTCTCCCTGTCTGCTACAAGTAGAAGTGTGTACTGCCAAAGTCAGCACACCAGAGGTTAGTAAAGAAAATTCTTTGGTATTATTGCAGTTCCGTTGTCCCAAACTACTTAATTTTCCAGAAAAAGCAGTTATGAAGAACTATAAAAATAATAGATATGATACCAAAATAGGTCATCCCTTCAAAAAAAGTCTCAGTGGCATCTTAACTGTTCCAGCAAATTCAAGAAACTGTTTCATCTCCAGTTCAATTCCCAAATAACTCAACCTTTGATAACCCTTTTTTTGGTCCTCCCATGGGAGATGGAATACTCTTATAGTGCCTTAAAAACCTCAGATAACCTCCTGTCCTGCTGCAAATGAGACTCTGCAGCAACCCCTACACAGAGACCTGTCCCAACCCCACCTTCCTCCTCCATGTCACACCAGTGCTGGTTCTGCATAGAAACTGGAGCGACCCCTCAACACTGCATTGCCCAGAAGGAGCTGGCCCGGGACCTCAGTTCCTGGCTACCAGAAACTCTGAGGCCTTTCAAGTGCAGACACAGCAAACAGGTTGGAGGATGGCAGGGGGAAAAGTGCTAGAAAATAGCCAGAAAGGGAAGGGCTTGCCCAGAGCAGCCACTCATGGAATTCCCCTCCCACATCCCCTCCCTGAATTTGCAAGGATAGACACCAGGTGGCAACGGCCACTCTTCTTTCCTTGCAACCTGGAAACAAATTAAAAATCCAAAGTTTTTCTGTGTCCTTTTAATCAGGAGCAGACACGGTGGGCAAGGCGTTGTCATCTTTGTGCGTTCAGTTTTCTTGAAGAATGCATACTCCGGTCATAGCAAGCAGGATTTGAAATGAGGGTGATTTTCTGTGCAAGTGTGCTCTGACGAACCCCAGCGTACTGCAGCGGCTGGGGGCTGTGGGTGGTTTTCCCTGTTCCTCACCTTCTTGCATCCCTGATGGAGAAGGAAGCGGTGAGCAGAAGGTGGCTCTGCGGGATCTGGCTGTACAGAGAGGTGGTGAAACATCTGAGCAGCAAAGCACACAGCCCTTCAAGTTTGATATCAGGATATTGCCTCAGCAGTTCACAACTTGATGCAACATATTATGCTGCTGTCCCAATACAATACCCAATTTTTCTTCACAAAATTAAATGATTCATTGAGGGAGTGCAACTCGTGTGATTTTTTTTTTTTTTCTTCCCCTGTTTCAGTGCTATTTTTAAAGGGAGTTATAGCTACCTAAAAGCCTTACTTAAACCACTGGCAGTCCTCTGTGTTATGAGCGAGATAATTCCTTCAAAACTAAACGCCAGCAGCAAAGAATAAAGAAGGGAAAGGTGTTACATGATGTTCATACACATGTGCTGTGTCATCGCAAGTATCTACAAAGGGCTCCTTTATCTTTTCTCTTGCTCAGCAATCCCATTGGGCTGCAGAATAACAGCAATCAAGTCACCTGTCTGGGGCAGATTCCCTGTTTGTTGGCTTGCTTTTTTCTGAAATTCTTTTAGTGTACGAAACCCTCTGTGCTACTTGACGTGATCAGAAGTCTGGTTTAGGAGTATGTCTTTTAGAGTAAATAATCTCACTGCAGCATTGAAGGAAGCCGTTGCCATTCTCTTTTTTCTAGCTGCATGTTGGCCACATCTGCTCCTCCTGGATGAGCACAGAGATCGCGTAATGAAGAAGTGCAGTGGGAGGCAGAGCACTACCTCTTGGTGGCACAGCAAACTCGGAGGCTGCTTTTCATGTTCAGATTCAGCTCTTGCTATTAATGTGCTCACAGGCCAAGATATATAAAATGCACAGAGCAAACTGCTGGGAACAGATTTTTTTTAAACAACCTTTCTAATATTTAGTCATGCTGAAATGACTAAGTTCTAAAAAGCATTGAACTTATGGTCTTTTGACCAGGTTAAAAAAAATCTGGAAAAATGACCAGCTTGCTCTCCTGACCACTAATTCAGCTGCCAGAACGGAAAATAGTAGGTTTTAAACAATTTGAAAGCCTAGCCCAGACTTCTGAAGAGTAATTTAATAGTCTGTCGAGGTGGTACTTAGTTGTCAAATGAGCAGATTTTTCCTGGGCAAGTCAGATGTCTCTGTGAATCAAATTTCAATGATGTCAGAAGAAGGAGCTCTCCAATGTGACATTTCTATAAGAACAATACAAAAAAGATGCCACTTTTTGGCACAAAATTGCATGGAAAAATATATTTATATATGGAAAACTATACATATATATATATATTTAGTCCCTATTATTTCTGGCTCATGTTTGCCAGAGTATTCCTAATGTTTGTTTCTTTGTTCTTTTCTCTTTTTAGTGATGTTTGTCGGCAAAGAAAATAAGGTGTACAACACCTACAATCTTACCATGAAATAGAAATTAACCTCATTTATCTGTGAACCTTTTCCCCTTAAATTGAATTCAGGGGATCCAGAGAAGCAGCTTTTGTAAAAACAGGCTGCGTGAACGTTTTCTGTGAGTGAAGATGCCGTGCCATACTGCGGTTTAGCCTGACCTTCTTGGCTTGAGACCGCTGTTCTCCCAAAAAGTTTCTTTTTGCCATCCATCTTCAAAGAGCCAAGGGGAAACCTTGTCTTGTTTGAAGTCAGTGGCAAAACCCCCATTGACTCAAATAACATCAAGATTTCACCCTAGGAATGTTTCAGCCCTTAGAGAGAGTTTGAAGCAGTTATAGATGTAGAGATGCAGCTTCCTGAAATACAGAACAAGGAGCCATCCAGCCATCAGGCTGAGCTGGAAATATCCTTTCAGCTTCTTCTTAAGTTTATCTAAAAATTATACCATGCCTGCTGTAAGGTTCAATTCTTTTGCATCTGTTAAATTGCTTTGCATGAAAGTGTAGTTCCCAGGTACCATGGCAACCATGTTTTCTAATCTGATTTTAAATTTTCACGGTGCAACGCATAAAATATTGGTACATTTTCTAGTTTTTGATTCATAGGTGGGAGTAAAGTTAGGGATAGCAATTTAAAAGGCATATGATTCTCTAGAATTAAATGCTTTCTTTTTTAGATGATATGTGGAAAATGGTTTCTTATCTTATTTTCTTATAAAAGTAAGTATTGATTGGCTAATTACTGATGTGTAGATTATGGCTGGCATTTGAGGTGCTAATAGCAAGTAGTATTTCTAGATGTCATGTAGGACATTTTCCACTAAGTCCCGACAGAATATAGAAAATACAATTGTTTCTTGTATTTCCACATATAGAGTACATATCTGTAAATATCTGGCAAATTCTACCTCCTACTGAATGCATTTAGTGTCTTAGCAGTGTGGAGGTAACTTTATTGTTTTAAGAATGATTCCGAAAGACCTGCTAAAATGCATAAAAATTGCTCTTTTCCCAAGAAAGCTAAAGATAACACTTATATTTTAACCTTATATTGTATCATACTCTTAACATAATCTCTAAGTCATTATGTTTCCAGAAATATTCTGTGAAGAAAATCCCATTGTGCTTAAACAATTGTACATGTGATATGTGTCGTGGTCAGTATGAAGCCTCTATTATCAATTGAATTATGTTGGCACAGAGCACATTCTGCAATTCAGATGTGCAAGAATGTCCCTGAAAGATGTCAAGCACAATTCATCTCAACATTTGACCTGATGCCCATTAGACCTACCTGTAATGGAATCACAGTCTGTGCTAATATACAAACTTTGAATTTTGCTTCAGTAGAATTTTATAATTGGAGAAATTGTGGGTTTAGGTGGAGGGAGGACACAAAGGAACTCTTTGCATGAGGAGAAATAAAAGAACAGAAATATTTGGGTAGTGTTATAATACATCAATTAACTTTTTAACTAGGTATGTATGACTTGCTGTTTTGACCGAATAGCCCTCCTGTGAACCTTATTCTTGTCTCTGCATTATGCCTGCTACCTTTATAAAAGTACAGTCAGTATCACAAAGAGATAAGAGGGAAGTAAGCTTCCTGTTTCAAAAATCACTGAGCAAGAAGCCTAGCCTTGAGCAAGAGAAATCAGAGCATGCTACATTGTGGAAATTCCAAATAGCCTTTGTCTATGAGGTATGTAGGAACCCCTTTAATAGGGGAATGATTCGAGATGATATTTGATCTCGGTCCCGTCTGGAGAAACAACTTTTGATCAATTTAAGAAAGTAGGGGCGCATGTGTCTGTTGGCAATGATCGCTTGTGTTTCTACTCTATTAGATTTTCACTGGCTTCATGCGTACAAAGGCAGTTGGCAGATGACCGGTATGTGTGAGTTTTGCACTAGAACATGTAGAAGACATGGAGAAGTAATAAAATACGGTTTATAAACATTTTAGCCATATCCTTTTCTCCTTTTTTTTTTTCTTTTTGAGGGTAGTGAATTCTCATTCTTAAAAAGTGCATTTATCTCAGCTAGAATGTTGATAAAAGTAATTTGTTTCAGGTTTTTTAGCTGACACGATATATTGTGCAAAGTCACTTTGGACTGTGTCACTCCTGGTGAATTGTATCATAGAATAAAGCAAGACTGATGCAACTTGACATCCCATGCCGCAATCTGATTTTTCAGCTAAAATTCTGAGCTAATTTGTTTTTCTCAAAGCTGTAAATTCCTAAAACTCAGGCTTTCTATGAAGAAGGAAGTAGCTTTAAATTTTAAAAGGGAGAAAACAAAGCTGTTTTTTCCACTAATTTTCTCAGTCTGAAACTTCTCTTTGAGAAACTCAACTTCATCTTAGTTACACATCTGCAAACCAAGAGTAAATACACTGAAGCTAATGGCTTATAACTGTTGAAGAGGAGCAACTGATATTAAGTTCAAGTCCTCAGAAGGAAGCAGTAAAATTCACATTTTGCAACTAAGAATTACTGCAATTCAATTTTGCAGGAATCTTAAAGCATTTACTTAAAGTAAATGGAAGCTTAAGTTGTTCCCAGAATACTGAGGAAGTAGGTGCATACTGATTTTTCCGTGTGCTTTCAAATAGGTCTTAACACAAATATCAGGAAGAGTGAATGGTTCTGTGTCTCAGCTCTTAATACTGCAGCAAAATGAAATTACCTGTCAAGTTAAATTTTGTCCTCTATTCCAAAAATTTATCGCAAATATTGCTGAAAATCTTAGAGAACAAATATAATAATAGAATCTGTGTGCTTATCGCAGAGTTTTTTCTTTAAAACAGTTCCATTAACTTAGTACCTATGTGTTTGTCCAGAAATGAGAATATAGACCAACTGAAAATCCTGGAGTAGGTTATGGTGGGATTTCTGGGGCAAAACATTGAGACCTTTTCAATTATCTAAAGAACTAGGTCAGAAGTAGGCATTGTAGGATAATAGAGCTTCCATTAAAGTAAGTTAATAAGGAAATAAGGAAAGTTCTGTACCGATTTGTATTAAGTTATGGTTTTGGTTAGTGTTTGAAAAGGATGTATGGCTTTGGCTTTCTATTTTGTTCTCTTTTGTACTGATAGAACTGGGAAAAGTTGCCTGTGAAATCATGGCGAATCAGATGATTGAATAAATAAATTCAAGAAAATATTTATTTTACTTTTTCCCCCCCATTGTCTAATTTGTGTTGTGTATATAAACAAATGTGCTTCCTCTTAGTCATGGCAGCTTTCCTCCAGAGCTCAGTATTTTAATCTGTGATCTGCAGTGCTTAGTTTTGCCTAATCTTTTTGATTTGAGAGAGAGAAACTTCTATAAAACTTTGAGACTTGAAAAAATAACGAAACATTGCCAAGTAATGGGAGGCAAGTAATTTTAATACCAGCCAAATGTAAGCATTGTGATTATTTTGAGCATTGGCATATGTAAACAGCAACAACAATCTTCGCTATTCCCCCTTCTGCTGGGGAAGGATTAAATTCCATAGTAGGATGTGCTTTAAAAGCTACTTTCATGCATTTTAATCAAACAAAATAGGTTATCACATTAGAAATGGGCTGACACAAGCTTACAAGGACAAATGTATCATGTCTCTGACGTGTTCTCTTGGCAGTGGCTGCTGGAGCTGCCATGAGCAAATGGATTGAGGGAAGGGAGGAAAAGAAAAAGCACGCAGAGATGACTTGGTTACTGGTTTATGCAGTTGTTCTAGGATTGCTTTTTTTTAATTTCAGATTATTCCAAAATAGGCATTACTATACCTCAGATGTGTTTGGTTTAATGATTACAAAAACATAGGAAGCTTAGAATAGCTGCCATCTAAAACTCTCATGATGGTATCGATTTAGAGGTGCGTAGACTAGATGTAACTAAAAAAAAAACCAAAGCAAACCCCCCACCTTTGTCTGTATACAAACTCTCTTTTAGTGAAATCATCACATTTGATACTGCTGCACAGTTACTTTAGATTTAATTCTCAAAAATGTTGATGTTGGTCTACAAAAAATAGTGGTATGTGTAAGCAATTTAATAACAGGGTTGAATTGTGGGATAAGAATATGAGTGTAAGGGCTTTCTTAGGGGAAGTCCTTGATTTCAGTGAATTTTATAGTGGTCGTTGTAGTATAAGTCTTTATAGAGACAATGCATTTTTCCATTAATATATTAATATTTAAAATACAATTTGTTTGCAGCCATAATAAATATTATGGGTTTATGTATATAAAAGACTCTGTGCATGAAGCCTTTAAAAGGGCAGATCTTTCCTTTTTCTGAGGGAAAGGATCCTTTTTCTTCTACCTTTCTCTGTCTCTTATCCATTGGCAGTTTCTGCTGTAACCATGTGATTTTCTTGTATGTGAAATGTTGATTACTCCCCGTGCTTCATGTTCTTCTGAAGTCAGATTAAAAGATTACACTCAATCTTAAAGCACAATTTTTGCAGCGATCATCTGTTAGTAATACCTTAGGATATTCCACAAGTGTGAGTACAGTGAATTTTTCCATTCAAGTTACCTGAATGTGAACAGTTTTCCTCTCCTGTAGAAGATGTCATAATGCCATAGCTGGTATTAATGACTGAACGCATAACTTGCTCTATGGCTTACCTAGAACGAGTCTCAATCTGGGGATTATTAGCTCAGTCTATATCAGCCTTCATTTTTTTTGCTTCATCAGCTCCCCAGTTCGATCTCTGGTATGTCGGCAAATATGACGGCTGTCACAAATATGCTAGGTTTAAGATAAGATACCTATTTGCAGATCTGCTAACAGTCAGGTATTGGAATTGAAATAGTTCAGATTTCTAGCAAAGCTGATAATGTGTTTGAAACTATTTGCATTTTCCCCCAAACTGCAGATTTTCTGCAAAGATTTTCTTGCCTCAGTTGGAAAAATCCCCTGCATTCAGCTTATTAGTGTGTGACCACTTGAGTCCCTCTTTATAAGCAAAGCTGTTTCTTTGCCCTGCATTTCCACTCTGAAGATCTATCACTAAAATTGCTGCTTCAAATATACCCTCTGGGAAATCAATAACAAATCAAGCAGCTATTCAGTGAGATTCATTGATGTAACCAGGTGAGGCTGCCAAAATCTCCAAGAATAAGTTGTTGATTATCAGGATGGCAGCAGAGATCTAGCTGTGGTGGCATTCAGGCTGATTTGCTACATTCACCTCCATCATTTGGTAGTATGAGTGCTACCTCAATAGTTCCCTGGTATACTACATGGCTGTATCTACTCGTGTCTAATGAGATTCAGGTCAAGCATGTGAATTACCACATGAGAATATTTTCATCCTGTGTTTTATATAGTTTTAAGTATATTTGTAGAATTATTTCATGCTTGGATCGGGTGATATGGACCAGATTAAATAAGATCCGCTTCCTTTCTACTGGGTCATCTTCACAGCTTTTGGTGGCCTGCAGTGAAATGCGTTGCTAGAAGTTGGGGAAGTAATAAGTGCATGCACCAGAAAATCATAGTGGCATAATTCAGAATATTTGCCCACTGAGTTGATATCCTCAGCAGAGAAGCCAAGAACCAAACTGGCAGAAAAAAAGATGTTTTCAGTAGCCCATTCAGAGCAATGAAATAATCTGACAGCCTATGGCAGAGGTCTGGAAGGTCAACAGAGAACTGCTTCAGCAGTTTGGTGGAAGAAAGCTTACCTTGGCACGTCAGAGCTATGCTGTTCTGTGCCACTGGTGAATTTTGTAAGTAGTATTACTTTCATTACTGTTGTAGTTCATTTAACAGAGGTTTACTATCTTTTAACTTTATAGCTGACAGTAGTCAATGTAAATCTGCGTATTTTCTTATAAATATGAAGAAATATATGAATTTACCTTATTCAGATTTCAGTCTACTGTATCTTAATGTGCTTGTTCAGATAAAACCGGGAATGAATGCTTCCCTGTAATGAGTCAATCCATACATTAAGCACTGAAAAATATGAGATATAATTAGTACGTATTTTCAAAAATCAGTTCAGAACTTTGAAATCATATCAGTTCTGATAGATGGAATATGATAACACAACTTTGCATTTAGCTAATATGTCTCTTGGTCTTTGGTTGTGAAAATAACCAATGCTCCATGGAGAACACGCGCTTTGAGCTGCAGCATCTACTGTGATCCTTTCATTAACATCACAGCTCGTCTCAGAAATGCAACGCCCTCGAGATTATAAAACTTTTAACTGGGGCACAGTCATAGTACATGACTGTTAGCTTTGTGTGAGTGAAGTCTGTCTGACAGCATTGTCTGATTCAGCCTAATCAAGTGTCAGACCTCTTCAGGCATGAAAAAAGATGCATTTAGAATCTTATGAACATAAATAATACCTGTTTTTTCTACAATGCTCACTCACACCAAGTAGAAGATCTTATGAGACCTTTTATGCTTTAAAATGTTTGACAAAACAGACAGAAAATACAAAGTTAGTGGATGAAGTACAGCACCTGCATACAATAGGGTTCACTTCTTGCAATAGTATTTCTTTGCTGTCTCTAGCAAACCACTTAGTCTTTTTGTATTTCCATATTTTTAATATGCATAGTGCATATTAAAAGTAAAATTTCCAATGTCTTTAGGTTTCATGTATCTCCGTTAATTTCTAATTGAATAAGAAATGCTATGAGAAATACATGGAATAAAAGGATTACTTCAATGTGTGGCTACTAAAACACTTGATTCAATTTTATTTCCCAGTATCTTGGTGCATGAGAGCTTCCAATTTATTACTGGTCACTGACAGACATTTTGCGGTACCGGCACCTGAATGAAGAACACACACTTTTACCCTGGGGGTATCTCAAACAAACCCCCAAAACCCAACATGTCGAGGAGCAGGAGCATGCGTTTAGGTGCCTCAGCACTCTGCTTTTCAAGTTTTTCGTACTCACAGATGAAGAATGCCTGGTAATTAATAAGTCACTTTGAAAATGTTCTTAACTCTGCATAAAATGCAAATAAAGTACATGCAACATTCTTAAAAGACAATACAGCTAAAGACACGGGTGAGGAAAGGATGAGCAAAGCGCACTTAACCCGCTAATATAGGATTAAATCTGAAGGGTGTCTCTCCCTGCATCCAGCTGCTGACACACTCCTCACCCGAGGTTCTGGCTTCCTGCACCTCTGTTTGCGTTGGGTCGCATTCATCAGGGCAAAGCCGTTCCAAGCAGAGCTTTTTCACTGACTCTTTTTGGAACACTATCAAGAGGGTCCTGTCAGACTTAACACCCCCTCCCTCCAATGTGTTCAGGAGATAACTTGCCACTCCCCTACATTAAAAAAACATTTTCTCCTTTATTTGGGGTGCACATGACATTTTGTCAGATCAAAGTGTTCTCTCGTGTATTCGACTGGTTAAGCAATGCCTTCCTGCTTCAACAGGAGGGAAGTTGCCCCTCTGATTCCCTTGGTGATTCAGTGAGCATGTTTCAGCATTAAGCATCTTCGTCCATGGAATTTTACATTTGAGATCTCTCTGTGTTATGAGCAGGATGACGAGTGTTCATTTTAGGGTTATATTGGGCTGGGGTGAATATATTCCTCCTAAGGACTAATAATAATATGCATCAGATGGCTCTTAAAAAACTGATGAAAACTGGAAACAATCATTATTCCTTACTAAACTTACGTGCAGTAAAATAATGCTGTCTCTCAGGCTTTGTGTTCTTGGTATGTTCTGCCAAGGTTAAATAGTTTGTTAAAAAGGAAAAGAAGCTCCAAAATACACTGGGAATATCAAACTGTAGAAAGGAGGTGTGCATCCCTTTTTTGTTGCTCTGAGTCAGGGCAGATTGACTGTTCAATAATAGCCTTTATTCTCTTCTGAAAGGTGCTCAGGAGCTATGGAAACTATTTCTCATAATCTTGCCTTTTGTTTCCCTTTGCTTGTTTTTATTGGCAGGCTTCTAATTTCTTAATTGGAAAACTGTCAACATTTGTTAATGTAATATTTGAAACAAACATACATAAATAATCTTTAAAAGTTTGGATAAATGGGCTTAGTAATTATTATCTTTTCTTTGAAAGTTTAATTAGAAGTGGGTTTATAGAAGACTCTATACTGACTATCCGCCTGTGATAGTAAAATTCTGAATAAGGGTTGTGTTTCTTTCCTTGGTTATTTTGCATATTGGTGACAAATGTCTGGTATCCTCATGAGAGACTTCTTTCCCTGTTCCTGCTGTTTTGAGGAAGGTTGCTACCCTGGCTTGAGGACTGCTGGAAGTTACGCTCTTTCCTATGCCCCCTTGACTCAAAGCTGTAAAGTGAGTCCCTTTGGTCTGTCTAAAGGACTGAGTCTGGCTGGGTGGCAGCCTAGAGGGTTTTGTTGGGATATCTAGTTTTGCCAGCTATCGGGGTATTCATGTTAGCGTGGTAGATAGACGGTAATTCTGTGTGGCATCCAGAACTGACAGCAAGAACATTTTTGACTAGAAACCAAAACGCAACCTGAATCATCACAGGTCTGTCTCTTACTTCTGTGCACACATAGGTCTCGGGCACTTCTTGATCTGCTGATACACAACTGTGCTTTCTTACACGTCTCTCTCCAGAGATATGCTCTTCTTTTTCTCTCCTCCTGCTGCTGTGCAATCAGTTTAATTTTCCTACAGGCTTAATGTCACATCTCGTCCTTTTTTATTGCATTTTGGTAGACTCTTACCTTGCCCAGTGACTTCAGGAGAGTTAGCAAAAGTTTTCTGCCTTTCATAAATGATGGAACTTAGACGTCATTGCCTTAGCCTCCTTGGTCTCTGGATTATTTTTGTACTTCCTGGTAAATGTATTTTTTCAATTGTAGAAGCAAATATTTTGCATACTTAAAGTTTATTAATCCAAAATAAGGCAGCAGACTGAAAAAATGAAAATAGAAATACTAAAACCTACCCATAGAAGCCCTACAGAGAATTTACTTATCTGTATTGTGCCTTGGTTTTAATTTATAGGTAGTCTGACTGTTCCATCGAAAGAGTCTGATTATTTACTGGTGGACTTGATGTAAATCCAAAGTGTGTGAGCTGTAGAAGGTGGAGTTGTAAATGGCAGATTAAAACCACAGACAAGTCAGTTGCAATTGAGCTACGTTACAGTTAAGAGGGCAGTCTATGTGCTTTTCCCAGAATGGAGAATGCCTATATTTCTGAACCTGCCTTCTTGATCTAATTTGCTTTCTTCCTAGAAATAAAGAAGTAAAACCAGTGCCAAAATATTGCTTAAAACACACCTGTGCAGCAAACCTCTATTATTTCTACTTTAGAATAAGCCATCTCTACCCCGTTGGAATTGCACCTCGCCATCAATGGTTACAGATATTTAAGGAACATGTTTCTATCCTGGCTGAGATACAGCTTCAGTGAATTTGCCTACCCTTGGAATTGGGGATATGGATTTAGCACTTGCATAGCTAGCAACCTGGCACATACTCATAAATCAGGTCATTTTCCATTCAAATGTTAATATTTGCACCAGCAATTCATGTGCAGATGGAGGTATAAATTGTACCCCAAAAATAAAGCTTAGCATTTGAAAATGTGCATTATAAATGCAAGCAATTATTCTTTACCATATCCCATCTATCACTGGTCAGATACAGGGAAAAGGAGTAAAAAAGGGGAAGGGCACTGCAAATTTTTTAGATCAATTCTGAATGCTGGCAGGAAACAGCTTTAGGTGAATAAGGTAAAACCCTGTAATTCTGCAGAGTATTGCTATGGTTAGATGCTCTTCATGCTCGAATTCTGGGTGAAGTTTAGAGTATTTTCATACAAAATAATCTTCTTCTGGCTTTTAGATGTGTCTATTCTGGACTATACAATTACTCCATCTTCTTGGCTTCTTTGTTCAGCTTTTGGGAACATATCCAGCACAGATTTAGGCATCTGTGTGATTTTATACAGTGAATATTTCCATTGAAACCAAAGAGAAATATTAGCATTTTATAAAATAAGGCACATGCATAAACCTCTGCAAGTTTGTGGTCTTGATCCCTGAGATGATATCCAGCTTCAGCTGGATCGTTGATCTCAGTCTGGTGTACTTGCCTTCTATATTTCCCAAATTATTTGCCCTGAATATATTAGGTTTGTTATTTGTGTTATAAACAACTCTGGTAGCTGTTCTCTATCAGTGCATTTGTAATATTATTCCAGGGCTCCTTGTAAACATCAGGAATCACGCGCTATCACATCGGAAAGATGACAGATTGTCAGGGGGTTTGCATCGTCGTCTTAACCCTGCCACAGATAACGGCTCTTGAATTGCACTCAGTTCCACACCTGGATCTCTGCGGCTGTATCGTACCTGCGGAGAGCTTCGGTGTCTGGGTTTGAGATCAGATGGACACCAGTACAGAATGTTAATAATCCCACGCATGGTCACACAAACACAGGTACTTAGATCTGTGCGCACACAGGCTCCTTTAGTTTGTGTAAAGCTTCACAGAAGCACGTTATGTTAAATAACTTGATAAAGAAAGGATGGTTGATTGTTTAGGTTTATACTGCAGTGACTGCATTTAGTGGTTTTTTGCTGGGAGAAAGATTTTTGCCACCCTCTGGGAAACTACCTATATTTAAAACACAGAGACCAGAAGATACCAGTAACACATTTCAAACAAGTGTGCCCTCAACATATGCAATAGGGTTATAGATACAGCTGACAAATACCTAATGGCTGTTTGAATTCTCTGGGGTCATTATATTTCCATGAATAACAGTTTAAGCCCACGTTTCTCAACCATTTAAAGTCAGAGGACTAGCTACATATTTTAAAGTATATTGCAAAAAAAGTCAAAGAGCTGCAGATGATGTTGGCACTGTGCTTTCTATTCATAGGCTAAAATTCAAGTGTCCATTTATTGCTTGAATTATCTTCCATTATGTTTCTTTTCTTGCTTGTGGGATTTATAAAGAAAAAAAAAAAAAAGCTTTGCAGATCAGTTCTAATTTCTTACAGGATGTCATTGGGCTCCAAACAAGGAATGCTGGCTTGCCTTACTTTTTCTCTGTGGTTTCACAGTTGTGAAAAAAATCATTAGTTGCTGGTTTTTGCCTAAAATACAGACTGAAGCCATTCAAGCCAGGCAAGGGATTTGTTTCCACCTGTTCCAGGATGAACAGTAATGTGTTTTCAGTCTGAGCTGCTTTAGGAACCAGATTCTGCGATGAACCAAGTGCCCTCAAATTCTATTGACACCAAAGAGGGTTTAGATCTCCCAGCACCTTCCTGTATCCAACCCTAGGTTTTTAAGACTCTTTGCAGACCCCAGTATATCCCTCTGTTTGATGACTGCTCCTAATAACTTACAGTATCTGCTACAAGTTTTTAGCAAGTGAGCGAAAGCACTAGAGACAGAAAAAGGGTGCTTAAAATCCACCTGTCTTACAGGAAGCGTATCCTTTCAGGTGCAAGATAAATGGCAGTTGCAGCGAAACCTCCACAAAAGCTGCAGCTTAATGAGAATCCATCAGGCAGAGCTGCTTACTAACACAGAGCTGAAGCCTTTCAAGGAGAAAGGAGGGAATAGACTGAGTAACAACCATGGTATCAGCCTGTGTCTGGTCAAAGATAAAAAAAGAAAGCCTGAGCACGAGCTTTCTTAGACTCCACAAGCAAGAAGGGCAGCGTGCTAGCAGGAAAAATACAACCTGTTATACTGATTTTGTTCACAAAACCATTCAGTTAATTTAACATGGCAAAGAACTTGCAGCAGCAAGAAAAACAACCACAGAACACTTTGAGAGTTGTTATGTTGCTGAGGCAAAGGCATTAAGGTTGGATCCTGGTCTTGCTAGAAAAAATAGGCCGATGTGGCATAATCTGCTCAATATTATCCATGTACTTCAAAAGAATTAAATACTGTTTTCTTGACAGAACAAAAATATAACAGCAAAAAAAAAAAAAGACATTTTTATCTAGTGACAATAGCCAAAGACGAAAAATGCAAGTTAATAGACAAATTTCTGCTTTGGATCAATCTTTGTGAAAATATGTTCAATATTGATATGAGAAAATTTCCTCGATTAAGGCTTTTACTGCACGGTTCTTCCATCTACTAAGTTTTAATCATGCTATGCATAATATCGGAAGGTTATAATTGAAAATGTCTTTGGATCATCACTGGTGGCAAAATTTGTTTGAGAGTTATCAGATTAATCTAATGATGCCTATAAGGAAAGCATGAAACTGCATTAGAGAGAATGCTGTGATTGCCTCCCTTCTCTTCCTTCCCCTGCAAAAAAGATAAATACAAACATTTTCTGAGTTTCTTTTATGGTAGATTAGGAAATAAACCATCATGCATGCTAAACATTTAAGAATGGGACTAAATTAAATTTCTGAAACAGAGGAGGCAAAATACTGTATGGCCAATAGCAAATATTTAAAAAATTTAATTTCTTGAAACAAGATAAATACATAAACAAGAATGCTTCTTAAGCTTATTAAGCATCTTACCACATATCCCTTCTGCTCTTCTGGGGCTATGATTTTTGAGAATCAGTAGTAACTTGGGCTGTGTCCATTGCTTGTATTTTCATGCTCAGACATCTCAAGAAACTGATTTTTCTTTTTTAAAAAAAAGATTGGACCGTATGTGAGGACTATGGGTTTTTCCTCAGCTACTTTTCTCTCCTATTTTGTCTTTCTACAGGACACATTCAAAACATATTCCTATGTCAGACAGCAGATCTCTTAAAAAGTTTATTGCCAGATCGTGCCTGTGGGAACCCTTTCCTGTACCCTTCCCCCCATCTTCCTTGCTCTTCCAGTTTTTACTGTTTTTTCTGTCTCACATTCTCTAAAAAAACCTCAAGCACTTCTGAAATGTCCCAGACCAGGCCTTCAGAGGTGCACATCATTTTGGAATTTACAGGCTCAAAATAACAGCCTGAAAGACAAAACCTCCCTAAGCATACCAAGTTCTGTGCAAGACTTCTTGTCTTTCTCATTTATGGTTTGAAAACCAGTGAAAGATGGCATTCAATGTGGATATTTCCTCACAGACTTAAAAAATGGCCGGTTAGTCTCCCTTTGTTTTATTCTTGTTCCTTTTAATGCCCTGAAATATCAGCTGTGAGCTATCTAATTTGCTGTAACCTTTTTCAGGCTCAGGTAACCTAAGTGTACCTCTGTGTTACCAAATTCAGTACATTTGAAAGTCCCTGATTAGCTGTGGTTTACTTTTTATTTTTAATGAAAAATTGGTGATTTCTATCTTTTGTGAGAACCAAGGACTTCAGTAGAGAACTGTCTTTGAAGCATATCTGCCTTTCAACAGTTCAAAATGCCTACAGAAGCCCCATACAAGTTTGAGTTCTCAGAGCGCATCCTTCAGTCAGCAGAAGCTCTTAAAATGTTTTTTTCCTAAGATACCCATCGAGCTGTCTGGGACTGTTTGAAGGTACTAGATAGGGCGAAATGGCACTCCAACTGGTCAGGTTCAGGAAGGATTTTATCTTGCGTTATATCATGTTTAATTCATGTCTGTGATCCCTGGTAGGCAATCACCTGGATCTTACAGAGACAGCAGCCATTTGAGGGTCCTGCTGTCCTTTTAGAATTCTCCTGGCTGCTGTTGTATTGCTGAAAATTAATACAGTACGAAAAGCAACTGTAGGTATTGTGCAGTGAGTATCAACAGCATTTCCTAGCTAATCCTTCCTCTGAGCTGAGCCATAAAAACTCAATCTCCACTTTAACCTTTTCCTTTGCAAGAATACAATAGCCTAAATTGTATTATTTTGTCCCTGTGCAGTGTAGTGCTGGTACCTTTTGTCAAAGGGCACCCACAAAAATGTTCCTCTTCAGCTTGTAATAAATCCTTTTTCCCCAGGACGTGTGTATTTGCAGACAAGGCAGCAGAAGAGGAAAGACTTTCGAATATCTATCCTATCCCTTCTACTCATCTTTAAGCAGAAATTTTCCCTGATATTAAGATGCAGCCCTGGAGACAAAATCTATAAATGTGCTTGGAGGGAGGTATTTGTACATGTTTTTGAAAAGTATGCAGAAAGAAAGGGAATGGTGTTGACCTAAAATTTCTCCCTCACAGCTAGGATTTTTATTGTTGAATTCAGTGGGTATTGAGTTAAACTGAAACCAAATCTTTTTAAAATCTGGCTTATAATTCCATTTCACGATGTGGGTTTAGCTGGACTGTTGACTTCAGAGAGCCGTGTCATGGATGCTTTGCCCCTCTAGAATACACGCTTCAAATGACTTACATTCCAAAGACAAGCAAAAAATATATATTAAAAGCCTGGATGTTGTTATCTGTAAAAATTAGTGGGTTTTGCCTTATGCAGCAATAGCGCTAGGTGGGAGCTAAGAGCTGCCCAGACTGCCAGGGCTGTTCACATGCAAAATTGTATGCTCTGGGATACAACAGGGCTTGTCCCACACACAACCTGGAGTACGCTTCAACAGGCAAGGGATGCATCAGCATGGCCAGTTTTGCCTGGAGGCTGTTCAGAGTCCATTTTACTCAGCAGTGTAGATGATCCAAGAAAATGTGCCTCCTGCATTCTCTTCCAGTTCTGATTGATGGTAAGAAGACACAAGGACTGTTTGCCAGCTGCTTTTTCAGGAGCACGCAGAGGTGTAAAGCCTTCCTTAATGCTCCTATTTTGGAATAATATGGCCCTCAGTGTGTTGTTTGTTTGGGTTTTTTTTTCCCCCTAGATTCACGTTACAGAGGAATGAATAAACCTATGTCTGCTGAACCATGGAATAAGGTTTATATCCATTTGAAGGGCTACTATAACAAGGTCATGATAGTCCGCTGAGATATTTTGAGTGTATCCTCCAATCACACTGAAATTAATAGATGACTGTTGAACACCTTGTACAAAGTGCCTGGGCTTGCTGGAGCCATAGATGTGACTTGAAGGATGGGGAAATTCGCAATTGGTATGAATATGTTTTCCTAGGCAAGGAGAAAAGATGACAGTTGAAAGATTTGTCTTTATAAGCATAACATATAATTTCAATGAAAATATTGGTGTCTCAGTTAGGTGAGATGAAAGGATCAGAATAATTCAGCTAACACCCTCCTTTTGCCTCCAGTTACCATAGTGCTGTTGACCATGCAAACTTAAGGTTATAGTATTATTTATTGGTAAGTCACCACATGTGTCCCTGAAGCTTTAAAATAAAATCAGGACAAGCATCCCTGTCTACTAGAACTTATAATGCAAATTAATTATATTTTTCAGTAACAGATGAAAGGAATCATAGGGGAAAGTTTGGCACGGTATAGAGAAATGGTTGGTTTATATGCAGGCAGATGTGCTAGACACTAGGAAGCATAAAAGTTACAGTGAGTGTAATGTAAAGAATGCTCAGTTTTGGATTATTATCACCCTGGAATCAATCAGATAAAATTTCCTATAAAACATCTGCCTGTTTGAGTGAGTTTCCTCTCTCATTTGACATTTTCTGAAGAACTCCAGGGTTTCCTTTCAGTAGATTGCAAAGGAACGTTTAAGGAGCCATCACTTATTTGAAAAGATATACACTAGAAATACTAAAATATTGGAGAAATATTGCTGCTTGAACTAATTGTGCAGCCTGCTTAACTGTGTTAGGGCACCGTCTATTAGCACACTCTTGCATGAGATGCAGTTATTCTGCTTTCCAAGTATTCTGGCCTGCTTCTCTGTAGATTTTTTTTTTTTTTTTTTTGAGGGGTACAAGGCAGGGGAAACACTGCTCTAAGCAAAAGACCTTGGTGGAACTCCTCTTCTTTTTCTCAAACGTGTGGTTAATGTGCGAAGGCTATTGTATGAAGGTTAATAATCTCAAGGAATTGTTACACATGAACTATGTTATGCTATTGTAATGGCTGTGCTAATCTTTTTCATGTTTATATGGAAGATGTGTTTTGGCTTTAATGTGGACATTTCCCTTTTTAATATTTAAAAATCTGAAGAAGAAATAGTCTTTTCAAGCTAATTGATAATCTAAGTAGTTAGGGCCTAAAAAATAAACTGAAGCTAGCGGGCAATTTTCAGCTTTTTTGTACCCACTATTTAATCTCAAATTTCTTTATTATGGAAGACTTCATCACAGAATCACAGAATACTCTTAACAGAGTAAATTAATTAATTCTGTACAGTAATATAAAAACTACACAATGTGTTGAATTAGGGTATTTGCGACTGCTAAAAACGTGCACGTGAATCTGGCACCTTGGTCTTGATAAACCTGAGGCCTCCAGTATTTCCACTGTAGTCCGAGTTATTTCTTTTGTCTTAAAATGCTATAAGTAAATGATTTGGTACTCAACAAAGAAGCCAATTTACAAAATAAAAAAAAACTTAAATGTGATTATCTCAAAATACTTGTACTTCTAAAAATGATTTTCACAAAGATTTGTACTTTTCTAGTACAATAACTGCATCAGTTGAACAGAAATTTGTCACTGAAAGAACAAGAAGAATAGAGAATACACCTGAAATTTTAAGGAAAACTTCTTAAAGTTATAGGGTGAATATTGGTAATAATGCGAATGGGGAATATCTCCAATATGAAAATGAGATATGGGACTGAAAAACAACACCCAATTCAACTTTTTACTATGCTAGTAATCTGGGAAAGTTCAGATCTGGGTCCTGACACAAATTCTCAGCTTTGACCCCTTCTAATTAAAATGTCATGTCACGTAACTGAGGCTGACAATGGAGTGTGTCTGGTTTGAACTCTCTGAGCTCTGGTCCCTTCTCGCACTGAATGCTCTAAGTGGATTCCACCTAATTGTTCAGAAAATATCTCTGCACGGTACACTGTGTAACCCTTCTTGTGGCTGCTTTGGAGGAGGGAACAAGGGAAGCTACAAAGACAAGCTCCAAGCCCTCTAAATATTTCAGAGCTGCTGCTTCATAAGGGCCTACAGATTTTGCAGTTTGGGGTAGGTGGGGACAGATGGTGGCTCAATGTTCAGAATGAACCATTGCATGCAGAATGAGACCATGAAATCTGTTCAGCCATGCTGCCTGACTCAGTCACAGCCCAAAATGATACCCCCTGCCCCCAGTATCTTTGTGTAGTCACTACTACGAAGCTTTTGTGGTCTGACTTTGTGATAAATACGGTAGCAAATAGTGATGATATGGAAGAGGCTAATTTCACTTCTATCTGTCCTAGCAGGTATTTTTTTACTGTTTCTATAATAAACACAAATATATGTCTATGTACTCTCACACATGCATATTTTAATTAATTCCTCCTCCTGAGTTTAATTACATGCTATTCTATCTGCAGATAGCATCTTATAATGCAGAGATAAATTGATACTTTGTCAAGGTACCCAAACATCTTTAGGAAATTGTAAATCAATTGGCACACAATATGAGGTTTTATGACTCAGCCATTCCTTCCAGATTATAAAGTGAACAATACATATACCTCTCTCTAGACTCGAGTATGTTAATGATTAACTGAGAATATTTTCTGAGTGATTTGTTACATTAAAAAGCACTAAAATTACTTATGCCAATAAGTATGTTACAGTTAAACTCTATATATTATTTAAACAGTTTGGTTATTGCTAGCATGATTTATAAATTCAATATAAAAATGCTCAGATTTTTCACTGGTTATATTATTAGTCTCTTGATAAAAATTCCTTGCTTTTCTTCCATCTCAAGGGAACTTAACTTAAATATGAATAATGGAAAAAAGCCCACTTCCAGAAATTTAAACTAATCATGCCTTTTAAGGCAGAGATACCTTGGATTGAATTTTGGAGTTAGTGTAAAAGAATGAAATGGTAACAAATTGTCTTACAACTTGGCATGTGATAAAATGCTGTACGTGTTTGATGCAGCATTTGTGTTTTGAAAGTTAGATGTGTATCTCAGTTAAACACGTTTATGAAGATGCTAGTAGTTGATAATTAGTAAAAAGGGTATAAATTGACAAACCTCAGAGGGAAAGAAAGTCTTTAAGTTATTTGCAATATTTTCCAGTGACAGATTCCAGTAATATTGAATTGAAAGTAAGGACAAATACACGGTGATAAGAAAGTAGAAATAGGATTCTTGGATAGCCAAAGTTTTGGGGACAATTCATTGTGGAGAAATAGTTCAAGTCCATCATTGTAAAGGAAAGGGAAGCATTATGCTAACTTATGTATCATCTTATGGAAAATAGTGCACCTCCAATTTAGGGTAGTTTGTAATCAAAATCAACTACTAAGTCTTTTCTTAGGCAAAGCATCCTTGTCCTCAGAAGTTCTGCCTGAAAGAACTTGAGGATCTTAAGGAAAACACCCTTTGGTTAAAGAGGAAAACAGTTTGCTGTAACTCAGTAGTACGATGAGCAACATTGATGAGTCACATTTTTTTGATACAATGAAGTTATTTGGCCTTTTGAAAAAAATTGGATTATTGAGAGTCCTAACTAGACCCAGGGGTACTAATGCATAATGATCTGTCACAACAGTTTTGTTTTTCAGTAAGGTACGGTCCTGAGGTTTGAGAGATCTTGGAGAGTAGGTGGCAAGACATCATCAACACAAGTTGTCTTCTGGGTTCCATAAATCTGAGCCTGCTTTCTACCATCCATTCCCCTCAGTGACAGCACCTTCCAAAGGTCATCAAGGTAACTAAAAACCAGCTGGATTTAAGGAAGGAGGAATATAAGTATAGACTAGCTTCTGTGCCAGATTCTATACCAGGGTGTGTCAAAAAGAGTGCGGTAGTAAGCATATCCTACACCTGACCTTGCTTTTCATATCAGGTGTATAGATCTTTATACCCAACGCTATTTAACTATGCACATCTTTACTTTTACATGTCCTGATTTCTTTTGATCTTGAGCATCTCCATTTCTATAGCTTTAACATAGTAAATTGAATTGCTGGGATTTTCAGTAGATCAACTTGAGATACATCCTTCCCAAGAGGAAAAAATGTTTTGTTGAAATCAGATTTATTTGGTTGTTTTGCTATTGCTTAAATCTGGCAAGCTACACAAGCAAAGAAGAGTCTGATTGGTGCTCCCATGTGTGGCTGCACTAAAGCAAATGTCAATAGTGGTTTAAAGAAAGTGGAAGAAAATACCCAATGGGTTAATTAGGAAAGTTCCATAGCAGGATTCAAATTGGGCTCAATGGGTCATGGAGAAATAGTTTTTATTTATCCAAAACCAGAATTGGGATTCAAATCTTGAATGTGAGTTTCAAGTAAGTTTTCAGGCTGCAAACAAATGACAAATTATTTTGAATAATTTAGGAAGGTCACTGACTATTCTGACTGTTGCCTTGAATTTCCTCTGCAGTCCTGCTGTCTGCTACGCTGGCTTTAGTTTACAAACATCATTGGCACTTTGGCAGCGTTAAGGTTGTTTTTTTCCCTCTTTCTCCCTCTCCAGGTTGTCTCATGCTTTTGTGAAGGTTTGGCACATGTCCACTGCCCAACAATCACATATGTTTCCCATGTATTTCCACTACTGGGTAATAAAATCCCTCAGTGTGATAACCTGTGTGTTTCTGAAGATTTAGCTGCTACTGCAAAAGTTGTATTGTTCCTTGCTCGGGGTTGGAAATTTGATAACCTGTCTCTCCTTTCCTTTGCATTCATTTCTTTATTTCCAAAAGACATGGAATTTGTTAAGGGATTGCCTGATAAATGAAAATTAGTAATCACTTTAATAAGCCTTCTGTATATGCAAATTCTAAAATGACAGCTTATCTTCTAGTATAATTAACTAGCGTTATTTGTGCTACTATGGGTAAGGTTGTCAGCTCTCTTATCCAGTAAACTTCGTTTGTGGAGCTTCAACCCCAGGAAATGGATCAATTTAAACATTCAGGAAGGACTAATACTTGATAAAATTTTATTTAAAAGACATTCAGTTATTTTTCATTAGAAGAGGGTAAAAGAAGATTTTGCTTACCAATTTATCATTATGATGATTTTAGTTTCTCCAGCAGAAAAATATCTCTTCCTATTAAAAATAAAGTATTTGGCTGTTATTTTTTAACAGCTATTAGTATATTGCAAAAGACTGAAGAAGTAAATGATTGTGACATTGTAGGTCATATAGTTATTGTATATACAGAGAAAACATTCTGTAACCTATTCCCAGTGTTTTTCCTTAAACATTTATCCACACTGAGTGCCAAATCGAAAAATTAGTCTGTTGCTGTTGCTTCATACTGGCAGCCTCAGAATCTGTAACCTCTAGCTGCATTTTCTGATTGTAAATCATGTCGTTTAATCTTGAATAACTGAGCAGTGAAGTCAGTGTTCTTCATCAGCATACAACAGATCTTGTGATGATGATGATTTGTGCAGCCATGGTTTCAGATGAGCTATTGAGGATCCCCAGTGAGATCCCATCAGAGGGAATTACTCTTATTTAAGACCATAATTCAATACCCGCTCCTCTCACCTAAGATTTGTCTGTTCAAAAAAAGTGAAAATGTGCTCTGATGGTCCAGAACCATGATGTTCCACAGCAGAGGATCAGGTTCCTGCCCTCCCATCTTTGGTTACACAGTTGTCTTAGGAAAACTGTGTCATAAAATGTGTTGAATTTCTTGGGTTTTGCTTTCAAAAGTTATTGAAATATGTGACAAAAAGCATCTCTTCTGTTTGCCCTCAGTACGTGTGTTACCCTCCTTTGAGAAAGCTATGCTTTGATCAAGTAGGGTGTTTCGGAAGCAGGAGATACAGTCGCAGATGATGTGCAGGGATGAGTGGCTCCAGCCTTACAGAAGCGGAGGAGTGGGAGGGTTGGCACAAGCCAAGACTGCTCAGAGAAGTTACAGCACCAGCATTCACGGTGATGGAAGCAGAAGCTTCCTAGAAATGAGGTGAGACCAAGCACAGTTTAGTGAATCCAGGTCTTGAAGCGAGTGTTTCCCTTCAAGCACACAGCTGGTAGGGAGATTACGGCTTGTAAATTCTTTTTCTCTCTCTTCTAGTTTACTTTTTAGTTTTCTCCATTTAAGAAGCATAAACATGCTAGTTTGCATTCTAGAAACAAGCAGGCTGACTCTGGAGGTAGCAGTGGCAGGATGGCTTTGGGAACTGCAAAGGCTGTGTGATCTGGATAATCAGGAAGAACCATAACCAGGTGTTGTTTTTTTTTTTCTTTTAATATTTTCTGCTGATATAATTTTCATTCAAAAATTATTATTTTGTTTGGCTTCAAACATTCCATGGATCACTAACGATTTCTTTGATGGCACTTGGCAAAGAGTAAAAAAATCTAAGTTCATGGAAAGAGTTGGAACAATGCAATATATTTTTAGGTGAATTTATTTCTCACGAAAATAAATTCACCCAGTTCTTGCCACTTCCATGGACTTTTCTCTTCACAGAAAGGCACTTCTTACAGCCTTTATAATAAAACATAGATCGATGTTGTTTTCAGAACAACAGTTAAACTTTTTCAGCTGATGTGTCACTCCAGAAGACGCCATTTCAGATGTGATTAAACAAAGGAGTCAAGCATGCTGCACTAGTTTAAGCTTGAGCCAGTCTTTGGGGATTTGCTAAGTGATAGTGAAAAAGAATTTAGCAAATCACTTTGGGATTCAGGATGCTAGTGATGTTACACGCTGTTTTGGGCTGTTTTCATTAATTGCTTTGTGCACTTGTGGTCCTTTTTCTTTTTGAAGCTTGTTATATTTATAAAGTAATGTAGCAAACAGGCTGTATTAGTGCCTGATTAGTGGAAATAAATAACCATATGTTTGTGAGCAGTCCTTTGGCTACTTGCCATGTCCAAATTATTGTGAACAACCAATGCTTTGCAAGCTACCACATGGTCCCTGCTCTAAATGCTTCAGATTAATTTGATCACTTAGTGCATGGCTTTTGATAAAATAAAGTAATATGGGAATTAAAAAATATAGTAATGGTAAATTTTTCATGCTTTAATGATTGTCTTCAGATCCCTAAGTATTAATCTGGTTTGGGGGAATTCCAGGTTTGTCTTTTATTTTAAATTGCTAGAAATTTTCTCCATTCTTTTCAAACGGTAAAAATATTGACTGTAATGTTAGTGGGTAAAGTTAAATGTTAGTGGGAATAGCCATTAGAAGAGAGAGGTGTGGGGCTGAGGAGAAATCAATAAATAATTTCCATTTTTTCTCTTAAATTCATCAAAGCTGGGTAAGTGACCATAAAGTTAATAGACAATAAAAAGGAGAAAGATTTGGTCCAGGATAACTTCATTATGCTCTGGATTTGCCATGGATGTATCTTCCTAGTTAATCCAAATCTCATAGGAAGTAGCCTGGTTTAGCGATGGAGCAATAATGTTATCTTTAATTGGAAGCCAAATTGACCCTCAGAGCTTTAATTTTTGGGTTAGACCTGGGGACAATAGTCATTAGGTAATAGTTCAACAAGTTCAATAGTTGAAAACAAATGGAGTAAGCCAACTTGTAAACTGTGTGTATTCAATTATAACTTAGCTTCTGGTTGGTAAAACAACCTGAAATCAAATAGGTCCATGGTTTATTTCCCTATGGAAGAAAATAGGCCAGACCATGAATGCACATGGAGAAGCACAGATCTGGTCTTGAAGATTTCATAAAAGTCCACAAGCATATGCAGGTGACTCCATGGACTCAACAACGTGATTTTATGGGGATGCTACTTGACTTGTTGATTGTTTACTTCTCTTCTGGATTAAGAGAGGCTAGTCTTTATATTTGCATTTAATAAGTCCTTATATCTGGCATAATTCTTCAACTAAAATTGACACTAAATATGAAAAATGTAGAAAAAATGTATGTCATTTACATTTATAATATTTACAAGCCTATACAATCTGTTTCATCCTATCTTCTAATTTCATTAATGCATAAAGAGAAGAGGCACTAACAGTGGCAGTTTCTGCTGTATTCACCTCGAACTTATTTTAGTCTTATTCTCAGCCTGAATTTGCACTCAGAGCTTCATCCCTATTTTATGCATGCAGTGTACTTAAGGATATCAGCACCTAACTATTTATGCCTGCAGATCCTGAACTTAGGCATGCCTGCGAAGAGTAAATGCTCTTTTGCACATGCATTTGCATGTTTCTCCAAACTCTGGGAGGGAAAGATAATTTCTGGTTTACAAATGGACAAAAAAGTGCAACATATTACATTGCTAAGGCCACATGTTGACAGATCTAGGAACTGAATCCAGATCTCCTGAGCCCTATTCCTTCACTAAGTGGCCATTCATTCTTTTCAGTAACTTTCTGTAAATGTGGACTGTTTTGAGCATATAGATCAGGCAGTACTTCACAACCCCTGCATTTTAGATTGCTCTACCCTTAGTACTTATCAGCCATGTGTCTCAGCTCCCTAAATTGTCATCCCGAGGGTGTGCTACATGATCTACCTGAGGTGGTAATTGCACAAATTATGATACCATGATGTATCAGGGCAACAGCTGTAATCAGTGTGTAATAAGGTACTGATGCTTCCTAACTGTTGCGTGAGGATCAGTCTTCAGAGTGAACGCGATAGAGTTTTCTATCTAGATTTCATGGGTCCCATTTATCAAATCTCAAGTGAGAGGTAAGAGTTACACCTATGTTCCAGACCCACATCTTCAATCTCAATAAACAACTTTGGTGGAAACTCAGCAGTCCAGCTTTTCCTGTTCTTCTTCGCAATTTTTTTTTTGGTGAAGCAGCTTTAATTTTTCAGCTGAATTCCAAGCCATTAATGACAAAATCTGCTACAGAAGAGTACTTGTATACTCTTCTCTGATTAATACCCAAGATGTTGTTCTGACAGCAAGTGTTACTCCTTTTTTCCTTCTTTGAAAGACCTGGAAGAGAGCAATGTGCATCTCTGGTCTCTCTCCACATTGGACTCTATCCTAATTCAAATCTCTGCTGATGCCAGTTCTGTGGTGAGTCTCAAGGATGCAGCACATTGAACAAAGCATTTTATTGTACATGCCTGCTTCAGTGCTATGAATAAGAATGTTTCATTTTCAGTGGAAAATAATTTAAAACAGTTCATTGAAAATGCATGGTTGTACAAATTCTAATTGCTCTGCAAGCCCTATAAACCCAGATGCAGGTTTTTCACTGCTGGCTGGTTTACTGAGAACCCCAAGAGTTTTTATATCCTACAAAATAAATGTGGTTTCTCAGCTCAAGTTCATGATTCTCTAGAAGCCCAAGACCAGTTCACCTGTGGTGAAAACCAGTGGGAGATGTCTTCATGCTTTTGGTAATGTTGATGAAGCTTGAGTCAGAAGATTTCTGTCCAGAAAATCTTTGAAAGCTGGGATGATTCATTTTTAAACTGTTCTACAAAATGTTCCTTGCATATGGCTTTTCTCTGCCATTATGCTTTAAAAATGTCCAGTATAATATCCTTTATGGATGTGTATCTCCCCCTGAAATACTGTGTCTAGAACATTGGCCGATTTCAACATGGCTGTAACTATTTACTGAGCATGGAAAATCATATAAAAATGAGACCTCTAGAATGATGCCTGACTTCATTCCACTGTTATTAAGTGAAGGTTCATTTTTACAGAATGGTTTGTTCAATTTTACTCCATATTAGAGGAGCTCAATGAAATAATATGACATTTGACTAAAAGTGACATCTGGAGTTGTACAGTAATGCTTGCTTTTCTTAGCAAACCGACTTCTCCAAAAAGACTCTGATCCTTTTCTTGTATCCACAGACTTTGAGGAGTCAATGCCTCTGAGGTACTTCAAAGTACAACCTGGTGACATTATGGTTTAATAAATATATAGCTTTCCACTTTCACTGCCACTGACAGAATACTCTTCAGCTTTCCTTTACCTAGCTTTTAGTATGCCTATCAGCGTTCAACTGGCCTGTAGCTGCTCCCATAACAAGAAAATTTGTTCTCCTAATTCTAGCCACACTGTCTCTCAGGCATCAATTCATCACTTAAATTTGTCGTAAGTGCATTAAATAGAACACTGAAATTGTTCTTGTCAAATAATCTCTAAGAAGTATAGAGTATGACTCTGCTACATCCTTGGATTCTGCTCTGACATTTTACACTGTCAAAATAAAGCAGACATTACCCTCCTCCCCAGTAAAAATTCTTTAAGCCATTAAATTACATTATCATTTATACATATTTTTATCTGCTGTATTTGCATGGCTATAGTTATGGATCTGTCAGTATTTTCACTATAAACCCCTATTTCCAGGGATTTAGACAGTAACTCTGCCTTAATAATTTGCTCCAGGCTAAAGCTTAAAATGCAAAGTCTCAGGCTGAGAATACTATTTTTTTTTTCTCCATTTTGAAAAGCAAATCATTTTGCCTGGTCTTAAGTATGGGAACTGCAGTTGTGCCTGCGGGGAAGAGCTCCCTGGAGAGGGGCTGGGGGGGGTGTCCTCCCAGGCAGAAGATGAGCCTGCTCAACTGTTCCCTAAACAACAGGGTATTAAGTGGTTCAAGCAAGAGAAATCTTTCCTAACCCTCATAAAAAATAAAGGGGTGTCTGTGCAATAGCCTAAAGATTGACTGCAGCTTGCAAAGATGTATGCCAAATAGATTTAAATTAGGTATTTGAATAGTAATAGCAGTCGAGGTCTGGCAATGTAGAACTCAGCACAGGTTTTTTGGTGTGTGGTTTTTTTTTTTTTTTTTTTCCAGCAGCGTTCCCAGATAGCAGTTGCAGCAAAAGCTAAAACTTGGCTGTGCTTTGGTATTTAAGTGGAAGCAATCCCCATCTCTTGCCAGCTGCCATGGTAACAGAGTCTTGCCCTACTATTGGAAAATCAGCATTATCACCCCCAAATTATGAGAGTGGCTTCGAAATGATGAGATTTGGGGTCTCTCTTAAAAGATTTTGGGGGGATGGCTTTACTTGCCTGGAGCTTTTAAGCCTTTCAGTCATTTCAAGCTTATTTTGAAAACACGCTTTCAGTCTTTTTGCTATGTGAGAAGCTGGTTTTATTTATTGTTGCAATTAATAAATGAAGTCTGGACTAATCAGATGATTCTAGGAGCTGTGATTTTAACAGAAATGTAAAAAAAATATTGCAGGACTTGAAGTAAAATTATAAGTTGGCACAGATACTTTAAATGTTTTCTGACACTTTACACATACTTGCTGTTTAATTTCTGTCCCTCACCCATTTTCTCTCTCTCTCTCTCCCAAAGTGCCATAGACACAAGAGCCTACATTTCAGTTCACCACCAAAGAAATCAGATGGAGGGTGAATAAATTGATCATAAAAAGAGAAAGCAGCCATTATTTGCCTGATAATTTCTGGTAATCAGCAATAATGAGAACAGAAATAGAGAAAGTTCTTGCTAATTACATCATTTTTTTGTGTGCAAAATGTTAATGTTTTCCTGAGAGGCAGCAACCATTCAGAAGAAGAAAAGGGTGCATTTTCTTAGAATATTTGTTGCAGGTGGCTATTGTTTAAAGAGATTTCTTTCTTTGTATGTCTCATCATAATTATTTAAAAAGAGCTGCTATGATATCTAACTGATCCTGAATTGCGGTGATTTCTGGAAAAAATATTTTTGCTGTGAAGTTTAAAAAATGGGAATGAAGGTAATGAAATAACTGTGAGAAATAAGGAAATAAGATTAGAATTGACCTTGCTGCTATGAAGACTCCTTTCAGCTCTTGTGGAGGGGGAGGGGAAAAATCAAAGATGTTAACCTTATTCTCTTTTTTCCCTTGCCTGCAGAAGGCCTCTTGGCACATACATCACATCTAATCTTATTTCTCTTTCTTGTATCTATTGCATTAACCTCAGTTTGCATTTGGCTTGTTTTCTGCCTTTAAAAAATTATGTGTGGGGAGCTGTACCTTCCATTTGGCAGTCTCCAGTGATTCAGATCTTAATTTTCACCAACAAATAATTTGGTTGGAGGGCAGGTCAAGTGGCCTCCAGGCTAACTTAAAATTGGTTTTGAAAATACACCATATGCATCTGTTGACAAAAGGGTCTGTCAGTGCCCTGGCTAAGCGGCAGGGAAGTCAGGCAGCAGACTTCCCCACGTGCCAGGATGGCACCTGCAGCACTGGTACAAATCGGCTTCCGCATTAGCTTGAGCAGTAGCACCATGCACTGTGTTTTGCCGTGTTTCGTGACTCTGTGGAACACAAAAGCATTGGTTTAGAGGGTTATACTGAGTTTAGAACTGCACTGTGGCTGGCAGAGATGTTGCACTTTGCAAGTAGGTGCAATGGCAGTTGTTTGGGAAGCGGCTCATCGTGCAAGTCGTTTAGAGGCATCACTCTCCCTTCCTCTTGTCTCTGTAGTCACTGCTGCTGTTGAACAATTTGTTGATTCTCTGGGCTTTTGTTGTTAATTCTGCCTAAACATAGAGTCCTATGGAAAATGTTCTACGATCTGGTGTGTGCTGAGTGCCATCTGCCTGCTTGCACAGTGGCACAGGGGGAAGGAATAGCACTTACCTCTGAATGCTAGCAAAAAGAATACATCTGTGCTTGACCTTGCTGATCAGCCAGGAAGGGTGCAAAGCAGGTACTTTGAAGAGTCTTCTTACTATGCAAATGCTTGGAGAAGCACCAAAATTGAAAACCAAAATTAAGGTATGTGATACTATTTAACAACAGAATCGAGGGTTGCTGTAAGGGGCAGGAAAGATGCTTGCTCAATGCTAATAAAGTAATAACCTGCAGGTCTACTACCAGAATAGCAGAAGAACCAGGAGTTTAGTCCTCTCTGAGAGATAGCTATCCAAGGAAAAGAGTATAAGGATGAGGAAAAGACTATCATGAACTCTTTGAATTTTGTGGGAAATCTCATGACAATTAGGAATGTTGTTCCTTAGAGTTCCCATGCTCAAGTGAAAACACCTCTCTGATAACTGGGAAGACATGAATGATCTCAGTCTTCTCTGTAGTTCCCTTCTCTATACTGTGCATCCTGAAATTGTGGGGTTTGACAGTAGGAACAGACATTGTCGTACTATTTGCAGGATTGCTGCTTCTTGGCAAGGGCTCAGTTACTAAGAAAAAGATCCTTGATCGTGTGTGTGTGTGTGTATGTGTATACATTCAAGATAAAAACGTTCTAAAAGCAGAATTGAACAGAAGAGTCAACGAAGTACCTGTCATGGAAATACTTGTGGTTTGGTCTAAGAAATGGGAACATACTGCATTTGTGGTGGAGAAACCAGAGAAAACATGATGTCTATGTTATTCTATGTGTATTTAAAAATAGAAAACCATGAAAACATCTCTATTTTCTTCTGCATTGTTTAAATGACATTAAATGCAAATTTCAAGCTAGCAAAGTATCATAAACAAATCAACATTTTTTTGTCAGTATTTGTAGCATATTTACAAAGTTTCTAAACATTCCAAAACCATTGAGGCACATTCTTTTATGCATAGGAATGCAGGGCTGTTTTTTATTTAAGCTAGGAAAGGGAAGACTTTCCAACTCAGATTTCAGACATTTAAGTAAGTATTTGACAAGATTTCCTCAATTTTCTGTACATAAGGGCTTCTGCTGAGGCCAGTTATTATTGTGATAGTCTTCTTCCCAAAAAGAAAAAATAAATCTGCTGCACTACTCCCACTGCAAAAACTGTAAGGCTGAATTCTTGCTTTTCATACCTGCTGAGGTAACAGTATTTTAGAGTGCTTCTACTTTCTTTAGTGTTGCATATTGATTAAGTTACTCAATATTTGACAACAGGAAGCTTCTTTTCCCAGGATATTTCTTAGAGAAAATCTATGCTTCCCATTCACAATGAAAAGCATTAAACACACACCTCACAGTTTATGTGTCTTCCTAAAGATGTTTGCCCAGCACTGGGTGACCGAGCAGCACAGTACGTTGTTTCTTGACACTCAACAATTGCTGTCAAGTAAAGAATCCAGCATTTGGATAACTAATAATTTAATTCATGTTTCCCCTAAAATGATATCCAGATGTTATGGTTTAACCCCAACCGGCAACTGAGCCCCACACAGCCGCTTGCTCGCTCCCCCCCTCAGTGGGATTAGGAAGAGACATCATAAGGTGTGGGATACCCCTGGGGTCAGTTGGGGTTAGCTGTCATGGCCGTGTCCCCTCCCAGATCCTTGTACCCCCCCAGCCACTCACCTTGTCTCTGTGTAAGCCCTGCTCAGCAGGACCCAATCCATCCCTGGGTTATCACCGCTGCTTCCATCACAGATCCAAAACACAGCCCCGCACCAGCTACTATCGAAAAAATTAACTCTACCGCAGCCAAAACCAGCACAGCAAAATTCTCTTTAAAAAGCTATTTCAACTTAGAAAAAATGATGATTTAATGCATTTATATTAGGTTTGTGTACAGAAAAACCTCTGCTTTTATTTCTTGCTTTGTAAATTCTCCCCCTTTCAATCTAAACAGGTTCTTTGCTTTCCCCCCCCCCCCCCAACCCCATAAAATTGTACAGGAATTCAGTGGTCTTGAAGTAATTCTGTCAGTCAGCACTGCTTACAAAAACCTGTAGGATTGCATATTTCTATATTTCTGTATTTCTTTTAAGAATTTCCAGAAATACACTAATGATCATTTTGTGAAGGATCAAAAGCCTTCTGTCAGAGTTAGTCTGGCTCCTGGAGTGAAAACTATATGATCTAAGCATATATGAAAAGTTGTAATAACTCGTAAGTTATAGATGAATGCTGTGATTCCACATTCTGTAGCAGCAGTCAGGTGCTGCATATGATCCTTTCTTCCATCCTTGCCTATTCTCTGACAAAACACAAGATTGAGTTTCAGTATAACCACTCTCTTTTAGCTTTATTTTATAAATATGTCTAGTAGATATTAACTATTTTCAACTCCTTTACAGTACATACGATCAGCTCTTAAAGGAAGAGCAGATTTCTTTTCTTTTTTTTCTTTAAATAGCTTTCTTGAATATTCTTCTGGGAGACATCCAAACTGTCTCTAGTTAAAGGTGGCAGTGTACATACCTGCTACATCTTTTTGGGTTTTAGCCAGTCCTTTTCTTTCAAAGTTGTGCAAGAAACCACGTGGCCTTCTACTGCAAAGCCTTCACACAGAGACACAGCGCCCGTTTTGTATTAGAGGTACGGTAACGTCTGCAGATGTCTTAAAGGGCAGGATGGGAAGCTTATTTGCAATTGCTCAAGGAGGGACAAATGCACTATGAATCAAATTCAGTAGATGTAAATTTTTGCGTGCCTGTGCATGCATGCTTACATAGTGGTGACTTTGTTAGCCAGTCATCAAAGAGAGCTGTGACTCATGCTCTGGTAGTATTTAGCTGCATTGCAGATATACATATTAATTAAGAATTAATTCATATTAAATTGGCAATTAGGAAGGAAAGTTTTGAAGAAGTTGATTTCCACTTTTTTTTACCTTCTGGGCAATACTAGGCTGTTAACCTCTAGTGATGGTTATCGTAAAGTAGGTTGCAGTAGCAGAACAGGAAACACAGAGAGAATGAACTTTGAAGGATTTGCAGCAACCCATTTCTTCTACTTCCTCCATCACATGAGCACCTACTCTTCTCATAAAAAAAATAAAAAATAAGCCATGTATTGTTTACCACCATAAAAGTAAAGACTGAAGTTTGATCATAAAATGTACTTCTGCATCAAGAAACCTGGCAGAAGAAATCAATAAAAAAGAATTGCTTGTCTTGTTTTTTCCAAAATAATACTCAGAGAAAATATGATAACACATCCTGAAGGCAGGTCAGGAAGGGCAAGTTTAACTGAACAGAGGCATCGCATGAACAAAGTGTGTGACTAATCCATATATTCCTTTATAAGTCTGGGCACTCTCTTCCCTTCTCCGTTGGACTGAATTCAAGCAAAATATCTTTTAGTATTTTGTTTACCCAGCCTTTTCTACAGCCAGTGGTCACCACTGAATTAGCAAGATTTCAGTGGCATGCAGAAATGTGGCAAGTTTAAGAATGTTTATTTCTACTGTCACTTGCTTGTACTCCCACCCATGTGCTAGGTGAGATTTACTCTGATCTGCAGAGCCTCGTTCCTCAGTTATGATCACATTTGCTCTGCTGTTCCAACAGCACTGGCTGCGGATGCTCAAGGAGAGGAGAAGTTGCTGGTTTTCAGTGGTGCTTGTTGTCCCTCTTCCTATGGGCACAGTCAACGTGGCTGGGTGCTGCTGTCTCCTATAGCCATATTGCATCGTTGCTTTACCAACCAACCTGTGCATCATCAGTTCTACGCCGGGTTCTCACCTTCAGTGCTGTCAGTGGTCCTGCTTCTGGGCTTCCTGATGTCCGTCTGCAGACGGTCATCATAGGTGACTCTGGAATGGCTGTCTGACTGACCTTCGCAGGCCATTAGAGACAATGATGTACGCTGTTAACGAGCGTCCTCTTTTGGAACGTGGAAGCTTCTGATAATGTCGGACACTACCAGTGAAGCAGCTGTAGCCTGGTTTGCGAGCATTCATAGGACAGATAGTTTTGACTGCTATGGTGGACATGACTGCAAGTGGCAAAGGCAGATTTGCATTAAGTTTTGTTTATCACTAGATTTGGGGCTTGCCAAGACCTGCCGTACATGTGAGAAGCAACAGATTTTTATTTCTTATGTTGTAGTTGTAGGTTTTTGGCACCGTGTGGATCATGAACCTTTTATAGGACACAAGAATGCAAAGCAGGATATAGCATGGAAAAATGGCCACGTCCCTCTTTGGCCATTCTCGCCAAATTCATCACCAGTCTCTCTCTCTGTTGGTTTTACAGTTGTTTCTTGAGAAACAATTGCTTCTTCCTGTGGAAACAGGTATATTAGTGGAAGCTCCAGGCTCTATGCAGCGTATGAAGTTGGAAGTTTAATTTAGACTTGGAGAAATGAAAAACTGTGAAAGAAAATTTGTGGGGTTTTTCATACATTGCAAGACACTAAACTATATTAACTTTATACGATGTCTTTTTCTCAGCCTACAGATTCATTTTGTGGAACTGACAACACCAAAGCTACACAAAGACATAAAAGATGCTTTATAATAAATGCAGTCACCTTACCACATCCAGTTTTGTGGGATAATTATTAACTGTTTGTATTCTTTGGCATTTCTTTATTTTGACAGACTAGAACACAGTTCCTTGGCGTGCTAACTCTTCTTAGTAAATGTGCAGCTGTTTTTAAATATACTAAAGCTATGGTGTTTTGTTTTGTTTTTCTTTTCAAGGGGGTACAGGCCTTTTGGTATTCTGTAACTCCTGTGCCTTAGCAATATATTATCGTTCTCATTTTGACAATTAGGAACTAGGATCTAGAGAGGAAAGGTCAACCAAAATGTGTGTGGACGCCCTTGAAGCCTGAGCATTATCTCCTGAACGCTGGGGCAGCACTCTGAGTACAAGACCATCTTCCCCCGTTGTGTAGCAGTATGCAGATTTCTAATGACTTCTTGGGAATAGGGTAAAGAATACAGAGCTAATGAAGACTTTCTGTAATGGTGGTAAACAGATTTTTTTTTTTTTTTTTTTTTTTTTTACTTTTAAATTTCAGTGAGGATTAAGCTCTGTTTAAAGCCATGGAAGCCTGCAGAGCTTTAATTACTCAGCACTGGAAAAGCTTAATTTTGCTGAATAGAGTCTTTCGTGATTTAGTATGTTTCTGAACTGCCCTTGAAACATCACTCACAGAAAACAAATAGACAAAAATAAAATGGCAAAGTTTTAATGCACCTGCAGTGAGTTTTAATGAAATTCCATAAAAGCACTGTGAACATGTCCTAAAATTAGCTAAAATATTCTGTATGTGATGCTGATATTTTTAATTAAAACACCAGTGAAAGGAGTAAGTTTGGGATTTTATGCAACTACTGAAAAATAACTGCGGACACAAATTCTTAGAGGAATAAAAAAAAAATATTGAGGGTTGCTTTCCATTATTTTAGCAAAAACTGTGTGATTGTAACACATTCCTGTAGCCTGCACTAGCTATTTTGAATGAGGCAGATTCAGTTCTGCATTACATCTGTGACTCTTTTTCCAAGTATTATTCAGTCTGTTGTGCCACTTCATAGAACAGCCCATAGGGGCTGGCCATTAGCTCCTTTAAGATTAATCTCCTGGCTGGTGGCAGAGAGAACGGTAATACCGAAATATTACAAAAGCACAACATTCTTCTTTCTTTTGAACTGAAAAGTAGGTTTAAGGTTTATTTGGCTCTTGATTGTAATCTTCATATTTTTCATAGGTTGATATCATTTGTTCCTTGGAATTTGAGTTTCATCACATATCATTGTACGATCACTTGATTATTTAATTGGGGAAAAAATTAATGAACCAGCCTTTCAGAACTGTATGTCTGCAAATCTGAAAAGCTTAAAGTGCAGTTCTAAGAAGCTAAACAAAAGCTAAACTGAAGGGGAGGACCCTTCTCGAAAGAAAATTAAATGACATTATAGATACTTTTGTTTTCTAAGAAATATTCTTTTATACCAAAAATAAAGTCTTTTCAGAGTTATAGGACGTACTACTTATGGCAAAAGATTGGAAGGCAATTTAAAATTTCTCAAAAAGGCATATGCCAGTATAATTCCAGACCTCTGAATACTGGGATGACGTTGTGGGACACTTAATTACAGAGCAAAGTTTTATCAAACTAACAGAAATAGAAAGAACTAGACTAAGTATAAAGCTGCAAAGAATGTTCAGTGGCTTAATACTCAAAGCCAAGTAAATTTGTTTATTTTTTTTCTCAAGACCAGCTGCAGGACCACTGATAAGCAGGGCAGGGGAAAGACAGCCTTTGGGTTGCTTGTTCCACACCTCTGGATGAAGATGCCCTTGATTGAGGATGGGTGTTATATCCACCTCTATCTGAACACAGCGAAAATACTTTTCAGAAATATTTTAAACTGAATAATGAGTGAATGTGCATTTTCAAAGGACTTTTTTTTTTCTTTCTAACAAAGAATTAATGTCTTTGAGGAAGGACTGATGTTTACCCCCATAACAAAGTGTACGAACACCCATCTCAAAGATCTCTTCCAGCTTCCCCAACCATAGACACTCATCTGCGGCATATGAAAATGTTACAAGTCATTCTCCACAGACTGGAAATGGATATTGTCTTATCTCTGCTATTCATCAGGGCTGTGCTACCAGAAAGCACGCCAAACTGCCTTGCCGAGGTGAGCAAGGCGATCAGCTCAGATGAGCACTGAGGCTTTCTGGTGTGAGACATCTTGCCATTAGGTAGTGCTGTCTAGCATGTTGTACATGCTAGCCCTTGACAAGTTCAATGCGTTATATGTTTCAACATCAATTACTTGTTCTTCATTCCCTTCCAGTGGTCGTTGCACGCAAGCAAGAACAAGGTCATGATGAAATAGCGCATAGGATTTGTTGCTTAACTGCACTTTCATCTCTGTGCTCAGACCATTTTCTTTCTGGTCAGCAATTCATGATCATGATACCCAACTGGAGAAACACCCAGAAACCAGATTTTTTATAAAATTGGTACCAAGGCTCTACAAGTGAACCTGAACCTAAAATTCATGTCAGTCAGTGTTATTGTGTATGTTAATGAACCCAGAACACCTATGTATGTTATTTTTAAGATTCTATTCACCCTGAGATGGGTGTACTTAGGGGTCAAAGGAGATAATGTCTCTCATTCAAGAGATAGATGCCTCTTGCTGAAACTCTCTCTGCTCTTCTCTCTGAATAGCATTCCACAGATTTTAGCTTTGCTCTTCTTGAGAACCACATGATTGAAAGCCACAGATGATGACATCAGGTGGAGTCCATCATGCGTGCCTTGATGTCATTACTCTGGGGGGGGGGAATATTTTCAGAGTGACATGGCAGCCCGCCGAGAGCCATCTAGATTTACCTTAAAAGAACCTGGGCACTGAGGACATTTAAAAATAAATGTGTATCAACTTCCTCTTCTCTCCAAAAAGCAAATATCCCAAAGGGACATCCAGTGGCTTTTTACTTCTTTATCCTCCTTTTCCCTTTCCATTCCCTGTCCAGGGTTTTATTTTCTGCCTATCCTACCCTCTCTTAACACTTTTCTCATTTCTAATTTTCTTGTCCCCTTCTCCCCATTCCCTCCTCCCGACTCAGATAACTCCTGTCCTCCTCCTCTCCCTCGGGTCCCCGCTGCCGAGCCCTCGCTAACATGCTCACAGACCCCTCCATTCCTCTGCTACAAACTTGAAGATGAAGGAAGTGACAGGCGGAGTGGACAGCTGGAGTTTGGCTGACATGACCGTTTTCCCCTGTGCCAAGGATTAGTATTGCTGCTGTGGTAGTGCAGCCAAATATAAAATATGACCATAGTCTTTGCCTGAAATATGCCCTATATAAATTCCAGTCCTTGGGTGAGAGAAAAGTTGACTATATTTGATATCATCTTTTTTTCATGAACATACACAGTCTATGTGTAAGATATACTTTTTATATCTACGCTTCCTTCTAGCCTTCATAGTCTAAGCAGCAGTTCCTAGGCTCAAAATGAATTACGTATATTTAGCTTTTAAAACCTGGTTGACATTGTGTTAATTGACAAATAATGACAGGAATGCCTGTATCACCATTTAGCACAACCAGACAGTAGCTATCAATGTTCACTCTAATAAGAAAAATGGGCTAAATTTATCTTTACAGGACAAATGTTTAATTTATTGCTCTATAAAAATGCTGAGTGAGCTACAATATTAAAAGTCAAGATGACCTGGATTCTATATGTCCGTGCCTTATTTAGGAATCTTGTTTAACCCTTATGTTTCTTAGTTTTCACATATGCCAAAAGGGTTTAATAACTTACTTCTCACTCAAGTAATAAAGATTAATAATTGGTAACTGCTTGGAGATGTCCATATAAAAAGTACCATGTAGATATAATCATAATTGCAACTGACAACTTTCCAAAAAATAGATAGCTATAGGCATAATAATAGTATCTGGTTCCACTCAACCAATTTAAACCTACAAGGAGTATCAACCCTCCCACTTAAAGCAACTAGTTTTCTTTGTCTTTGAGAAAGGAGAATTTGGGATTCCCAAATACAGAAAAACCTACAAAAACGCCAACACCTCCTGTTGTAGTACCTCGTGTTGTCCACTGCTGGCAGCACCGATATTCTAGCCTTTATCTGGCAGTATGATATTCTTTGGGATGACAGTGACCATGTTCCAGTTCCAGAAAGCAGGATTTGGTTATTGTCTCAATGACAGTAACATAAAACCGCACATTAGTGGCTTTATTTTATGTATTTTACAGAACTTCATCACACAGCAAAATTGGAATCTGCCTTCTTAAAGGGGGCGTTGAAAATGCGGACAGAAATCTCACACCCGCATAACAGGTGGAAGTTTTCGCTTGAGATCACAAGTTTTTCACAATTATTTTGGATGAATTTTGTGGTTTTCCTGTACCAGTCTGAAATTTCCTAGGTCTGTCATGACTGATCTAAATTAATAACTAAAATACTAAAGCTTTATTGCCATAAAAGGATTTCTGTTTCCCAAATGATAAGAATGTTATGACATGTATTGATCTACTGAGGTGGTGGTAGTCACTGAAAGATGGATCTCCCCGTTTATTTTTTGTCCTTTTGCTATTATTATATTTATTGAGAACATGTCAGAACAATTGGCACAAAACCTCGAGATGTTGATAGACTGATAAGCTGTGCATATATTCGAAGCAGTAGTTGATCAATGTACGGTTATTTGGCCAGGGAAATGTAATACTTTCCACATCTCCTCTTGGAAATAAATTTAATAGTCTATCTCACCTCCCATGTGTTTCCCAGTAATCGCCTTCAGTTATTTTTTTCCCAATTAATTACAGCCATTTAGATGATGAACGGAGTCTCTCTCATGGGGATGTACTGCTTGGAAAAAATCTTCTTTGAACAATGCAGCCTTACATGCAGATTATTTCTAAGCAGATTTTTTCCCTATGTCATATTCATTTTAATGTGTATTTGGAGAATCCGGAATGTATTCCAAGCTAGTTTACAACTAAATTAAAGGAGAGGAAGGAAGCACCAGAAGGAAGATTTCATCCAGTTTGTCAGTGTAAGCTCCTAGCTATTCAGGATTACTCCCTTGTTTTGTGGGGGTTTTATGATCTTTATTGTGATTTAAGGAGGAAAGCGCATAGGATTTCTTCTGTGTTATTTTCTCTTCTGTGTGCATGTGTGTGCTTGTGCTTCCTTCCTCGTTGTTCATTTACGGTGCTTGTTTAGTGAGCACACAAGAGTGGCAACATGTAGTGGCAGCAAAAGATTTTAATTGTAGTCATCCAAGACAATGACGACCATAAACCATTCTAGGTGAATTATGTTACAGCAGAGGATATAACTGAAGAATAATAAGGAAGAAAACAGAATATATTTGCTGGAGGGGAAAATTGGAGACAGGCCAGATTGCAGATTTCTGTAGTACTTTTTTCCTTAAACCATATACCAACCACGGTACAAATATATCCAAGATCAGGAATTAACTTCTTAAGGAAATTGTGCTAATGGGGATAATTTTAAAGCATCAGAAGTTACGCTGTTTGTGTTTCAACACCAGTAAGAGAGGTATCATTTGCAGGGATGCTATAGTATATCCACTAAAGTAAATCTTTACGCAGACATCTCCTGACAGGCATGAATATGTGGTGTGCATAAATAAATAAATACTGTGTAACAGTATTCTTATGGAAATTACCATAATGCGGAGAACATATTTTAAAAAAATGTTCAAGACATCAAAAACACATCACCCATTGTGCTGCTTAGTTTCTTCTTGGATATTAGGGCACGCTTAAGATCTCAGTACTTCTAATGCTATCAGTGGGCCAGACTCCTGGTGTCTAAGTGACTGAGTCCATCTATCAGCTTTTGACCATCATGGGTAATTTTTCACTTTAATATCAAATTACAGGCCTGAATTTAATTTTGACTACTTCTGTGATCAAGTTTATTCAGTGTGGCCTTCAGTTAATAGATGGACCAGGATTGTGGAATTGATTTGCATAGAAATTAGAATTGATCAAAACTAAATTATTGATTATTTCAAGATGAAAAACATGCTCTTCAACCTTGCATTCTCGCAGAGCAGCTCCTAACTGATTAGTTTTTATCATTATATAAATGACAATATAGTATATGTAGGTAGGGTAGAATTTGCTGATCTTTTTCAACATGGTAGAATGGATAATGAGTTTGAATCAGAAGGACTCTCCTTTAAATGCCATGAAGACCTTACGACACATTCTGGTATCACTTCCAACTTTATTTGGGAATGAATAATGTTTGATTTTCTGTTTCATATTAAAGATGTAGTCTGCTTTTCCATTTAAATATAGAATTAAAAATATTCTTCCCACTTAGGTTTTTTGTGGTCAGACTCTTATTTATTACAGGTCCCTTATAGTATTTTCCTACATTAAATTGCATTGGGTTTTGTTCCTGCTAACACTTCCAATTCTTTATCCCTAATGATAAAATACTCCTCTTCCCTTGCCTCCTCTTTTTCCCCTGTTAAATGCTATTTATTTAACTCACGGACAATGGCATTTATGTGAGAGCTATGAGAACAAAGTTTAATTCTTGGCTCTACTACATGATCCCTTTATGACACTAAACAAGTTAGTCAGTCTCTCTGTACACTGTTCCCTATCTATAAAAGGCAGATAATAGCACTTTCTTAACTGGCAAATCTTAACAACGAAGGTATTAAAGGTTATGTGTACTTGTGCTAAGGTAGAGCTCAATACAATTTTTGAGGTAGGTTGAGAACCATTTCCTTCCTTTTATTTTATTGCTAACCTCTGGAAAAGTTTTCTTCTTGTTCCCTCAAAAATGTGTGTGTTTTCAGGATTTACCACAAGTGTCATAGCTGATCACAGCTATCAGATATCCAATTAGGAATACGTCTGATTTTAGAAACTTCAGAAGTAGAATTCCAGAGTCACTTTTTAGCTGTTTAGTCTTCAACTGAGGGAAGTCTGTACAGACGGATATCTGTTGGAATTCAATAACCTGAATATTACTTTGATTTTCTTTTGGTAACTGAAGATAGTAGGGAGAAGATATCCCTACTATTGATATCATCGATATTTATTTTCCTACAAACCTCTCTTGTAATGAATTTCCTTTGGTTACTGAGGTAGGTGATTTCTTTTTTTTTGCCTTTTGAGCTACATTCAGGTCATCTAGCTTGCCAGTAATTTGAATACCCACAAACTGGGTCTTTCTGACAGCCTGAGCTTGGCAGGCTGCTCTAAGTCCCTCCACCGAATTGTTGGTCTGTCATGTTATTTCTCCTAGTAATGGTATAAGAGCTGATAGCAACCTGAATACCTAAAAATAGATGGAGAGAATAGGCCTTAGAATTTGTAGCTGGTATTTTATCATCTTGGCTCCCTCTGCCATTGCATGGTGGAATGTGATAGCTTAAAATAACTAGTGCCATTTTTGTGGCAAAAATGTAAAATGTCATTCAGTATTATAGTATCCATTTCAGCTATGGACACTCCTAACGCTCCCTACAGCAGCTTTCCTAGCACTGCTAATTCCAAAGACTGTCAGAAAGGGGAAACTCTTGCAGGTGACCATATTTATCCAGTCGGGAGAGACAAATTCATTAAATGTGGAGAGACATTGCACGCCCTCTGCATCCACGTGTTCAATTCTCCTAGACCATGCACGTGGCGTATGATCGTGTATGGTCCTTACAACAGCTGCTTTCTCTTTCCACCACAAGTCAGGTAGTGAGTAAAAGTATAAAATCTGCCTTGCCATCTTATACTTTCTTCATAGCCACGGGCTAATTTTTGTTGTTACGAGGAGTATTCATGCATATAATGAATATACAGTAGATTTGGTGAGCTGGAGCCTTCTGTTTCAGATGGTGTTTCAGCAAGTTGTTTCGTTGCTGTAATGCAAGCAAAATGTTTCCTTGTTTTGACAGACTGTGTGTTGCTACCATAGATTTAACATGCCTCTCCTGAAAAATATATCATGTGCTGGATTTACTTCATAGAGAGCCAAGCGGCAATTTTTAACAAGCTAAAAGATACGGAACTGTGTTGTAATTCGTTTACCGGTTTGCCTGAGCTACAACGTTGTTCATCTCTGGGTAAAACCCCGATGAGTGCTTCTCATCAGCTTTAGCATTACGATAATGATTAGATAGGGGAAGCTGGAGGTGTAAAACCAAACAGCTGTATTACAAACCTGATTTTCAGTCAGATAGAGGGACCATTTTAGCTGTTAAAATATCTCACTCACATCCTAATTCTTCTTCATTCTTCCCATAATTTCCGTGAGAGCCTTTCGGGCTGCCCAGGTCTCAGCCACTGCTCTGGTCGGAGGGGAAGCACGCTTGCTAGTGGCTGTCTCGGATGCAGGCTCTGCAGCGGAGGGTGCAGCTACTGACATGAAAAGGAAAAGATAAATTTCTGCTGCTACGGTGGGACAGGTTTTTTGAACACTTTTATACAGTTCTCTGGCATTTGAGAGGCTTGACTGAGCTCTTGATAGGTTGAGTTTACAGGCAGTTACTAGCTGCAAAAGCTTTATAGTTTGTCTAAACTTTTCTTTTTCCTCTTGGGAATGCATTGATATCTCTTGTAACTGTCAAACTTTTTAGTTTTACTGTACTGAGGATGGGAAGGGGTGAACTAAGAACCGTACGGCGTGTATTTTATCATGAGAAATAATTAGTGGGTAAAAGAGTTGGGCTGTCATAATTTTTTATGCCTGTGTTAAAGCAAAATGAATTGCTAGACAATGAGGAAAAATAACATTTAGAGGGCCTCGTGGCTTGTGTATTTTTGATACCTTTGCCTCAGATAATTTCACTAGGCCCAAGTGCCTCGCTTCATCCTTTCTGCTCTCATTTCCACTGTTTTGGAAGTGCCAAGAGGATCGTGCTTGATTTAATAAATGTTTTGTCAGTCATAGGCAGACTGTTTGCAGAGCTGCAGTTCTCTTAGGTATGTGTTTATGAAGTATATAAGACTGTTAGTGATGCTTTTTCTTCATATTCTCTTGTGTTTTGTATTTTTGTAGAGCAGAACAGAAACATTGTATTGTGATAAAGTTGGGATGGTGCCTGACTCACTTCCCTTTTCATCCTCCTGAGCTGTAATTTTCTGTGTTTTCATTTTTTTGATTATGCATTTCACACTTTCTACTCCTGAGGTAATGTTATGGATCTTGATTCTGCCATGAATTTGGATTCAGTGCTATCCTGGGATGAATATTTGGGTTGTCAGAAGTGTTTGAAGGGTGGCAGGATGGTCGTTTCATCTCATGAAAGTGAATGAGGTAAAAACCAATGAAATAAAATCTGGACAGAGGCAAGAAGTGATTCATTAATGGTGGACAAATTGGCTTTCAAAAGACAAACTAACTGCTCTCCAGAGGGATAATACTGCAAGTTGCTGAGCAGTCTGGCTGGAACCCAGAGAAGCATTTAATTGTGTGCTTATTTTAAAATATTCAAGTAGTTCTTTAGCTTTACATGGAACACCCATGTGTGTAAAGTGAAACAGAATAGAGTCTTCACGGAATTAAGCTCTACATCTTGTTCCATTTCCCTGAGTTTTGCTCTATGGCTTCCAACTCATGACTCCACCTTGGAGTGATTTTGTATTTCATAGCACAAATCTTCTCAACTGCACATCACGCTCAATTTCAGATGGCTCCTATCTAGGAGGTTTCAGGATATCCACATGCAGCATCCTTAGAATTAAGTTTACAAATACTAAACTAGCAATAGAATACTGCTCTCTGACAGTAAATCAGTTGTCTGTCCTTCTCAGTGCAACAGGTTTCAACTTTTCATTGCAGGAAAAGAGGGCAGTAGGAGACGGCTGCTCACTTAGGCAAAAGCTTCTGTCGATAAGTGAATATATACATTAGCAATTAGCTGCTATACGATGGCTAGGAAAACGCACATAAAAGTTTTGGATAATAAGATGAGTTCAGGAAAATGTTTCTGAAAGACCTTAAGGCCAGATTCTAATTAGTGAATGACAAAATTGTTCAGAAAATAAGACTATTACTGTAAGAATCTTGCCGTCGTCAAAGACTACCATCAACAAAGATGCTTAATTATCCACTGCATATAATAACTCCCTTGTGGAGTTATATGATAAGTATAAAGGGCATTGAAGTCAGAATTACCCTGCAAGTCTTTGGCCTGAAAAGCAGGAGCAGTGCAAGATGATAGAACAATAAAAACCGTTTGAAACAAGTTGCATCTTTTCAGTAACTTCTTCTTTTTAGGCACTGTGTAAATAACAAAGCAGAAAAACAATGAAAAATTGTGTGGGCTGGAGTTTCTTCTCTTTTACATAAGCTTATTTGTGTTTCACTGTTCTATTCCAAATTTTCATTAATACTAGCAAGAATGAAGTCAAGGCTTACTGCTTCTTAAGCTGCTCAGTACAGATCCATGCAATTCTTTGAAAACAACAGGAGCAAAGCAATCTTGGGGTAACATAATACAACCCCTGAACTTTGATCTCAATCAAGGCAATCTAGAAAGAAACAATAATGTCATAACTCTCTTAAAGCTTGCAACGCTGAAAAATAAAATGGCTATTAGAAACCTACTCACAGAACACTGAGAAATAATTTTCCTGACATATAGTGCTGCTCCATATGTTGTATATACTAAAGAGAAAAACTGGGTTTTATTTGTACCTACAGCTCCCACCGATTATAGCCGGAGTTGTTGGCTCACTCTGTGTTTTCGTTTACCCAGGTGTATAAAAACAGATACAGCGTATAGATAGGGAATATTATAACTCCAAGCTCTCAAGTTACACCATAGACATGGTTTAAATTCCTTTATACCTTTGTAGCCTGAAAAGTTCTCTGAGAAATAGCCCTGCTGATTAGGGTCTGTGTAAACTAAAAGCCTTTGTGTTAGCATTCAGGCTTGAAGACACAACAGAAAGAAGATAAGTGATCCTTTGGGGCTAAGATATATTTAGTACCGGTTGTAAGCTGTACACAGGGATACAGACCCTGCTCATTATGGGTAAGTGGATCAAGACATTCTGTCGCATTGAGATGACCAATAAGTGACAACGTACCGATGTGCAGAGGTCTTGTTTGTGCTGGAGTTGAGTGGCACCACTATGATTTCTTTGTCCCCTCATCCTCCACTGCTTGGTGCTCCTCCGCAATCTCGTACCCCGTATCAGCAGGCGTGCCGCCAGTCTGATGAAGAACGGACACTTGGCCCATAACGCTACCAACTCGCAGCCAGCAGAGCGAGAGTTGTTACGTGTTGATATTCATGTTCAGAGGACTTGCTCATTGAGGCGGTGATAACGCACGCTCCCCACCAGTGGGAGTGCCCGTTGTATCAGCAGCAATGGCAGCAGGATCCAGCTGGAAAGTCCTCACGTCAATCATGGGCAAACGCTCAGGACTGGGAATGGGCTGTTGCTTGGTTACTGTTTCTGCCAGCTACATTGGAAAGCACTCTGAAAAGAGGATAGCTTCAACCTGACAGCAATTACAGGAGAGGCTGGCCCCAGCTTTCATTTCAGAACCCGAATATACAAATGGTCCTTCCTTTGCAGTTAACATTTCATTGTGGTTTGAATGGGCTTCCTGCGGTACAAGAGCTGAGTTGTAAGGTACCAGAATTGAGATGCTGAGGTTTTGTGTCAACAGCAGTCCCCTTCACCTCCAAACTGTGAGCTAGTTTTAACTATAAAAAAAAAAATTACAAAAAAGATTCTGGAAGCAGCTGAGAAATAGGGTTGGATTTGAGTGACCAGTGGCTCTTCTAAAAGCAGGTTTTAGTCAGTCCAGCTTCTACCACGTATCTCTAGAAGTTTTGCGAATGAGAACCTCATGTCCTGGATCTTTCTCACCCCTGTTTCTGGTAGGGTTTCACATGGTAATTACCTTAAGCGAAAAGCTCAGGAAAGCAAAACAGGTCTCATGTCAGTAACTGTATGTGCAGTGCCAAAAAATCACATATAGACAGACCTACAATAATAACTGATTTTAAAATTGCAAGAATGATCACTATGTATAAGCAACCACGGGGGATTTTTCTAATTTTACAACCAGCTTTAAAATTTTTGTTATTTTCAGTCTCTCTCAGATTTTCTATTCACCACAACTGAAAAATGGTGTTCAATGGTCTCTTTTGAATCTGGCTAATGAAGTCTTTAAACTATGTAATAGCCACCCTAAATATAAGTGAAATTATTACTTCAAATTTGCAAACACAATGATCCTGATAGGTATGAAGGCAGGTAATGTTACATGCATGTGATGCAAATCTTTGTAGCTGAGAAAAGTTGTACCTTTGAATCCCAGGATGTGGGAGATGAAGGGTGTAATGCTTTGAGAAGCAATTTCCCAAAGCATATGCTTTCAGTTTAAAAACATTGTATTAAGTGGTATCTAGAGAAAATGTCAGGAGAGCATAAAAGAATGAGCGCGGACAAAATGCTTATGAAAATTAGGTAAAACTGCGATAACTTTGAGCGATCACTCCACGCTGAAGTCCTGAAATTTCTGTGCCATGCAGACCTACAGATCAGCTCACAAATCTAGAGAGACATAGAAACTGCAGATGCAAGGTAAAATAAGTGACAGTCAGAGAAATACTGTGCTTTGGGGGAGGGCTCAGATGACACCCAATACCTTTTGCCATGTTTGAAGAGATAATATGAGTACTATTGTAATATTAATCATAAAATTTATAGCTACAATATCTAAAATGATTGGCTTATAAACAAAACAGAAATTATATGCCAATGCTTCGATTTAAAAATACAGTCTTGGGAGATCAGAACTAGTTCTTAATGATTTAGAAAACAGGAGTAAAACAACCCTGAATTCATGATGCATGTAATTTGCCATGCATAGTTTGACAGGCTCCCACTAATTGCTACATATTCTCTGCAGAATAAATACCAGCTTTGGTGGCACTGGAGTTCTAGTATTACTTCTGTTTGTAAGGGGCCTTCTAGGTCTCATCGTGAAATTGCCGCTCATCCGCTGAGAACTGGCTCAGGATGATACGGCTGGGTTCTCTCTGCTTCCATTAGCTTCAACTGGAGGAGAGGTGATCCAGATCGTGCCAGATCAGGCTCTTTTTTTTCTGCAGCACAGAAGGGCTGCTTCTCACAGAGTGTCTGACGGTGTTTCTCCAGGCGAACGTTCTGTCCATGGAGGAAAACAACATTTCCTATGCATATTTACATATACTTGCTAATGTTTATCTGAAATTAAAAACCCAAGGTAATTTGTATGATGGAACACACCTACATTTTTTTATTTCTTTATTTATACTGCATTAGGCAAAACAGAAAAGTGAGTGCTTCCCATGAGACTTTTTTAACATAATTGAGGACACTGGGATCTTTTTAAAAATAGCTTAGACATTCTGCCGATTCCTCTGTCCTCCATGTAGTTTTGAGTGATTATAACACATCCATGCTATTGACAGCTGTCTCATTATCTTTAAATGGCAGTCCCTGGACTTATTTACTGGAATAGTTAGGTTAAAAATGAATGTTGAGGCTTAACTATTACTTGGTTGCCATTAATGTTTATCAGTGCTCTTTGCATTTGAACTGACAAAGGGAAGACTGCAAGAGGCAATAACTGTGCTGATCCTGCTCAATGCAACATAATTGCAGGGTCAGACTTAACATGTTTTATATCAGTTTGTTCATAAAGCTGAAAATGCTTTTAGGAGTCTGCGGTAGCGCCGCAGTAAGGCAGTTGACCTGCCAACCAGTAGAGATGAAAAGGCCATCCCAGCCCATACGCTTCAAGAGCACTTAATGAAAAATCCCTTCTTTTGAATGTGCGTGAACGTGTGGATATTTTTGTGCACTGGAAAATCAGTTTCCATGAAGAGTTCCCAGAAAACACCTTATATAATAAAGTTTCAAGCATTAAAACTTATAGACATCAACCTTCCAACGATCTGACTTCTCTGAAGTTCTCTCTTTGATTCTGTTTGCAGAAAATGCCATACTGTTATTAGAAAAACAAAGGGGGGGGAAAAAGGGAAAAAACCCTAGGGCATTTAATGATGAATTCTAAAATCAATTTCTTCCCTGTCCTGTCCTCCCCCCATCAGACAATGAATTGTTTAATGAAAAGATCTGAGGGCAGATGAAACACTTTACAAAGGAAAATGTCTGCTGGGGTCTCCGTTACCACAATCTTCTTTTTTCTTTTTAAGCAAACTGAAACCATAGCCATATCATTTGACGGAGTTTGTGGGAGAAATTTGTAGGGGCAGGCAAAGCAGCCTTTGTAATGAAAGATCAACCAAGCTTCTTTGGAGTTCTTGAACAGCAAGATATGGGGGAGATGATAGTACAACATGAGTAAGTGGGCTAGCAAGTGTATTCTAAAGGAATCGGCAGATGTAGAGCTTTCTTACCTATTCTGTAATACACCAGTGCGTAAGTGCGTATTTATGTGCAACAGTATATAGATATGCCTATACAAATTCTTACTGCTTGTGCACATATTCCTATTACTAGTGAGGTTTGCTTTTGCTACACGGTCCGTGTTTCCTATTTGTAGAATTTTTATTTCCCATAACTACATGTTTCAGCAAGAAGAGACCTGAGCCTCTGTTTGGCAATGGTGCTGGTTCGCCCCCCTTCTGAAATCCATGCAAAATGTTGCACTTGGGTTGTTGGTGGCCAAGTAAAACCAGACAGGGTTACTGAGTAGTGTTTGTGATGCCAAACTGGTGGTAACAATAACATATCAGAGGAGGAAGGTCTAATTGCTGTGCCAGAATCTCATTTAGGCAATGTCTTTTGTAGGTGAAGACTGCAGACTAGTAGATGGCTTCAGTCGGTGGACATGGAGAATGTTCTGTTTGTTGGGCAAGGATTAACGTGTCACATTTCTGCAGTGGTACCTGTTATTGAAGGTAAGTTAGGAGGTAGGCGATTTGGGCCTCTCTGAATCATTTCCATTAGAAAAATCAATTAATTGTGGATTAGCAGTCATTGCTGATATTGACTATCAATTATTAGTAAGTCAGGTATAGCTTTGGCACAGCCTTTTTCCTCTCTGAAGGATAGGCAAAGTCCATTTTCACACTGAGCTGTCACTCCTTGCTAGTGTCTCTTTGCTTTGTAGCAAAGCAATGACTTCCTGTTTTCCTGTGGGTACACGGTATTTCAGCTGTACATCTTTCTATCTAGTATCACTTTCTCTGTTTTAGAGGAATAATTATTTGAGTTTACCAGAAATAACCACAAATCAAACAGCATTTACCCCTTCCATTAGATTGAAAGTGGTTGCAGTCACCTTCTCCTGAATTATTGAGCTAAGAGGTCACAAGTAACAAATGTAATAAAAAGCCATTTGCTTTGGGGCTATTAGCACATTTTGGAGATAATTATATAATTTTTCAAATATTCCTAGGGATTTACTTCAGTAGCACAATCATGCATTTGAACTTCAGCAATGGAAAATTATAGGTAATTTCTGTTTGTTTTGCTTGTTTCTATAGGAATAAGGGTAATTATTAATAAACAGAACACTTTGTTCTGATAAGTCATGTTAGGAGAGCCTCTGAAAGGAAAAGCAATGCTACAAGAGTACAGTTGCTCTCCAAATTACCCAGTTAAGTTTCGAAATGGTAACGTATCCTCTACTCCGTTAGCAGACAGCGCTGTACCGTCTTCATCTTCAGAACCATGCCATTAGTGGAACTACACTGGTTTACATCACTTAAAGATATCACTTGCGTGTTTTAAATACATTGGAAAGTAATCTGACCTAGATAACTCCCTCTGCTTTTACTGTGTATTGATATTAGAGGTCTGTTGTTGGAAGTCCAGAGGTATTAGATTCCTAGGTAGATCCCATTTTGTGGAAATGAGAAAGATGTAAAAACACACTTGACTTTTTTCAGAGTTTGCTTTATTTAACATAAATTGTTCTCCATGTTCCCATTATTGAGAAGATAGAAACTTACCAGTTAACTGTCTGTGAAAGCCAGAAGCATTTATTAAAAGCAGATGACTGTGTAAGTTATCAGGCAGTGGTGCACATCTTGCTTAAAAGCTGGAACTAGAGACTTGTACAGGATTTGCTCAGAGGTCTGGTCAAAGCTGCAGCTCCTTCACTAATCTTTAGCTGTCTCTTACTCTCCATGAGATTACTCATTTTGGTGGCCAGACTGCTTTATCCACTTGTCCAGCAGATCTAAACAAGGACTTAATTTACTTTTTAGAACACTGTATCCCATAGTGTAGCATCTTTGTTTTCTCTACCACCAGCTTCAGCATTGCTGTTCATGTTGTTGTTGCTGCTAGCTGGAAGAGCTATGTTTTTCTTGCTGTCTTTCCTGGAGGAAACCATAAATATTGTGCGAGGTCTACAGGACAAGTAAATGCTTCTTTAAGTCCAGAGAAATTAGGGGTAAAAACTCAAGGAGTACAGTTATGCTCTGGAGTCAAGTTCATAACATTAGTGATAAATTTTCTGGTGTACCAGTATAAATTGTGCCTGCATTCAGTGTTGCGTTTGCATGGTTCACTATACAAAAAAGGTCCTGCAAACATGGGAGGCAGGTTTAGCAGGGGGAGTTTGCTTTGAATCTGTCTTAAACATCAGGAATAGAATTTTTAAATGTGTTCTGATTACAGAATCATTTATAGCTGCTTACACGATATCAAGGACACTGATACTAAATTTACAAGTTCATTTGTCAGGCCAGTAAGCAGGAAAACTTTTTCCTTGGAAACTATTGCAGTTTTAAGTGAATCCATTGATATAAAGCTTCTATGCCAAATCCTCAGCTGTAGACTCTAGTTCTGCTGAAGAGAATGAATCTGTGCCAGTTTACGGTGTCTGAGACTTTGGTCCCATGAGTCCATTTTTAGATTCACGTTTTGACTATAATTGTGTTTTAAAGTGTAAGACAGAATAAGGAAGAATGTATGGCATTTTCTTCTACTCCATTAAAATGATCCCAGTATAATGGAAACAGGAAAAAAAAAATTTCACTCAAGCAGTTTCCAAAACTGCAGCTCTGCAGAAAGGAGGGAAGTGAGTAGTTATGTATAAAAACATTGGTAAATTGTCAGGCAAAGTAGCACACATGGAAGAAGAAATGAAAGCGGGCGTATCTGCACAGCTTTACCAATTAATCTATACTTGTGGGCAATATGTGTGCATTACTCCTTTGGTAGTACGTGCAAAGGCTTCTGTTTGCATAGCTGGCTGTGTGGTCTGGCAAAAATTGTGTGGGGTTTGGGTAAGTTCCTTTTGCGTTGTGCTCACCTGCTGTGCCTAACTGTGCACATGTCAAAAACCTTACTCTTCTATCGAATAGAAAAATTACTTGGAAAGATATAGAGTCATCTTTCTTGGATATATATGAAGATGAAGATAATGTCAAGCAGTTTGGTATATTCACTTATGAATAATTCATCCAGATGCACACGGTTATTTATTATTATTATTATTATTAATTATGTGTATATAGCTGGAAAAGACAGGGAGGTTGTAACGGCTGCCTCATGAGACATGCTTAATGTTAAGAATTTGGTTAGACCAAGATGCGTGATATGAGAAAAGGAAGACAGACAGTGATAAATAGATCAGAGGACACAAAGGCTTTAATAACATTGATGGGCAGAAATATCATTTGTTTGAGATGATAGCCTTGGGAACACAGGCTACCAGCGGTTCCCTTGGCAGGAGTTTAGCTGTGTGTTGCTTTCTATGAGCTATGGATAGTCAGAGCAGGCATGTCTACATTAGAGCACACCTGGCTCTGATCTGCAAAAAAAGTCTTGATGTGGACATGGGAGCTGAATTAAGGAAGCACCGTAGGGAAAAGGACATGCTGTCCAGTTTAGACCAGACATCCAGAAGAACATGCGTGGGCCCAGCAGCAACCCTGTTGGAAAAGCTGGACTGAAGTATTCTTGATATCACATTACTTAACTCTCGGGGCGGGGGAGGGGAATGTTTGGAAGCAGAAAAGAAAGATGCAAAGAGGAGCTTCACAGCAATAAACTACTCTCAGACAACTTTTCACTTTCATATCCCCCATGTAATTCAGAGACGTCACAAAAACCTGATTGAAATTACATCAAATGTAATGTTTGTGATTTATTTCTGGTTTAACTCAAAGAAAATCTTTACATTTCATGGCAGAACTGAATAAAGCCTTAATATCAATTAATCTCCATACTTATAATACCTATTTGTTGTGTTTAGACTTTTAGGAAAATGTGTAAGGAAAGAAACTGAACTTGGTGGTGAAAAGTTATTAATCTGGAATTCTTCATTATGCAGTAAAAATGTAATATAGGAGTTGCCCTTTCGGAATCATAATCTATTTTCTTTTAATAAAGCATAAGAATAATTGAAAACTTTTTCAAATGGAACTAAAAATCCACAAAATATTTCAATATGGTTTTGTCGCTTTTTATCGACCTCTAAGACTATCGTAGGCATTAGAATGCCCTGAGTCCTTTAGGTATGGCACTGACTGTAACCACGCTGCTAATAGTCTGTGTGGAGTAACGGGGACCTTCCTGCAACCTCGCCTGAGTGCAGACTCATGATCTGGAGAGCATGAACGACCCAGTCTGATAGCATGGGCTGCAGCTCCAGAAAGGCTCGGATGGTCAGTCACCTGTGACCACAGTTAGACAGACTTGTACAGTGAGAAGTTAATTCAGTCGCTCTGACTTGCTTTTTCTTCCACTTCAGTTCAGTGAGTGGCAGCGGGTTGTTCAGTTCCTCAAACGCTCGCAAGCCTACTGAGCCCAGCACCACTTGCACATGACCCACTTCTCCCCTGCGCTGTTCTTCACTCTGCAAGGACACCCAAAGCCTTTGCTGTGGACGGAGGTACCTCTTCTTGTACATACAAATGGGAAAAATATCTGTGCCTGGATTAATTAGGTTTTTAGATAAGTGAATTTAAGTTGTTATTGACCAGACACTATGCTATGGTTTTCAGGCTTATAGACAAAATATTACTTAATGTTATCTACCCCAGTCGTTATAAAGATCTGTTAAGTTGGGCTAAAATCAATTCTGGTTCTCTGGGTTCTCTATTTAAAACTAATTCTGCTTTCCAAATTCAGGAATTCAGCGCTTTGGATAGGTTGGTTTTTTCCCTTTTTTTAATTAGCCATATTTGAGAAATCAAAATTTAGTACTGACTGTACAAACAATGTCTTTAATTTTCCCTTTTCATAAGGGTAGCATTTAGCTTTGTGTCTGAAAATATTTCAGCTACTAAATGGATGAAAGCTTACAAGTTGCCTCAATCTATCAATAGGAAAAATAATAGTTTTGCTTCTCAACAATCTAGGTGTTGAAACCATCTCCAGATTCATTAAACCATACTGTGGAAATAATTTTCTAGTGGAAGATATAATGCATGTGTGAAGCATTTTTACAACATGAAGGAAGCTATACATTTTTAGAGAGCTTTTATGATTATTTCTATGCTGTAAGTCATATTTTGCTATATGTCATAAAGGTTTGAAAACTTAGAATGCTTTGTAATTACTCAGAAAAAAAATGGACTCATTACATCTTAAATTCAGATAACAAAAGAAATGCAGTGTTTGTGCAGGATGTTTACTAGTTCTGCTTATTCCAATGGGCCTAGGCCAAGGGCAAACAGTTATAAAACTGTAGCTGTGTAAAACATCCTTTGCTGTTTGAGTGCACACAAACAATAACAGAATTTGTCTGAAAGTGATGGCTGATGGGATTCAAGGTGAAAATGTCCTTAGTAAGGATGTATTTTACATAGTGAGACATCCATCTTTTGTTTTGTTATAAAAGCTCTGCACATATTTTTGCTTTGGAAACACGGTCACTACCTTTTTTTTTTCTGCAAAAATATTTACATATATGTGCAGTAGAACTCCGAGTAAAAGGCGAGTCCTCCTAAAAAATAAGCATTAACTTCCGTATCTATAACACTCTTCCATAGTTAATTTTCTAGCCAATAAAAATACAGTAGAGTACCTCCTGTGCAAAATATACAGCATAAGAAGGGTTTGTGAGGATAGTCAGGAGGAGCTGCAGCCTCCTTGGTCAGCACTGGTTGCTATGATGTATACTTCTGGGTTGCGTGATACAGCCCATAGGCCAACCTTGATGAGGTAAGTATGAAGTAGAGGTGACCATGCTTCATACCAGTAACAGAAGACAGCCACCTACCAAATACCCAGAAAGCGTTGCAGGCATTGGTCCCTAGGCGTTATCGGTGAAAGGCTCTGCGGTTGGGCAGCCCCTTTGATTGCTGTGGCAACGTGAAACTCTTCTGTCGTCTTGTATCATGGGGTAGGTTGCTCCATCTGCTTGGATGTGGTCTGGATCCCTTTTGGGTTTAGATCATTATGTGTAAACTGAAGAAGGTGTAGTGCTCTTCATTGCTGGAAGAGCTGATCAGTATGTTCAGTGTACTAAATTTAAGAGCCACATTACTGAAAAGTCTGCTTGCACTTGTAGTGTGGGTGAAGAAGAGCGATACCTAGGGATAATAGGCAGAAGTGTGATGTTTCTGAGAATGTACTAGTTTGAGACTGAAAGGGACAGCATACACATTGTACTTCACTTAAATGTCATTTTCCTTAGAACACACTTGTATGAATTGTATGAACTGATTCTGTTCAGTCTCTAAGGTATTTGTTTATATCTTTGCACAGATGCCTGAATATGTTGGCTTTTGTTTTCAAGGTGCTGTTATCTTTTTTGGAAGCTTTAGTCTTGCTGAGAAGTATTACTTTAAAAACCAAAGTGAAATTTCAGAGCCAGAGTGAAGCCTTCCTTATAAACGTGTTTGGAAAATAGGACACAAATCAGTTGTTTGTTAAAGGCAGTTTATTATATCATGTGCATGACCCCTTATAATTCACCATCTGCAGCAAACATCATTTCCAAACTCTCTTTTCTTTAAAGCAGACCTAAAATAAGTGTAATAATATTTTCAAACAAGTCACTGCCTTTCACAGAAGTTCTAAGTCCAGCTGAAGAGGAGGATAGGATGCTGCCGTGCTTTACATGTCAGAATAGCTGTCGTAAATACCTAATGAGCGGATCTGTTCCTCAGTAGTAGGGCTTGAGAGCAGCAGGAAGCTCCTTCTCTTGGAAAAATTACAGCATTAGGCCTTGGAGTGTAGAAAAGTGAAAATGAGCCCAACCTTAAACACTTCGTTAATGTGTGTTGGTACAAATGAGCTGCAGAGAACCTTATTCCACCTTCACATCTGCAGCTTTAAAACTTTTTTTTTCTACTTTGCTACCACAAGGAAGAGAGGAAAGTCTTTGTGTTGCAACATGTAAATTCCTGCTAGTCAAGGACGAGACAGTCTGATCATCCAAGGATATTTGTCCAAATGTGAATGGATTTTGCTTTATCTGCTGAAGAATAAAACAGTGGTGTCATAGGAAGAAGTAGCAAGAACAAGAAAAATATTGTAATGAATACTCCTTACCCAAAACTATGCCCTATCTCCTTATCTGATAAAAAAAAAAAATAATCACATAAATAATTTTATGCTGGTGAAGTACAAGTTTTCCAGGGAATGAGAGAGAATTCTGGGATCAGCAAGTTTGCATGGTTGGTCCTAGAATGTGATAGGATGTCACTATCCTCATCCAACAATTCTCATTCCATATTTCAAAGGAACTATTGCCATCACTTTAATCTTTCTTTCTTTTTTTTCTTTTTACATTGCAGCATATGGGAAACCGTAGCATTCTTAAAATTGCAGGTATTTTTGGTATCGAATGTGCATTGGGAATATTTCAACTATAAATCAAAGAAAGCGAGGATAGAATGATGGGTTTTTCTAATGGCCCTGCTGAGGATTTTTTTGGCAATAACAATGTATCTGCACACATCTGTATAGCTGTCTACTTACGGCACAAAAAGCTATCATTACATGCGATGGAACATCAAACAACTATTTCATTAATGGTCCTATTATGAGAAAGTTCAGTGACATTAGAATGCCAGCATCTTGTTACTATAGATACCTGATTTCCCTGTAACACTCATGTTTTTATAAATTTACAGATATCTGTGTGTATTTTATATATGTGTGTGTGAAAATGTATATGTATATACATTTCCCTCTCCTTCAGGAATGAAGATCTTGCCTTTTCAAGCATTTCAAAGCATACTTTGGTAGATATCATTATCCAAAGGACACTAGACAAGCTGTATTTGAATGACTTGAATTAAATGAAAGTGTTGTAAATGCAAATGCTCAAGAAAATAACTTTGTAATTCATCTTATCTAACAGCCAACATATTTACTGAAGGTTCTCAGACTTGTCTGGTCTGTTTTACACATTTGCACTATAATGTTTGCATGTTCGGAGCAGGGGTTTGAGGGAGATCAGGTCTGGGTGTGATCACTTCAGCTGAGGCACAGAAAATTGTTTTAAATGTGCTGGAAAATGAAAGCTATGAATAATTACCATTCTTTTCCTTAGTTGTGCTCAGATAATATGTATTCAAAGCATTTCACAAATGGTAATTGATTCTCACAATGTGCATGAGCTAGAGAAACATGGGAATAGTACTTTCCTGACCATGTGGTAAAAAAAAAAAGAGACAGGAACTACATAATTTGCTTGAAAGGAGGTGGGGAGGGTCACACCATGGTGACACAAGATGAGATTTTTAGCCCTATGTGTGTGCTTTAATCACTGGACCTTCTGCCTGTGGGAAGACAAGACTACTGACGGGTTCAGACACGCATCACTGCAATACTGGCTTGGATTTTTCATATGGGTTGGTTGGTTTGTTGGTTTATGAATATTTTTAAGATGCTGCTATGTTTAGAGATAAAAGCACATTGCGAAGTACCAGCGTGCTACATACTGATATAAAAAAATGCTGGCTTCAGTAAGGCAGTTGGACCAGACCTTACTCATTAACTTTGCAACAGCTCTATCAGCATAAGAGAGGAGAATTTGTCCTCCAGCTAATGAGAAAGCCATATAGTCCAAATTGTCTATGCTTTAGTGTATATATTTACTGGAATCTTGAGTTTCTTGTGTTTGAAGCTTATTTGCTTTTTAGTTTTGTTGATATTTCTTCTGTATATTCTAAACATTTTTATAAAAAATTGTGGCAACTTCTAATGTGAAATACAGGCGCTCTGCACAGCTGATGTCTGAAGCATGCAGAGATTTAAGTTCTCTGCATTTCTCTGACCTTGAATTCATTTTGTTCTTGCGCTGTCAGGTGCAGTATAGCCTGCGAGATGCTGAGCATCTCTGGCACGTTCTCTCCACTTCACTAGAGCTAGCGCTTTGCAGGATTAGCCCCCTCAGTGAATTCTTCTTGGGAAAAATTCTATCAATAACTGAGTGCACAAATGTAGGATCTTAGTCGGAAAATTTTTCTACTTCTTCTGCACTTAAGCCATGGAAAGGAAGCGAAAGGAGAAGCTCTGTAGACATATCAAAGCAGCTCATTTTCTTTTGAACAAAGTTTGACTGTGATGAGTTGTGTAGTAGTTTTGCGATGGAAGCAAAACCCTTTTAGGGGTACAACTGTTACCCAGCTCCTTGGAGAGGAGCGGGGGGTGAGTGTTCCTGTACACCAATGCAGGACACAATTGCAAGTTTGTTTTTCAGCAGGTACACAGCAGAACAGAGAGAATACTGTGGCACGTCATAAAACTCAAACCTGTATTCTTGCTATGCAACCATGTCACCTTGCTCTGATTTAAAACCATTTCCTTTCAGAAGAAATACAAGGCCTCAGAAATTACAAGTAACAGCTGTTCTTGATAGCCTATACTTTATCCCAAAGTTAGACAACAAAGGGGGGATCAAATATTCCATCATATTTATGTTTACAAAAAATGTAAGTAATTTGTTTATGAATAATTATACCTTCATGTTCTGTATCACTGCTGAAATTTGGAGACCTGAAAAACAAGACACAGCATCATTTCAGTTTAAAATTTGGATGCTCGCTAAGATTAAAGTCAAGGGGGTTTCTTACTGAGATTTTCTTATACTCCTTTCTAAATGCTACCATTTCACACAAAATTGGGTTCTCTTTGGATTAATACATTTGAAAATTAAGTTGATTTATAACCAATTTTCTCCTCATTTAAACAGCGACCTGCAAGTGTTTCTCCAGGGATCAAAGAGGATCAGAGAAATTATGTGTTGTTCGAGTTGTTCACTGAAGCAGAATCCCTCACAAACATGTGCATATGGCGCTGGGCGCTTTAGGGATCAGACGAACACGTTTACCTTGTTGTACATTTTTCTTCTCATCTTGAACTTGTATTTTCTCCTTACTAGGAATTAAAAAAAACCCAAACAAACAACCCAATGCAAGAAGCTATTACTAATTTGATAGCTGCAGAAATAATATATTCCTTCTCATTCTCTTATTCAAGTCAAAGCATTGGAAGCGTATAATGTGCTAGCGACAAATGCATCTGTTTGGATACTCTGGTCAGCTGCTTAAGGACAGTTGGCAATTCCCCACCTCAGAATCAGAGGAAACTGGGCAGCAAAATTATCCTCCCTAAAGCTTTGAAATAATGGGAGTGTTTTCTCTTTATACAGTCAATGTTTAAATGCAGGCTATATTTGGAAACCATAGCCATATGTCATCTGAGAATGAGACAAAAAATAAATTAAACCCCTAAATTGTTCTCTCAGCAGCAGAATTAATGGGACGTGATTTCCTATAGTTTAGTCCCCTGCAGTCCCCTCAAGTCATTTCAGTCCCTCTGGTATTTTAAGTCTGTTGATTACCATTGGGCAAACCCCGGTGCGAATGTAACGCCTGTCATCTGCTCCGTGGAAGCTTCCTCTGCAGAGGCACTTACCTGTAGTAACGTCTTACTCTGTGGCAACCCGTTTGTACATTACCCATAAGCCAGATCTGAGGTTTGTCGGGAAATGATGGCAGTGAAATTACAAGATTTAAAAACTTGTCAATATAATTTCTCAAATGATGTAATCAGCTTTAGTGCTATTGCTGTTTCCGCTGCTAGATAATTCCCCAGTCATAACTCGTTCAATATGTTCCTCCCAACCACCTTTACGAAGGGTCTGCCTCGATGCGGCGCGGTTTGCATAATTGCTGCATGTATCCTGAATACATTGGATGGCTTGCTGTGTGTAATCACAGCGGGAAGTTCACTTGCTGCTTGGCTACCTGAAGTGATAATGCATGCCCAAAAAAATGACTTTAATGAAAATGTTTAGGATATCAAATTCAGCATCAGGGATGCTTAGAAAAGCACTTACCCATGGAGTAGGGGCAGCATAATGCACTAAGCTGTTGTAGAAAAGGTCAAGGTTTAGAATTCCTCCCCTCAGTTTCAGGAAGAACAAATTAAAAATAACTAAAAAAAGAAAAGTCATGAGAAAGCAAATCTAATTTTTTGCTTATTCCAAAGCTGCAAGAAGCTTGTTTTCATTATTGAATATGTCGTCTAATTAATAAAATGAAATGGTATCAAACATTGCAAAATGAGTACCCTGATTTGATAGTAAGTATGAATTATCAAAACCTACTGCAAAATAGTTCTTTCCCCTCCATTTTAAATATTTCCACTGTAATCACAGGAAAGGATATTTCATGTCTCAAAATTCCCTGAAGACACAGGGTGAGATTTCTCAGGCAATTCCCTAGGCTTATTTCTCTATTTGAAAACTAAAATAAGTAGTCAGGCTTACAAATGTCAGGTCTGAGGAACACATAAAAGCATTTCATTCTAAGGTGCGTGATGGGCTTTATGCATTAGCAGGTGACATATTAATATTAATAATATTACACAGAATCTGTCTCTGAAACAAATGGAGGTTTATTATTCCACTATTGATTGCGAATGATTGCGTGGAGCCATTGATGAGACAAGTTACGGTGTCGGCAGATTTCAAACTGTTACATAGAGCAATAGCGAGACCTGATCCCAGGCTCTCTGGGGCCCATAAGTATCTGGTCCTTCCGCCAGCTTTGGATCAAACTGCTATGGGAAGCCTCTTCAGGTTAAGAGGAGGAGATTTACAATCTCAACCAAAGGAACTAACATCGACAGGCTTTGCAGTGGATACCTTATTGCAGCCAAGTGACTCGCCAGTGCCTTCTGCTGTTTCTAATATCCTTTGCTAATTATTTCAAGATGCAAGAAGATAAGAGGAGATAGGGAATGACATGCTTCATTTGCAGTTGGATTGAATTTATGAGTGAAGCTAGGAAAGGATATGAGATGCAGAGTTATTATAGGAGAGAAAAGTTAGAAAATAAAAAAGGATGAAAACTGGCTGGGTAGGGTTAAGTTTCGTCTCAAAGCTAAAGATTTAAACCTGAATGAGGAGACTCATTAGGCTTTGAATAGGTCATCTGCTTTCGGTAAAGAGAACAGAGATATTCCCTGGTGCTCCTGTGGAAGAATGCTGGTGGAAAGAAAAGCAGAGCCAATGAAATAATAGGGAGAAAGCAGGCATTGCTATAGAATAATGTTTCCAAATTTCAGAAGCTACTGTTACTCAGGTCAAGAGCCAGGGAAGAGGAGAAAAGGACTCAAAACGCAGGGAATTTGAAGGCTTTATTTCAGGCCTCAAACTGTGATTTCACTACTTCTGATTATTTTTTTTTTAAAAAAAATGTTTTTCCAGCGTGCAGAATTTTAAATGGCTGGGTTTTAAGGTCTAGTGCCTCTCCGATTCTCTCTCACCAATGTGCAGTTGCAGAGTCAGGCAAAAGGCACGCACATGGAAAGAAGCCCGTGGTGAAGAGACAGCCATGGAAGGGACTTCTGATGGAAATGCCAGAAGATTGAGGTGGGCCAAAGCCAAGGGAGGTGGCAGCAGGAGGCAGGGCTCCTCCCAGGGGTGAGCTCAGTGCTCTGGCTCTTGATGCCTCCTCACAGAGACACAGCTAAAGCTCTGCTCAGGGTAATCGCCTCACAATTCGGGGTTCCTGAGTCATGGCCTTGTTCTCTGAGCACATCAAACCCTACATGTCGTAAAAATAAAACATTTCCTAGAGATTTCCATGAGTAGGCAGATAGGCAGCAGTGCTCTCAGCTCCATATCCCGTTCGATGCATGTAAGGAATTGCAAAGGAAATGGTTAAGTATGCTCTTTATATTTTTTTAACAAAAATGAAGCTGTATTTAAAAGAGGCTCTTAAAAGGAGATAACATCAGTGCTTTCTTGACAACGCTATGGTCTGCAGTGCATTCTTTAGGAGGCAGGAGAAGGTAAAGCCAGTAAAAGTGAGCTAGTTTATACCAGATGGGAATTCAGTCCTAAGAAATGAGGTTTAAAACGCTATTACTTTTTCAAGTTTCAGTGGAGCTTGGAGTATACTCATTTTTATTCCTTATCTCAAACACCACAAAAAGGGAAGAACTAAGGGGAACCCTCCCAACCTGAAATACTTCAATTTTTCATTCGCTTTCGTGGTCTGTATTTGCCTGATGACAGATGTTAGTTTCACTCTAGTTCAGTCCTTTTTTTTCCCTGTACAGATGTGATTTACTAGATCATAAATCAGTCACCACTTTTGGAATTTCAACTAACAGATGTCCTCTTTAGAGATTTTAATATAAACTCCGTTAACCCACAGATTCTTTCTGAGGAAATGCCAGTTGCGTAGAAGAATGCCAATTGGCATGAATGTAACTTGAACATTTGACATATTAATAGATATTTTTTTTCTGAGCGAAATAGATTTATTTTTTATAGAGAAGGCATGGCTGCTTTAGTTCTCCATTAGAGCCCCAGCTTGCAATATCTGTTTGCTTGCAGTGATGTCATTAACCAGAAAACAGATGCACTCATGAGCATCAGAAATCAATCATAGCTGTTGGCACTTTAATAAACAGCTGCCTTCTTAAATGGTTTGGAATAAACACTGATCATCACCAGCTCTTTTTGAAGGAAGATCAGTAGGTTATAAAACTGCTGATTAGAGGAGGGGAAAACCTTGAAATTATAAACTTAGTGGTTGAAAACCTCTGATTGAGTTATTTTAAACTGTCAAAAGATTTACAGTAGAAAATAATTGCAAGATACTGTGGAATATCTGTCATGTAGCCACCGGAACGGTGCCTGATATATTTACACAAACTTTCTTCTTCAGAAATGGATTTTATGTAGGGGAGTCAGCTATATTAATAAGTCATTCATCAAACTGGAGCACAGCAGAATCTTATTGCTTCATTGTGCAGTTCAGAAGGAATTTGTTTAAAGATACCAAATTCCTTCCCTTGCTCTCGGATGCAAACTAGGAGAAAATGTGTTATCCTTCTTCTTTTCAGGAGATGCTTCTACATTCTGGGCCTCTTTATGACCTGTGCATGGGCCAGAGGATTTAGCTTCGAGATAGCAGCCACAATTCACAAAAAGTGCCTGGAAAGAGGCAACCAAATATCAAACAGTCGCGGAGTGAAACAGCGCATGACATTTCTCATGCAGTACTCAGATTAGCTTCAATTCTGTCTTGCTAAGTAGCTTATCAAGAGAAGAGATGTAAGAATAATTCTACAGCAAATGCTTCATATGGCTTAGTGACAAAAAAAGGAGAGATATGTTACAATATACCCTGATGTTGCTGGTAATCTGCTTGTTCTGGCTTCTGCTGCTGATGGATGTGCTAGGTATAACCTGCCCCCTCCATAGCTTCTGTGATTTTTATGTATGCTGTATTGTGCAATCGGGTTATAATCTGAACCTTTTGCAGTGTCCGCGGACCTCGCTCGTGTAACTCCGGGTATTGTTGCAGAAAGTTCCTTGTATCTCTTTGTCACAGTACTGTAAAAATGTCTGCAAAACAGATTAGAGCAGAGCAAAGGAGTTTATCTGCAGCTGAGGATGTAAGCTGTGTGCGGCATAGACACAGGTTTGTCATGGGCCTTTTGTGCAAGGCTTTGCGCTTTGGGATTGTGATCTATGGCTACAGCTTTTGGGAACTAATACAGATGATGATAGCGATAAAATGGCATTCATGAAAGTCTTGCTGGATCCTTCAGAAATGTTACTTATCTCACCCAGAGCACCCATATACAGAGGATCCTTGCTGCACTCTATTATGAAAAATATCTACCCCACTGTGGTTACAAACGCTATTTGAAACCATATTCTTTGGTTCCAGACTGCCGTATTATTTTATATTTAGGTCCTGTTTCCAAATAGCTTGCAGAGGTCTACTGAATGATTATTCAGTGGAATCAGCAATACAACCTATCCTTTTCCCCTGGGGTCCTAATCTCTCTCTGCTCCCTGTCCCTGAGAATTTCACTGTGGCTGTTTCCTTCTTCTCTCTGTACTGCTTGGGCTCTGCCAGAGGGACTTTTTCTCTCAGTTCTAATGTTTTGTACTGCTGTAATCCCTGGCAGCCAGGACAAGGGAAGAGTGAACATCCTTAGCATCTTGCTGCATTGAGCAAAGCCAGCGTGGCATGAATTATCAGAGGTTTTAGGTGCCAAACTCTAACAAGTTTTTATTGGTCATATATAAACTGAGATTTTAAGGTACGACACTTGGCAGAATATGAGCAGATTTGGAAAATATATTCCTGCTCTTGTAGGGAGCGCTAATACCTTGCATCAGTTCAACCAGTATTCAGAAAAAAAAAAAAAAAGGACAGACATTAAGGCCTATGAATCTAACCTGAAGAAGGAATATCCCAGGAACATCTCCCCTCTCGCTCCCTGTTTCTCTCGTGTAGCCTAATAGAGGAGCATTACTTCTGCCAGTGAGACTTGCCTGGCTACAATACTACCTGGGATGTTCTTCTCTTGGGAAGTTATTCACGTGTTCGTTTCTGCATAGGAAGAACCCTGGGACCTCTAAGTGTTTGACCAAGTGTGAAAATCTCATAGCTACGTGTACACATACTGTTGGGGGTTTTTTGCCTGTAGTTAACTTTGGGGACAACATCAGGAAAACATTAAAAAAACAGGGAAAACTTCTCCCACTGCAAACTTTTCCCGTAACAAGAGTGACGCCATGCTGCCTTACTCTGGCAATTTCTGGCAAGCTCACCAATGCCCATGACAGCAGCTGTCACGCGGTGAATGACAAACAAATGCTTTGCTTCACTACTGAATATTTGACTATTTTAAGTCCCACTCCACCTTTCTTACAAAAATGTCAGGTGAATGCTTTGTCTTCCAAGTTTTCTCTCGAAGTGTTTAATGGCTGGCTGTGCTCTCTGTTCTGGTGGGTATTGTCATCATGGCTGACTGGTGTACGCCTCATTTGCTCTCCAAGAACTTTTCAGTATATCTTAGAAATCCACTTAAGATCATGGCGCGTAGTCTCTCGGTTTCATTAGCTGCAGTACAAAAGAAGCTTAGGCTCCTTTTTTTTGTTGCTGCTTGGACCTTGATACTCACGAAAAGAAGCTCTTCAGGAAATGAGCAGCGTAGGAAGCTTACATTGAATTCTGTTATTAACACGGCTGTGTGGTATCATGGAAGATATAATTCAGTGCTGCCTCAGATGAAAAATAATTTCAAAGGGAAGTTCCTCTTGCTGACTTCTTTGGGTCGGCTTGTGAAAATCAGGGCTCTGAATTTCAGCTGGCTCAGAAGAACAGAAAAGAAATGAATTGGCTTTTACCTCGGCCTTGCACCCAGGTTATCAGAATAATAAGCTTGCTTTACTAGTTTTGATTATGGGTATCGTTTCTCCAGACTTTAATTTTTTCATTGTTAAACTGAATGACATCCTCTAGAGAATGGTATTTCTATGTCATATTTTTAATAACTCTGGATTTATGCCTTTTGTGGTGTCATTTTTTTAAACTCAAATGTGTTCATGAAAGTACTACTTCTGGAATTCAGGATGAGGCGCATACATTACCTGTACATGGAATCTTTCATGGGAGGCAGAACATATTTTACGTTTGATGTTGCTTTTGTGTTACAGACCTGGATTTAAACCTAGCTGCTTGCAAAAAAGAGCATGTTCCCTAGAACTGTTCCCTATCCCTAGTCCTAGAAATAGGACTTTTTTTTTTTTATTAGAATCAGTATGAATATCCCAATGATAACAAAAGCACAATTTACTGTCATTTTGGTCTGAATAAGGCGGTGTGCTTCCCTGGATTTCATGCACAACGGAGATAAGACTGTGATGTGGAGGATTGAGGAACAAATCTCTTTTTTATGTAGTGAATTTCAGAATAGAATTCAATTTCACAGAGCCTTCGATGCATGAGTAGCCCAGCGCACTCTGTGAAGCGAGGAGTGAAATTCTGGTAGTTCGCCGGCGCTCGCAGTTGCAGCTGCCATGGTGCCCTTTGCCATTGCTCACCCACAGCCTTGGATATTAAGGTGCTTCAAGAGAAAAAGTAGAGTAAGACAGAGAGGGATTGGCAACAGAACAGTGCTTACTACAATAGCTTCTCCTTCACCCGCTGCCCACTATTCCATAACCTCCCCCCATGCCTTTGAAACTTTTCTATTACGGATTGGCCTGAAACCTAACATCTTTTAACCTTGGAAAGCCCATTCAAATTTCATGACTTTTAGCCTGTGTAATAAGTCAGGCCGAATCCTTGTGCTTGAGGAAGCTTTGGATCTGAACTCTCGCTTTGTGGCTCAGATTTCCTTCCCTCTTTTTTTTTTATTTCATCAGTAAGCAGGGAAGGAATAAAATATAAAAATCTGTAGCAGATGATTGCCCCACATTTATCTCTGGTACATGTAGGTGTTTGTGAAGTTTTCATTGGCATGACTGAAACAGGGAAGTTTCTCTATCCTAATCAGACCCAGAAGCAGGCATTCCCCTTTATTAAGTCTCCCTTCTAATAACGAACCTGTAGTCAATTCCTGATGGGTATATAACATAATCTTGGGATTTGCAAAAGATTTAATTACACCATTACAGCCAAAATGTTTCTCCCTTTTTCACGTTAGATTACCTGCATCACTCCTGCTGTTTAAGCCATCAACTTGAGATAGAGGAGTGGTTGAAGAAGGATGTATAGATTCAAGATCAGTTCTGTTGTTGCACATAGTGCAGCACTTTAATAAGGGTGCGTAGACTGTTGTAAGGAGCTGCATAGCTAATTGATAGCAGGAGCCGATGGGTGGAAAAGAGCAGTACATGGAGGGTACCTGTTGCACGGACTCCAGCTGTGAGTGAGGTTTCAGTTCTGTTTAGTGAAAAGTTATCTTACCTGCGTCGCGATGGTACGATATGCACATCAGTAGATAAATGTCATGCATGGCTAATTAATTTCTCTAAAGGGCACGTATTGCACAGTATGTAAATGACAGGGAGACCATATTGCATTTTGCACACCAGTTTATTTTAAATGAAATAGCTTAAAGTTTTTTCTCATCAGATTTGCTTAACTTTGTTTTAAGACATGTACAATAAATATATTTCCTTATTAGTCTTGATTTTTAACTCCGGCCTTTTACTTGTCACACTGGAGAGTCGTACATCACGGCTGCGTGTGCAATGAAGAGGGCGAGTACCCTGTTACGTGGCCCAAGCTTGCAGTCACTTAGAAGGCCAGCAACTTATTGCTCTGCTTGCAAACTGGGTGTCGTTATGATCCAGATTAATAAGGAAGCATATTGCATGTGACTGAAAAGAGAGAGAATCTGAGAAATCGGGCCAAGGGCTTCGCATTATGAATATTGCAATTTCACTAGCAAAATCCAGGTCAAAAATGTCGATAAGAACATAAATCTGAGCACCTGCCTACAGCATTCTACATCTCTTCTAGCAGCAAGCATAACGTTTTAGATTAATGAATAAAAATTCTAGTCTAGGTAGTTCTTCTTCTGGGTTATGCTGACCTGGATCAAAGCAGTCAAACTCCTGAATTCATGATTGTGGCTGAGAAGAGTTCTGACATGCTGTAAGTTATGAAGAGCAATGAAAGTAATGATAATTAAGCTGCAAACCCCACCCCTCTAAATCAGTAAGGAATCATCAGAGCTGTCTCTTTCCTCATTCTTCCCACAGGAGAAAGTGGCATACTTGATATCAAAAGAGCACTTTAAACTTAGCAGGGTGGCTTTATTCATCATTGTTCTTTTCCACAAGCCTGTCCCTCCAAAGCGAGAGATATTGTGGGTTTTTTTTCACCCACTTCTTTCCCTTTTTTCCTACCCTTCTCTCTAACTTTGACTTTTCTGGCACTCCAGTACATGTGATCGTGTCCCAGTGCTCTCCAATGTGTGAATGGTGGGCAGCGAGGCATCCACTATCAAAGCAAACAGGTTCCCTCACTTCATGCTGTGATATTGTTTTTTTCTGGCTGCAAAGTTCCCGGTGGTTTGGGAGACAGGAGCACACATCCTGCAGTCTGGGACTCATCTTCAAAGTCACGTCTGTTGTTCCAAGAGCCTTTTAAGATATTTCTCAAAATATATTTTAAAAAAAATGCGTCATACCTAATGATCTTGAAGTGATTGAACACAGCAAAGCGTACAAATTCCCTGTCTCATAAAAGTACAATCTGGAGAAAGAGAGAAGGCTGGGTTTGTGTCCTTTGCACTTAGAGCCAAATTCTGGGCCAGGAAAGGGATTTTGGTGGGGAAACGGATTATCTCCCAGTTCCTCAGATCATCTGAAGCTGCTAGTGCTCTTTCAACCACACGGTTCTGGAATTAATTATACCTTATTTCAGCTTCCTCTTCGCCTTTTGGCACTAATTTAAAGCGGGAGGCAGAATTTACTATTGCTAGAGCTTATTAACGTTACTGCTATTGCTCACAAAGGATAACAGTGCAACTTATGTGATGAGACTCTCACATGATATAAACCAGCGTCGGTTTAGTGAAGTCAGTAAAGGTGTGACAGTTTGCATCTGCAGAAGGGCTACTCCATTAGTCCATTTTATGATTGCAAGTTAATGAGCTTCAGAATCATAACCATAACTGCACTGGCAATGTGAGCATCAGTGACAGCCACCCATATCTAAGTGACGCAGACCTCCGTATGGGAGAAGAAAAGGTGTGCAGTCTTATTAGGGCATTAACAGAAAAAAATCTCCTTGGTGTATGACTGAAGCTTTCACTGCCAGCCCTGAAATTTGGCAAATCTGGTTATGGCTGGGTTTTGGGGGGTTTGTGTTTCCCTGCATGAATGTAGAATATTTAAGCTTACACTGGGAATTTGAATAATGGAGGCTTTTGGCTGGTAACTAATCTAGCTGAACAGTGCTGCAGCATTACAGATTTCATTTTCATGAGTGACTGAAATTTTTGTTTGAAAGCAGTGGCTTGAAATGTATTTTGACTGGGAAAACATTGAGCAGCCTTATTCACCGCAGGCTTGTCTTCCTCAGACATTCACATGACCTAGGCGCATTTTAAGAAATCCTGGAACATGCTTGAGACCTGCTGTGATTTTACACAGTGCCAAGCAGAATAACGCGGGGTGATTTATTTTTCCTCTATTTTTCCTCTCTCCCCCAAATAATGCAATTTTTATAGACCCCTCAGGGAGTTAAGCACCCAGTTTTCTCCAAACCCCCCCTAACCCCTTCAGGCTCCTTTGAAAATCCCAGCCTAAATTTGCAGTTCTTCCCAGGTGGAATTCTCCAAACAAGTGAAATCAATGCCAGCACTTCTTACACTTACACACCTGCAGCTCATTTTCTCATAGGAACTGCTCACCACAAATAGCACAGAGAATGTAATTACATATAACTTTTTCTATTATTTTTCTATTAAGGGATTCCTTAATGCAAAAAAATCCCATTTTTTCAATAACGAACGAACGGAAAGATGTCTAAGCATCAAGAGGGTTTTAATTAGAAATGCTACCTGTAAGTACATCTAAACAGTCGGTAGCAGCCATGGAACACTTCTAATTATAATCATCATTTTGTTTTTCTCTCAGGTAGCTTAGCTCATTAATTACTTTAAAAAAATCAAGTCTAGCGTTCAATACTCTGTGCAATATAAAATTAAATTAGACTGATATCACTACCAAAATATTATGAGCTGATTTGTATTAATGGTATTCCATGCACACAAATATCGGTAAGTTATTGTCTATAAATAAATCGGATGTCATAGTCCAAACCTTTTGATTCCCAAAATTTACCTGTGCATACCAAGTTTGTATTTGTCTTTTCCAGATAATTTTCTCAATTACGCTGTCTGGATTTCCATATGTATCTATCAACCCTATGAAAAACCTTTTACTGTATGTGCATGCCACTGTAAACACACAGAGTTTGGGTAACCATGCTTTTCACTGAATGCGCAACGGGGATGCTGCATGCACCAATCTGTCTGGTCCTGCTGATTTATAGATCCAAGGATTATGGGACTGCTGGCTATAGGCTGTTTCAGGATATATGAATAGAAAACAGCCTTGACAGACGAATCAGTTGACAGAAGGCAGTCTGGCTTTAAGACAGTACATAGAACAAAATGGAGACATCGAAGTGATGAGAGCAAACAAAGAGCCTGTGAAAGTTAATTTTCTGAAGATGGATGCTTTCTCTAATTTCTCCTTATGGTTTACTGGGCAAACCCTAGCTACCTATTGCATACAGAAACGCTGGAAGAACGGAGAAACTTGGTTGTCCTAAAGAATGGCCAGCTCATCATCAGCTGGGACATGGTCCTGGAGCAGGCAGGGGCCTGAAGTCGAAGGACCATCTCAATGTTTCCTTCTTGCCAACACAGTATGTTGTAAATGAGGATTATTATTTTCACTGGGCAAGAGGAGCAACATATTCTGTGACCTTGGATTAGTCCCTGCATTTTGCTGCGTGTCAGTAGCTTGCCCTCTCTGCCAAAAAGGGAGCTCCGGTGTCTGACATGGCCATATTCATTTCTCTGATAGCCATGAGAAAGTCTCCTCTCTGGTATAGCCGAGATGATTGATTTAGTCCATGCAAATATCTTGATGTTCATTTTTTTTCTGTATTTGATCCGTACAGAGCAAAATACTTTCATGTATGTGGGCTTTCAATGCCACATTCATGAGAAATAGTGCACTAGGGTATCGGTAATGCTAAAGTGCTTCTCATGGCAGTATCAGCCTTTGCTTTTCAAAAATGTGATGGGGTGTTTGTCAAAGTCAGTCAGTAGTAGAAGGAACTCCAGGTCAGGAATAAGACTGGCACTAAATTTAATCCAGTTTTAGCGGTATGGAGGGGATGAATGGCATGTTTTGCAATTGGTCCATGAAGCTTTATATTAAGTGTGTATATTTCTGGGTTTTCACCTGTTTTGTAATTACTTCTGATTCTAGATGAAGTCTGTGGCAGGATGCATTTTGTCAGTGCCATAAGCTTAGGGCATGACAAGCAGTACAGGATTCTTTTCCTTCCTGGAAATAATATCCTCACGTGGACGGCCTCTCATGGGGATGAACTTGAATTCCAAAATTGTGTTGGCTAAAGGAGGTCTGAGTTCAGCCTGCTAAAAATACAGATCCTACATATTTGTGTTACTTTGCTCCTTCACGTCCCATTGACTTAAATGAGGTCGCGATAGAAAACGGCTTTGATTAAGACCCTGACAAAACCACTGCTTTGAGAAAGACCCAAGCTGCTCACAAAGATGTGCTAAAAAATGGGACTGCACAAAGCTTCCCACCACTTTCCTCACTCTTATCTCTGTCCGAGTCAGCGTGCTCATGGCGAAGCCTTACAATCCCTTTGCATCTGGTTCCTTTGGAGGGGTTTGATACCTGTTGGGGATGTGAGGTGAGCTTTCCTTTCTTGGTGGTATCACAGAGAACCATTGTCGAGGATTTGATGTGAAGGAGTGCAGAGATGTTAAGGAGCCAAACCTTCCTTCTGAGGGTAACGATGCGCTGTCTCTTCTTTTTCCTGGGCTATATTCAGTCCAGGCTTCATGTAAATGTGTTATCTGGATGTCTGTTCGATGAGCCCACTACCTATACAGAAAGCATCTTTGCTTTCAAGTTAAATATTTTCAGAAAGCAGTGCTCCTTCTGGCACTTTACCCAAGTTCACTTCGTTCCATGAAGAAAACTAATGAAAACCATGAAAAGTCACTCTACTTCAAGTGACAGCATTGGAATAATTCTGTGCTATTTTTTCTTAAAGGGGCAAGGAATGCACCACCCTCGCCCCAGCCTTAGATATGCAGTCATTTCTCCAGCTTTGTACACGTTTACCTACTCATTTGTTCAACAACAGCTTATTTTCACACTGTAAACAAAGACCTTGTGTTTAACAGCATTAAATTGACAGTGTACAGTGTTGGCAACATCCCAGTGATATGTGATGGTACTTGTTAAAAGGTGTATTGAGCTGCAAAGCTGTATTAGGCTTAAAAAGAATGATGCGGCAATAACAACATCCATTGACTCACTGGGTGGATGCGGGTCAGAATTGCTTGACTCAGAGTCCTCAGACTTGGTTTGCAAACCTCAGTAAATCATATACAGGAGATGTGCTGAGGAGATGTGAGCACTGTCATGTCTAAAAGGAGCACTTGGCTCTTTGTAATTTCTGTTCTGATTTATAAGCAACGGGACAACGGGAAAAATCTGTTCTCGTAAGTACAAAAATCAAAGTATCAATTTGGTTAGGTTTACCTGAACAAATGCTTAAATAGAATGCTTCAGAGATGCCTGTATTTTGTAAGTTTAGCTCATTGCTCTGCAATTTAAGTCTTAAAGTAAGTCACTGTGGTATCAGAAACCTCTCACTGAACCCACGGTTTACTTATTACTGTCAAATTCAGCTGGCATCTATGTTTCTTGGAAATCCAGAAGAATTTATGTGGGAGATGGAGTGCTTGCTCTTGAATAAACCAGGCTAAGAATTATGATTAAGGCTGCAATTTAAAGAGGAATGAGGTCTCAGTCTGAGAGCAAGAATGTTCTGAGCTATGTTCTGTTTTCAGGTGCTTGAAATAAGTATCATACTACAGAGGTAAAGTTATTATTGTAAACTTCTTCCAATTTGGTATATGTAATAGATATGTCATGAAGGAGATAAACTGTATTTAATTTTATTTTATAGTTCTGGATGTTTGTTGCTATCTGGGGGGGGGGGGGGGGCGGGGAGCAGAGGCTTGTTTCTCAAGCCCTTTAGTTGTTAAAAGTGTCAGAATCTGTTAGAGTGCTGTATAGTACTTACAAATTTTTCTCTCTGTGATCCAGAAATGATTGTGTTGTGAAATGCTGAAAGCTTAGGAGCTTCAGAATAACTGGAAGTCATTTAAGAACTATGAAGAAGTACTGAACTATGTTGTGTCTTAGAGGATTTGGGATTGGATTTTATTTGCAACGATGAAGTTGATAAAATGTATCATTCATTTGCAAATTATATACCTAATAAGTAGCTGGATTGCACCCAAAGAAGTGCAGTGATGCTCATTTTCTCCTCTTCTACTCAGGACCACGCATCATATAGTATAGCTAAAAAAGCAGCTGCTAAAGTTGGCATCTTATGCCAGCAAGAAGCAGATTCCCTGCACTAGAGTGTCTGGTGTGTTTGCACATCGCTGCCTTCTACTGGAAGGCATCAGAGCATCACAGCTGCCTCAGAACTGCAGCCAAAAGCTAAAGGGTCTTCTTCAAGTGTTTAGATGTCTGTGATTTAGTAATTAGAAGAACGGGAATCTGTATCTGGTTTTGCCGCCGACACAAAAGTTCAGCAGTTCAAAGTTCACCAACAGATGAAATATCTTTTCATGTTAATAAGAGTTCTGTGATAAATGCTAGTGCATTGAGGATCTTACCTCAAAATGTCTTTATTGACAACTCAAAAGCCTGAAAGGCTATGGGGTTGTATTATAAATATTAATTGGTTATATGCTGGTGGGACTTGGCACAGGCCCATCATATGTCATTCTTCATGGGTTTTACATTCGGCAGGAATGTATGCTGTCAGAAGACATTTATACCGCACGTGCTATGACCTGGTAATGGCCGACTCACTTTAACTTTAATTGTATATGAGTTTTGCTTGACAAAACCTGCAGGATTGCATCAACTTTGAATTATCATTTCCCCTGAATTGCTCAAACCCTCCTGCACCCCCCATGAAATATCCTGAAATGATTAAAATGCTGCCTAGACACAGCTGTTAATAAAATGTTAATGAAATCAGATTAAATCAGACCCATTATAGTTTAAACATTAATATTACCCTATTGAAACTGTGGTACAAAGCTGTGGATTCCAGGTGTCCTCCAGGGAGGGGTTGTGGTAGAGCAGAAACCAACACGTGGGTGGAGGCCAACCTGTGAAAGGATGTGGAAGATCTCTTCATGTTTATCCGTAGTTTGCTCTACACTGATGTCTCCATGTTGGAAACAATTTATAGAAGGTAGAAAACCCAAACATCGTGGCATATTTTGAAACAGAAAGTTGAAACATTGCATTAAGGTGTCGATTATGTATGTTTTGTAACACAGGCTTATCTAACAGGACATTAGCAAAGATATTTGGGGCTTCATCCATCAATGAGAACATGCATCTGAATTGTTAGCACTGCTTACATAATGTCTCTGTGTCCTCCTGCTCAGACATTTCTACCATTTGTTCTCTTCTCTTGCTGGACCGATAACAGGGAAATTCACATAAAGTTGTTTTCCCATTCCTGTATTGACATATTCCCTTTTCTGGCTTAAAACTGAGCCCAGACTGTGACTATAATCTCTGGCCTGCCTGAAGGGAACACTAATGCCTGTATTCACCTGTGGGCATCACTTGGCATTGGAGGCACCTGGTGGTGGAACCAGAGGTGCCTGGTGAATGTACCTCCACGGGGCTGGGTGGGATGGGCAGGAAGCTCCCCTGCACTGTCTCATCATACCAGTGAGCCTGTACGGTAAGGCTTGGGGGAGGAGAGGATTAATCGGGATCTCCTCCTGGTGAGGATCATTGCCTCTCCTTTCTCTCCATGCAGGAGGACACACGGGAAAAAAATTTAGTGATATATTTATGAATTATCTTACCTTTTGGATTCTTGTGGGGTGGTCCTAGCACCCTTAGAGACTGCTATTACTGGATCAGAGTCTTCTGGAATTTGTATCCAAACTCCTTAAAATGCACTAATCTCTCGCTGGAGTCTTGGTTACTAACCTTCAGCTATTTATACGCCAGTAACCTGTCCCCTTTTTGGCACTGCTTTTCCATACGGCACATATCCATTTCATTCAACTTGACTACCTAGGACAAGCAATGTGTCCACTTTATCATTTTTATTGCTCTCTTCAGTAGAGTCTCTAGTTTATCAATGTACCTTCTACAGAGCAGGGCCCTAAAATATATATACTGCATCAACCTTGAGCAGAGTTGGTGTAACTGGGAATTAATCACCTCCGTGGTCTAATCCCCTCCCTTCAGGTACTGAATACCTTCTGCTAGGTCCTAATGCTCCCAATTTCTACCAACTTTACTGTGAATAAAAAGTTCTCAACTCAAAAAATGGAGGCCGCTGTGCCTAGGGTTAAAACAGCTTATATATTCTATATGGAAGGATTGTGCTGCTCACTCATTTTCAGTCATTCTGTTAGTGCCCTCCTACTACCACACTTCCCTGATTTTTTTTCCTCTGATTGACATTCTTTATTTTTATCTTCATGTTTGTAGAATTTTGTTTCCATTATCTTTTCCCGTTCCTGGAAAAAACTGCCTAAAACAGAAACTGCCCTTGATTTCGGCCCATCGTTTAAAATTTATTTCCTGTAAGCTTACTCTTATATTCTCTGTTGTAAGTGTGGCAATTTCCAGAGGCTGTCCAATTATTCTCTGTAGATAAACCTTAATTTGACTGGGACAATAGTGACTAAGACACCGCACCATGAATATGGTTATTGCTTTCATCGGCGCTGTTATCTAACAGAGCAGACAGAAACATGTCAGACAACTGTATGTACTAAGGGCTCGGAAAGATAAGTGGGGTGTGATTCACCACCACCAGATGACAAAGATTAGCCTAGCAAAAAGCCTTAGCCTCCTTCTGCCAGAGATCAGCAAAAAAAATACTCCTTTGCTGTGTGTGACCAGAGCAAGAGTTTGCGTGTTATTTACCTGCATTATATCTATTTATTGTTGTAATGTTTTAATGGGTGTTTTGCTGTTTCATGAGAGACATGTCCTCTCTCTTCCAAACTTATAGCAGCATTTCAATATGGATCTAATTTTTTTTTTAAAAAAGAAGAGGCTTAAAGTTCTGCGCCATAGATCCAGATAAAAAAAGCCTATGTATGTGCATCTGCATAGTTCAAAACACTCCTTCACGGATGCAAGATGCACACGTACTGAATAGATGCACAGTGAGGCTGAATGACTGAGTAGCTGCAGCTTTTGTGTTCAGAGAATATGCAACTGGAAACCAAAATTCAGCACATATCTTTTCCACAAGTTGCATCCCCCCAAAAAAATGAGTTGCAGTGACCCAGGAACCAAAGAGGAGAAGAAAAGGAGGCATGGCATCAGGTAAGCAAGAGACCTTTTAAAAAAGCTTAGGGCTGTAGTACTCATGTTATAACATGGCATCAATGCATGATTTCATATGAGGTACAACGATGATATGTAACATCACACCAACAACATACAGCGAGGAGTCTGGTAATCTCTGCCACTGACTTTGATCATGAAGCGACTGGCAGCCCCGCAGAGCTGGGGCTCACTGAATTGATGGCTTCATTTCTAGGAAGGGTATCCTTTGTAACTTCTAGTTTTAAGAGGAAATTATAGCTTAGGTTCTAATCCAATCATGAGGATACTTCTTTTAGTTTGGACCCTTATCAGGCTATTCCACTTCATGTCACTAAATAAGATGATTGGGAGACAATTTGTGGCATATTACTTTGTTTCTGGTTCTTTGACACTACACGTTGCATTTGTCTGTGCTTAAATATAGTTCTGAACCATAACTTTAACTGGGAGACATGGGAATATTATCAGGGAATGATTCATAGCATTAGATATTGCCCTCCTCTTGCAAAGCATCTTCTCTGTTACACTGTTTTGGTTGTTTGGTTTTTTTTTATTTGTCACATTAATGTGAGTTGTGAGCAGGGTTCCAGAGGTAATGTATTGCATACAGGATTTGTTATAGAACATTAAGTCCATCTCATAATTAAATGCTCTATCTATTTTCTTGTAAACAATAAGACCATAAAAGAGGTAATAGAAAAAAACGATGTCCCAAGCATAATGGTTTATACAAAATATGGCAAAAAGATCACAGCATTACAGCCTGCTGGAAGTGCCAAGTCCTTTGGCTTTGTCCTTAACCCAGTAAAGTTAGTATCATCCATGGGCTTTTGAACATAACAGGTCATCTCTTCATGGGTTTTGAGCATTGCATGGCAAGGATTCCCCAGCTAATGAAAGAAAGAATGCATTTCTCCGGATACAGAAGTACTTTCAAAAGGGAGTTTTGTAATCAATTTAAAAGCTAGACCTGAATTAGTATTAGATTTTCCTTATGTTTAATTAAGTCTAATTAAACAATGCAGACATCTTCCTGTCACCTGTGGTGTGATTATGTTAAATATTTAATGCTTGTGAAGGATTAGACTGCACATCTAATCTATATCTAGCAATCTGTTCTCTCTCTGGAGTATTTTTTATTTAGTTCTGCTTTTGTATAATGAGTTGCATTTCAAAGGAAATTGTTAAATACTTTGGTGGGAAGGGGGACATGTCATGCTGTACTGTTTGGAGAGGAGAACATTGCTAACTAGGCATGCAACACGTAGGCTGTAGTGCGCTGCCAAGATGGTGTAGCAGGGATTGCGTACTCTGCCTCTCTGCAAGGAGAAGGAAACAAACCCAAACCTTTCTGGTTGTTTTAGGCGCTTCAGTATAGCCCTCTTCCACAGCATAGCCAAATGATTAAGGACTTTGAAAATCAGAACACAGAGTTCACATTGAAAATATCCCTTGCAGCATGCACACATTTCAAGGTTGCACATTTCTTAGACTGTTTTCCCAAGGGGCTGTCAACTGTGTAATAGAAAAATGTATTTGTACATCCCTCCCTTTCTAAGCCCCCCGCCTCCTTCCTAATCTTTGCACTGCCTCTGAAACACAAGAATGCATTTGTGTATATCTGGTCACCTCTCGGGATGAACCCCTTTAAAGGAGAGGCCAAGGATGTGTTTCTGGGAGCAATTGCTTTAAAAGATGGGTGTCTGCATCTGGTCCTAATAATCATCTTCTATAACAAAGCCAGTGAAAAAAAAATTATTCAGCTATTCATCAAAAATTGGTTAAATATATTCTTATTCATGCTATAAAAAGCACATAAAAATACTTCTCTGGCCGTTTATTTGCATTAGCCATTATTTGCATCTAAGGACAAAAGACAAATTCACATCATTATTTTTCAATTGGTTGGGTCTGTGTCTGTGTAATCATTTTTTTACAGTGTATGAAGCCCTTTCTCAACAGACCATAACAGTAATAGCTATTTCTTATTTACAACTCGAGGAGAAGATCCAGCAACCAGATTTTGTTATGCAGAGTGAACTTTTCAAAATTAAATTAGCAGAGCTAACATGGTGGCCCATAGTAAACTAATTAGTTGTTAGACTGTTGGCAGAGATAGCATCAACTCTTTCAGACTTCCTAACAAACATCCTTAAAAATTACAAGCAAAGGTTGTCTATTGCATTTTGGTTAAGCGTGAAAATATGCATCCTCTTTAGTCAAAAGGAGAAGGTAATGTCCTAAGAAGCAGCTAAGAGGCAGAGCAAACAGCCTCCAGAACGTCCTGATCAAAAGCGAAGCCCGGTCAGATAGATAGGAGGTTTTCATTACGACAGTCTAAGTAGCTTGAGCATCGGTGGCTTTATGATCTCTAGATAAACCCACATGCTTTGATCTACCAGAGCAGTACAACATTCGAGGGGACTTTATGAAATGGAGCTCGGAAGGGTGCCCTGAGTCAAGCAATAAGACTCAACCCAATGAACACACCCACTGGCCTGGTGCTGGGGGAGGGCTGTGACTGGAGTAATGTCTCCCTGGCTCCAGTTGGGAGGCTAGATCATGTATATTCAACAGCCTAACTGGCTTTTCAGAAGTAAGTTTGCACTTATGTGAAATTAATAGGGTATTCATTATGAAATCCATGCAGCATCTTATTAAAAGTGCTCTGTCATTGAAAGTAGAAGGTGGAGGCTTTTTAAACTGGGGTTTTGTTGCCCTCTAGTGAATGAGGTCAGCATTATGCATGTGGAATTATTTTGATCACTGCATAATTAATGTGTTCTGAATTGGTACAAAAATGCAGCCAAATTGCATCCTGTTCCCACTTGAATTAGTTCACCTACAGATACTGTTTCTTACAATCTGTTGCTTCCTTGCCTGAGCTTTTTCATTTTTTTTTTTCTTGCAATGAGAATGCATGATTGTGTGGGTATCATGATAAGGCAAGGTAGCCAGAGACAAGGAATGAATCAACTAAATGGATCTGCAGCACAGTAGCTTTAATACATCGGTATATACTTAATATGTCTTCCGAAAAGGATGTCTAATTATACTGTCATGGCACAAAATGCATTTTCAATAGTGATAAATTATGCCATCATTTACTTTCTGAGAACATGCTGAGATTTAGGAAAGATTACTGCAAAATTATCATGCCAGGATAAAAAAAAAAAAAAAAAAGCCAAATGTAGTTATCATTGGCATCAGGAAAGAAAGAAAGGGGAAAAAAAAAACTTTCAATAGTGTAAGGCTAGTAGAATTGATAAGATGTTATGCAGTATGAAAATATGCTACTATGGAATGAAATTCAGCTTTATATTGTGCTCTTATTCTGACTTTGTTACCTGCTAGAGTATATTTTCGGGGCTTAGATGAGGAGGTTATCCCAATCCTGTCTGTAGTTGGAAGCCACATGGCCTAATTCTTCAGTGACTAGAACTTGACATTTTTGCTTATCTGGTATAAAACCAGTGTGGAGCAGCATCAAGGCCCAGAACCGCACGTTGGAAAATATCCTAGAATCATAGAATGTTTTGGGTTGGAAGGGACCCCTAGAGGTCATCTAGTCCAACCCCCTGAATATGAACTTCTTCTTAGTGGCCTTTACCCAAAACAGCCTCCAGCTCAACATGAACTGATCCAGAGTGCACATGGAGAGGCTGCTGTTATTGAACGTACATTTCTTATGTGGGACTTGAAATCCATATTCTAAAAGCTTTCCAGGTTCTTTATCTTTATTCCTCACTTATTTTTTAAAGAAATCTACACAAGTCATGTCATTTTGTGGCAACCTATACTGCCACTGTCACAGCCTGTGTTACGCATTCCAACCAGCGCACGTGGAGTCACCCTGCCTGCAGGCTCAGTAATGGGTCATCACCAACCTCACCTATGCCACCGGCTCCTTCACTTTCAGAAAGAGGAGCAACTCTTCCCTGCAGCATGGAGTCCCTTGTGCTATTTTCCTGCATCACATACAATCCAAAAATAAGGAAATGCTTTTCTTCCCTCCACGCATCCTTCTACCAATTCCTTTTTGAGCTGGTGCTTCCCTCACTCAAAGGTATCTATTATGGACTTGATTCAGAACCCATTTTTTTTAATAGGATTTTTCTTCTGTTTATTCCAATGGGATTGGGAACAAGATTTGTATTTTCCTGGTAAAGGCGCTGCAGTCCTGTATATGATTAGAGAATAGAGAGTTGAAACAACGGCTGTTAAGGATGAAGGTAGCCCACAATGGGGTGGGACTGGGTAACCCGGTGAGGTCAATTAGGAGTTCGGGTAAGGTTCAGAGAATGACAACCAAGTCCTTTATTGACCACTCTGGGAGACAAACGCAACTTAGAAGCAAGGAGATAAATAAAATGTAATGGTGTTTGCTGCACTCCATGAAAAACAGAGAGCGGGTAAAGATCAATATTCTCCAAATAGAAAGGACGAAGTTAAGGGGAAAAGTACTGCTTTCCAGGGCACTGAGGTGTATACAAAACAGGGGCAAAAATTCTGGATCTTACACACAGACCATGCTTTGCTGTCAGCCTGGTGAAAGCAGTGTGGACTCCGCAAGTTACTCCCAGTTTTTTGTGCAAAACAATGGTGATCTGACCCGTAAACTTTTCTGAGAATTTCATTTGAACACATAATTCAGGTTTCTGTCGAGACATCTGTAAAAAAAATCCAATCTGATTTTTTGAGAGTGCATGAAGGGTTCCTAGTTTTAATGTATGTTGGGTTTTTTTTTTAATTACTGGGTGCTTAGACTACTCCTGACCTACTGGATGGGGATGGGGTAGTTGGGAGAAATGGGACATTTGGTCAAAATTCTTATTCGGAGTAAATCATATATACTTAGTGCCATGCAGCACCGCCCAAGCAGTCTCACCAAATTCATCGGCCTTCCCGATGAAACAAGGTATCACTGAGTATAATGATAATAGCTGGCATAAGTAGCTAATCCATTTACCAAAAAAAAAAAAAAAGGTTTTTGTTAAACAAATAAAATACAAATATAACTAAGTGTATGAGGTGGTCATTAAATGTCCCAAAGCTAACGCGAACAGCGAGGCAACCTGTCTTTCAGTAAAGAGTTGCCTTCATTGTCTGCTGGTGCATGAGAGATTTCCAGCAAATCCTCTGTGGTCCCATTCTAATTTTCCACCTATTGGTTGTTTTTATTTGCTCAGCTCTTCCCTGTAACAGCATTTTCAGTCCTGTCACACGGTAATAGCAGTTACAGTAATATACGGTATACAGTTCATAGTCGATAATGTCACTACCTCTGTTTGTTCTGCAGCATATGTGATCTAAAACCAGAAATGTGAAATAAAAATGTATATATTATTGACTGAGATGTTAGAACATGAGAACAGATTCTGATCTTCTCTGCTCTAATGTGGGTGTGAGGTGACAATATTGACTTTGGCGCAATTCAATGACATTTTGTTAAGCATAACTGAGTTTAGTTCAGGCACATTTTATCGGCTTTGCTTGATGTATGCAGCATATTCCCATAACCTGTAGCACCTAGCACCGAATTGCCTTTCAACATTTTAGCTTTATTTTAGCCACTACAAGACATTTCCTTATGAACAAACATGATTGGCAGTTGTTTTCATTAGTCTAAGTTAGCAAACAGAAATCAATCTCTTGTTTCGAGCAAACTCTTAATTTTTTAGAAAGTTTTTCCCTCTAGTCATTAGCAAGTACTCTTGGCCATAGCAAAATTAACAGCTTTGTTATATTTTATAAAGACATTTACATTCATCTTCTTCATGCTTTACACTTGTTCCCTAACATTTTTTCTCGCATGGTGAAATTTTTGTGAATATTGCTGGCTTCCAGTCTGAGTCTACATCCTCTCTGGAAGATGCTAAAAATAGCCAGGATGCCATTGGAAAGTACTATTTGCTGTTTGTGAAATTCAACATAATGCTTATGCTCAAATTAAAAAATATTATTGCAAATATTACAGCGAAGGTTGAAAGTGTTTCCTAAATACACGGCAACTACTCCAGGGGATTGCTGTTGTTGTTAACAAAATGGCAGGAAGCACAGATCCACAGTTATTTATTTTTGCTTTCCTTTCTCTGTTTATTAAATACAGAGGTGGTAATTGCTTTGCTTTATTCAAAGCTGGCACTAGATGATAAGTTTTCTTTTCATTAGCCATGCAGGCCGCTGACATACTTGCTCAGCTTCTCCAGTTTCATCAGATATAGTCTCAGCTGATTTTTGTGTCTTTAAAATGAAGGCTATGTTTGGTCCCAGTGAGCATATTAAGTATTTTTGTAATTGAAACCGATTAATAACATTTTCTTTTGATGGAAAGAGGTATTTTAAAAGTTGGGTATTTTTCCCCTCTATTCTTTAATGCAAGCACAAGTGGACCAAATTTTGGAGTCCAAGATCCACGGGGACAGGAGAAATGATCTGATCTACCAGTTGCTGCAGCTCTCCACTGCAGGAACCTGGGTGTCATGAGGTGAGAGCACATTTATGACTGTAAAATTAGATGAGATCTTTACACTGGGTTTTTTAAACATTTCTAGAGAATCCTAGCTTTAAACGATAAAGCAATCCTGAAAGTTTCCACACTCACTAATCTTCCCTTTCAGTTTATTTAAAAATGAATTTTCATTTTCTTTATTGAATCATATTTATTAAATTGATTACAAGTTATGCAGAGCAAATATTAGCTGTAGCACAAAATGACCTGCTGAGCTCAAAGTCTGCAAGAAAAAAAGGAAAACAGTTGTGCTAATAAGATCTGGCTTCACTTACAACACATCTGCAACATGAATCACTAGAAAAACTGCTTGTTTTTATTACTGAATGGACTTAAAAGAGGACATTACCAACCAAAGAGAGATAATTTATGCATGTGCATTTGTTTGCAAATGGCTTTCAATACAATGAGTAATTAAGGAAGTAATATCTCACCGTGCTGTTTCCAACACCCACGTAACACTTATTTTCAACCCTAGCTCAAAAATGTCACCTCATCATTAGTGAACTTTTGTATCCTGATTGCTGTGGAGCTTTCATTGTTCGCTGCATGACGACTGGATGACCTACAAATTATTCTCCATCTTTGGCTGGTAGGAATAGTGGAGTAAGTACTTGGAGCTGCTTAATCGATTCAGACATTACCATAGAGTTATAGAATGGTTTGGGTTGGAAAGGACCTTAAAGACCATCTAGTTCAACCCCCCTGCCATGGGCAGGGACACCTTCCACTAGAGCAGGTTGCTCAAAGCCCCATCCAACCTGGCCTTGAACACTTCCAGGGATGGGGCACCCACAACTTCTCTGGGCAACCTGTTCTAGTACTTCACCACCCTCATAGTGAAGAATTTCTTCCTTATATCTAATAGAAATCTGCCCTTTTTCAGTTTAAAGTCATTACCCCTTGTCCTATTACTACATGCCCTTGTAAAAAGTCCCTCTCCAGCTTTCCTGTAGGCACCCTTCAGGTACTGGAAGGCTGCTGTAAGGTCTCTGCAGAGCCTTCTCTTCTCTAGGCTGAACAGCCCCAACTCTCTCAGCCTGTCTTCATGGCACCTTCGTGGCCCTCCTCTGGACTTGCTTGAGCACATTCATGACTTTCTTATGCTGGTTACTCCAGAGCTGAATGCAGTACTCAAGGTTGGGTCTCACCAGAGCGGAGCAGAGGGGGAGAATCACCTCCCTCAACCTGCTGGTCACACTTCTTTTGATGCAGCCCAGGATACGGTTGGCCTTCTGGGCTGCCAGCGCACATTGCCAGGTCATGTTGAGCTTCTCATTAACCAGCACCACCAAGTCTTTCTCCTCGGGACTGCTCTCATCCTCCCCCCAGCCTGTATTTGTGCTTGGGATTGCCCCAACCCATGTGCAGGACTTTGCACTTGGCCTTCTTGAACTTCATGAGGTTCACATGGGCCCACCTCTCAAGCCTGTCAAGGTCCCTCTGGACGGCATCCCTTCCCTCCTGTGTGTTGACTGCACCACACAGCTTGATGTCATCAGGAAACTCACTGAGGGTGCACTCAATCCCACTGTCCATGTCACCAACAAAGACGTGGAACAGGACCACGTTATGGTCCTGATTAATGTTGTGTATTCTCACCATGCATCTACATAGCCTGTTGAAATTTTGCCATTGTAAAACTGGAGTAAGCAGATCTAATCTGATGTTTCAGAGCAAAATTTAGTTTTGAATTGTTGCTTCGAATGCTGCATGCAGAAATTGTGGAAGTTGATGTGAAATGGTTTTAAGCAGATGGAGATTCAAGATTAACTATGTAGAGTCAAAAAACGAAATGCAGCATTTGATTTCAACTCTAGTTATGGATTTGAGAGGAAGAACAGATTTTGTGCTTTCCTAGGTTAGTGGGATTGCTCTGATTTGAGCCAGTGTAACTTGGAGGCAAAATTTTGCTGAACAATTCATTATTTTGACTGAAAAAAGAAAATATTTGGATTTTCATGCACACCCCCACCCCTGAGAATTCTTTCTCTCGGACGGTATGGGAAAGATTTTCATTGATAGAAAAAAATAACAATTGAGGACTTCATTTTTTTAAAGAATACCTGCAAATTTGAGTGGAAAAATTAATTCCCTTTCCTGCTGTAATATTCACTCATTTTCTCAGTCAGGAAGGCCCCGATCTCCAGTTAGATTCTTTAGAAACTGTAGTAGTACAAATAAAGAAAATGGATGTTTGCTGCCATTTCTTAAAATCTCCAGTGCTTGCTTCATTAAACTCCATGCAAAATCTGCAATGTTCGTTCATGTATAGGTCCTTTCCTTTCTGCAATATTTTTCAGTCCTCTTTTCTATTTGTTCTTCCTTCTCGTTAGTGATTCTGAGGATATTTTGTACCTTGAGCACATTTTTTCTTATTAACAATATAGAAGTAAATATTGCTCTTAGCTGTTTTGGAGTAAATCCAGAATTAACTTAATGCTGTCATGGAGCTTCCTTCATTTTTGGAGTGCTGTATATCAGTGTTCTGAGCCAGAGTCCCTGCATAACATAAAATTTAAATTCTAGACAACAAAAATATTTCAGTGAAATGTTTTTTCATTTTTTCTCATTAATCAAAATAACATGTTTCAGAGAAACACAAGCTCTGATCATTCTCTTTGTAAAAAACTGAAAATGGATTATCTTGTTATAAAATGTAAATCTCTGGAACCTGAATGACACATTTCAACTACCCACAAATCAGATTCTCTTTCCCAATAAACTTCTTTTCTGGTTTTGTTTTGTTTCATTATAAAAACCTAAAGCCTGTCAAAATCTCAGAATGACACATACAACAGAAAACCAGATTGCTGCCCACCTCTATTAGTTTCTATAATAGTCTTCAACTACAAGGAGGAAAAATGAAGCATTAGGAACAAAACTGTTTCAGTGACAAGATACATCTGAACTTCTTATTTTCTGACAAATAAGAATAATATCTTTACTTTTCCCTTTGCTGCTTTCCAGTTTTCTGACAGTTATTTCTCTGCCTTCTTCAGCACCAACAGAAATGAAAATATAAACCTTGATTTAAAAACTGCAAATACTTTTCTGTGGCTATGTGATTGTGCACGCATATGCTGGGTGCATTTTTTTGTATGGTGCCAATTAAAAACATCCATGTATCAAGGCTTGTGTCTTTATCTGACCATGCCTTGATACATATTTATAATAAGAAGGTGTACATTTTTCGGGAGCACTTATTTCTCCCTCAGAGAAGTAGTAGGTTGGTGTGTGTCTTTCTTACTTGACAGATAAGGGTGGCATTCACTCGAACAGGAACATCAAACCCAACATACTTTGACAGAACAGGCTTCATAAATAACGTGCATCAGTTTTTACTCTGTCAGTGTAAATGCATATCCTCCAGTACTGGTTTCCACTTGTTTCATCTGGAATGTCTAAGAACAATGAATAAATCATAGTCCTGTATACATGTATGTATGCATATGTATGTATGTACATTTGTACATAATTCATGCCATAAATATCTATTTTGGCCTGGCGCAGAGATCACGTCTAAAAGTGGAGGTGTGCTATACAGACACTGGTCTTTGCTTGACCTAAGTGATAAATCAGGATTCAGATCCTGCAGATTATTTCATTTAGTAGGAAAAATAGATGAATGCAGATTATGTTGATGCAGTGCTTCCTCCCCCCCCCATCCCCCCCCCCCCCACACATACATGCAGTGTTCGTGATCACCACTGGAAAGTTGTTTTGCTTATCACTTCTGGCTGTTTCCAGTCATTAATTGGCCCCAAATTGCTCATTAAGTTTTTCTTAGCCTGCCAGTTCTTCTAAGCTGTATGTGGTGCTTCCTTCTGCCTTTCTCTCCTTGGTTCTCTTGTCACATAAATCTTCATAAACAAGAGTCACTGCCTTTCCTTCCATGTATTTTTGTTTAGAAGAGCGGCACTAGCCAGGGTGTTGATTTTATTTCAAGTTTCTGGCTCCATACAAGGGCATAAATTGTTGACATATTCCCTTTTATTTATCAAATACATTTGAAGAACACGAACAAAACAAAAGACAAATTTTGCTTGGAGTTCCCTTTATGGGGCAGATTTTACACCACCTTACTTCAGTGATGTTTAACCCACTTGTGATTTAGCACACAAAATTGGTAACTCCACCATATGATTTAGCCTCCCTGGGTACCGCATCCTCATACGGCCTTCAGCCTTCCCTCTCTGTTCCTCTTTCTTCTCTCCACAGGATAAAAGACGGTCTTTATTTTATAAATCACTGTGCAAATCCCCATTGTTCATTTGCAAACTATAATTTACAGTGTTGCAACGCTTCAGAACTGAAGCACCTGAAAAAAAAGCTGCATAGAAAATGTGCAATATTGTCTGGAAATTAGCCACAGGATTGTGGGGTGCAGAATCCAGTTTTCTGCATCATTTAGAGAATAAAAAGATAATTTAGATCTCACTGAGGTATAATTAGTACCCAAGATGTAATATCTTCATTGGACAAGAAGAAAGGAATGGAAGAGAGTCCCCAAGAGAAAGGGCTCTGACTAGAGCTGTTGGCATCAGCTCTGGATGCTATTGGATTTTAGCAGATAGGATACACTCATAGAGGCGCTTGTCCCACAGTACAGTGTGCTGGGGCTCCCAATACACTAATTACTCTGTTTAACCCAAAGACATTTGTGAAATAATATTTGGAAAGAAAGGCCGAGCTGTGTAATCTATATGCTGTGGGACTCCTACTCATGCTGAGTCCCAGACCAAGGGCCCTCCATATGAAAATAAATGACAAATTACTTTTCTACTTTGTTCTTTCTTCATTATATTTGAAATGCAGGATGTGGTCTGTTGAATGTTTTTAGTCTACCTTGTTCTTCCCAAAATATGGACAAGTTCACAACCCTCAGAAAGTGGCAAGTCTAACATGACTTTAGTGTAGTCAGGGGCGTTTTTGCCTTTCAAATTAAACCTGATTATTTCCAGGTATTGTGCACTCCCAATGACTAAGAACTAGTTTGGGAGATTTTTTGTTTCAATGCGCTGAAGTGTATTGTAAGGGAAGATAAAGGAAATGCATTTATCAAAGATGGTTTTTACATTTCTGATCAGGTACCAAAGAAGGGCTTGAATTTTCAGGAGGGTTGAAGAGTGCTAAGTTTTTGACATATCTGGATGAGCAAGCCTTTACAGAAACATGGCCCTTCTGTAGGTGTTCGACTGGAAGCTGATTATTTTTTAAAAGAAAGAAAGAAAGAAAGAAAAAGTCAGTCATGATTGCTGGGAGTTTTGTCTGAACTGTGGGAATTCAAGGTTTTTTCCTACCCATGCCTGCAGAGTAGATCACCGTAGGGTCTGCACACCCGGCAGCCACAGCACCTACACGTCTTACCTGGTAAGTTCACCTGCGCTGAGTTACATACTGACACCTCTAAGCTGTCCCAAATCCCTAAGTTAGCAAGTTTAAATACTTTTAAATCAGACTGTAGTTGGGTACATCTGACTTAAGTTTAAGCTGTCCGGCTGACTGCGGTTTGCAAAACAACACATGGGAAGTTGTGCAGATAGAAATAAAGACAAATCTCTTTCAAATGATTCCTAACCTCACCTTTTTCCTAATGATAGTTTGTGGTGTTATTAACTGACTGCTAATGTCCCTGTCTGGCCTCTTTTAATGATACTTGCCATGAGCTGTTAAGCCCAGCTATGTGTCTGTACCTTTGCTGGCCCTGGCTGGCTATAAGTACTGTCGTTGTGTATTGCCACTGAAAGCCATATAAATCATTCTCTGGGTCAGTCAGTGGTGAGAGCTGTTTGCGCTGAAATCCAGCGCTCAATGTGGCTTTCAAAGGGCAGGGGCAAGTTAAAGCAGGGTAAACAGAAAAAAATATGCACCAAGAATGGCAGTGAGTTTCAGTGGTGTGCTGCTCTATGGGGAAAAGTATCCGCTGCTGGATCCAGAGTTCAGTACGGTGAGTTGGTGCTTTCCCGTGTAGCTGTGACCCTTAGATCACATTCCTAGAGATCAGGCAATTGCCATATTCACCCTCAAACACAGGGCTGGAAGGAAGCCAGGCTCAAAGCCAGCGTCAGTCCAAAGTGATTTCATTACCACCACATCTAGCCTCTCACCTGAGTCAGGAATATGATTAATTCAAATGATGTAACCCATGAGTAAGTTGTACATTGAAATGAAAAATATTATATTGAAAGTATGGAATAGGTTTCATTTGCGATTTGAACATCTGAGCATGAAGCAGCTCAGCAGGAAGGGTGTTCCCTGGTGTGGGCTGCTGATGGTGGGTGAAGATCGGAGCAATCACTGTAGAACAGAACAGTGTTCACTGTTTGGACTGGTGATCGAGGCACTTACGGGTTTTGAAGGAGCATTTGCATTTCCCAGTCAGCTCTGGGCAAATGGTGGTCTGGTCCAGAAAAGGCAAAAACTCTATCCTAATTGGATGTAGCAGTAGAGGGGGAGAAACGAGAGGAAGACATCAATACCTATGCAACACTAAACCCTCCCTTTGCTTTCTTTTGCTCAAACCACCCTTGTTTCAAGTATCAGAGTGTGACCGTAGTGCAAGCTCACTGTTTTACACTGGCTCCGTGCCTGCTGTGCAGTGTGAGCAGCTCCACTTTCAGCTTGTGTCCAAGAATGTCCAAATGGAGAGCTGGTGGGGAGCACGGAGCATGCGGCGAATTCATCCCAGACTACGCGTGCTTAGATAAACTGCAGTTAACGCTGCCCAGAATTCACTGGTAGCATTTCAGAGATGAGATTGGGTTCGGGCTTGTTGCTTTTTCTGTTTCCTTGTTTTTAGCTTTTGAGGCACGAGAAGTAGGTTTAAGTTATGGTCAGAAACTTGGCAAGTTTAGAATTGTTTGACAAATCCAATGTATTGCTTGCAAAGTTTGTGAAACATCAAACTGCAAGAGGTTGGAACATCTACCATAACAAGTAAGCAGCAAATCATGACAGACTGAGCGACTAGGGTGTTAAATAAAGTCACAACAAAACCTGTCACAGGTTTTCTGATAAGCTTTGGAAGAACACCTGACAAGTCACATTAATAGCAGCAGTTATTATTTGATTACATTAGTGCTTTGAATGCAGAGGGGCTATTATTTTGCCTTGCTGTCTTCATATCCTAGTTTGTGAAAGTTGCTGAGCAATATTGTTTTCATAATAATTTACAGTGACCCTTTTCTATGGGGAGATGATTTTATTTTGACAAAGTGCAGTAACACTCAAGAACTCCTAATATTTAATGTATAGAGAAGGTCTTGAATTCACGTCCATGCTGGGGCAAGTATTACTGTATACGTGCCAGAGATGGATGGCACTTGTGCTATGCTGTACTGTTAAGAAAGGCAGTAAATCATAAGGTGTTACTTCTCACCTTGCTGAAGTTGTGAAACGGATATAACATTTCTTTATATTGAAACATCCAATTAGGGACGGGGAAGGTCAGGTCATACAGAGCTGGACTTCTCAAAAGCTAGAATTACCTCTCCAGGGTAACTGAAGCACCTTTCAAGAAATGGAAAACAAAGGTTTTGCAGTGAAAATCAATAAATACCTGGCTGTCCATCACTGCCTCTTTGCGTTGTCATGATGAAGTTTCCTCCTGACATCTGATTTTAAAAAAAAAAGAGATTGCATTGCCACTTCTATTAACACAGGTTTCTGTATGGCTCTTATTGCAGGTCAGGCCCACAGTGCCCAATTGGTTGGGCAGTCCATGGGAAATCCCATGAAATCACGCTTGGGGAACACCTCAGGGGTTGGGGCACATACAGGTTTTTTTCTTTTCCTGGGCTCCTTTTCATTACCTCATCTTGCTGTAAGATTTTATAGGCAAATCTTAGACAGCAGCTACTTTTAAGGAGGTCGCCCAGCGCATTTTAGTCAGTCTGAAGCACAGTGTGGCTTGGCCTCTTCGCCTCCCAGCCTAGGAAAGAGCGGTCTTTGCCGTCAGTTGCTTCTAAACGAAACCACTTTGCTCCCAGGGAACTCAGCATTCCCTGAAGTCCCGAGAACTGGTAAATAGCAAAGCTGTATTTATTATATTTGGCAAAACTGGAGCGGGCTTAAGTGTAAAGGCCAATTAAGTGTACAGAGGAGAGAGGAACAAAATGTTAGGGACAAACAAGCTTGTGGTAGCTGTAGAAACTGTCACACTGGAAAAGGCAGTGATGGGCAGGTTTTTATTAGGAGGTGGGATGTTGGATGGGGTTGACTGTCTCTCCAGCCAAAGTCTTTAATTTTTACTTTTGTTGCTTAATTTGTGTTTGACCAATACACAGATCAGACGGTGACCCTAAACAGTTTTTTAAAGAAACACAATGATTTTATATCCTTCCTTCTTTTTTTACTCACTCCTTCCTTCATTTGGAGTTCTTTCTGCCTTTCCCATCTTTTCCTCCTCTCTTTTCCACCTGCCTACTTTTTTTCCCCATATCTTCTACATATTTAATATTAGAAAAGCAGCTAGAAGATTTAGGAGACCTTGGTCCTACTAGGTTGCCTTTTCTATGAATACTGGTACCAGAGTAATCACCCTTTGCACCTTACTTCCACTACCTGTAAAAGGGGGATACAGATATTCAACCCATGATTATAAAACATGTTAAACTCTTCTGCTGGGAAAAGTGTTGCTGATTTTATTTCATTGACCATTCACTTGACCCATCTGCCCCAGTGTTGAAGGCAGTTAAGGAAGCATTTTAACATTACTTGGTTTTGTGGGACACCAGACATTTAATGTTAGCTTAAGAGAGTTACATGGCTTTGCTAAGGAGACTTCAGATTGGTCAAATCAACTTAGCATATGTGGACTGATTGCTCGTTAGCACACACCCATGTTACCAACACTTTGGTTAAGTGGGGGAAAAAGTCCTTAAGCTTGGTTTAGCTAGCTAAAATAGCATTAATTTATTTTTATTTATTTCATGAACTTGTATTTTTTGTTTTATTTGTGATTTAGTTTGCAGGGTATTCACCTTGTGTTTAAAATGTGCAGACTGTTCAATCCCCCTCACACCTTTTGCAACAATTTGCCTTTTACAACATTCAAAATACTGTACTGACCCAAACATAAAATGGCTTACAGAGGCTTGGAGGGCACAGATTCGAGCTCTGATTTTTATATTACCATCTTTATTTGCTGAAACAAATGGGAGCTAAAGGAAGGCACTGCCACAGGCAATCTGTGTCACCAGTTGCAACGCGCATCTACACGGGTAGTTTATAAGCAAATTCCTCAAAATTTTTTCTACATAGTTTGGGGGGGTTTATCCTGCATTTGGATCCATGCTTGATAGTATATGAAAAAAATAACAGACTCTCTGATAATATAATATATGGATCTGTAGCAAATTATTTAAATTCATTTAGTTGTGGGCACAGAATAACAGAGATGCAAAGAACACTAACCAGCGGGAAGGAGGATTGGTCTCTAGGAAAGAGGGTCAGGGTTTGCCTGTTATGTTTGGTGTAAGTATATAGCACTCAGCAGTGAAATGTGTAGCAGTTCCAGCCTTAGTTGGTTGGATAGTTGGTAACTTTGATGCAGAGAAACTAACAAAAGCAAATAGACGGCGTTTCTAAGAGCGGTTTAGGGGAATAATTGTTCTATCTAACAATTGACTGAACAATATGTCAAGCAATATCAACATCAAAAAGAAGGTAAAAGCCAAACAAGTAAATGAAACAATGATAGCTTTTAAAGTTGTAATATTTGATTGGGAAATAAATGAGCCTGGCATTATGTAAGGACTTGTCTACATGGAGAAATCCATCAATGTAACTCCGTTGGTATAATTATACCTTTCAAAGCAACATAAGCCAAACAAAGAAAAGGCACTCTGATTGCAGAATAAGATTCTCCGCACGGGGACTAACACAGCACCAACGCCAGTGTCGCAGTTATGCTGGTGTGGTTACGGTGGATAATTTGCCCATTAGGACAAGCCCTGGCCCGTTTGATGGTCTGCTGCCACATACCTGCCCGGTCCCTTCGCGCCAGGCTGTGGCATTTTGCTCTGCCTGGCAAAATGAAGGCTGTAGTTGTATCAAAAGGATGTTGTTATGAAAGGATGCAAAGCCAAATGATGAACCTTGCTGTTGTTCAGGCTGTAACACATAGAATCATGGAATCATTTAGGTTGGAAAAGACCTTTAAGATCATCAAGTCCAACTTTTAACCTAGCACTGCCATCCCACCACTAAACCCTGTCCCTAAGCACCTCATCTATCCTTCTTTTAAATACCTCCAGGGATGGGGACTCGACCACCTCCCTGGGCAGCGCATTCCAGAGCCTGACAGCCCTTTCGGTGAAGAAACTTTTCCTAATGTCCAACCTAAACCTGCCCTGGCGCAACTTCAGACCATTTCTCCGTTTACATCATGCAGTAAAGTGGCAGGCCCGCATGGTAAATATAATTTAAATGCATTTAGTTTTATAATACACAAAACAACCCCCCGTTGCCATATTTTACTATGTCATATTGTCCAATTGTGATAATATAATTTTTAACATTCTTTAACCTGCTTGCTAGGAAGAAAAAAAAAAAAAAAAAAAGAGTCTGTTGTTCTCTACACCTTAATTAAGTTGATAATTAGTATCTTGGTGACAATTGAATAAAAAGTTAACTCAAAGCTTTGCATTTGTGAAGAGTCAGTCATTTTCAAGACTCGAGTTTTGATAAGCCGAATTTGAAACCCAGCTGGCTGGGAAGGAATGAAGTAAAAGGAAAGATCTAGCACTTCTTTCGCAGGCACTTCACGTGCTTGGCTCTGGATCTCTGAAACCACATTCTGATGAACACAGAATGACTCTTTACATAGGAAAATTCATATCTAACAGGTGAAAAAGACTAAACTAACAGATCTGAACATCACTCGCTCTCTGGGAAAGGAAAAGTTCACCTCCCATCCGAGGGTTTGAGCTGACGTGATGTGCAGCAGTGGGTCAAGAGAAGTAGCTGCCTCGCCTCTGCCTGCCTGGTCCTCTGCTTTTGAGAAAAGCACTAACACAGATTACAGCAGCAATAAATGTGAACAGTTACACTTTGTAGGTGTACATCTATCTGTTTCTATACGCTCTGGACCTCCTAGAGAAATTGTGCTACAATCTGCAGTGAGTACCCAAGAATGCAGCTGGGAAGTCTGCATCCAGCAGGCTGGATACAGGCTGGCAGAGCAGCACCCAGTCGTACGTGTAAGCTTGCATTTTGGTTTTGCATCTGCAGGTATTACAGCCTCAGCTTAAAGGAGCCTAAAGACAGTATGGCCTGTAGAATATTTTATGATTTTAACATGCTTATGTACTATGTGGCCTTTTTAAAAATCACTGTAGATGTAAAAAGATTATAGGTGTTCATGTACGCTATACTTTACAAGAAGAAAATCAATTTTTCATTCCTCTGTGGCAGCTTGCAATACAACCGGAATATTACCTGAACGAAGTAAACAGAATTATCTTCTAACCCGAATAAGAAAAATGTAGCAGAAAGTCTTTATCTCTCTATTTTCAACTTTTATTATCTAAGTTTGACTGTGATTTAAAAGAAAGAAGGGAGGGGAAGATGAGCCAAATGCAGAATCGTTATGAAAGAAGCTAAAATGAGCCCTGCAAAAGGCCTGTGAAAGGTTCAGAATGGAAATGATTTTCAGCTTAAATTACTTTTGCAGGACTGGAATGTGGCAGTCAGGAAGCTTCCGTGAAAAGTCCATTCTTTTTTCTTCTACCTTTTTTTCCTTTGTTGGTTTGCATTTGTATGAATTGCCTATGGCCCAGGCTGAAAAATCCCTATCTTAAATGTTCATCCGTATGTGCCTGTTCCTGGAGTATCTGAGCACTTCACACACAGAATTTCTTTTTTAGAAACCCTCTGTAAACATTATATTGTTATTATTATCCTTATATTACAGATACATTATATTGTTGTTATTATCCTCACATTACAGATACATTATATTGTTACTATTATCCTTATATTACAGATATAAGTTCCTCAAGGTCACATTGAAAGAACTGGAAATCAGATTTTTGTCATAGGCCATTCTTTTCCTTGTATGCTCATAATAGATATCTATTTGTAGATATCTATCTACAAAACTCAAAAAAATGGCACCTAGATTTGAGCATCATTCCATTAATAGCAGCACATGGCAGCCCGACTAACAGGAGAGCTGGATCTAAGGCAGGGCACGAGCCCCTTCACTCAAAGAGAGGTTTAAGGGGTTTGGATCTGAAGCTCCCTGAAGTGGGCAAAGGAGGCATGGATTCAAAGACGCGGTCTAGCTACAAGTGTAAGGATTCAGATCAGGACTTAAAATGGGGCTTTGGGGCCTGAAAAATCCACACCACCTTTTGGAGCGATTGGTGGTTTGTCTCTAAGAGCACAAGTGTATCTGGCTCATTAGATCTTGTTTTAAATATTCAGCAGTATATAGTTATCCCTACTTCCTACCCCTAAATGCTTCTTAAAGGTATTGCATCTCGTTTTAACACTTGGTATGTTGGTTTCAAATGTTGGCTACATCCCAATGACAGATACAAAGGGAAGGACAACCCCACTTGTTGATGTGTCAATACATTTCAGTGTTTAGAAGTAAGAATTCAGATTCTTCTTTAATTATATAAGCTGTAATTACTGTATCAGTATTAATGGAACTGCACCAGTGTATGTCAGTGGAGGGTTGTACTCTGGAGACTTTCTGTATTGTGTCCATATCTCACATTTTTGAGGAATATTCATCTCCTGCGATAACGCAACTAGCCAGTTATCCAGTGCTGCATATGGAAACAACAAACGAAAATTCATTCCTGCTGTGATCAGATGACTTTCACAGTTCCTCCTTCTGAATGCATAAGTGCAAAAAAACAGTGTCTTTAAAATTTGCATTATATAGCCTCTCCTACTTTACGTTCCCTTATAAAATCCAATTATTGAATTTGACTTCATGAGCTTTTTCCTGCTTTAGTGAAGTCCACAGACTTATGTATTCCTAAAAAAAAAAGAAAAAGTCTGGTAAAGAAAAATGTGGGGTTTTAACTTTTCAGTATATATGGGAAAAAAAAAAGCGATGTCATGCTGAGTGTATACATACAATATAATAGCAGTCCTGTTGCTTTCTGTGTGGAGCGATACATGACGTTTTACAAACAGGGCGAACGACTGTCACGCAGTGTCCAGCAGCGATCCTGGAAACTGCTCTGTGCTCTTAAACTTACAGTAACTAATGTCTGGTTTATGTACCCAAAATTGCATTTCTTAATGCTTTGCTTTTTTTTATTTATTTTATACTTCCAGATTTATCTTTAATTTAAGGATTTTAGTGTGTTGTTTTCTTTTCCTAAATTTCTAGATTATATTTTCACCTCCTGGAGCTTTTATTGTTTCATCATTTGTCTTGGAAATAGGTCTGGATTGATGTGAAGATGATAACAGTTATGAAAAATAATTTTATTGAACCTCAGATTACTTCTCCCTTGAAATATTCTAGACAATTTTCTTTACTCTAAACTCTTTAATATGTTTCTTGAGTCAGCAGAAGTTTATTGTGTGAACTTATTAGCTGCTAGTGATCTTTCCTGGAAAATGGATAGCATCTGGTTTTTCGTAAGACTGATCTTGTCTTGTTTTTTAAAGACACCATCTGCTTTCCAGTGCTCCAAAAGGGACTGTGGTGTCCAGCGGGATTTTTATCATATGTTTGCCTCCTCTTCTGAACATCTGAATATTTTAGAGAGCAGCTAAAGGCATAATTCTTCCTCCTAAACAGTATACTTCTTTATATATCAAAATAATCTGGAAGTATTTTCAGCAAATTGAGGTTAAAGTTGCAAAATGCTTCTGATAAATGTTATGCTGCCATATTTAATAATGCTTTTTGTGGTACAGAGTCATTGCAAATTTATTAAATTAGGCAAACAATGGACCCATTTTCTGAAATGGGAGCTTTAGATTTGGTCCCGTAAAAAATGCTCACCCAAATGCTCGCGGAAATGCCTTTTAGTGTCACCAATCACATCTACATTTTAAAAAGAACAAACAAAATCTAGCTTTATTCAACTGTGAATTCTATTGACCTGATTGAGCAACTTCTGTTCCTGTGAAAATTCGTTCCTTGCATGCTAATTACAGTGAAACCCTTTCGCCAGGATTGCTATGGGGTATGGGTGAGGATTCTACTGACATTTTATTTCCTTTAAGTCCAACAAACATCCCAGTCCCTTTCAGCCACCAGCAGGAAAACACATGCTCGAGTTTAAGCATGAGCTTTAGTATTTTGCTGAATTAGAGATCTGGCAACTAGTGGGAATACTAATGTGAGTGAAATCACATAGGTGTTTAAGGCTAGAAAGATTTGAACCATAGAAATAATACAAAAGTGAAATATAATCTAATCTGAGGTCACATTCTGTCTCTCACGTAAAATGAGAAGACTGTTTCACTTGCCCATATTAAAAAAAATCATTTATATCCACGTTGTGTAAAGTTCCTTACTGTGATTACCGATTTAATGCAGTGTTTTACTGTGGAAGATCTGAGGCAGTAGCTAAAGTATCGGAGTGGGTTGTTAGTTAGCATGACTATGTCCTTAACAAGGCTCATAAATTTACCAGAACATATCATGTCATTTTCCTTTGTTTTCCTCTACGTTCAACATGTGCCAGATGTCATTTCCAGGCTGACTTTTTTTGTGTGTGTGAAAGATGCACAACATGAGGGACAGCCAAGAAAATGCATTAACGGATGCAGCTTTATTGATGAGTAGCAGCGTCTGGTGTTCAATGGCATCAGGCTGCATTCCCCATGGATAATCAGAGGAAATGCCACCCCAGCCCCATCTGTTCATGTTGAAGTGGTTTTACAAAAATAATGAAGTCACATACCTGCCTTGTTTTACGACTCTCACCTATACCACATCATATGTACTGTCTTGCTTTCTATACAGTACATTCAACGTTTGACCTTCGTCATCCGTATGCACTGCACGTCTTTGTAGCTTTCTACATTTTATGTATGTAGATGCACACACTCGTCTAGAAGGTGTTAAATACACGTCTTCCTACTACGTTAAAAAGAAAAGACAATGTTTTGCTGCATACCTTAAAGTCACACTGTCCCTGAACTGCTTCAGAGAAAGAAGATATTGTAAAATTTTTAATTCTTTCTTGTTGCATAGAATGGAATTATGTCAGAACCTTTGATTCAACCACAACCATAATACAATGAATTTTAAGTTCTATTTCGCCACTGTGAATGAAGGAGGTTATTCCTATTAAGGTGTAACTTTATCACATAATGTCAATAAATGTTGTTTGGTCCTTATGTTTTGCTACAGGGGTTAAGCAGGTGATTAAGAAGTTAAGCAGGATATATACCTGTTTAGTGACATTCTGTCAACAAGTGCGACACAACACAGAGATCCTGGCTGAATATTGTTCCTTTTAACTTCTCAGGTCATGCCACTCCTGTCTGTCAGACAAATACAATAGGAATTACTCAATTTAACACCATTTCAGTTCTAATTGAATTCCATTTGCTAAATCCTGAATAAATACATTACAACTGCTGCTTCGGTCAAACAGAGAGAAATAGCCATCTTTTAATGACTCCCCTGTGGATTTCATGCCTATTCTATCTGTTAGAATAACGATTCCTACATCACTGGAATATATTTAAAGGATAATAGTTATTTAAACATGCCAGGTCTTTATACAGCAGATAAGTATTTTGAATTTGCATTTATGAAATGAAAAGGAGGACTAGAATAACTAGTACCCAGTCTGTCTGTTTTCTAAAGTATCTTGGTATCAGAGCAAAGCTACAGGATTATGAAAGGGTTTCATGTTTGCTTTTAATATCAATCTTAGGTGGGAAAAAAGGATCCCATCAAGAATGGGACTCACGTCACCAAATATAGATAACTACCGTGGAAATGCAACCCTTGCTCATCACCCCTTATAGTCTACTGGGGAAAGTAGGCTGCCTACACGTGATTCATCTTTTTGGACAGCAGATATATGGAAAAGCTTAGACAAATGACTCCATAAAAGTGATCTCAGGAGGATTCAATTCAAAGATATTTTGTCCATTATAGGGATCTGAAGTTAAGTGAGATGGATCCCCCTAAGACCATAAATGAGGACTCCATTTGTTGAAACTGGGAGGCTCACCCTGGAAAGGAAGTTGAATGCTTTCTAAGGTATAAGTTTATGGGAAAGGAGGGAGTGAAATTGTCCCACTTGAAAAAACAAATTCAAATAAAAAATTGGAATCTTTCATTTTTTTCAGACCAGTTGAATATTCCAACTCAAAATATCACCATTTTTTTTCTTTCTTTTCAAAAGAGATATGAATCTTTTTTGCTGCTGATGTCACTCATAGGCCAGTGGTTGGGCATTCACCTGGAGCCTGGGAGACTGCACTTCCCAAAATCCTGCTCTGAACCAAGCAGAAGGAAGACTGGAACCCACATGTCCCTGTATCAAGATAAATGTCATCATTACCAAGACATAGTAGGTATGCAGACTTCTTGCCTTGCTAGTTTTGCAAATGGTCACCCAAGTCCCACTTTTTCTTCTAATCAGCCCAGTTTATTTGCCAAATTTGATTCAAAATGCTGAATAATTTCAGTTCTAATTAAATTTTTTTTCTATTCACAGCCTCCCACTCGCTCTGCCTCCAAAATTCCATCTTTAGCGCAAATCTTGTGAAACAATGTAGATCATGAGAAAGAGAGAATCTAATATAAATCTTGTACTTTGCAGAACTTCTTTTAAATATGTGTTAAGCATAACGGCCTTAAATATATGGTCTTAAAAACATATCAATGCTAGATGATTTTTTAGGGCTGTGTTCCAATCAAATCCATTGAAACTTGAGTTAGAGGTTACAGGTTGAAGATTCATACAGGACTTGAATGACTCTCACTACGGAAGTGGATTTCACCTCTTGAACAAACGTGGTCTAACCTGTGGTTAAGGCACCACACACAAGAAATGCCAGTTCTTGCTACACAGCAGGATTTCTGTGTGAACCCTGCTCCCTTAACCTCTCCCACCCAATTAGCCAACTGATGATATTTGTGTCTTGGTAGCAACATTTTTGTGAGGAAGCTCTTTGCCCTTTCTGGTGAGGCAGAGACTAGCTCTCAACAATGAAGAGTTCAAAGACTCACGTTATGTTTTGTCTCAGAAAGTTGCCTCAAACATTAAATGAGTAGAATGAACACTGAAATTGAGAGTGTTCCCTTATCAGCCAGAATAGAGAGAAGAAGAGTTAAGTCTCTCGCCACCCCCAGGCACGCTTCTTTTTCTTCTTCACCACTTCCTCTCCTTCTGTACTATTTTCCAAACATTAAAAAACTCCTTTGATTTTTATTTTACCCTGAAGAATTTTTAATGTTTTACTAATGTTCTGAATGCAGATCACCAGGAGAATATAATTCACCCAGAAATTAGCTAAAATGTAGGCATGGCAAAAGCATCAAGTACTAGGAAATAGATGTTATGAGTTGAAAAATGTTTGATCTGTTGTGTGTGATGCATTCCAGTTTGGAGTTCCTGTTCGGTCCTTTCACGATAGAAGTTTATAGGTATGCAGGTGGCAGAGTGGCTCCTGCTTTCTTTGCCTGTGGACAGCTTGCCAACAACTTTTTCTCCACTACCAAAGGAGAGTTGGTTTAAAATATATTCACAATATTGTTGCAGAAAGTGTTATTTTTCCTATCATATCTGTCAGTAAATACACACCCTGTGGTGCATTGTCACTAAGGTAATCTACCACGGGTGATGCAAATATATTGAGTTCAGGATTTTTAACAACTAAAGGAATTCAGCGAGGAAGGGGTTTTTTTGTAAGTTTGAGTTGAACGCATGGATGAGTTACAGAGCCACTGATGATTGCCAAGACACCAGAATGCTTATTCATTACAGAAATGAACTTTTGCTGATTTTATAATCTCCAGTCACTGTCTTCATCCTTCCCACTTACACCCTTGGCCTTCTTAGTAAGTTGGTAGCTACTTCCCTCTTAATCCAACCTGATTCAGAGCCCCTTGACTGCTCTCAAGACTGTACTAGCAACGGTATGTTTAATATCCCCATTGATAGCATGGTGTCATTGGGGAATTCACAGGGGTCACCTTACTTATTGTCACCCTTAAGGTGATGCTTCTTGCCTTCAGGTTTAATATTAACTGAGTTGGTGACAGAAAAAGTGAATTTTTTCCCCCTTTATTTATTTTGGTATGCTTATGAACCGCCTTACAAAATCTTACAAATAGCCCACTCCAAGATAAAAGATCAAAAGCTACCAGCTTCCGAGTCTCTGTGTTGTTTTCACACCTTGATGGTATTTCCACTGTGGTCAATAAAGGGAATAAAGGAAAAAACATCCAGTGATTTTACTTCTTCAAGAATTAAACACTGAATGAGATATTTAGGATCACCTGGCCATAGTACTTGACCTTTTGAATATCATGGTTGAATGGTGACAACGTATTTTGGAAGAGCTGTCAAGAGACGGTATACGGGCAGGTGTTCAGAGGGTCCCCTTTAAGGCTGTCGAGTTTTGTTTCTCATATTCCTAGACTTTAAAAATCAGTAGGAATGATTTGAAGAGGTGGCTACTTGTGATGACTCATGTTAGAATATATGGGGTTCCATTTTCTATCCTTTTGTTTAATTCTTTTTCCCTTTCTTAATCCTTTTCCCTTCCCTTTTTCCCTTTCTCTTTTCTTTTCTTTCTTTTCTTTTCTTTTTGTTTCTCTTCTCAGGGTGACCTTAAACTAATCTAATCTATGTAGATAAAAAAAAAAAAAACCCAAACATCTTCTACCTAATGAAAAGATAAGATAAACCCACACAGATTTGAGGTGTATGATACACTGTTATGTGCTTACAAACCAAAATGTATTGGCAGCAGCCCAAACGTGTCTTAGAAGATACACAGAAATAAGATAGACAGGTAGAAACAATATTGATGATCAAGACCTTCTTTTGTACTAGGAGCTAAAGTTAATAACATTTTATATCAAAATGAAGTGTGGATCCTTAGGGTGAGAAATGTATTCTGAAAATGTTTACTTATACTTTGCTATACGCAGGCTTGTAGGGAAGCAGTTCAAATTCAGTAGCACAGAAGCAGAAAAATGGAAGATCACAAAAACTTTGGAAACATAAGTGCTAATCAGTCATTATTCCTTCTATTTTTAAGTTAACGTGGCTACACGTGGCCAAACACAACTAGATTGGATTTTTTTTTATTTTTTTTTTTTAATTTAAAACCCTTGGTACACAGAACAACCATTTGGAAAGAACATTTTCTGTTTAATTAACAAGAACAAATTTAGTGTGTGCTTCACAGTGTAAAATGAAGAATTTCAGTTAAGAATGGGTTAGGAAAACAATGTGTAAAGCTAGCATTTTGCAGAACAGAGCTGTGTGTCAGTTGTATACACAGTTATTGCAGCCACGTATGCAAATCTGGAGCGTTGCAGGCATAAGTCTACTTGGACACTGTGCATGTTGTTATCCACTTTGTGTAGGCAGTCAGAGTAAGTAAATGTGAAAGCTGGAAGTACGAGTACCTGGCTGCCTCGAATGACCATGTCCAGTCTTACACTGCTTGTGGGCAGAGGAAGGTTGAGTTTTTATTCTAGACTCAGTCATTAGTTAAGGGGACAAATATTCTGTCTCTTCTGTGGTCAGACATGACAGCAGAGGCATAAACTGTCCTCAGAGCCTTAGGGATTACCTCAAATGGGGTGCAAACCCTTACAAGTATGGACCTGGTCTAGCTAGCTTGCCAGCTTTCCTTCCCATGGCTGGTAGCATGAAGAGCAAGAAGATAGGCAAGTGTAAGAAGGATGGCACAGGTGGACACCACGATGCTCACACTAAAATACAGCATTAGGTTGTGGCTAGGCAAGGACACAAACTGGAGAGATTCCAAAGGTTCCCTCTTGTTGCTGAGTGCAGCATAACCTGGATGCAGAAGAGAATCTACTTCATTGACGATATCATGCTGTAAGATTGGTCTAAAGGAAGGTTTTACCATGCATATTTTGGGTCTAGCCTCTGCCAACTAAAGTAACTTTGCTCCAGATTGAGACAACTGTGAACAAGGAGAAAAAGCCAAGCATACTGGCTGCATTGACACATCGACACTTTGAACCAAGCTAACAACATGCCTGCTTTAGGTGTTTGGAGTCATCTGTAACTCTGAACTTTCATGTTCACAGTAGGAGGTTTGAAAACAATTTCCAAAGGTTGCTATCAGTCACTTGCTGCTTGAAGGTATCCTTCTGCTTTTGCAGGCATTCTCACTCTCATTTCACATTAATGAACTCTGTGTCTTCCTTTGGGTCTGACCAACTGCAGTCATGTTGTTCCTGTATGGACAGGTACACGACAAGCTTTCTTTAACATACAATTATGACTGGGCTGGGTTTTTCTCAGCCAGAATTATTTCCTTCTTTCCATTTCCTACCCTGCAAAAATATGTGAACAATATTTTATTCCCTTTCTTCTTGCAAGCTTTGCTAATTATACTACAAGTAAAGGCCTTACTCTTCTCTTTCTGCTACATCTGAAAAAGGATGCTTAAAGATGGCATTACCTTCAGGAAAGATTTCTGGCAGAGGAAACTTATATTCTCCCAACAACACTCAGGGCTAAGTTTGTTTTGACTGAACACTCTTCAAATGGGGTGGGGTTTTTTTTGCCTTTATATAAAAGAATAGCTTTCCTTCGAAGGAGGCTCTCTCAAATACTCCAAAGAATATTTCTTGTTTCAGAACAAAAAAGGAAATGAAGAAGTTCTTGGTTTCCCAGGTGTCTGATCTGCATAACTGAAAACTCTGAGACAAATGGCCATTGGTAAAAAATCCAGAAGTATCTAAGTAAAACAGGATTTCACCTCTCATGGCAAATTAGGAGGAAGTGGATTACTAAATCATGTACATTTGAAAAATGTGCTTTTTACTGCTTTCCTCTGTAATCCTCCTCACAACTGGTGATTGCACTACCCTTTGTTTCCTAAAAGGCATTTTAAAAATAGACTAATATCAGGTCTTATGTGAGCTTCAAAAGGCCCTAAAATGCCAGGAGTCTCCCCAAGTAGGGCTTTATTCAGTCTTCCAAAAGGGTACGAAATGCAATGGTGAACCATAGTTAAATCTCATTATCATTTCATATTAAAATAGCCACAGTTTTCATATTAGGGATGCAGCTTTTAGCTTTTGTAATTGTGAAGCATCTTGCTGGCATTTCATCTCTGCTGCATAATTTCTGAGTCCGAATTCTTCCTCACCTCATCAGATGACAGAAATCTATAGACAGCATCTTTGATTGCCCTGAGCTGCTCCCACAGAATACAGCCCGGACCATCTGCTCTTTGGAAGATCAGTTATGGATGGAGGTATTTGGCAGTCTGATTCTAGATCGCTACTGTAATAACAAGGTCTCTTCCTTCATTTACAGGTGGGAATGCTACATCCAGTCGCCCAGTGGTTTGTGCTGAATGAAGCCCTCTGGGATAAGCAAGAGACCAGAAGGTATGAAAGCAGCAGGCAGAGCCCCGAGGGAAGCCCTCTTTTGCTCGACAGTTATCAAAGCTGGATTTACCACTGCTGCTGCAGTTTCATGAGGCAGAGCTAATTCCAATCAGGATCCTACAACGATGACATCTTGCAGGAATGAGGGCAATAAGCTCCATATGAGAAGGTGGTCTTGTGCTTTTAGATCCTGGGAGTAGTGACTTCAGGTTCTCATACGTGGTTTTACCAACTTAATGGGCCCTGCTACTGTTTGTCTAGGTAAGTAAAGTGAAAGTCTCAGACTTAAACTTCTTTTTCCACCATAAGGTTTTTGCACAATACGAGATGAGACGATCTGACTTATGACCTTAGATATTAAAAAAAAAAATAATTGCATACACACTTGCTTAATTTGTAGGTGTCTGAACATTTGAGCTAACATACATTAAAGATGCATACTCCTTCTTGTCCTGAGCACCTTTGTATACAGGATGCGGAGATTACCTAGCCAGGAGTTTCTAGTAAGTATTTGTCATGAAGCTGTGACAATTACTGAAGTGACTGTGCATTTGCTCTACTGATTGTTGGCCCACCAAAATAAAATTACATTTGGCTTCAGATAATTCATTTTCTGTACCTGAATATCAGTTTGCTCTCTGCTGAGACCTATCAGAAAAAAATACACAGTTAGCGGGCTAAATGTTAACGGTTTTCTTCTTGTTCTGAAAACATCTCATTATAGATAAAAAAACTTTGCAGTGAGATATGGACATGTAAATGCCATTTCATGTTTGTACCTTGTGAGTTTTATTTCGAGGAGCCAGGCTACCTTCAGGCACCACCAAAGTAATGAGAGGAGTGGTGTGCTTGGAATAGTCCTGATGTGTCCGTGAGCCAGAAAGGCACAGAAGGTTAAAAGGACGGACAGCAGCAGTAGATGGGTTAAAAGGATGCGTGAAAATTTGGATGAGGTAGTCTCCTGCATATTGGACTTAAGTCACTGATTGTCTGGTTTGTGTCATTGCTGGCTAGTAATGGGGCACTAACAATTTAGAAAGCTAGGAAACTCGAGGGGCTTAATTTTGCCCAAGAGGCTTATCTTCAGTGCCTGCATTTTTTCTGTGCATTATCTATGGTTAGTCCCATAGGAATGTATTTCTTGAAAGCAGATGCAAATATTCAGCATGCATAATTGTACATATGCAGTGAGGTTCTCTGCTGAAAATTTGGCTCTGTGTTCATGAGCTGGTGGCATGAAGGAAGCACCATTTAGCTTTGGTTGTGACATGCAGAAATCTTCAAGTATTCCTCATACAGAGATGATACCGTGGGTTGGTAAATGCAGACTGACTTATAGCAGTCATTATAAAAGGAAATTGTGAACAGAGTCAGTAAGTTTGGCAAACATACTGGTATCTTTAGTGCGTGTGATACAGCAGAATTTTAAAACATGGCATATCTGAATACAATAGCATATAGTAGTTAGGCATAAAACCCCCACTGTTATTGCCTGATACACAGATCCAGTGATCACAAACGCTATACATTAATATATGGAACAGTCACATTCGAGATGGTTGGGAACAGAGGGCTTGATTCTTCTTTATCTTGCGGCTGTTTAGCACCAGTCTAACCACCTCAAAATCAGAAAAGCTCAAGTTCCTCTTTGCATCTCCTCTCTGGCATAAAGCTGAATGCTTCCTTGATTATTTACAGATGGTTATAGCATAGCCAGTTCCTTATATTGTGAGAGATGCACATAGCTCATCATATAGACCGGTAGATATTTAACAGGTTCAAACCATTTTCCCTTGAGGTTAATATAATGATTCCTGTTGATTTCAATGAGCATTGGACAGGGCCCTTAGCACAGCTTTTCCCATATGTTTTAAAATGAACCTTTCTTGCCAATATTTTCAGGTTTATTGTAGCTTCCTTCTGCCTCAGGCAAGGAAAAACAACAGGACACAATGACAGCACATTATTGGAAGGAGCATGATAAATTCTAAATAGATATAATTAGCATGTGACCCAAAAGAGACCTGCATATAATTAATATTGAAATATGGTGCACGCATTATATAGGAAAACATACTGTGTCTTCAGAGCGGAATGTTTGGAGAATGGAGGTCTGTCTGTAAATGGCTTGTCATTTTTTCATTTTAATCGGAATTGAAATTTCAGCACTTGAAGAAATCGAGGATGATCATTAAAAACACTTGGACTTTAGAAATGACACCACCTGCTTCCTATTCCTTTTTTTTATTGTGACAGTGGGAAAAAATCCTTAAATCTTCAACTGGGGAAATGTGCACTAATGGGGAAACAGACCTCTGAGGAGCTAGCAGACTGACAAGCTGCTCAGGAGCATGAGGCTTTTCAGCAAATAACATTCCCTTCTCTAGTAGTTTTTGGTAGATTATGTCATATCTAGAAGTCCATACTTATTCGAACCCAGCAAAGTGAATGAATAACAGATACATAATGAGCATCCATGGAAAAAGGAAAGAACATCTCAGATATAAGGTGAAGATTAAGAGGGGTAAAGCCACCCGTGAGCTGTGAATGTGTTGCCTTCTGAGTGCCACTGGGTTCATACCACACGGCAGCTCATTACACAGTCTGTTTATACCAGAGGGAAACAAATATAAAAGTCCTTTCTATTTCACATTAAATGCAAAGAGTTCAAGGGAACTGAAAAACTTCATTATGGAATCTGATACCACCCTTTGTATTTTGCTGGGTCCTATTTTAAGTTAACTGAATCATTTTAGTGGGTTTTTTTAAAGACTTTATATCAAATATTTAATTAACATTTATTCTGCAACTTTGGAAGCTGAAGCTTTGGATCCAGGATATAATTTTTTATCAGAAGGAATAAATATAAAACAGATGTTAAGCAGAGGCAATAAATTTCATCTTAATTGTAACTCTAGAGATGACTTTCTCACCAAAACACATTTTTTTTTCTCTCTGTAGCTTTAATTCTCAGCTCTGTAATTGACCCAGCACACTGTCCAGCTGTATTTTTGGCCAGATTAGTTTTCCCAGTTCTATTTCTGCACGAAGTTAAACACAAGTTCATAGTCACATTTTCAAGTAGTGGTCTTCACAAGCCGACCATGTCATGGTTTAGTAGGTGCAAAGTCAACATTTCGGATTTGTGGCAATTCCGCCTAATAAGATTGTTGCTACAGAAGGTATCTGGCATTTTTCTCCTTAAAATCTCATAGGTACGATTGTGTCATAGACTAAGGGATGGCTGGTGTCTGCAGGCAAACCACCTTGCATCGTGACCTTGCTAGATTTCCTTAGTTAAAGGAGGTTGGGTTTGAAGCAGAGCTGAATAGGAGCTCTTTAAGGTAAACTCAGCTTGCAGTGGGAAGCGCTGTCAGCCAGTTACAGCCTGGCGCTTTCCTGTGAGTTAGTGCTTGGGACTGATGCGTCTCTGGGTTTTGAACCACTGCCCAATATAAAATTGAGCTTTCAAATGCGAGTTCATTAAAGATAGCATAACAATGTTCACAGAAGTGCCATAATTGGAGCTAATAGTTCGTTTCACCATGTTTCCTGTGTTCTGAATGTTTTCTTCAATTAATAATTATCCTGCATTTTCCTTTCCCCTTGCTAAATAGTTATTTAATATTATGGTTGAAAACAATGAAACTCTTCCCTTACTGTGTTTTCCAACCAATTAGTTTTGGTTGCCCATGAAAACTCCTGACATGTCTCATGGCCAGAAGAAATAAAAAAATAAAACAAACTGAGGTTATTACAGAGCAAATTATAGACTTCTGCACAACACTGCTCAGTATCGTTGCCTCTTGGCAAGCAAAACTTTGGATGGCTATCCTAGAAAAAAAGACGAATGGTCTCACATGTGTTTTAAAAATGCTGCAGAAGAGGTTGCAGAGGGATCTAGGAAAAAAAGGGAGAGTGAGAATGGTTCACTGTGCTGGTCATAACGATAATTGACCTTATCTCGAAATGTTCATTAACTGAGCATTCAAGCTCCTTGAATCTCCACACTTTCATGCTTTTCATTATATGCAAAATTTTTTTTTTCATTGCTGCAGAATGTTTTATTAGCTTTCTTTCCAGGACTTTCCTGTTATTATTCAGTGCTGATAGCAAACAGTTCATCTTTGGTGCACAATGCACAACATGGACCTTCAGACCTGAGCGAATCCAGGCATGTTATCACATGAGGCCAGTGTCTCCTCCACATTAGAACTGCTGTGCAGTTTGTTATGCTGCTTTGGTAAGTGATTAAGCAAAGAAAATGTTCAATCCAATCATAAAATCATAGAATAATCTAGGTTGGAAAAGACCTTTAAGATCATCAAGTCCAACCGTTCCCCTAACCCTGCCATCCCACCACTAAACCCTGTCCCTAAGCACCTCATCTACCCTTCTTTTAAATACCTCCAGGGATGGGGACTCGACCACCTTCCTGGGCAGCCCATTCCAGAGCCTGACAACCCTTTTGGTGAAGAAATTTTTCCTAAACCTGCCCTGGCGCAACTTCAGACCATTTCCTCTCATCCTATCATCCATTACCAGGGAGAAGAGGCCGACCCTCACCTCGCTACAGCCTCCTGTCAGGCAGTTGTAGAGGGAAATCAATGGAACCATTAAACTGGACAGGCTGATTGGCCTGGCCTGTTCCTGAAGACCACCAAACTTCTAGCAATACTCTGTTCTCAATTCCAAAAAATGCGTGGCTGCTGCAGATCGTTTACAAAATGTATTATTGAACTAAAAGTACAGTGACCTCTCCGTTTCCCTGATTTCTCTAGCCATTTAAATAGTCCACTCATTTTTCTTCTTTTGTAGTTAAATACTAAGCTCCAAATAAGGATCTCTGTCAGTCAATATTGCAAGTGTTTTCATTTTCCCCCTTTCAAACAGTGAATATCATTTTTCAGTTGTTACAAGGTACTCGTTGTATACAAAATAATGCTTCTGATGGTAAAATTGCCAGTTACACGTAGTAATTCCTTCGTTGACTGTCAGACCTGTCATGTTGCAGAAAGGCAGGTCAGTTGAATTGGTTATTAATGGATCTACTAAAAAATAAGCATTTAGGGTTTGTTTCCACAAAAAAAAAAAAAAAAATAAAAAAAAAGGACTGGCTGCATCATTTATCTGTGGGAAGTGAGTAATGTCTTTATCCTTTTTAGCCGATTAATAAACTGTAATCCCTAGAACAGTAATTTCAGGATCATGCCATTATTTGCTAATTCTTCATTTCTTAAGGAAATATTAAAATTGCAATTGGCCACAGCAGGACAGGCCCATGCATCATTGAAGAAACCAGTAATTTATGATGCATTTGGAACTCTATATTAACATTCCAGGCTGTAATGAAGTTTCATATCGAACAAGGTCAGGCCTGATTGTATGATTAAATAATTTGAAAATGTTATTAAAAGTTTGCATTTCTCTTCAGATTTTCAGCATGACTATTTTACTTTGGGGCACTCCATTAATCAAACCCCCATAGGCTTTGATGGGTCATGTCCATTCTACCGCGTGTTTATGCAGACATGAAGTGATCGGGTTAAACAAGCTGCAGAGGGGTTATAAAGTTTTCACAAGTTTTTGTTGGGTTTTTTTTCTCTTGGAAATCAGAGGCATATCAGCTGTTGTGGCCAGATCTTCTTCATGCTTGGGCCATCACGCTGTGAAAGCTAATGGCTTGTACCTCAATCTGTATCTTTTGAGCAGTTATTCTTCTGTTATGCTTCCAATTAATCTTCTCTTTTTACCAAGACCTGTGTACCTGGTACACATCGGTAGCTCCTGTCCTCATTGATCCTCATTACAGCAGCACCCCGTCCTTCAGAATCTGATGGATTTATCATGATGCCACCTCGCAGCACTGCAACCCCTATTTGGACGTGGAAAAGCAAACTACTGAGCTGAGGGAACAGTTCTGAGATTTCTCAGGGCTTCTGGGATAGAGGGGCTGGTTAAACTCAAGTCTCTGAAATCTCTTGCTTGAACTTAATCAGTGTTTTGGGAAATACGTAGAAACATTTTGCATGTTAATGAAGTGCTGTTTGATAATGGATGACACCGACAAATACGGGGTTTGAGCATAGGAGTAACTCAATGGGCTTTTTTCCCGTGATTGAGACATCAGTTTCTACAGCCCCTTAAACATAAACTGGGGTACAATACGTTAACACTTTATGTACTTTTAATTGAATAGGACTGTTATTGAGTTTGCTGTTTGCAAATCCCCATTAATATCCACATTTCTTTTGCGGAAATCTGTGAAAATGAATCCCTCCTGCAAAATTACCCTAAGCCATCTTTCATCCTGCTACTTAGCAAGGACCTTTGGTCCTTGTTTCTTGCCTCTTTTCCTCAGCTATAGCACTTGTCAGTTTGTATTACGCATACTTGCAAATAAGAGAAAATGAAAAAAGATATTATCCAGGTAGAGGTCATGGAAGTTTTACAATGTGGGCTTTGAATAATCCCACATGATAATTACAGTGTTAAATTCAGTGTGTGTATATATGTATGTATTATATATATTTTTATATCTGCATTTATTTATATAGACGTACATACATATATATATATAAAAAACCCCATTGTAAACATTTCCTTTTCCAGTAAAAGCTAAGCTCCAATACTGGAAGATACGGCAGGAGTTTTGCCATTATCAACAGTGTTGGATCACGCCAAGAGGATAAAATCAAAGCCGACTGTCATGTATGGTTTGTTCCCTGAATTTACTTTCTTTTGCTTTGGTGGTAGAGCTGGCCATCCTCCTTGAGAAGTCAAAGCATCGAAGGAGGGAAAAAATCTTTAAGTGAACAATATTGCTCAGGACAATCCTGCAGTTGAGAAGGACAGGAAAGCTGCATGCAAAAAATATAGCAGCTCTGGCTTTTCGCAGAAAGCTTGTCAAGAAAAAAACAACCTTCAGAGCTGGTATTTTTGCATTACATATTCAGCATTCACAACAAACTCACGATGCCAAAAAACGTGGATTGTAATCTGAACGGAATGAAACGTGGAACTTTGAAAGCCGAATGGTCGGTTCCCTGCCCTGTTCTCTTCTCTTTGTAAAGGTAATGAAGGTTAACCTGAGCATCAGATAGGGATTCCCTTTGTATAATTGAATTTCTGATGGCTTTAATCCACCTACCAACGGTTTATTGCATAAGAAGGATGTCAGGGAGCAGGAAGGGAATGCCTGGAGAGTTCAGCAACACAGAGCCAACAGAATGGTTCCAGGTGCTGCGACCGGGAGCCGGCTCCAGCTGTTGGAACTGTCATCGCAGGCCAAACTGGCTGTCCCCAGGTCCCAAGGAAAATAGCGGTGGTGTGACACAGCAGACACAGCCGAGCCGGATTTGCTGTAGTTCTGGATCTACAAGTTTTGTTCTCCTTTTAACACTCTGAACTGTAAAATCATAAATGTGCAGTTGCAGGCTGTTATCTGTGGGCCTTGCCAGAGATATGTCACCTGATTATGCATGTAGGTAGCATTTAACATAATCTGCCCTGACACATTCATAAGGTAAGACAAAAATAATATTTTATCACCATGCAGTAACAGCCACTTATCAAACTTCAAAGTCTTAATTAGGGATTTCTCTGCAGGTCCCCACTTGTCTGATGACCATATAAATGTCTAAATTAGGTAATTAATACAGTCCATACTGTATGATAGTATACAGCAATTTAAAGCCCTAGGCAGTCAGCCCAACAGAAACTTTTCCCTTTTATATTGCTAGGAATTCAGATAAATATGTGCATCTCCAATTTTACGATATTGATTCTACTTTTTAACTTTTTTATAGTTTCTGTGAGGGAATGCTATTGCCTCCATTCTTCATAAACTGATGAAAGGATATTGGGTTGTTTATGATACTCGGCATAAATGACAGCTTATATTTTATTTCAAAATTTAATGAATATTTGCTCTGTAGTTTGCAGATTAATATACATATAAGATGTACACATTCTAGAGCAGGAAAACCTACCCAGTGCTTCATTTATATTCCAAAAAAAACTTCGTGCAAATTTAAACTGCAGCTTTCAAGTTCCTTATCCATTTCTACCGCTGTAGGAATTATATCTAATATTTAAGCAAATTTTTAGTGAGTGATACTAACACTGAGAAGTAATATCTTAGACTCTAGGTAATGCAAAGCCATGTTTCCAGAATTTTCCCTTGGTTGTTCTTTAAATATAAGTAGTTTTATTTGGTTTTTTCAAGTAATTACCAAGATAAAACAGTTCATGAAAGTGTTCACAGTCTAATGCACAAGTGTGCGACTTGTGTCTCCTAGATGAAGAGGTTAATAAAATAACTTGGAACTCCTTGCAAGTCCTTCCAGCCTGGAACAAGGTGGGAGGGAATTTTAGATTAATTTTCCTGTACAAGGCAGCTGGATAGGTGGGACGATCATTTTTGGAACACATCAGTGTTTCCTGCAGGGTAGTGGGAGCAGTGTCTGACCCAGGCTGTGCATAGCCAGGACAAAGCTCCAGAAACCATAAATTGAATGTTGTCACTCCCCAAACTGAACATATTCAGAGACGCTGATGTCAGAAACCAGCGCTAATTGTATGTAGCAAGATCTGAGGCCAAATTTACAGGCAACAGAACATAAAGAAAATTAATGTCAGAAAGTCAATAACGATTCCAAACTTGGCTGAAGAACTGAGGTCACTGCTGCTGAACGTGTAGTATCTGCGTAGAGATGTAACAGTAAGACTTCATCAGCTCAGAAAGTTTCCTTACTGTTGGATTTATTCTAATCAAAAAGCCTGTTAAGAAACAAGAAGGAAATACAGGAAGAGTAGGAAAAGCACAGCCAAGCAAGGCAGACTGATGCGACAGCGCAGTGCTGGTTTTGGGAAAATAAATTCTAACGCTTGGAAGATATTGTAACAGTCTGCATCGTAAGAAAGGTGTCAATGATGAAATACACAAGTTAAATCCTGGGAATCCTGAGGATGAATGCAGAGGTGCTGAGGATCTGCTCTATGCTTGTGCCGGTGAAGGCACTGATAAAATAAAAAACTTCCTTGAGAAATTTTGGGCCACTATAATTTATTTTAAATATGTAAATGGCTGTCTAAAACCTGTAAATGGAACATTCAAAAATTTTGAATTCATATTTTAACTAATTCAGATACTTCATTCAGGACATTTGGGGGGGGGTGTTCAAATTTTTCCTTGTTTGGGATAGCTTATTACTTTAATGCTTATTATGAATGGAGAATAATTTCTAGGATCCTCTAACATTTCCCTGTTAGATTGTTGCTTTATACAAATTCCTGATTTTCTAATATTTTTGGTGGTGCATGGACAAGAAGCAAATGTCAAAAGAACCATATTCTTTCCGGATCTGCGGCTTACCCTGTCTATGGCACTTTAATTTTGCATTTCTGCTGCTCTCTCCAGAGGACGTTTTGGACAGCTACTGTTTCTTATTCTGTGTTTGCACCTAGCTATTGTTTGGGGCTCAGGAATTATGCTATAGTATAAATAACTCAGACACATTTACTTTGGGTGTTGCCATTTCCTCTAAAAATGAAAAGGGTTCCTTCTTCTGTTAAAAGTTTACTTATTTTTCAGCTCTTATACTCATTTTTATCAGATTTTCTGGTATAGAACTGATTTAGCTGTGATACGTCTTTCTCTCCCGAGACATTCACATCTGTCTCTAGCATCTGTCTCTAACTTTATTCAAAAACAGTAGTGGGGGAAACATTAATTTTATGGGTATATTTGTATCATTGCGTTTCTGTCAATAAATCATTTGTTATTTTCAAGAAGAACCTGCAACCTCTATCTATCAATATTTTTCAGAAGCAGAGCTAATGCACAGCAGCTAAAAATAATCTCATGGAACGAAAATGAAAAATACAGAGAAGTCAAAGTTGTGAGTTAACACTGGCATCTTCTGAATATTTTTACCAGAAAAGGACCAAAGAATCAGCAAAGCATCAGCTTGTTTCAGCAAAATTTATAGTAGTAATCAGTTCCTGTACAGCTTTGATACCCTTTCAGCTTTTGACTCTTGATTTAAATCACTTCTCTGGGAATGCTGTGAGTAAACCGGCACCCTGCACACAAATACAGTCCACAAAGGGCACTAATTCTCTCCCAACAAGTTCCACCTCTTTTTTTAAAGGCATTTTGCTCAGCGGAGCAACTCACATAGGAAGATATTCTTTGGGTTTCAGCGTGGGGCAGTGTTTCAGGGTCCTTTGACCCGATAAAAAATGCGCACTCCCAGATTGTGTCTGGGCCTGGCTGTAGACGCGTGGGTGTCTAAATGCAAAGTACTGGATTTGCTCCGTCATCAGCTGAGAAATGCACTGACAGACCGGGTGGGATCCTGGAACGTGCGTGCTCATTCCTCCCTCCTTTCTCCCCATCCTTTCTTCGTTTCCTAGGACAGACGGGTGGCGGAGAAAAGGAGTAAGCCGCTTCGCAGGCTGCGGTTAAGTAAGTTCCTCCTCCTTCAGCAGAACCGGAGGAAAGCTTTGCGGTTCCTCAGCCCAGTCCCTGCATTCCTGGGATAGCGCAGTTGCGTCCACTGATCCTTACCCAGGATGTATCGCTGCAGCCCCGACCGAGAGGCAACATGTACGCATGGTTGCTTGGGGCAAGAGATCGCATGAATGTCAAAATGTCAAAACAGCTCCTCTGCCTGCTGTATTTACACTTCTCCTGGGACTGAGGAGAGCAGAAGTTGCAAGCTTGCATTCTCCTTCCAAATTTACATCCTATTTTTAAATTGCATCTTTTTTTGAGGGTGGGAGGGAATAAATCTACATGTAGATATGTACTCCAGAAAGAACATGTTATACTTTTTTTGTCAGCTGATACAAAATAGGGCATCTCTTTTAGAAATAAGATTACTAGTTCTGGAATAATTGCAAGTACTAATTAAACCCACTTTTTTTTTTTCTCCAGCTTCAGGTTCTAGCACCCGTAAACTTGGAGAAAACAATACTAATAATTAAAAAGGAACAGAAATAGGCCAGACAAAGCTTTTAAAAAATTAGAATTGTTTTCTGTAATCCTCCACTTCAGATGCTGTATGCCAGGGGTCAATCTTTGGATTTCTTTAATCATTTGGATTGGCCTGTTCTTCCTCCTGATTTATCCAGTGCCGCAGAAGGCTTAAATCAGCGTAATGGACACTTGTTAAGCGTCTGCATCAGTCTAATCAGCTTGACAGTGTTCTGGTTTATTCCTCCTTGTAAACTGTGGATCCGTAACGATGCTGTACTGCATATAGCACCACTTAGTGGCAGCAAGTCTACTTCGGATGCTGCCTTCTGAAATCTAATCTGAGGAACTTTGTTCTGAGTCAAACCAAGCCAAACGGTCCCTTTTCCCTCCTCCCTGGCTCTTCACGTTCAGAGGCTGGCAGTGCTGCTGCGAGTCCGTCCCTCCAGCAGAACAGCAAACCCATCACGGCACGTCCCCTTCCAGTCCCTTTTCTCCCACTCCCCTTGTGCGCGCTCCTCCTTCTGGCTGTGCCCACGGAGGGGGACAGGTATCTTTTGCCTGTGTTAGTGGCTGACCGAAACGTTTGACCCCAGGTTGTTTGCATGTGTAAATAAAACCTAACTGCTATTCTACTTGGTTATAAACACAGTGAACAGAACAGAAAATAGGAAACCATCACAAAGCAGGCAGAGGGATGCATCCCTGCTTTCAGTAGCCAGAGCATATCAAAACAGCAGGGACAGGTATTTTTCTTTGCAGGACATTGATGTCAGGGATGTTTATTGTATCATATTGAAATAATTTGTTTACTGAATTGAATTTTAACAATGTTAGCAGGAACATTCTCACTTTGGGGATATAAAGAGAACTAATCAGTGTTTAGGGATAAAGGAACTTATAATAACGTCAATGCCTGGAAAATTAATGCAGACAGATACTCCTTTTCTCACCAGGTCTCACTGAACCTTCCAGAGGGATGTCGTGCTGTCATACTACAAACCCTGCTTGGATGAGAAGAAAGGGCGCTTGATCAAGGCACATGAAGTAAAATTTCCCGTTTATTTCCAGCACACATACCAGACAGGCAACAGCGGGCTACAAACTTCAGGTGTAAGTTTAATGACACCACCTTTTGTGCCATCGCCCTGATTTTATTTTGCTGAGTGTTTCTTTACAGTATGTACAGAAACGTCTCTTTTCAAGTCCTAGATTAGCACATTATGGCTATAAGTGGATAGGAAAATGGTAATGGTAGAGATGGCAAGTTCCATTCTCACTGTAAAGCTCCTCACAAGCTTTTGCAGTTCCTTTCAAAAGCCTGATCAGTCGGCGTATTTTTGATCGTGTGCTACGCATCAGTTATTCCAACACAGTACCAAGAAACAATTTTTTCAATCAGTTATGTGTCCAAAATGCATATGCAATTGCACATCTGAGTTGTGTGTACAATTACTGAGATTCCATGCGTGCATTGGGTAATTTCTCACATAAATGCACTTAATTAGTCATCTGTGCATGAGTTTTCCTATTTGCATACATACTTACGGCAATTTTGCATGCAAATTAAGCACTTTATATATATATATGTAAAAGTTTGACTCTCATCATGTTTACTAAACAGAAGCTTATGTTAGATCTCGAAGAAAATAATTGAGTTGTCTGACAGCGTACAATACAATGTGGTCGCTTGCATATGGATTATTACAGTGTCCGCATCCTGCTGAGGTTTTCACAGAAAGGTTATTAGATTTATCTCTCATAAAATACTTAAGGATCAGCTGTGTAAATGACCGTTCTGCTAAAATATCTGGATAGGTAAAGTACAGGTTACCCTATTCAGCCCGTAACTCGCACCAGATATAATTTGTATTTGTTGTTGAAACCTTATAATAAAAATGTCCCGTCTAAATCCTGTGCTTCTTCCTAGGCTACAATAAAACCTGGTACAGGATTTTGCCATTTTCTATTGATGGATTAGCACGATCAGAATCACTGAAGTAATGTCACTTACAATAAGCTTTATTAAACCACAAGTCTGCCTGTAGCTCACAACGGAAGGTGGTGCAGGAATATCTCCTGTAGTATTCCTCTCTCAAAGAGATCAAACCCAGACACTCACCCACTGTCTATCAGAGTTACTTTTTAGCTGGGGGTTACCCAGTCTTGGATGTACCAATATTTGTAGTGCCTGTACACGTGTCCTAGGCACAGTTACAGCCTGACTTGGAAGTGTGTGTGCAGGTTAGGAGATGTGAGACCACAGGATCTGTTGGCCAGCATTAATGGGATAACTGCAGAAATCTCGTTAAATGAATGCATGAACTTGAAAAATTAATCTTTGGAATTCAGGTGTGTCTAGACTTGGGCAAAAGGCAGCAGTTACTCTGTATAGAGAACTCTGTGGGCTCATGCAAGAACCCCACCAACATAAAAAACCAGCATGTATCAGCTGAACAGTAGAGTCAGGTGATAACTTCCAGTGGTAGTTACCAAAATTTTAACCCGTGACCCTACCCTTTCTCTTCCTTTCTGTTTGTGCATGTGTGGAGGATTTTGGTTTTTAACATCCTTGGCCTACAGTCAATTCCTGTTATTCAGCTGACCGTGCGTATAATGTTCCTAAATAGTTCCCTTTCTTTTATCTCTAGGCATTATTTCACTTAGGCATGTAATGTTATCAGTGGATCTCCTCCACATCATAGTATTATCCTCATTTATAGCTCAGTCAGTGATTCAGATATTCAAATAAATTGCATATACAGCTTTAACTTGACTGAAGTTGCGTGGAGACAAACTGTAAATTTCTCACTACTGTTTTTAATTGGAATTATGCTGAATTTCTTTGAGTGTGTGATATTTGTCATGAAGTAATCTCTTACAAGAGTACATCTCTTCCTCTCTCTCCCCTCTCGCCAAGTTTTCTTTTCTTATCTTTTCAGTTCTACTATCCAAATCCATCGGCTGTCAAAGCTGTCTCTTGTAAAGTGCTTTGTCTTCCAGGTGGTTTTTGACCAAAAATGCTGACAGCTCCAGAAAATGACTTCATATTAAAACGGTAACAGGGGCTTTCTCTGAGGAGTTCTGCCTCAGCATTTAGCATGCACGCACACACAGTTTTGAGTATCTGCTGTGGTGCTACAACTGTAGGATATATTCAGGAGGCATACAAACAAGCTGGGTGCCACAAAAGGCAGAGAGCGCTCAGAATACGTCGTCTGTTTGTGCTTTGCCAACCTGTGCAGAAGAAATCATATACTTTTTTTTCTGATAAAGAAGAAAAGCACGTACTGTCAGTAATATAAGAAAGCCTGATCCGAACCTCGCATTTTTGCTAGATAGAAGAGTGTTTATTTATGAATATTGCTGCTTGTACTGGTGTAACTTATTTTGAGGACTGGACTGGAGTAAGGTATATTACTGTGAACATTTCAACGTAGATAGAGCCTTGTCCACAAAAAGAGGGGGACAGAAAGGCAGGCGATGGTGATGAGAGAATTGCTGCTACAAACAATAAAATCAGCAGAAGCTGCAAGTCTGAAAAATCCTCATTCTCCTTTGGCAGTCCCTACAAGAAATGAGGGATGCAAAGTTGAATTATGGTAATATTCATTTTGAGTTTTCTGGTGTGTGATGAGTAAAAATTATGGAACTGGAAGGCTTCATAGGTTAGATCCTGCCCCTTTCCCTTGATACCTCGTTGAATCTGCGAGTGTGAGCATACCCAGTGGTACGGAAGATTCAGGGACAGGACTTGTTAGAAAAAGCGTCACCTCCTCAGCTGCTGAGGAGGGTGGGGGAGAGGGTGGGGAGGGAATCACTTGGTTTATCTTACTTTGGTAGGGTTCTTCTCAGATTGCTGTTAGAGAGGAAAGGCTACTGTGAATGCAACCATTTCAGATGATGACTACTTCAGGTAGCTCCTTGTTTCTGAGGTGATGGCACAATCATGCTTAAATACATCCTTCTATGAAGAGCACCTTAAAATCACGAAGTCAGGGGAGGCTTTTGGGAGGGCTACAAAAATGATCCGAGGGCTGGAGCACCTCTCTTATGAGGACAGGCTGAGATAGTTGGGGGTGTTCAGCCTGGAAAAGAGAAGGCTGCGGGGAGACCTGATTACAGCCTTTCAGTATCTAAAGGGGGCCTATAGAAAAGATGGGGACAATCTTTTTAGTAGGGCCAGCTGTGACAGGACAAGGGGTAATGGTTTTAAACTAAAACGGGGTAGGTTTAGACTAGATATAAGGAAGAAATTCTTCACAATGAGGGTGGTAAAACACTGGAACAGGTTGCCCAGAGAGGTGGTGGAGGCCCCATCCCTGGGAACATTCCAGACCAGGTTGGACGGGGCTGTGAGCAACCTGATGTGGTTCAAGGTGTCCCTGCTCCTGCAGGGGGGTTGGGCTGGGTGACCTCTAGGTGTCCCTTCCAACCCAAAACATTCTATGATGATGATTCTATGATGATCAAACCAGGAAGCGGTGGCCTTCCCCCCACTTGTAAAATGGCACAATGGCTATTAATTTTTGGGTTTTTTTTAATTAAATCTGGTGGGGTTTCAGTGTTTCTGTGCATACGAGGCACTGCATCACAGAGCAGCCTGGGGAGCTGCCTGCCTGCTGTGTTAGGGCTCTCCTACAGCACGTTCTCCTGGGTGATGTCCTGTGTCTGAGGCACGCGGGTTTGTCTGTGGACCAGAGAGGTCACTTTTCTGAAGCTGTTACAAGGGCCATATTGACACGAATAGGCACACACTGCATCTTCTGAGGACAAACCTAATTATGCTTTTTTTTTTTTTTAATACCACTGCTTTAAACCGCAGTCCACTGTATTAAACCACTCAGTCTGCTTTTGCCTTATTTTTTTTGTTTTTGAAGAATACAATGAATGAATCAAAAAAGTAGTAGAAATCTTGCACAGGCCAATTTTCTTTTACAATATTTTAATGAGAGTTACATTAGTATAAGGTACGTTACCTCACCTAAGGTGAAAGAGACGTGGAATTGGGATTTTAAAATTGATTTTAATATAGCCGTTGCTGGCACGCTGCCATTAATGCTTGCATAGTTCAGCGAGGAGACCACAGCGTGTCTCGTAATTGGAGGTCAGCCTACACTAAAGTTGGCCTCCCTCGGTCAGTGCGATTAACTGAGCAGGAAGGGTTTGTACAGGGCCTCTGGAGCTGTATTTTCCTCATTGCCATTCACATTACCAACTCGGAGAATCAATAGGAGCCACAATGTACTGATGAGTAGATAGTGTAGAAGAGAGAAAGTTCAAATTCCTTGGCATTGCAGCATGTCTGGCAGGACTGAAAATGTGACTTCAAAAGATCTGTTTAACCAGGAGGATAGTTGTATCTTTCTCAGCATCCCAGCACACAGGTAGCACGTGCAGGGTGGTACAGAATCAGCTTGGATTGATGCGTATTCCGTTCCTCTCCAGTGCTGCTTTTTCCTGTGGATTCTTCCCTCAAGTCACTTTCTCCTCCGTGACTCATCATTTGCACTGCAGCCAGATCATAAGTAATCCAAAATTTTGAGCTCTGCCCAACCATTCGTGTAGTTCCAGTGGTTTGCTGTTGCTTTAAAAAATTACATAAATGTACCAAAGTCTGGCTTTTACTGTTAGTTATTTTCCCTCTGTGGTTGTGCTCTTCCTGCTCAGGCGCATCTTTGTTTCCTCCGTTGTCTTCTGTCTAGATCTGGTAGGTGCTTATGTCTTTTCCCAATCATTAATTTCTCCACAGCTTTGATTTACCTTTCACTTTACTGTTCAGCTCCATCTTGTCCCATCTTCCCTACACATCCCCTAAAAATATCCCAAATGGGGAGGAAATCTGAAGGCATTTCTCATTCACTGCAGTTTTGAACTGCTGACATAAACTCATAATTTGCCATTATCTAGCAATGCAGAATCATCATTATTTCTCTGGTTCTGTAGATATGCCTGCCTTTGTTACTACTTTTGACATGAACCAAAATTAGTAATAACGACTTTCTAAATCACCCGTTAGCTAGCTGTCTCCTAGAAGAAGCAAAAATCATCAGTCCATACAGAAGAAACCTGAGGTGTGGTCTGCACACTGTATTAATTTCATTGCTCCTTGTTCGTCAGATTTTTTTTTAATAAAACCACTTTCTATCCTTAGCATCTAGGCCATAACTGTTTACTCGAGTTCAGTGAAACATGCACTTATCAGAGAATTAAGCAGGTTAAGCCAGTGGGAATATTTCCCAAATAAGGCATTCAGATATCAGCTCTAAGCTAGGAAGGGAAAAGTCTCTTGAGACTTTGTTTTCTCACCTCCTGTCCATTTAATTTGTTATTCCCATGCTTTCACATATTTGATGGCTGCTTGACAATTTTATTGTATGTTGTACTGTCCCTCAGTGATCACACCTCCCTCTCTCTCATTTTCTGTCCGTGGTAACACAGCTCACATCTGATGCTCATCTCCGCCACTAAGGGTTCTATTGTCCCCTTGATATCTACGTGTAACTCCCACTGCTGTCAATAGGAATTACACGCGTGCATCAAGGAGAGAAAAATCCCTTGTGTACTCCACGCTCCTCATTATCTTGGCACAGTCAGTTCCGTAGATGTCTCATCTATGAGCCTTTTATTCTCATGAGTCTTGTGCAGTGTAGCAAGTTGGCTCTTAGGATCAGCAGTTTTGCTCTTGAGGTGTTTAGCAAGTTGATTTATTGTGCATGTGTACACTCTTAAATGTCTTCATCCAGCCAAATCCGCATCTTGTAGCGTGCACATGTTGGACGGCAGAGCTTCCGATCTCCTTTCTACGCAAGAGTACCAATTCATACCCAGCCTCCCAGCAGACTCGAAGTGAAACGAGAGTCTGAAGCTACCCCCCTCAAATAATGTATGTTCAGGCCCAGCTCAGACCTATACGCTTAAATGCAATAGTTCGTGAAAAATGCAATAGGTACAAAAATGTAAATGATGTATTTTAATTTTCCTTAAATATCTGAAGGAAGATATTTTATAAGCGCTTCATGTTAAGTGCTTCTAAACGAGGAGGTAGTTGAAATAGTAGCTAATCAGTTAGCAAAACTTTAATTCCTTCCAAAATTAATTGGAGTGTCAAGAGTTGAAGGAAAAAGGTAGAGTGAAAACAACCACACGTGTAAAACAGTGATTTCCACTGTCTGAACACTGGATCTGTATTTGCCCCGATCCTTCTGGAAACAGCTCAGTTTGGGAAGGTACCCGGTGTCTCACGTGGGCCGGCATTATTACAAACCTAACTGGAGAGCATACTCACTCCATTTCCAGACTTGTTCCCCAAGTACAGAAGTCAGCCACCACAGCTCAGAAAAGAGGGACGGCAAACCAGTTTGAGAAAAAAATCAATTTGCCATCAGATTAGAAATCAACTGTAAACATGTTGAAGAATTCTGTTTTTTTTTCACTACTGCTCTGCCTTTTCTTCACAATCTGTTATGGTGTCAGACTTATTTTGACAATACTTGTAGAACTTGTCATATTAACAAAGTTATCAAACAGAGCGAGCACATACATAGCAACAGCTGTAGTCCAGCAAGAGTCAAAATAACTGGCCATAGGTATTCACAAGGAAATATCCCCACTGCAGTTGCACAAACCCAAAATACACCCACAAGCCTCCAGAGTACTTGTAGTTTTGTTTAAATAGCAACAACCGCAGCTGCCCTTCAACCTGGAACGATCTACTGCTAACTTTGGAATTTAGGATAAAAATAAAAGGGACCAATTTAGATTTTACATATACATATAAGGATTTATTTTTGCTTTGATAGTGTCACGCGATTATTTCTACTTTTGCGAAAGGGCTTCATAAAAAAAGGGTACACACAAAATTTAATACAATGATGGGATTTATTGGATGTTATATAACAAACTCAGAAATACTTGTTTAAAAACAGAATAAACCCCATAATCCACTAAGGCTGTAAATTAGCGGGGTAGGAACAATCTTTTCATTATTCGTGTCTACAGAGCTTAATACAATGAGGTCTCAGTTCTTCGCTAACATCTCTAGGTGTTAACACAATGCTATTAAATCTACTCAATAGCAAAAGATGCATTCAGTGGATTTATGTGGCTCATTCCTTTGGAAATGTGTGAATCTAACGGAATAGTTTAATGGCCAGATTTTTCAGCTGCAATGTCTGATTTTGCACGTACATCAGATAGTACGCATCTATTTATGCAAATGGATGTTGGATTTATATGCACAAAATATACAAGCCTGAGAACTCCTATTTGTGGGGTTGAGCTGCATTCACAACGGGAAAAGATCATCGTTGGATGCTGGGGTCAGGCTGGGGGAAAATAGCAGGAGCCGTACTTAGCACTCGAAACCACTGCTTTCCATTTTCAGTTTTCTGCGAAAACTAAACTGACTCGAGTTTCGCTTTCTGGCCCTGTTTTGATCTGCCTTTATTTTTACACCAGAAACCCTCTCGTTTAGTGGCGTTAGCTTAATCTGCTGCTGATGTGAACGAGGACTGGGCCTGACATGAGTGTTTTCCTCCAAGAAAAGAAGGGCCGGGCTCAGGCGGGCTCACGCAGGGGGCTGAGGAGCTACTTCAGGCACTACTCATTTTTCTGCCCCATCCTGAAACCGCCGCACACCCAAATTACTCTCCTCTCAGGAAGGTACCTGTGGCACCCTCCCCTCTTCTGCACCGTCCCCTCTTCTGCACCCTCCCCTCTTCTCGCCCAAGGTGCGGTTAACGCCAGTGCAGAGCCTGAACCGGGGTGCTCCCGGACCCGCACCCCCTGCCTGCCCCAAGCCCACCCAGACACGAACTGGCGTGGCCGCACCGGCCCTTTCCCTCCCAAACGAGGGGATATTTGGCAAAGGCGAAGGAGCGGGTCCCTGTCGTGGCGGGGCTGCCATTTCCTCCGGTGCCATTTTTTTCTCTCTCCAGGTATACCAGTTTTAATCCTCTGGACAAATTAGCGTTTCCCTCCCCGATACGTTAATTTTTCCTGTCAATACACGACTCCCGCCATTCCCTCGCGGCCTGGGCCGCGCTCTCCTGGCTGGATATGCCCATCACCCCCCAGGCTTTTCCTCTGGACGTGCCAGTTTTTCCTCACTGGATACATTGGTTTTTCCCCCGGGACACGTTTTTTCCCCACTGGGTGCACCTCTCCCAGGGATATGTTAGTTTTCCCCTGGATGCGCTACTTTCTCCTCAGTGGATCCACCTCTCCCCTGGATATGCCGGGTTTGCCCCCGAATATGATGTCGGTTTTTCCCCGAATATGTCAGGTTTTCGCCTTCGGACGTTAAGTTTCGCCTCTGGACAGGCGAGCTGCGGGCTCCCCGCGCTGAGCTCCGCAGGCCGCCCGGGGAGGCGGCGCCCACCCCGCCAGACCCCCGCTCCCCCCTCCCCGCAACCCGGCGGCGGGGCGGTGCCTGTCGCTTTAAGGCGGCGCGCGCCCGCGCGCCGGGGGGCGGGGCCTGGCGGCGGCGCGCGGCGGGCGCTTCACCTGCAGCCCAGAGCGGGCGCCGAGCGGCGGCGGGAGCGGGAGCGGGAGCGACCCCCGGCCCCGGCCCTGCGCAGCGCGGGGCGGCTCGGCTCAGCCGCACCGCCACGGCCCGGCCCGCCGGGGCGATGAGGACCGGCTCGCGGGTGCTGCTGGTGCTGCTCCTTCCCGTCTGGGGCTCGGCGGCGGTGGTAAGTGGGGCGCCCCGGGGGGGGAGGGCGGGCAGAGCCTGCGGGCTGCGCGCCCCGCGGAGGTTCCGCTGACGCTCCGCGCCCGCGGCCACGGCAGCCGCCGCAACTTCGGGGTCGGGGCGCGGAGCCGGGGCGGGGGAGCGCGGGCGTGAGTGTGCGTGAGCGGCGCCCCCGCAGCGCCCCGCCGCTTTCACCGCTTCTCCCTTTTTTTTAAATTTTTTTTTTTTTTTTTGCTCCTCAGCACAGTTTTTAGTTGTTATTTTTTAGCGCTGTCGCTCGCCTTGAATCTGGTGCCCCGGCGGTGCCGGCAAACTTGCCGCCCGCGCTGCGCGTCGCCCGATAAACTTCGGGGGTAGCGGCGCGCCCCGGCGGAGCCCTGCGCGCCCCGGCGGAGCCTCCGCGCGCCGGTGCGGCCGCGTAGCGCTGCCCGCGCCGTGCCAGGCGTCCCTCCTTCGCCGGCGCTGTGGCCGTGCCTTTAACTTTTATTTTCACAAGCCCGTGAGCGCACCGAGCGGGCCTGAATCGCCGGGGTGTGTGTGTGTGGGTGTGTGTGTGTGTGTCGTGGTCTGGAAAGTTTGGGTATTTTCGGGTTTCCCCCCCTGAAATGAAGGGATGTCCGCAGAACATCCACAACTGCCTGAACGCGGGGCTGCAGTGTTACGGTGCGAGCGGGGCGGCTGCTGCTCTTTCGCCTTGGACTGGCTGCAGAAACAAGAGCCGCTCGTTTTCCTGCCCGAATCCCCCTGTGCCAAGTTCAATCTGTGAAGATGTCCCGAGTCCGAGCCCTCGGGAGGCTGGTGGGTGTGCAGAAGTGAGAAGCTCTCATTTAGGGAGCACGGTGGTAATAATTGACTGGTTTTTAGATCCAAAGCCTAGATCCTAGATCTCTAGTCAGACCTTTTGAAATGTTTCCTCATGGCAACATCTTGCCGGCGATGGTCAGAGTCCACGGAGCCGCCGCTTCCTTGCGCTTGTCATGCAGTAGCTGGCATCCGTCTCCCGAGCGTGATTTTTCGCAGAGTACGTTGGCTTGCTTTCTGCTTACTAAGCTCATCTGAAAGGACCCTTCGCTCCTCTTCCCTTCTGTCTCTCTCTGTAATGCGGCGGCGTCCGTGTCCAGGAGGGTTTGGGGGGGCCTGGGGGAGCTGTGCTCCTCTCCCCAGGGAGGCGGGTCCGCGCCTGGAGTTCCACTTTCTCGGGGCAGTGACTCTCCAGGTCCCCTGGCTTCAGCCTGCGCTGCTGGGACTGGGGGCGTCGGAGGCGCAGCCTGCATCGCTGAGCAGTGCTCTGGCTCGCCCCGCCGCCAGTCCGAGTCCGGGAGCGTTAGAAATCCCTTGCCACCAGCACTTGCTTGTGCATAAATCACCTGGCACTTGTTAGGCATAAATCACTGCCTTATGTGCTTTCAGTGAGTTGGTTGGAGCTGGGGTCTGGGACCCTCCTTGCTAGGGAGTGTGTCCTCCATCCCGGGGAGCCTGGACTACGGCCACCAGACTAACCTGTCCCTGTGGCAGGGGCTGGTTCCCCCGCTGTGCGGTCCAAAGTTGCAGCAGAGCAGCTGAGTGTTTAGCTGGATGCTTCCCCCTGGATCCTGGCAGGTTGTGTGTGGGGCTGTGCTAGTCAGTGGCATTGCTACACTTTTGATGGGGCATCCCCTCCGTCCCTTCCATCCCCTCCGTCCCTTCCATCCCCTCCGTCCCTTCCATCCCCTCCGTCCCTTCCATCCCCTCCGTCCCTTCCATCCCCTCCGTCCCTTCCATCCCCTCCCACCCCTGGGGCAAGTGCAGAGCCTGGAGTGTCAGGGAGGCAGCAGCAAGGCAGAGCCTTGGAGGCTGCTGCTGGGCGAAGGGGGCGGAAGGGGACTTTACCTGGCCATGAGTTCCTGAGGCTCCTGCGAGTTGGGGTGTTTCTCCTCCTTCAGTCCTGGGGCTTGCCCAGTTTCTCAATAGCAAAACTCAGTGGTTTGGGCGTTGCAACATCAGGCCTTTGCGTGGCTCCAGTGCGAGCACGGCTCGCCTTGATGAATTGCTGCTCTTTGTTTCTTCCCCCCTTCTGACAGTGCCCAGTATCCCAGCCTTCCTACAAACAATGCTCTCTATTGTAGTCAGGCAACTATTTTCTGGCCCATTTTATTTTTGCAGCTACGGTATGGATCCACTCCAACAGATAGGCACTTTAGCACAGGCGGTTTCTACTTGCACACTGCTTTACTGTTCAGGTTTGCCCGTGCCTAAATACCTAGTCATTGGGTGCAAAACATTTTTCCAAACGACCAAAGTCATGGCGTGTGTTTTCCTCGCTTTGTTTTTGCAGGCACACAATGGGGATCTTACAGTTAGACCCACATGCAAGCCTGGCTTTTCAGAAGAAGACTACACAGCATTCGTCTCCCAAACCATCATGGAAGGGCAGAAGTTACTCAAAGGTAAGTGGAATAAAAAGCTCAATAGGTGCTGCGGTAACTGTATTTTCGGGAGGTGAAAGGAGGCTTAAAGATGCTGGTTTTGATGGTGAAATTGTCTGCAGAATTATGTTTGTAGGAGGATGAAGCACTAAGTGGTTTACCTGAGCGCGGTTTTGAATATAGATGAATCATTCCAAGTCCGCGTGCTGCCTGCTTCAGGTGGATTGTTTGCCTGTAGTATGCGGGGTCATCACTTCGCTTTTAAGTCTCCCACTCCCACCCCATCTGAAGGAACTCTACATTTGATATTTTGGAAAGTATTTTTATGTATGAAATTCTAAGATCCTTAAATTATCTCTGCTTTGAAATGCATGATAAAGCAGACGTTGTTGTTGGAAATGTGGTAAACAAGCCTACAGACATTCTGTTCACAAATGTGGCATTCATTTTCATTACTGCCCCACTGACAACATGAAAACACAGGCAAAAAGAAACTACCAATTAGCTTTATAGTAATTGCAGGATTATAACCACTTTTGTGACTGTAAATTCTGAGACGTCTTCGTAATCCAAGTAACAATAGCTTATCCTGTGTATTGATCTGTCTCCCTTTCAAGTTAAAAATAATTAAACTTTATATTTGCATGATGTAGAAAATCATTGTTTTACTCCAAGAGAATTTTTGAAGATCAAAATCTACCCCCGCTCCCAGCACCCTCCTCGACTCAAATCGCTAACGATTAGTGGATGTTAGAGCAATTCCTCAAACGTGGAATATTGTGGCTGTTGGGGAGCACGTTGGGACTCGATGCTCTGTTCAGGGGTTTCTAAACCCTTTGCTACCTTCTCCTGAGTCCATTTACTCAGAAACGTATGGCTCTGCCAGAAAGCTGGGATTTCTGTCTTCCTCCAGAGCAAACACCTGCTCCGTTACTTTGATTTTTCTCGAAAGAGAGGGAGAGTTGTCAGTATTCTTTCTGGCTTCAGCAGAATCCAGGACTGGACGTTTTTTCTCTACGTGAGTTGGCAATCGGTTTTGTTTCTGAGCCCAGTTGTCTTAGTTCTGCTGTTCAGGAATTCTCTTGACTGGCCTGGCATCAATTAGTAAACGTTGGGGAGTTTATTTTTAGTTCAAAAGATAACCAAATAGGGAATTGACATAGACAAGCCCAAGAATATAGCAACATGTGAAGAGCCCAAGTGCCAACTGTTTACACAGTTAGTAGCAATTTCCCCCAAACTTACATACTGATGGCTTTACAGGTCAGTCTGTAAGCTGAGTAGATTTCATGCTTTTTAGCTTTGGAAATAACTAGATAAGCAGTGTTCTCCAAATACTAGAAAATTGTATCATTGATATACTTGCTCGGAGGAGTATTTTATTTTTTTTTTTGCAGCTTAGCGCTTGATAAACTGTGCTGCGTGTTTCTGTAGGTGGACAATAGGGATGGAGCAGAAGGTCTGTTCAGAGGAGTTCGCTGGCAGTGACTTTGAAGACAGCATAGTGGCTGTCATTTCAGTTGCAACTGGTAGTTTTAAAATACGAAATTATATTTAGATAGGCTGTCAAGTTGATTTGAATGAAAATATATTTCTATTTAATTTTATCCTTCAGGGGGCCGATTGTAGTTCTGCATTAGTCATGGCAAACCTGCCACTGATTTAAGGCTGAACTGGCCCTCAAGATATTATGCATGCGTGTACCACTTGCAAGATTCATGTCCTGATAATGTTGTCACGAGTTACGTGATTTGTAAGCATATTGTCAACTGAGGGAGAAAGAAAAAAAAGTGCAAATGCTGTGTTTGCTAATAAGTAAACTATCATCTTTACACCTTTTAATCTACAGTCAAATACACGCTGCTGTTTATTGTAGGGAACAAATATTTCTAATTAATTTGTACAATAATAGGGAGAAAATCTGCTGCATAAAATTCTTCTTCGTGCTTGTGTTGTTCTTTATATATACTCTACCATGTAAAATTGGTAGTTTTCCAGTTTAGGTTTAATTTTACTTCCTAACACTTGATATGTCTGAAGCATAAAATGTTTATCTCTCTCTTCCATCTGGGTGAAGTATTGTACAATAGTTCAGACCAAAAATGGGTTCAGATTGCTTACATTATCATGTTTGATAGATTGACATATGTACTGTTTCACACCATCTTACCACGCAAAGCTTTGCTGCCAGCTACCACCATCTTATTCATCAGCATTCCGTAATTCATCTTCAGGCCAAATGGGACTGCTTGCCTGAACAACGTAGGTAGGAATTCACCTTGTAGTGCTTTCGTGGAATTGGGGGGGGGAGCACGTATGTAGTTCAAATGGCTCTCGGGGGATTCCAGGGGGCAAATGTGAAGTCTTCATGCTGCCTAACCCTTGCCTTGTCCTTAGGAAGGAGATGTGGGGAGTCCTGGGATGGTTTATAAAGACCTGTACATCGGAGATCCGGTAGCGGGTAGACCTCGGCATGGCTGTGAACTTCAGCCAGCGTTGGGAAGTTTGGATGTTACGTGGTTCGGGGATAAGCTGTGTGTCCAGCTCTCAAGTGTATGCAGTGTTATGAATGTATCAAAATGAAAGTGCTTATAGTATCCTGGGTTTGAATCAAGTTAAACAGATAATGACTGCTTGTAATTGACTTATTCCAATGGAAATAGCTTAGCCTTAATTTGACAACAAGAGCTTTTCCAGAGTCATTGTTTTATTACAAGTATGCCATAAGCTATTAACTACTACTTTGTGGTTCATCTTATTTGCCTGAGTCAGCTCTCGAACATCCTCAAAACATACAGATTCTAGCAGGAGCTATTTGTTACACAGTAATTAACTTGTTTATGATAAATGGATGGGAGAAATGTCACGGCATTTTGTTTTATGTATAAATGAAAAGCATTTGCATTCTAAAAAATTCATGTTAATTAGACTTAAAATAGTTTTCCCCAGTAGTGCCACAAATACCATGTATTACACGTCACTGCCAGCCTTGTAGCCTGATGACGGTGCATGAGCTGAGTTGACTTGTGGAGCTGGTACCTTCCTTGGAGATGCTGTGCCTGCATCTCTTAATAAAAGTTAGTGGGGTGTAATCTCTTGTATTTTTTTGGTCTTTGTTTTTGTTTGCAGGGTAATAAACTTAGTCTTGATCACTGATGCATGATAATGCTTAAAATAGGATCGTTAACTATTTTCTCCTTTAGCCTAAGGAAAAATCTCAAAGCCGCAGTATGGCAGAGGACAATAACGGCATGGGTATCTTTTCCTCTTCGTTAATTATTAATGTTAACTTAAAATGGTGAGAACATTGGTCCTGAGGGGTGGGGAGCACTGACATGCGGTACTGCGCTGAAGGCAGTTCAGGATTGACTCAAGGGATCTGATTCCTGAGTATTAACTGGGGTATATGGGAATGATGATGGGTAGCGGCCTCTCGGGGAAGGAGAGCAATAAAGAGTAGGATGCTAAAAGTGATGTGCAGTATGATCCAAGGCGGGTGCTACTCCTGATATTGGGTTTATTTTTGGGTTTTCCATTTTTGTAAGATTTTTTTGAAGGTTGTAATTAAAAAAAAAAAAATAATAAATTTTTCAAAATTAGAAATTCAAGTTTTACTGGCATGCTGTGAGACCGTGGCAACTGGTAGTGGGTGGAATGACATCACGGTGTTAAATGTATTATTTTTCCAGCCTCGTACCATCACAGTTACAGCAGGTCACCTCTCAGAAATACAGCTAAACCACGTAACTCGTAGCTTTCCCTACTATCAGTTGAGACGTACAGCCCCTTTTTTGTTTTTCTGTGCATCTCTTCAGCTGGAGTGATTCATGTTTCTGTTGCCCATCCCGAGTAGTGCCTGTACCGATGTAGCAGGATAGCTTTGCTTGTGTAGGCAGTTACGTTTGGGTAGAAGTGTGTGGAAGCACAGTTTATTTTCATACGGGAAGATGAATAAACTGTGCCAGCATGTTCTGCTTTAAGCAAGTGTATGAAACCAAAGGTAGCCAAGCTTCATGCAAATGTATAAAAATGTAATTGCTTCCACGCTAGGGTTTCTACTAGTGTTATTTTTGGTTAAAAACAAGTAGATAAAATACAGAAAAACCTTACTGAAATACCTGTTGTTTTCGTAAGAATTCAGCAGGGAGGCCATCTCTCAAGTTTTTTTAGAGGTAGGATGTTCTTCATGCTCACAGCTTTTTGTTCTCCCCACTGAGACCTCCATCCTGTTCAGCCCTCATTGCCTACAACAGCAAAACTTAGGAAGGCTGCAGTGCTGTTTAGAGAGTATAGAACAGGCAGACCAAAAAAACCCCAACACTCCAAATCTTCATTAAATTAAAAAAAAAAAATTGAGCAAACCTTTGGAAACTATGTTTGAGTCTGGTTACTGGCACTTCATGTAGTAGTAACCATAGGGATGTATACGGTACCTCCTTTTGGAGGTAAAGGTACTGTATTCTGGTGGTTAACGTGACATGTACTAACAGCTCTACTTGGAAACAATCCTACAGCCCCAAAACACTACTGCATACGTGAAATTTGGGCCCTGCAAAAGCACGGGACGAATCTTTTGGGAGGAATACTATAGCTTTGCTAAGGGCCCGGAGGGAAGGAGTGTGCCCTTGGGGTAGCAAACAGTAACCTAGCAAGCGAGCGCGTATCTGCAGTGTTGTGTGGCCCCAGGGGGTGAATTGGCTCACGGGGACGTTCTGCCTGTCTGTATGTCTGGCTTCCCACTTCTCCTGGGTCTAGAGTCCAAAAAATACATCGGGACCTGGCCGCTGTTAGTTTTGGTAGGAGCTTGGTTCCTAAAGGCTTCTGCTGGCCAAGGTGTGCCTCTGAGGTGTGCTGGGGGGTGCCCCATCCCGAAGGTGTCCTGCCCACGGGGTGTGCAGGGTGCCATGGTGCCGCCTGTGCACCCAGTCGTGCTTCATCTTCCGAGTGCCCTCGGGTGTGTCGTATGGATGTGTTTCAGAAGCAAAGACCGTGAGGAACGTTGGCATTTGGTCTGGTGTCTGGTGGGGTTTTTGAGTACCTCTTGAGGGTTGCTTGGTCCTTGTAGCCGTACAGAAGCTCTGCTGCAGCCTGCTGAAATACCCAGTGCCTTCTCTGAGCTGCTCCAGATTTAAAACACAGAGAGACTTTTCCATTCATGCTTTCATTATTTTCTGGTCTGTGATTCTGCATGAAAAGCAGTTACCAAAGTTATCGTACACGTAATTAGCTTCACAGTTCCCTAATAAAATCTGAAAGTAGGCAAAAGTCCACCGGGAACCCAGAACTCTCTCCCTAACCTTTCTTCATTCCTTGCTTGGAGGAAAAAGAGGCAGTCAGACATCAGCTTTCTAAGTTAAGCTTGTAGATGCTCCAGTGAAGCTGCCTTTCAGAAAACACTTCTTGCGTTCCACAGGACAACTTCTTTTAAAAGCAGCTTCTCTTGATGGGCATGTTGCAAATCAAAACCATCATTTCAATCGTGAGTTCCAGGCGAGACCCTAGGAAGAGCTGCTGCGGACTGGGGAACTGCTAATGCATATTTATTTTTAATGTTATTCTTCAGATCTAACTTCTGACACAAAAATGATGTTTAAGATGACATTTTTATCTAAATAAAATTGCAGTTAATGAGACCGGAGTAGTCAATAACACTCTGTAGAGTTAATCCCCTTACACTGTTTAATAACTGTATATATTGCTTTCTAGATCAGAGCTTTGAACCAAATTCCTCAAACCCAAGTAAAATTACTTTATTCTGCATTCTGGGGAGCTGACTGATTTTTATCTGAATAAATCTGCTTCTCCAACAACAGACTCAAAGCTCTCTCTTTTTCAGGAATTTGTCTGTTAAAAGAATTGCGCTGCTTCAAATTAGGCACTCTGAACAAATAGATAATAAGGAAGAAAATGAAACAACAATTTCTGTTAAATAATTTATTCATTTCTTTATTTATGCTTAGGCTTTTAGGAAATAAGCCATGTCTGGAACAGTATCAATTTGTTGTTTATTGTGAAATACCTGTTGTTTTGAACTCCAAACCGGTAATGTTAGGTCTTTTAAGGTTAGAAAGTATTAATTTTAAAGTCACTTCTTTGTTCAGAAACTGGCTCTTGCTGACAGAGCTGGTGAGTTCTCATCTCACCGAGCAGATGCTAAAAGCATTCTGGAAATTCTGGGGGTTTTTTGCATGTGGTAAATGAAACTTATTTATTCTAGCAGTGAAATATTTTCTTGCTTAATTCTCATTGACCTAATGCCAGTTCTCATCACCTAATTTCATTGATGTTTATGTGCAAGTCTCCTGCCTTAATTTCTACCCTGGAAATGAATGTAATGTTTTTCTAGAGGTAGCTTATTTCATTGCAGACTAAAGCTGGTGAAGTACTTAGTTCGACAGTTGCATGGGCCATGTGCGTAGCTCATAGAATATTTCAGTAATATGGATAATACTTAAAAGTCTTATTTGAAGGGCAAGAAGAGATTAAAACTACAGAGGATAGGATTTCATTGGGAATCTGCTTCTTAATATTTTTTCATATCGTGGAATGAATTTGAGTAATGTAGGGATAGAAGGGAGTTCCTGTTTGATTTGAGGGTACCGGTATATTCAGAATTGGTGCCATTCCTGTATAAAACATACTTTTTAATTTTTAGGCATAGGAAATGGTAAGAATGAAGACCAGAAAGTGGTGTTTGAAAAATAAAGACCAATATTTGCTGCGGGGAACTCCAGTTTTGGATGAGTTTGACAAGGGTTTTGAGATGAACCTGTGCCAGTGACTGGTGACCGATTTCTCCAGGACCCTGATCTTGAGCACTGCAGTAGGAATTCATGCTGGTTTGATGGACTTAATCTGTATTCATTTCTGTGTATGTCAACCTTTTTTCCACTAGGCAATGGTTCTGAAGAGCATGTGGCCTTGCAATCAATGTTCCTTTTGGTGCTTAAATGACCCCCCAATGTTGCTTTTTCAGGTAAAGCTCAGATGGCCAGCCTTGCCATCAGAGGGTTTTCTTACTGCTCAGTCTACTGTCATATATTGGTTTTGATGTTTAAATATTTATTTACTAGTATTTCTGAAAGGAAAGGCTGAGAGAGCTGGGATTGTTTAGCCTGGAGAAGAGAAGTCTCAGGGGGAGACTTTATCATCGTGTATAAATACCTCACGGAGGGTGTAGAGACGATGGAGCCAGGCTCTTCTCAGTGGTGCACAGAGAAAGGGCAAAAGGAAGTGGGCACAAACTGAAGTGCAGGACGTTCCACTAAAATGTGGAAAGAAACTTCCAGTGTGAGGGTTGTCAGACAGTGGAAGAGGTTGCTTAGAGATGTTGTGGAGTCTCCATCCTTGGAGATACCCAGAACCCAACTGGACGTAGTCTCGGTTCCTGCTTGGGCTGCCCCTGGGCTGAGCAGGGGCTTGCACGAGACGCCCTGCAGAGATGCCTTCAGCCTCTGCTGCGCTGTGATCCTGTGGAACCCTTGGGAACTGAACATGTGAAAAGGCAGAGCGATGAACTGGGCTTTGCTGCAAATACAGATCAAAAAGCTTTAAGTAAAAACTTTGCAACAGCCTGCAAAAAATGATCCTTACAGGGAAATAGTGCTTCTGTAAGTTCTTGGAAGAATAACCTCTAAAGAGAGAATAATTGAAATGCCAGTGTCATGGTTTAACCCCAGCTGGCAACTCAGCCCCTCCCAGCCACTCACTACCCCCTCCCTGCCCCCAGCCCTCCCCTAGTGGGACGGGGGAGAGAATCGGAAGAGTAAAAGTAAGAAAACTCATAGGTTGAGATAAAGTCAGTTAAAGCAAAAGCCACGCAAGCAAAGCAAAGTAAGGAATTAATTCCCTGCTTCCCATGGGCAGGCAGGTGCTCAGCCATCCCCAGGACAGCAGGGCTCCATCTCGCCTAACGGTGACTTGGGAAGACAGACACCATCACTCCCAGTGTCCCCCCTTCCTCCTTCTTCCCCCAGCTTTACGTGATGGGCATGATGTCATATGGTGTGGGATACCCCTGGGGTCAGTTGGGGTCAGCTGTCCCAGCCGTGACCCCTCCCAGCTCCTTGTGCCCCCCCAGCCGCTCGCTGGTGGGGTGGGGTGAGGAGCAGCAAAGGCCTTGGCTCTGTGTAAGCCCTGCTCAGCAGGACCCGACCCATCCCTGGGTTATCAACGCTGCTTCCAGCACAGATCCAAAACACAGCCCCACACCAGCTACTATGGAAAAAATTAACTCTACCCCAGCCCAAACCAGCACAACCAGGGACCACCATTCTGCTGTTGCTTCCATTAATGTCCAGACTTAACTTAGGCATAGTTTGTCTCCTGGCATAAGGAAATGTTACACTTTAATTCAAACAGCTCTTGGTTTCCTCTTTATTTTTAGTAGAATAAAAGGAGAACATATGGAGTTTCTGTTTTCCCAAAATACTTGTCATTAGTACTGGCTGCTTCGCTTCTTTCAGTAGAATCTTTCCCAAGTGAGTTTTCTGCAGTATAAAAAAAATAGTTGGGTTGAACAAGATTTCTTTTTGCCACAGGCTTTATGATTTTTCTTGCTTATATTCATTGTCCCTATTTTATTTATTAATTTTGAATTGCAGTTGCACAGAGGGAGAGAGAAGTGGCAAATGTTCTGGCATATGGGCTGCACTGCCATTGGAAACAGCGACTTTCAGCCGCTCTTGCTGCCCCGTGCCTCGTGACCCCAGGCTCCAGCATCTCCCTCCGCCAGCCTGTTTAGATTCCTGCTTTCTGTTCCCTTCCAATACAAAATTTTAATTATTTTTTGCTGTGCCCTCGCTACTTTCCTGCCACTGTTCCTCACCATTTGCCAGCGTTTTGTAATAGAGAGCCAGTGGCAGTAATTCAGCGCGCTGCTAGTTATGCTGTGCAATAGCTGCCGCTCGGAGGGGTCACATAAGCTCTAGCCTATTAACATTAGCATGGTAATAGCAGCCACTATGTGGAACGCACAGTGGGAATGTTGGAAGCTCCTCTAAGGACCCTGAAGATATGTATGGGCCACCCATGAAGGAGGAAAGGGGAAAAAAAAAAAAAAAAGCCCTTTCTGCTTTGAAATGGAGCCAATCTGCGTGTTTCATTGATACCCGGAAGCACTGCAATCATTAAGGCTATTACTATGCCTATTATAAATCACAATTTTGTAGCAGTTCATAGATTAGTCACAAAAATTACTTTTAGTCTAAAATTTTGTTATACTGAGTTTGTCTAGTGGCAATTCCAATCCTTATTAAACAAAATTGTCTTTAAAATAATGATGAATATAGCAATTATCCAAAGATAAATAGTCAAGATTACAAAAATTGCTCCATGCAAAGCTATGTATCAGCCCGCTCTGTCGGTTGGGGTCTGGAGGATCGGACAAGGCAGGTCGGCAAAACAAAGGTTTGCTACTTCACCGTGTAGCAGGAAAAGCGTATTGGGATTCCTGGTGTATGAATTAAAAACATCAAGGAATGAGCTTGTGAAGATGTTGGAAAATAAAGTAAGGGTTGCACTTGAAAAAGTGCACATCAGGACTAGTTTACAGCATAAAATTTAATAACCTGTTTGTACCTGCTACAGTCAGTGGTGGTTAATAGGTAACGCTATAAATCAACCCTGAGTGTTTGATACCTGCCCCATGGTTGCTTCTGGCCGTACAGTTTTTTTTCGAGAAGTCTCACTGATTTCACAGAGAGCTTTTGTGATATTACCTGGACTTGCTCGTGCTCGTTGCAATCTTCGTTGGTGTTTCGTGGGCTCACAGAAAAATAGGGCTGGAGGAACTCAAGAGGACATCTAACGTGCTCCTTCCTCAAGGCATGGCGGCTCCTGTGTAATAGCTTTGTCCCTGGTGTGGTCTTGAAGATCCAGTCGTAGGGACCACAGCCAATATGTTATATTGCTTCCTTTTCTTTCCTTTGCGTTTAAGCTGAAGCTCTCTTGATGCAATTTAAACCTGTTGCTATTTGTCATAGACACAGGGAACAGTTGTTGCTTTTTTTTTTCTCTTCCCCAACAAGCTTGAAAATATTTTTTTTTTTTTTTTTTCCAGTTTCTGTAGGCTGAACCATTCGTTTGTTCCCTTTCATGAGTCGTGCCTGGGCTCCCTTCTCCGAGCCCTGTCTTTGCTTGATGCCCCAAGTTGTTCTGACGATGCCAGCCGAGTCTCGCAGTGCTGGGGATGGGGAGGATTACTTTGCCTGTTTTGCAGGTAATCCTCCCGTTGATTTATCTAATGCGATTGCTTTTTTTTCCTTAATAGTATGACACTGTTGACTCATGTTCAGCTTGTGATCCAGTATAACCTCCCACATCGTTTTTTCAAGAACTGCTACCTACCCAGTCATTTTCTATGTGTGTAGTTTGTTAATCCTGCTGAATCGGGTTACCTTGCCCCTCTTTTTTTTTTTTTTTTTTTTAATTGGCCTGATCTGACTGGTTAGTATTGTTTTGAATTCTAATCTTGACCTCCAACAGGGTTGCGGTTGTGTCCTGCTTTCCTATCGTTTGCAGATGTAACAAACATATGCTGCATTCCTTTATCTGTGCCGTTAATAAACACATTGAACAAAACCAGTTTGGAACAGACTGTCGCAGAGCCCATGTGATGGAGCCTTCTGCTCTGACCATGAACCATTAAAACTTATGCTCCGGGTGAAGTTATTGAAATAACTAAAATTAAAATAGCGTCTTGTAATCTAAGCCTTTTATGTCTCGCCGTTGCATATCTGGGATCTGTGGGAATGCAAATCCAAATGTCTCTGGTTTTGTCAGTACTTTTCCTGGCTTTTATGAGAGTTCCAAACATTGGGATCTTTGAGTTTTTACCATCTAGAAACAGTTCGGATTAAAAGCCTAGCATAGGCTCATGCCAGTTAAATAAAATGCTGTTGCGGTTGGAGGGGAAGGACGGCTTTAGTTCTCTGGCCAGCGTTGGATGCGCTGAATTTGTAGGATTTTTTTAAGTGCCCCAACTCGGCCACTGGCCAGCAGCAGAGGTCTGTCTCCAGCCTACAGAACACGCTTTTCAGGAGGGTTTCCCCCAACTCTCCAGTGTGGTCTGCTCTATAGAGGACGTTTTTGTTGACGGAGCTGTTACTAATCCCAACACGAGCGGAAAGAACAGGATTAAATTAAAGCCACAGTAGTAAGTGGGAGTGTTGTACCTATACGTGGAGTACGGACTCTTCGGTACCATCTGGTTTCGCTGTACTGATGGTTGGAGATTTTGGCCTTGGCTGTGTCCTGTTTCCCACCTGTGATCTGGGTCTGATCTTGTAATGAGTTGAGGGCAAGATTTTGCTCTATACAAACCAGTTAGGTATCGCATTGCCTGTTTTTATCGTACCTGCATTATTCATAAAGCTTATTAGAAGGCCCAGACCACACTTAAGTATTTTACTGTTTAGTATCTCTATTTAATTTTGCCTGTCATGCCAGTGTGTTTTTGGTAACTGAAGAAAGCCAGATGCCTGCTGATCTCTGTGTTTGAGGAAGGGACTCCCTCTGCTGATAAGATCTGATTCTGGAGCATCTCACTTCAGGGGGGAAAAGAGAGTAGGGCTAGTGGACTTCCAGGTGAAAAATTATTTGTATTCCCCCCCCCCCCCCCCCCCCGGTGAAAGTGCTTCCCTGAGGAATCAGAAAAAGTCATCCTTTCAGGTCCTGTGTGCCTTGCTACTTGTCTTTCAGGAGCCTAATTATTGCTGGCTGGTTGCTTAGCTCCCTTGAAAACAGAAGGTTTACACAATTACACATGAAAGGCAACTGTTTTGCTCATCTCCAGAAGCTTTAAATATTTTTATTTTGTGCCTGTGTTATTTGGGAGAATTATTCTTTCTGTTATTTATCATTCATGGCCTTCTGAACATTTTTCAATTGGTTCAATGTCCTTTTGACCCTCTCTAGAGGATAAAGAAATGTGGGAAAATGACATTTAAAAAAAAAGGATTTTTTAATGTTGTTTGGGTTTTTCCTTTCCTGTGGAGAGAAGGGATAGGTTGAAGATGAAGAAAGATACGTGTGTGGTTGCTTGGACAAATGAGAAACTATAGGTCATGGTAGGATGTGATGAAATCTTCTTCAAGGATAGCAGCTACCAAAACTGTTTGGATTGCACCCAATGATTTCCCTATGCTGTGTTCAAACTACAAGAAGAGACCCTCATCAGTTTAATGATCTTCTAGATTGCTAAACTCTAGGTGCTTGTTCAAATAACGGAATAGTAGATTGATTATCTCTGTGCAAAGTTTAGCAGAAGAGAATTTTTTTTTTTTTTTTTTTTGTTTGCCTGGAGTTTGAGACGTAAGAGGAATTGCAAGTGAAAAGGCTGGTTGCTATTCGGGATAACGAGCAAGGTACTCTAATCATCCAGGGTGGTTTTGATACCTCCTGAGCAGGAGAAACCCAAGTAGAAGGGTTGAGAGGGGCAGTGGGCAGTTCGAAATATTGGGGTTTGTGTTAGATGTAAACCAGAGGTTTAATCCCATACTGATCACGAATACCCATTGCATGGGATTTCTGCAAGTGGTGAATTCACTGCGGTGTTTTGGCAAAGCTCAGTGCAGATGATGCATTTCGCTGGGAGGAATTTCCCTAGTATTTTCAATAAAACAAAGTTTTATTCTCCCTTTCTGCTGTGAATTGAGGCATAATGTTGGCTGTATCCTGTTAAATAGCAGCAGAACTGAGCAATAGTGGCACAGCTGGTTTTACCTTTATAATAATACCGCAGGTTTCATTGCCTGGGAAGACATGATGATGAAGCAGAAGTTCTGTTAATGCAGCAGTAGCGTCCTTTGGCAAAGGAGCTGTAAGAGGGACAGTTTAACATCTGTGGAGTGGGGTTGCTCCTGGAGGAGAAAAAAAAAAAAAAAAAGAAAATTAAAATGGGGGTAGGTGGGAAGAAGAGATATTGCATGCTGAGTGCCAGGAGGCTTGGGCACCCCGCAAAACTGCTGGGCCATGGTTCATGTTGGGTCTGGACAACTCCAGAAGTGGTGCGTGTTATGGAGAAGACAACATTTCTGCCACAGTTTATTAACGGTAAAAGTGATTTTTTTTTTCAACCTTTCATCTGCATTGGGGTTCCTTGGGAACAGTCTCTGATTGCGACACATGTGTCTGCACCTCCAGGAAAAATTTGTAGGGGATCCACACACCAGGAAACCTACTGTTCTTAGGAGAGCTGTCCTATTAAGGGCAGCAGGGGGGGGGAGGAAGGAAAAAAAACCAAACCCAGAGCTCAAGGTTATATACCAAAATCAGTAACACATGCTCAAAAAAAGTTAATATCTGGTGACTGTCAATTAAGTACTTCCCCAGCTAATAAATAGTTTAGGAGGTATAAAATTTAATACTCCTAAAATTGCAGAAGCCTTTGAAGAACACTTTTAAATCGGACTCATTGGAAGCAGGAGATTTAGCACTGACCTGCTCAGAGGTGAGTACTGAAAAAGATATGATGGAGTGACGGTACATTTCTGGAATATAGAGGCATTTTGGCTTAAGCTTTTCTTTCGTGAGGTGGCTTTTGAAACAGTTTATTTTTAAGATCTTGTGTAACACATCAGCTGAATTGCAGTAGTAAATGATGTCCTGTTTATTTGTGAGCCTGATTCGAAGTGTTTCGGAAGGCTCGGCTGGCTCGGCAGTGGGTTGCCGTGCCACAGAAATAGCCTGAAGAGCAACTGCCCGTAGTTTTTCACACGGCCATGTCTACAGGTTCTCCTCGCTTTCAGCCGTCAAACATAAATCTGTTGCCTGTGTAAGGATCTCAAGCACCAGAATGATTCTCATTTTTCTCATGGTGAGACCACACCTGGAGCAAGCACTGCATCAAGTTCTGGGCTCCCCAGTTCAAGAAAGGTGAGAAACTCCTAGAGAGAGTCCAGAAGAATGAACAAAGATGAACTGCAGCATCTCTCCTACGAGGAAAGGCTGAGGGAGCTGGGCTTGTTCAGCCTGAAGAAGAGAAGACTGAGAGGGGATCTCATCAACACGTACAAATATCTTAAGGGTGGATGTCATGAGGACGCAGCCAGACTCTTCCCAGTGGTGCCCAGCGCCAGGACAAGGGGCAATGGGCACAAACTGAAGCATAAGAGGTTCCAGTTGAATATGAGGAGGAACTTCTTTACTCTGAGGGTGACGGAGCCCTGGCCCAGGCTGCCCAGGGGGGCTGTGGAGTCTCCTTCTCTGGAGATATTCAAACCCTGCCTGGATGAAGTCCTGTGCCCCCGGGTGGGACTGGGTGATCTCTGGAGGTCCCTTCCAACCCCTGCCATTCTGTGATTCTGTTCCTTCCCCATTGTGGTCACCTATGGGAAAAATGAGATACGTGCACATTTCTGAGGACAGTATTAGGCACACTCTGTCTTGGGCAAAGAGCTTTTTTTTTGTTGTTATTATGGAGCTTTCTTTGAGAGATGAGCAGATAAACAACGGAATCTGCTCTGAGGTCATTGAGACATGATGTGGTAGTTACGAGCTTATCTGGAAATCAGAGCAAACCAAACTTTGCCCCACTTGGCTTGCTTCTGGATGAGCAGTACCCCCTGTTTTTTCCAGTTACATGGTTTTTTTGGGTTTTTTTCCTAATCCCAATGGCACTGATTTTTTTGGCACTTACAGTTAGGATAAAAAAAATAAAATGAAGTAATAAATGGCATTTGTTTTGGCCTTAGTCATGACTCATAAATAGGGATAACATCTGTGCTGATAGTTTTTCATGATTTATAAACAGATTGAATGAACAAAGTTTTCGTTTATTGCTGTTCTTTTGCCATTGTTATATTTAGGGAGCACCAGTGTAAAGAGTGAAAGTATGTGCTTGTATATTACTCATGTATAGATTGGAATTTATATATATCTTGTGAATTTTAATTTAGCCACCATATATTTTTTAAAACTAAAAATGGCTTATTGCCTTTCCCTGAGCTTTACAAAACTTTTTCAAGATCCCTCCCAAATCTTAGTCTGTTGAAGACTCGTACTGCTGCCAAGTCTACACCATTCTTTTAATTAAAAGACAAAAAAAAAAAAAAAAGAGTGAAACTTCCAGTGGACGTAAATCCTTATAATCCTGAAATGATGTAAATCAGTGCAACTCCCGAAGTCACTGGAACTATTCTGACTTACATCTAGTGGAAAAATCTGGCACATAATATTCCTGCTGGTCCTTTCTTTTGCCCAATAGTTGCTCTACACGGAGCTGGCACTGCAGACAAAGCGCTCTCTTAGTAGCTGATCGAGGGTGGCACGGCTTCCAGCTCTGCTGATTCAGCACAGCAGAGGCCATTTTCCTGATTTCTTTGTGAGTTAGATTAAATTACTCTGCAGGCTGGACCGGAGCCACGGGCCATAGTTTTACAGCCTTATAACGTGGTATCCTAGCCCATGGCATCCGAGGGGTCTGGCTGCGCGTACGGCTCCTCTGCTTGGCTCCAAAGGCTTTGTGGGTTTGGCGATCTGTCTCCCTGGAAGGCTAAGGCCAGCAGGGCTGAAAATATTTTGATTGTCTGGTTGAGATGTAATAAAATGGGGTTCTGTTAATTGAAGGAAGGGATATCATGGGGATCAGGTTAGTATGAAAACTCCGCTGTGTTTGTTTGTCATGGCAACGCTTCTTTGGATTTGCCTTACAGAATTGCAGGATAATAAATAACGAATGTAAGTTTTTAATGAATATAACACAACGCTAGCGCCAGTGAGGCGTCCTGCCTGAGTTTGGGGGTTGTACCATTAGAGATGTTCGAACGAGTTACCAAAATTTTGGGAAATCCATTTCCTTTTGTGCCTCGGTGTATGGACATTTCGTGTCTATTCTGAGCGGGTTTGGAATTGAACCAAAGGGGCGAAGCAGTGGGTTGCTCTTCGTGGTGAGCGGTGTCTTATTCGCATCCTACAGAGCTGAGAAGTGGGATGTCTGTGACTGCTATAATAGGCACATGGGCAAGAGGCAGAAAAGCATGTTTTCTGTTCGCTGACAACTACTGGCTTTGTGTATTTAAAAAGCGTAGCCGGCTCTGCTGTGCTCTCTCCAGTTGGGCTTCACGATTGCGGCTCATAGCAAAATCGGTCTGGCTTGCTTTAGCCCAGGGTGGAGGTCACTTGGATTTACCTTCTCTCCCTCCCATGCTCATGTGAGGTCAATACAAAATGGATTCTGGTGAATGGAAAAAGCAAGGCTGCTAATGAGGGGAGAAAAGGTCAAACAGATCAAAAAGTAAAAGCTGTCCTACTTGCAGCATAGAGAGCAATCTAAGCCGATCCTGCCTAAGCCAGGTGTTTGAGTGAAGCTGAGACTGGGCTTAAAGAATTTCCACAATAAGTTCAGAAGTTTCACTCTCTCTCTCCTGCCTCCAAGTGTCTAATCACGTTGTTTTCTCGCTTTAAGGGACTTGCATTGTATCAGAAGGACGGGCACCCTGTACATGTGGTTATCTTTGAGTTGCCTTATTGCTTTTCGGCTTTATCTCTGTAGTTTTAAAAAAAAGAAAAGTGCCACTGAACAAAAGCTCCTGGGTTTAATACTAAGATGGAAGTATTTTTACAATTAAAAAGTATTATTGAATCAGAACATTTTTCAAACAATAATTCCCCGAGCGTGCTACAAAAGTGAAGTGCGTGTTGCTGGTTTCAATGCTGAAACAAAAGTGGGCAGATTAGGAAAGTTTGTTTCCGAGCGGTTTGTTCTATTTTCTGAGACCTAGTTGAGCCTTGTGGTATCAGGTAGGGCTGCCAAGCAAAGGGTTTATCTATTGATTTCGGAACATACTGTGCAGTTAATCTAAAACTTCTTTCCCCAGTGGAATTTCTATTCAGAAGGCTCTAGCCAAGCTCAAGAAAGTTATTTGATTTGAGAAGTTTGAAAGAATAATAAAAGAAGGATTGATGCAGTTGGATTTTCATGAGCTCAAGTCCCCTAGTAAAATATACAGGCTTCTTCCTCCTGCGTGTATCCGTGATGGTTTGGTTCGTTATTTAGGAGGAAAGCAGGCTATGGAGATCACTTCAGTTTTACTGTCTGAAAATTTGCCATGACGTTACTCGTTCAGAGGCAAGTTATGAGAGCACTTTTGGCGATGTAACAAAATATAAACATTAATGGGTTAGTGCAGCTTTGTCTTTTCATAAACGTCTGCTTCGTTTCTTAGCAATTAGGCCTTTTCTGCTAATTTTTAAACTATTACAATTTAGTGCTAGAAATGCATTATTGTAATTTCCTAGTGAGAGAAATATGGCAAGGGAATTGCACTGTATATACCGAGGGGCTTTGCCCTTCAGATATTTCCAACATCCTTTAAGTATTTAAGGAAACTAAACCTTTTAAAAGAGAGATGGCAGGAGAGTAGACGGTGCTTTGTGGACATTCTAGTTATTAAAAATTTCCTTACTTTTTCTAGGAACTGAATACAGTAATACAGTCTTACAATAATTTTTATTGCAATAAAAAACCCGTACTGTTTTGCCTTTGAGGGGACTGGTATTTCTTCATCTGTTGTCTGTAGTGCAGGAGCTAAAGAAGGAAATGGATGAGATGCAGTTGGTAGCAAAATGAAGAAAATTGAGGTATTTCTGCCTTTTTGGGTCTACGATCCTGTCTTGGTGAAGTCAGTTGCCGTCACGGTGCCCGTGACTGGTCCAATAATAGGTTTATACTATTTCATTAGGAAGCTGTCAAATTAAATCAAGGAAGGTGGACTCGTGTCTAAAAAGAGCTTCCTTGTGAGTGTTCCCTGTCCCTGGAGCACTGTAGTTTCTTAGAGATGATGGCTATTACCAACTGGGGTTAGGAGGCATACTTGTTGCTCTTATTTATGCAAAAAACGCTGCTCTCCGGAGGTATGTGATTAACCTGAGGCATTATTTTGTTGCACACTCAGGTGGGAAGCGGGAAATTAAGAGTATGCATGAAGAATTCTCTGGATACAGGGAAAAACGTTGTATTAACTATGCGGTTAGTCTTTGTCAGTCGTATTTACAGCCCTTGTGGTGAGTAACCTAGCAGAGTTTTTTGGTGAATAGTTCAGTTTGCTTAAATGGGCTGATTTTCTTGAGTGGGCAGAAATTACATCTTATTTCATGTCTCAGATTTACCTTAAATGAAAGGCCAAATCCAGATTTGACTTGCTTTTCTTCCCAAACTCCTATTTAAGCACTGGGTGAATAGGACATGTAGAATTTGGCACAGTGAACTGCTCAGAGTAACTTAATTTACTGGAGCTGAGGTAACTGCTAGCATTTAAGACTGTGCTAGAGATCCAAGTTTTTGAACCAGATAGGAAAAAAAGGCGATTTTTTTTTTTCTTTTAATCCCCCATGTAGAAATAAGTGGTTTAGAATATCTGAAACATCCACCAGTATCATTTCACTGCTGAGAACTGGGTAACTGTGTAAAATTATATTGACCTGAGGGGATTGAAATATAGAAGTGGCCATGCGCTTTAACTGTGCAGGAATCAAACTGTTTTACTGATAACATTTTATTGATTCATCTTCTCTCGGTGTTACAAGTAGCCTGAAGCTTTGCAAAATGAGCTGGCAATGCTTTTGTGTTGTGGATGTGGCGGTATTGCAGCTCCTCATAGGTATTGAAATTTTATATATGGGCTGAGAGCTCCCATAATTATTGTGATTTGTAATGACTGAGACTGCAGATGGGGCTTCCCAGAGGTTTCATTTCAAGCTAGATAACCGGTAATTCCTCTTTTCTGTTTAAGAATCTGTTGTCCCTCCTTTTCTCTGCAGCTGTTGAGGTTTCTCTCTGTGAAAAGCTGAACCGTATCTCTGACTTAATGAAGATGCGTAAAATGATTGAAATTTCCTTAACAAGGCAACGCTCTATACACAGCAGCAATGGAAATGCGTCTTGCTGTTCACAAGGCATACTTTGTCTTTTTCATAAAGGAACCGTGGCTTCTAACCGTATTATAAAAATAATAACAATAAAAAAAAAATCCTTCTTATGACAAAGCTTTAAGAAAATGAATGGCTTAAAAACCCACAATGCCAGATTGTGAGTTTAACCTTCATGTGTTGACTAATTAAATTCTTTTGAAGGAGCTAATTTCATGTATTTTATTTAATGAAGGCTTACTTAAGATTTTAATGATGTGGGTCTTTTCTCTTCAGTAGAATGCCATATTGACTCATGACATATTTTTACACAGGCTTCATTCTGCCATGAACAACAGTAGTTGAAAATACGAGCACTTGATAAAGTATCATTAAATTAGCTTATTGTAGTTGCAGATTTTTATTACGCTACTTCACTGAGATATGAATTGATCGCGTTGTACTTGCTGTTTTTTAAAGGTGCAGCATTGTTATTGATTAAGCTACTTTATCTCAAGTGTTTCATCAGCCTGCTGGCAGGCTTGCTCCCTCTACAATTTTAGAAGGTATTAGCCTTTGTGCATTTTATTTTTTTTTTTTTTTTTTCTGTATTTCATGCGTGTGTACGTCTTTTTCTATTGTAAATACACTGAAAGAGATTGCGTTTCGTGTTTGTACCGTGCCCTCGTGCACAGCAGCTCTCCTCTGTCCTGGGGCTTTGGGTGCTGCCGTTGGAAGGAGAAATGGTTGGTGTCTTGCTCGGAGGCACTGCTGAATGCTCTCTTGTCCTGGGCCGATTTCCAGGGAATCCGTGAGATTTACTAACGTCGAGGGCAAAATCGATTCTGCTCAAGTTTTAGAGCGTGTGCGTTTGGAACAGGGGTTTCATCTGTGCGGTCGGTGTGATTGTTTGTAAGGCGATGTGTGTCAAAATGAAGTAGGAAGAGTAAGAGCCTACGTCTTGGATAGTCAAAACTTTCAGCTATTTTTCCACGTTAACTCGAATAGTGGATTTCTTCTAGAAATAAATCTTGGAACACCCAGACCTATTTCAATACTAAGTGTATTGGAAAAGGATTGCTGTCAAGGCTTGTCCATCTAATTAAATTCCCTTATTAGCACTGGAGCTGCAGTCTTTCAAAGAAGACATTAGATGAATAATCTTTCCAACTTATCTAGGTTAAAACTAGATGGCCTTGCATCAAATGCTGAGCCAGAAGTCCAACAACAAAATATGTCAGTGTTGCTCCAGTCACCCTTTTTGTGTGATCAGTGGTAATTCAATATATTCCTTAAATATAAATTGGTGTTTCAGCTGTCTGTGAAATATTTTCAGACTTCAGTTATCACAGGCGCTTGGTGCTGCGAAGGCTCTCTCCACCTTATGCTTCGGGCTGATGGCATTCCAGCGGCGATGTCTTTTTTTAATACATTAATAAAGTTTGCCATGATTCATTTTGACATATGATTAGCCAAATATAAGAAACTTTCCGTCATAAAGTCCTGCTGATCCACAGGGTTTGTTTGCAATTGTCTTGGTGATTGTTGTCTCCTTACCGGAGAAGGGAATAGCAAGAGTTTGATGGAGAACCAAAATACTCAAATTTGAGTAAGAGCCCTGGTGTTATTTTTTAACAGGTGGGGGACTTGCCATTGGAGGGATCTACCAAGTGAAATGAAATATGCTTTGACCCTTGAGCTTTGCAAATGGGGATTTAGTGACTACCAACAGATGTGCTTTAGCCAAATGTAATCTATTGACCTTGTGGAATGCATGTGGCTGGTGAGAGCATCCAGGGGACCTGCTGCCCTTCAGCTCCGGGAGCCTGCGCGGCCTTTTACGTGGGAGCTCAGGGATGCTGCAGGCATGAAGACCTTGTTTCTGTGTGTAAATGGAAGAGAAAAACATCCTTGTGGCAGAAGAAGGAACCAGCTCAGGGTTGGTAATGGCGAGTATCATAATAATACTGAGTAATAGATGTTTAAAAATTGCTGGAAGTATCAAGAAACAGCCTATTTGTGCCAATTAGATTATTTGCCTCTCATCTTTATTCACAACTTTGAACAACAAAAAACCCTCAAGTGAAATCAAAGCGTGGTAGAACATTTCTTAAGTCTCCTTGATCAAAGCTGATAGAAGGAGGGGAACACTGCTCGTAACTATTTTCTCAAATACAGATTTGAGATATATTCTCTATTGTAGCATGAGGACTTTTGTTATAACCTAGGTGGTGGCAACGTGTTGAATGTCTTTCAGGTATTAGACAGCCTGCTCCCTTCCAGATGTACATTTGATGACTCAGTATTAGGTTTTTTTAGGATGCGCCAGAAATGAATGTCTTCAAATAAAAAAAAAACACAACCCCACAAACCAAATGTGGATTGTTTATGTTCTTGCATATTGATTACTCCTGGTTCACTGTGTCCTTGTCGTCTTCTGTATCTACATCTTTATCTTTTCTTAGATTGCGAATAAGCTTTGAGATTGAGGTCTCCTCCAGGAGTCTTCCTGACCTGAGTTTATGAAGCATCTAGCATGGTGGGATTCTGGCTGTGTGTGGGGTCTCCTAGCTTCTATCTTGAAGTGAATGATTAGTAAAGCAAACAGGAGATGCCTTGGAGTAGCCGTTCAATCTCTTGCTCAGATGTTGTTTTAGAGCAGGGTGGTAAGGAAATCTGTCCAGAAACTTCTGGTGTGTTGTTTCTTGGTTTTGGTGTTTGGTTTTTTTTTGTTTTGTTGGGTTTTTTTGTTGTCTTCAAGGATGTGTTTTTTTCAGAAAAGGCTGGAAGCAGAAGAAAGGCAATTCCTAGATTTGAATAACTGAGAAAGAGGGCTCTTCAGGGTTGATCATCTGTGAATGTGAGAAAGTAATCCTGTTGGGTCTGGCTGGGGTGGAGTTAATTTTCCCCATGGCAGCTCCCATAGTGCTGTGCTTTGTACTGGTAGCTGGAAAGGTGTTGAGAACCCACCAGCGCTTTGGCTGCCGCTGAGCAGTGCTGGCACAGCATCAAGGCTGGCTCTCCAACATTCCCCCCTCGCCAGTGGGCTGGGGGGGGGGGGGTGGGGGGCAAGATCTTGGGAGGGGATGCAGCCAGGACAGCTGACCCAAACTCATGAAAGGGATAGTCCAGACCATACGATATCTGCTCAGCAATAAAAGCTGAGAGAAAGGAGGAGGAGGCGGGGAGTTTGTTTTTAGGATGTTTGTCTCCTTCCGGAGCAACTGCTACGCGTACTGAAGCCCCGCTTCCCGGGAAGCGGCTGGACATGGCCTGCTGATGGGAAGGAGAGAATAAATCTTTTGTTTTCCTTTGCTTCCGCACACGGCCTTCGCTTCTGCTTTATTAAACTGCCTTTATCTTCACCCATGAGGTTGTGGGGTTTTTTTCCATCTCCTTTTCTCCCCGCCTGAGACTCCCAGGGGAGTGATAGAGCGGCTTGGTGGGCACCCAACGGCCAGCCAAGGTCAACCCATCACAGTAATAAAAGAGGAATGGAAGCGTACATCTACCTGGACCCAGGTAGGAGGCAGCGATCACACACGTGGCCTTTAGGCTGGGACAGACAACCGGGGCTGACTGCGTGGCGTTGCAGAGGTCAGCACGGCTGGTCCGGTGGCGCTGGAAGCGTTACGTGTCTCGTTGTGCAGTCTTGAAGGAGGACTAGGAAATGCCAAGGAAAAGAGAAAGAAGTCTGCCATAATCATGACGCAAGGTAACTGGGACATAGTATGGTACAGCGCAGGAGCTCGTGTGCTGTCAGCCGCTGATGTACATCTTACTCCATTCTCTGCTTCGTAATTTGCGCTGAAAATCTTTAGTCAGAAACCAGCTGATTTCTTTGTTTCTTTTCATTCTGCTCCTTCTAGATAAGGGAATGAAAGGATTACTTCATAGACGTGTAATTCAAATGTCAGTGTTCTGGCTCATTACAGAAACCAGCACAGCCTACTAAAAAGAACAAAGCATCAGCGTGATACCCCATCTGATCACCTACCCAGACAGGCTTTTATCAAGCGCGGGAACCCCATCAGCCTGAAGGATTTCCTACGACATGAATTCCTCACCTGTGTTTCTGTAGCTGGTTTGTTTTGAGTTCACAAGCCACAAATTGTGCGTCGTTTCTGCACAGGTTGCTTTTAAACTCCTGGCCTTTAGTCCACTTCTGCTGCTGTTTACTTTTCAGATGGATGGATCCAAGAAGAGGGAGTGGGCCCAGTGTCCTGAATAAGTATTTAGGAACGTATTTATTAATCTGTAAAGAACAAAGAGGAAGTTTCAGCGTTGGTCACTCTGAGTGGTATTGGACTGGCCACCACTTGATTTTTAGATCTGTCTTTCAAAACTCGTCTCCATTAAAAACTTTGGTTAAATGTCTTTCAAATTCATGGATTTTCTCCTCTTTCCCTTTCTTGCTCAGCTGGCTGGCTGCTCAGGGAAGGGTATGCACTTCTGCTCAAAGGCATGGCCAAACCCAGGGACCAAAAGGGGGTGGGGGGAAGCTAGGAGAACTCAGTTAAGTGTCTGCTGGGTTTCGGGAATAGTTTAATTTATGATGTTAACTTCTCAGCAGTTGACTTGCTGTGACCTTAAAGTAAGCTCCTGCAGGCTGAGCTTTCTCTATTTCTGGGAGAAGAAATTGTGTATTTTGTGCATGCGTGTTTTACTGCCCTATATGGGTCCCGCTGGCTGCGGAGGCCAAGGGCAAAGGCTAAAGTTTTTATTTAAGGATGAGAGTTATCAGATGGCACTTCTGCATAGTAAGTTTCTAAAAACAAACACATCAGTGTTTAAGGCATTTTAACAGCACCCTGTGAGGTCTGGTTCAGAAGTTGTTTAAACACTGTAAAGAAGAAAAAAACAAACAAAAAAGAAAAGGAAGAAAGGATGTGTTTGCCTGCTTGCATGCAAGGATCCCTGAACAGCTGATGGGTTCATTTTTACTTATTTATGGGCAAATTACAGAGGTGCATCTGTTCCTCCTCTGTATACAGTCAGGCATCTCAAGTTTTTAAGATACTTTTTGACATTCTTTGAAGATTTAATGCCAGGTGGAAGATCAGTTAGAATTACAGATATCCTAAACTTTCAAAACATTGCTCCTGCCTGAGAACTCTTACTTTTGCTCCCAGCTTTAATGAGGCACAGTCTAAACATCGCAGTAACTGAGGCAGCAAAAAGGGAAAAAAGCCAAGCCAACAATTCACAAGAAGAAAATCTTTCCGCGTGTTTACAGTAAAGCCAAAACATTTGCGCTGTGTTTATTTAACTTAAATGCTCAGGGATATGTCATCTTATAAAAATGACATTACTGGAATAAACCGATAAGTAGCATATAAGTCAGATACCAGAGCAGGAAACACTTAGCTGGACTCAGGCTTTTATTATTTTTACAAGTTGCTTATGCTGTAGTTGGTAAAGAGGGCGTGTAACTGTAGCTAAAGCTCTTTGCCTGCTGTTAGTTGTGAGAGTAAGTATGTGCCTCTAGATGGCAAGCGGCCCGATTTGCGTGTGCTATCAGGCGCTGGGTATCCCGGAGCTAGCCCGTCTACATCTTCATTGCGTCTGCAGCATTGTGGCTGTGGAACGGGAAGCTTTGTTCTAAAGCTCATGCTCCTAGAAGCGAAGAACACGTAAGCCGTCTCACTAGGGATTTCTGTTTGCTTTGCTTTTTTCCCTCTAAATTCAATCACTCATTGCAGTAAATAGATATACACCCTTTGAAAGTGTGGCCTGAGGAATCTGACACTGGCCATCAGTTAGTGGATTTTGCTTAGTAATTGCTTCATCTATTCAATACTATTGAAAATACCCTTGAGTAGAATATAGCTGCAGGGGAACAACACTCTCAAGCAGCAACCTAATTAATGAATCTCATTGCCACTTAGACAAGCATTATACAGTTGGCCTTGGTTGTCAGTATAGATCTGTTCTTACGACGTTATATATTTGTCCAGAAAATGGGTGCGATTATTAGAAAAATGAATAAAGTGGGTTTGGGAAGCTGGCGTGTTAGGGTCCATGAGCGAAGCAGCTTGGACTTGCGGTGCGGTTGCATTCCCCACATTACGGGTGTCGCCAACATCTTGTGGCAGCATGGAACAAGAAATGAATTCTCTTAGCTTGTATCTCGCGAGCCCTGACCAAGATCATTCATTGCATTTAGATGAAGTGAAAACAAAGTCATCGTAGCCGGAGTGTGAGAGCAGGTAAATTGTTTTCACGTAATAGAAGGGAGAGCAAAACAGAAGTAGAATATTTTTTTTTTTCATTTAATATTTAAAAAAACAAGCCTTTGTGTGCATCCATTGAGCACCTGGTTTTTGTAGTTTTTGTAGTTCTGGATGGCTGTCTCCAGTTGAATATGTTGGGCTGGTGATGAGCCTTCTATGAAGAGCTTTTGAAGAAAGTTATTTTTATAACAGTCATGCTGATAGTCAACTAATTCTTAATTCCTAGCTTCAAGAAAATAAATGCTATGCTTGAGACCTGCATTCCTGAAATCATTCTACCAACAAAAACTGTAACTCTGGATGCAAGTCAGAGCTTGTGTTTTTAACTGGAGTCACGGACCAATTCACTGAGCAGTCGATAAATAAAAATTTTGAGGTTGGACTAGATGATCTTTTGAGGTCACTTCCAACCTGGGCTATTCTATGATACTATGAAAAAGGCATGTACGCTTCTAAAAACTCTTATGTAAATCAAAGGCTTGAGTTCTTTTCTGGATGATACTGAGCCTTTTCTAGAGCTCGGTTCTGCAAGTCCCTGCTATCATGTGGTTCGGCCTCTGTGCATACGAGACCCCACGTTAAGGGCCCCTCTGTTGCTTATAAATCCTTCAAATTTATGCAGCATTTTAAAATGTAATTTTCTGCTTCTTCATGGACACTTGCTGTAACCTGTGATTTCTACCTAGGCTTATGAGAGCTCTTCAGGTAAAATAATTTTCATTAGTAAATTCCTCTGATGGGGTTATGTACCTTTAACGTGAGATTTTCACTGGACCTTTCTTCTGTTCTCTGAAGTGACCCTGGTACACGACAAGTTTTGAACCTGGGTTATCTTTACTGGTTTGCATGTTGGTGATTAACGTGGCCACTTTTCTGCTTCAGCCTGTTCCTGCTGCCTGAACTCCTTGGGCTGGCGCAGATCTGCCCCGCTTCTGCCTTCCTTCTCTAGCAGCTGCAGGCATGCCTTGTCTTGGTGTCAGGTCCTTACTCTTTTTTGCGTGATGTTTTTTTTTTTTCTTTTTATGTAAGACAACATTTTAACACACCTAAATGTGAAATTTTGTGAAAAAAGTTTCATAATTTGAAGAGCCACCTGAATGGGTAATTCCGGTAACTCAGCTGATGAAGCATTCTTTGCCTTATGATTTGAGTAATAGAAGTAATAACATCAGTGGTTATATATGAGAAAAATAACTCACCTAGCTGTTTTCAATCAGTTTTATCCATTGGACGTGGCCACAATGCCTTTTAGTGCTGGTCAGTCATTTTCAAGTCAGTGAGCATCTGGGTTGGTCATTAGCCAGCAGAGAAATCAATTAGGGCTAGAAATCAATGGGGGGGTGCTAGAAGGAAAGGATTGAAATACAAGAATTTTATTGATCAGTTGTCCTGTGCAATCAGCATCCCCACAAGCAGGTCTTGAAGCTGTGTGAGAACTCGATGGAAGTTCTTTTCTGCTCTTGCATGTCTCTTGAATCAAGACTGAGTCCTCCAGTCAAAGGAGACTGCAACTTTTGGAGATTCAGAATTCCCAATTTTGATAAAGCAACAAGCTGATTATTAAAGCAGAAACTGTTAGCATTATTATGTGGAACAGTGCTGAAGATCCATTATTTTATTTAGTATGTTTGTCTTAAAGTGATTATGTTGCTAATTATAAGGCTCACTAGCCTGTTTAACAGGAGTCCAAATAATTATAATTTGTTTGCGGTTCCCACCCTGTGTATTTTCATGCCATAAGACAAATATTTGTGGAATAATTGATCTCCTGCATGCCTTTTTGTATGTTTAGGAAAATTAAATGTTTCATTTTTGTTCTAAATTAAATATTTCCAATTTTGCTACTCTTGTTCTGATGGTACATTAGTAAATTTTGAAGAAACTTGAGGATAAGGCCACAGGAGGGATGATTGACTCTCAGGGTTGGAACTGAGTATGTTCCCAATAAAGTCCATAGCAGAATTCCTTTTGGTGTCAGTTGTTTTTGCATAATTTATTTTGCGTTTAAAAAAACCTGTATTGAAGTTCTTAGTTATGGCTTATTTTGAAGCAAGAGAAACCCTCCAGCCTTGGAAGCAATTTGGGAGCTGAGTTCCGTTGCTCTTATGGGAGTAATTTGAAGGACAAAATTCTTACCAGGCTTTTCAATGAATGCTCAATTTAGGGCCACCTTGGAATCATCAGCATCTAAAGACCCTACATGAACTTGGAACATCCAAAGAATGTGTTATTCAATGTTAAGGAAAAATTTGTCAAGCTTTTATAAAAAGCTCAGAAAGTTGAGGCTAAACTACCTAAGTCAGTCTTGGAACTAGAGCTGTAGTTCAGAAAATGGCTTAAATGAGAAGTCAACATTGTGAACTTAACTCTTGGTTTAGGGCAAAAAAAAAAAAGGCAAGTAGAGTTCTGCCACTGTAAGTTTGTAAGTTTGCTGAAGTTTAGGTAGCAAAATGCTTGCTTGGAAAAAATACCTAGCAAAAAAATTCACAGTCTCAAACTTAGATAATGGTTTCTGAAAATAGCTGGGCTGCCAGAATGTCAGTATTTGGAATGAGAAGATTGCTAAGGGGAAATGGCAAGTAATAAGGGACCTAAAGAGACATTAAAAGCTAGCAGCTTCATTTTAGTTTGAGGGAGAGAAAATTGCTTAGCACTACTTATAGCATCTTTCATTCAAAGATCTCAAAGCTTGCTGAACCAAACATGATTTTTTGAAGAGATGTGTAGACTAATGATCACTTTACTCATCACTGAAACGCAGCCGTCTCTGCGCTGGAGCACACTGAGTGTTTGGCAGCGGGCGTCAACGCTACCTCATAGTTCAGGTAGAGAGGAAAAATGCAGTTGGGAGGAAGCTGGGGCAGTGGAACGCGCTTGGATGGCATTGGTTAAGCCTGGAAGCCACCATGATCTTCATTAAAGCAAAACAAAAAAGTTCAAGAAATGCAGGTGAAGATATTTCCTCTGTTCTAACATTCGCGTTTGTTATTCTGCCAAACATTTCCTCGATTAGGAAAAAAATTGGGGCAGCCAAGATTCTTAATAGTAAAAGACCTTAGTGGAACTGTTAAAATTCTGTTCTGTTCAAAGCTTCATGCCAGTTGGCTGTGTTATCTCTTCATAATTTTCTTCTTCAGTGCATACGTAACTGCGTTAGTTGGTCACTTACCAACAGACTTGAAAGACCAATACCATTTCGCTGGGAAAATAACTAGAATTTTTTATGAGGGGGAAAAATGGACTGAACTGTTTCTTGCTTTTAGATGATGGTAGTGCAGTAGTCTTTATCTTTTTTCTCTCCCTCCCTCCCTCTCCTTTTCCCATACAGACAGGAACTCCAATTTTATTTACATTAGTGTGAATAAGAAAAGTGCATCCTCAACTGAGATGCATAAATATAACCCCTTTTACTATGCAAGTAACTCTCTTAAGAGCTGTTACAATGCATGAACAGGTCCTGAGAGAGCATCCGTCAGGGTTATGTCAAGTACAGACCGTCGCTCCGGAGTTCGTACTCTGGGTCCCGCAGAAGGAACCCGCGTGTGCGGGGCTCTTCGCGTGGAGGGAGGGGGAGGCCAGTGAGCGGGAACAGCTGATTAACACAGGCGTTAATCTGAACACTTTCTCTGAGTCTTGGAAAGTCTTTGAGAGCAAAATACTACTTGATCGCTGCTGATTATATATTGTTGGGCGTTTAAGCGGCATAACCATGTTTATGCCGAGCTCTCTGAACCAGAAGGAGAAGGAGACTTCCTAATGAACCTCCTGGAGAGCCAAGCCCCGAGCACTGGGTCTAACGCTGTTTTTTCATCTGATGCCAGACGGCTCTAAATAGGCCTTAAAGCAGCTCCAACAGTTTATGCTATTTAATAAATCTAATCTGTAAAACAGGTCACGTAAAAATTCTAAAAACTTTTCTTCTAATTACAGTAAGATTTTATTGAATGCACATTATACATATAGATCATAATACTTATTAAAAAACTATTATTTTACAGTTCAAGATTTTACAGGCAATGGGAACAGTGGAAGCCTAATGCTTTCTTGAGAATCATATCTGCATTAGCAAGATAAAGGACAATTTAGGAAGATTACAAAAGCAATGATTTAGAGTACAACATAAAAATCTGCTGAGAACTAATTCGCAATGCCAGCTGCTGCTAAGCTTCTTAATCTTTATCTAGTTCAATTAAAATCTGAATGTTTGGGATTTCATTAACAACTGGGGACTTGGAAATTACATGCACTTTTACACTGTATTCAACTGCTTATGCACATTATTGGAAGTTGCCCAAAATGTCTTCAGGTAGACTTGAGATATAATTAAAACTTAAGTACTTAAAGGATAATGCAGAGGTAAAAGAGGATTATTTTAATTTTTCTGTCAGATCCAATTGACAAAAAAAAAAAATCTTACACAGGTTGAAATGAGTTGCAAACCAGTAAGAATTTTAATGCAAGTGATATTTATGGATGATTGTGCAATCAGATGTGCAGATCAAACAGCTTCATTGGAGGGCGGCGTGAATTGGATATTATAATTGTGCCCTTTACTGGTTGTATTTTTTTTTTTGTGGAAAAATCACTTCACATCTATCGTTCACTTCTGTACTGATGTAACCATGCTGCTATCAATTAATTATGCATTTCAAAGAATCTGCAAGTAGGCCTTTCTAAAATTAAACTAAGCAAAGTGATGAACAAGCTTTTAATCACTTAATACTGTGTATAAAAAATAGTTTCTTTCCATTAGTTCCTCAAGAATAATTCTTCTAAAAGTTTTTCAGAAGTAGAAAAGGACTTAATTTTTTTTCTTTTCCCTTCTTCATTGTTTTTCCTCTATTTTCCATTAAAGATTTGACCATCGTTGGCATACCTGCTGATTTAAAGCAGCAAAATAAAGTATGTGCCAGCATTTCGCGGAACAGCCCTATATTTTGAGGCAGTCATTGAAAAGGCTGAAGGTTTGGTTATTTGATGGTGTACAAGATGACTGACTTCTTTTCTGTAGAATGGAATAGGTGTCGTCTTGGCTGTGTTTCCGAGTGCCGCCGGGCAGGGTTCCACGGGGTCGGGGACAGCGCCGTGGGATCGGCTAGTTAAGCTCTGGGTCAAATTCTTCGCCGGTTTAAATTTTCAAAGTTGCAAACTGGAATGGATTTCTTTCTCTTTAATTATTCAGTTCTAATGATCTTAGGTGCCACTGTAGGAAGTGGAGATGAGAATATTTTCAGAACGACTGAGGGTATTTAAGGTGGTGATGTTTCTCTTGGAAATGTTGAAAAGGTGTAGTACTGCGGGATAATTGGTACAAGGCTTAGAGACAGCCTGGACGTGTTTAAATGGTGTGTTTTGATCAAGTTAACTTTTAAAATGATATAATGATAAAAAGAAATCGTTCAGTAGTGAAATTTCTTAACACGTTTGGGGAGGTTGTGTTAACTTTTGTCATAGGAAATTAAGATGCTATTCTTAGCAAAAGAAAACAGTGGGTTTTTGTCTGCCTGGCTACTTGATCTTCTTTCTTTTTTTCTTTTTTAAAAGAAGTTGTGTTTGCAAAGCAAGACCATTGTGTAGGAATACTGCCTGCCTTATATAGCTTTCCAAAAGAAAATGCCTTTTTTTTTTTTTTTTTTTTTCCCCCTCCCCATCTCTGTCATGGTTTTTAATGGAAACAAGAATGGCTGGGATGCTCAAGACAAGTGGAGAATGCAAGAAAGGGAAGTGAATTTTGACTTTGGCGTACTTCGGGCCAAGAGGATAGCTAATGCGTTCATCCTATTTCATAGGCTAGGTAAAAAGGATGTAGAAATCCTCTGCAAGTAAGGGTGTTTGTTTTTAAGCAAGTAAGTATCATGAATTTATGCATTTGTCATAATGAGGGGAAACTCATTTACAGAAACATGTATATGGTGGTTTTCTTTCTTTCTGCATGTGTTGACTTTGGCTTTTGAATATTATGTATATATTATTTAATAAGGTAAACTGTAGTTTCAGAATTAAAAATAGATATTTTGCATTCTCATTTAAGAACTGAAGTAAAGGTGTCTAGATCACAAGAGTTAAGTACTCTTGAAAAATCAATTACATCTCTATAGAGCTTTGCACTTAGGCTGCAGAGGGAATCTCACAAATTATTTCCCCATGCAGAGAATTGCCAGGGCTGGAGCTACGGGAGGCAGGAGAAGATGGAGCTCCCAGCAGCAGTGCCTGAAGGTGTTACCCATGGGTACCGGAGATCTTGGTCATGTAGAGGAAACTCTGGTGGCAAACGGCAGCCGCTTTGCACCATCACCTGGCCATGCGAGCGGAGGGGGGACTGAGCTGTCAGCACGATGGGCGCGTGTTGAGTGGGAACCAATTTGGGGAGAACAGTGTCATGTTGGGGGAGAGGGAGGGGGAAGACAAAACAGTCTTTCATCGCTGTTCAGAGAGGTCTTGATAGCCTTATGGCAACCCTCCACCAAAAAGCGCGTCTGACTCGGCTGTCCCTGCAAGGTAGGTGCAGTCTGGATGAAGAATGTTTTGAACCCTGACTGCTGCTCAGCCCTGTTCCCACACCACCAGTCCTTTTTTTGTCTGGAGCTGATCCTATGTCTTCAATAAAATGAAGTCTACCTACAACCTTCCTCGTAGGCAGATGCTGAGCCCAGCAAGGTATATAGTATTTGGGCTTCAGAGATCTTAATTTGCCCTGCTATGTGCTGGGATAGGTGTCCTCAAAAGAGCCGAAAATCTGCTCTTTCTTCTGACTGTTGCATACAATGAGTATTTGGAGGTATTTCTTTAACTCTAGGGGTTTAGTCTCTGATCTTAAAATGGATCAGCTGTTATGTACGTAGCCCGGTATGACAATCTGGACATAGGCTTTTACTCCTTGGATTTGGGCCCTTTCAGAAATGTAGGGGTTGTTATCAAAGATGAAAATAAGCTTCCTTCTTTTTTCTTACAAAGAGAAAAATGAAATAAATAAAAGGAAGAATATTGATATGTCACAAATGGAAAGAGTAAATGTGTCGCTAGGGAGATGAGTGAGAGTTGAGAGCAAAGATAACTACAGATATGATAAGTATCTGAATGTTTGGCTTCAGATATGAAAATCTGTGCCACAGATTGATCCTACAGGAGTAATAAATACACATTATCTGTAATTATTCTCAAACTTCATAAACCTTACTTTAATAACATCCTTTGCATCTTTTTTTTTTTTCTGAGATCTTTTATTTTTATGACACTGTCAGGCTTTTTAATTTTAATTCCAAGAAAATTGCTCCAGCTGTTATGGATTTTCTTTTAGCTTCCATTTCTGTCATTCTCTTGAAAGCTGATAAACTGTCCCACTTCTGTTCCTGGAGGCTGAGAGTTTCCTTTGGAGAGCTCTGGTAGCAGGTTGGAGGGGTTTTGTGCCTGAGCTATGCCTAGATGATATTTTTTTTTTTTAAGATGATCACAGGCAGTGAATTTGCAACTTCTTTTACAAATACAATTTTGGATGCAGTTCCACCTCACAGTATGATCCTACAGCGGGAACCCATTTTCATTTGAGTATATTCCTTTTGGCGGAGCGGGAGTTGCTTAGAGGTGACCTCGTGCGTGATGGTTCTCCACGTGGTGAGGTGGTGACAGCAACTGAACTTAGAGAGGTCAAAACCTTTCCAGAATTAAGCAAAGGAGTTGGACTTGGTGGTCAGTAAGGGTGTTTGAGTTGGGGTTGTTCAGCCTGGAGAAGAGAAGGCTGCGGGCAGAGCTGAGTGCGGCCGTTCAGGGCTTAAAGGGGGCCCAGAGGAAAGATGGGGAAAATCTTTTTAGTAGGGCCAGCTGTGACAGGACAAGGGGGGATGGTTTTAAACTGAAGCAGGGTAGGTTTAGACTGGATATAAGGAAGAAGTTCTTTACAATGAGGGTGGTGAAACCCTGGCAGGGGTTGCCCAGAGAGGTGGTGGAGGCCCCATCCCTGGGAACATTCCAGGCCAGGTTGGATGGGGCTGTGAGCAACCTGATGTGGTTCAAGGTGTCCCTGCTCCTGCAGGGGGGTTGGGCTGGGTGACCTCTAGGGGTCCCTTCCCACCCAAACCATTCTATGATTCTGTGATTAGCATTGTATTAGACTTGATTCTGATCTCACCTGTATGTATATAAAAGAGAAGTAATGTTCCTGAATGAGAGTGGAATTTTGTGTCTGAATAAAATGGGGCTTCTTCAAGTAGAAGAGGAAATATGAAAAAATAAAACAAAATTGGGCTTGAGTGAGTAGAATAAGTACTTTTGCATGACTATGGGAGGAGCTGTCTTGGAGTAAGTCTCGTGCAAGTGTTTGTGTTTAAACTTGGTAATAGAAACGATACTTAATTTTTTAACTTAGGTCTTAGAAATATTTTTTATTTAAAAATTTGATGTGTTTTGATGTGTTGTACAGTGTTCTTTTTTCAGCAGACGCAGTAGGGTGGAGTACCTGTTACCAGCACTCCCATGATTGCACATTGAGCTAGGATCAGCGTGGATATTGAAAGTGTTATTGGGTTTCTTCTGCTGTTGCAAGTGTGATCACATTTCATGATGTCCCGAGGTCTTAAAAAATGAAGAACCAACAGTAAGCAGAACTTCAAGTGCAGTTTTTCTGCACAGAAAGAACAGAAATTAAATATAGACCAGTGTACTCTTCTGCATATCTGATGGTGTGTTGACCACGTGCTATGAGGGGGAGGTGCAGTTGAATTTTAAACCAGTGAATTTGTGTACACAGTTTTACTTCCTAATAGCAATGAGTATTCAAACTTCGTTGACTTCCATAAGCGTAGTCCTCTGTCTCCTCCTCCCTGTGGTGGGGTACCCAGCTGCAGCCTGAAGGCTACATCTGCTCAAGACTGGCCATGCTTCTGGCCATGTGCAGGACCCTCAAGGGAACCAGAAACATGAATTTTAGTGAAAACCTCAAGTATTTCACTTGTCCAGGAAAAAAGATTCAGTTTTCAGGTTAATATAGGTCTACATGCTTCTCTTTTTTTTTTTAAACTTGTTTTAAAAAAAGAAAAAAAAAAAATCTGAATATTTAGGATGAAAAGTAAAACCGAACCAATAAAAGACACTTTATCCTCTTTTTATCTTTTATAATATGAAACTTGAGTGATTCTGAATAATGTCTGAGCAATTTCAATCCTTGAATGGAATATTTTTTTTTTCTCATACAGTTCTAATTTCAAATTTTGCATTTGCTAATGTTTTTTATCTGAAGATTGCCATCTACTGGCATATAACAGCTTTGGGGTCTGTTATTGTTCATAAATCTGAACATTCAATAAAGTTGTTATTTTCTCATATGATTTTGTGATTGCATTTTGTTTCATAGGGTAGGGGCAATAGTAGGGGAAACATTAACAGCATTTACTTTATCATACCAAGCACTGTGCAACGTCTGCTTAATTAAAAGCCCATTAGAACAAAATACTGATGCTTCCCACGTGAATGATCTTTCTATTCCCCCAAATTAAGCCATGTTTCATATTTCTATTCTATAAGAACAGAAGAACATGTTATTAAAAGGTTAAAACGTAGTTTCTCTAAGAATTTGAAGCGATTCTGACCTTGTGGCACGTAATGGTTAGGTGGCTCAGTAAACTAGAGGGGTAGAATTTAATAGCATGAATTCCAAAATTACGGGAGACGCCTTGCCCTCCTCAAGCAGATTTTTAGTTAACCCTAAAATTCCTTAGGTTCCTAAACCCTGATTCCTCCTGGCATCCTCTCCAGCCCACAAGGATCTGCAGGGACCTGCGGAGGAGCTGGTGCAGCCCTTCCCCGGGCTGATGGTGGGTAGGTAGGGGGGAGCAGGGGGGAGCTCTGAGGCTGGGTGCTGGGGCGCACCTGGAGCTGCTGTCATCAGGGAGATTTGGGGCAGCTGTGGGGTGGGAAGGTGGCCGCTCCTGCATTGGTTGCACATGTGGTGACCTGTTTTTAAGGAGGCCGGTTGGTGCTGGGAAGTGGCACTTGCTGGGAAGCTGAGGAGCGGGACTGCACGCCTGGCAGCGGCCGTGACTCCCGAGCAGGTGAGGCTGCCCAGAAGAGTCTGAATTCTGTTCTTTTTGCCCAGCTCCTTGATATTTCTTAATGGCAAAGCACTCAGCGTGTTCTGTACCTTATTTTTAGGTGTCCATTTTCTATGGGGAAGCACTCCGGTGCCTCGCATGGGGCTTTGCTCTCCCTCCCAGGCACATGGCACCTAAAACTCAGCTTTAACTTGCCCTGGCCTGCCGCGTGTGACCTATGTGCAATGTTTCAGCTGTGCAAGCTAACATTTTTTGAAGTTATTTGCAAAGGCCCGTGCTGTTCTTCTGGTGAAGATGGTGTACTTTCGGCTGCGTGGGCAATCGTAATTGGTGTATTCTCGCTTGAAGCGGCGCTTGCTGCAAAAGCACCAACGCCAAGCGGCCGATGCTGTAAATGTGAACGTACTGCTGCTTCTTCCACCGTTAAGAAGTGTGCAAAATATTGCTTTGCTCTGGGGACCTGGTCTGTGTCCCAGGGGTGAAGCGTAGTTAGCGTGTGTTGCTGTACTGGAACTGTTCAGGCTTTATTGCACTGGTGAGTAAATAGTTGTGTAAAACCTGTGTAACTTGCTGAGATGTTAACTAAAGCTGCCCCGGGGCTGCCTTCACACACACATGCATGCAATTGCTGTTGATTTCCTATCTGCTATTCTGATTTTATTTGGGGATTTGCTGCGTTTGTATATTAGCAGTCCTCTTGGTGAGTTTTCACCCTTGGTAGTATCCAGTTTCTCTTTTACGTAAGAAGTCTTGTCTGCAGCGAAGAATGAAAATTAGAATGGTAGAACAACACATTGCTTACATAAAAATGTGTGTCCTAAGGTATGAACTTCATAAAGTGTATTTATTTCTTCTGGATATTCAGCTGTTGGTACTGTATTTTGATTTCTGCTAGATAATGAGTTGTCAGTACAGGCTGTGTATGTATTTACTGGTAATTATAAATAGTTGTCTTGGCTTTTTAAGGCAGACAGTCTCTCCACCATTTGTTCACATAAGCCTGTTCTATACTTCTTTGGTGTGTAAGTATTTTGAATGTAGAAGAGTGGGGACATTTCTTGAGAGGCCCTACAGCCTGAAGCAAAGTTGACTATGAAGAGAATGATGATACTAAGAATGAGAACGTAAAATTATCCCATCTTGGGAAGGTTGAGGGTGTTTCTGACGTACACCAGCTCGTGCAAACACTAGAGTCCTGTAATGGTGCTCCTGACTGAAGTCCCTCGTGCACGAGGGATGTGGCAGCGTGAGCCAGGCCATCAAACCAGCGGCGTGTTGTTCCTTCTCCCTACTAAAGAGAACATTTACCCCTATATTTTATTTTTTTTTTTTACCCCTTGTTAGATAAATATTGACTTTCTCAATTCTTCCGGGAGAAACACCCTTTGAGAGGCAAGTGCTGATTCCCACCTTCTGTAAGCATCTCTACAAAATAAATACGTTTATGGTGGAAAATGGAGTAGCCCATTAATGCGGTGATTGATTGACATGAAAATGCAGTTCTGTGATTGATGAGACAAACGTGTGTTGCTCACAAAAGCTCCGAGGAAATGCAGTCTATATCATAGTCGTTATTACAGATTTTTCAGGGTTTTTTTTTTTTATTATAAGCAGTCAATTTGCTTCCAATTATAATATGAACTGTGGTAAATCTTGCTGTGGTGGTGGCAGTTAATCACAGATCAACAGGCATAAATCACATAAGACAAGTCTTGGCTATTAAGAGATGGACTATTCAATAACAAAAGCACTCGCCATGGCATGCAGAAGTCTCATGTCCCTTAAGATGTTCGTTCACAGTGCTTGCGTTGGCCCAGAATACATTTCAGTATCATTAGATGTACTGTGGAGTAAAAACTCCCTTGCCTACACGAATTAGAGAAGTAGTTTGAAGTTTCTCAGCTGCTGACTTGCTCAAAAAATTCCTGTCAAAATGCATATCACAAATTATTCAGGCATACACCTGTTCTGCACCTATGTAGATTAAAAGGTGGTGAGATGAGAACCTTAAATTCAGAGAGATTCTACCTTATTTTATAGTGATAGTGTCTTACCCTTGGAGTGGCCTGAGCTCAACTTCAGCAAAAACTTCATGCAGATCACTTCAAACTTCTGAATTGCTGTTGCTCTTGTGATTGATTTATTTATTTTTCCTAACAGTTGGGATGATTTTGGAGGAAAGTCCGATTGTACTTGTGTCTGCTGGGTAGTTCTAAATCGTCAGTGGTGACAAACCACATTTTTTATTTTAAGTGAGACTGAATCTTTGGCTGGTATATGGTAGGGGGAAGGGCAGAAAGAGGAAAGATAAACTCATCAGCTTCTCAGCTGTTAGATTTTTTTGCATGAGTTCCCTTTTTTCATTGAAAAATGCTGCGTCTTTTGAGAAAATAAATCACTGTGCTTGCTAAAGGTAGAGCAGGCTGCCTTTGGCAATGATGATTTAGCAGGGTAGTTATGTCATTGATGGATTCCAATATTCAGTAGTAAATAAACTTGTTAACAGATGAAATTAAACATGAGTCTATAACTTAAGTATTTTCTCTGGTTTGTTCACCAGCGTGAACAGGGTTTGATCAAATGCCCATTGCAACCCAGAGGAGTCTCTGATTCTGACGGACATTGGAACAGGATTAAAACTGTTTGCAGCCTTTTGGTTGAGTTTATTTACAGTAAAGTGTGCTTACAGCTAATTGTATGTCTTTCAAGCCTCTCAAGATAGCTGACTGATGATTATGCATATAAACATAACCTTAAATAACAAAAAGGGTGGGGAAGGGAGAGCTGCTTGGTCTCCGATGCCCTGCCTCTCTTGCTAATCCTTGCAAGAGCAGAAGCACTTCTCTCAAAAAATATAAATTTTCTTGCTGTGCCTTGTCTGCCTCAATAGCTCCTTATCTGTGTCCCCATGAAAAATGAGTCTGTGTCCCCATGAAAAATGAGTCTGTGTCATGGATCATCTACCATTTGTGTTTTGATTTGCATTCTGGAATATGGCTTAGATCTGATATAATGGGTTCCCCCTTTATTGTGGTGCCTCTCCCTGGCCACACGCTATTGCCTTCTCGCAGGCTCTCCTTGTCTGGGGATCTTATGCTTGCCCCGAGCACCCCATTTTCGTAGGTCTATAAATTACACATGTGACCTCAGGAGGTTCTTTGTGCAATTCCCTACGTGGCAGAGATGATAAAGCTTCCTTATCTCATTGTGGCGTTTTGTGCATAAATTCATGTGTGGCTCTGTGGGGCAGCCATCAATAAAATAACCTGCTCGCTGGCCCTGCTGCTTTTAAACAAGCCTGGCAACGTCCGTCTGTGGGTTTAACTCTGTCCTGTGCTTCTCCGGGCGAAGGGCTGTTCAGTGAAAGCATTCAGAAAGCAGTTCTTGGGTGCCTTCACCTGAACATCACTTTTAAAATAAATAAATAAATAAAAATAAATTTAAAATTAGAAATTTAAAATTTAAAATTAAAATCCCTTTAAAATTAGGAACGATGTTGAGTCTTCGTAGGAGGTTATCTAGCCTTGTTCCTTTTACTAGGAAAGTAGAAAAGTTGATTAATTACAGTATTTATTTTACCAGTTGATGAACCTCCCATCCCTAAATCTGTAACATACGGCTTGCACTGTAGCATCTACCTACAAAAGGGCATCTCGGGATATGATTGGATAAATGTATACTTAGGCAATATATTGTTTATTATGTGAAAATTTGACCTCATTGGCTGTGGTCCCTTTCTGTTTCTGTTGTTATCTGAAGTTTATAATAACGAGGAGAACATCATCTCAATTTATCAGTGCAATCAGACAAAGAGATTCTGTTGGAAACTCCAGGAAGATTGTGTCCCAGATGGGAACAGCAAATTTAATTACTGACAATGGAATGAGTACAAAATGTTTCTGCACGCACGGTTCTGGACAACGCGCTGCTTCAAAATGCGTACAACTTGATTTTTGCAGCATTACGCTGGGAAGGGTTAGTGGATGGTGACTGCCTAAACTGGGGGTGAGCGTCTGTGGCTGAAAAGGTGGCGAAATGCTAACGAATGCATTGAGTGAAGTCAGTGAAATAGCTAAACATCTAAAGAGCAAATATCAAGCACTGATATTTATGTAGAGATAGTACAGAGGACAGGGAAACTGTTCATCTCTGAGAGGCCCTGTGCTTCCAGGAAAGCATTTATTTTATTTTATTTATTTTAATACAGAGTGCTTTATTTTAGGTGGCTGCCTCACCCCGAGAACATACCTCGGTGATGGTGCTGTGGTTTTTCCTCTGTAGGAAAAGGGTGTCTAAGTCGGGAGTTGCTGAACAAATACTGTACATATAACAAAAAAAAAAATCTTATTATACTGCCACTTAGAAAATGAGGTTGAGACTGATATAGCACCGTGTTTTAGAGCCCATGCATCCAGGCTATGTCTGCAAAAAATGGACCAGAGGCTGATTACAAGCTCTAATTCTTCCAGGACTTGCTGAACAGCCGCCTGTTGCCATCTCTCTTGCTATCCAGGAGATGGATCCCTGTGTGCTGGAGGTAATGACCTTCTGGATGCTTTCTAATAAAACAATGAACAGCTGACTTTATCATCCTTAAAGCAAATTACTTCTGAAAAATGCTTTACAAATACCAAGGGTGCTCTTTAGTTAGGGATGTTTTCTATTAAAAAGTCTGGAATATTTTTCTGCCCTTAAGTGGAAAAGTTTTCTCAATCCAGCGAGGTTTATAGGAAAAGCTCATACAGAGAGGGTTATTTTCTGTCTAGATCTCTCTAGAAGAGCAGTATCATCAGATTGGTTTGTTTTTAAATTGTCTCAAGGAAGGGGTAGTGAATTAAGTTTGGGTTTTTTGGCATGGTGGTTCATCGTCAATCATGTGTCTTCATCAACTAATTGCATCACCTTCATTTCTCTACCTAAACTCATCTTGGCTAAAGACGCTGTGGTAAGTCCAGTAGTGTCTTCAGGGCTTGTCTCTGCCTCTGTGTGATGGCGGGACGACAGCAATAACGCTGCGAGGCCAGGCCTGCGGTTTTATGGGAGGGACATCGAGGTATTTCCTCATCAGTCAGAACACCCAGCATCCAGACGTGTGTCGAGGAGCTCGGCTTGGCCCCGTGATGGTGTGGATCGGTATTGCTGGTGCTGGTTAGGCAAACAGCTCAGTCCCCCAGTACTTCTAGTTATCTGTTTGTGTTCATGTTGGATAACGCGAAAACACCAGGCTTGGCCCCGTGTACTACTGTGGGCTTCCTGCTGACTTGTTTACGCCTTCTCATCCCACAGGTTTGTCTGTTGTCATAGTTCCCATTTTCTTTCCGTTCTCAAAAGCAGGACAGGAGGTCTCTATGGAGACAGGCATCAGTTCCACTCCGTGCGTGAAACTGTAGGGGTTGCTGTAAGAGCAGAGCTGTGAACATGCTCTGTCCCCTGTGGAAGCCAAAAACATCGCCATGCTGACATCTCCAATATCTGGTGTCTCTGGGAATTAACATTTCAAGGTCGCAGCGGCTTCAATATAACAACGCTGCATGTTATTACCTTCATTGGATCAGTTACACGGTAACAGGAACATCATCTCTGCACAGTACAACTTCAATTTTCAGGATTTTTTTCATTTGACTGCATAAAAGACACCAACCCTTGACGATGTGTCTTAAGAAGTAGGACAGATGAATTTAATCTGAAATGAGAAAGTTACATGTAGGTTCCAGTAATCCCTGGGACATGGGCAAAAAACTTTATCTAGAGGTGGTTTTGCTGTAGAGAAGGAAGTTCACGTGTTCTCTTACCCAGTGCATGCACGTAGTTAGTCAAGCTCGTGCCCAAAGGAGCTGGATTGCTGAGCAGTGTTGTGTACAAGGCGTGACTTACGGTTCCAAAACCCTCTGAGCAACAAATCACTGGAGACGGGGAGGTATCTGTCTCAGCTACTGTCCTTGTTTGGGGTTGAACGTTGTTGTCGTTGTCAGCCGTGTGATGGATATGATGGGAAACGCAGTCAGGTTTGGCTCAAACAATTTTTATTCATGTAATGATGAGGTAGGTGTTACGGGTGTAATTTTCAGAACTACCCAAGCAACTTAGGAACCAAAATCCATCAACAGTGTAATTGCTGAAGTTCAGGTTCCTACATCATCGACTGCTTAAAGTGTCAGTCTGTCGCAGTTTCAGTTTGTGCCTAGCTTCATCTGCAGTTGAACCAGGGACCTAGAAAGTGGGGGTGTGTATATATATGTTTTTCTGCTGGACTGCCTTTTGGGTGTGTTTATCTCTAATCGTAGATAGTTGTACACGAGAAGCCTTTGCTCCCAAGGCAGATAAAAAGGGAAAATCATAACTGAGGCGGCTGTGAGAACAGAAGGCTTGGATTGTGCAGTATGAGTAGAATCTGAGAACTCCACCAGACAAGGAATAAAAGTTGCCTGATGTTGTATGTGTCTCTTTTTTTTGGAGGGGATGTAATTTATTTTTTTTTCCCCAGAGGGGATGGTACTGATCTTGTATGAGGTTTACTTCAGAGTCCTGAATGGACTGATGGTCCAGTCTGATGTGATGCTGAAAACCAGTATCATCTCTTGTTCGTTTGCAGCCGTGCTGTTGAACAGCAGTTGAATTTTATAGCGAGGTTCCTGGGCAGTGCATGCGTAATTAGCTAGGTGTGCTTTTAATAGCACATTGGCTTGGTGGAACCCTAAGGAGTGTTTAAAAAAAAAAAAAAAGTGATTGAAAGTTCATGCATTATTTTGCTCAGTATTATGGTCCCAATGAAAAATAAAAAAAAAAAATTCTACAATCTGGTGTCACATAAAACACCCAAAGCTTGCAAATGTAGATTGTTGGTTTGCTTGAAAGACAGCATCTGAGTGTTGTCTTCCTGGACCGGTGGTCCTCAGCCTGTCGCTGGTACTACAAAGCTGTGTAGCCTAACACCAGATTTGGAGATAGAACAGCGAGATTGACTGTACAGTATTGGTTATGAAATAAAGGTCAAGTTCTGCCATCTGATAAATCTGCTTTCTGTTAACCTCCTTGCATGCTATGAAATTAAGATTAACTCGGATGAAATCGTCAAGGAGTATTTTGGTGGGCAGAGGGTTTGATTCCAAGTCTGTGCATACCTCACGTAGAGTGAGTAGTCCCCATGGGCTGTCGGCAGGAGATGAAATACTCCTTTTAGTGCTGTAATGTCTTTTTTTGTGCATTTGCTCGTTACTTCCCACCAGCTCCTCAGGCACAGGTTGTTGGGTCTGTCTCAGTGTAGAAAGGTACCAGGTTAATACCAGGTCCCTGGGAGCTCTGCTTCTTGGCGTATTTTCACAGGCAAAGACAATTAGGAGGATTAAAACCACCTTTGTGTTTTAATGTAAGTTAGTCTTCAAGGCTCCTGTTGTAGTCGGTACAGAGAAGGGGAAGTCTCCAGAGAGGCTCATTTTGCCTCGAGATAGGTGTCAGATTTAGGCCGTCCTCTGTGACTGTCTATTGGAAGGGCTCATTTGCTATGTCCACTGCGAATGGGTTTTTATTGTATTTCTCTGTACTTTTAGGATATTGCTGATGAAACGTTACTCAAAGTGCAAAGATTGCTCAAGGCAGTGCCTTTGCTTGGCCTGCATACAGAGTTGAAGGAGCGTCATAAGACTGCGCTCCTCACCCTGGGTGGAAAAAATGAACAGAAGAGTCTTCTGCCTTACTGACATACTTCCACTTTCTAGTAAGTTATAGATTTGAGCAAATGTAGGAGCTGTAGATAGGAGCGAATAAGAAGCAGCACCAAATCAAATAATAAAATTTTGAAAAGGTCAAATGAATATATTTTTACAGCTATCTTTCACAGAATGAACGAGGCATTAAAATTCTGATTATAAGTTCTCGTGAGAATGGAATGTAATAAGAACAGGAACCAGCACATTATAAATCCGCTCTCCTGGTAATAATTTAACTAGAACAGTAACTGGTACCAATGTAATTCATTAATTGATTTTTATGACAATTTAAAGACTGAAATCTGGTTGTTATCATGTGGCCTTCTTATGCCATATCTAGGACATTTCTTTGTAGTTACAGAATTGAAGTACTGAGACTATGATACATTATAAAGCAGATGGATGTAAACTTCCCTTGGAGTCTACCTTATCAGAATTGCCGCCTTTTATAAAGTTCTTGTTTCACTTAAGATGGGGTTGAAAGAATATTAAAAAGTAGTTCTCAGTTGTGTTTATTTAGGACAGATGGCTAATTTAACTAGTCTGATCTCAGTTTCTTATTGGACTACAGCCAGTGGTCCTTGCTAGTCTAATATCTGAATTCAACATTTCCCAAATCCATCAGATGCGAATAGCAAAAGTAATTAAAAGACTGCATCAAACTGTAAATATCCATTAAAAAGTGTGAAATTTTTGCTGGTAACATTTGTGGAACTTTCTTTATTTTGAAGAGTTTTAGTTGCACTGACAGTAAAGACTGACACCAAATATGGTGAGTGGTTTTATTTGTTTATTTGGGTTTTTTTGTTCCCCCTGCTGCTTTCAAAGTATCTTGAAAAAGGCACCGTAACACGCCTGATGGTCACAAAACTTCTTGCCCTTGTTTTAGCAGGGGAGCGAAGGGAGGGACGATGCAATTTTAGGAGTCAGCGTTGTTCAGGGTTTAGGACTGATGCTCTTGGTCTCTCCTTTTGCCCTCTGCAGTTCCCGCTTGCTGTCCTTAGGCCGGTCTGTGGGGCTTCCCTCTTGGGAGCTGCTGATGGATGTGGCCTGTAGACCTGTGGTAGAAGAGATTTATATGATAAAATTATTGTCACCTGTCAGTTTAAGACAGCTAGTTTTGTTATATGAATTTTTGTGTGCTGTCTTGGTCAAAAAGTATATCCCACTCTTAATAAATACTTGGGGCTGGGGAAAACCCTAGAACCATGAAAATCTGTATTTTCGTCTGTAGTGCTTAGGCATTGTGAGTGAAACCATGGCTCTGCTGAAGCCAGCTACAGAACTCCTTATTGATTGTACCTGGATCGTTATTTATGCTAAAATACATGGGTTGAAGATAGGAAATTATAAAATCCATGTTATTCTTTTGTTCAAATTGCGAGGTGTGTTCCCTTAGCCCAGGGTTCGTTCTCGTTCCATTCTGCCTGCCTGTGTTGGGTTCGCTGCCTCTGGTCTATCAGCTTCCAGTTCACTGGAACTGGGTTTTCTGGCATTTTCACCGTGGGATGTGTAGCTAAATCTTAATGAAGATGTCCATGTGAACTCCCATCTGAAGAATTGCAGCTGGAGAGTTTAACACCTAGCTCACGCGTACCGAATGATCAGCACTTCCAATATCTTCATTAATATTATCAGTGTTTAGGGACATTAATGATGATCCTTATCGTAATTGTAGGCTTAATAGAAGATTGTTCAGATAGTAGAAAAGACCTATATACATGCTGTTAGGGTGTTTTTACAAGGATTGCTTTAAAAATGGATTTGTTGGAGAGTAATAGCTGTAGTGTGAAATATTTAACTGTAGACGCTAATAGATCTTCCTTGTAAATAACAATGTGTCTTCGTGAAATGTCAATGTTTTTTGGAAACACAGGTTCTTCACATTGTCTGGCCATATATTTAGTGTTAATCTCCTCCATGAAAGTCTCTTTAGACCACCGAATTTCATGAGTTTTATATCCAAACCCTCTTTTTGTCCTTCCCACTCGGTAAGACAGTCTCTGTACTGGATTGCTGGTTTTCTATTTAAAGATCTTTTTGAATACCAGACTGTTGAGTTCCTACCAAAAAAAATAAACATTAGAAAGGAAACCTTGCAATAAGCAAAGCTGCAATCATAACATATCTTGAATGATGATTAAAATTCTGAGTAGAAGCAATAAATTATTTCCCATAAGCCATCGACTAATGGAGCAGTAGCGGTAAACTATTCCGCAGAAAAAGAGTCTCTGTATTAATTAGGAGACGCTTTGTGCAGTGTCAAAATGCAGCGTAGATTGGTTAAAATGAGGGGATAAATGTTGCTGCAGAAAAATAATTGGAAAAAATAATTTTGCGTAGAGACGTGCCCCTGTGACTGGTTTATCCCAGCAGTGCGTGCTGGTTGGTGCAGTACTGTGAGTTAAAGGGGCTGGACACGTAAACTAGAAAAATTGGAGCAGCTGCTGTGTGCTGGGCTTGGATAGCACATCGAAGTGCCCCAGAAACCGAGCACCATGCGTGGTCCTGGCTGGTCCCAGGTTGGTATTTCAGGGGAAGTATGGCAGAATAAAAAGTTTATAGACCTATAGAACATGCCTAAAACTTCCACTCTAGGCTATTGGGGAAAATACGGTGTGAAAGTATGGTGCATCAGACTAAAATGCCCTTATTTTTGCTACTGTAAAGTGGAGGGGAGGGAGGCTGTGGCGTGTGTGGTACCAGTTTCATCAGCTCAAGGTCTGAGCTGGGCATTCCTGCCGGTGGACTCGTCTCTTCGGTGTCAGATGGGGCAGCCAAAGACTTCGGCTCTTCTACTGCCTGGTTCAGGCTGCAGTTGTCTGAGACAGAGGCCATCCTCTTGTTGTGTTTGTTATATGTACTCGTTGGGAGAAACTAATATAAAAATGAACTGGTGACAGAGGACTTTGGATCAGCTTGGCGCACTGGCTGCCAGAGTTTTCTGGTCATTCTGTGTACAGGTGGGTCTTTGTCTTGGCTTGAACCAACAACAGCAGCCCTTCAATTAACCCTGATCCACCGATGTCGTATGCGCAGCTTTCTTGTTTGACGGAGATGTGGTTGGCTGCGGATTTTGCCTTTGAGGAGTACTGCCTGTCTCCAAGACACTGGTATTTTTAATTTAGATCTTGCTGCCCAGAACAATTTTCATTCCATGGGCATCACCCCAAGGGCAGACGGTGGTGCTTCCTAACATTCAGTTTCCTTTCTATTGTAAATCAACATAACTTCATTGAAATTCAGCTTTCCAGCTGGAACAATTGGGAAATGGCTTAGAATGGTTGATTTTGGCTTGTAGAGATTCTGAGAGTCCCTAGCTCCAAATTCTAGGAAGGTCACTTAGTTCTTGTGAACTGGCGGTGGCTCAGATGCTCCGGCCAAAGAAGCTGCTGACAGCAGAACGGAGGAGTGAGCCCGTCCAGTTGTGATCTCTTGTTTTTTCTGGTAGTTTCATGACTATATGAACCTAACTGTAGACTATTTTTGGTGCCTCAGAAGAGCGATGCAAGGTTTATTTCTGTCAGATGTAGAAAAGAAATGGGAAATGCTTGAGTTTTCACTCTAACTTCAAAAGATCTTCCGAGGCAGTGAGAATTTTTGCCATGGCAGATCTCCCATGGTTTTCAACAGGATACAAGAACAATCTGTATTTTAATAAACATGATGACTGAGATTTGTTGCTGAGTGAAACTAATAAGATGAAATATGTTGACAAGTCGTGGCTTTGTATTTTTCCAGCCTGAGTATAACTTGAGAAGTCAGCAGTCCTGGACAAGTATGACTTTTGAAAATATGAATATATTTACATGATTTGCTATGTAATGTTGAAGCCAATTTGTTAATGGGCAGCTTCAATGCTTGGTTTTATATACTGAATAAAAACGAATACGTCAATTGTAACGTAAAAATGCACATTTTATTTTGGCATTCTGTTTTTAGGATTAAGCCACATATTCAGCATAACAAGAAGAGTCCAATAACCTTCTTTCGATTTGATGATATACAGCACCTTTTATGTAAACCCATGAAAAGTGATTACTGGTATCATGAGGAAAGAGCACCTTAGGGAGATTACTAGGCAAGGCAAACAGCTGGAACCCATAATCTCCTAAAAGTCTGATTGTCTGTGGATCACCAGGTCTACCTGAGGGTGCTATAAGTAATACTTTTTTTAATTATGCAAAACAGTAAATTCTTTGAAAATTTTGGATTTTAAATTGTTAGTGACCATGAAATTTAACCATGCGTGAAGCCAGATGTTTTGCAGAAATTCCTAGTTTAGGACTCCGCAGAACTTGTTTTTATATGTAAATATGAGGCATTTCCTATTACTTTCTTGACATTTAAGATGAATTATTCCATCAATTTAACTGAAGTTTAATTTAACTGGCAGAATATATATCTCTAATCTATTTGACAGTTGGTTTTTTCAAGTTAATTTAAAAGAAATTTAACTGCATCTTTAACTGAAATAAGTCTAGCTTTGTGGGTATTTGCATTGATTTAATTAGATAAGCTTAAAAAGAAAAAGGACAACTTCAGTGAAGATAGTGACTGTATTTTTCTCTTCTTGAGTACCAAACTCTTGAGAAATGTTGCTGTCTGTCCGTCGACCTGGCAGTTGTGCTGTTGTTAGGGCCACGTGTTAGTGTTTGAGCGGCTGTAGTTTGTGTGGCTTTCCGACGGGGTTTAGTCCCTGCCAATTCACTTTATTACGAAGCGTGAGCCGTGCTTTTAAAAAAGGAAGTTGTGTCATTCTTAAAATCTTACCTCAACCATCCTTTTTGTATTTTAGTTTCTTATGATTAAGGTAAAATATCCAGACCACTTCTAGCACGTCCAGTGATCTGAAATAGTATGTGTTTCAAAAATTATATGAAGCCTATGCAGACCTCGGTGCCCCAGGCTGTATCCTCTGCTTGTTCCTAGTGATGCAGTGCGGAGTTTCTCATGTTGAGGGGGGAGTTTCTCATGTTGAGGGGGGAGTTTCTCATGTTGAGGGGGGAGTTTCTCATGTTGAGGGGGAGTTTCTCCTGGTGCTAATTGCAGAATATCAAGCCCCTAGTGTTGGCGACACAGTGCAATGAAACAAAAATTACTATTTTCAGCCAGGCATCCTGCTCCCCATTGACTCGAAAGCCCTGCTGTCGCATTGCATGTTGCTGACTCCAGAAGTGTTTTGGAGAGGGGCTGTCATATATTCAGACACCTGCTAGAGATGTCTGCATGGTACATTCGTGTCTGTCAGCTCCTGCAGTACGCTAATTTTTCTGGCAGTTTGTATCGCTCTTTCTCCCAGAATTCTGGTGCCTTTTGCCTGGTCTGGATCTCCTGGGGAACTGTCCGAGAGGCATCTGGGGGGAAAAAGGTGTTTGAGGTTCTATTGTTGAAATCTGACTTTCTGAGAGTCTTCCAGGAGGGTGTTCCATTATCTCTGCAACTAGAGGTGCTACTGAAATCTTCAAAGCCAGCTGTTGGACTTAACAATATAATTTTCACCTGAAACTTTTTGTTCTAGCAGGTGATAATGATTAGGAGTTGGATATTAAAAAAATCTGCTTTTTTCCCCAGGATGAGGTTTTAGCTGGACATCAACACAGGCAGAATGACTACGTAGCTAAACGCTGCTTTCTCTCATCTTAAATGCCCTGTTGCAAGCAGCTGCATCATTCTTGAAATGTCATCATAAAGCTTGTCAACTGATTTCTGCCCCTCAAAGGCAGATTCTGGGTGATCTAAGTGTATAATTTGCATGTTAATTTAAATGTGTGAACTGGTTTGGGGTCAAACCCACTGGTTTGATGAAAGCATTGAGGAAAGGTTATCAGCCATTCAAGATGAGTGATTAACAGGCATTGTGTAAGGTAAACATCCACAACTTCTCATCACTTGTGGGAGTTTGTTAGCAAGCCTCCGTTCCAGGATGGTGAAGTCTTTGAGCATTTACATTATCTGCAGTAGAACTGTCATGTCCTTAAAGATAAGTACATAGGTGTCTAAGCCCGTTCTTCAAGAATAGCTCTTAGAGCTATGTTGGAGGACGGGGCAGACCAGTGTTTCCAAGTAGCCATCTCAGTTTATGATCAATAAGGTTATGGTATTCCATGTATAAATTTAATTCATGAAAATGGAGTTTTTCTGTGTGTGAGTCAGTGTTTTTCTGGCTGGTGGAATTACCAGTTATTTCAGAAAACTTTGAGCTTTCTTCATCTTCAAAGTTCCTTGGAGTACTTACCGATGAATAGAGTTAACGGTTGAAATTCTTCATCACATGTCTCTCTAAATAATTTCTTACATAATATTAATTGTGGATTACAGGTCAGGGCAAGAGTATCATCGTTGGGTACTGGGATGCTTTTTTCTTCAACCATTTATATACATCCTGTATTGGTGGGGGGTGGATCTTCTGGCCTAATTGTTCTTGCCTACCTCTAATTTATCTAGTTTTATCACAGCTAGGACATTAAAAATTATAATGGGTAGAAATTTCACATGCCAGCTGCCAGACTATTCATAAATTGTACTCTGGGACCAATACTTTTTGTTCATCTTCCATTTTATTCATGATTTTTGTAAATTCTTCGTTATTCTTGTTTTCAAATGTTTTTCACTGCTTTTCCAAATTAGCATGCTGTGTGATGTTCCTGTCTGAGTCATTATGGGATGTTAGAAGAATCCTGAGGTAGAGGAGGACCGATATCTAACCTTAATGGGAGGGATGGGTGGTAGTGATGGTTTAATGATGGTACTGCATGCAGAATTTCAATGAATTTCCTCCAGGTTTAGTATGCTGATATTATCTTAAGTAACAATAACTCATAGAACATTGTGTTGAAATAGTGCCTTGGAGCCTCATTGTCGAGCAGAGAATAAACCCCCAGAAAAACGTATAGTCTCTGGACTAAATCTAGCTCATTCCAGCTTTGGCTCCTTTTCTTACGTCTTCCATCTGCTGGTACCCCCATGACATTTCACAGCTGGATTAGCGCTTAGGTTTTCATTTTCAAATATTGATAAATAATTGATACAGTCATTTTTCAGTAGGATTCAGTCCTCTTTTTTGGTGTTATCTGAGAAGCTACAGATTCATCAGCCATGGTTTCTTTGAGGTTTTGATACCTAGAGTCATAAGAGAACACTTAAAAGCATGGAATTGTCATGAGTTCCGGCTTTCTTGATGTTTCTTTTTTTTTCCTCATGCTGTGTCTTGCTTGGAAGTCTGGAAAAATAAAGTAGAGGTAGGGCAAAAGGGTCCTAGAGGAGCACTGAGCAACTGCACTCCATTCACATGGATCTACAGTTCCAATGGAACCTGGGGTCATGGAATAATTCAAGTTGGATGGGACCTCGGGAGGCCATCTCATAGCACCCCTGCTCAATAATACAGAGGGTGGGTGAGCTAAGACTGTTTCATGGGTTTGGCATAGTGGAGTTAGAGCTTTCTAATGGGATAGAACAAGCAGGGTCTGTTCTGCTCTTCCATGCACACCATTTCTGTGTGCTTCTGGGTTGTCTGCAAGGTTCAGATCCACTCTTAATGCAGACAGTAAGAATGCGGGTTGCAGGCGTAGATTGTATGTGTGTTTTATGGGCGCCATTTCTAAAAATGAGTAGGATAACGATGATGAACGTCTGTGCTGTTGTAAGAAGCTCCTGAAATTTTGTGTGAGTGTGGGAAGCTGAACATCTCTCTCTCTCGGAGTAAAACCTGGGTGCGAGAAGGGGGGTGAGATTATGCCTCAGCTGGGGTAACGATACGAATTCACTGGTGGTGGCTAAGTCGCAGTAGGACACCAGTTTTTCCATCGTATCGTATTGGCCTTTCGTTGTGCTTTATAAAGACGTCCTTACTGCTAACAACATACTGATGTTTCTGTCTCTGTAAGTTTATCTGAATTCCTCCGCTCTTCTCTAGGACACTGGAGCTGGTGCTGAGGTGTCCGAGGGCTTTGGGCAGACCCGCCGCTAGCGTTTTTACAGGTGGTGTATGGACGTAGAGGTGTTGGGCACCCGCTCCGGCTCAGGGGCGCAAGTGTGCAGCCCCTGTGTGGGGAACGCTGCAGCCGAGGTGGGACGGCTGGCGTGAGCCCGCTGCGCCCTGCGGATCCGGCTGGAGTCGGCCGTCCCCGTGCAAGTTGTGACATCGCTTTCCCTTCGGTAGAGGTGCTTGAGGTGGTTTTGGAAGCAGTACTGATCTCATTCAGTCTCGCTCACTTGCTCAGTGTGTGTGTGAGATGAAGATTTTACATCTCCTTTTAAGAAATTCTAAGGTTACAAAGCTTGGAAAAAGGTGCACGAGGTGTCTATATACCACTTTGAAAATTTTCCATCTGGGAGAATACTTGATATAGTGCTACTAACTTTTTTCACCTCTTTTTTTTTTTTTTGTTTATCCATAACCTTATTTAAGAAAAAGCATCTACAGAATTTACCTGGAGAAAATCATTCCAGAGCACAGTTCCTTGTGAAATCTTAATGAAATACCGGCTGTGACCAGCTCTGTGCTGCTCCATTCAGGATCACAGCAGTAACTCTCCATAAAAACTAATGTTTGATTTTTATGACTGTGTTTGGGGAAGAAGAATCCTGATGAGGCTGCTCCAGGCTTGCCCTTTCGCTTTCCCCTCTGCTTTGGTGACTGAAAGGCAGTGGAGATGGTAGCTGTACATAAGGTGCTCCATGCCTCCGTAGTCTTTGAAAATAAACAAAAAATCACGGCCTTTTGCTAAATGCAGCTGCATCAGCAGCTTTCTTGGGTAAAAAACCAATAGGCTGGTTTAGGGATTTATTTAGAGTGGGCAATGAAGTAATTCGGGAATCAGGTTGGTAAACACTGCAGTCTGGCAATTAGGAAATTGATTGGGGACCTAATTCACTGTAACGTAGTCCGTCTTTTGCCAGGACTGTAAATATCTCCTTACTGCTTAATTCTACAATATAGTTAATAGGAAAGCTGGGCATTTGTAAGAAGTCAGGCGTACACGTGGTGGGCTCATCTGTTTGTCTTGCGCTCTCTTTTTTTTTTAATGTTCATTTGCAAGAAAAGCAACTTGGTACAGATAAAAAAGAGCAAATGGTAATGGGCTTGAAGCTGAGAGCTCTTAGCTCTTAACACTCAAGCCCTTGAAGTGGAGGATTTGGGGATAAAGAGACTTTACTTATGGGTTAGAGATCCTTTGTTCTGTGCTTGGCTGTTTTTTCTGTTTGGCTTGGTTTTCCTGTAGCGTTAGTAGACGGCAGGTTGCTTGCAAAGTAAAGATACTTAATTCTAGGGTCTTGAGCTTATAAAACATTTTTAAAAATGCAAAGGCAGCACTCACTGGAGGGCCTTTGGCACCCATGACACTGTGTCAGGATTATGGATTACTGCCAGTCGCGCATTTCAGTCTGAAAAATTGAGTTTTAGCGTTCTGAGAACATGCTGATTGTAAGAGCAGTCCATAGCACTTAAACTACTTGTACCAGGCACCCTGGGCCTCCTGAATTCACAGTAGCTATATGCTTCACTTGAGGTTTGCAGCATAACTTTCAAGTGATTTCATGAGAAAAGGAATAAAGCTAAATTGTAATCCTTGAAAAATATACACCAAAAAGATCATATATGTTGCTTATGTACAGTGGATTTCCATCAGACTTGAAAGTGGGCAATTTCCAGGCTGAGCAACGCTTATTACTGGAGCCAAACAGAATCTCAATCAGTTGTAAAATGAACTTTTAAATCCTTGGCTTTTGAAACCTATATTAAGCCGCAGGGAAAAAGTATTAATTGTTGTGAAGACACAAGCATGGGCTTTATTGTTTAGGGGCAGGATTGACATTTGCAGCATCTTCTTAGACCTTTAGGAGAATCAGCCTTGCCAGGAATGGGCAGCTTCAAGCTCCCGGTGAAGTCGGCTTTGCCCGAGCCGAGGGAAGGGTCCCTCTTGGCCAAGCAGCAGGGAAGGCAGCAATGGCTCCGTGTTGCCACTCCACGCATCCCGATGGCAGCGTTGGAAGAAAGTATGTATGCTGCAGCCGTAGAGGTTGGCCCCAGCGTACTTCATGGGCAGAAGGCACACCCCCGGTCACTTGGGGCAAATACACCGATCGGCCTATTTGGAGAGGGGTTAAGGTGTTTTTATAACATACTTGACACTTCTTCCACTCGTACTTAACAAAGAGGAAGAACAACACAGGATGTGAACTCCTACGATCCATCTCTGTGCTGACTAAATATAAATATCTGTGACAAATTGCACAAGGATGCTTTAATGGCAGTTGTCAGAGACATTTAAAATGGATTAGACCTTTTCAATTTTCCCTCTAATAATGAATATTTAGTGAGACTTTTAACGCTGTTAGCTATTAATTATAGTACCTAAAAATATGATCATGTTCAGTCAAGTAGGAATCAACACATGCAAAAGTATGTTCTCTGTCTAGCTTTTTGACATAGCTTACTACTTTACATTTTCTTTATAAATACAAGAAACATATTTTTTAACGATGACAGCTGGTGATGAAGCGGCCTTGCCCTTGAAAGTTGTAAGCAGGCTGAGAATATTAACACTAAGGAGGTAAAAGGATAGATTAATAGATAAATGTCCTGATACTTAAATAATGTATGATAAAATTAGGTTACCGTAAGTTTAGTTTCGTTGTAATCATTAATATTGTTCTGAGGCTCGAAATTCAAGTGTGAAAATAGAAGGTTAGTGTCTGCATTAATAAAAATGCAGACTGTTGTCCTTTGCTGATGTTGTTGCTGCTTTCTGCAGATAAGAAATTGCCTTTCTCTTTAGATTCATTTATACTACCAAGGGTTACTTTTGCAGATTGGAAATAAATAGGGTTATATTTCTACAGCTAAAATAAATGTTTCTACTGTTGAAATAAATGACTTATTCCAACAATAGAAAGCTGATTATACTATTGATAAAGAGGCTGTCAGTCAAATAAGTCTCATTTATTCATTAAGATTCAAAAATCTTTATTCATTAAGATTCAAAAATCTTAACTAATAGTGCAATGAAAAAAAGCTCTAGTGGCTTTATTAAATTCTTGCTTCTCAGGGTAATTTTTTTTTTTCTTTGTATCTGGAAATCATCTTCTGTTTGCAGCTTGCAGTCATTTCCCTGAGCAAGGTGTTCGAGTAGAGCGAGGAGGCTTTGAGTCTGTGTCCTGGTTTCGGCTGGGATAGAGTTAATTTTCAGTTTTGGTTACTCTGTTTTGGTGGTTGTTTGGTTTGGTTTTTTTCACACAAGTCAAGTAGGGGGGTCTGGCTTGTTGAGGTCTAGTCTCAGTCTTTGCAGGCCACTTTCTTCGGAAGAAATTGCATCTTCAGAAGACAGCTTGGCGGTACCTCCATGCTCCGTGGAGACCTGCCCCACTAACCTCTTTTAGCAATCCGTCTGCTGGCTCCGCAGACCATCATTCATCTTGGGCCGCTTGGCCTCCCAGCGCCGCGGGGTAGCAGGCACTGCTCTTGCCCCTGTCTTCCTGGCTGAGGGATTTATCTCCTCTGGCATTGGCCATGAGAAGTTTGGCATGTCGTGAGTACTAGTTTTATCAGCTCCGCCTTTACTCAGCAGGGAGAGGGAGAAATGTCCCGAATGTTGTTTGTCCTCTCCTGGTAGGGAGGTCTAAATGCTTTTTTTGAACATGTCTTTCTCTGTTGGTAATGGAGACTGATTTAGACTCTGTGTTCTAAGCTCAGGTTAAGTGAAGTGAGTCTCAATTGAGACTTGCACAAAGTCACATAGGAAATGTCTGGTAGACCAGCGTCCTAAGCTTTATTTTTTTGCATATCAGTCTGATGTCCTAGGCAATGGATCTTCATTTTGCTATTGACTGAGCCAGGGGTATGACTGCTGAGCAGCCCTGGCACTAAACCTTCCCTGAGGGGCAGCATTAAAAAAATTTGCATTTCTCCCTTGTCTTTCTGCTTTCTTCCTGGAAGTGTTTTTGTGATCCAGGTTTTTCATGAGGACCCTTCCAAGCCTTTTGACCCGGCAGCCTTGCAAGTCCTGCGCAAAGTAGTTATGGCTTGGGGAGCAGGGAGATGAACTAGGCTGGGTTGCCTTCCAGATGTAAGGCCAAAGTTCTTGGGTGCCGATGGGAATGGGACTTGGAGCCTTTCCTGACACTTCAGCAGAGCACGCTATTAACTTCATGAGAGCTATCACAGCTCCAGCGAGGGCAGTGGGTGACTTTTTAAGGTTGTCTTTATGGATTTGAATGCTTTTCCTAGCTGGCTTTTGCTGTAAGAAGTATGAGAAAATGGGAGCAGAGATACATAGAGGAGAAATTTGATGGGGAAGGGGAGGGGGAAAGGAGCCCAAGAATTTATTCTGAGTCCACCTGTGTGTGTGTGTGCATGCATTTATTTCTGCTTAAGCATTGACATTCCTCAAAGTACTCTCATTTGATAGCTCTGAGTGCCCTAATGATAATTACATTTACACTAAATGTGGAGCAGCATCAATACCGATACACAAATAGTTTAAATCTGCCAGCCAGCTGTCTTAACTAATCAAATGGAGATTGTCCCCGGTCTCAGTCAGCAAAGACAGAGAAGAATTCATCTTCTTTAAGCAAGAGCAACATGGAGGGTGGCTGTACTGCTAAGGGTGTCCTTCTAAGAAAAAGAATTTGGAGAGGAACAAGCAAGCAGGATCTGTCTGTCTCCAGCCTAAACCAAGCTGCGTTGACTTGCACCAGCCTCGGGGTCTGGAGCGTAGCTGAGTAACTTAGAACAAATGGTTAGTTTTTAAAATCTACGAATTTTGTAGAAGCGATTGACTTTTTCTGTGCTCAAATGGAAGCGTCTCTGGTTCCATCCTTTGGTATGGTCATACTCAAAAAGCAGAATTTACTTGCTGTTATTTTTGGAAGGAAAAGAGGCTTTAACCTTGAGGTGCTGAAACAGCAAATAAGATACTGTGTTCAGGTAAGGATCTGTGACCTGTAGCAGGTGTGAGGGCTGCAGAAGTGACCTGCTTTTACTTCACAGCATAGAGCGGAGGGAACCTTGCTGAGTGCTAATTAATTGTTGCTTTCATGCAAAATAATTCTTACCTTCAAATAGCCTTGAAAAAGAAAGAGTTCTCCCAGTTTTTTCATCTAGGAAAAAGTTGATATTCAATTATGGCTCCATAAAATGGGATTGAACTCCAAGGACTGAGCTCTTTAAAACTACGGATTTTGAACCTACATAGTTTTTCTACTATTTAAGCAGGCCATACTTAATTTAAAAATAATCCTCTCTGTTTCAGTGCATTATTGTGAAGGATTTTTTTTTTTTTGAGGGGCTTAGTTTTTACTATGAAAATATCTCCTTTTTGGTTTTTTGTGGGTGGGTGTTTTTTTTTGGGGGGGATAACGTTGTGCCTGGTCTTTTGGGGGCTCTGCATGCGCTATTTTTACTGAGCCAGTAATATTGTCTGACTCCGTGTCATCAACTTGCATGGGCTTGCTCCTCATGCCCATGCTCACAGTGGGATGGGAAGAGTGTTTGAGCACGAGGAGAAGATGGGGAGCAACTGGCCAAGCTGGGCACTGGCTGCTGGATGAGACCCGGATGGCTCCCGCCAGCCTGCGCACGGGGCGAGCTCTCCTGTGGGTGGGAAGGTGCCCGAGCTCGTGCCGTGGCACGGGGGGCACGGTTCCACTGGCAGCCCGAGCGTGGGACGGCCAGCTCGCCTCCACGCGCGTGCCACGAGGAGTTGTGTGGGAACGCCTACGTTTGCGTTCATTCATCCCGCTGCACGGCGTACTTCATCCTGAGAAATGGAAACAGTGTTGTACCAGAGGAACCACCCACTCAAAATACATAAATGAGACTCTTCGATACGTAATACTTTAAAACACAGCAGAGCACGCGGGAGATTTCCAAGGAGTGTTTATTGTGGTGACGGGTAGAACCGAATGAGTAAAAGCCTCAGTTGGCTGTCCGTTCTGGAAGGTCCTCATTTCTGATTATAGTCATGATGATAAAGCAATTAAATGCCAGTGCACATATATCTTCTATGTCTGTGAGGCTTCTGGTGTAATTATATAATCAAAAAACGCCATTAAAGAGCAATAATGTTGTTAGTGCATTGCTTGGAAGAAATGCCAAGCTTGGATGCTAAGTGTACAAAACGACAAAAGTCCGAAACGTACCGCAGTGTTCAGGGCAGAACGTGCACGACTGGATGGCGCAGTTGCACTCTCTGCTGATTCCTAATGAATGGCAATTACCTCCTCTTGTATGGCACCTTCGTATTTACATGTAGCATAAATTAGAGTAGAAGGGCGTGCAAGTGCAACTTGTGTGCTGTGCATTTCCAAGATCATTAGTTTTAGGACTGTCTTTAAAACATTTGTGGTTTCATTAGGGTGTGAGCCCTAGTTGGCTTTGATTGGATCCAGTCTTTTGGAATGAGTTCTGGAACCTGTGACCAAAAATGTCTCCCTGACCATCGTCCAGACAGACCAGGGGCTGTTCAGCTCTGGCCCTGTTGGTACACAGAGAGGATAGAGAAATTTCTTTTTTGTTCCGGGACCAATGAAGCATCTTTTACATTAGAGCTTTAAGCTGAGTTCATAGGAAAGAAAATAGGGAGTTTTGAGCAAGGATTTCATTTCTGTTGTCTGGCCTGAGTGCGATGAGTGCTAGCCTCAGCTGGTCTGGCCGCACTGTAACCAGTCGGAGGGACGCAGAGTGACAGAGAGTTGTCTAACCTTGAAGCGATGGAGACCTTGCTGCACAGAGTTTGCCACTTATCCCACGAACATGGGTGAAGCTAGCGAGTCAGGTGAATGTGAAATAAAGTTGATGGATTCATGGGTATTGGGGTCAAAAGGGTCAACTCGATTTGAATTTTTTCTGACTACCTTTGTAGCGCATCAAGGAATGTCACCCGTTTATTCCCGTCTAAAGCCTAATGCCTGTATTTAACTAATGCGCAAATGTATTACAGTAGTGCCTGTGTCTATCACTGATGGAAATATTCAGTTGTATGCCCACAAAGATTTTTTGAGGGGAACAATTCCTTCTTTTAACCTTCTCCTGGAAAATCGGCACTTTGAAGAAAAGGAAATTGGCAGAAAATAAATGCTCAAATCAAAATGAAGTTGTTGTTAAAATTAAAAGCAAATAGATAAATATGGTATTTTCCTATATGTAGTTGTCCGTTTACAAAATGCTAGCCGAAATCTGTTTGTGTAAAATATTTTGATTTATGAAAGTTGTACTTTGGGGGAGAAATTAAAATATAACTGTATTGAGCTTAATGGCATCAACCCCAAATAGATGGGGTAAAAAAAATTTGAATCTTCTTAATTATTTCCATGATTTTCAGGGAAAACTTATTTTCCATAGTAGCGCTCTTTTCCTACCCAGCCTCTGTTCTGGCTGAACTTGGATCAGTTGCTTTTCATTCGCATACTGATTTTTTTGTGCCTGCGGTAGATCCATACAGTGTCAGCTCCCTTAAAGAGCGTTTTGCCTTTTAAGTACTTGTAACCTATCTGAGAAGAGATGGCAAGTAGCAATGTGCTACAGCTTTACATTTAAATGAATTTGTATTGATTGCAAGTAACGTAAAATACAGTTGTAAACAAACACTGACTGATGTCTCCCAGGTATGGAACTGGGAACAGAAATATGTTCTGTGACTGTGCGTGTAAGATATTCCGAGGCACTGAAGATACTTGCATCTCCAGCTAGCCACATCCTTTTTGCTGGGAATCCTTTCAGCTTAGCACATCTAAACTCCCAAGTTTGGCATAGTCCATTTAAGGCGATAATCCCTGTGTCCTGGCTAGTGCGGCCTCTTTGGTCAAACCACGTGCAAGATCACACCTTGCAAAAATGTGAAGATACATTCCCAAAGTGCAAAGCCCGTTTTAATCCAAATTCTGTATGGATGTGTATTTCTGGTTTTCGACCTTACGCGTTCAGTCACTGGCACAGTCCCGTCTTGCCTCTACCAAGGTGTGCGATGTCATCGATGAATGACGTAAAGGCTCCTTGGGTCCCGTCGATCCGTGATCTAGTCCATCGGTTTTGAGTACTTCAGGATTTAGGTTAAGCCACCAGACCTAGGATTCCTAATTCCATTTAATCACATAGGTGGAAGCATTCTTGTTTAATAACTTGCATGGTATTCCCTTTTTTTAACTTTTAGGTGATTAATTTGCTCTGAAGGACAAGCGTTGTTGATGAATGTATTCTAGAGTTAGAAGCATTTAAATAACAGCTGAAACTAGTTGTGTAATAAATCTACAAAGTATAAAATACACATAAAGATTTATCCAAAGGAAAAATGTTCCAAAATTCACCTTTTCTGGTTTGATTGTTGGGGCCATGGATAGATCCATGGCCTGGGTCACTGCTTGCTCAGTATCACCACGCTTTTGTACGAGAGAAGGGCACGCCAAAACGTAAGGGCTGGTGAATGAATCTGGACAGATGCCCAGGAGGTCAGGCCATGACTCCTGGCCTCAAACTCCAGATTGCCTCTGGAAACTTAATGGTACCCTGCATGAAAGGGGCTAAATATTTATAAAGGAGGTCAGGCATGCAATTAAACTCAAACATAATAGTTTTGCTTGTAGTCTTTTTGAAGTTAGGATTTAAAAACCTATTATTAAAAAACCCAAACAAACAGAAAAAATTGCAGTTGCAGATTTTTTTCGTGTTTTGTTTTCATCACTGGGGGAAAGCACCTTTTTTTAGAAACGTTTCTTTTAAGAAGAACCAAACTGCCAACTAAGCGAGTGTGCGTTTATTTCTTTGTCTGAAATTTTCTTAGGCGTCTGAGAGCAACACAAATGAAATGATGGCGCAAAAGACTGCAAAGCGTTGGCACAGCCTGCACGTAACCTGGCTCAAAAGCGGGTGGTTTGGTCGCCGCGGGGGGAAAGGCTGAGCTGATTTTGCTCGATGCATCGCAGCGTTGCCAGCCCTTCTGCTGGGTGTGGAGCTGGTGCTTGGTTTGGTGCTGAGTGTGGAGGCTGTGCTGCCCCAAATCCAGCGGTCCCAGCACGCTTGCTGTCCGAGCGCAGCCCTTCCCGCCCCGTTGGGGACGCTTCCAGCCCAGCCCTTGCAAGGGGACGGCGAGCCGTGTGTGGCTCGGGAGCAGGGATGGATTCTCCAGCTTGAGTTTATAACAAGCACAGGGCAAGAAGACACCAGCTTTATTTAGACAGTGCTTACTCTCACATGTAATGAGCCCTTTAATTAGGTTTTCAAAATGTGACAAAAAAGTCTCTAATTAAAATATTTATAGTTGGGTTTTTGATTTGAGTCTTCAGCACATACATAACACAAAATTTGTCATCTGAGGTAAAGCATCTGGCGAGTTGGTAAGTGTTGGCTCACGAGTTGACTGTGACTATTTTGGGATTGGGAAGTTACTTGGATGTAGTACAGATATGTCCGAGGAAGGGAGGTGGGTAAAACAAGGGTGACAAGTTGAGGATGTGGTTTTTCTTGAGGCTTTCTTCAGGCCGACAGGCTTAGACACCAGCTTATCCAGCTGCTTTTCCAGAGCTCCTTTAGAGTTGATAGACACAGGTGTCCATGGGTGCCTACCACCATGTGAATTCATAGGTGCTCCCTGCGGAAATCAGCCTCGTAAGGTGGACACGGGTCTTAAAGCAGTGGGGATCACAGGCGCACAAAGGTTTCCTCCAAATTCTTGTCCCTGCAGACCTGTGATGATGGGGAAAACGCAGGATTCCTCATTATTTATTGTTTGAACTCCTGCTTGTTTTAACCTGGTGGCAAAGAGTCAGCAGAGGGAGAGGGCAAAGAAATCTGGTGTTAACCTGGGGCTGAGCAGCGTCCCGCCGGCCCCTGGGCATCCCTGGCCGCCTGCCCCTGCAGTCCCGCAGTAAGGAGCTGGAAATCCCGGCAAAACGGAAACCTCTGCAAGCTCCACGTTTGTGGAGGAAGGGGCAGAGCTTATCCGCAGCTCTTCTCCTCTGGAGTTCTCCCAGACCCATTTCCCATCCTGAAATGGTTTTCATTTTGATGGAAAAGTTTGCCAGTGTTTCTGCTTTTTAATTTTTTTTGCGTTATTTGTTAAACCCTCGCAGAAAGCCTCTCTTTCTTTCCTACAGCAACTCTTTTTAAGAGGACTTGTTTGATCTGTTGTCTTATCTAAGATTATGGCTAATTACTCAATAAAGAACTTTCTTTCCGAGGCCTTTTTTCCCCCCCTTTTAAGTATCATCTCACGGGGTGAAATTTCTTCCTCTTTTGATTTTACTCCATCACAACGGAGCTTTCATCAAGACATGTCTCAGAATCTGAAGGGAGCAGTTAGTGCAAAACGAAGCTTTTAGATTTTTTTTTTTCTCTTTCCTTTTTATGCTAAAGCTGAAAGATGAAGCATATGGGAAAGAAAAATAGCATTAAATCTCCCACTCCAGCAGGAGAGGCACTAAGGATCTGGCCACTGCAGGAGAGGTTTGAGCTGCATGCTTCATTTACTACTTTGTGTAGACATAACAAAGAATTTACTTTAGTCCCCTTGGTACTCGCACAAGCTATTGCGCTGTAGGCAGAGGGAAAGCAATGAGCCCAGTGTTACAGCACAGCAGCACACTGGGAATTAAGGTGGTTTAAAGACAAATGTTTCCTTAATAATCTCATAGTATAGACCTAGTTCCTTTCCGGTTTAGGTTTCCCATTTCTGAAAAAGGAGCTTTTGTGCAATGTGCCAATAGAATTATTTGAATGTGGCATAAAATGGGGCCCATAGCAGAAATTTTACTTAATAATTCAGAAAATAAAATAATAATAATTAGGGGAAAAAAAGCAAAAAGGAGGGAAAAAAGGTCCTGTCATAGGACATGTGTCAGGATTATTTCTTCCAACAAAAAATAAAAAGTAGAGGGGGAAACATCAGGGAGAGGGAAACATCAGGGACCTGAAGTCACTTAGAATTAGTGAACTAGTTCTGTTAAGGGAGGAAAAATACTGGCCTGTTGCTTAGTCTAAATTTTGAATTAAGAGATTTTATAGTTTTCATACATCATTAGCCTCTTAGAAAAGTCGTAAAGATGAAAAGACCCCAAAGGGGGCTTCCCCTGTTAGAGTCTGGGAGGGAACCTGTCAGACTCCAATCTAAACTGAACCTTAATCCCTAGGAATATTGAAATGCCCGATGTGGCATCATGGCCATTTATGCAGCACCGCGTTGTCACGTTGCAGAACACAGCACTATCACTAAAGTAATGGGACCAGATCAAAGGGCTGATTGAAAGGCAGAGGTTTCCGTACGCATGCATCTCGTTACATTGACAAGCAGAAAAATATTGAAAAGCACTGGACCATTTAATTGAGTTTGTGAAAAATGTCCGGGAATGTATGGCTGGGCTGTGTGCGTAATTTAAGCATTTCTGCTTGCAAATGAAGTGGGCCCATCTATTCTTCAGGTAGTTTTTATTATTTTATTTTTTTTTTCATTAGACATGCCAAGTAAACAACTTGCTGCTGTCCCGCCCCTGCCCCAAGAACCAAAAGAGCTTGTAGGTTTTTTTTTTTTTATGAGACATCTATTCAGACTTAGAAAATAACAAGGACAGAAAAATGGGTTCCTCTGTATCCCATTGAGAAGAAAGAATGGTAGAAATAAGGGGAATTTAATTAAAAATAAAAGGTCAAATGGATTCAGCTCTCCTCCTGCCGTGTTGCTTAGGCTAAATCATCTTAGGTAAAGGTGTGCCTTGGGGGAGGAAACTTGTTAAATTCATACACAGATGGGGTCTGTAAATACTGAACATTAAAAGAAATAATTTTAAAGCTCATGTCCGTTGTCTCGTCTAGAAAGATCCTGTAAAATACATAATGTAAGTTTTCTTTTCTTTGTGTTCTGGCCCTTCTGAGGAGGCAGCGTTGCATCAAGTGCTGTGCAGCCTGTGCTGAGGAAGCAGAGCTGGGGAGAACCCCTTGTCTCTCCCTTATTGACTGCCTAGGAATTTTTTCAACCAGCTGCCCAGCTTTTCTCTACCCCATTGTAGGTTTTGCTGGCAGATGTAGAAGTGTCAAAGATAATAAAGTTCCTGCAAGGATTATAGGTGGCCATAAGAGGAAAAATTCTCTACCAAAGGGAAAAATCTGTAACGTATCTTGTACCTTATTTGACACGGGGGCATCTAGGTGACAGCAAAACCTTGTAACTGCTTCCACTGCAGGAAAACCTTGTCTAAGCTCCCACTTAAGCATGGGGAAGCCAGGCTTTGTTAGTGCTGGTATTTCCAGCTCTACTTGTTTTGTTAGCGATGAGGGAAATAGGGGATTGCCCAGTATTTCATGGGTTTGTGGGGTGTGATCCCCAGCCCTCCTGTGCGCCTTGTTCTCCAATGGCATGAACAACTGCCGTTTGTCTTTTACTTCTTCAACAGAAGCGAAAGTGTTTCCTTGACTTGAGAAAATATTTATGTTGTAACACATGTTAAAAAATATTATTTTGGCACTTCATATGTAGGTTCTGCAATGCAAAATATGGAAACGATAAAGTTCAGTGTTTGGCCCTGTCACAGCAATGCTGTGATTTTACCAGCAGCTGAATCTTCTCTTGGGGCTGCCCTCTGATCCTGGCAATGTGCTTTTTGGTTTATATGAAGTTGTCTCTCAAGCTTTCATACAATTTGATCACCTAAAGAGATCTCTGTCTGTGAGGGAATATTGAGGTAGACTTTGGTCTTGCCCAGTCCTTTGTTGTGGCATTAGCATCTCATTAGTTGTCACTGTATTTCAGTAAAAAAAAAAAATAAAGGTGATTAATGAAATGAACAGAAAAATCAGGTACGGAATGTCTTTTGCAGGCAGAGAGGTGTCACAGTATTTAAAGTGTAAAGAATTTTTCTGGGATAGAATAATGATTGCTGTCAGCTGGCAATCAGCTCATTATTCAGAGGATTCTCTCATTCCCATCAGCCTTATTTCTTCAAATGTTCCAGTTCTCTTAGAAGTTATTAGGAGAAAGTCCTGTTTACTGAGGTCACCGGCATTCCCTGAGATCTTGGAGCTAGTCCCAAGAGGAGTTTTGAAAATTGTTTAATTCAAACTGAAAAAACCCACAAGTTTAAGCATAAGGACTCGCGAGCCTAATTATTTGGTATGCGTGTGTTTATAGAGTAAGACCTAGTGAAAACAGGATGATGTGTCTTGGGGAATACCTTTAGGATAACGATGGGGGAGAGGATTTAGCAGCTCTTGGGGCTGGCTGGCTAGCAAACACAGGCCAGTTGGCACGCAGAGCGAGCATCTGTCCCTGATGCAGAACTTCTGATTAGACATTTTGAAGCACATGTTGGTACTAGGGAGTGGAAAAATCTGCTTCAGTTTTGAACTTAACCAGATTAAAGAGAGTGTAAATTTAAAGTTGGCTTCTGAGGAAAGATTGCCTCTTTGGCAAGTGAAATCTGCATTTGCCTGTTTAGTTTCAGAGAGATCCTTTCACTTCTGTACGTGAAAATGAAATTATGCCCCAAACAGTTCGTGGAGCATTGTCTTATGTTTTCCAGATTAGACACTGGAATTGCTAGACTCAGTTCTGCACTGAGTGACTGATGGCTTTTCCTAGCTAGACTGCAGCTTAAATCTTCACGTGTTCAGATTCCATGACACTTTGCAGCAAGAAAGTCAAATGTCGGTGTTAGCAAGGTCTAATTTCTTATGTATCTTGAAGAACTAATTACAAAACCGTTTATGAATTTTAAGCCCTATGCTTCGTGAAGCTTCCTGGAGCGATCTTTGGCCCTGACTATTCCTCACTTGTGACCACTGGAGTTTTCTCCCTCTGCTGCGATACCGTTATTGCCTCGTGGTTTAGCTCCACTGCAAGAAAAAGAGTTGAGCTGCGGTGGCATCGAGACTGCGGGTCAGACGTGCCGGGCCATGCCTGAGATCAGCCGAGGTGATGCGATTTGCTTACCGTATTCTTGAAGAAACCCCTAAACATGATTATTTCCCCCAAATGATAACTTGCATCTGAGATACAATTTCTTCTGATTAAATGCCAGAATGCGTGGCCAAAGACGACACAGTCTGTGGGCTGCTAAAGCGGCAGCTTAGGTATCTTGACAACTGCTTAATAAAAAGAATATGGAAAGGAAAGCCACCACGTGCACTCCCCTGAATTCTGATGATGCCCTGTGGTTTCTGTTTTGACGGCGGCGGTGGCAGCCGGCGCGTACGCTGTTCTGCGTGATTGTTAGCTGCGGGAGGCTGGTATTTTTATTTATCTGCATGCCACCGAGTTTCCCACAAACGTTCCACACCTGCACTACCTTGTTCAATAACTGAAAATGAGTTGAAGCCAGCTGTTGGGATGAGGAAAGACACTTTGTCATACTTTAATTATTGTCGTGTTAGGGTGGGAGCTTTCTTCAGGGGTCTGAGACGGCTACTGAGAAGATACGTCAAAACCAAACGACGTTCAGCACGAACGCTGAGGAGTTTGGGGTGTTTTTCAAGGAAGGGGAAATACATTGCCTTTGGAGATCACCGTGTGCTCTGTATTTAAATATAGGTATCTTGATTACCTGCACATTAGCCAGAATAGTTACAATAGCACAGGCACTGCTGATTTTGAAGTAAGACTTTCACTTACATATGTGATTAGGGCACAAAGGATTTCTGTCACCAAAAAAAAGGCCGCATTGTAGGAATTTATATTGGCCAAAGTGTTTTACAAGAAGTATTTAACAAGGAGTCTGTTCTGGCGGTCACCCAGGAGCTGTGCCAGAGGACTGGGTAAGCCAACCCACTTCCAATAAAATTGCTCTTTCTTTTCTTCCCTCTGTTAATTTGGCTGCTTAGGTCTACAAAGGTAACTGATTAATTGTGGCAATGTTAGCTGATGGGAAGGCTTTTCATGCTGTCTCCATTAGGAGGGGGAATTGCAGCCCTGTTTCAAGGTTGCAGTCGCGTTTGAGTGCAAAGGGAGCGGGAAGCCCTCTTGCCGCGGGGGGCACGGTGCTTTCCTCTCCCGGCGTTTCCATGGGTAAAAAAGCATTTCCATGGGCTTTTCTCAGGGATTTGCTTCCTGGATTTGCACAGGCAGTGTCCAGTGGATTTTTGTGGTTTGGATTTTTGGTGGGAATTTTTCCTTCCGCCTCTCCTTCTAGCTTTCTCTAGTGTGAGTGCAGCAGGGCAATAAATCCTCCCATCTCCTGCAGGTGTTGGGACTGCGTGGTGATGTGCATAGGGTGGTGAAACCCTGGCAGGGGTTGCCCAGAGAGGGGGTGGAGCCCCCATCCCTGGAAAAGTTCCAGGCCAGGTTGGACGGGGCTGTGAGCAACCTGATGTGGTTCAAGGTGTCCCTGCTCCTGCAGGGGGGTTGGGCTGGGTGACCTCTAGGGGTCCCTTCCAACCCAAACCATTCTAGGATTCTATGGTATTTTGGGCATAGTGAGCAAAACCACGTGTGGCTCTTCTGGTTACTTTGTATGAAGAGTAGGAAGCCAGTGTGGATCCTCTTGGTATTCCCGAATTATTTCTAACAACCCCTATTTACCTTGCTTTGCTCTTCCCAGAAAATTGCTGCTTCACAGGTAGCACAGTTGGTCCACTGAGCCATCAGCATATTTTTTTTGATGACCATTATTTTTCTGGCTCAGATTTCAAGCATGGCTGGAGGTTGAAGCTACTATTATTGAACGGTGCAAACAAGACTACAAGTAATCTCCAGAACTGCTGATTGCATTCATTCTTTTGAACCTTTAACAATGATGTTTTGCCACAAATACGTTGAAAGCTTCATTTTTTTTACTTCACTTTAAGTCCTTTAATTAGAGGACAAAATTTAGTTACTGCATGTATCTTACTGTACCACAAGCTATGCTGGGATAATACTGTATTAAACTAGTAACTGTTTCATTAACCATGTTAACGGTCCCATAATTGGAGCATGGAAGTTCAATGTCTTTCTTTTAATATTGTTGGGCTTCAGCTTTGTTTACAGCTCTGTTGGCATTGCTGGAAAAAAAAATACGTTGGTGTGTCAGCAGGTATTCTGACTTTATAGTAGGCAGACCTTTTAATTGCCCTCATTGTTGAGGAATTAATTTCTATTGAATTTTGAGAAGTGATAGCTGCTGAGGCGTGTAATCGGGTTGGGACATATTCTGCAAACACGAGTCCGCGGCCCCTGGTGCGACGGCTGTTGTGCCACCTTTGTGTTTTGCCGTGTGTTGCAGAGATACGGACAGAGTGAGTTTTGAGGGGAAAAAAGAAAGATGTTTGACTGGGTCAGCAAGCTCCACTTCTGCGTTCGATGAATAATTAAGTGATGTTAATGCTGTTGTCGCCGTTGAGATGACTCTTCCACTGTGAGTTCTGCCTTTGAATGAAGGCAAACACCTATTTATCCTGCAGCAGAGTTGAACTCTGTGGTTTTATCTCCCCCCAAATTACTTTTTGGAATGAAATTTCTAGTGCTGAGTCATACTTCTGAGATTTTTTTTTTGTCCTTCCTACGAATTTATACGTTAAATTGTATTTGGCTTATTGGAGCATGCAAGATGTACTGCTGTGTGTGCATTAGAAGCAAACCCCCCCCCCGCCCGCTGTTGGTCAACAACTGCTCTACAGTCGAAGTTGCGCTGTCAGAGCTGTTGTGTTTTCCATAAAGTTTGGAAACGGGACTTTGACAGCGTTCCTGATAGCACACAAGCCTGGACTCACTTGTTTTCCTTTTCTGACCTCCCATAACGAACGCGGGATGCCGGCGTACTCGAGCGCTCGGTTCATTTTCCTTGAATGAGAACCAGACGTATCTGCTCCTTTCTGGGCCTTTCGGCATCCTGAGAGTTCCAGTGCTGCCCTGTAGTGTTCTCCAGAGTCCAAAACCTTCGAACTGGGACGGTGGCTCATACCGTGACCATTGTAGCTCTGTGACCGGTCAGTAACTGCATCCAGTAAAACTGAAAGTCCCCAGAGAAATGCCCAGTGATTAAACTGCTGAATAAATCCTTTCTAGGAAATAACTTAAGAAGGGCTGTAAATAACTCTGTATAAATACATTATAAATCCGTGAGACTTGGGAGCGGAAGCATGGGGAACTGGAAGGGCACACTGATAACTTTTTTCAGGTCACTTGGTAGCTGATGAATAGGTGCCATGTGATAGAACTTGCTGGGTTTTGAACTTGGTAAAATACCAAGTTTTCTGGGGCACTGTAGGGAATACGTGCTTGGTTAATCTTTATTTTATTCCTTTTTTTTTTTTTTTTTTTTGGCATTGAATATGTAGGAGTTCTGGGAGCCAGTGTGCAAAGTAATCCATCAGCTTTTCCGTTTGATTTCACGCAGCCTGGCGGTGGGAGCGTCGGCTGATCCCGCCTGGCGTCCTGACCGAGCGCTCTTCTGGGTCGCTTTCCCTCTACTTTGGTACTGGTGGGGAGCAAGCGGAAGGGATCAGCAATTCGCGTGTGCTACGGAGAATAGTTTAGTACGAAATCCCACAGACGTGCACTTCTTGGGGTTGAGAAGGCAAAACGTGCCTTTCTCTTGGATTTAACCAGAAGTCCAATCTGTTTTCTCAGTCATTGAGGCAGGATTTGGTCCTCTGGGAAAAACAAAAAGAATTGCTATCAATGTGCGTTGGTACGGCCCTCTGGGAAAAAAATCAAAAAGAATTGCTGTTGATGTGGATTGGTGTGAAGGCGAGCTTGTATTTCGGAACACATCACAGCTGGGCAGTTTCTTTTCAGGCTGCGTTCAGAATTAGCCCTGGTTATCATCCCGGGGTGGCTCCGCTCCGCTCCCCAGTCCCGCTGGCCGTCGTTCAGCTCCTGCGGAGGGGCTGCGCTCACGTCCCGGGGAAGGAGACATTGCTTGTGGGGACATTTTGGGGTGGAAACTGGAGAGGCAAAGGCTGGATTTTTGCCTGTGCCTCCTACCAGTCGTGGTCGAGGGCTCTGGGGAGTCACTGATCTACCAGGAACGCCCAACACCCAAATAAATGCTTCGTTTGAGTTGCAGGATATCGGCAGCAGGCACAGGTTGGTGATGGGTCTTTTTAAGCACCCTCCCAAACATACTATTTTTTCCAAGCTGAAAGAATGAATTGAGTGCTTTTAGGAGAAATAAGTACAGTAGCATGTAAACGACAAAGTAAAATATTGCATCCTTGGTAAAACTGCAAAGTAATCCTGAAATCCTCTTTTAATATCCTCCAGTGTGTTTTGCCCTATTTCAAGAAATTACACTGAGGCTGTTAAGATTGTTAATTCCTTTCGCCCATTGCTGCTATTCTGACTTCGGTTCTGTCATTTATAAAAGTTCAGTTTAATACTAGAGACAGGAAAACAACCTCCAGAAATGCTTTTGCTATCTCTGGAGGAAATAGGATTTTTATTTTATATATAAACATTGGATAAATGCGTGCATTGCCACAGCAAGTACCACCTGTAGTTAAATGGCTGCTGTTTCTGCAGAGAACCAGAAAAGCTCTATTTTCCAATTACAAATGGGAAAATCCACAGGGTGATATTGGATTAATTGACAGGCAGCCATGCATGAGTAATCCTGCACTTCCAAATGTAAATAACAAGTGCTTTGGAACAGTTAGAGTAAAGATTTTTATATTTATTGAAATTAATCCAAAATTCAGAGCTGTGTATGTACACAGCAAAGAAATAAGTGATCATTAAACAAAATCCACCGCCTTGCCTGTGCCGCACAGGACTTGTGTAGCAGCCTTTTGAAAAAATCATTGTTAGAGTAATTGTGTTTCTTTCTGCTTTAGCATGTAATGGCTCCAACATCACAGTTCAAAATGGGAAGAAAAATGTGCTTTAAGTGGTTTTACTTAACTAATTACATGGTTAGGCGCGTAATTTAAATAAAACGGCTTGATTTGTTAATAAGTTGCTTAATGTAATGGGGGGGGGAAAGTGCTGCGGCAGTTTGTCTTACCCCCCTGCAGTTTAACACAGTGTATGGCGTGCTCCTGCTGTTTAACATGGAAAACCACGTTTCATGGGACGACTGAACTTTCGGAAGTAATACACCACCACCAAACCCACCCCCCCAAACCCGAAAGAGACATTAAACCCCTGGTAAGATGTATTTCTCTCCTTCCCAAAAATAAATCAATGGAAGGAAATCACACTACATGTGCATAATTTTATTTTGTTTACTTTTATGCAAATCAGGCTATGGTGGGTGAATTTGTTGTAAACTCTGGTACGGACTAATTTGATATTGTCCTAGAAAGGTGTACGCTTGAATATTTAACAAAAGCGACGATGCCAATGAATAGAGGACATTAAAAGCATTACTTTTGCATAATTTATGTTCAGTGGTGCCGATATCAGGCTTCACTTCATCACCCGCTTACACAGGGAGTGCTAGATGTTTCAAATCTCATTAAGCTATTTATTCATTGTAATGAATGATTTTAATGTACTGTATTAAGGTTATGCCACACTGCACTGTTCAAAAATCCATCTTACTGTACATATTTTAATGTTTGCAGCCAAATTAATACCTTTATTACTGCCTCAATGGTTGAGTGGACACCGTTCATACATTAATCATTGTTGTCTCTGCTTCATCCCACTCCTTTGCTTAGGTTTATAATGCCATATTCCTTGATAGAGATGTAATAATCTGGACATCTCTGCCTTTGTATGCAAAGCCTAATGTCAGAGGCTGGTGGTAATCACGTTACTCAGGTCTCCTTAGATCCACAACACATGTGGCGTTTCCCTGCACGTTGTCAGAAATACATTGAATTTTAAAGTAAAAAAAAAAAAAAAGTACACGCCTTGCAGCCCCAGCTAACTTCCCCTCCAAAATCCTCCGTACTGTTTTCTGTGCACAGCAAAGACAGGCAATAACATTCCATTGCACCATCAGCAGGCAATTTAAATTAAAATTCTTCCACTCTTACAATAAATCTGATCGGATTTGCCCATTAGATGCATTTTTAAGAACATGCTAATTGCAAAGTGCCAATATTAGGGTGGCTGATGCGGGTTTCATACCTCACTGTTAACAGAGCAGAGGGCAGATGGCCGGTGTTAACGACTGAACTTGCAAATTATATATATTCAATGTGATTTAATAAATCATCTCTTTTCAATTCTCCGTCTCTTCCCTGGAGTTTTTTCACTCCTGGTTCTTTATCATCCGCTCAATGTTTGAAATTGCAGCTGTGTAAAAGGCGATTGGAAATTACTCAGCTGAGGGAGGGGGAAAAGAGTTAAAGGCTGTATTTTACTGAAAAATGATTGTGGAAAATGTGATTAAATGGGCTTCAGAGAATGCAAGACAGAGAATGAAAGATTCTAGTCCTAAAACTGTGAACTGTTTTGATGGCAAAAGCAAAGCATTAGCTTGGGTTGTAGCTAAACGGACTGCCCGAGTGTTAATTACCTAAAATCTTGATTTCTCTCACAGTATTTCGAATTGGTAGTGGTAGCTTTTAGCCGTGGATGAATTCCTTAGCAACTTCAGGTAACACCTGTGTGTTATAACAATAGAAGAACAACAAAGGTTTTTTTTCGGAAGTTGTTTCACGTCATTAGACAGCAGCACAGATGCCACTGGAATGCGTACATGGAACGTGTGGCATCACGTTTGGGAGCTGTGCAAGAAGTAGACGTCGCTTTTGTCTGAAGCCCAATAATCTCCAGTGGTTACCGCCACCCTGGTGTAAATGCTTTAGACTTTTTTTTTTTTTTAAACTATGCCAAGAAATGCTACATCGCTCACCTTTCTGTTTCAGTAAGGGGGGACGAGAGGGTCCTTAGTTGGAGTCTGTAGCTCCCTGCCATGCTGTTGCACGCGAGCATAGGTGCTGCTCAGCCCGGTCCGGTTGACATCGGTCCCATCTCTGTGGCAGAGCCTCCCATTTTGGTCGAGGAGGACCTCAAGTCCATCCAACTGGGAAAGGACAGTGATGTTTCTGTCCTTATGATTATGTCAGTAAAGTTTGGGGACAGAGAGGTGTAGGTGGGCAGGGATCAGTGTTTTCTGGTATGGTGTTGCTTACACATGTAAAAGACCACCTGAAATGGAACCTTCTCTGCCCACAAATTTCTCCTATTTTATAGGCAGTCTGGTACTAAGAGGATTAGTGAAGTTCTTGGTCTCACAATTGTTTACGGGATCAGGCTCTTTGGGAGTTTACCCTGGGCAGATGCCTACAGCATTGGCATGCCGCTGAGTTAGCTAACAGAATTCCCAGAGATCCCAAATTTGGGCCAGGTTTTTTCCTAGTTGACAGAATGTCAGTGAGCCAGGGAGGAAATTTAAAGAGGTTATCTTCTCAAGATATTAAGCTCTTCCAAGCTGACAGCTTGTTGCAGAGGTCAGCTAGGAGGAACAAGAAAGAGGCCCTGTGATCTAAAGATGGACTGACAGATATGATTTCTTTTCCCTCTATTGAATTATAATGCCAGTGGTTGTGTCCCATTACTCCTACGAGACTGGAAACCTCCATCTGACATGGGCAGAAATGGATTTTACGTGGTAAAGACACTGATTTTTTGTTCACAACCACTCTCTAAGGTGGCTCAAGTGTAAGCTAGCATGTGGGTTGGGCTTGACTGATGAAATCTAAATTAGTTCAGCATCTTGGATAGATGCAATGTGAATGCGAGCAATGAATATAATTCTTGTTCCTAGTGATAATCTGTTGAGGCGCCAACCTTGCAGTCCACAAACAAAGGGATTTGTTGAACTCAGCTCAGGAGATGCAAAATGCTGAAGGTGTTTTCTGTTTGATTGGGTCTGTGTTTGAAGGGAAATTGCAAGCACAGTTTTCCTGTGTGAACGTTCTCCATAGCTGCGTGGTTGCAGTAATAGTGGGTTCCTTTTTTAGTCTCGTTTTCCATCTAATTTGTTTGACTTCGGTCTGTTGCTACATATCCAGCAGAAAGGTCATCTTGCCTTTTGTGCTCGACTTTTGATGGCGTTGGCTCCATTTTGACAGAGCTGTATCATCAGCTACGATCAACAGCCTTCCTCATGTAATTAAAGAGAAGAAAATCCTTAGGAAAACCGCACGGAATGTACACAATTATTTTGGGTAGCATTATGTTCAGCAAAGATAATTGGCAAGTTTGAAAGTGCATCTTCTCAGCTATATGTGAAATGTCTAGTACAGTATGTCTAATACAGTCAATGTAGTTAGTGTTTAAACTTTCTTATCAACAGCTCTGTCCACTGAGTAATGGGATCAGAGAAGAGGGAATAGACTGGGTCAAAGACTTGATGGTTCTATGGCTTTGGAGAAACTGCCCAATTTCTCTCTTCCAGTCCTAAAATGTTCTCTTAAATTATGAAGGCAATTCCAGACATCAGAAGATAACATATGAATTAACTAGTTATACGTAAGAACCATTTTTTTAACTTCAATTGTTCATATTGCCTAGTGCTCTGGGTGGCAAGGGTGGCAGAACCTGACTCTGATAACACTGAACACGGGGTTTACCTGGTTGGGTCTGGTGGTAGTAACGCATACAGTGGCCGTCAGGAGTAGCTGAGCTACAGGCAGACTCATTCTGTAGAATGCTTGTAAGAGGACAAGTCACTAAAAAGAATGCTATTAAATACACAGTGCATTGCAGTTCTTGAAAGACCCTATATAAACTTTGGAATTGTCTGGCCATAGGAAATAAAGAACAGAGAGGTTAATTAGAAGAGTGGGTCTTGTGGTAAATTCTGAGACCCAGAAATTACGGATAGGTGGAGGGGAAAAAAAAAGATTTTTTTTTTGTAACTTTTTCCTCCCCAAGAACTTACGACTAACTGCATAAGTATATGAGATCACAGCCTTTGAGCTCTTTACTCTCCTTATTCAGAGGAAGACCTAAAGTTTTTTATTCTGCAATGCTACCTGATTTTGTCCAGCTGTTAGTCCCAAGGACTGATCCCAATGTCCTTGACACCAGTGATCTAACTGAACAGTGTGAGTGCAGAAGACAAGACTAAGCCATCTCTGATTTTGCTTAATTCATTAAATGGTGGAATTTATGCCTTTCCTTCCTTGAGGAAGACAAGCCCAGCTTGCACAGCCATGGTGGCTCCAATTCGAATGCTTCCTCATGCATCTACCCCTGCAAAACAGTGTGAAGTCCCCTCTGTGGTCCCTCCTGGAGGGGGTAGGAGTTGTGGAACCCACCTGCAGTTGGGTTGCTGGAAGAGCTGTGGTTGGGACACCTCTAAGTGCAGATGGGGAAGTGTAGGAGGTGAAGGCACCTCACCTTCACGTGCACCTTTAATCAGCATCATTTAAGAAGCTGTTGGCAGAAAATTATTTCAAAGCCCTTGAAGAGCACTCCTGCTGAAGCTCTCGCATTGGTGACGTTGAGTTTGATCCACCTCCTCTTGCCAAAGCAGGTGTAGGGATCAGGGAGAATGCAAAGTAAATGGGCTCTTCTGAGTTAAGAGGTCATTCAGGAGACTGGTTGAATATTCAGCTACGTTAATGCCAGTAAACTGTCGTTTTAAATCTGTGTGGTTTTCTATCTTAAAAACTAGTTGCAGCTGTGTGTTATCTAACAGAAAGGTAAACATCCCAAAAGAGCTGTAGAGATGCGAGTTGTACCTTGGCTGATCTCAGCACTTTGCAAGGGAAGTGTTTCTGGCGGAGCAGCTCATACAAACAGACAAGAACCAACATCATTTAAAGTTGGGAGAAGGTGCAGAGAATGTTTATTAAAGGGAAAATGGAAAACGTAAGTGCTTTGCTTTGGTACCTGCAGAACACATTAAATCTGACAACAGCAGCTGATGAAGAAGGCCCAGGTGTGGGCGCGTGGCCCCACTGGCTTGTTGACAGAGCACTGCTGGGAATAACAACAGTTTTCGGTGGTAACTGATTAGGCATGGCACTTCTGTCACTCCCTGTAGTGGACCGGAATGACAACCTCCTGTGTTCCATAAAAACGGTTAAACCTTTTTTATCAGACTGAGAAAAAAAAATTAGGAAGCACTGAAATGAGTTCTCTGTAACCCTAAATGCTTTTCATGGATGCTTTCAGTGCCAGTTATCTGTACGGCTTGAGAGACACCCTACAGAACTTTTTGGGTGCAAGGCAGTGGGTTCATGTAGTTAGATCTCATGTAGATATTTTATGTAAGAAAAATGCGTTCTGGCTTTTAAACTTTTCTTTTTTCTTTCTTTTTGGGTCCTAGTAGGTTTGATTTCAGGGAAAGATGCAATCTAATGGTTTCTTCCGCAAGCAAAGCTAAAGCGAGAGCAGAACATTATTTTGTGCCTGGGGAGTTACTTCTCATGAGAAGAACCCCTGCGTAACTCACGCAGTATGTCCTGGCTGTGATTTGAAGCCAATAGGGATGTTTTACTAAGGCATGCTTCTGGGAATTGAGAGCAATGTGGCATGAAAGAGGTTAAATCAATATACAGATTTTCAGAAATGTATTTCAAAAAGGAATTGCAGCAGTTAATTTTCTCCATTTTTTGGGGAGGTAATGAAAAATAAATGGGTAGGCTACTTAGTACTTCGTGTCTGATAACTCAGACAGCATATATACAAACCCAGTCAATTCTGAAGGCATTTAAGGAATAATGTATTTATGTATGAAGGCAACATGGACAGCGTCCTTGGATGTGCCGTCTTAAGCAGGGAGGCTGTGATGACCTGTGTACGTTGAATTCTGTTTCTCTGATATTCTCGTGCCGCTGACCAAAACCTCCTGATGCTTTGATTTTGTGTTCTCTGATACCGTGGCCTTGGTACCAGGAGATGGTGCAGACAGAGATTCGTGAGCTGCTCTTGGACAACTGCAAGCAGATACTTGTTATAGCGCTAATTAAAAATGCTTTGAAATTGGAGATAATTGACACCCTACGTTCGTAACCTCAGTTGTGGTGCCTCCCACCTTTTGACTACCTGACATTGCAAGTTTTGCACTCCTTAGACGCATTTCTCCTGGATGTGTGCTAGCAGGAATAACAGAACGTAGAGGTGCTATTTGTGAGTGGTGTTGCTGTGAGCACCGCTCCGTTTGCGTAAATGGTGACAGCAAAGGGACGTCGTCGCACTTCGTCGTCCCACTGGCGAGAGTGGCAAATTCCTGTTGACTTCACCGTGACGATGATTATGCCCATCCGCTGGAGTCTTCAGTCCACCCAGAGCCATGAAATAACTTAGCACATTCAGTATCCATGTGCCAGGATCTTGCAGAAATGCTGATCCAGTTCAGTTGTTTGATCTTTTTTTTTTTTCATCACGTTTAAAATACGAATTCTGTATTTTCAAATGTAATTTTATTTTAGTATTCCTATAGATGCAGCATCTATTTGTTTATTCTAGCTACATTATTTTATATGCATAATCCATTAATATGCAATAATTAGCTAGTTCTTTGCTTTGAGGCCCCTCACAAATTCTTTAGCTATGTGAATTCCAACTCATTAAGTAATTTCCTGAAATCTTAACCTCCATAGTGACTAAAGGAAGCCTTGCTGGAAGCTGGAACACTTTATAGATAGTACTATTTATCCAAAGTTCTATTATTAGCCTAGAAAGAAGGGCTCACCATGTATTTTTATTAAAAATGACAACGTACTTAACATCTTTAATGAAAACTAACCATTGTGATAGGAATTTAGAAACCCTGACACCTTATTTTATAGAAATGAAGTCCCCTAGTATATTAAAATTAACATTTTTTAATAACAAAAAGTGATACAGTCCGCTGGAGTAGGGCTAAATTTATCTTATGATTGTACTTGTCACGGCCTTGAGTATTTATTGAGTAGTTTTAAAAGTTCATTAAACTCAAGAGATTAAATATTGCCCTGAGCAGTGCTCCATAAAAGAAAAAATATAGTGCTATTACTTGGTAAAATGTTGTGCTATGTTGTTAATTTAACTCCCCTGAGCTCTCATCTTCTGATTCAAAAGACATTTCCTCATGCTGTTAAATTTGACATTTTCAAAGAATCTCGGACCGTCTCCGCATTCACCAGGAACCCCTTATTTCACGTTCCTTTCCGAAAGGCAAAAGGAAGAGAGCGACTTCAACAGACCATCCTGCTGAAATGCCGGCTGAGCCGGGCTCCTCCAGTTGGCCGAGCATCATTTTACTGCGTCTCGTTGTTTACCATGATCTAATTGCTTGCCAGGAGCACATTTCCAGGCACGGGGCAGAGAATAAGCTTAGAATTAATGCTGTTACTGCTATCAGAAATTGGGTTTGCTTTGTCCAAAACTAGCTGTTGTTTTCATTCTACTGAAATCATTAATAAAAGTAATGTTATATATAAAAAAAAAAATCTCCACAACGCTTCCTAACATCATTAGGTGATGTCTGCCGTTTATTTTGCTTGTCATTTCCCACAGAGCAGTTTCCCACTGAATCTCCTTAGGAAAACACTTTTTATCAGTTTACTTAATAAGCTGGGGCACATTCATTTAACTCATATTTATCATAATTTGTGACCTCAACAGCAGCGCTGGATTTTTTAATACACGATTGATAACAGACATAACTTTTTATGTTCTGACAGACGCTTACCTGGGCGGGGGGGAATAGGCCAGAAGAACACTTCCAAGGAGCAATGTCAAGTTAGTACTGGTTCCCCAGCACAAAACCTGAACTGTTTGCGTTTCTGAGCTGTGCTCTCATTCTTTCAAGTCAACTTAAATGAAATTTTGTTGTGCCATTGTCATTTTTCTTAACAGCATTTCACTGCCTCTTGCTTGTTTGCTTGTGAGCTTGTGGGCTTTTTGATTCCTTTGCTATTGTATAGCGGCTCACTCCGGGCTTTCTGTGTCTAAAGCTGTTCTTGCTTTTGTGCCTTATCGCTGCCAGAGCTTGACTGGGGACGGGAGGCGATAATACGGCACTTCAGGCACGGGAAGAGGTTGCAGCTCCAAGTCATGTCTTGGTTACGTTCCTCTGGTTGTAACGTATCTCGTGAAGCGTGGCAGATGTGGAATTCACCGCCGATGTGTTTGGTGTCGGAAAGAGGCAGAAGTTCTCTCTCTGGTGGAGGTTGCCATCTTCAGTGATTCAAAATCCATGGGGAACCTTATTTTAACGCTTTGTAAGTGGGCAGAGAAATCGCAGGTTTTGAAGCCTTTGATAGCCTGCAGGTATCGCATCACCCGTGTGTGGCCTTTCCTCGCCATCTAGAAGCGCAAGGTTGTCTTACGCCGGTGGTCTATGGAAGTTTCACAGAATCCCAGAATGGCAAGGGTTGGAAGGGACCTCGGGAGTTCACCCAGTCCAACCCCCCTGCTCAAGCAGGTTCTCCTAGAGCATCTTACACAGGACTTCATCCAGGCGGGCTTTGAATATCTCCAGAGAAGGAGACTCCACAGCCCCCCTGGGCAGCCTGGGCCAGTGCTCTGTCACCCTCAGAGTCAAGAAGTTTTTCCTCGTGTTCAACTGAAACCTCTTATGTTTCAGTTTGTACCCATAAGTAAAGGAGCTGCGAGGTGAGTTTGCTGCTGCGGCTCCTGTTCGCAGAGCTCCCTTCCCTCGTCGTGAGATGCCATCGGCCGTGTCGGACACGGAGCCTGTGATGTTGTAGGCGAGGTCCAGCACTGCCCGTGCCACGCTTGCCTGATCCGTGCAAACACCGGCCAAGCTACACGTCAGCCAGGAGAGCTCTGCGCAAGCACGAGGCTAAGCCTGGCTTTGCTCCGAGCACTCCTGGGGTACCTTCCAAAGACTTTGCTCCTGCCTTTACAGTTTTCCCCAAGAAAATACGTCTTTGAGGCCTTCAGATAGCATGGTATTTCAGGGTCTCCAGCTGAAAAGGTGTGGGGCAACTGTGTAAAATGATTTTAAACAACGTAGCTAGTGTTGCATGTGATCTCTTACACTTACAGAGCAATCTGGTAAGAGCATCTTGTGGCAAAATTGATGTGCTCCTCTTTGATGACTTTCAAATAAATTCCAGAGGAGTCGTAAACTGAATCATTTCTAACCGATTTAACACCACTTGCCAGAGATCACTCTTAGCAGAAATGTTGTTATACTTTATGTAGCTTATGCAAGATGACTCTTCTTTCTAACATATACCTGTGGATAGCTGGCTTTAGAGAAATTTTGGGAGACCTAGCTTGCTTCTGAGATTTGCTTATTTACTGGTGCACGTATTCTGTGCCAGGTGCTTTATATTTTCTGTGCTCTTGAGTTTTCTGTACTACTTTCTCCTTATGCAGGTGGTTGAGGGCTTTCTGTAATTATTTTTTTTTTAAACCCCAAGATCCATGTGTGTAGAAATGAGGTAGGTAGATATTTTTCCAATTATGTTTATTTGTATAACAGTCATGCCTGGGGACGTACTGTTTACACATTACACATGCACACCAGTCAGGGCGTGTGTGTAAATCAAGGATTGATTTGAAAATTAAACTCGCTGGCCCTGTAGCAAAATCTAAGTTTACAGTGACAAAACAATAACAGGGAATTAGAGAGAAGCTCTCCTAAAATCAAATCAAGCTCTTGTTTTGTAGCAAGTAATTAGATTGCAGTTTGTTTCATTGCAAAACTCACCACGGCCAGTAAATTAAACTATCACTTGTCTTGCAAAAATAGTTGCCTTTCGACTATTTGACAGTGGCCCTTCTTTGCTCATGTTTTCCCTTTTTATTACCAAATCAAATAAAGTTTTGCATTAGCATCAGTAGCAGCTGCTGCTGTTAAATTTGTAGGCTCAGATTTGTTACTCAGCTTACCCTGGGCTTCATTACGAAATTTAACCTATTACTGATCTGTCTAATAATGTTACGTATCTTGGGACAACCTGGCTGCATCAGAAAAAGTCCTGAATGAGACGCCTTGTCCAGGAGTTACATGGTATAGCAGAGTTGTATAGCCAAGCCTGGGGGGCGGACATCGTGCATCTCTTCGGTATTACTGCTTCAGTTAAAAAGGATTTGTCTCCGCAGTGAGTGACTCTCTCAGGCTGATGAACTTCTGTGGCCATGTTTTAGTGATAAAATAAGAAGTATAAAATCATGTGAATATGGAAAATAGGCTGGAAATACCATGACACATTTCTATCAGAGGTTTACTTCTGTACGCTTGCAGTAATGCTTTGTATATGCCTGGTTTTGGTTTTGCTGAAGGTCCTTGCTGGAAGTAAATGGGGTTTAATACATTTAAATACAAATCTGCCTGAGATGTCCCCTCTCTAAGACAAATGCTAGGTTTGATTCTAGTTTTGCTGGTAAATACACCGTGTGGCTGTTTATTCATGTATGCCCAAAGTTGATGGGAGAGAGACCAGGACTTCTATAAATGCTGGTGTGATTTTGGAAGGTGGGTTCCTTGGGTTGCATTTGTAGCGGTGCAGTCAAAGTTGGGTGCTGAACTCTTCTGGGCTGTCAAAGGGAAGGCTGCAAACCTGATTTTCCCGTGTGTGAAATCAAGTTCTGGCACTTGACGTGGTGAGACCCCTTTAGTGCTTGGGTGCGTCAACTTCTCTGTTTTTCAGACAGTTCTGTGGTATTTATTTGAGTTCACAAGTCGGTGATGTGGTGACCATTGGGATTGGCATGCAAGTCCGTACGTCCTTCTTAGCAGACACTGATCAAGCCTATGTGACTGTGTTTTCTGATTCAGATGGATTTTGTCTCTCAGTCGTGGCTCACTCCCTTACACAGCTGTTGCAGAAGTCCTCTAAAAATCTTCCTCTGTTTTTGAGGTAGAAATGCCATTTCTTGTTGTTGCTTTTGTTTCTCAGTTTTGTTTGTAGGGCAGTAAAGCTGCTTCTTGCATTCTTCTGTTGGTGGTGTGGTTGTGGATGGCTGTGATAGATGGGACAGAATGGACAGGAGAAGAGGATTTGGGGCTTGGAGAGGGGCGTGGCATGGCATCACATCATGTCTAGTGGGAGTTTCTGTTTTCCTGCGCTTCTCTTAAAAAAAAAAAATAAATATATATATACACATTTATTTTTTTTAAGTCATTAAGCAGAAGGCAGACTGCGCTGGGCCTTCACCTGTGCACTGATTTAAGAAATGTGATGATTTTAAAGTAAATTTGACCAGAACCTAGTTTATCATGTAATGAGGATTGCTGAAGGAACTTGACTTGTTCGCTCAATGTAATGCTTCATACCACTGAAGAAGCCTCATGGAATTAGATTTACAGCCCTTTCTGTTTGCCAAAACAATGATTGAAATTTTCTTCAGAACCGTGAACTTAGCCACTGTGCAGGACAGAAAAAATAACGTACGGTTCATCTTTTGCCATTATATCCATTTAATGCCACCTTCTCTGAGCAAAATGTATTTAGCAATTAAAGGAGTTACACGGAATGTTCCATTTATCAACCAATTGCCCTTTTCTTGTTACTAATGCATTTTTTGGAACCTCAAACATGTTTTTCAGTCGTGGGGAGATGTATCTCCTGTCTGTACAAATAAACACAAGCTTTTAGCCTTTAGCGAGATATTTCAAAAGGGAGATAAATACATGTTTAACTTACTAAGTTATGCGGAAAAATGACAAAACAAAAATGGATGATGTTGTATTGCTTTTACGTATGCAGGGGGGATGAGATGTAGCTCTTCCATGGCCAACTAATAAAAGCTGATGTTTGACCGCTTGATTTTTTGAACTCCTGTGCACCTCGCAGGCCTTAAATAGCTCATGGAGAATCTGGGAGATGTGCGGGTAGATGATAATTTGTTGAAAATGAAGCATTTCACAGATCCTTACTGCTGGTGCTGAAGCTTTAACCTCAGCACAGGCATATTTAGAGGCTCGTCCGACTTCCCACCAGCGTGTCCAGGCTGTTTTCCCCTCTTATGCTCCCGTCTGTAATGCCATGGGACTGTTGGTGCTTGAGGAGTCCTCATCAATATCACCAGGGGCGTTGGATGTTGACCGTGACTGCGTGCCTCTTGTAGCCCATGGATGTGCTGCCAGTAATTAGCGTCATATTTAATAAAACTCTGGAAAACAAATTGCTGTTTTTCCAGATTTTGACTATGTACAGGCTCGAGTGTTGATGAGCATTTGTGTCTGCTGTGCCAGACTCAAGGTCAGTCTTATTTGGTGATCGCTTTTGTTGTGCAATGCAACTTTACATAGTAGCAGCATTTTTCCTTGGAAATGATTAAGAGAGAATTTATGCTTTGAAGCATGGGGGAACTGAGGCTTTTATCAAGGTAGGAGAGTTGTTTGGTTTCACTGCTGGCTTTTTTATTATGAGCTTATATTACAACTGGATAGCTTTGTGGGACTGGTCAAAAGATCAGTTAAATTCAATGGTAAATTTTGCTGTGGTAAAATGAAAGTATTGGATGGTAGTTACGATTTGACGGGCATGCTCATCACAAAATACTGATGTGATTGTTTCAACCCGATCAAAACACAAGATTGGAACCTCGTTGAAGCAAACTGCTGGTTTATGCTTGTTACCCTATGATTTATAAAGTGAAATGAAAACTCTGCCACATAACTTTTCAGGTGATAATCTGTTTTCACAAATAACTCCTCATAACGTAGTATGAGTTCTGGAATAACGATCTACTTACGGGTTAAATATTTAATTTTTAATCAGTTTTGATGCGTTAAGTAAGCAAATTATTTCTGCTTGCTTTTTTAATTAATCTAGCTCATGTCAACTCTACCATTAAGGAGCCATGGTTGCACTCCTGGTAGTTTTAGGTTCAGATAGATGGAGCCCCAGTAGTTGAAGCGGAAAGACTGGTTTAAAATTGAACGCAAGGCTCCAGGTTCAGACTTCTGTCATCTTGTTTTTTCAGGCTCTGATTTTTTTTCTTGTAACATCTTTCTGCTGCAAGTGTGTTAACATGGACAAACGTGATTTAATCAGCTCTCTTATTAATGTACTAAAGTTATCTTACCCGGAAGTGAATTTTTGTATTTGAGGTTATGGATAAACTTTTTGGATGATTCTCCCCCCCCACCCCGTTGTGCAGTGCTTCACTTACGTGATGCTTACATGATTTCAGCACTGGCTTTGCTCTTTAAGTAAAATCTGAAAATGATAGTAGGTAACCTTTAGAAAAGACAAAGATTTCATGCATTGTTTTAATTATTTTCTTGAAATACATAAATGACTGGCAACCATGGTAAATTAAAATGCTAGGGATATATACAGCTTTCACTTACTGACCATAAAGCTTATGGAATTGTGACAAATACCAAGTTGTTTTAAATTAGGAGCCTGAAAAATGAGAAAAAATTTGCTCTTCTACTGTTTTGCCTGATTCCGTTCAACTCGATTTCCTGTGTAGAACTAAGAATAAGAGAATTCCATTTTACTTTTGAAAGTGAGGTTCCCCCCCCACCCCCCCCCCATGCAGGCAATAGCATTGCAGTTGCAGCACATCCTTAACAATGCCATCTTTTGGAGATTGAGCTCATTTATTTAATTTTCCCAGTTAGCACACTCTGTCACGATGGTGGGTTGCTGTCACATGAAACATCAGAAAAACGTTATGCTGCTTAGCATTTCAGAAATGACCAGTGACATTAAAACTGCATGGAGCACCTGGCTTGGAGGTAATTCTTTGAAACTTAATTGTAATTAGGATGGTTGCAAAAAAGCTACATGATGATTCTTGATGATGATTGCACGGGGAAATGGTAATGCTGTCAGGTGTGGGATGGCTTGAAGGAAAATTTGCTGCTTTGTTTTGCCTCTGGTTTTGTAGTTTTGCTGTTAGTTTATTGTATCTCCAGTGCCTTATGTGTGCGTAGTACATTTAAGAGAGAAAACTGCAGATGTAGTCAGAGATTGCAATGTTTCAAGAAGTCCACAGTGTGCAATATATTATGTTTTTTTCTGAGAGGGGAACTTGTGTATTCGGTTTATGCTGAGTTGAAGTCAGAAGACCCAATTCAGCTCAAGTGAGTGCATGGTGCTCTGCATTGAGAGAGATATATCTCTATGTATATAGATATCTCTGTGTTTGTGTGTGTATATATAAATATATGGTACTAAGGGAATGGTTACCTTAGGGAAGCACAGGACTGATATCTTGGCTTTTTCATCAAATCATCCTACTGGAGGGAAGCCTTAGAAGCCCGAATACGTTGACTGAGTGTTTTGGCTGATGAAGCAACCCTGGCATAAAGTGAGTTGAGGAATATAGAAGTGTTTGGAAACCTGACTGAAAGAAGGGAGTTTTGGGAGGGGTTTGAAGGGCAGAAATGAGCTCACAGCACCCAGCACTGGGGTTTTCCCAGAAAATCTGCCTGCATTGAGGCGGGTGATGCGCAGCGGGCTTTGGGGGAGCAACGCACCCCGAACCCACCGCGTGTGGGAGGGGGGCGAGAGGTGAAGAGGGTGCTCTGGGCAGGATGGGGTCTGCAGCAGATGGAGTCCCAGGTTGGAGAACCCCAAATTTGATAGGAGCGAAGCTCAGGTGTCGCCGGGGGCACGGGAAGCGGCGCGTGGATGGATGCACAGAGCTTGGAGGTGCATGACGGCTGCTGAAGGCAGGGAGGGATAGGGGCCTGAGGAATTGCTCCTTGGCATTGCTTACGGGTAAGATTAAACACCTGTTTAAACACTTAGCGCCATGGAGCCCATATTTTATTTTTTTAAATTTTTTTTTAAAGGATGGATTCTAGCAACATTATGTAGGAAGAAGCAGCATGAGCTGGCAGCACCGTTTCCACTGCAAAACTGTTAAACAAATAAGTGTTACAGAAGTAAACCTGTGAGAAATGAAACATCTTTGTACTTCACTGAGCCAATTAAAAAAAAATCAGGGAACCCTTCCTACATGTATTAGAAATCTGTTTTAAAATCTGTTAAGTTGATATTTTCAGTTGAAGGAAGTTATGTTGCTGTAATGTTTTCTCATTCGTTTCATCTCAAATATGTGAAACCTGCTGTTTCCTAAATAAGTAAAAGCAGATGGAGCAGCCTCGGTGATGGGTTTTGCTGAACACTTCAGCTCTGTTAGTTCAATTCTCACTTACTTAATGCTATTACATTAGAGATCTACTTGAAGGTCGCAGTGTGGAATGTCTCACAAATATAACATTGACTGGAAAAGTCAGTGAAATCTGTAAAAATAGTATTTATCTAATTTGTTTTATTCTCTTCAGTATCCTTTACTCCAAAGGATTAATTTGCCTAAATCATAACACACTACACCAGAGTTGTGCCAACCTCAAAATAAAAAAAAACCAAACCCAAACTCCTGAGTCAGTCTCCAGATGTTTGCGAGATTGGTGGATGGAGTTCCCAGTTGTGTTTTAAAGTTCTTTATTTGTTCCTTGGTTTTGAGGACTTCAGATGTACAGTGATTCCATGTTCTCCAGCTTTTGTATTGCGCCTCACAAAGGTTTCTATATATTTGTTTTAAGGGAAGACTTTTCCAGCAACCTCTCGTTTCCAGGATTTAGAAGAAAAAAAATAAACATCACAGGGCTTTTGATGTCACTGGTAATGGCGATTCTCGTAACCACGCAGCGAATTCCCCGTGATTTGTTTGTTTTTCCCTCTTTCAGAGTGCGGTAATCAATGATTGGAGTGTCAAGGTTAGCAGCGAATTTTTAGTTGTGCATGTTATGATTTGTACAAATTAACCTTTTTGGTTTTCTTTGCCTTCAGAGAGGGATTGCCAGTGAACGTGTTGGAAGGAGTGTTGTAGAAGCAATGGGAAAGGTAAGGTGGGGAGGTTCCAGCTAGAAATCGGTCTGGAATCACTGTCATCAGTTTTCGTAAGCACATCAAATCTGTATGTTGTCATCCTGCCTAGCCCAAAGTTACCGCATTCCCGTTGCTTCCAGTAGGTAAGGATTTCATCCCAGAGCACTGCTTTGGTGCAAATAGCTGATACTGCCCGATACTCATGATACCGTGAATAAAATGAACGTTGTGTAGGATAACGAATTTTCCTTAGTAATGTCTCTTCTTTCTTCAGGTACAGCAACTAAATTCATTCCTGAATTTTTGTGCCGAGAAAATCTCCTTTGAGTTACATAAATTTCTTCACATTCTTTATTTACTTTATTGAACGTGTGTAGTAAAAATATCAACCCTAAAATTAGTCTTCCTCATGGAATTAGTTTTGCCATCTGGTAGTTGTGAATGAGAGAGAAACTTTTCTTTCCTGCTGAGAGAACTGTGAAGGCTCCCCCCATCCTCCCTTCTGTGTTTTGTTTAAATCCAATAGTTCCCGTGAAAAAAAGGTAGCAAATGATCAAGCTGGGACCGGGCTTCCATTATCAGGACCCTGACTTTATCTCCAGATAGGCGAGGAGAACAGCAGGAGTGGAGAGCGTGATGCTGCTCTTGGTCGCATTTGTTGGAAGAGCTCCGTCTCGTTTCTGTACACGATGCCCATGGAGCTAATATATTTAAGGATAGTGGAGCAACTTGCATTTTCTTAATGAGGCTCATGGTAGTCAGCATTGCGGGTCTTTTGGAAATGTTAGTGTAATAGAAGCTTTCTGTGATGGGTATTGCATCTTCTCGTCTGCCTTAAAGGCTCTCTGGCAGATGGACTACAAGGAAAATAGTTTAAATGGGGACATGGGTTCAAAATAACTAGCCATTTAATTGCTCTCTTCCAAAATCATCGTGTATCCTGAAGGTTTTACCACTAGTTAACATTGCGTTTACAGTTCTGAAGTTGTTCATTATAGAAACACAGTCAAGAGACTTTTCTGGAGGGAGCTGGCTTTAACATTCCCCAGCTATTGTAAGCTGCGAGGCACAACTTTTGGTTTGGTTTGAAGCAAGGTACTAAGTGCTTTGTGATGAATTTTAATTGATTCCAGTTGCAGTTAGTTTTCGGGTTGTCATTGTTAAGGAGAGGCTTGTTTAGCATGGGGCAAAATATCTCCATATTTTTCATTCTGACGTACAGGATTTTATCCTCGGTTGGTGTAAATCAGCCTAAAGCCATCGACTGCAATGAAACTGTGCTGATTTATGCCACTTGACCTCCTCTTTTTGCTGCTTTACATACAGAACACAAAGGGATTTCTGACTATCGAGTGCCTGCAGAATCAGGCCCTCCAAAACAAATTAGTCACATCTCTGTCCAAGCAGATTGCAATAAAACAAGAAATATGAGTAGTGCCTGTAGAATAATTTCGAACATAAAAATTTTTACTGCGTTTCTTTTCAAAGGAACTAAAATGTGGTCTCTTACAGATAAATATAAATGAGCAGACCAGTGAATTTGGATTAAATCATACCTTTTTAAAGATGCAAATTGAAAATTAAGCCTCAAAACAATAGAATCCTCCTGGGCCTTTCAGGAAGGATTGTATATTGCTCATCAGACTCCGCTGCCAGGTTGCAAATTTTATTTCACAGTGAATTCCATGGGAGAGCTGCTGGAGCTCACTTTTATGATGAAAAGAGAAAGATCTATTGAAAAAAAAACGTGTAGTTTTTCCCACAATCTGGATCATCTTTTTTAGGAAGGGTATTCTTTTATGGGGAAGGAGCTGTAATGAGGAGTGTTGGCTTTACCGTGCTTTGTCTGGGCCTTTGTATTAAAACCAGTGCCGTTGTGTGAATGTTCATACTGGTAAGGGAGAACCTCATCTTTGTCCCCAGTTTGTGCACACACCTATGGCAGACAATTTTTTTTTTTTCCTTGTGCCATTTTAAAGCCAGTTACTTTCCATCTTTTGCTTCTCTCTATCCTTCCTTTCTTTCTTGTTTTCTTCCAGGGGAGATTTTCCCAAGCTACTTTGTGTTGTCTTTTGACCACAGTTGTTCAGCTTGGAACTATCTCGCCGAACCAAAAATCTAGGAGGAGAAGAATCTGTTCAGGAGCTATTCCAAGCAAAATATAGTCATAGTAACAGAGGTTAAGCAGTTTACCAACTGGTAGACTCCAAGTGGAAGAACGGCTGCTTAAAACATATGAGAAATTGCCTCTTTATAAAACTGTGGTCTTCTCAGAGAGGAGGAAAATTCTGTAGTCTGGTTCACTCTGGTAGGGACACAGCGGGGCTTTTAGGAGGTACTTTACAGTGGTGTCAACCTGTTTCTGCCATCGCCTGCTGCTTTTTATGGGATATGAATACTGGACAAATGTGGGAAAGATGATAACAATGCATTTACAGACATAAATCCTAAGGGTAAGCTGGAAATGCCTCACAAACCTCCAGTTGGCCATTGGGTATGCTTGAAAGGAATCTCAGACTTGGACTTAAATGTTTTCGGTGATTGATCTTTATAGCGTATTGCCATTAAAATAAGATACGTAGAAGCAGCGTGTTTTGGGTTTGTATAGTATTTAAAAAAAAAAAATCATGGTTAGTACCACAAAGCAGCTGCTGGACACAGAAAGCAGCTTAGCTTCAAGAGAAAAGTATAATTCTGATTATAGAGGAATATATTTCCATTCCTTCCAGTGCTATATTCAGAAAATTCTTCTGCTTGTGGTTAGCTCTGGTTGATGCAGATTAGGTTTAAATGTGCAGTTTTACTGGACAACTCTGGAACAAAGTCAATAGTTAATAAGGCAGAGACTTGCTGCCGGCAAGAAAGTATTCAGGACATCCCTAATTTGGCTGCTATAGATGTTGTTCATTGGTAGTTTGACAAACTGACCCCCTTAGATGTAGCTTCAGTTTGGGCGCTGGTTACAGTAATTCTTGTTGTGCAGCTGCAATATTAATAAGCCCATGAAATACTGTAAGTACAGTGGTAAGCTGGCACGGAGAGGAGGTGGTTTAAAAACGTGGCTTTGCGTGTTTTCAGTGCACTAGAAATGTATTTGAACTTGGAAGTTTGCAAGTGCAGGGGTGTTAATTGCTGGACCCTACGTTATAAATCAGCTTTTTATTCAATAGATGCATGCTTCAGACCATCTTCAAAACATGCTTTCGTTGTGTTGTTGTTTCCCCCCCCCCCATCAGTTTTTATTTAAGTGCCAATCCCAACCTGTCTTGGCATCCCTGCTGTCCCTGGGTGGAAGGAAAGCGCGTTTGTGGGAAGCTGGGTATGCCGCAGCCTTTTCTGTTTGCCCTGCTTGCGAGAAGGGGGTCGGGGGCTGATTGACTCCTGGGTGCATCCAGTCAATCACAGCAAATTCCCTGGGCACAGCCAGGCTGAGATGGACAGGAGCAGGGTCCAGTCTCACTTCAGGTGGATTCATCTCAGCAAGGGTTTTTAGCTTTTTTATTATTCCAGTTTAAAATGTTCAGTTCAATGCTGATAATACACTGCAATTAGGATGTAATTGCAAAGAAATACTAGCGAGCATACGCTGACATGCCTCCCCCATAGAAAGTGTAATTCAAATTGTTGGGAAGGTAGAGCACTGAGTAAATGAAATGTGAGTTATAACTTGCAGATTGCCAGAGAAGTGTATGCTTAGGCATTTTAAAAGTAATGGTAATATTCTACCAGCTCCTGAGAAATATATCAAAGATTCGTAGATTTTAAGGCCAGAAGGCACTGTTAGATCATCTACTCTGACAACCTGCATAACAAGCTAAAAACTTTTCCAGTAATTGCATCAAACGTACACAAAAATGTAAAAGAAAACAATTTTGATTAAACAGCAAGAAATGCGGTATCGTCGTTTCTCCGGGCTTCAGTTTGCAGAAGCTTTGTTTGCTCGCACAATGCAAATTGGATCCATTGCCTGGCTCACCCCACAATACCTGAATTTTGATTCCTTGTTTCATCATTTACAGCCTTTAGGTGGATTAGATGTGTTTTATACACAAAGAAGTTGTTTCACACAGAGGTGATTGAGTCCTGAAGGGCAGAAGCAAGAGCTGAGCAGCTGGAGCTATCCCGTGTTGCCAAGACTGGAGACATCCAAACTTTGCCCATTTCATTGGCGTGATTTCTGCGAAGCACCACAAAGCACCCAAAGTTTTTTGGAGACAAGCAAGTCATGATGATAATAATAATAATAAAACCCCCCTAAAATAAGAAACCTCATCACTTTTTGAGTATCAGTGGTCTGCTTTTGGAGCCAGTTCCATTATTTCCTGCAGTTTAGATTCAGTTTGAGCTCTTTGGCTGAATTATACTTTATGCCAACCTTCCCTTTTTTGTCCTTCACCACACCCCGAGTGATTTTATTTTATTTTGTTAGCTCTTGAAGTATGCCTTTATTCAAACTCTGGGAATGGTATGCATATGGATCGCTTACAAATAAATCTGTGTACAGAAAATATAGATTGCCAAGTAGGCAAAATATAAAGATGTCTGTGTACTCATAATTTCTTAGTGTGACTGTGCACCACACTTCTGTGGGATTAAGAGCTGTGTATCTTCCTGCAAAACATACATTCAAACAGGAAAACCACCTGCATTAATTTTTGTTTTCAGCTGTCGCTGCACATGGATCTTCTCTGCCTGTCGGGATTCATATAAATGGCTGATGTTGCATCTGAAGATAACACGTTGTACTTGGAGGAAATACACTGTATGAGCTTAGATGCTGTTAATATTGTTGTTATTTAGCTTCTCTGAACTCCATCCGCTTCGCTATTCTCAGGGCAGGTATCTAGGGCTACTTGGGTACTCACCTGGCTTTAACCAGAGTTAAAAGGTGAGTTCAGTATGTGATAGCTGTCAGGTAGAAATTTTAAATTTCACAGAGGGCATTTTATAAAGTGCTTTTTGTTACCAGGAGTGGTGTGCTGATGGTTATGATGAGTTTGTGTAGTGATAAAATCATTCAGTGGTGCATTTGTCAACTGTGTCAGGGTAATAGAAACGACTTGAACATCATCTCTTGCAATTTATGCTTTGAAGGAGCTCAGGTATTCTGTAAACATAGTTGAATTTCAAATAATTCTAATATATCTGAGAAACATAATTTTCTTTTGCAGAGTGTTTAGTAGTCAAGTCTCCGCAATATTGCATAGGGGCCGTTCCCATTACTCTCCGTCCCATTTGGCTGGCATAGCGTGCCGGCCCTCCCTCCCGCCAGCTTTGTTTCCGTATGTTTGACATAATTGTTCAGGCAAGATATACTGCAGATGGATTGTAGAAAGCTCACATTAGAATAAAGTGAACAAAGATACTCACTAAAATCACTTACTGATGCGGATGTGGTAAGTGATTTGCTTGAAAATGGTCATCGTTTCTTGGTTAAGTAAGTGATCATGGTTAAGTTTTCCTCAGTAGTATTTAATAGTCCATTAAAGACTCTTTGAAATACGGCTTTTCTGAGGAACTGAAGACGGAAGGATGCTCTTGTTCTTTGTGCTGATTGATATCCACTTGACCAGCATCCACAACTGAAAAAAAACCTTACAGCAGCAGCTGAGGTACGTGCTCCTCTCAACTGCGTTACTAATCATGGCGGGGCAAGGGTGGTTCACAGATGATATCATCTAAAGTTGGTAGAGGCCACTTAAATTCTGACCACAGCTTGTTTACACTCCTGTTCATAAGGAGGCTTTTGGGGCTTAATCTTTCCCCTTAATCACCAGACCTCACCTGTGAGAAGACGTGTTGCAAACAGGCACTGAAATCTTCTTTGCAAGGCTGGACCTACCTCACTTCAGAAGACAAATTCAGGGTGGTGTGGTTCTGATGGGGTCTGGTTTGCTTTCGGCACTGGTTAGAGGAGTCCATACTATGCAACATGTCACGAGGCTTTTTAAAAAAGTGTTTAATGCAATGAGTCCTGATTTGCTGCTTTGCAAACAGACTTTACGCAGAAATGGCTCTAATTACATATGAAATCTGTTGGACTTTCTCCTTTCACTGGTAGCAGCATGGTCTTTATTTCAGATTGGTGTCCTCTGTCTGCACTTGCCTTCTCACATCATCTCGCCCGTTTTTCTCATTCTCTTCTTTGTAGCTCTGAATGGAAGGACCAGCAAACATCTCCAGATTTAAAAACAACAAAATCGCCAAAAGAACCCACCCAGCCATACTTTAATAGTTGTTTATTTGTGGAATTTTGAAGAGGTTTTTCTTATCCCTGATGAGATTTCAATCTGGAGCAGCACTTTCAGAATTACAGCAAGTGTTGCAGCAATGCCACCTACGAGAAGGTGCCGAGAAAGAAGGAAATAGTCATTTTATTACGAACAGCAGGTGGTTAAGTTAGAGTGGCAAGCAATGCCAAACGCCTCTGGGTTTGCAGTAAGCACAAGGGTTGGAAAATATCTTGTCGTGGGATGGCAAAGGTAGAGTCGAAGATGCAGGTAACAGTAATGATAAATGTCAAGGGCAGATGCCGCTCTTGCTGAGATATAAATCGCAATCAGAGGTAGAGGATTCTTCCCTATGTTTACTTAAATTTCCTGCTACACCAGAGGTTCGTCTCCCATTCAGGCACATTACTGACTCGTTCCACTGGTCCGCTAATACTCTATTCAAAACTTGATTAAGTTCTATTAAGGTATCAAACGCCCCTTTCTGCCTTCCTTGCTGGCATCGCTCTGCTTCCTTGCGGTGGGACCGGTTAGCTTGGCGATGCTGATGGCTTTGGAGCCCTGCGCGTGTGCGGTGCGTTAACGTGGACAGCTTGGCGTTGGAAGGCGGATCGTCCGAGTAATCATTCTGTTGCTTTGAATGTGCTGCCTGAAGCTGTTGACTCCCTCCTGGAAGGTCTCTGCTGCTCAGGAAGTTAAAACATGTTTTAAGATGGGTACAGTGCGGCCCTGGTTGGGAGGGCTAGCATACAGGCATATGCTTTGATAATTGATTTAATCAGAAAATTTGGTATATGTTAAACATCATTAGTTCAGAATATTTTGGTTTTGTGGTGTTTTTTTTTCTTTTTTAAAAAGAAACCAAAGCCCATTTTAGGCAGCAGTGACAGCTGAGCTTTTCAAAGGTTGAGAATGAATACTAACACACCCCGAGGCATATTAAAAAAGGTCCATGTTCTTCGTGGATAGGGTCATTGGAGAGGCACAAGAACAAGCTGTCAGCTATGGCATGCAAGGGACTGTTTGTTCTGTTCATTTTCAGTGGCAAATGCTGCTGCTTCATGTTCCCTCTGACAGTCCTTTTGTGCTGTCTGTCGCAGGGGTGGAGGGGACACAAACCATCTATTGCTTTAGACCAGTCCTAAGGCTTGTCTCTCATCTTGCTGTTGCCATCATTTGGCAAAGGCTGTAATTCAGGCAGCTCGGATCCCTGCCGTGAGACTGCCTGTGGGAGGGGATGGGGTGTGAGAAGAGGACCGGGTGCGCTGTGGTGGTTTCTTCTCGTAGTCCCAACATCTCGTTACTGGTATCTCGGGGATGGGTTGTGGGAGAAACTGCGAGCGCATCCTGCAGCTGGCAGTGCCTGTAGCGGTTTCGTGTATTTTTCGTTGCTATGTGAGAACCAGCGTGAGTGACCGTATGCATCACGGGAGCTGCAGATGTGGTAAGAGTTGTTGCGGCGTTGAGTTTGGTGGAGCCCTTCTGAGGGCTCTGAAGCTCAGAGGTGGATGGAGGTTTTGGTCATGGCCAGTTACGAGTTGGTGGGGATTATGGCTTCTGCCATATCTCATATCATTTCTCATGGCTACTATGAAAAGCACGAGCAGGTGAAAGCTGTAATTTTTGGATGGGATTTGTCCTCTGCTTGGGTGCACAGATGCTGCTGCCATTGTGTTTGGCTCCCCCTGGGTTTCCGTGTTTTATGTAAAGCTTAGATACCTGTGTTTGAGCAAATCACGGTGCTGCTATTCTCAAATGCAGAGAGCAGTAATTTTAACATTAGAATCATAGGATCGTTTAGGTTGGAAAACAGCTTTAAGATCATCAAGCCCAACCATTAACCTAACACTGCCATTCCACCACTCAACCCTGTCCCTAAGCACCACATCTACACATCTGTTAAATCTCTCCAGGGCTGGGAATTCGACCCCTTCCCTTGGGCAGCCCGTTCCTGTGCTCGACAACCCTTTTGGTGAAGAAATTTTTCCTAATACCCGATCTAAACCTCCCTGGCTCAACTTGAGGCCATTTCCTCTTGTCCTATGTTGCCTTATTCCCACCTTAGCATTGTCCCAGCCTTCAGCTTGCATGTTGGAAATTGAGATGCTACAAGCGGTTTGCCAGTTGTAAAGATCTCAGCCTATTGGGAAGGCAAGAGCTACATTTATAGTCTCAAAGTGTTAGCACACTTTGGGAGAAAGTATGAAATCAGAGGATAGCTTTCTGGCAGAGTCAGAGTAATCTTGTTGGTACTATCTACGTATCTCCTGGAATCCATACGCTAAAGAGGCAAAACTGGTGAGGAGGGAAAGAGAAGTGGGTGCCTGGCAGCTGTGGCCAGGTCTGCAGCACCCTGTCTGTAAGGGGCGGGCGAGGAGCTGCCTCCGCTCCTTTTCAAGGGAAGCAGTCATGCAGGAGGTGGGGAAAGGGGTGTTACATCTGTGAAATTAAACTGTTGGAAATATCTATACCGGAATGCGTGAATTGCTTTAAATGGAGCAACAGGAGAAAGATCCAGTTTAGGCAGCATCGCTGTCATGTCGGGTGAGGTTTTGAGCATCTGAAAACCAGGCTCTTTTGCCTATTATCAGTCTGGAATTCCAGGTAAGCTTGTAGGAAAAAAAAAAAAAGAAACCAAAAGAAAAAGCCCACTGTGTAAAGCTGTAATGCTATGAACAGGCTTCTTACGCAGACGGTGGCTTGCTCTTAGCGTATGCATGGCTTTCATCTCCTCTTAGAGGCAGCTCCAGTTAATGTTGATATAAAACTGCCTGTTAATTGGAGTACATGGAGATAATGGTAGGAATAATCTCTAAGTAAACTCTTAAAAGCTCGGGAAAAAGGGTATTTAAAAAAAAAAAAAAAAATCTCTCCCCAAAACCTGAGTTTGCACTCTGCTTTGAAGATAGACTCATCAGTGTGCGAAGCAGACTTCTGCCTTGAGGCCATTTATAGTGCCGAAGCTTGTGAAGCTAAAACAGTTTGATGTGTAATTGCAGGAGGAAATGGAAAACCTGCTGAGCATGGCAGGATGTAGTGCCTTATCACCCTTTATGTGCATCCAGTGCTTGCTGAAATTGCCAGCAGATCCGCAACATCGACAGAACGGTGACATTTTTCATGGGCCGCCGTGTTCTGAATCAACACTGCAACAGTGCGATTAGAGTAGGGAAAGTAGGGGGAACAATCAAAGAGTTGCATGTGACAGATCGGGTTTTAGTCATTCCCTGCTCCTTATTGCCTGCTGTCTTGTGTGATATGCAAAACAGCTTCTCCAGACGCATTACACCTTCACATTACCTGAAAATTGAATTTTATTTGGTGGCCTGCATATAATTTATAGCACTCTTCCAATGCACTTCAGTTCTCATTTAGCTAAAAGTGTGTTCTTTATTTCCTACTGGCAGGGAAACAGAGAAATAAAACTGAATATTCAGCACCACTTACAGTATATAAGAAACCAGGCTATTGAAGTTTTAAGCTCCTTGGATACGTTATTGACAAGAACTGTCTATTCTGGAGTTAAGCACACGATGTATTTGATTCCCAGAGGTATCATCTCTCCATAATAATTAATCAGGGAAAATGCACTGACTCTGAATAGCAGTACTTGAAGTTATGGGCCACTATTAGCACTCAAAAAATAAATGGAAATTGAGCATGCCATATGGAGGAGAAATGGGGGTCCAGGCTAAGAACGTGGGATCAAGCATTGCAGGGCAGGAAGGGAAAAGGTATTTTAATTATTCAGATAGAGTGCTACTTCTGCTGAGCACTTCACTGGCTGGAAAAATGCACTGTAAATAATTTACTGCTTGTATTGTTGTGTGCGTGGTACCCGCTGTTGGAATCCGCTCTTGGGCCAGCACAGGTTGTCCACCTAGCCGCTCTAAAATATGTAATGCTTGCAATGCAGTATCCCTGTATCAACAAGTTACTCACACATGGAAGAACTGGCAGTGAAAATTCATTGGGAATGTAAAATAAATATTTATAACTAAGAGTTAGGGTCTACATTTATTTCTCTTCCACCTTCAAGCACGATGCAATGGGCTGTAAAAGATCCTGGGAAGTTTATTCAGCGAATGGAATGTTAATTGAATATCAGGATCCACGGAAGAGCTGGTCAAAAGGCAAAAGAAGTCATTAGAAACAGAGAAGTAGATAGCAAACTGTGCTAGAGAAGTAGCAAAACTTGTGACTGGCACAAAGGCAAAGCATTGATGAAAAATAAATAGCGCTGCATCTCTTTTGCACCCGAAGCACCGACACCACAGCGTCTTTTGGGTGGAGGGTACAGCTTTCTGGCTCGTGTTGGGGGGTGATGCAGGTTATGTTGATTTATGCAGCCCTCTGAACATCGAAGACAAAGATGCATCAAGTCTCTTGGCATGTCTGTAGGTCAAATTTAAATTGCTCCATGATAAATACAGCAGTATTGGCGTTACCGTGCTTTACAACCGAAGTTCGCAGTGGGGATATCCCTCATTTGCGCTGCTGTGTGATCCGAATTTTGACAAAGGGAACGTGTGCTTTAGCTGAGGTTTTCTCAACTCTTTTGCAGCTACTTTTCTTTTAATCATATGGATTCCTTCTTGCAGTTTTCATTTCCTTAAGTTGAATCTGCAGAACCGATCTTTGCTTTTTTATGCGAGTTCTTTGTTTACACTATGTGAGCTTGATTAATATAGCAGGTCATTTGCTGTAACCATTTATTTCAATCCTTACAGTTTGATCTTTCAAATAAACTCAATTTAGTTTTACTCTTCAAGAAAATTTCATCCTATCTGATAGGCTTTCAAATTTGATAGTTTTGAGAAAAAGGAAACAGCTTAAACACTGTTTTCAGGCAAAACTTGTGCTATGTAGGACAACTAACAGCAATGTGAATCTCAAAGTCTAATTATGGATATTATCAACTATGAAATTTCTGCTGTTTATGGGGAATTTAACTGTACAAATGTAGGTTTTAAATTAAGAAGGAATCTGAAAGCACTGAGTGGAATTCATTCCCACTCTTTATTTTTATTTTATTGCGAGGGTTGTTGCGAAGGTGCGTCTCAAAGTCAGAGGTGATTTCAGAGGTTGGTGACCCCTACTTAGAGATTGGCCTGATCTAAAAAATCTATCCTTAAACCTTGCTTTCCATGTTACACGTTGCGTGTTCTGGGCTCACGCCAGATTTTGGTTTCCCTTGCCTTCTGTATCTCTCCAGCCCCTAGCAAGGCGCTATCCTCCTTCACGAAAATGCAACTTTCAGTAAAGACCAATCCTACAGATATGAGCTGAGAATCCTGCTTAGGGGCTTGGGAGGGGAAAATTTGCCAGGCATCCTAGGGCGTTTGTGAACCTTAGTAGAGGAATCCTGCTTCCAGTGGGGCAGTCCATTGATTTCTTTCTGGTTAGAGGATGCAGATGAACCAGCTTTTCCTTTTATCTCATAGACTCAAAGGCTTCTGATTTGGGCAACATTTTTCCAATGATACTTATGTAGCAAAACTATTGCTCCAGCGAACAGGAGATAATGTTCTTTGCACTCCTAATCTGCCCTATTGAGCAGTGCTGCTGGACTGACATGGTTTTGGCTTGTAACTCTTTAAAACTCAAGAAGTCCTGTGTAAGCGTGTATTGCGGCGCGTGGCAGAGGCTGTATGGTGACTGAAGGACGGCAGGATTAACGGGAACAACAGCTTTTCCAGAATTCCCATGCATCTTCTGGGTCATATAACTTCATAAATAAGAATAAATGGACTGGTGATATTGAGTATATTAATATTCTGTATTAAAACCACTCCCAGTCAGGTCTGTATGTACCAAGATCTCTGCGGATTCAGGAGCTGCGCCTTTCACATTTGGCTGAAAACTTCCTACCAAAAGCCTTGTTGGGGGGATTTGTACGTTCAGCAGTAGCAGGGTGAGACTTTTATGGATGACGCGGTTAATGTCTTTGAGCCGTAAAGCACGATTGTCTCTCACTTGTAATTATTTTGCCGGTTCTTTACACCGCAGTTGTAAGCTTAAGTAAACTTCCCTTAGCAAATGAATAACAGTTCTGTTTTATCTACGGACTCTCTTTGGCATTGCTGTAGGATGGTTTACTACAAAAGCCATTTCTGCTGTACTGATTTCCTAAACGCTGTAGCAGATGTTTTTTCTGTTATCATGAGAACCAACACAGTTACCATGAAGGCTTGAATAACCTCAACACAGATCTCATCTTCCCAAGGTAGAGATGATTTTTGTTACTTTGCACAACCATTGTTTTGATGGAACAACAAGAATCAAAAAGATTTTCCCTGTATCGAGCTGTGAATGACTCCTTGCACTTTATCTTGATAAAATACTTTGTGAACAAAAGTTGACTGAACTAGAAGTTAATATTACGAGAAGAAAAACAGCAGCAATACTGTTGTGAGCCTGCTTAAGTCTCGATTACAGTCCTATGAAAAGTTGTTAGCTTATTAAAGAATTTCAGCTTTAACTGAAAAGCAAACAGGTTGGTTTCCTCATATACCTGCTTAAGGCTCAGATCCCATTCTCTAGTACTCTTAACAAATGCACTTTAGCAGCTTCCAGTTTCTTAAATAACAAATTTTGTTTAAATTACGTGTTACATTAGAAGCACTGGTTATTTTTTACATTTATAGTTGCATCATTTGCCTTTTCTTTCCTGTTTATGTTTAATGGTAGAACATGGCCTGTCTATCAGAAATGATGAGGGTCTGTATCGCCCTCGCTAATGGCATGGAGTTTCCTTTACAACAATTGTGCTTTCTCCTAAATTTTAGTTTTATAGACTGTGTTTTGTTCTCCTTGAAAGTACGTGATAAATCAATAAGATGCATTTTGCTGCAAAAGGAAAATGTTATATGTGTAGGGTACTCTTTGGAAGACTTTTATATTTTATTGAACACTTGAAAAGTTGCAAAGTGGCACGCTTGGAGTAACTTGGCTTTCCATTGATGCTGTTTTCTGTTTACTGTATATCACTTCCTATGCAAAATTTATTGCAGATCTGGGTATCTGTATTTCAATAACAACTTGAGAATGTTTGTTGGAGTGAGCTACCCTCTGCACTAAGCGAAGGCCAATACTTGCCTGAGAATTGATTGATATAAATGGAAAACCAGAGAAATAAATTCAGTTCCTGCAAAAATACTCTGGGTGAAAACTTAACCCATTGAAGTAAGCAGGAGATTTGCTGTTGAGCTCTAATGAGCTGATGGTATTTTTGTTGTTGATGAGCACAGAAGAGTCCTCAGGTGCTCATGCAGTGGCAGTGTATTAGTCAAAGGCTCCTTTCAAGGTCTTGCAGCATGACAGACCTGATCTTTAGAAAGAAACCTTGAGGATGCAGCAAGCTACAAGGGAGGGATATTCCTGGTTTTGAATTTGGAGGAGCCTGGGGCTCCTTGGGAATCATCACGGGTGATCAGCAGGTTTGGCCTGGGTACTGGTTTTAAGGATCTTCTCCAGGGTGACCCCAGGAGGAGCCCTTGTCAGGGAGAACTGACCCGAGGGGCACCCATGCGTGCGGTATTTGGTGCCCCGTGGTGCTGCTCGCTGTGCTCCGAAGGCGTGCACCGATTAATGAGTCTCGTGTGGGTGTTTCCCTTCTTGCTCATAGACCAACCTTCCTCTTCCTCATGGTGAACAGCTCAGTCTCTGCCACTTCAGTACCATGTCCAAGGCTATACAAAGTCCTAACTCCGGTTCTTGTTCAGTTGAATAAGAAACAAACAAACAAAAAAATTGATTTTGCTGTTCTTACTCTTTTTGAAGCATGATGTGCATGCCCTGAAGGGAGAAAAAAACAAATAATTCAGACACTAGAAAAATTAAAACGGCTAAATGAAGCTAAAATCCCAAATCACGGGAAAATACTTTGATTGGTATTTCCCCTTCTTACTTTGCTGTGATAGATTTATTTTAGTCACCAGTAAATCTGTCAAATCAAAAAGTGTTTATTTAAAGGAAATATTTACAGCAGTGTTTTCATTTAGGAATCATATAATCTAAAATGAAAAAAAAAATCCCTTTTAGCTGTGTGGCTAAAGGCAGTTTGGCAATGTTAGAACACTTTATTTTGTTTCAGCCAGGTGATGCATTGCCTTGCTGTCTGGAGGTTCAATATTTCGTTGAATGCTTGACCTTTTTCTAATAAACATCTGCGATATTAAAAACCTGTGTTGTTCTGTTTTCTTTTGCATCATCATAAAAGACCATGAGCCAGAGGAGAATGGGAAGCAGGATTTGTTGTTGTTTGACCCTGGCCTGCAACTGAGCCCCACACAGCCGCTCGCTCGCTCCCCCACCCCCGATGGGATGGGGGAGAGAATTGGAAGAGTAAAAGTAAGAAAACTCGTGGGTTGAAATGAAGACAGGTCAATAAGTAAAGCAAAAGCCGCGCACACAAACAAAGCAAAGCAGGAATTCATTCCCTGTTTCCCAAGGGCAGGCGGGTGCTCAGCCATCCCCAGGACAGCAGGGCTCCATCTCGCCTAAAAGTGACTTGGAAAGACAGACGCCATCCCTCTCAACGTCCCCCCTTCCTCCTTCTTCCCCCAGCTTTACGTGCTGGGCATGACGTTGTACGGTGTGGGATACCCCTGGGGTCAGTTGGGGTCAGCTGTCCCAGCTGTGTCCCCTCCCAGCTCCTTGTGCCCCCCCAGCCGCTCGCTGGTGGGGTGGGGTGAGGAGCAGCAAAGGCCTTGGCTCTGTGTAAGCCCTGCTCAGCAGGACCCGACCCATCCCTGGGTTATCAACGCTGCTTCCAGCACAGATCCAAAACACAGCCCCACACCAGCTACTATGGAAAAAATTAACTCTACCCCAGCCAAAACCAGCACAAGAATCCAGCAACATTTGGGGTTGCAGCTCTTCCAGTGACAGTGATGTCGCTGAAATGCAATCAGGGCATCTCTCTTCCATGTTAGTTGTTCAGTCTTTCTCATGGGGCAGTGTGGTCTGTCAGTATGTGCCTGCGCATGGCTGCTGAGCCTACGTGTGTCTTGTAGTTGTGTGGAAAACACTTTGGACGAGCAGAAATTTTTATTTGGTGATGGGGGCTTGGAAGGTTTGGATTTAATGCAGATAAGGAAAGTTGGCACAGTAATTCTGTGTGTCTCTCAACAGAGAGAGGGAAGAGACCAAAGCAGCCCGTCCCCGCTTCTGGAGCCTGTTCCTGCCTGGGTGGCTCTGAAGCCCTAAGTTTCAGTGGGAGGGTGATCCTCTCTTCAGAGGGAGAAGAAGAGACCGCAGAGGAATGCTGCACCATCTTTGAAGCAGTTCACTAGGAAAGGGACCCTTTGTCCTTTCCGCCTTGTCCTGGAGCTGTTTGAGGGGAAAAGAAAGTTCTTGTCACTGAAATATTTTGTTAACCTCAGATAAATCGTTTTCAGGTAGAATCTTGCACAAAAAGAAGTCACCTTTTATGGAGAAAAAAAAATAATCAAACTTTCAGGAAGCGTCAGAAGCTTCTGGAATGTAGCCTTAAATTTTGATGAAAACACTTTTCTGGATGTAGCTGCCAATTTTTTGCCGCTGCCGTGCACCTGACTTTGTGGTGAGTAAAGGTACGGCCCCACGCCTTCCCCGTTGCCTTGGCACGCGTCCCGGGGATGGCTTCTGATGGAAAAGAGAGGTTGGTGGCAGTAGGGAGCCTGTCTGTCTGTCCTACGCTGTGTCCATGGGCAGGACGTTAACATGCTTAGGGTTTTGCTGCGCGGCGGTGCAAAGTAGTCGTGCATGGAATGAGAGTTAAATAAACACGATCCGGGCTGGCTGCGTTTCCCTCGTTAGCTTTCCTTCCAAAGATGCTTCATTACTGGAGTAAATACTTCAAAAGGTTGCAAAGCTCTGTTCGTCTCCGATGCTCTCCTGGAAGCGGCGGTGCTGTTTTAGGGATCATCAGGTGTAATCTGCTGTTTGGTGCTCAGACTTGCCCGACTGTTCTTTAACACGGGTTAAGAAATGACAGCCTGTCAGTACCGGTTGTGAAGGAGCTTCAAGGAGCCATTGTTCTTTCAAATTAAAACATTTAAACATTTAAATCCAAAACTAGGACTGCAGGCTCATTTTAATTATTCCTTTTGTCTTTTGGAAATACTTCCCTACTGATGATCACACAGCTGTCACATATACATTACCTGTAGTCAGGATACATGACAGTGCTTTCCTATTAGCTGTCATTATTTTACGGGGAAAACTGGAAACCGCTAGAGCAGATATATTAATTTCAAAAGACGACACTGCTGGCAAAGTTATTAAAATAAAAATATCTGAAGACTCAAGCTCATTTGATTTATAGCAAAGATCCGCCACAATGTCTCTTGGCAGTTGAGGTGACTGCATTTTTTTTTGGCTGTCTTACGGAGATGCCTACAGTCCTGTCTGTCTGATCCCACTCCATCGGGTGGAGGAACAATATTCAGAGTACTCGGTGATGTGTGAGTCATTCCTCCCTTGTAAATCATTTTTGTCAGCATATATTACTGCTCTACTATATGTAGTAATCTTAAGCAGTCATGAAATCGCAAATAATCCCCACTCTCTTTACTTGCCCATCTGGATTCTCTGCTCTCAGTTACCAAACTCAATGGTGGATATGAAACAGTAAAGAAATCCTGAAAAATATTAAACACTGATGCTGTGGTTAAAATTATATGGACAGTATCAGGCCTTTTGGGTGACCTTTCTGGAGGTGTATCTTAGTGATTTACCAGCTTTTTTATATCACTTGAAGCACTCTACACTTCCAGCGTGGGGCTCATAACTGAGGAGTAGTTATCAAAATGGTAGGAAAAGAGCAAAGTTACCAAAACTAAGTTTTGTTAGAGAAGAATGATGCTGCTTTCCTTCCCTTGTGAAGTCACCGATATTCACCAAAAAACTGAAGCATGAGTCTAAGTCTCACTAACTGTAAGCATATGTTTGCATGGCTTCATAAACTGGTTTTCTGGGGGGAAAACAGTGGGAATACGGGGAGGAAATGCAATGTATTGATAGTTATTTTTCCCCCCCCGTTTTTTTCTCTTTAATATTCCTGTCCACTCGCCTACTGGTTTGCTTCCTTTGCTTTTCCTCTCTGTTTTTGCCTTCCCCGCTCCTCTGCGGTGCAGCCACCCCGGCGCAGGGGCGGCCGTGTTCTCCCTCCCCGCCGGGTCGCCAGCGCGCAGACCCGCGCCCTCCTCCTGCTCTCGCAGCCCTTCCCGTGGCTTTGCCGTCCTCGCTCAGTGCCGGCGCGGCCGTGGGCAAATGAGCCTGTTTTGTGGCGTAGGTTAAAATACTGGTCCTTAAAATGGATTGCTCTGAGAAAATTTGTGGTAGGATTGTTTTGGCTTAGTGCCCGTTTAACCCATTCACTGGCTTTTAAGCCGCGGCTAAAGAGTTTGCTTTTAAGACTTAAAACCCTACCTGTTGCTGCACTTAACCGTGGTTCAAAATATTTTGTCTTTCCTGGGTGGATTAAATAGATGCTTTTTCAGTTGTTTCCCTAGGCGAGGTTTCAGTAGGCAATCCTGGGTTCTGGCACAGCAGCAAAGTTATTTGTTTTTCATGGATATTTGCTTATTCCTTATGAGAGAATACACAAACCAGAAAAATCAAGTGTTCTACGCACAAAGGCGGGATGGCGTTGTTTGCCATTTTCTGTCCAGCCAGGTACAGTTAATTATATATGCCTCTTTCATGTCGAATCTCCTGAAATATATAACGTAATTTTATTTTCATTTGTATTTGCTACATTGGTTTGGAAATAAGTATATGCAATGTATTTTCTGAGAGTTCCAGAAGTATTGTAAAAAGGGCAAACCAAATTGATTTAATCACAGATGTTGTTAAAGGCCCTTTTTTAATGGAATGTGCTGTGATTGCTGCTGCTAACAGAAGATTTTCATTTTTAAGTTGTTATTCAAAGAGAATATGCACATCCTGAGAATAAGCTACAAAATTATATATATACAAAAAAAAAAAAAACCCCAACAAAAAACCCCAACAACAAATGAGTCATAGGAGGAAAAGATTCTTGTGTCAGAATAGTTTGTGTAAGAAGAATGGAGTGTATGATGAAATTGTTAGGAAACACAAACTTTCAGACTCGTATCAGTTTACGTAAAGTTAAGCACGGGGGAGAGGAGATGATGACTTTTCCTGGAAGCCACTGAGTTCAAGGAGAAATACTCTGATCCGTGGTGGTTCGCTGTCGTGGTTTAACCCGGCTGGCAACTCAGCACCACGCAGCCGCTCGCTCACTCCCCCCCCTCCCTCAGTGGGATGGGGGAGAGAATCGGGAAGGGGAAAAAGGTTAGAGCCGAGGGCTGAGATAAAGACAGTTTAATAAGAGAAAATAATAATAATAGTAATAATGAGAATGATAACAAAATATACAGAATATACAAAACGAATGATGCACAATGCAATTGCTCACCACCCGCCGACCGATGCCCAGCCCATCCCGAGCAGCGATCAGTACCCGAGCAGCGATCACTCCCCCCGCGACCGACCGACCCACCCAACCCCCCCCCGAGCATGACATTATATGGTATGGAATAGCTCTTTGGACAGTTTGGGTCCTAGCTGTGCTGTACGCCCAGCTTGTTATGCCCCTGGCCGAGCAGGAGAAGCTCAAAAAGTCCTTGAACAGTCTGAGCACTACTTGGCAACAACTAAAAACATCAGCGTGTTATCAACATTCTTCTAGCACTGAATCCAAAGCACAGCACTATGCTAGCTTCTGTGAAGAAAATTAACTCTATCCCAGCTGAAACCAGGACATTCGCTTTGTGCTGTGAATATGACACGTGGGGTCGTCGTCACTAATGGCTTATTAAGAAGCCTGGAGCGGCTGGGGGTGGGAGGCGTGCGTGCTGATGGATCACTTTATGACAGCTTGGTGTCCGTGGCTTACAACACCGTAGGGTGAACGGCCTCAGCGTCGGCAGCGCTGGGGGGCGCGCCGCCGAGCAGCACGCTCCTCCGGAGCTTCCGACACAGGAGCAGACGTGTGCCGAGAAGAGGAAAGGATGGATTTAACAAAGGTCATGTTCGATGGCTACAGGTAGATGCCATCAGACTGGAAGAAAAGGAAATAATTAAAGCTTTTAATATCCTATTATACAAGTTTGCACTTTAGGTTCATTATACAGGACAAGCTGCACTTTGACAAGGACCATTTTATGCTTCCTTTCTTTTCCTCCATTACATTAACTGAGTTGCAGAACACGACCAGCTCTTCATGTAAAGCCTGCTCTGTCCCGTATTGTTTGCTTTTAAATTGCTTGGCCTAAGCTTTGTTTTCCCAGACGGGGCAGTGTGACTTGTGTATGTTAAACACTGATTTTGGGACTACTTTTTTTTTTTTTTTTTTTTTTTTTAAAAAAAAATGCAAAAAGCTCCCCCTTGCTCCCCTGTTGGTGAGGTGCCTAGGGTAAGGAATTCTACCTTGGCCATAAGAGGCAGCCGGTAAAGACTCTGCTAGGGCTCTGTGCAAGAGGAGGCATGCTTGTGTCATTACCGGCGGAGATGTTGACCCTGTTTCTTCATCTGGCTAAAGCCCTCAACCTTGCTGACACGTACCAGTCAGCTGGCCTGCAGCCTGTGTCGTTAGCTTTGCAAGTTCCCAATTCACTTTGACTTTGTTGGCCGCAACATCTCATCTCATCAGGGGTCTCCATGCAGCAGTGCGTGTGAGAGCGTATCCTCTTGAGCTTATGCAAAGAAATACAGGAGAGAACAAACAACGTTTAAGGTAATTATATGAGCAGACAATGTAACGTGGACTGAGATGGGTTTCATGGGATGCCACAGAGAGAGCAAAGGTTGAACAAACTTTTGGGATCTTTTTCTTAAAAATGAACATTGGGTGCTGTGTGGGCATAAAGTCAAAGTGAACCAGAAAAAAAGTTTGGAGCGTAGGCAGTGTTTAAACATTTTCAACGAAGTATCTGAAGTAAAGGTGCAGCACAGGTGGCTGCCAGGAGCCCATGGCCACATCCCTGCTGGAGGCGCTCGCCATTATTCAGCACAGACAGTCCAGGGGGTGATTTAATTTGAGCAGTTCCTGAACGGATGGGATAGCAATTAATAAATGAGCAAGTGGATAGTGTAGATTCATGGACTGTGTGGGTATTTGTGCTAATCCTGGTTCTGGCATCTTCACATAGATTCTGGTTTCTTCTCACGTCTTTGCATACAAATAAAAATATTTAAAGAATAGCACTCTTAGAGGGGTAACATACGTGGCTATGAACAGCTTCTGACAATGTTTAAATGCCAACATGAACTTGAGGTGCTTTCTGAACTGTAACAGTCAGTTATTAGAAGGGCTCTTCATTGGTAAGTTCGTTATTCTTTTCTTATTGTTCAAGAAAAAAAAAATCCAAGAAACTACAGTGTAAAATTAAGGAGACACTGTTTTATATTCAAGTGAAGGTTTGGAAATCATCGGTTATTTCTCTGGGCTTGATTTTCATAACTGCTGAGACGGGAGCATTAGCAGGTGTTACAGGGCAGAGCAAGCACAGTGCATTTTCATTTTATGTTCTTACAAAGCATGTGTATCAAAATTGACATCCGCTTCTTACATACAGATGCATTTTTCTGGTGGAAACACTTGCATACAAAGATGAAGACTTCTCTCATAATGCATGTTCTGAATTGTCTAATACCCATAAACCTGCAAGTGTTGGATCTTATCTGGGCAGTGCTGGTGCAAATTTTAATATGGTGATTTTCTTCTGACAGTCGTTTTGGTTTTGTTCTGCTGCTGTGATGCTAGTTCCTGTGTTAGCACATAGAATCATAGAATCATTTAGGTTGGAAAAGACCTTTAAGATCATCAAGCCCAACCGTTCCCTTAACCCTGCCATCCCACCACTAAACCCTGTCCCTAAGCACCTCATCTTCCCAATTTTTAAATACCTCCAGGGATGGGGACTTGACCACCTCCCTGGCCAGCCCATTCCAGAGCCTGACAGCCCTTTTGGTGAAGAAGTTTTTCCTAATGTCTAGCCTAAACCTGCCCTGGTACAACTTCAGACCATTCCCCCTTGTCCTATCTCCCGTTACCAGGGAGAAGAGCCTGACCCTGGCTCCCCCCTCCTCTCAGGCAATTGTAGAGGATGATGAGGGCTCCCCTCAGCCTCCTCTTCTCCAGGCTGAACACCTCCAGCTCCCTCAGCCGCTCCCCAGCAGCCTCGTGCTCCAGACCCCTCACCAGTTTTATGGCTCTCCTCTGGATATCTGCATTGGATGTTCAGGTTCTGTCTTCTGTGTATGGAAACGTCCATATATCTGCAGATGTCCATCAAATTCTGAGTCTGTATTAAGCAAGGAAATGAAGATATGCAAATGAAACTTGGAGAATTAATCATGCCAATTTATAATAAGCGACTAAATATCACAAAGAAATCAAGAAATACAGTCAGCTTATACTCAATTTTGTTTCTAGCTGTTAAAATATGCAATGCAATTAAAATGTCACTTTAACACGAGACAATATTAGAGATTTCTATCTTGGACATCTAGGGCAAGATTCTGCGTTGGGTAGCAGTCCAAGAAGCTCACTCGAGTACCTAACCTTCCAGTGAAACGCATCTCGTGTTTTGCTCTGATGAGGACCCTTTGACATAAAAGAGGGCGGAACGACAGAGTCACATTTTGGTGTTTTCTTCTTATGTGTTGGTGCGATTCCTAGATGTCAGCGTAACGCATCAGGTCTGTACAGTCTGGCTACGGGCAGATGCAAATGAGGAAGAAGCATTCTTAACGTAGCTGAGCTAAAGCATCTCACTTCTGAATTATAATCCCTCTGGTATTCCAGTGTTGAAGACTTCTCCTCTGGCTGCCAATTTTGCTGAATTGTGCAATGGCTTTGTGACGTGCACAAGCGCTCGCTAGGGACTAAGGTAGATCTTTTGACCTGAGGCAAATAGAATTTAATCTCTGGCCCTTGGAGGTTTCCTTTATAGTTAGAGTGGCTTCTGTGTTGTATGAGTGCGCCTACTGATTGTTGGAAAATTGGCTTACCTTATTAACGTGTGCCGAGTGCCTTGTGCGTAGCACATCTGAAAACACCCAGGAGTGGTTTTTTCTTATGTATAAAGTTGGTCTTTTACAGCCTGAAAAAAAAAGTACTTAGCTGTGCATAATCTCGTCTTTTCAGAATTGCTTGACGTTGATTCTGGCAGCTACCATCGCAACTGCTGCTGAAGTCCTGACCAAGGAAGGGCTTATGTAGATGGTTCAGCTTTATGCACTGACAGCAATCACGGTATCTTGAGTAGGTAAAATAACAGTGTAAAGAGTTAGTACTGGTGCCAGTTTTGAAGTCGTTTGATGCTTGCATTTGTACTTCCCTACTCGTCCCCCAAGTAGTCTGGGGCCATACATCCAATTGGTTTTGCTGCAAATTTTAGTGACTGGGTCTGCAGGAGAGAGATAACGTGCTTGAAAATATGTTCCTTTTTAATTGGGATGTAAGACTAGGAACTTTTTAATGTGCATCTATAATTTTGTAGAAGCTCCAAGCTTAAGGTAGTTAAACTTGTAATATACACTGAGAATTGTTGTCTTCGTGCACATGTATTGAGCTAAAATCTGACAAACAAAATACGAAACAAATAGCTTCTCTTGCCAATAAAATGACTGGGGAGAAGGTGTATGACTAATCGTTGTGTTTTAATGTGGGATGCCCTCCAGATTGTGTACAGGGTCACTTCTTAGCTCAGTTACCCCACTGCAGGCTCTGAAGAGGAAAAATGCCCTAAATAAACTTCCTGAAGGCAGAGTTTGTGTGCTGGTAACCAGGATGAATTCTGCACTAAACAATTAGTCATTGCCACCATTCACTTTTCTGTCTTCAGCTGAGCCTTTCTCACATCTTTCCAGAGGTTAACAGCATCTCCAGATTGTTTCTTTTGTCCCCAACAAGGTAGAAGCCAAGGGGAGCTGTCTCCATGGGAAACAGGGCATTTTTATTCAAATAATCACGCAGCGTTACACTACATGAAAGCCGGGGCTTATGTAAGGCTGGGATTTCTTTGGTAATGACTGCTACATAATAGAGCCACCTGGTGATTTGTGCCTTGCATTGCTCTGTAGGAAGCTTGAGCTCCGGAGCTACTTTAGGGCTCCGTCTGACAGGGACCACACTGGGCAGGTACGTTCGGCTCATTTGCTTCGTCTCTGAGCGAGGTCGTGCTGACCAAGCAGCACTTTGAATTTTCCTCACCTGCTGGCAGAGGTGGCGGCGGTGAGGAAGAGTCGTAGCACAAGAAACTGCTCACAGCGGATGGATACTGAAAGCTGGGAAATTATGGAAATGAACAGCCTGCGCAATAGCGGGACGTGTATTTTCCATGTGTTACCTAGCAGGAAGGTTATTGCATCTAATGCTGTTTAATAAACTGCTGTATGGTTTCTCTTGTCTATCCCTTGTATTTCTTCATACAGCGAAAGAGTACAGTAATGAACACCGCTGCCTGTGAATAAATGCATTCCAATTGTATCATCTTTTTTTCATTAGGGGCTGTATTTTGATAACTGTTGATCTGCATACATTTCTTTCCAGAGTTCGTAGCTCTAAATACAAGTTTTAATTACTCTCCTTATCTTATATTATCAATGGGATGCTCGCTCTTCATGTAGAAAACCCCATGATCTCCATGCCTTATGCCAAGAACACTCTACGGGGAGTGCAGCAGACATAAAAAGAACTACATCAGAGCAACATTATCAATTTATACCAGCTGAGCATCAGACTCTGAAAGCAAACCTGAAAACTCAGTGGCTTTTTTAGTATTGTGAACATGCTCTTAGGACCAAACTAGCTTTGCTGTGTTAAAAACCCACCACCACCTTTCTGCCATTACATCTGCTCAAATTACGCCAAATAGGCAAAGTTATCTAAAACATAGTAATATTTTTGCACCCTTTTTGATAAGTGAATCTCTTTTTCTTCCACGCCTCTCTCCTGCTTGGTCCCTTGCAGATTTGCTGATCAACAGGGAAAGTCTCTTTGGGACGATGGGAATATCTCTCTTTGGGAGTTTGAGGACAGGGTACCAAAGTGTTTGCCTCCTGTAAGGGGATGAGCTAGCTTTAGGTCCTGTACCTATTCACGTATGGCCTGTGTCAAACAGCCTAGCCTCATGATTGTCCTGTAGATGGAACATAACTTCTCTTCCTATGGGAATGTGTCTAGGAGAAAAAGGTGAAGGATTGGGAAGCATTCAGCTGGTACAGTCACGGGACCCGCGGATGCTCTTTGAATGAACACCTGTGGCAGTTCCCAAAGTTGTGCTTTCTGATCTCTGTGGGAATTATCCCCAAAGGAGTGAAACCATCAGGATTTACAAATTTGCAGGAAATTTTAAATAATTAAAAAAAAAAAAGAGAGAGCGAGAAAAAGAAGTCTTTTCCAGCATTCCTTTATGTTGTAACCAGGGGATAAAATGGAGCATGCAAAATTCACCACAGCTGAATTAACAGGAGAGGAGGTTGTTACATTTAAGCTATGCATTTTTCTATAATTAAATGGGTTTCATAGAATGTTCCTTCTTGAGGAGAAAAATCTCTTAATTGGCAGTTATGCGGGGTTAATGAACTACTTGGAGTGCAGAGGGGAAAAAAAAAAGGGGGGGGGGGAGGGGGAAGCCCCCAAAACCATGTTGAGTGTCAGAACTCAGCAAATCCATTATCAGAGAGAGCTTTAACCAAAACCTGATGAGATCAGACTGGCTCTGAGGGAAGGCACTTTCCGCCAGGAACGCTCGGAGAGAGTGGGGATGCGGTGGATGAGAAGAGTTGACTACGAAATGAGCGCTCGAGGGAGAGCCAGTCATATTAAGGAGGCCATAAGTACCAAAATCTTAAATAAATAAAAGGCGGGGGGTGCGGATCTGGAAGGAGATGGTAGATCTGATTATTTTCTTTTTTAAAGTGCTACTGTAGGGAAATTGGAACAATCTCAGTTTGTGTTATTTCTGCATTTGTGAGGTTGTTCACTTAACCTGTGCAGTGACCTGGAATACTCAATGCCACCGAGACAGAAAGAGTAACTGAGAGACTTGCAATTTCAAGGAGGAATTTTATTGAACAGCAGCAGATTTACTTTACACTTCAGTAGTAAGTGATAAGAGTGGAATTATTCAACATGCTTTCTTATTCCGGCCCTGGGAGGTGGTGTAAATTTTGAGGGCACAGAACGCTGCCTCATATCATGAAAGTGGAATCTATTTTAAAATTAAGATGAGAAGTGCCATGTTTCATGTTCATTTCGTTGTTTAAGTTTCTCTGGTGTTCCTCTGAACTTAAAAGTTTTTCAGTCACGGTAACGCCTTTTGACGAGAGATTTGGACAAGAGCAAAATGCTGAAGTGATTAAGAGAGGAAATCTGAAATTTACTTAGAAATTTCAGAGGGCAATGGTTTTGGCAATGTACATAAACACTAGTTATGATGTGTCAGTCTGTATTAGACCCTGCTTTTCCTATCTTTCCATGGGCAGATGTTGCTTTTTTCCCTTTATAGGTTTGTTAAGGATTTTGATCTGCCTTTCTGACACCCTCAGGCTTCCCATCAACCCAACCAAAAAATGCATGTCATATAGGATTTACCTTTTCCCGTTAGATTAGATACTCCTGGGTGGTCAGCTGGAAGCTTCCCCAACTCCGTTTGTTTTGTTTTTTTTTTTTTTTGAGGGGGGGAACTGAATAGACTTGATTATTGGAATTTGACTTCATAGCTGATAAGCACCAAGGAAAGAAACAGAACAGATTGTTGTAAGAAGATAAATCCCTTTGACAATTAAAATAAAAAGGCTGATTTGGAAAACCAGAGAGACCCCCCAAGAGCCATTTGTGCGCTGAGTGTTCCCCACACGAGGTCTTGTGTCCCTTGAACTGACAGCAGGCAGCGCCGCGTGTAGCTCGGTGCGCGCAGGAGATAGGTTGGATCAAATCGTAAAATCCAGACCAGCTTTCTGCAATTCAATGTCGAATTCACACATACATTGATTCTGCTTTTGCACTCGGAGGTGAAGTGTGATGAAACCCTTTTTTTGTTAAAGAACAGTGGCATGGTTAATAGGCCTTCAGTGAGATACTAAAATATCACTATGATTTAGCCAATTTACTTGTTGAAGAGAGGAAATCAGGTAATCTCTTTTTGGCAAGTCTGCTCTAGATCGTGTCCTGACATTACTGATGAAACTTGTGAGCATATACACTTTAGATTGTTTTAATGAACTCTTGGCTCAAATACCTCCTTGGTTCATCAGGCTCCAGTCTACCTCCTGCATGCATATGTAGCTTCTGCAGGAGGCGTGTGATCGGTTGTACTGAATGTGTACCTTCTGATCTTCGGGAGTTGTTGGCCTCATGGTTGAACATGCTTGAGAAGCCTTAATAAATTTCTCTATTTTCTAAAAAATATGTTTTGAGGTTTTTAGAAAGAGAAAACTTTAAAGGTTGGTCTTTTTCATCTTTTGGGTATTAAGTAGGTTGCACATTTTTTATTAATGCAGTGTTCTCATACCAATGCCAATAAGACATTTTATCTGGCCTTGCCTGGTTTATCTTTCCTATGTAGAGAATCCCATGAACGCTGTCGTGCCTGGGCATCTTTGCCTTCGTATATGAACTTGGAAATTTGGGGTAGTATGTGTTAAACACGCATCTTCTCTATCCATCTTTCCAGTTTCTGAAAGGGTAAAGATACACGTACTTTGTTAACCCCAAAATGCATGTTTTTAATGCATATAAATATATACATATGTTCAGTGTAGAAGTGAACAATTCTATAAGACAGAGTCATTTCTTTTTCTGAAGCTTTGTGTGCCCTATGTGTTTCTTTGCCAGCTTTATCTGCTGAAGAGTTATCTAACCTAGGAGAAACAAGTGCCGGGGTTTGGGTACATTTTTTTGGAGCTGAGGGAATCAAATCTAAACCTTACAGAGCAACATGGAACAACATTATAACATGCTGTGTTTCAGTGAGTATCAGTTTGTAATTACCTCTGAGAAACTCCTCTTAGTATGAATTAAACAATACTTTAAAAATGTTTTGGTTTTTTTTTTTTAATATTATATTTAGTTCTCTGCAGTGTGTAACGCTGTCAAAGGTTAATTGGTTTGTGTAACTCTAGAAACTACAGTCCCTGATATATCTACTAGTCTGAGTTAGCACAAGAGCTGCAAAATGTTCATACCAACTTTGCTGAGGATCTAATAGCTAATCTGAATGCCTCAACCATCAAAAGAAATAACGAATAACTCTGAGTTTAATCATGAGTATCTTTAGAGGAGAACTGGACAGTGGAACCAAACTAGGTCGGATAGTTTCATGATGTAGATTTTCATCCAGTGGGGACTAAGTTGTTACCAGAGTAGTTTTGCTAAGAACAAAGTCCCCGACTTCAGAAAGTTGGGAACACAACAGAACAGAATGATGCTTTCATCCAGGTCATGCATTTTTACATTTTCCCTATTTAATAAGCTAAAGCCTGGAGATGTAGAATTCAGTGCATGTATTAGGCAAGTCTTTGGAGTTATTGTAGGTCTTCAAAACACGAGGGGTTTGGTTTTGGTGGTGTTTTTTTTTTTCTTTAACGCTCCTTTACATCTAAAGGTTGTGCTTCCAAATCCCCACTGGAAGCCAGAGAAACTTTGATCATAGACACTGAATGTTGGCAGGGGGGGTTGCTGAGGGAGCGGAGTGGGCGTTCTCTTGCGGAGCACAGACGTGCATGCCCAAGAAGAATATTCAGGGGACAGGCTTTTTTCTGTCTTGTTTAAATGGGAAAACCCAGCATACTAGCTTCCAAATTTTAATACCTTTAGATGAACATTAATAATGTACACGTATGGAACACACTGGGGTACTCTCCTATCCACTTACCTGATACAGCTGCGATCAGAGTCCTGGCAGGTACCTCTGCTGGTTTGAGGATGCCTCTAAATTAGGACAATTATTCTCCTTTTTCTTCAAGAAGAGTTTTCAGCTGCTCATTGCTCGCTGCACTGCTTCAGGTTAAGGTGATGGGTTTGATCTGTTTGCTTTCACCGTAATGCTTAAACCTTACAGCATAACGCAACTTTAAGCTGCTGCAATAGCTGGTTGACTTGCTCTGAATTCAAGACCTGATTCTTCTAATGGCTATTCTGGCTGATTTCAAATGGGATTTCGGAGCTGGGGTAGGATTGGGAATAGGCCTGTGGGCAGTTCATTGAGAGTGGTGACTTTTTGCAAGTAGCTTTGTAAATACTGTGCATATCTGGATTCTTTCTTCCCAAACTTTAATGGCGACAAGTTTGGGTTTACCATGTATTGTAAGGGAGTAGCTGTTCTTTACCAAGATACTTGTACTTCTCTGTCGACGGAAGTATTAATTCAGAACTGAATGAAGGTATGAAACCAGAGAGCCTAAGTTACAATCTGCAGTACTCATTCAGGTACCGAGATAGGATCAGAACAAAGCTAAAGATTTCCGGCACTGCCCAGGCATGAATGCTGCTATTAAAGGAAAAGTGTCCAAGTGTGACTGCCTTTGATCCAAGGTTGGTGCAGATCTGGTGGAACTGACAGTCATTTAATAAAAAGCAATCATGTTTGATTCTGCGTGGCTATTTCTTTGCTGCTTTTATCTTAAAGTAATTTAGAAAAGAATTATACGAGTAACAAGTATGCACTTAACAGTGGTTAACACGACCTCAAAGGCATGGGTCAGTGCTTTGTATCTACAGGCTCAAAAAGAAACTTGAGCTGTCACTGTGCATGCGAGTACCATAAAAAATTCCCTAATATAAACCAGGAATTAAAACTTAGTGTTATTTAGGCTTTGGTCTACTTTTGGAGGTGTTCGTTTGCTCTAATCTGAAGAGCCATGTCTTCTCAATCAAGAATTGCCGTGAGCATTTAATCGATTTTCTGCTCCGAGTGGGGTATGTATTCCTAGTAACTTTTAGGCAAAAAGTCAGCTGCTGCAGTTGATGTGATATACGTGTCTAGTTCTACACTGTCTGCAAATCTATACTTAAAGGCACCTTTAGGCAGTACTTTTATAGTGAAAAGGACTTAACTGGGCAAAATGTGCTAATCTTGCCTGAACCAGGGGAATGACTTTATTAGTTTCACCATTCTCATGCCATCATTATGATCTAGTGTTTTCCCTTCATAAATGAGAACAGTAACCGTGTCTCTGACCTCCATTAATGTATATCATAAAGACTGCCTTTATAATATGCTTCTCAGGAAGACCTCATTCCCTTGCAAGCCGTCCTTTGGTGACAGTTCAGGGGAATGTTATAGATTCCCATGAAACTTTTCAAATGGATGTGATAACCCCACTGTCGGAGGCTGCGTGAGCCATTATTGAGCACATATTGGATAGTCCATTCATTATTATAGAAATACCTTAAAATAATATTGGTAAGAAGATAGTTGGATACGGTCAAACACTACTGAATCCTTGTTGTAATAGGCAAAACACGCAGCTGTCAGAGTCGGGATTTGGAGAAAAGGAAGCCTTGATCATGAGCAGTACGGGATCAAGCTGTCGTTGCGAGCATCGTGTAGTAGCTACTGGTCCATCCCTGAGTGCTCTAGAAAAGGTGGAAATTGGAACAAAAATGCTGCTTGGGTGGAGCAGCATCTCTTCATGGCTGTGCATATTTGAAGTGATGGTCACACCTGGTTTCTGCTTCCAAGTGCATGATTTTACAGCCATTTGCATGTAATTTAATCTTGCAGAACTTTATGGAGCAGTGTAACAAGCAGTGAGTAGGTACTGAGCCACACCTGATACACAAAGGGTCCGATCTGTAGATAGGTTCAAAAATAGGAATCTGAATTTGCCCTTCTGCTGTCAGTAACTTGTTGGAAGAGTGGCCAAAGCTTGTAAGGTACTTCATGAATGTGTGCTGTGTAGAGGATTTCTTACTGTTGCTATTTTAGTTTTTTCCATGAATGTGATGGCAGTTAATTCTAGCTATATACAGCCTTGGGAAAATCACTTTATAAGCTGTCTCTGAGTTTCCCCAGTTTTTGTAATATGGGGAATATATTATTTCTTTCATAGAAATATCGTGAAGTAACTTTTAATACAGCAGTTAAAAAGGTCTAAAACACTTGCATGTTATTTTGCCATAATTATTTCATGAGAACAGCAGAATGCAACATGAGTAATGAATTGGGGATTGTATTGACCAGACTGTCACTATGATGACCTATTAAAATCTAGGATGTTTTATCCTTCTCTTAAATTAGATTCAAAATCTATACATAGCTAAGGATATAGTTATTAAATATTGTGCTAGTAATACTCATACATGTGAACAGAAGATGTGGTGGAGGTCACAAAACTGTGGAGTTGTTGAGGCTGGAAGTCACCTGTGGAGATCATGTAGTCCAGTCCCTCTACTCGAGCAGGGCCACCTAGACCAGGTTTCTCAGGACTGTGTCGAGCTGGGTTTGAATATATCCAAGGATGGAGACTACATGAGTTCTCTGGGTGACCTGTTCCAGTGTTTGACCACTCTCAAAGGAAAAAAGGGGGAAAAAAAAAAAAAAAAAGAAAAAAAGAAAAAAACCCTGTTTTTTTTCCTATGTTTACATGGAATTTTCTGTATTTCAGTTTGTGCCTATTGCCTCCTGCCCATCGGCAGGGACCATGATGGTGGAGCTCAGCATCCTGAGAATCCTCAGGAGTACGGAGCATGGCACTTGCATCTTTTCAGCTGTATTTTGCTGGTTCCACTTCTTTAGGCCATTATTTCCTCCAGACAGTTCTAGTCTTGGGCTAGTTACATTGGATGGCCTGGACTGTCAATATGAAGTATCAAGACACTAGTAATAGTAACTTTTTTCACTAAGCTCTGCATTTCTTGGAAAAGATTTCCTATTGTGGCAGAAGTGCCAGGCATGGAAAATCCTGCTTCGGTAAGTCAGAATGAAGTTACTGTGGAGTAAATCTCATTTAATGCCTTGTAACGTAAGAGCACGTTCTTATTTTGATACATATGGACAATAAATCAGGTCTCATGAAGCTGTTATCTGTCTAAGAATAGCATAGTATAAAGAGAAACAAAATGAATTCATATTGGATATAGATTTAAGTGTTAGCCCTTTCTGATATCCAGGATCTTTTTTCCTTTACAGTGTAATGCCTTCTTACAGCTTCACAATAATCAGTTATTATTCTGGGAGGCCAGCAATACTACTTATAGCTTATGAAGTACTGATTTGTTATGTTCTTTTCCCTTTCATATGTTTGCTTTACACTGTGACCCAGAAAATTTGGGTCAAGAACACTGTCTCCTTGGGTATCCAGAGTGCACAGGACACTTTTTTTGTCTGTTGTGGAATTATTGGTACTATAAGCAGCACCTTTGTTTTAGCCGTGCCCAAATATTTGTTGTTCATCCAGATATGAAATTTCCTCTTTATTAATGCTCTTGAGATAACTCTTGTCTTGGCTGTCTCCAAGCTGAGTAGCAGCCGTGGTGGACTCGGTGGCACGTGCTGCCCCGGGGTGGAGCGGTGCTCCCGGTACGGGCCGGTGTCAGGCTTAGGCGCTGAGTGTGGTTTTGGCACCATCTGGAATTTGCATCATGCCCATGATAGCCTTCAGCTAAGGTGGTATTTTCATCCTTGAAAACAGGGATCAAGTGAGATGCTGATTCTTCAAAAGGAGCGAGCTAGGTCTAACTTTTCATGTGTTTAAAACAGTCCAGAAAAATTCCCATTATTTGAGTGGGTTGGCTGCCTTACTAAGAATGTTAAAGTCCCACAAAAGAAGGTGCGAAGTAGTTTAAAGTTTCAAACCCTTGGATACCAGTGTCATGCTAACCAAGCCCGTTTGATATCCTATCTTTGTAGGGCTTTTCACTTCGGCTCTGCTTTATATAGTTAGTGTAGAAAGCAGAACACACAAGAAAAATGTTCACAAAATTAACATCTCGTGTTATCAGCAGGGTAGGGGCGTTGTCCTCTATGGCTGACGTTCAAGCAGTTCTGATTACTTTAGTGACTCCCATAGGTGCCCCCTGTAACTGCTGGATGAAGCCCAAGGATGCTCTTTGTAGGTGAGAAGAAAAGCCAGGGAGCAGGCGGAGAATGAGGTACTCTTCTTGTACAAACAAATGTTCTACTGAAGGTCCGTGGAGTTATTAGGCCAGACACCTTCCTCTCTCTTTGCCAGTCGTACCTTCTCATTCTGCTTCCAGGGAATGCTTGCATCTCTGAATGACTTTGGGTTTCAGAATCAACACAAACTCTCTGCTGTCTTCTGTTAATGTCTTTTTTATATATATATATACACACACATTCTAAGCAAGTCTGATTTTCTCAGATTATCTTTTTGGTGGAGCTAGGCTGTAAAGTTTTCCTGTCAAACTACATATAACATCTTGATAGTTACTAGTCTCTATTTCTCATCCCATTTTCATATGGTGAGCTACAAACACCTGAGATTATTTGATCATTCCATCTGGTGGGAGAAGATTGGCATGTTTTCTTGGGATCATAGGTACTGAGTTTTGAATTTCTCCTTTTTTGTAATCTTAGACAGAGCTCACTTTCTTGAAATGCACTTCCATAATGGAATTGTACATTATTATTGGTGTTCTTTGATACAAAAGAAATTCAATACCTCCGGGGCTATAAATATCATTGATTCACTCCAAACAGAGAAAGATACTGCAATATATTTTAGGTTATTAAGGCTTTTCCATTTACTCTCTGATGGGGAAGAGTTATGAATTTGGTAATCATTAGGGTGAATACAGCCCTAGGTGACTTAGGTTAAGTAATCAAAACCTCTCTTTAAAACATAATTATGATTGTTTCCAACATTTAATTCTTTTTTTTTTTTTTTTTCCGAAACTATCTTTTAAAGCCTTGAGCATTTTTTGTTTACTGTTTCAAAGAACTTCTCCTGTGGTACAATAGAGGAAAGCCTTAGTAGCTGTATGGCAGATTGTATTTCTCACCTGCAAAGCTTTTATGGAATTATTGAGCACTTCAAGATGTAGTAGAAATCCAAGCTTGCAATAAATGTGTGGGTTTCTTTCTCCCTACTGAATGACTAGGATGAAAAGTCTTAAAAATCTTGGGTCTTTTCTGTGTGGATTTCAGTTTCTTGACCAGCTTGCTTTAAAAAAAGAGGAAAAAATTAAAAGGGGGGGGGGGGGAAGCTTCTTGGAGATGCTAGATTGAATCTTGCACAATTTGGTAGTTGTTTTCGTAAGTGATATAAAAGTGCGAGGGAGAAATTTAACAAAAGTTCATGTGGGTGTTTATCCAGCAGTCAATAATATATATGGATATTCAGCAAGGGAAGATTTCGCATATGCATGTACACAAATTGTATGTAAAGTCTGAGTTCTGAATGATCAAAAATGCTGCATTATTTTTAATTCACCTACACATTTACAAATTGCAATGGAGAGGGGTGACCTGCGGTGTGTGCGCCTTTTCTCGCGCTGCTGAAGGGGGATGTTCAGAGCCAGGTGCTGTAAGGGTGGCACACTGATAGCTTTGGGGGTAAGGTAAGGTTCTTTTTGAATTTTATGGGGGACAGAGTTGCAGATATGAAGAAGCCTGGTCAGAGCTTGTGAATTCAGATACCCTGCTGTCCACCACTCCTGTATCCAAGTCAGGTAAATCACAAAAGTCTGGCTATATTTTATTTAATTTCTTAAACTAATGCTTTTGAAGACTGGGTAGCAGAGAGCTCTCGGGGTGGAATCGGTGAGGCCAAATTGCTTTCCATCACATCGGCTGTATGCCAAGCAGTACCTTTACAACCAAATAATCTTCCGTCAGGAGAAGTTCAGATGCGTAGTAAACAAAAACAACAGTTGTGAAATGTATGCTGTAAACCCACCAGCCTTATTTGCTTCCAGAAGTTCCAGAAAGTTTTTCTGTGGTGGGCGTGAAGCACAAGTTAAAGCCCATTAAATGGTGTGTGGATGTTGACATTCAGGAGAAAAACAGCTTTAAAGCTAAAACCCATGAGGGTGACTGTGCTCTCTCGTGGGAGTGTCCTTACTGGGGTTTAATGTTCTGCGACTTCTGTGTGTTGACTGCGCACCATTAGTAGGTTTGCCTCAACTTTCCTGAACGTCCTTACATTGATGTGGCCTTTGGTCCTGCTCTCTGTGCTGCCTGCAGACCTGAGACCACGTCTTTCTATGGACAGACCTTACTCCACAGATACTACGCAATGTTCCCCCTTACGTGTCAGTCATTTAATTAACCTTTCAAATTGTCTCTTCGGTCCCAGTTAGAAAGGGCAAAGTCCCATGGCCTGTATTAATATTTGAAATGAGAAACCAATGTTCATCACTGACACTTCATCTCCTGTAGAGTGATGGGCCTCAGAGCCATTCTATCTGTTGGACTTGATGCGCATGATGATGCCTCTATGACATAAACACATGCTCTTCAGCAGCCCTGTTCCTAGTTTAGGCTGATTAGGTTAAAAGAAGATCATCCAGAATGTGATGATGATTCCACATTTATGGGTTTTATCCATTACAGGCTAAATATATTCTCAGCGGGATATTTGGGGGTAGAGAGGGACGGTGGAAATGCTCTGCTCTGTTGTATTTCTAATAGGTTTAGTAATGCTCAGTAGAAACAGTATCTTCAGTTTTCTTGGTACAGACATTTATAACAGACTACTCTGTGCTATAAAGGCAATTAATTGCCTGTCTGATGTGCTTACTGTACATCAAAATCTGCTGTTTAATTGTGAGTATGAAACTGTGACTGCACAAAGGATCAATTTTTGATTTCCTAAGATATTTAATGAAAGAATGTGTTACGAATAGGAAAATAAGCCTGCAGTCAAGTTGAGCGTTTTATTTCCTATTCTAACGTAATTGTCAAAGTTAGGAAAATATTTATGCAGAAACTAGTGTTTTAGTTGTCTGATTACATAAAAATACGCGAACCTGTAGAATTTAATAGTAGAGAATGAGGGTTTTTTCTCCCCTAAGAGATCTAGCAGCTTTACACACATTTTCCAATTAATCCAATAGAAAACATGAGATACTGACACCATCTCAAAACAGGCATCTAATTTAGGAGCCTGTTGGGAACCTAAGTTCTTTAGATAGTCCATAAAGTTGCCAGAGGACTCTGACTCATCGTTCGGAGACTGCAGTAGTTAAGTGGAAGCTTGGGTTCCTGTCTACGCCTCTAAACTTCACACCCAGCAAAAAGGTGTGAATCCTCCCGTGTGTGTCTAAAGCCACCTCTTCAGGCTTTGTGCCCATATGGGTGTATAAATGATTAATAATAGCATTTTAGCTGATGGTTGGAGATAAAACAAACATTGTCCTAGAGCATGATAGGTAAATCTGAAAAAAAAAATTATTTGATGTATGACAGTCTTTTATTAAACTGAGGGCTACATTATAATGGGATTTTGCAGGAAATTTGCAGGTGGTACTCTAAGAATTAATTTGCTGATAGGTTTGAGGGTAGAGCAGTTTCAAAATTATTAATAAACATCGAGGGGGGAAATTTGATTTGTAACTGCTTTACGGTCCAATTTTGAAGGAGGATGAAATCCTTTGTTCTTTTTGGTTGTACTGTTTCTGTTGATAGAAATCTGTGGACAATTAGCCAAGGTAGAACGAGAACCTGATGGAATTGGTTTGGCCCAGAGCAGCATGGGTCAACTGCAGGGTGAACTGTCTGAAGGTACTGAAAAGCACTCTGCAACATTCGTGACTATCCAGAAAAGAAAATGTATATGTTTATCCAATTAAAACTCGAGAAATAAATAAGCACTTTAGGCACAATCTAATTATCCAGTTGGAATTTGGCCAAGATGCAAGGAGTTGACAGCCCTTGAGTTAGAGGTGTCAATGGGGAATTAACAGTGGAGTGCAAGAAGTTCAGGTCTGCAGCTCCGGTGAGGGGCATTGGGCAGTCGTGACAGTGCCGACCGTGAGGAACTTCTCCTTTATCCCTGGCCTTCTTCATCAGCGCATACTGAAATAGCATGAAACATAATTAAAATAATCTGGAATGATCATTATTTTAAGGGCCGCTAATGGCACCATTTGAGACAATGAGATGAAATAGAATCTGATTTTTTTTACATTGGGTTAATACGGTCCTTTTAATTCCTCTTGCATCGAAGCCTGTTTCTACATAAAATAGCTCTTGAGGAGGGTGGTGCTGTGTTGTGAGGTATCACAGAGCCTTGGATTCTTCATCTTTGCGTCTTTAAGTAGAAAAGATTATTTTTATTTTTTTTTAGCTTCTCTGTGGGGACGATCTCTGCAGTAGAAAGTCCTGCTTTTAAGAAATAGTAGCAGATATAATACTACCACGTTTGCCAATGTTTTTCCACAGAATGGTTCTTTGCAGTTATAGCTGTCTCCCAAAGAGCAGCTCAATTAGAGAGGATAAACTGGCAAGATTCATTTTTAATGTGGCAACTTTGGCAAGAGTTTTATTCTTCAGCGGTGAAGTGAGCACCTGTGGACTCAGGGGATGCGCGTCTCAGCAACACAGTTTTAAAATTTGGTTCTCCCCCTCCTCCCTGAAAAATTGGGAAATTGGTTTAATTCTAAGGATCAGAGGTTGTTTGAGATTTCATGTTTGTAATGATTTTTGCGCTTTTAATTTTCCTTTTTCCTCTCTTGTTTGGTTGGGCTGACATGCACAGTTGTGGACTTCTTGGGTCTGCTTTTGAGTTGCAGCATCTGTAACAATTAAAAATGCCTGCAGGTGAGTTTGTGCGCTGTGGTCACCAAATGTAATTCCGACTTCTCTGAATCGCGGTGCGGTTTCCAAATGCTTCGGCATATCCTTTCTGAGCATTTTGACTTGACAGCTGATGATGGCTCGATCGTCAGGGTGAGCATTTAATTGCTTGCCTTGCTCTTCTTGATGCCATGTTTCTGTATGGTACTGGTTGGACTGGGAGGAAGCCTGAATGCATTCCTGTCTATGTGCCTCATATTAAAAGTGTGTGCGCTCTGGAAACTAAGCTTCAAAAGGTCCCAGTGAGGCACCAGTAAAACTAGATGAAGGTGGTGTAATCCCAGTCAACCCAGGCAGTTACTGCTTTGGACACAAAGCCGCCTGGCTTTGGCCGTGTGCTCCAGTGCCTGGCTTGGCATTAATCTCCGACAGACACAAAGTGTTGTGGTGTTGTATCTGTCTAATATTCTCAAAATCAGGCTTTTATGCATCTGTGCATGTAACGAAGCAAAGTGGTATATAGCAGGGACTTTGATGGTTGTGTAGGCAGGATGATTTTTATCCATAGAAATAAACTCCTTTTTACCAATTAAAAAAAAAAAAAAAAAAAAGAGATAAACACTGCATTTTGCTTAAGCAGTACCTAAGAGTAATGCTGTTCCACGGTTGGTTGCTGAACTGTTAAGGTGATGTTGGGGATATTATTGAACAGGACTGAAGTGAGTACCAAAGGAGAATTAGCCGGTTGAGTTTAATAGCTGAGCATTCCGTATTTGGGTGCGAGCAGACATTTGCAGCTCTTTTAGGAGAAACAACTAAATTAGATTTTTATTAAGAGATTCATCTGTGTCAATACTTAACGTCCTACAAGATTTTCTATCATAGCAGAGACTTAATCCTTTCCAGACCCAGTTCTGGAAGCTCTGCCTGGTCTTCCCAGCCACTTGGGCACTGCGGTTTCCCTCAATGTTGGGAAATGGGCTGTCGAGTCTCCGCCAGCTGGCATCAATAGCCGAGCGCCATCCATTTTGTCACGCCTCGGGCACAGGGTGTTTCTGGATGTGTTGGAAAGCGTGGCCGTGATTAGGGGGGCAGACATCATGGGGACGGTGGCAGGGATAATTCGAGGTCCCTCACAACGCTCTTTAGGGAACCAATTTCTGCAGCTGCCAGGCTGCGCGGTTACTCCGAAATGGAGCCCGGTTGCTGGCTGGCCCAAGGGAGCGACTGCTTTCTCCCACTCATTACCTGCCCCTCTCATTTACTAACGAGCTGCCGCAATACTGCGCTGCACTTCTTTCCGCTCGTAGGAAGGAGAAGCCAACGTGCGGTGAGCGAGCTAACGAACGGCACAGCTCGTCCTTGCTCGTCACCGCCGCGCCGCTCGCTGGCCTCAGATGGCTGCCCAACAGACCTGTCCTTCACGATGGGGATCCATCGTTAATGGATTAATACAGCCCAATGCTGCTGGCTGTGGAAGGACTGGGAAAACGAGCCTCCTCTTTTTCCCCTTTTAAGAAAGACTGTTAAATACTTAAATGCAAGCTATTTTTTTTTTTTCATCTCCCTGTGAAATGCCTCAGGGCAAGGTTACAGTAATTGTATGTTATATTGCCCTGCTGTAGAGAGTCCCGCTATAATTTGGCTCGGTTTTGTAGCATTCCTTTCCGGGGGCGATCAGTTGGGAGTAGCTACTGCAGAACGTTGGTGTGGCGTTAGGGGGGCCCTGGTACATGTGCGCGGTTGTTGGGAGGATGACTTCCAAGGTGGGGTGGTAAAAACTGCAGTGGGGCTTGTGACTGAGAGGTGGGGTGGGTTTTCTTTCCTACTTGCCTTTTTTTTTTTTTTTTAATGGGATGTTGAAAAATTAATATTTCTTTAGGCAAAATGGAAACTTCTTTTTGTAGGTTAGGTAGAAAATTGTGGTCTTGTAACTGTCAAGTAGTTTATTATTCTCTGGAGGAGTACACGGCGCATGGCACTGATACCCAATGATGAGTTTTTCATGCATCCCTCCTATCCCTCCTTCTTTTCCTGGCTACTTATACTGGTCAACCTGACCCATTTCTGACCAGAAGTCTTTATCCGACTCAGGGACAAATTAATCATGCATGATGTGTAAAATGTCTGTTCTTACAAAGTAGTGAAATGCTCCTGACCATATTTATTATCTTCCTTGGAAGACAAAGTGCGTTGCTGCCTGAATGGGGCCCCTTTTTTTAGACTTTACCCTGTCTTGGTACGGGTTGTCCATTGGGGACTGTGAAGATCTTTCAGGACAGTCACAAATCCCAGGTACTTTTTTCTTAATTGTTGCTAAGCCTTTACCGTTACAAAACAGGAATTTAAGGAGACAGAAGAAGATCTGTTTGTTTTCCCTCAAGTCGCTGTAGGTTCAGGGAATGGGTTAGTTTGTGCTTTTTTTCCTGGCAGGAACATATTTGTGATGTAGTCCACACATCTCGATATGTCCTCATCATTTGATTTGCGCTCCTCAACGTTTCAGATGTGGGGGCAGTTAGTACCGGCCCTTCCTCTTGACCCCGGCCTCGTTTGTCCCCACCAATTCATTTCATTACAGAGGACGATTCCCTTTTGGCTGAGGATAAGGTGCCTGAAAGCTGTGCTTTCCCCCCATGCTTTTATCACCTATTTCAGATGCCAGAACACCTTTATAGCGGTATCACACGCTGCTCTGTACTTCTTGTCTGAGCTGGATGCTTTAATGGAAGGACAGCTTGAAAAAGTACGGGGTGCGAACAGTGGGTGTAGATGTTACTCTGGTCGGTGGGAGTTAGTCTCCTCGTATTCTGCTCTCCTGACCTATTTTATCCCAGCAGCTAGCAGCAGTCTGACTTTCTTAACGTGCATCATCCAGTTAAAAAAAAAAAAAAAAGAGGAGATTGTGTGTTTCAAGGTGTACTGGCAACAACATTGCCTAGAAGCTCCCTTTTAGCAAAAATCAGAAATTCTGTGAACATGGGCTGCATTAAAAATTTAAAATGCAACTAGTATTTTCCATATTGTACGTACATAAAGGAGTAATATGAGCCTTTGCTAGGGGATCATGTCCTTCATACGCAGCTGATCTGCTGTGTGTGTCTGGACTCCAAAAGCTTTCCCGTCCCTGCCTGTTAAACTTCGCCTTGCTGCTTTAGCAATCCACCCCAAACTGTGAGCGCTCCTGTCATCTCGTGGGTAATCTTGGATGCTGCACACAAATCATTATGCAAGTTTTCAGTCTGATGAGCTTGAGTTAGACCAGGCTTATTTCAGAGAGGTGTTCAGCACCATTTGTATTGCTGTTGGACTGTAAACTCAGCTTGGATGTTTACTGCTGGCGTTTTCAGACCAAGTCCGCTGTGTTCCACACAACTTCTTTTCCTGATGGGGTTTGTCTCAATAAAACTTCACACATAGCAGCTTCTCTGCTGGACAAGGATGTGTTTGGTTTTTTGCTTCTGAGTCTGTGGTCAGGCTCTGTTGAAGAAGACAGAGCTTGAAGGGGGCACCTGAGTCCCTTTTATAAAACTGCAAAGATGGGGCAAAATATTTTTTTCAAACCCAGAATTTTTCTACAGAACACAACAGCTTGCACTTGCTTTTGACACTGCTACCCTTTCGCTGTTACTCTGGTGTCTCTTCTCACTTCTGACATCCCGAGTCCTTTCTGCAGGGAGCTAAATCAGTGAAGAGCACGCTGGCCATCCTTCCCCGAGCCGTTTGAAGTCCATTAAGAGAGGAGAAAAGACCAAGTCCGCGCCGCCTTTTTTTTTTTTTTTTTCTTCCACTGTAATGCAGAGTAGCGGGTTTTGGCTTTCTGTGTTGGGGAAGCATAGATGTCGGAGCTCATGCTCTGCAATCTGGTAGGACCATGAAGCATCGCAGAAACACCAAGAATGCGGTCCAGAAAAATTAGCGTCAAGCGGTGTCGCTGCAGATCAGGGTTGGTCCGGCTGGTTTTGGGGGGTTGATGGAGCGGATAAGCCCCCCTGCTCTCCTCCGTAGCTCGCTGTCATCAGCCTGGGCAGGACCCCCGACGGCTGTGCCTTGCCTTGGCACCAGGGAAATGGCATTGAGGCACGACCTCGCACTGCAAGGGTGCTCGGGTGCTGGTGTGAGCGTGGTTGGGAGAACACACAAGCTAGCGTGGACGGGGCGGTGGCCGGTGCGGAGGCGAGGGTGGGTGGGCAGGGGGGCAAAACGAGCCGTGCAGCACAAGGGAGGAAGGAACTACCAAAGCCAACCGAAGTGTTAAAATGAATTAAACAAAAGAGAACCATTCTTTGGGTTTGCAAATTTTCAGCTGATTCCAGTCTCGGCTTCCTCTAAGGACGCATTTCCCAGCTCTGCGGAGTGTGTGAGGCTGTTCCCGAGGGGTCTAAGGGCTGCTCCTAATGAATTACAGGCCTGCTAGGCCTCCTAGTTTCTGTTTAATTTGTTTTTCTTTTGTAAGGTGATTTTCCTTTGGTTTCTTACAGTGGGTGGAATGAATATTTTTTTCTTTTTTGCTATGCGCATAGCATGATTTTATAAACTCTCTAAGAGGATTGGAGTATCAAAGCTCTGGATAAATCTTGCATTGGAATTTTTGTGACTTCTTCACAAATGTATCATTATTCATTTTCACCTTTATGGGTGTTGCTTTCTGTATGAAATGCAGAATAACCAGCTGCTAAGTGAGTTTCAAATGGAGCTTTTCATTTTCTTCTGAGGAAATAACACAAGCTGTGGTTGTAATAGATCATCTGTATAGGAGGCAAATCTATTTTTTATGAGTGTGGTATTTTGATGGTAAGTGCCAAAATTATATAAAAATAAGAATACATATTGCAGATAATCAGTTCTGAGATTTTTTGTTTGGTTGGTTGGTTTATTGTACTAAACTCTGTCTTAACTTCTCCGTGGGCAGAGATGAAGAAATGTTCGTTGTAGGTTGTCTACTTGAGTTTCACCCAAATGCCTACAAACTAATTGCCCAAGTTCATGGGAGGGTTGGACTAGATGATCTGCCGAGGTCCCTTCCAACCCTTGCCATTCTGTGATTGATTCACAGGATTTATCAAGGGGCTTGATGTGGAACATCGTAAATCCAAGCCAGTTTTTGAAAGCATATTTGTATTGGGTACCCAGCACCTCTTGTAGCCAAGATGAGAACAGGCTTTTGCAAATCTTTATTCCACTGACCCAGCTGTAAACCCATCCTGTCACTTCTATGCTCTTCCTAAGCCCAGTCAGCCATCCCCAGTGCGCTCCGAATTCCCTTTTTCTCTTTATTTTTTTGTTTTCACCGAGGGACAGGGTGGATATGGTGGTTGCGAATCCCTTGTAGTGCAGCATGAAAACTGGTGAATGTGTAGGTGGGTCTAGAGGCGGCCGTACAGGCTGCTGCCACTGACACGGCGTGGAGAGCCGTCGCGCTACGAGAATAAAGGCTGAAATAGGCTTGTTACAACTGCTGCAGAATTTTAGAAGTTGCTGGATGCAAAGCTGAAACAAATACTCTCTAGACGATGCCATTTCATGCATGTGCCCCTCTAATTTGTTCACTGCTAATGTTTTTTATTTGCCAAATAATGAAAAATATTATTGCCTAAGTTGAAAATGAAAATTAAATTTCTGATAGGATATACTGGAGTAATAAAGAAAAAGAGAATTAAAAATTATAAAGTCATTACTTAAACTTGCTTTCTGAATTACAGAGAGAATTAAACTGCTTGTTTCAGAGCAGAATCCTTGTAGCATTCCTTCATTAAAATTCGACATTGTCAAAATGGATAAAAATGCATATACAATGATGAATTTTCTTCAAACCTTGCCTCTGCTTTGGGCCTTATCTCTCTTCACAACAAAGCTCACCTTGAAGGGACTGAAGTAATGATATATATTTGCTGAGCTGGAAAAAAGAAAGAAAGAAAGAAGGATCTAGTTTCTGCAATCTCTGTTCTCTCGCCTCCAGATACTGAGAAGGAAAAGACCTGTGGGGTACTAAAGCTCTCATGTACCATAAAGTGGTATTATAATGAAAAGTATTTCTTTTTATGGCATCTCTACAGTATTAGGGAAAGGCATTTTTCTATAAATGTTAATCTTTAATCTTTATGAATTGCACTCTGTAAGACTAGAAGGTCTGTAAAGCATTTGTCCTGAAGGCTTAGGAGGATAAAAATAGTATTGCAGACTTTCTCCTTTTTTTAAAAAAAAAACAAAAAAACTTAGAAATATTAGCTTGTTTGGAGGAGACATGCATGAGGGAGATGTAAGCCGCTAGGCTCCCCTTCCAGGTAGCCCTTAAACTGATGTTCAACTTCACATATCTACTTAAGTCCAGTTTTGAATTACTGGGGCTTAAGTCTGTGCTAAAATTCTGTCTGGAATAGGAGGATTAATGAATGGAAGGCACAAATGCTGAGCTCCTCGCCCAGATTTCTACCAGCTCTAATCACAAGACACTTTGGGCACATGAAATGGCCACACTAACTGACCTTCCAGGGAAGCTTTTTCCAGGTGATGGCAAAAATAAACAGATTTGGCAGATAATTAAAACTGTTTCATACATTTTATGCCTACGAGGTTCTTCCCCATTCTTCTTTCCAGTGAACTATTTTCTGTGTTTTATGCTCTACCCCGTTACACTCGGTCTTTGCTCCAGGTGCTGTTCTGAGTGTGCTGATCTTCCTTGCTGGGACAAGGCTTCCAGGGGTGGAGCTGGTGTTTTAAAATGACTGAAGTGGGTTGCACCCTGAATTCAAACCTTAAGATTAAGTTTTACTTTGATATCAGCTTGCCTAGTGTGCATAGATTTGTGAAAGTCTGGATTTGGGGCTTGCTTTGCCAGCTGGTGAACAAGGGGTTGATTAAACCGAAATTGAGAGTATTAACGAATCACTGCTGAAAGTTGTGATAAGCATCAGCAATTTCCCGTATTGTTGAACTTTTTAAAATATGCATTAATGGCATATTAATACTTGATATCTGTTTATTAATGAAACCTTCCTATAATAAATTATTTATGATATGTAATTATAATCTATAATGAAAGTTTGTCCAATGCAAGTTCATCATTTAAAAAGCAAAACTTTCTCAGAAGTTTTAGCTCTGCCTAATGTGTCTCTTTTTTTTCTTTTTTTTTTTTTCTTCCCTCTAGGTAAGTGTCCCCATTCTGAAACCACAGCAATGTTCTCTGAATGCCGAAAAGTTGGATGCCTGTTGAACTAGTAAAGCTCCTCTGCCCTTCAGTTTTGGTAAAATCTGCCACAGATTTGCAGTGCTTTCTAAGATTGCGAGAACGTTTTCATTTCCTTGTAATTTTTGTGCATGCCTCATGGGTGTTGGGCTCTTGAAGGAGGAGCTAGACTCACGTGCAAAGTAAATTTTTAATTTAGATTCAAGTTTGAGGGTGACTGTAGGTAAAGACTGAATAGAGTAAAAGTGAGAATCGCCTCCCTTCAGGAAGTCCCCTGCTGCAATGGGGGGGTGATTTAATTTTTTTTTTTTTTTTTTTTTTTTAAGCTGAGACACTAGCTTATACAGTTGTGAAGATGACTACAAAGTCCGATCAGCTGTTAAATTACGTCTGAGTGTGCAGACAGGCTGAAACAATCTGGCGCCTGTTCATCTCAATGGATCCTTGATGATGCCACAAAAATATTGTAGTGTAAATATCTATAATTTTAACTTTTGCAGGTTTTTGAGCCATGGAGGGAGAATTAAGGGCTGTCAAACTACTTTTCTTGCATATAGTCTGGTTTGCAAAGCGCTTCATTTTGATGTCCATAGCGGCAGAGGTTGGTTTTTGAAGAGCGCACCAGATGAGCCATGTCTCGCTTCCCCTGAAATGCAACCCTCCCAAAAAGCAATGAGCCGGCAGTGCCTGGGTTACCAAGGGCAAAAATGATCCTGGTGCAGTACTCTTTTTTTTTTTTTTTTTTTTTTTTTTTTTGTGAAGTGGAAATTGCTCCAAATCTGGGGAATTACTCTCTTTCCCCTGACATGAAGGTTTTTTCCTACATGCAGGTCTCCCAGGCTTAAAGACCTGGCGCTCTGGTTCCACTCCTGAACCCAGATCTCCGAGGTGTCAGGGCAAATCCAGCTGCACTGTGTTATTTTCTGACTTAATTCCAGTGGCTGAACTACATCTTGCTTCAAGATTGAAATAATGAGGGTGTGGGGGGGGGGAAAGGGAAAGAAGAGATTTTTGTTTTGTTTTTTACTTAAGGTTAAGAGGTAAATGCACTTGTTCAATGCAGATGTAGATTGTAATTGTGGTTTTACGGTGCCTGTATTAGAATAATGACCTGAATTGATACTACAAATATAATTACATTGATTCTTTACTGATGGCTATAAACAGTGACATTTCCCTTGATCTCTGAACAGAGTTAGTTATAAAACACATGCTCCACTTTTATATTCACACATTGCATTCTCATCACTTTTGTCTCTTACTCCCCAAGGGCTTGATTTAGAAGAAGTGTCTGATTTAATGGAAAAAATGATGAAACAACACAGACAGCAGTTCAGAGCATTTCTAATGTAGAAGAAGGTGTTTCTTTTTGATTACGTTCCTCAGACTTCGTTGCTTGTATTTTAATATTTTGCTTAAGAAAAATATGATGCCAGGCTATTTTCACTTTTTAAATTATTTTAAAGCATGTATCTGCTTTCATTGATCTCGGAAATTACTGTTGCTGAAGTAAGAGCTATTGCGCTGATCTGATTGAACAAATCGTGCTCCAAAGTTCCCATTGCGCTACCGGACTGGAAAGAGCTTTTATTTTAAAGGGCAGAAATTAGACACGGGAACCTCGGATGCTGCAGTTTTTCCTAGTGGCAAATACATGTGTCATAAAAATAAGAACTAAACGTTAGGAAAATCAGTTGGTATTGCTGCTCACAAATTCTATAGGAAAGCCTCGAACTGCTGCTTAATGTTCTTCCACGTGGATACCAAGAAAAAATGTTTGCAAATAAGAATTTTTAAAAAATACAGATGTTGTTCAAGAAAATTGTTCCTTTAAAATGACTTCTGTTCCCTCTTCTTGTTCCTCAGTCTGGGCTGCCGAGTTGTGGTCGTATCTCGGGAAACAGTTCCTGATTTCTTGTTAACATCCTCAGAATCATCATCCTGAGGATACGGTGAAATGAGACCAAAGTAATTGTAACTGAGATTGCTAAATATGCTGTCAGTGCTGAGATTACAAGTGTGATTGCTCTGGCAGTGTGCTGTGATCAAGCCACCATGTTGTTTATCCTTATTTAGAGAGGAGTTTTTCTGGAATCTTATTTTAGTAGGCTACAAAAGGAATGATTATAATGTCTTGTTTAAGGAGACAAATGCCTCTGTTTAAACACAGAACCATTTTGAGTACCGCTCTCAAAGAAGCAGTAAGTCAAGACAGTTTTCAGTCTCAACAACAAAAATACTGGTAATGGCATCATATTAAAATATTTTTAACATCTCCCCTTCGGAAGACGTGCGCGTTCGACTTATAAGAAGCAGAGCCAATAAAGCTGGTGCTTGTGTGAGGTTTCTGTGTAATCTGGTTTATACATAAAGAAGTAAAAAATAATGGAATTTCTTGTTTCCCCTCACAAAATCTGGAATAGCGTTTGCCAGCGTGTCTCATTAAGAGCCTGTAGAGTAAAGCAGAGCTGTCTTGATTATAACAACCATCTTTCAGATAATGCAGCGTTACATTAGCACTTTACAGTTGTTTTGTGAGTAGATTTGCTTTATTTTCAATTCCTAGCAGAAGCCAAATGAAAGTGGTTTACGCTTTTGACCATAACAAAGAAATTCCACCCAGTGTCCTTTTTCAGTTTTGGCTGGTAGTTTGGGGGCAGATGTTTTTGGTAGACCACACTGTCGGGAAGGGGGAGCCCGGGAAGACCCTTTACCTCTAGGAAGATGGACATCTTTGGTTTTGGCAAGCTGGGTGGTACATTGGGCTAGGAAGTTTATTAACTTTTTCATAGGCATGGGTTAGTCCAGAGGAGCACCGCGTGCTGTCCAGCCACAGATGCACCCTCTGAAATCTTTCACTGCTCTTTATCTGGGACAGAAACGCCGCACTGCTCACTATTTCTGTGATTTTGTGAATGGTCGAGGAGCGCTTCAGGATTTCTGCTGTTTTCCAAGTGTACTTGCAGAACTGCTCAAAGCCGTGATTGCTCCTTTCTTGGACGTTTGGGAATGTTCCAAATTTGTGTGCCTTGCCCCCGCTTGTTTTTGTTTCAGGCACTCCTGCTGAAAACGGTGCCCATGATTTGAGGCACCACCAGGGCTTGGCTGAGTGTGATTCAACTGTGATTTGACTGTATCGACGCTGTTAAACCCCTGTTGTGTGAATGCTATGGGTTTCTTTCAGGACGGATCCACATACGATGTGTTACGGCCCCTAGAAATAGCAACGAGTCTCTTCAGATCAGACTCGAGTGACCCATTTTTGTAATTCCTGAGATGCCCTGTTCGAGCATTGTATAGAATCATAGAATGTTTTGGGTGGGAAGGGACCCCTAGAGGTCACCCAGCCCAACCCCCCTGCAGGAGCAGGGACACCTTTAACCAGATCAGGTAGCTCAGAGCCCCGTCCAACCTGGCCTTGAATGTTCCCAGGGATGGGGCCTCCACCCCCTCTCTGGGCAACCCGTATGTATGCAGACCGTCGGGGCGGACAGCAGGCTGGTGTGATACAGGAGGTCTTGTAACTACATTGGTGGTTTAAGTGTAGCATAAATCAGCCCCAACCAAATGCTCTTCCATCCTGGCTGAACCTCAGAAGAGACAAGAAGTGCAATGAAATACTTCTGGCCCCTCACCTTGACAGAAAGAAAAATTATGTCTCGGTGGGCCCGGTGCACGTTGCTGAGTATCAGTTTGGGGTGTACGGGTTGAGGTGGGCAGCCCAAGCTGCATGGGTAACCTCAGCACTTTGTTCCTCAAAGGCTTTGCAGGCACCGCCTTGCCTCGGGCTTTACCCTGCCGGATACCCGTTGTCCTGGTTTTGCTCTTTTAAAGCACATGCTATGGGAAATACCGTTAAGAAAAAGTGAAGGCAGTTGGAAGGTAATAGGTGCATGCATAGTCACTCATGATGTTAAGTTAGATGAAGAGAGGTCAGTGTGTTTCAGCATGAAGTCCATAAATCGGGAGGGGAAATGCCTAGCCTGATTTCTGTTTCAGATACGGCACTGGCTGTCTTGCTCTGATTGCTGTGCGGGAAAATGCTGCTGTTACTTTAAATACCTGGGGCAATTATCACTGGGGTTTTAATATTGCCTACAATATTACTTTACTGTGATTAGCTTAGTGATATATTCCATAACCTCTGGGCTATTCCTTTGAAATGTATTTCCATTTTAAAAGTATAATACTATGACCATACTAAGAGGAAAATTACCAAGTTCAAAAGTCATTGATGCTGAGTATCTTTAATGGCACATAAACCACTGTGCTGTCACATTTTGCAAAATGTGCTTTAAACATGCCTCTCTCCCTAATTGAATGGACGCTGTTGTTTTCCATATCATGTAAAAATATTGCCCTGACGCTTGTGTCAATTCAGAGGAGCTTTTATATAGGTAGAGTTATTTGAATTAGCTGATCAGAAAGCACTAGGGGTGTACTTGGGTATTTAAAGCATTGCATCTGTATAAATCATGTGTCAAATACACTTTTCAGTTGCACTGGTGTTCGTGAGGTTAGGCGATTGATTTGTCTGGTGGAAATACTCAGCCCTTTCAGCATTCACAGAATACGTTTCTCAGTAAATGGTTACGCACCAAAACACCCGCGTTAAAGGATATTAGAAAGGCTCCTAAACAGGGCACACAAACCTTAAGAAATCCTCAAATTAAGATTGTCTCTGCAACCTTTACTTGCATCTTGTGTGCATCTGCATTACAATAAAGCTTTTATATGGTCTCCTGCCATTTTTGCACAGGACCCTGGCCTCATTCAGTGCGCAGAAGGTAGGATGCTCAGTTAATGAGAGGCTCTTCAATACTTTGTTTTCCTTTCATTAATCAATGTGTCCCCTCTGCCTTATTTCTGCTCATAATTCAAACCATGTTCTGAAGACAGAATTATTAATTTCCTTTTGGGCTCCTCTGTAGTGCTCATCACTTTAGTATCTGACTGCTTCATAAGCACTTGGGAGTTTCTTTTCTTGAATTAAAACTCCTTGTGAGGTAAGGGAGTTCCAGTTATTCCCCCCATCGTAGGATTGAATTGACCAACAAGAGATTAAGGTCAAAACTACCCATTAATTTCAGGTGTCCAATCTGAGATGCCTTGGACCTGTTTTTTTCAGCCTACTTAGCGATGTACAGCACTTTACACAACCAAATTGCAGCTCCCGCTGAGTCCATTTGCAGCTGTGAATATTTAGCCCCTGCACTTAAGATGATGAAATCACAGACAGCGGTGGAAGGATGCCTTCCTCCATACAGGCAGGCGCTGGTGAAGGTGAGGAAGGACTGCGCTGGCAGGGGCTTCTTAATTAGGCATGTGCTGGAGGCCATTTGGTCGGACTCTGGAATCTTTAATCACCAAATCCCTGCACATTTCATCCTTTCCACCTCTCCCCCCCCCATACCTGTGAAGTCCTTTCCCTTCTCCAGCCTCTGCCGCTCATCCCAGTCTTGCCCTCCCCACCTCTGACACCCCTTTAGCCTTTCTTCACCTGACTTCTTGCCTGGCCCTGGCCCATTTTGTCTTTTCTGCCAGTCCCTCGTGTTTTACCCTGGAGCCCTGTCCTGTTAGTATGAAATACCAAACAGTTAAATACAAATAATTTTTTTGTTCATTGGGGTGGGGACTGAGATTCTGGTTTTCACAGGGCTAGAAAAAGGGCATAGCTCGTGTTCAGAGGCTGCTGTGTTAAATTCCCAGTCATTACTCAAAACTATGCAGAGACTATGGCTTTTCAAGGAAAAGAGTGCCAGATTGTTTTAATGCATAGGAATGTTTTATTCACCCTTATCTTGAACCCAGCTGATCTGTTTCAGCTGGAGCTTTCAGCCTGGGGCAGGCAGTTGGAAAGACTCCTCCTGGCTGGCCAGCCAGTGCTTTGGTGAAAAACAGCTGAGAAACAGGATTTTACAAAAGACAGATTTGATCCTGGTCGAGTTGTAACGCATCTGAAGGGTACCACATGGATGAGGCATGAAGTAAAGCTTTGGATCATAAGAGCATTTCTTTTAATGATTTCTATTGCACAAAAAACCACTCTGATAACCTGACGTGAGTTACCGATGACAGCAGATACTCAGTACATATTAGTTTGTATGAAAATTAAATGTAATTGTTGTCCTTTCTTACGTCTGTGAAAAAGGCCCTGATGTTTGCTGTCAGAATGACGCTTACTGGTTGTGTTTCATGAAGGTTCCAGCTGATGAAGGGCTGTCTCTCTACCTCAAAACCCAGCCCAGCATAAAATGCCAGTTTCTATTTCCCATCCTAATGGAAAACATACTCGGTTTTTCAATCCTGTCTTGCTTTTATTAAATAAGACAGTCACACCTGTAGTGGATTAGAATTGACCACATGTGTTTTGTACGCAATGGTGAACCCTTGTGGAATCGTTATTTCATGAACAACTGCAGCCTGTGATGCATTATTACTGGTTTGTAAGGAACAACTGTAGCATTCCTTTTTCTTGTCTGCCTGGCAGTGCCACACTGCTAAGAATGTGAAAGGTAAAGGAGGCAGCAAGCCATTGCAAAAAGGTGATTTTGTTAATTGGTGATTGCTGCAGTGAGAGCGGTTTTCTTTGTGGTACCACTGAAAGCTACACATTTTTATCCTGTAAATGGGTTGATACAGATGAAGCGATTGCTGAAGTTCTGGGCTGGAATTCTTTTTGCCTACCGACTATATAGGTATGTATAAAAAAAAATCCTAATATATACATACTGTATACTAATATGCACATATATAGTAGTGTGTATATATATGAAAAATTACATTTTAACTAAGAAAAACAACAACCCCCCCCTCCTCGTCTCTCTGGTGGTTGAAGTCTTGAGGCACAGCTCTCTGCGTAGTGAAGGGAAGTTTTTTTTCCCTGTTCACTGCATTCTGGAGAGGGGCTGTTGAAGCTGTTTCATAAATTAGAGATAAAACGAGGACATACAGTATTTCCATGTTCTCAGAATGTCTTCTGTGACTGTGGCTATTCCATGCTACTTGGGGACCTGTTCCAGTTTTAACAGTTTCCAGAAGTACCACGGGCAGAAGGTATTAATAAGAATTACAGACTTTTGCAAAGATTGACAAAATAAAGCTGATGGGATTTTTATCTTCCCTTGAAGACTAGGTTAAGTAATAATACCTAACGTTAATTTTAATCAAGTAGGGATAAGTACTTTTCCCTTTCTGTCTGCGACGTGATGGAGCTGAGAAGCAGCGGCAGAAAGACGTTGGTCTTGGATGCAGGGAAGAGGCTGTGCAGGTCTCTGGGCGCCGATAGGGGTGTGGGGGATGGCCTGGAGATGCAACTGTAGGATTGAGAGCAAAAAGTTGTGGGGACAGAGAGGGATGGATTTTAACCAGTTTTGGTGCTGTTTTCACAAGGGAGGAGGAGGCAGGGAAGGTCGTGCATATGGAGCCTCGTACTGCTCTTTGGTAAGTGCTGCCTTGTCCAGCCAGGTGGGCACTCGTGCTGCAGTCCGTGGTGGCCACGCCATGGGAAGACTGAACTTCTGAACATGCGTGTTTGACAGGGCTGCCTTACGTTTGTGGTCTGTAAAGCAAGAGGAGACAGACTGGTGGTTACTGTAAGAATATGGTATTTCCTTCTCATTAAAAGAGCTGTAACTAGAAAGTCTGAAGAAGAAGGGAGGATCCCATTTTCAATGCCATGATTCTCCATTCTCATCATTGCATGAAGTTAAATGCCGATTGCGCTGGTACAGCAGCAGCAACTGAACATTTAGTTCGTGTAAACTGGGAGAGTATATTAATTCTAGAATTAACTTTCAAATATTGCCCTTTAAATTCTTATTAACTGATGAATGCACTCATAAATATTTTTAAAGTACAAAAAATACACGCTGAAAGATGCTGGAGAATGGCGGTCTCCCAGAGAAGCATCAAGTTGGATGCAAAACTTTAACTTCACTTAGAGGTCTTACTGTGCAAGGATGCCGAAGTGCTGTGAATGCTTTCTTATTAGCCCTCTAAAGTGGGTGAATTCACCCATGGTGATGAATTTCCATTTGAAATGAAATTCAAGCAACTTCTGAATAACAGCCTATATACTTCACCTCCCCCTGTACTCGCTGGGTTAATTGAGGTGGATCTCACCTGGAAAAAAAAAAGTCTTCAGAAGACTCATGTGCCGATTTTCTTAATAGTATTCACAAAGACAGAATCTATCACCTAAGGACATTGATACTACAATAAATTGGAAGGAACTATTTCCACATCTCTCATGTATATTGTATATAATGAGTCTCTGGGATGTCTCCACGCTGCTGATAAGCAGCCTGCAGCAAACTAGATACAGCTCGTTTTATCTTGATTTCAGACTGCAGCACTTGACTTCTGGGACTCGGAAACTTTGCGGCAAACCAGATAACGCCCTTCACAGGCACTGGCTTTCCTGGGCTTCATCTCCAGCCCAAAGCCGGATGATCCCAAACTGTTTTGCTGTGGAGCTTTGCAAGGGCACTTGTCACCAGTGGTGAATCATAGAATCCTAGAATGTTTTGGGTAGGAAGGGACCCCTAGAGGTCACCCAGCCCAACCCCCCTGCAGGGAGCAGGGACACCTTTAACCAGGTCAGGTTGCTCAGAGCCCCATCCAACCTGGCCTGGAATGTTCCCAGGGATGGGGCCTCCACCCCCTCTCTGGGCAACCTGTTCCAGTGTTTTACCACCCTCACTGTAAAGAATTTCTTCCTTATATCCAGTCTAAACCTACCCTGCTTCAGTTTAAAACCATCACCCCTTGTCCTGTCACAGCTGGCCCTACTAAAAAGATTTTCCCCATCTTTCCTATAGGCCCCAGGTGAAGGTGTAGTTGAATCAGTTCCTTGGACTTTCAGCTGAAAGCAAAGTCCAACTTTAGTGCCCCTGCATCGCTGCAGGTTCTGCTCCGAGATTATTTAAGAGCAAATGAGTTTGGACCGTTCCCCAGTGTGACTGCAGGTGACCTTTTTTCCTCTCATTTTCTCCAAGTCTCCTTTAAAATCTCCTATTACACTGCTGTGGCCACTGAGGTAGCGTCTACCTTGGTGCAAAAGAACTGCCTGAGGACTCCCTTGGTGGGATTGGTTTTGGTGCACTGAATGTCAGGATTAAGACTGTAAAAATTAGGTTGAGTCAGTTCAATTGACCGAGCTTTATCCAAGCAGTACAAGTCCAATTGCTGTAATAGGCTTCATTCTGAACAGAGCAGGGAGGAATGAGAGGTTTAATAACAGGGTTCACTAAAATGTACATTACCACTGTATTACTTACATGACCCAGTTCTGCTATTGTGAGCCTTATAAAAGATAAAATAGGCCATCAGATGGAGATAAATCAATGCAAGTAAAATTGAATGTGTTCATAATCATTTTAAGATTTTTATACGGGCAGAAGATTAATTAAATAGACAAAAGTAATTTTCAAAAGAGCCTTTTTCATACTAAGTCTCGGATAAAAGGGTAAATGGAGAAATACATCGCGAAGCTTGTAAGTGTGGGCTAAATGTGCTTGTTTGGAGTTGTTTACACGAGCAGCAGGGCAATTTCAAAGGTCAAGGCAGCGCTGGGACCTGCGTTCTTGGCCTCAAACTACATCACATCTCTGTGCCCCTACTTACCTGGGTGGGCAGGAAAGGTGCTTCCCCCTGCAGCTGCTCTGAGGCTTGCTTGGATGGTGTCCCGACAGTCTGTGTTGATTACAAGTGCAGATTTATCATGAAGGGGGTGATTCTTAAAAATGCACCGTATGCATTATCCTCCTCGTATTCCCTTGGCTGCATCTCTTGTGCGTGAGCGTGGCGGGAGAGCAGCGAGCAGTCGCTGCCCACCAGCACGTGTCCCCGAGAGGAGCGGTGCAGGAGGATCTATATCGCGCAGGAGATTTCTCACCCCAAAGTTACTCATGTTTTGGCCGGTATGAAAGCCCTGGCAGAGGTTTTTAAAGCAGCAGGTGGCCGAATTCTGCACGCAGAAGCCCAGAGCACCTCACCCTGTCCATGTGGGTCCCACCGGCGCGATGGCAGGAGGCGCCGGGAGGTGCCTGCAGTGGTGGAGGTCGCCTGCGCCTTTGCTTCCCTGAAGTTCATGTTTCTATATGGTCAGAAGCAAAGTCTTGGTCTCTGGTTCGCTCCCTGGGTTGCAGCAGTGGTCACACGGGAATGCTGCGCAGCGAGGTTTGACGTGCAGTGATGGTGTAAAAGAACAGTGCAGTGAGATGACACTGATTTCTTTTTTATGCTACCAGTCTTTCCCTCTGTTTGCTCCTCTCTTCTGCCTCTGCTCTACCCACACACATCATTTCACAAAAAAATTCTCATGGATAAAAGACTTCTATTGAAGTCAGCGTGGTTTTGCAGATAAATCTCAAGGCAAAGTCTTGCCATCAGCTTCTATATTGCAATAACAAAGCAAAGCATTGGAAGCAGTGGTAACTACATGATGATTCATAACCATAGAATGTCATTATCTCAATATGCAGTAAATAATACCTGTATATCCTGGTTCTTTCTCAGCTTCAAGGTGTTTTTTGTCCTGATCAGTTAACTCAAGTTCCAGTTTTTCTGTCAGCCAGAAACCCCCAAACCTAAACAACCATACCACGTATCAATGCATAGTGATTGCTGTAATTTCTGCCTTCCTAGCCCATTTGTCTGCAAATGCCAATTGTTGGTAGTATTTTCTCGAGCCTTAGGTATTTGTCATGCAGATATAATTGAGCTGTGTGCTTTAGGTAGAGATGTCACTGACACTGAAATTTCATGGACGCGTCTACAAAGACTCGGCTGCTTCAGAGCCAAGTGAGACTGCCTGGCTGCTACAGGTCACCAAATTTTTTTTTTCTGTCACCAATTTAAAGAAAAGAAATCATTATTTGCAATTACAAATAAATGGGTTGTAATTGCATTTGTCTCCCCCCCTCCCCCCCCGCCCCCCCGCAAAAGGCAGGCAAGTAGTGGGCTGGCTTTTTTTCTTTCTGTTCTTCTTTCTTTTTTCCTTAATAAGCAGTCATGCCTGGGTTTATGCCTTTTCAAAGTTTGAAGATTATGCTTGCATTTGGGAAACGTGAAGTGTGCTGGAATGGAAGCATGTGTGCTTTATATCCCAACGTGGGAGCAGGTTATGGGGTGAGAACGTGTAAGAATTACAGGTGGAAAGAATTCTCCTGACTGGAGAAGATGGGGTTTGTATCACGGGAGCATGACGTGAGATGAGGGCTTGTATGGAGAACGCAGCTGTTGCTGTGGTTTTATTTGACGCTGGCATACAGGCCCTGTTTTCTGCTTGCTTGTTGTCTGTTCTATACATACAGTTTTGTTGTTACAAAAAATTCACATTTTTTTTGTAATTCTGTGTTCAAATGTAGCAATGGTGCTAATTCTCCATGTACTGTTCGTGAAGTCATTTGAACGTTTGCATGTTCAAGTACTGGATGTGCCAAAGGACTCTTCCTCCTCAGCTTGTCCTCTTGGACATCTTACCTTGGAATTAAACAGTCCTACTACTGTGCTTAAAAATACACACTTAAGGGGTCGTTTTCCTCATTTCTGTATTAAATTCGAAGCTCCAACATTCTCCATGATGTGATGATACAAGAGAGAATGTGTTTTATACAAAACTATAAACATGAAACTGAGGATTTTCTGATCGTTTAAAATGGTGCTTCGTTCTGGAGGGAGGAAGGCAAGGTGAATAGTGTCAAGAAACTGCTTTACAAGTGTTCATTTAAAATTTAAACGAATTCGCCTCGGCCATGAGTGCATCACTTTGCCTTTTGCTTTCTGCACGCGTTTGGGCAGTCAACTTTTACTGCTGAAATTCAAAGCCAAGCTGCATTTGTCACAGTGTGAAATCAACTGCATAGGCCGCAGAAAAAGAAAGCAAGCCTAACTAATTGAATTTTAGACGTTTCGCAAAATCAAGGTGGGGGGAAAATGGTTCTTTCATTGATGCTAAGGCCCCACTCTTGTAGTAGATGCCCGGGGAGGTCCGCGGGCGGCTGCGCAGGCACGCGCTGGAGGAGCTGATACCACCGTGCGTTTGATGGTGACTCCGAACGTAGAGGTTGCTAAAAACCCAACAACTTTCATCCTCGGGAGCTGGTTGTCTGCACTCCATAGGTTTTCTGGAGTCCTGGACCTGCAGCCTTTGGTGGGTTGTCTCCATGTTGTCCCTGTAGACCGTGCTCATGTCGTGGTACAGAGTGGGAAATCTCATTTCCAGGGGATGGGGAGAAGGGTTTTCTGCAATAGCACAAGCAAGAATACGATGCATTCAGCTGCGTATGCGATATGTGTGTGTGTAAATAAGGTTGAAGTAATAATGACTTTGCAGAAATAATAAGCAAAACACCCTTCACCCCAAGCAGCTAAATTTACAGCACCTGCTGTTGTTGTTAGACATTAAGTTGTTTGTCTCCAGTTAGCATTTACATAATACGGGATCTTACTGTTTTCTACATCTTTGTGACTTTTTCTAATAAAAGAATTCTGGCATTGTGCTGGCAATGATGAAAGATGTCAAAGTGTTCATGGTGTCTAAACAAAAGGCTCCTTACATGGCTTTGTGTTTTTATTATATACATATTATTACAGCATAACTTCAGCTGCAGCAGCATGGTACTTTGCAAAAACAAAGTATTTCCATTCTTTAGAAACCGTAGCTCTGGAATCCGGTCAGACATACTTCTGGAAAATAGGTCCTGTGTTTGGGAACTGGGTTTGGCGTCAGCCCTCTTCCCCACAGACATGTGCAAGGACACGGTGAAGTGCGGGAAATAGTATTTAGTTTTCTCAGGAAGGGCTTGTTGAAAAGTTGATAGAGGAAGAATGAAGTATATACTTGATGGTCGAAAGCTGCTGTAAGGGAAAGCACTGCTCTGTCACCTGCTGTTGCAGTCACTAAAGTTTAATTTGATTTTTTTAATATCATGCCCAGGTGTCTCTTATCTTCCAGTGAAGTTGGTTAGCATAAATCTGCCATGTGCTTTGGTATTTCATTTTTATTGGCTTTTATTTAACTTGGTAAAAGGTAATCTGTTTTTATTAATTGAATCGCTCTCCCTCTTCCCTCTGTCAGGGGCAAAGCTTCACTTGGAGATTGTATTGGAGGGGGGGACCAAACCAAAAACCCAAAACACTGGTATGCCTGAAAGCCGGGAGCTTTCTGTGTCTTCCACCTTTTTCCTTGCCGCTGTCTGCAGTAGCTGCTTTAATTGACTGTCTGGGTGCCTGCTGCTCCTGTAATCTGCTTCCGCGCTCCCTTTCTCTCTGGGTGACACAACAGGTAACTCCTAACCTGCTGCGTGTTGAGTTTCTCAAAACATCGACGTCGCTTCGAGCGTGTTTTGAGCCGACTCTTGAAGAGCCACCAGCTGGAAGGATGCTCTGGCCATTCCCCGTGTGCCGTGTGGTTGGTATAGAGGTGCCTTTGAGCTGCTCGTGTCGGGGTGTTTCCCTGAGCCGTGCTAAATACGCTGAACAGGAACCGATGCCTGTTCAAAATAGTCGGTGATAAATTTAAGAAGAGTTTGTCATACTGGGCTGCATTCATAGGGAACTAGCTTTTGGCTGATAATCTCCAGGTTTGCCCAGCTCCTGAGCTAAGCTATTATACACCATTCAGGAGTGACTGCTACAGCTGATTGATTTTTTCAGGGTAGCCGAGGCTTCTGAAAAGGAGTGAGGAAGATTTGAATTCCAACAATGCTTTATTGCCTTGTGCAGAGGGAAGTAAATATTGATAGAGAATGCTTATTTACTGAGCAGGGGTAGTGTCAGCAAAATTAAGGTGTATACTTTGCTCTTCCTTTTACAGAAGAAATAGGAGAAATTGATAGAGTTCAGAGTGATATATGAGACGGCGTAATTCAACCCTTCCTCGGTTTTGTTTGGTTATGGGTTGGGGTTTTTTTTCCTCTTCTCTCTTGAGAGGTGACTGGGCAGTGAGATGAAACAGATCTCCCTAAACGTTGATTTTTTTTTTTTCTTCCCCCACGGGCCAGATGCCAAGTGGTGTGGCAGGGGAGAGCGAGCCCTCTTCAAGCATGGTGAGGTTGACTCTGTTTCTATAACGTGCAGACTCCTAAAGGGATGCGATAACCCTCTGTCAGCCCTCCTTCACCTGCTGTGGGCTTAGAATCATAGGATCACAGAATGGTTTGGGTTGGAAGGGACCTTTAGAGGCCATCTAGCCCAACCCCCTGCCATGAGCAGGGACATCTTTAACCAGATCAGGTTGCCCAGAGCCCCATCCAACATGACCTGCAATGTTTCCAGGGATGGGTGCTCCACCACCTCTCTGGGCAACCTGTTCCAGTGTTTCACCACCCTCATTGTAAAGAATTTGTTCCTTATATCTAGTCTAAATCTACCCTGTTTTAGTTTAAAACCATTACCCCTTGTGGCATCACCTCTTTAGTGGGCTTCATAGGGGAGAAAACTGGTAAGGACCCAAGCACATCAGCCATGCCCTTAGCAAGCAAAGGCCATTGACCTGTCTGAAATTCCCCCCTGCCTTGGATTAGATGAAGACAGGGCCTCTTCCCTAATTTTGGGGTCATGGGGAGGAAAATTGGGCAGAGCTGGGAGCGGAGCCCCGGGTCCCCCCGCTCATGGCAGTGCCCTCCCTGCCCCGTGCCTGTGCCCAGGCAGCCGGGCTCGCCTGTGTTTTTATGGGGAGTGCCTGTAATGTTATCGGCAGGTGCTGCACACATCTCGCAGCCTGAGAAACAAGTACCCTACAGCACAGAAAAAAATAAAATAAAACTAAAGGCAGGGAATTAGTGTAACTTTTCTACTACCCTGCTAGTAATTGCTGCTGGATCAATGCCTTGTATTAGCAGGACTCTGCTGCAAGGGGAGTTTCAGCAGCATTGCAGTGTAGGCACCTCCACTGGGACTTAGCACAGACATAAATGTAGGAGAGCTTAAAAAAGGAGTAGCAAGGGAAAAGTATTGTGTATCTGTTAATTATAAACCATAGATTGTACTCGCAGAAACAGTGTCGGGAATGAATAGCTTATATTGTCCTATTTCCAGCAGCACTTTAGACTATGAAAACTGATTTTATTTTAAAAGGCTGTTTTATTTTCAGCATTACTTCACTCGGCTTGATCAGGGAAGCGAGACTGGAGAGGTTCACCTTCTAGTAATGGTGTATAAAACAATGCTTCTGACTCAGTGCTGGTGGTAGTAATAGTGGTATTTTTATGATGATAGCCAGTAATTAAGATCAGGGTTTCATTGTGCTGAGCACAGTGAAAACACATGCAAACAGCCTGATAACCTCAAATTGCTTACGGCGTTAAGAGCTGAAGAGCTCAGTTGTCCGTTTAGAAAAACTATCAGGGGTTGCTCAGACTTTGACTTTCTCCGTGTAACAACAAGAATATAAATAAGAAGAATTCAATACCTGTGGATTGGGGGTGGCAGGAACACCAGTGAAGGTGATACTTGCAATAAAAATAAGGTTTTAATTGTGTTAAAAATAGCACACCCCGCTCTCCCCAAAAAGAATAATTCTGCCTACAGTCAGAATTTCAACAACACTTCTTTATCCAATAACCCAGCCTCCAAAATTGGGCTGGCAATTAATTGTATTTGTACATTTTGAGGCTTAAAGGCTGATATTAAGCATCTGCTCATTACTATTTAGCTACCAAAACAGCTACATTGTAGAGCTGAACGCTTTATTAGTGTTTGTTCAGAGTACGTGCAGAGGAGGTTAGATAGCCTAGAAATTTTAAATGCTAATTTGTCATCACAGATTGTTTATCTACTTTTTTAATTCATGTTATAAGAGAATTTTATGTAGGCATAAAAGAGAGAGATTTATCACACATGCCCCTTCTTGGCCCTAGCCCATAATCACTCCGGTAGAGTTGAAATCAAGAGCTGGGTAATTCACAAATTGAGATACTGACAGAATTTTGTACCACATTTTTTTTTTTTTCAGTTTTATCTTTGACACGGTTTTAAATAGTGCACTGTTTCAAAATTTCCTAAAAATAATTTTCTAACAAATTGTACAACTGTGCTAAGATGACTTAGTTTTCTGCAAAATTGAAATTACTCACATGCTTATTTCAGTGACTAACTGCAAAATTATCAAAAGATGTGTTTTAATCCAATTACATTCTTACTAGAGGGAAACTTGCCTAACGCTTTGCGTGGATACAGCCAGGGCTGTGGTTTCTGGCATGACTTTTTTGTTAGGAGCTCAGCAGTGTTTAACGGCTTGTCAAGTTATCCGTTAATACTTTTTTGAGGTCTCAAAGAGAACCCTAAGAGCCGGAGGAGTCCGATGGACATAATATTGCACTAAAGCATGTTATTAGCAATACCAGAATGTTACAATATTACTCTAATACTCTTAACTTTTGTGGCGTATGTGTGAAGATACATAGGAGGGATGTGTGGCCAGAGACAGAAAATTCATAGCAGTGGCAAGATTTCATATCTTCAAATAAAGTTTTAGAGTAGAGGAAAATAAGAGTGAAACGCTGCTTTTTACAGCCTTGTTTAAGAGGTGTGCAGCTGTACAGGGCGTATGAACATTAAAAATTGTAGGATGCTCTGTAGGGGCTTCTGGTTATACATCTGTGTGATCAAAACCCTCTTCCAGAAATGTAGAATCTAATTATGTCACATTACTTTTTAAATAGCTCAGAGTATGCACATGCTATGCCCCTATTTTCAGTTAAGGCTTCTCGATGCTTTCCATTGTAAGACTTTTTTTTTCAGTTGCCTGTAACTTTAGCAAGTGAAAATCGATCATTCACGTGAGTATTCTCCCTGGCGCGTGCCTGCCTGTGCCAGGTAGTTTTTGGAAAGCCTCAGTAACGGTTGTGCAGTCATACTCGACGATGCGCTTTGGTGAAGAGCCATCCTGTTTTTCCAAGCTTGTGCCATGTATGTGCAGTTTTAAGTTCTTGCGTGACACTGCTCTGGTGCAGGAACTTGACGCTTGGCACAAGGTTGGAGAAGACAAAGGATGTTCTATGGAATTTACAACCAGACTTTCTTAGTCTTTGGAAAAAAAAAAAATTCTGCGCAAACACGGTCAGTAGAGATGGGTTAAGCTGTGGATTCAGTTGTAAATGCCAGACAGGACAGGTCTTGCCTTTCTTGGGTTTCGCTGTCACGTCTTTGGTGCCAACACAAGTGCTTGTGTAGCTGTGGTATTGAAAAGTAACCTTGCAAAAAAAACCTAAACCCAGGCTGTGTTAGATTTGAGCAGAATCCCTAGTGCCCGCTGATGGGAGGGGAAAGAACGAGGGACTAGAGGAGAGGGGGAGAGAGGAGAACGGAGTCTGCCCCTTGCAGTAAAGCCAAAATTCAGGCAAGCAGAAAGATAGCTCGCCATCCTGCTCCCTGCTACGCGGTCTGCACCGAGCGGGCGCCGTCCTTTCTCTGTCATCTGTGTGATGAGATTGCTTTGGGGAGTCCCCCTTGAGGGGCAGTCATAAACTTTATAAATATGCAAATATACTGGATGCTGTATAAAGGATTTTTTAGCACAAATCTAAATACATGTCTGCTCCAGATACTTCTATATGTACCCTTTACATTATGAGCTTGAAATACCTGAAAGAATTCTAATGAAGAGGAGCTAATTATAAAACAGGTAATAAAATAGCTTATTCAGGTGATGCTGTTTTATTACCATCTCATTATGATTAAATAATTCCTATTAAGTTCTGGATCAAAGAGAAATTTCTCACAGGAGAGTTTACAGAGTAGTTTAATGGAGTCTATTTATTGTATAATCCCAGGGTGAGTATTGGCTTTTATACTGTCATATTAATTTATTGTGACAATTCTATGCAGCACTGCTCTCCGAACACTGGAGAGTATTAAGGGTGGGATTTTTTATTTTTTTTTAAACCATGCTGTCCAACAGGCTGCAGAGCGGTAGCTTTGCTGGAATATTTTGATCCTGAGCTTCTCTGGCTTTAAACTAACCATACTGACACGAGGCTGTCTTAAGGCTCAGATTAAGAAAAAAATCTGGGTAGCTTTTCATGTTGTTTATGCTGTTATTTAGAAGGATAGAGCCACAGGTTCTGCCCGTCAAGGAGATAGGGAGCATTTGACCTTAAAAATAAATAAAATCCATGCAGAACTGTGCATCTGCTTACTTCATATGCATGATGAGCTCTTGGCACTTCCTTTTTTTTACATTGTTTGGAGGGTTGGTGGGGTTTTGTGTTGGGTTTTGGGTGTGGGTTGTTAGGGGAGGGGGGCTCGGCTTGTGAAACCTTCTTTTAGGCTGAAATTTCACAATTTTGCTGTTTGATACATTTAGGCAGCTGTCTCTGGCAATCTGGAGCTGCCACAGCCTGGCAAGGCTGGCCACGAGATGGGGTGGTGATGGCTGCTGAGAAAAACGCCATAAACAAGGTAGAATCTTAAAGAGAGAAATCAGCAGAAAGGCATAACCCAAATTAAGCAGAAAGAGGAGCTTTCCCAGGTGCGTCTGCACCCTGACATGCCCCATGCCAGGGACCTGTTCCCCCCGTCGTGGGCATTATTTGGGTGACAGCTCAATGACTTAAGGTGAAGTGTCCCATGCAGTGCCACTGCCAGTGTCACCCAGCAGCAACACCGCTCTACTCTTTGCTGTGTTTCAGCCCCCTGCAATCAAGTAAAGTTGAGCGTACTTGTGGGATTCAAGGAGGCTTCGGCTCCCTTTCACGGTCAGGGAGCAGCAAGCTGACCCGCAGGATTTCCTGGGGATAAGTGGTGGTTTAACCCTCCAGTTCCCAGAACAACATGAGTGTGAGAAAATGGACTTTTTCACATTTAATGTATGAATTTTGGCAGTAAATTTCTTATCTCCTTAGTGTTAGAAAAACGCCGCTTGAAGATGAGTGATCCAGATACGTGTAAGATAAAAGGCAGTTTAAAAAGAACCCGTGCATTGTGTCTCATTTTAAGTCACTGAAACGTTTTTGAGGGGAGCTGACTCATGGTGTTTGAGCACTTCAGGCTGAAACACTGGGCCTGGAACCAACACCATGTGATGGATATGAACCATCTTCAAATGAAGAAGAGCTATTGAAATACTTGGCACAAACATTTCACAGTCATCTTGATTATTGGAAATGTTTGTACACATTTTTAATGCAGAATTTCAAATGTATGTGCAATTTGCTCTGTTTGGTTCATAAGCTGAGAAACAAATATGTTTTAAAGGAAAAAAACTTTTAATGTATTTGCTCTATAGATGAATTTGTTTGGGAATAGATCTCGCCTCGCTGTTTATCCTCCCTGTTTCTGAAGATCTGGTTTCCCTTATTCCCTATGGAGGAAAGGAATGATTCACTCATTTCCTTTCATTTATTTTTTTTTAATTGAAGATTGCAGCGAGGAGATTGTTTAACCGTACTCTGTTTGTTTTCAGCACAAATTAGTGTCTTTCATCCTATGCATTACCGTTACAGCTTAACTGTTTGCCTGTTGCCCAGACCTGGTAGCAAAGGTTTGCATGCCTAGCTCCTGCTGCAGAGCCGTTGTGCGTGCCATACCTCTGCCAGCCACGTTTGCACATGCAGTGACTCGACCCGCGTGTGCGCCGCTTTGATGCGGTTGTGCTAATGAGGGACGTGGCTCTGCGAGCCGTGGGGAAGTACAGCATGCCACTAGGAGATCCTGGTTAGATCAGAAGCTCTACATTGCTGTTGGATTGGCTTCTTCAGAGCGGAGCCAGCTGGAATACAATACCGTGGTTCGCAGTTAATCTTTTAAACAGGGCACAAACTTAAAACTGAGGCCAGGCAGAGTTTCCACAATGTAAACGTTTTCAAGCTGTGATTGCACTCCAGCTAACATTTGAACAACTGCATTACAACTGCAGCTCCACAATGAAGGCTACTACGGGTCAATACGTACCTCTACAGCATGAGTACAGTCAATATGATAATTTCATAGCTCTCCTGACTCGCCTTAGAAAAGCCCCCCCCCCCCCCCCTTGCTTTCCTGTAAAGGACAACCTGTGCGGTGCCCACTGGTTTCCCCCCTTTCCTAAGGGCAGCACTCTATGATACTATTAAGATTTAATAGATTAGTGTGGCTGCATGGCACTGTTGTCGTGACCATCTGTACAAATTTGGAGCAATAAGACGTAGATCTCTGGTTAGCCGCTTCTTGTGCTTATTTCTTGGTTAATAACCTGTGCATTATGTTATTTGAATTAGTACTCTGGATGGAGGCTCCATCTTCAAGACCAGCCCTGGCTCTTCCTTTTAGAAGAAATGCATCACTTTGACTCGGAGTTTGAATACAGGCTGTTAAGGGTTTTATGTGAATGTGTGCAAGTCACTGTAGGTTCTTGGGGATCTTACTGTGGAGCAAGCCTCTCAGAAGACTTCTTTGGGTGTAGATAAAGAAAAAAGGGCCTTCCTTTGTGTGAGCGTGTCCTGTTGTGGGGTGATACTTGTTGGAGGGTCCTTTGGGAGGTGTTCTGCATTCAGCAAAAGGTTTGGAACATGCTGATTAATTAATTGTCGTATTTTGGATGTAACTTTGCTTTTTCCAAGAATTCTGATCCATTCACCTACACCTGGAGCGAGTGCATTAGCCCCAAAACGCCGTGTGAGAAGGAAGCCTTTCTCTTTGAATGAGTTGCAAGGGAGACATGTGGTTTCACTGGATATTGTGGGTTCTGCTCTGGGTACCCAAAGCTGGAAGTTACGTAGTCAACGCTGAGGGTCCCAAAATGCAAGTGCCTTTGCAAATCCATCTCTTTACCTTCCTTTGCTGCAGCTTCGGAGCCATAAAAGCGTAACTGCACTTCTTTACCTCCCGAGGCTGTTGTGGGGAAAAGTGTTTTGTAAGACTGCAGGCTGGTACCATCAGACAGGAGTGAGCATTAGGGTGGCCAGTGGGGAGCGGGATACCCAGCACCATAAAATCATAGAATCCTAGAATGTTTTGGGTAGGAAGGGACCCCTAGAGGTCACCCAGCCCAACCCCCCTGCAGGAGCAGGGACACCTTTAACCAGGTCAGGTTGCTCAGAGCCCCATCCAACCTGGCCTGGAATGTTTCCAGGGATGGGGCCTCCACCCCCTCTCTGGGCAACCCGTGCCAGTGTTTTTACCACCCTCATTGTAAAGAATTTCTTCCTTATATCCAGTCTATCTCCATGTGGGAGAGAGCCTGGAGAGAGCTAAACCTCAAATTTTCAGGAGAGAGGATGAAACTCCTGGCAGCTGAGATGAAGAGGACCAAAGAGCCCCCACGACTTGGCAGGGGCTAAGGTTAATACTCGCTGAATAGAGCTGGAAATTGGACGTGGTAACTTACTTCCCCTAGCATCACTCAGGGAAGCACGTTTTTTTTAAAGGAGGATTTAGATAAAATTGCTTATTAGTAAAGTGAGGATTATCCAGGATTTTGAAGTTTGTTCTTATCTCTAGTGTTGTTCAAGTGTGCAAACTTGAGGATATTTCAGTCCTTCATCATGGATCTTCAGCCGTAAAAAGCCACAGACAGTCTTACTGGACTGAAACCTGTCCGTAGCTTGAGGGCTTTTACAGCTGTGGAAGATTCATGATAGAACAGGAAGAAAAAGGGCTGCAGAATTCGTAGAGAAGAGAGTAAAATTGTAAGCCAGAGCATCTTATTGTTCTTTGATTCTTTTTTTTCCCCTTTCTTCTTTTTGGCATCGAATGGATTATTGCAATTTTAAAGCGCACGAGTGAAATAGGCCTTTTTATAATTTGAACATTTTCTTCTCCCTTGAAGTGTCTTTCACTTAAACGATGAAATCCTGACAACTTCTCCCCACACCCGCTTTTGCCATCATCAGTCACTGTGTGTGCTTGACATCAAAAAGACCTCATGGCTGAGGAAGCAACTGAAAAGTCTTCCTGCCGCCGCCGTTGTTTTGCCTTGCAGTCACTTGGAGCTCTGCCCCATGCTGAAATACAGGTTGGGTGAGGTGGATGTGCCCTCGGTCCCCTCCTGAGCGATCTCGTCGCTGCGTGTGTGGTGTGGCCGTGATGCAGAGGTGGGAGAAATCAGGGCAGAGTTTCTAGTGCCCATCTGTAGAGATGTCAGACTTGGACATGGCCAGAAGTCATCCGTTGTGGAGCCTAGAGTGGGCTGCAGTAAATGGTGCAGCAGCCTTTGCTAAGGGGTTTATGGACCGATGTGGCATTTGCCACATCCCATCAGGAAATTCAGCTGACGATCCCTTTCTGCATGCAAATTTGGCTGCATGAAGAATTGATTTTTCCAAGTTGGCGACCGAAGCAGAACTATATCTCTGGTTTGGATTGATACGCTTTTAAAGATTCCCCCTGTCCCCCATCTCTTTTTCTCCTCATTTGAAATGAAAAAAAACCACCAAACCCAAACTCAACAACTCTCACCCCCCGCCTTCCCGCCCCCCCAACAAAAAAAAGGTAAAAAATGTTTTATGTCAAACAAACTCTTCCAGTTTCCTGATACAGGATAGTTCATGTCAGAGACTCGTAGGAGAAGTGGTGAAACACCAAGCTCAGGGAGCGGAGTGGTGGAAGGATGTTGCGCTTGAACGATGTCTCCGACCTCACTGATGAGCACAGAGTTCAAAAGTGAAGGTTGCCGACTCGCCTTCCCATCTCCTCCTGCGAGGCTGGAGCACACCTATCCCATGTCCTAGCAGATCATCACGATTCCCACAGCACCGAGGATTTGGGAGGAGGGGAGGGTGCTCACAGCTTCTCCTGCTGCCGCTGTTCTGCTCGGATAAAATAATCAAATACCCGCTGAAGAGGCTGTGGTGTCCGGGCATGCCAGCTGCCGGGTGGGTGATATCTGGGCACGTCTCACTGGGTCAAGCACCATTTCTTGGAGCTGTTCCACTCTGTGCTGAATTCCGAAATAGGAATGCAGCCATGTTTAAGGGGCAAATTTACCATTTGCTCAAACATTTTTGGAGTTGTACTGGCGACATATTTGGGCTCACTTTTCCCGTCTGGCGGGAGAATGCAGGAGTTAACAGTTCTCTCTAAAATGATGTGATGCATAGTGATGTTATTTTAGCCTTGGCAGCACAGCAAGCTAAAAAGTTAGGAAAGGAAATACTAGGAAAAGAGAAAACAGGAATGTGTCGGGTTTTTTTTAAGGCTGCAGCTCCTGCTGCTACAGCTGCTGTCGCGGTAAAAGCTGTTATTGCTACTTGCTGACTGTCTTGCCCGGGGGAAGAGTGTGTTGTATGTCTGTCCTGTAAGGCATCCTCCTCGCGGAAAACCTCTTTCTTGCTCCCACCCTCTTACCTCACGCTTCTGCTTCTTGTCTCTCCCTCTTTCTTTAACAACGTGGTTGGTGGCAAAACCGTTGCCGTCTTGGCTGTGGCATTAGCGCCCTTCCCCACGTGTGTAATTCGTGGCTCACTCCGTTCCATTATTGAGCAGGCATCTCGCGGGGCAGGGGAAAAAAAAATCTCCATTTTTCAAGGAAGAAAAATGGGGTGAATTTCTTGCTTTCATATGGCATAACCCAACCGAGTGAATATTGCACTGCCACTGTCAGCTGTTCAGAGGCATCTGCTCAATCCATGACACTTTTAAAATGAGAATTTTTTAGAAGGATGATTTGAATTCTGTTTCTCTGCTTCCAAAAGACGCAGTAAGCTTGAATTTTTGCTTTTTTAAAAACTCAGCATAGACTTAGATTGATGTAAATCCAGTCTGCTTCAGATAAAGAAATGCACAAGAGAGTGGAGGCTGCTGGGTTTTTTCCGGTGTTTTTGTTTTTTGGTTTTTTTTTAATTATTGTTTTATTTTTTGTTTCAGCATTATCATCCTGTTTCTACTTCCAGCTGGTAATATTGATTTTCTTTTAGGAGAAGTTTATATTTCATATTATGTGCAAGTGTATTTGCACTGCGCTAATGTAATATTACTCTGTGGATTAGAAATATTATTTAGGTTGTTATTCAAGGAAACGATAGGTAGTGGGAATGAACGACCTGTTGTCTCTGCTGGCTGAATTAGTAGTACATCTCTAAAGAACGCTACGGCAGGAATAAACAGAGAAATGCATGAGCTGAACAGGAGATAAAATACAGTCAAAAATGGAGAAGAAAGGGACTATTCTGCTGAAGTCAGAGGGACAAAGCTTAGCCTTAACAAAGGTGAGAAATTAAATGATTTGCTGAGTTCATGAACATAATGTAGGTTTATAGAGGCAGCTACATGGAATTTAGGTTGTGTTTTAAAATTTTATTTTATTATTACTACTTCTACTACTACTACTATTAAATCATTTTGCCCTCAACTGCGCTTCCTTTCTCTTGTGGTCTCCATTCATAAAAACAGATTATCTATCAAATGTTGTGTTCTCTGAAGATGACCCCCAGTATTTTATGCTATTAATGAAGCTGGTATGTAAGGCGTGTGTTTAGTTCTTTGGGGTGTGCCTTTCTGTGTCCTGACAACTGATTATGATCTCGAGATACTATAATATTGTCCCCTCTGCCCCAAATCTAAATTTTCAGCTCTGTACAGCAATACATACTCATGTGCCTAAATTTGACAGTAGAAGGCTGCAATTCCTCAAAGCTTAAGCTTATACTTAACTTTAATCATGTACTTAGTGCCATTCCTATGCAGCTAAATGTTTTGACATGTGCTTTTGTCCCATTAATACCGATGGGCTTTAGGCATATGCTTAAAACTGCTTTGAACGCATGAAAGTTCAGCTCTCAGTGAAATAAGTGATTTAGGGCAAAAGCAGTGCATGTTGAAAAAAACCCCCACAAACAAGTAGAAAAACCTATGGGTTCTTACATGCTTATCATTGTGAAGATCGTTTCTCTGTCTTTCTACTTTCAGTTGTTATTTAGGTGGTTCATAAATTGGGAGCATGTTGCAATTTAGCAGGGGAAGTGCTGACCATCAGCAGGCACTTGAATTACGAGCAGATGTTACCATGCTGATGGGAGAGTTTGCCTTTAGTCTTGCTTCTCAGCGCTGGAAATTAGGGACCCCTCTTGAGGCCAAACTAGCCAACAAAATGCAAGTGCTACCAAGTGACGGTTGCCAACATGCACAGCAGTGTCCAGCAGCATAACTTTGCTGAACATTCAAAATACGAAACAATAAATAAAACATTCCCTCAGTGAGGGTGGTCCCATATCTTTCCTATTCCTAGGAGGTAGCAGTTGCTATGGCAACTCCTCATTTACTTGCTTTTTTTTTCATTTATTGATAATTATATTAAGCAGCATGTAAAGGCTGCTAGCTGGTGCAGAGCTGTTGTGCTGTCCTGGAGCTGCGGAAAACCCTGTACCCTTCATTTTGGAAATAACATCACTGCACATGTTTGCAGGTGTGCCGTGCTGCATGGTATGAACTGGCTGGTCATGTAGCCCAAAGCAATATTAAACTGTACAATGATTGCGTGTCTTTAGTTATGTTCATGTGTTCAACCTTCCCAAAGGTTGCCACAGCACCCGCTCGGTTCTCGTCTGTGCTCCGTCCAAGGCTGGGAGCGTTGTGTTTGGAGGGCTTTTCCCAGGTGGACCTTCATAACCCTGCCAGCTGCTTCTCTTGTCTGCTGGGCTGGTGAATCTTACACAGCTTTGGTGGGAATCAGTGCTGGGGGGAGAACACGAAGTTCAAAGAGGAATCTAAGAAAACTGGAGCTGGGCTGGGAGATTTGTAAGCTTGAGAGTGAGTTTCTGCGTCAGCATCACCAGATTTGTAAGGCTGGGCTTCAGCGTCAGAGCTTAGTCCCTGCTCCCACTGGGGAATTGCCATTTGAATATGTTAAAGGAAAAGAAGGCAAATGAGCCAACATCCATCCGTCCTGCTCTGGACCAGAAAGCAAGCCTTCTGAGTTGTGGATGCTGCATCTGCTGAGCAGCGTGTCTCAGCACCACGTATGAACACTGGACTGTAAGTAGAAGCGTAGCATCTATCAGAGAAGAGCTTGTCTTTTACCACAGCTTGTAGGAGAGTCTGTGTCACTCAGATGACACCTCTTTTTCAATGTTTCCTTTATTATTGTCTCTCTGGTATTTAAGAAAAAAACCCAAAACAAACCAGCCAACCCAAAAGTGTGGCTGTACCCTAGATTTTACAGTACAAGTGCCATGCAGTGCACTCCAGCCAAGGCTCTCCATCACATCTTGTGTTCAGAAACTGGGGCTGGTCTCACTCCTGGGGTCCAGCTACAGCCACCGCTTCCTCTGCGCCTGGGGGAGAGCAGGGGTGGGCACCCCGTGCTGGAGGCCCATGGAAGGAGAGTCTCTTCCATAAGGTGCCATTAGTGATGAGTCCAACAGGACCCAAACTACTTCCCAGTTTTGGGAGTGGACTGGTGGCGGAGGCTTTCCCTCTCATTTGCAAGTCATTTGTTGGTGGTAAATAATCTATCAGTTAATTTAATCCATGCTATATAGTTGTTTCTCCCTCGTCTGTGGGTGCAGGTACCCATTACCACAACATGATGGAGTGTAAAATTATTTTATATAGTCTCAGCTTCATGGGCAAGGCAGCAACCTTAATTGCTTTGGCGGGATTCCAGTAGTACTGGAATTGAATGGCTTCGGCATTATCGCGCTGACTTCCAGTTGCACGTAGTTGTAATCAAACAGACAGGATATTCAGTTAAAAGCTTTTTGCCAATCTCTTGAAAGCCATTTTGTCTCTCTGCATCGCCTGCCATGAGTAGCTTCCAAAAAGAAAGTGTAAGTGGGAGTGTGGGAAGGGGATTTGGCCATTTTGCTTGCACAAAGTAACTCGTTAATTGTATCTACCCGAATACCTTCACAGTTTAAAAAGTTGTGGTTTCAAACTGAAAGCCTGTCGGAGGGGGGGAGAAACGGGTGTGTGTGTGTGAATGAATTTTCACCTGCTCATCAGAATCAGCAAATTATTAGAGAACTATTTATGATCTGTTTGGGTTTGGCTTTTTTTTTTTAGTATCAAGTTGACTCCTATAAAAATGGATGTTTTCTCGCTTGTAAAGCTCCTAGCGGTAAGTTTTAAAGAGGGGAAGACGATGCTGATTTCATCAGTGTCGGGTCCTTTTGTTACTTTCACAGCCATGATGCATTACCCTTATAGCAGTGTAAACACAGCACTGTTCTCTTTAATTTTAGTGATAAAAATAAATTGTAAAACATCTGTGGTTTGTGGCTGCTAAGAAAACCAGCTAGGATATTTTAGTGAATGGCCTGCTTCCAGCTCGATGGCAGCATAATGCTAGACTGAAATAATTTCTTAAACATCGTGTGATTACAAGTCAACTTGGAAGTGTAAATTGGCCTTTTGTAATGTTTATTTCAGCTGAACTACAGAAACGGGACTTTTCTTTTACCCTGATCCTGTTACATTAGAAAGCCAAACACAAACCCATTTATCGTGGCCTGCAGTACTGATATTTCACAACTGCTGGAATTATGTGAAGTGATCCTGTGCAGGTTGAGGAACATCAGCAGAGGATTTGACCTTGCTTCTCTCTGCGATCAGCAAAGTTGAAATTAAAATATCAAGAGAAACAATTTCTGCAGCAAAATTGTACAAGTTAATAGAGTCGAATCTACTTTTGCATTCATGCTCCTGTTAAGTCAGTTCTAGGCACGTTAGATTTCTGAAGCGCAAGGAAAAAATAAAGCCACTACTTTTTTGGTATCTTTGATGTAACAGATAAAAGAAAACAGAAAAGCTTTAAATTGAATTTCCTAAGTGCATATTTAATTTTCATTTAATGCAGCAGGTATTGTATGTTAATCAAATTGAAGGTTACTTATTAAAAATTACTAAAAATTAATTGCTTTGTGTTTGTGGCAGTTGTTGCCTGAAGTATTTAGAAGGGCCGTATAGTACAGGCCAGGGGACAAAATTCTGTGTTAGTTTCTATGCCAACCAATTTTCTTCGATTTTATTAGTGGCCTGGTTGAATTTTTCTCATTTTATGTTGTTTAGCAGAATTTCCTTTAATTAAAATCAATGGATTTCTCACAGGCTGGTACTTGGCAAAGTGGGCATGGGCACGAGGTGTTTGTTTAGGCTAGGCAAGTACCTGCTTCTCTATAGTTGCTGTATAGGGAATTTAGGTGCACCAAGTTGGTGGCGTTAGGCTGAATACCTGCCTGTCTGCCTTACCCACACGTGGGGATCTTCAGCGCCGCAAATCACCGAGTGCTGCATTCAGCCCGTTGCGGAGCTCACCTCTTCCAATGCTGCTGGATGTGGGATGATCCATTTGTTTTTATAGTGTTAGTTCTGCTGACAAAACACGGGGAATGGCTATTTAAGACTCTTCTCCGTCCCGTATAGTCTAGCGCGTGACCAGATGCAAAAAACATGCAAAGTTGCCAGCCTTGAGTAGTAAAGGAGAATAAATTTTAGACCACAGATAACAATCTCTCTTTGCCTCACACCATTGAGCTGGAATAATACTGGGCTATAACATATCAAGCTGCCACGGGTAGTTGCAACAAAATATTCAAAATAAAACATGTTTCAAGAAGTCTTGGTAATCTGATAAAATGTATTTTTAAGGATATGTGCAGAAAGGGAAATTGTACTTGTCACTATCTGGATCAATACTTTTAAGAAATCATAATAAATACTACTTACTGCTACTTAGCAGAGCATAATTAGTATTCAGTAAACCAATATTAAAATGTATGCTATGCTTTAAACTGTTTGACCGTATTAGCATTTAAATACCTTATTGCGTATTTGCTATTTCTCCTGTTCTTATAAAACTGTATTCTCCAGAGTTCAAAATTATTAATTTCCTTTAGAATACGTACAATGCGAGGATTTAGCAATTCCTTGTATTTAATAATTGCTCAGTAGCCAGGCTTATTATTTCACATAAGCACTTGGGTACAGAGTCATCCAATATTAGGTCAATCATGCTAATAGCGGAATCTGCGTAGCGCTCCCCTTCCCTCCCGGCCCCTGCCTGCGGAGCGGCTGGCTGGGGAGGACGAGGAGGGCTTCCACCGCCCGAGCACGGTGCGAATTCATTTCACATGTCATCCTTCATTTTCTGCCTAGGAGAACAATTGACAGCTGGATCAGGGGCTTGACACGTCTTCAGAGAGTTTTGCCCTCCTTGGCATTTGCAGACAATAGTACAGCTCTGTCTGACAAACAGAACCTTTTCTTTTTTTTTTTCCCCAGCAAACTTGACTTTCCCTTCCCTCGCTCTTGCTTAGGAACAGCTATTACAAGTTAACTACGAGTAGGTATTGTAGCTACAAGGAAGATGGAGACTCCCTTTTTGCAAGGAGTCACATGGAGAGGACAAGGGGGAGTGGACACAGGTTGCTCTTGGGGAGATTCCGGTCAGACATGAGAGGGAAATTTTTCCCAGTGAGAACAGTCAACCATTGGAATAATCTCCCCAGGGAAGTGGTTGACTCCACCACATTGGACACTTTTAAGACTCAGCTGGACAGAGTGCTGGGCCATCTTGTCTAGGCTGTGCTCTTGCCTAAAAAGCTTGGACCAGATGATCCTTGAGGTCCCTTCCAACCTAGGATTCCATGATTCTATGATTCTGTCCTGTGCACAAGGGGCATCAAACACCACCAACTTAATTTTAACTCAGACTCCAAGTTTAGCCCCTCTGATATGATGAAGTGGCTTCCCTCCACTGTGATACTTAATCAAAGTATTTATGGAAAGCCCTGTATAACTCTCGGAAATTATATTCCCTCTTTGTCTACCCCCCCAATATAATCTAACCTTTTTTCCCTCCTGCAACTGTGAATAAGTTATTAAATACATGGCAGCTGAGCTGGTAAAGTGATTTACATCCTGCTGGCAGGGCTAGCCTTGAATTTGATAAGTATGCCTGTCTGAAAGATGGAGCTATAACGGAAAATTCTCAAAAAAAAGGTGGTGAGGCAACTTTTCTGTGAGCAGAGGCTGTTGAGAAAATTTGGTAATAAAAATGAACGTTGAGTTTGGCTGGCTCAAGGGCAGTCTATTGTGCCCACAGGCTATTTTTGGAAGCAGCTAAATTTGCCATCTCCGTATCGTTTTCCCTGAGATGGAGATGGTGCGGTTGGAGCCGCCCTGGCTGCTGGGATCGCTTGCTGCCACACGGGGCTGAATGTTCTCTCTGACCGCCTCATGTAATGGCTCTGTGCGGTGAGAAAGGGCTTTTAAACTCTTTTTATAGGAAGGAAACTGAGGCCTGTTCAGGGATCGACATGGAAAGCCTGAAACATGGCTGCCTTTGTCTTCGTTCTTAGACCACAGGGACAATTGCATCTTGTACGACTTGGTTCATCCGTTCCTGGGGAAGAAAAAGCCCTGTGGTGGTCCTGTTGTAAAAGCTTCCTCGCACTCCTTTATTGAAGGATGTGGTTTGGGGGTGTTTTTGTCCTCAGCATGGCTGAGGCAGAAAGCCCGTGCTCCCCTCTCCTCGGGGTCCCTCCTGAGGTGCGGCGTCCCCTGTCAGCACCAGCCTGCAAGGTCGCCAGCAGTGTGCCCAGGTGGCCAAGAAGGCCAATGGCATCCTGGCTTGTATCAGGGATGGTGTGGCCAGCAGGAGCAGGGCAGTGATAGTGCTCCTGTACTTGGTGCTGGTGAGGCCGCACCTCGAATGCTGGGGTCAGTTTGGGGCCCCTCCCTACAAGAAAGATGTTGCCTTGCTGGAACATGTCCAGAGGAGAGCAACCAAGCTGGTGAGGGGTCTGGAACACAAGTCATACGAGGAGCGGCTGAGGGAACTGGGGGTGTTCAGTCTGGAGAAGAGGAGGCTGAGGGGAGACCTGATCGCCCTCTACAACTGCCTGACAGGAGGGGGGAGTGAGGTGGGGGTCGGCCTCTTCTCCCTGGTAACAGACGATAGGACGAGGGGGAATGGCTTGAAGCTGCGCCAGGGCAGGTTTAGGCTAGACATTAGGAAAAACTTCTTCACCGAGAGGGTTGTCAGGCTCTGGAATGGGCTGCCCAGGGAGGTGGTGGAGTCCTCATCCCTGGAGGTATTTAAAAGAAGGATAGATGAGGTGCTTAGGGACAGGGTTTAGTGGTGGGATGGCAGGGTTAGGTTAAAGGTTGGACACGATGATCTTAAAGGTCTTTTCCAACCGAGGTGATTCTATGATTCTATGATTCCTGCCTCGGGCCAGCGGCTGCCATGTTCCTGGGAGGGAGGTAAGAGTGGGAAAATGGCCTGTTGGCCTCAAAAAAACAGCAGCAATGCCAGCCGGGGTGGGCAGGAGTGTTTTGGTGGGAGGGAGGGGGTCAGCCTTGCCCCTTCCCGAACACCTGCCAAAGAGAGGGAGGGGGGAGCTGGGCAGGATTCGGCAGGCCTACGATCTGAGGTAAAACACTGTGATTTTATTTTGGCAAATCTGCCCGTGGATATGAAGTAATGATTAACCGACTCAGCCTCTTTGCTGTTCACCGTGTAGATGTTGCTCTGGTTAAAGTTTGGAGATGGGAACGTTCCCTCCATTCCTGCTGTTTCTAGGGGCGGGAAAGAGAGCTGTTTCCCCACTTAAATAAAAATATGATTCAGCTTTTTAGCTAGACAAAATTAGTAATTTTTTAGGAACAGTTTCCAAGCTCAGCATTTTTTAAATACACTAAAATCCATCTTTTCTTTGATCCAGACATATGAGCAGTTGAAAAGAGAATTAGGGATGGGATTTTAGAAGAAAGGGGTGGGCTTAATAAAGCCTCAAATTTATTATGGTTCCCTATCAAGCATTTCTTGAAAGGATGGTTTGTGTGAGTCAGGGTGCTTCTGCTGTACGACGACGCAGGTCAGTCTGTTCCTGTGCTGGACAATTCATTTGTGCCCTTGAATTCTTCCCTTCTCCTGCCGGAGGGAGAAGGCACGGCAGGGGGAAACGACCGCTCCCCTTCTCGGAGTTTTTTTTCTTCGACTTCTTATCTGCATAGGCCTCCGGGCGTAGGTGATTTTGTATTAGCGTCCCCTGAATGATTGAGTAATGAACTGGTGAGTCTGCCCCTTTTGAGGCGATACCATTCGGGTGCAGTTGTCTGACTTCTGCCTGCCTCCCCCCATGGGAGAGTCGGGGACGGCTCAGTCCCGTGGGGAACCTAAGATGCTATCCAGAGGGCACATCAGCGGCTCGGGGTCTCAAAACACCCTGGTGACCATCAGCAATATTGAGGGTTATAAATGAGCGTGGAAATGTTTCCCGAGAGGTGTTTGTGCCTCACCTGCAATCTGATCAAATCTCCTATCTTGCTACAGGATATTCGCGTTCGTGTGGCAGGGATATGAGACTCCCTGCTCAGATAAGCCTCCGAGTTTGACTTTGTGGACTGAAAGTGTAACTAAAAACCACCCATGGCCTTGCAGTAATATTTTGTTTTTCCTAAATGAAGGCTTTCTAGCCTGTGTCAGTCTGTTGCTGCTCAGAGATGGAGAGCCCTGAACAAGCCTGCTACGGGTGTAGTATTGATAAGTGCTTAAAGAAGCACCATGCATCCTTTATCAAGGGGATTGCATCTCCGATAAGGAAAGGAACAACAGGAGTTGGATTGATATTTGATTTGAATGAGGGGGATTTCTTAGATCCTTCGGTCTAGCTAGGAGATGAGAGATAAGCCTTATGGAAGAATTGCATATGGTCTCTGAAATACCCAACAAAACTCTGGTCTCTCTCCCTGCAGGCTACTTATCCAAGAAACTCAGCCCTGTATCTTGTGTAGATAAAATTGCCGTCAAATCTGTCTAAACTCTTTCTGCTGTCAGAAAACGTGTCACCGAGGTGAGGATTTAAATCAGGCTTTTAAATTCCGCTGGCAGTGGTAAAAACACATTTCACAACACCACATTAATTGGTGAATTACAATTGATTTCCTGTAGAAGCACATATTATGTTCTCGATAATACCACATGGCACACCACAATTAGTGTTGTTACGGTGAATTCTGAATTAATTATTAATGTCTTGCAACTTATTTTAATGCCTCTGCTTGGGTCATTTGCACCTCTGACGAGAAACTGGCGTTTCATGCCACTTTTGTGTTTATTTTCACTGTGATCGTAACAACTGTTAGCTGAGGATCTCCTTAAATGAAGTCTAACATTGTCCTTTATGAAAGAAATGGTTATCCAAAGCCCGCGGTCCTTCATACCTTGGTGAGCACACCAGCGGGTGACTACTTGTGGTGATGGACTTTTTAAAGCTAGTGAGACCATGAGGATACCGTGTGCTTTCCTGGGTTCACCCCTGGCCAGGGGTTTATCTGAACTGTTGTGATGGGGAAGGGTGGTGACCCCTTCTTGATTGTATGTAGTATACGGTGCCCTTATTGAACTCTGCTATTCGTAAAACTGATTTACTTGTATTTACAAGGAACAGTAAGGGGAGGAGAGCAAAATGGCCAGAAAATGCTAAGAAAGCTGGAAGTTGGTGTGTAGTGGCTTTGATGCACCCACCCTAATTTACAGCATCTGAAGATCATACCCAGTGTATTATAGGCAGTGGATAAGGATGGAGGCAAGAAATTATTATTATGCATCAGAAATACTCATGATTTTTGTGCTTTAATTGGAGATGTGCATGTTTTGTGTATAACAAGTAATGGCAGTTGGTACAAGAAAGGTTGCTTTACCCATCTTCACCTCCTTGAAATGTTTTGTTCATTCAAGTTGAGTTCCTCCTCCTCTCCACCCTATTTACCCTAACCAGTGAAGTACTAATGAAATATTCTGTATTATAACATAAAGTTGTTTTTCACTCCCCTTTTTCCTATATATTTTCTGCCTAGGGTCTTTGAGTTAAATACAAAAAAGTGAGAGAAGGCTCAACAAATACAGTGAGTTCCTTCAAAATGACCTACATTGTGAGAGCCTTTAAGGTGGAAAACGTTCAGAGCATTCACACAAGTATACGTCAACTTAGGAAATACTTTAAAGACCATAAAGCACAGTACCATATAAATAAAAATATTTGGGGGTCATGTTCACCAAGCAAGCTGATATTTGTAATAATGAATGAATATAAATATGAAGTTGAGATGCTCCAGCGATCGGCAGTGGTTAAGATTTGTGTTCTGTTTACAAATGGAGCCGGTTTTCTGAAGCTAGATGAGGCCCAACTCTATTGGTTTACTAACAAGAAAGGCACAGGCTTGGAGGTATGCTAATTCAAGAACATTATGTCCAAATGAACCTTGAGGAATACCAAATCAGGGTTGGCTTTGATGAGCTAACTTGAAGTATGAGAAGTTTAATTATCAGTGGTATGGCATTAATTTTAACTGTTAGAACAACATAGCCATTTGACTATGGAAAGAAAATATATGCCTTCTGAAACAAGAAATAGGATCGTTCTATAAATTAGCCATTGATTTTATGACATACGCATGATAAACTTATGATGTTAATGATTGTTAACCATGTTGAATAAAAGGCACTGGTCTTTCTGAAGGAATAAAATAAAAAACTTCACAGTTGTAAAATGGGAATCAAAATCCATACAGAAATCTTTGTGAAAGAATGTACTGGGGGGGGGGGGGGGGAAGTATTTCTGTAATGGCAAGACTATGTAGTGAATTCAAATTTCTGATTTAAAAGGGTGAGGATCTTACTCATTACTAACTTTACAAAAGAAAATAACTACTATCTTGAGTCAGCTGAAAAATTCAGCAAGCCCAAAAACTTTTCTTTGGCAGTGGTCTCTAACACATGCATAGGGAGTATTGTAAGTTTGATTCTTCCCTGATAAAATGCTTTCAGTGATCAATGAAAAGACCCTGTGCGCTTTCTTCAAATATTTTGTATTGACAATGATCTTTTGTGACACTTCTCACTGTTGTAAAATCCCAGTATCTGATTCCGTTTATACCTGACGTTGCAAATTTTGGTAGTTTTTCAAAGATATTTTGGAGGTGTTGAGTAGAAAAAAGAAATATATAGAGAGAGCTATTAAGGACATGTAGATGAAAAATGCAAAAAATACACATTAGTGTTATTAAATAACAAAAATTTAGTTTGATGTCAAGACTGAAATCCATCTTTCTGCCAAAAGTCTTGAACTAGCTGTAGCTTTTCTATTTTGCTGCTGTAGCAATCAGGTTTATCGATGTAAAATCAGGCTCCTGGGCACAGTTAAGTCCTCAGTGTTCTTAATCTGAGTGTCTAGAGGCTCAAAGTCCTCGTTACCTTTCTGATCTTTGGTACTAACGTCAGCGTATGAGACACAACCAATATATTTTGATTATGTATACTTGAGCATGACAAGGTTCTGTTCTCTCCTGTGGTCAGAAATGGCACGAAGCAGTGCTATGTTGTGTGATGTAGTCATGCGCTGTTAAGTTAAACCTGAGAAGGAGCTCTAATTATAGGCAGTAGTTAGTATAAGGATTTTTATTAAACTTTTAAGTATATCTCTATGTATGTGAAAAGAAGAATATGATGTTGGTCAAGTATGCATCAGTGTTTTAAAAGAAACACTCCTCAGCCTTCATGGTTCACAGCATTGCCTGATAGGACTTTCAGCCACAACAATTGATTCGGGCTCGAGGTGAATTCATGTTCTCATCTTTTAAGGGAAAAAAACAAACACGCAAACCAGAACAAACTCCCAAGCCCAGCTGTTCCCAGCCAACTTCTGGCTTTTCTCAAGCTTGGGTAAGCTAGAGAGACTTGTTGACATTTGAATCTCCACCTCCTGATCAGCAGGCTCTGCTCCCCAGCCCGCGTGAGGAGACATCTGCGGCCAGGCTGGGTTCCTGGAGAACGGCTCGGGCTGCTGCAGAGCCCACGTGCCGGCCTTGGGGGGCCGAGGATTCCTGCAGCCGAGCAGAGCTCCGAACCCTTCTGCTTGGGCTTGCAGGAGGGGATGCTACTACGGGTATTAATCCCTGGCTTTCAGATTACTGCTTGTAATAGGGGAAACCGGTTCCATGTTCTCAGCAGATGGCAAATGTTTTCATCGACTTTTTTTTGCTAAGTAGGTTTTATCCTTAACAGGTTTTTTTATATTATTTCTACCAGATATTCTTGGACGCAAATGCCGTGTTTTTATTTCGTTTTGGTTCGTACTTGGCTATAAAATTCATCTTAAATAATGCGGGTTATGCTTGTTTTAATTTTCCACTATCATTTTAACACTGGCAGCTTAAAGTATATTTATGATGCAATCCAGTGTTGGAAAATGAGCTGTAATATACATTATACTCCATTTCCTACAATGTAAAAATATCTTTGCAGTTATATTCTAAGCAATAACTGTCCTTAGGGGCTAAAAAAAGCACATGCAGTTTACTTTGTTTCTTAAAGTTAATCATCACAACTCAAACGTAAACTTAAAAAAACATTAAACGCTGAGGTAAAATGTAAGGAGTGTTTTGTGGTTTAAAACCATGAAAGTTAATACAAAACACTTTATTGCAAAGGGAACGTTGTATTTAGTTTTGCAGAAATATGCTCTAATAACTGCTGATCAGACAGAGTCGTGGGTCGGCCGCGTGTAAAGCGGCAGAAGCCCCCGTTAGGCGCAGCGAACCGTGCCATTCTGGCTGAGTAGCCAGCCAAGGAGGCAACTGCTGAAGTCCTAATCTTCATCCAAGTGGCTTGTTCCTTTTCATGCTCTTTGCCCTATGTCTTATCTCCAGTCTATGGAGAACATAAACTTCACTGTTGTGATTTGTTTATTTAAAGTATATTTTGGAAGTAGAAAGGAAACAGCAGAAAGATGAAGCAGAACAGAGGTTTCACTTACCTTCATGTTTGCAACCCATGTGTGACTTTCCAGGGCCCTTAGTAGAAATCAGCCGGCCAAACGCCCATGCAGCACTTACGGCATTGGGCAGCCGCCTCTGACTTGTTTCCTGCATGATTCGTGACTCTTTCCTTGGTATAAATAATTCAAATTCTGCTGCTAGCCCAAGAGACTTAGAGTAATGTGTCTTCAGAGTGGGCTCAATCCTTCGGTGGGGCAATGCCAGCATTAAAAGCAATGGCCTTTCGGTCAGGACCAGCAAGTAGTGTGACACAAAATATTTTTTTCTTGGAAAGTTCTGTGCAGATCAACTGTAACAAGAGCAAAACAGGATACACAGGTTGGCTAAATTATATTTAAAATAGTGTATGAGAAAAGGAAGGAAATACTCTTTCTCATTAAATGAGCCCAGCAAGGAGGATGGCACTGTTAGTGTGGTAGAAGGGATATTTCCCATTATTAAGTATATTCATATGATATGTAATGGCTGCAACTAAAAGCAATTTATATGTAACGTAAGGAATAATTGATATTGATTTGGAATGAAGAATGCTATAATCCTGTTTTTGAAAGATTCATACAACTTGCAATTGTATGAAAACTTGATTCTATTACACCTTCCCTGCAGCAACAGACCATAAAGATTGATTATTCATTAAAAGCAACATTTAGGTAAAAAATATGCTAGCCAGATTTCCAACTGTCTTTTCTCTAGCTGCTTTTGCTTTCTCCTTTTGGATGTGCAAGCATGAATGTTTTCAAGAGAGGCCATGAGCACGCTTGGACACGGGTAGCATAATAACACCTAGCACTTAGATAGCAGTATTACACCTTTGCAGCACTATACAAATGAATGAATTCATTCCCAAAACACCTTTGAAAGAAGAACTCTTTGAATATCGCATATGAAGAGGGATTAATGAACAATCATATTTGTAACTTACTTTTCATTTTCCAGCAATACTTGTGCAAACAAGTTCCTGCTTACAAGGTGGTTCATGAATAAGAAAAACATTTGTAAATACTCAAGCAAAATACACTGTATGCTCAAGCGTTTGCATCGGTGGAATTTGATCGCTTTGAAATCTCTTTTGGAGATTAGGGAACAAAAGCAAATTCTACTTCAAAAGGTTACCAACACGTAGTTCAAAGTATAAACTATATACACTCAAAGTAGTGGTTCTGGCAAGTAGTATGTATTAGCAGTTTTGGCTGGTATTTGGTAGTGCATGGCCATGCATTTCTTTCTATTCACTGTGGCTTTTTGGCTTTTGCTTCAGAATCTAAGTTTTTATTAACTGCAGTAAAAAAACTCACCCCCCACCCCCCCCACCCCCCCGACACACAAATAACGCTTGAAAAACTTACCTTCAGAGTGTGAAAGAGAACCGTGTAACGATTCATTTTTCATTTCTGCAGCCAACTAGAGGTAAAATTTCTGGGCAAGGCGTACTTTGTGTCTTGCTGTTTGTGGGTTCTCACGCAGGAGCCCGATGATGGAACTGAACCGTCAGTGCTGCTCGCCGTGTCAGTGCTGAGTAAGCCACAGCAAGAAAAGGCAGCACAGTCATGTTATGAAAAGCTGCAGGATCTGGTAAGAGAAGCTTTTTCCCCCCCCCCAGTTTGCAGTTAGCAGTGCTGGTTATTTCAAGAACTTTTCTGGGTGTTTAGAAAGGCACCATTTGGGGCTGCTTCTACAAACAAAAGTCACTGCCTAGGGTTGTCAGTTTGATGAAACACGGAGAAATAATTCCTTTAATGTTCTACTAACTTTGAGAAAGCAGCACGGCGATACTCCAATTAGCACACCACAACAGGGCTTTCATTTCTCGCAGTTTCAGTGCATATACCTTCTTTTACTACCTCAATGTATTTGTTTGAGAAGGTTTTTGATATTTTTTGTTTTCTTTTTTTTCAATCACTTCCAAATTTTCCATATGTCTGGCACTTGGTAGGAGTTCCTGCACAATAGGTGTGAGCAGACCTGCCGTCTGAAATCCATCCAGCCTTCTCCAATGCTTTATCAGTTTATTGTAGGAAAAGCCATCCTGAGGGGCTTGTGTATCAAACAGTTCATTTGAACGTGCACAGTAGGGCTGTTGCTTCCCATGCAGTGCTTGCGTACACATTTATTTTTGGGAAAACCTGCACAGAAATATGGCAGCTTTACTGCACAGCAATTCTCTGGCCAGAGCTGAGTTTGGGGTTATTTGTTGTTGCTGCAGAGGAAGTGCAAGTTTCTGGGTAATTACCGGGATAAAACATGACATTAGCTATTGCCACGTAGTGCGACAGCTGGTTTGGGTCACCTCTACCAACAGTGGGTGGAAACAGAATTGGTGTGCAGGAGGCATTGCCCATGTGTTGAGGAGGATGAGGGTTATCTAATAACTGACGCAAAAAAGAAGTGAAAGCCCAAAGTAAATGTGGAAGGTTTCCAATATAACCAAGATTGCATGGAAGAAGAAATCTGTACAAAACCTAAATTGAGAATGTACTTAAGAATTGTGCTTGTTCTCAAGACTTCAGACTGCATGTGTGCTTCCCCTGCTATTGCAGCATGTTGTCTGTTGAAGTTCATTGGTATCTTTCCAAAGAAGTCCTGCTGCCCAGTTGCCGTAGATTGCGCTGCACAATTGCTTGAAGCCACAGTACCAAATAGTTGAAAACATTTGGAGTCCTAAATGTAGTTAGAGATGTTCGTTTGCAGTGGACAAGAATTTTGCACAGAGGTAGCTAGACATCGGGGAAGCTGTTCATCAGCAGATGTTCTGTTTTGCGAGGTCAGGACTCAGAAGCAGCGGGTTTTATTGTGGACTCGGATTCCACACCAACCGCTACTGTGGTAATACTGTAGGTAATAATATTAAAATATGGTTTGTCTATGATGTGTAACTTTTTTTTCTAGTTTTCTGAACATTCCTGAATATTTTTACTTAGTGGAGGTGATGAAGGGTATCCATGCTTAGGTGATAAAGAGGACCAGGTTCAGAACTTGAGCCTCAGATCCAGTAGCCACACAGAAACAGTGCTGCAAAGAGAGGAGCTATGTTGCTGTCATGGTAATTCCAAACATCTTTCAAGCTGTGACCATAAAATAATTCTCAAGGCAGGTTGGATGTGATTTTTTTTTTTTTTTTTTTTTTTTTTAAATGTGCTTCTCAGACATAATGATAGCTTCCTGATTTTCTTCTTTTAGAAGTCTGGATCTTTCATTTTTCATTGTGTTAAATTCCTGAAGAGTTTTGTCTTTTAAATTCAAATGATGTATTGCCTTGGCAATAAATGCATGAATGTCAAAATAAATCAATGAAATAGTATCAAAGAATAATAGGAACGAATGATGCAAACATCACTATAAATGGGAAACAATGAAACCCTGATCATTCCAATTCAACATACATAAATTTGCAGTGAGGCTCTATGTACTTTAAGTTAACCATGCATGTAAGTGTTTGCAGGGTTGAGATCGGACTTAATACTTAATGTCACAAAAGTGCATAATTAAATGCATATACAAATTAAAGCACGTATGAGAAAGTAGATTAAAATGGACTTGTGTAAACAAGACTTAAAAGTGTCCCCAGACTAATAGTGTTGTGTAATTCTTAATTGAAAATAGTTAGGAACCTATTTTTGTATATGTAGTACCGCATCTAAGCAACGTGTACCCATTCTTTAGAGGATATTGTAGCCAGAGGAAAGAAGATTCTCTTCTCTGGAAGTGTAAAATGACTCAATGCATTTTCTTTTATTTTTAAGCTCCCTGAAACAAGGTGACTGCAAACAGTTGCTTGCTATTACGGTGCAGGTGGTTTTGAAGGCACTGAGACAGGGGTCAAGAGACTCTGGTTCTCTCCCTGGTAGTGGCTTTCCAGGTTACCTTCAGCAACTTACTTCCATCTACTGTTTTTTTTTCCCCCTCCTCTTTTCCTCTGCTCTGTATAGACAGAGGTTTGGAGGGCATGGCTTCCTGTGGTTGGTTTGTATGGTATGTACTGTATGCTTGGCTCTTGTCCTTAGAATAGTTCTTGCTGTACTGGAGTAGTATGAGAAATGGAGTTTAAAATGACTGTTGTACTAGAGCAAAACTCAGCTTCATTCTTTCATTGCCTTTACCAGTAAAATGTGGTCTAGGATCATATGGCGTAACATTATCATTGTCTTCCTCCTATGGCAGTAAAACCCTACTGAATTTGGGAAAACCTCAAGTTAAAAAACAATACAGACACATTGTGTAGAAGGACTCGGTCCTCACATTTTAGTAAAAATAAGCACCATTCAGAGAGTCCAGACCTGTAAAGATGGGGCTCGTTTCAGTTTATATGCACGTAAATTCCATGCTGGTTAGGTCAGTGCAAAAACTCACCTTCGAACCACATCAGGAGAAGGAAAATAGATAACACCATGCGTAGAAGTAGCCACAATACCCTGGTCCTAAAATACCAGCTTGTGTTCTGCAAGCCCGCCAGCTTTTTGATGTTTTTAATCTTGCCACTCTCTTTTCTTTTCTTTTTTTCCTTTTTTTGTTGGAACAATAATAAACCTATGAAAAGAGATGGCTGTTGTCATGCTGATCTGAGGTTTGAAAAATGTGAGTTGGCTTAAACGCGGTTGTGGGGACCTGGCTCTTGCAGAGCTAGGATGGTCTGGTTTTTAATCATTCCCTTCCACCACCTCTGTGTGCCCTCCATTTCCTTCAAAACTCTATACTGAGTGACCCAAAGCCAAAAGTGATATTGTAGCACCAGGCAGTGAAATCACAGGGATATAAATTATATATCAGGCAAGCTCTGGCTAGACTATAGAGAGGCCTGAACATGCACAGTAACATTGCCTACGAGTCACCTGTCTACAGCGGTCAGCAAACTGCGGTCCCAGGGGTGACCATAATAGACAGCCTGTGGATGAGTTTGTTTGGCAGCCCGCTGACCCCAGGCTCCGGTACTAATCTCTGATCAGTAACCATCTGCTCAATGCAACCCAAACGACTAAGCACTTTTCTAACTGTCAGGGATGACCTGGAGAAACTCATGGGGGAAATAAAACTATCAGCCACTGATTGGAATACTGATAGCCATCATTTAGTGCGGTGCTGCAGGAAACCAAATTATGCCTGCACTCCCTGCCTCGCTGCTCAGCAATATTGTCAATTTGAAGTTAAATCTTCTTGATCAATCCAGGCTCAATTTTGCCACCTTTTGTTGTATTGAATTACGCTTCCTAATGGGAATAGTCTCCCGTAATCCAGTGGTATGCATCACTCCCTAAGAAAGTGCAGTTACAGGATGTGGTGTTTTAAAAACAGTTTGTGTGTTTTTCTTGCCTTACTTGGACCAGGCTCTGATCTGAGCTTTTATGCAAGTCTGGAGTTACTTCTTCAGAATGAAGGATATCGTGGTAGTTTCACTGTGGTGCAAACATACAAAGAAGTTGGGTCATTGGAAATCATTGTATATGGAGGAGAGATTTACTTTTGACTTGTCCAGCTCTTTAATTTGCCGTAGAAGCAAAGCACAGAGGCTTTTACAGTTGCTCATCTTCGAGCAGGAAACCTTTTGGCGGTTGCATCCATAAACCCGTGGAAGCCAGACATCTAAAGTACGAATCCTTTGTCAGTCAGCATCAGCTAGTGTACGCGTTTTCCTAAACATCTGTTCAGTCATTACCGTATTAAATCTGCAGTACCACAAATGTCTGCATGTTTAAACAGAGATCTGTATTTTAAATGCCTTAATTGAGTTTTAAATGTTATTTCATTACCTAGGTCGCAGGACACAGAGAGAAATAAAGTTGTTTGTGAAAACTCAGAGCCAAATACTGCAATCCTCTCTTGGTATGTGCCCGAGTAAAATTGTGGCTGGCTCCTGCTGGGGTTCAGAGGCAGCAGTGCAGTATTTGGCCTCGTGTGGGAAGGGTTGATAACGATCTGTTGACACCCGTAATGCAGGATCATGGTGACACCAGCCAGCACAGAAATGGTCACGCGCCAGCACATCATGGTTTTCTGTACCTAGGAACCTGGTCTTCCTGCTCTGCTGCCCTGGGTGGGTTGGTCTGATGCTGCTCTGCGTTGTCTGCAGAAGGCAGGTAGCATGTGTGACAGGTTAATAAGATATTAAGGGTTTTTTTTTAAAAAAAAAAGCAAGGTGACAAAGATTTTCATGCAGTTCAGTGTGCCATGTCTGGGAATTGTTCTTCCCAGTGGGCAAAGGCTGTGCAGGAATAGACTTTAATATTATAATGTGAAAGATTCAAGTACTGATGTGTATTCCTAGGCCGAATGTGTTGCGATTTAGCGGGCAAGTGCTCTGTAGCCTTTCCTAAATCAGAACACTTGATTTCTTACAGGCAAATGCTGGATAGGAGTGCATTTCTGACCGTGTTCAGTTTTTGGAAAATGCAAATGGATTTGTCACGCTAAAAAGGTCACAGGAAGAAATTGGAACACTGGAAAGAAGGTTTAAAAAATAAATTATATATAGATAAAGGAATCTCTTTTCTGTCATCTAATTCTAGGTATGGATCTTTGAAATGAAGTTGGCTCATGGATTTATAGGGATTAACTTATAACCATGCCATTTTACTGTGTCGTCTTATTTTCATTCTTTGTTGATGCAGTGATTACTGATAGCATGTGAAATAGTTTCTCTTTCCTGCTAAAGAGTCTCCTTGTAACTTGTGCAATCACTTGTACTTTGACATTTATTCCAAGATTCACTTAATACCTATTTTTTATATATATATATATGGGTCTTCTTTAGCCTGAATAGTCCTATAAATACTGAAAAGGGCATGAACACCTCTTTCAAATGGACTGTCTCAGGAAAAGAGCTGGAAGTTGGACTGTGTTTTTCTGGATAGTTGATGACCACTAAAAATTTACTGTAAACTGCCTGGAGAGTGAGGGAATGTATGGGAAAGAGGGAGGTGCATCTGACAGAATCAAAACGATGAGGAGAGATGCAGTGAGCAGAAGTGGGGAGACTTCTGTGAAGGAGTTCAGGCACTGAGCTCAAGACTAAAGTACGTGGTGGGATAAGCAACAGGTAAACTGGAGCTGGCAAAGGTTGTCATGCAAGAGCCCTCAGTTTTTGAGTTCTGGTGCTCTCTGCTGGCCCCAATCCATGATTCAGCTCCTGGGTGGGATTGACCAAGCAGCTCCCTTAGTAAGTCTCAGACAGCCTGAGCGGAGGCTGTGCTTAGATCTTGCCTGGGCTTGTGGCCAGGAACGCTTGGTTGCTGGTCGGCAGTGCTTCAGAAGGGCAGATGGAGCAGAACTCTCATGCTTTTGTGTTTCCATCGCCACTCGTAGCACACAGTCGGAGCATGGTGTACCTGGCTCCAGTTTCCCACGTGCGGAGGGGCAGTCCGCTCGTTTCTCGTTGGGGCTTTGCCTGGAGGCACGACCTGGCTCTGCTCCCAGCTCCAAGGGGCTGGGACTCCCAGGCTTTCTCCGGTGTGCATCAGCCAAGGGCTCGGAGGAGGGCGATGCCAAGTCAGCACACTGCCTGCTGGAGTTGGAAGATGCTGACCCATATATTGTGTTGTAGCAGTGCCTTCCTTCCCTGCCCTCCTCTGAGGACACTGCTCCTGGCTCGAGTGCCGTAGTGCTGGGGCTTGATGCTGGGCAGTGAGTCTCTGCAGCCACAAACTGAGCAGCTGGAACTTAATCACTCCAGCTATCCTTAATTAAGCCTTAATTAATACCCCTGTCTGCTAGCCAAGTTAGCGTTAGCCCAGTCCTACAGATGGTGAAACTGAGATGCAAGGAGGTTAAGTAACTTGCCCAAGGCTGTGCAGTGAATGGTGACAGATCTCGGATTAGAGCTGGCGAGTTCTTGGCTCGCAGTGGCTCCCGCGGTCTGCTGGACCGTGCTGCCCAGCCGGCCGGTTTGGTCATGCATGCTGCTCGCATCGGAACTCTCCCAGCCAGAAAATGTCGTCTCCCATCTCTAGGGGAAAATCTGTTGTCCTCTCAGCACAATCAAATCATTTAATGTTTTGGGTTGGGTTTTTTATTTATTTATTTATTGATTGATTTAGTTTTAGCTGTTACTTCAGCTTCTCAGGTGATTCCCCCAATCCTTCCAGGATCACCAAGCTGATCCTAAAGGATACTTTATCATTTATGCACTACCTGGAAAGCCCATAGGTGTGGAGTAGCTTTCATTGTTCGCATGGTATTTGAAAGCCTTCTCTGCATTGTGCCACTAATGTGAAGTCACAGGCTAGCTGAGGAGCAGTTCTTTTTATATACCTTATGGTCAGTAAACAGGTGCTTTGCAAATGGTGGGTGGTGCATCAGTATCATCATAGGAGATACCGGCACAAATATTGGTCTTACACAAGAAGCTGCTATTTTTCAGAGATACGTTGTGCTGAAAAGGTTACTTCTTCCTCTTCCAGGCAGTTACATTTTTCACCAGTTAAATTCCCGACTCACTCTGGAGATGCGTTCCTCCTCTGCCATTCCAGGGGAGGCTCCATCAACTGGCGCATGATGCTTTCCCCAGCCCCGTTGTACCCCATCTCTCCATGGCGCAGCGAGACCCCAGAGTGCAGCAGACCCTTTCCATTCTCTCTTTTGCAGAGAGACCCTGGTGGTTCCCCACCACCAGCATCCCCACCCCGTTTCGCCACACAGTTGGTGTGGATGACTCGGGCAGCAGAAGCCCTGCCCCAGCTGTGGTGTGCAAAGGAAAGCCTAGGTGCAGCCTCCACAGCACGGCTCCAGCTGGGTTTTCTGTAGTGGTGAATGGAGCTAAGTCCAGTTGGCGGCCAGTCGCAAGCGGTGTCCCCCAGGGCTCAGTTCTAGGGCCAGTCTTGTTTAATATCTTTATCAATGACCTGGATGAGGGGATTGAGTGTGCCCTCAGTAAATTTGCAGATGACACCAAACTGGGTGGGAGTGTTGATCTGTTCGAGGGGAGGAGGGCTCTGCAAAGGGACCTGGACAGGCTGGATCGATGGGCCGAGGCCAACTGTATGAGGTTCAACAAGGCCAAGGGCCGGGTCCTGCACTTTGGTCACAACAACCCCATGCAGCGCTACAGGCTTGGGGGAGAGTGGCTGGAAAGCTGCCTGGTGGAAAAAGACCTGGGGGTACTGATTGACAGCCGGCTGAATATGAGCCAGCAGTGTGCCCAGGTGGCCAAGAAGGCCAATGGCATCCTGGCTTGTATCAGGAATAGTGTGGCCAGCAGGAGCAGGGAAGTGATCGTGCCCCTGTACTCGGTGCTGGTGAGGCCGCACCTCGAATGCTGGGGTCAGTTTGGGGCCCCTCCCTACAAGAAAGATGTTGCCTTGCTGGAGCATGTCCAGAGGAGAGCAACCAAGCTGGTGAGGGGTCTGGAACACAAGTCATACGAGGAGCGGCTGAGGGAACTGGGGTTGTTCAGTCTGGAGAGAGGAGGCTGAGGGGAGCCCTGATCGCCCTCTACAACTGCCTGAGAGGAGGCTGTAGTGAGGTGGGGGTCGGCCTCTTCTCCCTGGTAACAGACGATAGGACGAGGGGGAATGGCTTGAAGCTGCGCCAGGGCAGGTTTAGGCTGGACATTAGGAAAAACTTCTTCACCGAGAGGGTTGTCAGGCTCTGGAATGGGCTGCCCAGGGAGGTGGTGGAGTCCCCATCCCTGGAGGTATTTAAAAGAAGGATAGATGAGGTGCTTAGGGACATGGTTTAGTGGTGGGATGGCAGTGCTAGGTTAACGGTTGGGCTTGATGATCTTAAAGGTCTTTTCCAACCAAAGCGATTCTGTGATTCTACGATTCTCTCAGCCAGCAAGGTACTGTAGCTCTCAGCCAGGTTAGGGTCTGCCCCACGCTTGTGGCAAATGCCTTGGGCAACGCTGTTTGAGGACGTTGGTGTGCACCCCTCAAACACTGGAGTGAGAGAGGCACCGTTGGCCCTCGGATTTCACGCTGTGAAGCAACTTGTTCATGTGATCATAGAATCATAGAATCACCTCGGTGATAGTCTACTAAGGATTAAAAGGCCTAAAAAAAGAATTAGATATTTGGTTATGTGATTGTAACGCCATGGATGGATGATGAAGAGCAGAACGCAGCTCCTGGCTACCAGGCTTTCGCTGCAAACTCTGCTTCAGATTGTTTAAATGTTTTTCTCTTTCGTTCTGCATGTTTTGCATCTCCAGACTTCCAGCTTCCTGCCACTATGACAATATGAAATGTCAAAAGAGAAGGATTATTCCTACAGTATCTCTAGCCCGACTGGAAGCAGTAAGTGCCAGAAATGTTAGGCAAACGCCTGTTCGGACTAGGCTGCCAGCTTCGTTTTGCCGGCCCAAAAGGTTCAGGTAGGTTGAGTAACGTTTGGATGAGAACCCATGCTTCTGGGCTCTTATCTGAACCGAACAGCCAAACTGTTTGAGATCTGCGCGTTGCTTCTTGAGACCAGATGTAAACCCATATTGTGCTTGCAGGGATGGAGGGAGAGCTGGCATGCTTGTTTATGCATACTTAACAGTTATGAGGGTATTAAATACTATTATTTAGCAATATGCTACTAGTAGAACACAACTTTAAAAGAAGTATTTTTGATTGCTTATTTTCATCTACTTCGTTCTCTGTTCAGCTGATCAGGGTTGAGTAAATAATTCAAATATTTTCCTTTGAGGAGTTCTTTATGAAAGATTTGACTGTGCAATCCTTAGAGCAGTTCCATATTCAAAATTATTTGTAAAAGTCTTTGATGCATCATTCTGGGGCTTTCCTTTCTTTTTGGATTGTGATTATTGCCAAATTTTGTGGTACTGGATTTTTGTATTATCCTGTGCTTTAGTTTCCTTTTCTGCACGTGACTGTTACACAATTACCCAGCACAGTATAAACTGAAATTTAGAATTGAATACACAGTTGGAAATTATTTACAAGCTCAAAATCTGTTGCTGTCTTATTCCTCAATGTTAGCTACAAAACCTGAATGCGTGAATGTTTGTGGAAAGTGGTAACACAAGCTTTGTAAATATCGTTGAGCTGAGTCTGAATCTTGGCTTTCAAATTCAAGAAACCATTTTCCCTCCACTCTCTCTCTCGCTTTAATTTCTGTTGTGGTCCAGATTTACAGAGGCTTTGGGTTTCTCTGTAGATCTGATTGCATTTACCCTACTGTAGTTTTCTGTCTTTGCAAACCATAAATGTATTCTTAGGCCAGCAATATAAGGCTGCCCATCACTTTGCGGATGGGGAGCGCGGCAGCAGTTCAGAGCAGGGCGGGAAGGAGGCGGCGGGAGGTAGGGATTATTCTGCCCTTCGGCAGGTGGAAGTGCAGCTCTGTTTTTCCACTTTGAATCCACGACGGCTCCTTCGCCGTGTAATCTCAGCGTGTAATAACATGGCCACGTCAAGGGAACCAATAATATTTTCTATCCCAAAAATAACTGCATAAACAAACAAAAATCTCTATCTAAGAGCTGGGGATGGAAGGAAATACAATATCGAAGAGAATTAAATTCAAACCTCAGGTATGCTTCAGTCATTTCAGGGCAAAGAATCGCTTTGTTCTGGGTGGGACTTCAGGGAAGCAGAAGCCATCATTTGTCATCGTCAACCCTTGGATTGAAGTTTAGAGGGTCTGAAAATGTTTTCAGAAGGAAAGTGGTACCGTTGCTGGTTTGGCAGAGCAATAAAAGGAATACTCAAATGTACCAATTAAAAGGTGTGAATGGCATTTTTATGGCTTTGTTCTCATGCAGACTTTCAGCAACAAATGCATCCTGTACTGTAAGCCTGCTTTGGTCTGAAATGATTCACTCTGATTTATATTCTTTAATTAAAGGCTTTTAACATTTAATTATATTGGGAAAATAGCATTGGTGCTTAGGTCAGTTTATGGCACAGGAAATAATCTTATTTTTATTTTCTTGGCCATGATTGCAAAACAGAACTTCAGAATCACCCCAAGTGGGCAAACCTCCCAAAACGTTAGGTGTGCAGAATTGTGCATGTACTTGCACAGCTTGCGTAGCAACCCAATTATTGCACTTACCTGCTTTGCATGCATAATCACATTAATTACTTGGGCAAGCTAGCTATGCATTATGCATATTTTTACAATCACTGGTTGTACTGTACGCTTGTAAATATAACTGAGCTTTTTCTAACTGTAGTATGTAATGTAATGAGAAAATTATCTGTGGAGTGGTAAAGTGGTAGCTTCTGTATTGCCAGGAAGGATTTCCAGCATGCAGCAATTCTAGCTGTGAACATACCTGATTAAATTACATGAGTTTAGAATGAAAGTTGAATCAGTAAAAAGTGTTTTCATCTTCTTACTGAAGGCCAGAATTTTCAAGCTGGGTGTTCAGCATTCTGTACCAATTTTTCTCTTCTTCATTATAATCCCCCCAAATAATATAAATAAAAGACTGCATAAAATTGGTACATGCTTAACAATTAAAAAAACCCAAAAAACCCCAACTGATGACCCTCAAATTGTACAGTACTTTTTTAGCTTCCAGGAGATGGATGTATTCTGCAAGTCCACTTCGCTTTTTATCTTAAATTCTTGGATACAAGCCTACCCTTCCAAAACTCTCAACACAAAGCTATCTCACAGGTTGTCTCTATCTGCCTGCCAAAAACTGTTGAAGCAGAAACGGGAAAAGATGAGGACTGCAAAGAATCCACGCTTCTTCTGTCACTCAGAGGTGCCAGGGTGGCTATCGTTTCTCTTCCTGGCACTGTTGTCTTTCTTACCTTTGCTACTATTGATCCTTGCTGCCTCCAGTTTTTGTCTTAAGTGTGCAATTTGCATATTGGTGCAAGACTTTTTCATTCATTAGATGATGTCACGATTTCCAGGCACTGCATATGTTGCATTGCTAGGTAGCACTTAGCAATGTTTGGATCCCCATCTGTTACCTCAATTTGGCGCATTGTGCCTGCACTTTAAACTCTAAAATGTTATGACACTGTTTCCTGCGTTTCTGGGTGCCAGGTGGATTGGAGCCATTCCTCGAAGGATGTGCGTGTACGGTGTAAAGGAGTAAATAACTTGGAATGGGCATTTGTCCTTGCTGTGAAGGGCTGGGGGTGTCATTTTTCAATACCCAGCACAAGCAAAGCCAGCTGCTTCCCAGAGTAATACTCCAGCTTCATGTTAATTATTTACTGAAAAGATGACAAATATTTGGACATTGTTCACTGTGGTTGCATTTATTTCGGTAAGCTGCACGTGTCTCTCGTAGCAGAGATACTTTGCCATTTCTGCATCTCAGCACATTGCAGAAGTACGTGGTTGTATTAACGAGGTAAAATCCCCGCAATGTATCTGCTTGTTTGATAATCCCCCCGCAGCCAATTTGTTGTGTATGTCTGTTCTCCGTGTAAAGGTGTGAGAACTACATCCCTCCTTGTCTTTGCATCCTTTCTGTCAGCTGAACACTTACCTGGTAAAGCTTTGAAACAGTTCTCCCCTCTCTCTCTCAAGCCATCTTTGCCATTTCTCTTTCTCTAGATGTCTTCTGAGTTTGTTAAAACATACAAGCCGTCTTTCTCCTTTTTTCTTCGCCCTTTTTTCCCTGGTTTGGGTGGAGGGTTGGGCCAGATGAGCACTAGAGGTCCGTTCCAACCTAAATTATTTGGTAGTGGGCTTTCTCTCGTGCTCTTCCTGCCTCTCTTCCCACTGCGAGTACGCCACAGGCACCACGGCAGCTCGCACAGAACCATAAGCACTGGAGTGGTGAAGTCAAAAGCAAACATTTTAATGATTTTACACAAAAATTATGAAATCCCCTCAAAATAACTTCAATAACAGTGTCATAAATACTCAGTTCTGTCTGTAGTTCTCCTAAAATTAATCAGAATTTAACTCTGCGTTGTGTTGGTGTACTTGAGAACTGGGTTAAAAGAGCTTGAAACTGGAGGGAATAATACACTGGTTTGTAGACAGTGCAAATATTTCAGTACTGACCCATTTCCAAAACATTATTTTTAGTGTATGACATTTCACATCACTTTGCATTGAGATTTGATGTGACAGTATTAATAAACTTAAAACAAGAAGAAGAAGAAAAAAAAAAAGGCATTTTTTATGGGCAAGTACTGCTTAAAACCCTATGGTCTGAAAGAGCCAAGGGTAGGGACCAGGAGAGCGGCACCCTCAGGGGCTGGCGTTTCCCATATGATACCTATAAAAAGATATCATGTAACAAGGTGGTGCATTTAACCAAACCTCTCAAAATCATTGTATAATTTAGCAGTCACCGCCTGAGGAGCCCAAGGGATCTAAGCACAAAGAACAGCAGAATAAAGCAGAATCCCATTAATGGAAAGGGCAACAGGGCTGGAAAAATGGAGCATTGTTTTTGATAAGCTGTTAGGTTTGCACTAGTCTCACATACGTCTCCTGATGGCAGGGTGGTGACTCTGACCCGAAGGGCCTGGCAATTATAAAACCAGGCCTATCTGCACCCAGCAGGGAGAAGCAGCAAGAAAAAAAGACATGGGCTACCGGGCAGCAGGCTGTAACGGTGAATGTACGGCGGCTGCGCACGACTGTCCTGTGCCGGGGGCGGCGGGTTTATACCTCAGCTCTCATGTTTGCTCCGGGGCTGGGCAGGAAGGCAGGTTCCGATGATGATTTTTTTTCACATAATTTTTCTACATTTTCTTGCTTTTAAATATCTTTGGTGAACGAGCTGCTGAGCAGGGCTGACTACAGCTTAGTAATGCAGTTGGACTCGGTAGCTAAAAGTTTATAGAGAAAAAAAGAGGGGTGGGAACAGTGCTTAGAGCTGAATGGGTGTTAAAGTACGGCATCTGGCAAGGAATGCCTCTTGGTCTGTGTGTAACAGGCAAAGGTTATTTAATTTCATTTGTTTTAGCAGCCTTTCAAGTATTTGCTCTCTTGAGTCTAAACGACGCTTATTCCCTGCGTTCCAGATCATGATTGAAATGCAGCATTGAAAAATGGAAATTATTTGTCTTTTTCAGCGTTCGGTGTTTTGCTTTTTTCCCCAAGCTTGCACTGTGTAGGTGTTCACTCTGCAGAGAAAGTAACGGAGCCCAGAAACTTGACTCTGAAAGAATTCTGCTTTTAGTAAGAGTCTTTGGTTTGTTGTTGTTGCCCAATTAACCACAGCTTTCTCCCCAAGAGTAGCTGTCACCAAAATCAGAGAATGAAGGCTTTATTGAATTGAAAAACTTACAATTTGGGCAACAATTGAATTGTTGTCATCCTGTTCTGTTTTATCTAAATGGTCATTACTTTCTTCATCCAATTCTGTGAGTAGGAAAGGCTGTGTGTTTCTAAAAGGGATCTAAAAAGTGGGCACGCACGTGATGCTAAAAAAAACCTGTTACAGTTTACAGGGAACAATCATAGAATCACAGAACCATAGAATGTTTTGGATTGGAAGGGACCCCTAGAGGGGGTCTGGTCCCACCCCCCTGCAGGGAGCAGGGACACCTTTAACCAGATCAGGTTGTTCAGAGCCCTGTCCAACCTGGTCTTGAATGTTTCCAGTCTTTTCCTATCTTCTTCTAGATGGTTGCAAAGGAGAAGGGACTTCAGTGCTGAGCAAATGCACATTATTAGCTAGAGAAGAGGCCAATATATCCAGTGTTGTAGCATCTTTTTAGTTTGACCGTGAAATACCGATTTCTGTTTTCCTAAATTCCATTTGAACATTTTCCATGATCAAGTCAAAGAAATGTATTAAGCATAGTCATCCAAAGCTAATTCCTGCTGTTTCAGAGAGGAGCTTTTCCATTTATTCTTGACTGCTTGGTTGTTTCCTTTAACCTGACCAGACGTGTGTTTCTTGCTATGTGTGGGGAAGAGGGTTCAGACAAGAATGTACCAAGAGATTTTAAGCTGGCTAAAAATATGACAAGCTCAAAATATGATTTGCTTGTCCCTTACCTCATTCCTTTTGAGAAAAACATTGCTACTCCCTGAATGATAAAACTGCACAGTCTGAAAAATACATTAGAGGATAAGAGGTTTTGGGGGTACCTGGCTGAGTATGTAGTGGTCAAAATTTTGAAATTCAGCATCCACTGAAAATAATTTATTTATGTTTTTAAAACAAGGCTGCTGAAAATACAGAGCTAGTAAATATAAGCCATTATGAGATGTTTTTATTTGTTAATGGCATTTTTTTTCTGTGTAACTGCTTTTGACTTCCCTATGACCTGCAGTTTTAAGTACAGCTTTTGTCTAGAGGCAATAGCGATAGTAAAGCAGTTCAGTTTCTGTCTCATGTAAGTACTCCACATTTAGAAACCACTGAGCCAAATTTAACCCTACTGGAAATTCCTAAAAGTGAAATTGCACTTTAGGAGAAGAGTGAGCTTTAGATGGTGAATTAGTGAGATAAACAAATGCCAGTTTCTCGGTGGGAAGAGAATGAGATGCAAGGTGAGGACAGGCTCACCCCATAGCAAGACATGATATGCAGCTATAGTCGTTGCATCCCAGAAGAAGCGCTCGGAAGCACAGGTGTGAAAGCTCTGCAATAGCTGGAAGTTTATATCCCCTGTTGTGTCCTGGATGAAGTGCTATCCACGTTGCTGGGATCGCCTCTGCCACCTCCCTATCCCCATCTTTATAAAGCTCTGTACAACCTGTCTCTCCAAGAAGCACCTGGGTAGAAACAGATTCACGGTTCAAGTGTGCTCGTGCCTACATTTTCAAGGATGTGCACAACCTGCTTCTAAATGTATTGCAACCCGTGGCTTATTCCAAGAGGTTTTTTTTCTTGTGGATTGCTTTTTTGTAGCACATAGGCAAATAAATTGCCAAATGCCCAGAAAAGTGCTGTGAGTGCAAGCACGTAATTAGTTTTAGATAGAGCATTCATTAAAGCAAGTCAGTGAGTTCCTAAAGAACCATGGGCCTGATGCTCAGCATCCTGAGCTGCCGTAGCATCCTGCCATCTCTACCCTGCATCTGGGAGACGAACCATCTGCAAAAACGGCGTGTGAGCTTTCCTAAAGGTTGTGGGCGATGAAAAGCACTGTCTAAAAGGAAAAGGGTTGTCTAAAGTGATATACCATCTTAGGGACTGCAAGGGGTTTCAAGCCCTCTCTCCCTTACTTAGATCAGGTTAAATTCACTTTCTATCTTTAAGTAAGCAGGAACTGAGTTTTAATTGTGGCTGCCTATGGGTCAGCTGCAGCTTGGGCTTGTGATTGATTGGGTGCTCCAGAGCAAGCCAAAATTAACACAGGATAGTCAGCAGGAGTAGACTCAGGCCAATTAGTTCCCGGTGCTATTGGCAATGCTATGGGAAATCCATTTTTTTATCAGTAAGACTGCAGCTTGCATCAGCAGTCTCCATTCCTCATAAGCAGATCATTGACTTATAAATTCTTCTGGTATCTTTGGGATGTTTTTATCCTCTAGCCTATTGCATGTACTAAATTTGAGGGGACATATCACTAGCTGTAGCAGTGGCAAGGCTAATATTTCCTTTTGGAATATTGTGTTATATTTCAGCTGAAATGGCAAATGCGTTTTTACGGTGTGTTTTGCTGTCACAGAATTGCATATAAGAAACAGAACATGCTCCCGCTGGCAGCTTGTGTTTCTCCTTCTGATTTAATGGGGTAAATGATCAAGGTTTCTAAAACTGGGCTGAAAATTGTGTTACATATTGCTACTCATTTAGAAAGCAGTAAAGCTTAGTAAATCAAGGCAATTGATTAAGCAACTATCCTAAATTATAACGGCAGAGATCTTCACGCGGGTGTCATTGGTAATGTGTTTATGGGATTGAGTATGCATTGCTGCGTCCTTCAATTTAAGTAGGTGCTGCTGCATAAGGAGTATGTATGAGACTCACCGCTGCAAGTTGTCCTTACCTTACCAAACACAGGGCAAGAGTCCAGCCAGTAGCTGGAATTGGGATAGACCAGAACTGACTGTCGAACTTCTGGCACATCAGCCCATGCAATTAATTGCATGTTTAATGTCCTGTCTCCGCCGGGAAGTTGGCCCCATTCTGCAGCTATTTTCCAGCAGTCAGTCATGCAAGGCATACGAGGTAACCCGTCACCACTTACAGCGCCCATCTGAAGAACAGGATTCCAGCAAACGTTTCGCTGGCCCATGTAACCATTCTGATCTTCACTCAAACTATTTTTGTTTATTTGATGCTTTAAGCATCATCAATCTCTTTAAAAATGCTCGTTTGTGTTGTGTTTCTGAAAGTTTTGTCAAAAAAGTAGGAAAGGGGGCAAGGAAATGTGAATTGATGGTTAACCTTGTAAAGCATGAGAAATCCGTGGGAAAATTGGAATCTCCTTGGTCTAGAGGAGTTTTAGAGCAGAGCAAATGATAGTGTGAAAACCATTTTAGCACATCACCGTATCTCGTAATAAATGCAGAGAGACCGCGTATATTGCATGTGCGCTACTGTACACCAGCATTCATGTGCCAGTATGCTTTTTTGAGTTACTCCTGCATAAATGGTTAAGGTGTAAATTAGCAATGAGAAGAGTATTTACTGTTTGCTCATAGAAGAAGGTGCTTCATGCACATGTGTTTGATGTGTTTTCCAAGGAAGCTGTGACTTAGGGGCCAGCACACTGCCATGGCTTTGGGCAAGTGTCTTGTAAAAGCTAGCCAAGTCATAGGAAAAGATCTCCCATCTGCACGTTCAAGTGCATAGGTTTTTATTTTTCTGACAGCTCCATCATTTGTTATCTGTGCCATATTTTTTTTTTACTGTAAAATGGTGCTATTTCCCCGTGATCAGCCACTTTGTAAGGGCTGTCTTTCATCAAATAAGTGTACACCATCAAACACAGTGGGCCCAATCCACATTGGGATACAATCGTATTGCTGCTAACAATAAGATACACAGCAAGATTTATTCTTTTAATGAAAAAAAATGAATCCAGCAACAGTTTAAAAGAAGCAAATGCACCTTCATGCATCATCAAGGGACATTTGTATTCTAAATACTGATAGATGGGCATTTGAAGTAAAAAGGTATTTTTTCCTTATTATCAATCACTGTCAATTGGAGCTGGATGACATTTCCTGTGAGTTGGATTAACGCAAGGACAAGCAGAAAGAGGCTGAGGGTTTCTTCCTGAGCGTGTAGATTAGACATGTTTGCATTCACAAATCCTTTAAACAAAGCGCTTATTGCGCTAACATTTTCAAGATGTTCTGTAGCGTAATGATTTGCCTCCGGTTACTCAAATTACAGTTTTAACGCAATGAAGTGATAGCAGGAAGCGCTAGTTATTCTGCATCCCTGGTGGGGTTTCACAGCCAGAGAATACCTGGCCTGTTTGTTGTCAGGGTTATTTGGTTTTGAATGAAGACAACTGTGAAGATTCACCCCTTCCCCATTACCTTTTATCCCATCGTGATGAATCTAGGACTTCAGATTGTAGGCAGTGACCCTGGGAGTTAAATTCAAGTAGACTGCATGCTTTAAGTATGTGGCTGTTCTATGACTAATTTATGCTTTAATACTTTGCTTTTATCACAAACGCTGGTGTGAAAACAGTGAGTAAGATGTTAACAAGAGACTCTGTCTTGTTTTCTGAATCTCGTGGTAATGTCTCAATTCAGGCATTTTAATTTGGGTGGTTTTCCTTTATGATACAAATAGGAAGCAGGGGAGGAAGGGCGTATTTTTGACCACTGGCCATGAAAAAAGTTTTTCTCAGAAGGGAGTTGTGTGGGAGCAGCATGCATCTTAGGTCCTGCTTAAGTGTTGGTTTGGGTCAAGTAATGTGTAGGCCCGTGTCAGCCCTCTAAGCACAGGTAGATATTTTATCTCAGTACTTTTAAAAAGCGTCTGCTTGACATTTGGCTCCAGAGATGATATGTTTTTGTTTACCCAGATACCTTGGATGTATTCATGGCCAGGATGCCTTCCCTGGCAGGTCTGTGCTGCCGAGTAACTGCAGATACAGGAACCTAATTGCTGTGTTTTCTCTGGCTAAACCCACACCTCGGATAACCCCTTTAACAGTGCTGGTGCTTGGAAATGAGTAGTCACATAATCCACATTCTCGGGTAACCAGATAAAATCAGAAGCAGAGGAGCTACTACAGGAAAGGGCAGGCGGTGCTCGATGAGAAACTGGAGGGCAAGATGGCTCTGTGATAACGTCCCCTGGTGTTGCGGGGGCCGCTGTCTCAGTTGCAGTAGGGCTGGGGGTCAGCGGTGCAGATAACCCGGGGGCGTACAGGAGAACACACGGTGCTTTTCATGCCTCTTGCTTTCTTAGCCTTTTCACTAAGATTGAATAGTACTTAGGTACTCCTGCTAGGCATTGGCACTGTTTTTTAGATTTAAACAAATCTATAGTATGTAAAAGCTTCAAATCAGTGAAGCAATCTCCATGCAAGTGGAGCTTAGCTCGGTTTCCCCATCGTAATATCTCTGAAACGGAAGCGTAATGCTTATTTTCCATGAGCTTGTCTTGCCTCCCTCGTAGGCAAACCCCTTGCATTTCAGTCGTTCCAAGTCCAACAGTGCCAAAATGTATTTTTGTGAAATAAAATGGCTAATTAGATCACATAAACTTTCAGAATGTAAAAAATAAAACTGTAAAACAAGCAGCTGTGCACTTGAGGTTCATCCAACCCCTTCTGCACAAGTTGCATTTTGATCAGCACAAAGACTGGGAGTTCATGGCATTCACCCTTTCTGTGATCCAGCCTCAATGACATTCTTGAGGAACTGCCTTCTTTATAAGAATCGAGCATTTAACTTTGCTGGGCAGAAGCCCGGTTGTAGGAGGTTTTCTGTAGCACCTTCTTGTAAACATCAATACAAATTCACCTCTCTGTACTATGCAGAATGATATCCCTTTAAAAAATGTTATTGCAGTCACGTGTCTCTAAAGGAACATACCATGCAAAAGGAGAATTCGGAGCTTATTCTCTTTAATATGGGAAGGAAAAATGCTGCCACCTTTCTTTGTGCAAGTTTCCTGTTGAGACCTGATCTGCAAGGAAGAAAAGGAACATCTTTCCTTGACTGAGGAAGTCTGTGATCTGGCATATGTTAAATAACTCTTTGCCTGACAGTGATTATTCCCACTAACACTGAATTATGCCTTGACTTCCAAAAAACACCTGTGTGCTCCAAAACCAAGGGGGCTGAAGCCCATATGAAGGAGACTGCTCCGTGCTGCCTCTTGGCCATGCAAGAGCTATGGGCCACAGTTGGCGTTGCGTGCTCTGTTGGCCCAGACCACTGAGCCAGGAGGGATCTCCCATGAATAGGTGTGCTGGCAAGACAGCTTATAGCTGAGCAGCTCCCAAATTCAACTGGCCCAGGGTTAGATACAGCCGGGCAGCAGTGTGGTGCTTGGCTGTCCTCAACAAAGGGTTGGGAGGGTCTTTGCACAACTTGCCCACCTCAAATGCACAGCAAATTTCTTAAAATGCACTGAAGTCTCAGCATGTGCTACCCGAGCCCAGCATTCCTCTTTTCTTTTCCTGCTGTTTATGTCCTTTGCTGAAGAATGATGTCTGTCTCTTAGAGTTTGCATCATCAATATTTGCATTTGTTTGTAAAACTATTAAAAAACAAATAGAAAAGGAATATTGACACACACAAGCAGTTATTATACTGAGAGGGGAAAAATAACTTGAAAGATCCAATTATTAGTGTCAGGATTTGACTTTTATTTTTTTTAAACAACTTCTCTTCTGAAATTATGAGTAGATGGCAGCAATAATTAGAGAGTTCTTACATTCACAGTGCAATCAACAAGTCACTTGTGTAGTCTTCCTTGCCATTTTGAACGGTTTTAGAAAGAGAGAAAATTATGTGTTTAGAGAGATACATGTATAATATTATGTATTTGTGTTTAATGTCTGCTAATCTCCATACTTCATGGAAAAAAACAAGTTTTTTTCTGAACTGTTTTCTTTTGAGGCGGTGGATTTTTGCTTCTGACGTAGAATATCCCCCTGTGTTTTGCAGCTGTTATTTTTTACCGTGTATTTATTCCTATTCACTGATGATGTGGTACTCCGAGACCTATGCATGTAAACTGCTCCTGAAAACACTCTGTGCTCACAAGTCCTATTGAAATCAATATGAGAATAAAGAAGAAATACTTGCCAATTTGAGCTCTGGGTGCTTACAAATACAGCTGTAGCGTGGAAAAGATTATAAAAGCTCAAACATTTCTGCTTCTATAGTTCTACAGAAATGTGCCATACTGTGGGGATAAAATCTATACCTCAGCATAACTGTCTCAGGTAGATAATTAATATTATCATCATCATTTTACAGATGGCAAAAAAAAATGGCAGTGGAGGAGCTGTAGTTTCCCCAAGGCAAAAAGGCACATTCAGAGCTGATGCTGGAATTCAGGTTGGCTTGATCTCTGCTCCTCTTTGTGGAGTTCTCTAGAGCCGATGCCGAAGCAGATGCTGTGCTTAATTTTCATGTTCTCTTTCACTTGAGTGAGGAGCACAGTTGCTTCTCAGCTTTTTACCTCGTTAGTGAGAAGTGAGAGATATTTCCACCGGGCAGTTCAATCCGTTCAAAATCTGAACTGCCATTTTTCTCTTCGTTGACTTCACAAGCAACCAATGTGTCCTTCTGCTCTTTTAAAAGTGTTTTGGCATGAAGTCCATGGAAATTTCGGACTTGAGGAAGAAAATGAAGTTTGACTTAACTATCACAGATACTTTGGAGATGGCGAGTTTTCCCCAGAAATTGCAACCTTTCCTGAACCTTTCATTTCAATTAAAATGAGGAATGTGCGGTGTTACTGTGATACTCGTCATCCTGGCTACCCCACTGGCACAGGCATGGCTGTGTGATGTGAGTATCCCAGGGCTGTGGCAAGGTCTTTGCAATTTGTGGTGGTTTGTCCTGGGAACATCCATCTCCCTGAGAATACGGCATCAGGCTGGTTGGTCTCCTGGTGGAGCCTGCAGAACAGGTTCTGTGTGCTGGTAGGACACATGCTGTTGAAATAAATGTAAGGGCTGGATAGTCTGATCATAAAATAGAAAATTGCTGTCCCAGTTACAGTATGGTCCTTCCTCGTTCTCGATAGCTGGAGGGGTGCTGCTGTCGGAACAGCAGGTAAGAAAAAAACAGAGGCAAATATCAAACTCTTGGTGGAAAAATAAGGGCAAGAGACAAGAAGTTGATTTTCCATAGATTTCACACTGAGACAGTCTCAAATAGAATGTATTTCTCAGTATGTTGGGACTAATAAGAGCATTTAGTTATTTATACAGAAGAGCCGAGAGTGGTTCACAAAGAAGAATAAACATCAAATTACCATAATTCTTCTTTCTTTCTTTACAATAAAATGCGTAAAGGAGCTCCAAGAGCCCAGGAAAAAAAAAAAACAGGAAAATTTTTAGTTCAAATGAGAGCAACAGATTTCTTCCCAACCAAAGATTTCAGAGAAAATACCTTTTAATATTTAGGCCTTGGAAAGCAAATGCCTTCCTTTGTCGTGGTCGGCTCAGCAATCAAAGAGCACGTAGCTTTTGCTGTGAAAGTGTCCACTCTAAGTTACGTTAGGGTTTTTGTTTTGGGGTACAGTGTTACAGGGCCAGAGTTCAATTGGAGTTTTGTCTATGTGAAGGGACTCTAATGATGGAATTTATCTTCAGCCTGAGAGCTGGTTGTATTTCATAAAGTCAGTGTTCAAACATTTATTTCAACCTTAGCCTTCATTTTTGTTATTGTCCCAGTGAAAGGGAATCTGCAGGCACTGAGCACTTCTGCTTGGCCAGTGACATACTTCTTCATGTGTCCAGTTCATATGGATCAATAAAAAGGCTTTCCTGAATGTTAAAGACAGCAGGCTGGAACTTTAGGTTATATTCAGCAATAGAAGAGGGCAAGGAATAGAGATTATTGGTGATGGGTCGGAGAGTTCCCTAATGAGCACTTTGGTGGAAGGGATGCTTTGAAGCCAGAAGTAGAGGAGTACAGTCCACATTAACTTATGCAACCTGGTGCTGTTCAAGAGAACACAAATGGACAAATGAGCCTACTTTGAAAGGTAGCCAAGATTTTCTTTCCTCTTTTTGAATAATCCCTTGATGTGTTGGAGAAAAAGAAACAAGGGAATAATGTGGTTTTAATGCAGCGAATGTTGTGCGGGAAGAACAGGCTATGACATGATTCAACCTAAAGAAATACGCACAAATATCCACCGTTTCCCTGATAAGCATTAGCCCAACCATTAGACAGTATTTTGTGTTGAGGGTGGGAGAATATATTGTATGACTGTAGGTTAAATAAGTAGCATACGCTATCATTGTTTTCGTTGTTTGTACAGCTCCTAGCACAACGAGTATATGAGTTGGCCTCATTAGTAGTACTGCAAATGAAATAATAAATCATGTTAATAAAAGAATTTTAAAGTAGAATAAATAAAGAAACAACAAACTTGCAGAATGCTAAATTATTCTTTGTTTTCATTACATTTTTAAATGCACAAAAAGCTGAACGTATTTGAGTCTTTTAATCATAAAGCATTGTCAAGACAACCAGGGTAATGTGTATCTTTGATGGCTGCCTTTAATTGTGGAGGGGGGGCGAATCAAGAAACCCTCTGTCCTTCAGGAGTACAGACAATAGTACTAGCAGAATAGTTAAAAATATTTTAAATTGATTTTTTTCACTGTTTAAGAGACATTAGACAGGCTTCTTCAGCAAAGTGCAGGCTTCAAGAGAATGAGAATAACAGGAACTCATTTAAATTCCAAATGCATCCCTGTCTGTGTAACCAGCTTGTTGTTGTACTCTGCAGAATTGTTCGATGTGGATTAATATTGTTGACTAAATTTACAGAGTGCGGGGGGGTGTGTGGAAGATTGAACTTCACTGGGGTCTGGATTTTCTCTGTTTCTTGGAAGGAGGGCAATAGATGCAGATTATTTGTACATAGAAGGGAAAATGAAAAAAAAAATCACTGACTATTTGCTAGGGGCAGAGAGAGGGCACAATTTGCTTTAAGTGATATCTCCACATTTAGCTACGGGAGGAGCAAGTGCTTGGGAAAAACCACATGGTGCTCAAAGCTCTCTCTTCCTATTAAAAAAAAATAAATCTGTCCATGCTCAGCAGTCAAGATGGAACATTAATTAATGCAATGCCGAAATCACTAGGAACAAAACTGAAATTAGTCCCTTAAATATGCTATTTTTATTCCAAGACTTTAGCCTCTCTCCCCAACTTGCATGCATGTGTTTCCCTGTCTCCGGTGAAAGTGGAGCAAATGTATGAATGTTGGCAGCATGAAGACCTCCTCGTAATCCCCTGTCTCTTCAGGGGACAGAGAGCACTGAGCCTCAGTTTCTTTCCAAATGAGCTTCAGCAAGAGCTGCTTCACAAGGGCTCCAGTGCTGGTGATCGAGTATTTGCCGACTGCAGCAGCTACAGCTGGGCTTTGTGGATTAGTTGGGAAACTTCTTCAAACTTGGCTAGTCAAATGGCTCGGTGAGCCAGAACGGTGCAGCATTACCATCAAAGTGATGAACCCAGCTGATTCTAGAGTAAACAGACTACAAAGTGTAGGTGGGACTTCAGGAACACTAGGCATATCTGCTAATTATTTTAATTTCTTATTGCTCACTGGAGCCAGATCAATTAAGAGGAGAAGGTGATAGTAATTACTGTCTGAGATGTAGACTACATAATTCCTTCTGGGTTGCAAGGAAGGAGGGGAGTAGTCAGCGAAACTGAAGGCACCCCGAAGGAAAAGCTTTTCTGCAGTGTCTAATTAGTCTGTGGAGCTCACTGACACACAATATCATTGGGAAGTTTCCAAAACCTATTTGGCCAGAGCAGTAGGGACAGGGAAGATTAGCAAACAGTTATGAGCAGGTGAGTTGCTGAATCCTGGTTTCCTGCTGGGGCATCTCTTGGAGCTGCCTTCTCCAGAGCCCGTGCTCCGATGGCTGCGCTGTGTGTGGCTGAGTGTTGATGGGGACTCTGTCCCAGAAGGATTGCTGGGAATATGGTTGGAGCTGAGCTCACGCTGCAGCTTTCCTCAGTGGAGTTACTAATACAGTTTCTCCCCAGCTGTTTTTTCTGGAATTCGTTGGAAAACAAAGTTCTTGAGATCTCTGTCTTTCTGGCAAGTTCAGCTGAAGTGGGGTAAAAGTTTCTGAAGTTACCTGGAGGGGAGTGAGTAAGGGTGGCACACAGGCATAGAGATTCTTAAATATTGTTTCTTTGAGAAATGAGGCTAAAGCACCAAATAGTCATACCTCCAGGGAAAGGCATAATCTCCTGCTCTGGTAAATCTGCAAATTTTACTTAGTGGTCGTGAGGATTATGCTAGATCGTTCCATGACTGCCAAGAACCAACTAGTTTGAACTTTGATCCGAATTAGATGTTTTGAAAAAATGTCACAGACATGATAACGAGAGATGACTGTAGTACCCTGGTCCCGTATGACAATTTCTGTTCCTCCTTATTAATATTCCTGGTAAATCTAAAAGTAAAATGGGTAAGAGAGCAAGAGGGAGAAGACATGAGGCAATGAAGTTTACATAAGCTATAAAAACAGTGCCCTTATGCACTCTCTCCATCGGAAAAGCCTTCCATAAAATAAAAATCCACAAATGCAATTTTTAGGCCTCAACTTATTTTATTTACTTTTTGGAGTGCAAGGTTCTTCCCATCTTTTAATTTCTCCAGTTGCAATATTACTTTTGTGACTGTTAACTCTAGCTCTCATGCTTTGTGATCTGCTGGTAGGAGTAAGAACTAATTTGTTTTAAAAAGAAAAGAAAAGCAATGTAGATCTGTCATCTCTAGGTTGCTTCAGAACTGATCTGTAGTGTGGAAGCCATGAGAACTTGAGAATTGCTTTGGGTTTTCATGCTTCCCATGTCAAATCTGATTCGTTCTCATTTTCTTCTCAACTGTTCCCATAAGTTTTTCTCCTGTAGTGGAGTGAAGGCTTTGGCCATCAGTTCCACAGCCGCTTCCAGTTTGCTGCAGACGTGGTTCTGGTTACAGAAGTGTCTGGGAAAGCTCTGGGGCTACGCAATGTTTCTTCTGGCACCCTTGCTCCAAGGGCCATGCCAGCACCGTAAGTTATATTTTGACTTGTTGATGGACCAGATCTCCACGAATGTGAGGGAAGTCTCTGTAGATCAGTGGCTGAGGTTGTCCCTGGTTTTTTGTGCATGACAGCAGTCATTCCTCAATGACTGTGGAAGTACTTCTTCCTAAGCTTGCTATTCAGCATCCTTTTTTCCTTCACTTTCTTCCTTCTACTTCACAGTTGCTTCCAACAAAAAACTTTCTCCATCATCTTTCTGGCCAAAATGAAATTCTGTCTTTGTTGCCATTTACTTGTGTGGTGCCACGAAGGAAGGACAGACTTTAAGCTTCTGCACTATCTGGAAGGAAAGGAGACCTGGCTAATGGTCATTTAATTAGCTCTTCCCAGCAGATGCTAATGTGCCCAGAAATAACGTGGCACAAACACAGTTTTAATGAATGAAGAATGTGGAACAGCTTTTATTATAATTTTTAATTTGCTTTTGAGTTGAGCTAGCTGAATGAATATCCAGAAGCATTTCTCTCTATTTGTCAACAGGTGAATGCCCTCTGAATTGTTAAGGGCAACATTTTGTGAGCAGAGAGATGTTAGCCTCAGGTGTCTTGGCTAAATTGCAATTTGGGTAATTCTATTTCACCTGCCTAAATTCCCCCTGTAGTTTCTGTTGGATGCAAACCTCTTCTCTGCTTCTGCCCTGCACTGCTGTGCAGTCGTACCATCCACTATTAAACAGCTGCTGCCCATAAGTAGCTGAAACATTTTGGGATCCTCTGGGATGAATAGCACTGTATAAATATAAAATGATACCATTATCATGTTTGAAGTAAGATTTAATATAAACAAGCGATTGTTTCAGTAGATGGTGCTCAGCTGAGTTATAGCAGCTCAGGGGCTCTGGGGAAGCAGTGGAGTACCAGCAATCCTTCCCACATATCACTGTATCTATGAGTTTTTTCCAAGAAGGGAGTAAGGCAAGAAAGCTTTTCCCCCCTTCCAGCTGATGAAGGGAGCGATGCCTCCGAGGCACTGGGAGCGAGCGAGCCAGCTTGCTCTTAGCAAAAGCAGAGCCCACAGACTTAGGCAGTCTCAGGCTAGGACAAATCCATCTCTTCCCCATCATCTGGAGGTGAGCTGGTAAAGGCAGATGTTTTTTCTACCTCTGCAGAGAGGTTTATTACTGCCTTCTCTGTTTTTGATGGGATAGAAAAGTATGTCCATGAGAGAGCCTATCTGCTTAACAGTTTCTCTCTACCAGGTTAGCTGGTATGTTTTTCAGGTTGCGGGGTGACTAGCGGGAAGGAGCATTCCCCTGGATGCTCCCGTAGGTCGGTTTGCATAGCGGCTGTTGAGTTACCGCACAGCGCTGTCGCAGTCATGACCCGGTGGTCAGCTTCCAGACACCAGCTTCTCTTATTTCTTGAGATGTGTCTTCCCACAAAAGTTCAAAATGTCACTCACTTTACACTAATGAGGGGAAATTGTGTTGTAATCTGCGGACAGGGATTTGCTTAATGCGTACAGGCAGTTGTGCTGGACAACACCCAAGCTTTGCAAACTAAACATACTTTTCAATAAAAATCCGTTTTGCTCACAGCATACTTGGTTTAATACAGTAGGTGCCATTAAAAATGTGCCATTTAGTGACAGAATCATTAATATTTTTGATAATTCTCCATTCCAAGCGTTAGTGAGGATGCAAATTCCATCAATAATGGCAAAGGGAAAGTTAGTAAGGCGCTGAGCTGCACATCAAATAAATTGGTCATTTCTAGGTATTACAGGGAAAAAAGGAAGTGCTAAATGCATAGCTAGGACAGCAGAGGTGGAGATGGAGGTAGCTGTTTCGCAGTGGCACGGCCGCACGCACCCTCTGCCCCAGAGGTGGGAGCTGCTGGAGTCAAACCTCCTGCGCCTTCTGCCTGTAGAGCAGATGCAGTGTGATCCTGGAGTTCTCGGCTATAACTGTGCCTGTGACTCATTACCCAAAGGATTTGCGAGGATCCCTTGCAAGAATGTAGCCTATGCAACTTCACTCTAATACTTTTATTGAATAAATGCAGTATTTAAAAGATTACCCTCTGTGTTTCCGATGGAAACCTCCACTTCAAACAGCTCCTCTTTGTTGCTTACAGGAACACCAAGAGAATCGCTAGATTTACCATCTCATTATCACCTTCATGGGGATGCTTCTTTACTATTAGTGTTTTCATGTTGCCCGACTGAAAAATGAGAAATAAGTATATAGAGACCTCTGAACAAAAGAAACCATGCGATGGATTCTCAGCTCAAGTCTAATATTTAACTGTGATTGTAATCAGTGGAGCTGTGTTGATTGACATCCCCAGCGAATCTGGGCAGGACTCTGGGTGGCTGCTGTGGCTTATCATCGACTCTCTGAAAAGCTTCTGTTTCTGAATGTCTCTGATTTTTAGCATCAAGTGCTCTGCAAGGTGCACACTGCTTCCTGATATGTCATCTTCTGAATCACTAAGAAACCTCTCTAATAATAACTGAGTTATCTCATCAGCTAACAGAAGTTCAGAGCAAAACATTGCAGGTTTAGTGTCATAAAGCACGCCTTTCTTAACGAAGCTCCTGTCATGCAGTCCATGCCCCATTTACCATTTATCAGAGGGGAGTGCTCAAATCCCTTGGTGTCGGTCTCCGAATGAGGTGGCTAAGTCAGCAGCCCGTTCTCCCCAGGTGTCCTGCGTAGTGGGTGCGGACAGAGATGCTCCTTCTGTGGGTGATTCAGCAGCTTCCAGGTGAGCCTGTCTCTCTCCCTTACAGAGGAGCACAGGCAGATGTCTACAGCGTGTGGAAACGCTCCCGGTGCACGTAACAGTATTTCTGTCTGTGGCTCCTTGCCTTGTCTCTATCACCGGCGTGGCTTCTGCTGGTGCTCATGCTTTTAAGGATCGTGAATGCTTTACATACTGGCATTTTACTGTGTTTGAAGTCTTGTTCATCTAATTATTTTCTACTGATAATTACTACTAGTATTTTATGCTTACTGTTTTATGCTACCACATAGGGATAGAGTCCTACAGTGCTAAGCACAATGCAAACCGCAATAAGAAAAAGGTGCCTATATGAAAAACTGAAAAATGTAGGATGAGGTATGATCCATCATTGTAATAGGCAGGAGGAGTAGGTGACCTTATGGTGATAATTAAATGTGATGGGCAGGATGCAACCTCCAACTCCCAAATCTGAAACAGCAGCAAACGTTTACACCCATACTACGCGTGCGTGGACAGCAGCAGGCACTGAAGGAGTATTTACTATTTCAGCTGAAATGGGACTGTGCTTGTCAGGTTGATGTCTCAAGGAAGTAAAAAACTTTGCTGTGAAAAATGACAGAGAAAGGCTGTTTAGAGTTCAGTTTTAAGAATTAGCTGATTTCCTTTTGATCAGTCACTAGTTAAAGAAGGGCGTGTATTTCAGATTTATCTGCAAAGGAAGGCTCAAAGTACTCTTCGGTACAGTATGTTGTTCATATAGGAAAATGGAGCTTGGTAAATGTAGCGAATTAGCAAATGCAAAGGTGAAATTGGTGAGGTATCTTGAAAAACATAATAAAAAATAAAGAGTGCTTATTAGCCTGTTTGCCACAGGTTTACATAAAGCGTAAGTCTGGCTGCAGTTCAGCACCTTACCCAAACACCACATTTAATTCCTGCGTCAGGAAGTACAGTTTATTTATAAACTGGGAACAGGTTGGTAGGGCGTTTCTTAATCATGCTTGGGAAGTGTTGGTGGTAAATTTACAAAGTGTCTTGAATCAACATTTTATAGGAGTTACAACTGTCATTTCTGTAGTGAATAAAGAACTAAGAGAATGAGGGGGAAAAAGACCAGTTAATTAGTTGTTGAAATCACCAGAAATGTTTTGCAGACTCGAGGCAGTGCAGTGATTTACGAAAGCTTACAGCTGTAAATATTTTGATGTATATATGTTTGTGTGTATATATATCTGCAGATATGTTCCTCGTTCAGATAAAGCCTTCTTCGCCTCCCATTCCCATCAGATCAAAGCATCGTAAAATACATCCAAGGTTTGTCCTCATACAAGGTTAGTCCCATTACTTGAGATGGGGCTGCGATTCTCCACCATTGCTCTGTTATGTTGGCAGTACCTCACCAGTCTTCCCAGCTTTATTTTCCCCCTACGTTATGGAGCTCATTTTCTCTGCACTCTGATGCACCCCGTGCTGCAGGAGATACCAAGCATGTGGCAGTCGCCAAGTCTTTCATCTTCAGTGTGATACGAATAAAATGGAGGGAGAAATAGGAAAGCTTTTCAAACAGAAAAAGCAGCCGCTGAGTCATTGTCTTCTCCGGGTGTGAGCGGGGCCTTCCTGAGAATTTCTGTGGACTTCAGGAAATCCAGCGCTGCCTTTAATCTGGCTGTTTGATTACGGTTACCGAGGCAAGCCTTTTAACTCCACTTTCCTGCAAACAGGACTTTTCTTGGCCTTTCACTACAGTCTTTCTTTCAGCAGTGTCTTTCCATTACCTGCTATCAGAGCAGGCTGTTTTAAAGAGCTGGAAACCTCATCCTCAAGTTAAAAGGGAATTTCACATTATTTTACTGGTGCTAAAATTTGGCAGAGTTTCATGGGCCAGGATAACAAAAGGAATCGATCTGTGTAGTCAATAGGTCGTCTGCCCATTTCTCCCTGTTCGACGACGAAGCCTTCGCAGACAAAGCGGTCTGGCGAGCCTCAGCGTAACATCGTGCTCCCAGGCCTGTGTGATGGAGAATATAAAACAAATGCGCGGAGACAGAAATACCGTACTGATCTCAGCATGATGCGGTGTGCCAGAGGTCCCATTCGGTGCTTCTCAGAGCTTTTTGCTCTAATACTGCTTTTTAAACAAAGAGATCCCCATTATTTTTTGTCTCCTCGCGAGGCTATCAGTTGACCTCCAGCTTGTGGCTAACAAGACTGCTGTTTCTCTCAAGGGACTCAACCTACCTTGACCGTTCTGGCTGGCGTAATTCCTCACAGTCTCTTTCCCAAACCCTATTTGCTTTGAATTCGCCCTCCCTTAGCTCCAAACTGGTGTTCATCATTTGATCCAGCAGCATCCAGGCAAGTGGCTTAGGTGAGGAATGTGTTGGTGAATATCATGTGTAGCTGCCTAAAGACGTGTAAATGGATGTTTGCCCCCTGGCTGCCTTGGGTTTTGTATGATAGCTCAAGAGATAAAGAGTTCATAAGTTGAAACTGGGAAATTGCGTGAAACGGGGAATGTTGGGAGGAACCTGCCGTGAGGTGGTGGATAGAAAACATTCCTGTAAGTTTCTGCTCAACAAAACCAGCCTGTTTTCTGTGATTCTGTCCTTAAGAAGTAGAACGCTGGAAACATGTAGTCCCATTTGTCATTGCTAAACAGCTTGCTCTGATGGTTAAATGTAAGAAATGGTATGACATCCAGCGCCAGGACAAGGGGCAGTGGGCACAAACTGAAGCATAAGAGGTTTCAGCTGAATTAGAGGAAAAACTTCTTTACTTTGAGGGTGACAGAGCCGTGGCCCAGGCTGCCCAGGGGGGCTGTGGAGTCTCCTTCTCTGGAGATATTCAAACCCTGCCTGGACCAAGTCCTGTGTAACATGCTCTAGGAGAACCTGCTTGAGCAGGGGGGTTGGACTGGGTGATCTCCTGAGGTCCCGTCCAACCCTTGCCATTCTGGGATTCTGTGTACAATGGCAGTCGGTGTAATTAATTACGTTACCTATGGCTACGAGTGTAATTTCAAGAGGAATAGAAGTAAGCAGCATATAACACTTTGAGAAAGGGATCAGGGTAAATATTTTATCCAGTGGTTTATGTTGACAAGGAATCGGGCTTTGCTCTGCCCTCGCAGGGCTGGAGCAGCCAGTCTGTGGCAGCAGGAGTGCAAACCTTGCCCTGGGCACGCCTGGAAAGTGAAGTGGAGACGCAGGTCAGGGCTGTTGGCCCGTCTTACCTGGTTTGCTAATTTGTTAGCCCAAAGAACCACTGTGGATGGCAGTTGTCCAAGTTACAAGCTAATATGTGGAATTACTTTGAAACCAGTGGGGACATTGCAGTTAGTTTAAGGAGGAGAAGCAACTTGCTCGTTGCAGGGTTAAATATAGAAGCAGTGCAGTGTTTTCATATTATATTATTTATTGTTTAATTCTTAAAAAGCTCACTTTAAACTTTGATGGTCATTTTAATGCTAGTAAGTCATCAAGTAGTTAATGGTTTAAAGACTTTTAAAAACTGTTTAAAGGTTTTTAGACTAAATACTACAATATATCAGTTAACACGTTGCCTTGCTTTAAAAATGTAGCATTTCCAATGCATGTTTGACATGCTTGGGGCTACTCCAAGTCTTGACACTTAGAAGGAACCAACTGCAATATTAGGCTTTAATACTTTAAGATGAGAGTCAAGCTGTGTACGCGGTCTGTAGGAAAAGGGGATTATATTTTGTCACAGTGCAGGTTTTCACTCAAGGTTAGGTACACGACTACAATGGGACAGGTTTAGCTCCTCCCCAACAAAAGAAATATAATGCAGCTGTCAAAGGTTAAAGAATATATTGCCTATGTTGAATAAAACACACTGAAAAATATTCCCAGAAGAAGAGGCAGATTTTCAGGTCTGACCCAGCAAAATGCTGCTTTCTGTCCTGCTCCGCTTGGCCCCATTCCTGGCAAGGTGCATAAATGTGGAGTGGGGTGGAGGCTGCTGCTCAGGAGTAGGCTGAACTCGTGCACCGGCAAGAAGCTCTTTGATAGCTGGAAAATCCTCGCAGCTGGTGATTTGGGTATCACAGCCATTTTGTGCAGTTTGAGGTGGCAGAACAACTGCAAGTTGAGCACAGGCTGTGTTTGTTACAGTGGTGGGAACAGGCCAACGAGGATGTGATTTGTCCAGTGTTATTGCAGTAAGACTGCTAGATACACAGTTTCAGCTGGATCCCAGAAAGGTCAATTCAGTTTATCAAACACACGTTTTTAGCCATTTCTGTATGTTTTCTTCAGGCTACCCTAGAACCTAGAATAATAATTTCTCCCCAAACAAATTAATCCTTTTACTATTTACCTATTATATATTAATTATGCATAGTTCTCTTAGTATTTCAGGTAATTTTCTTTTCCTGTAATAGTTTCTTAGGCTCAGATAATCCTTTAGTTGGATGTTAATATCTTTATGAAATAGAAGAATGACAGCTTGACTTTTTTTTCCCCCCTTTCTAATAAAGGGTGACCATTCAAAACTGAACAGCCTTAGTGACTGGAGAACTGTTATTACACAGGGTGTGAATTACAGCAAAAGGACTGTAAAATGCAGTAGAATTTCAGACTTTGATAATAAAGATTCATCTCAGATCTCCTGAGATTATAAAGGTGTTAAATGACTTTCTTTCTGTCTCTTTCTAATATTTCAGATTTTGTAGTACTATCGCTGTCGAGATCTATTTGACATTCTGTAACACTTTCTCAAACAGCCGCCTGTCTCTTCTCCTGACAGAGAGCATGCTTTGAATGAAAGTTCATTAGTCTATTGAAACATCTCAGTTAATTGCTAAGCTAGTACCCAGAATTGTCAAGTTCATATTTCCATCTGTGCCACAAGCATAGCAATAAAGAATTTTTTTGGACAGGTTAATTTGCCTAAAATACCATGTAGTCAATCAGAGTAACAAAGTTGTTGATGGGAGCATCTGTCAAACTGGAGCTTTCATCAGAGCTGTCCCTCTTTGCTCGACGAACATCTCTGGCTTCCACGAGTTGGCAGAAATACAGCAAACAATAACAGCAGCTGCACTAGAATAATGTTATTCCGATGCTAAACACCAAACAGCTGGGTGTTGCATTGGTAAGAATGGTTTATAGTTTAGCTTCTTATGAAAATAAAATTCAGTCATTCAGATATAGCATTGTTTTAATATTTAATTTAGATTGTTTATATTATTTGCATTTTGTTAATTTTACATTTCATATAATTTGCTTGAAAATAGCACTTTCTTCGAAATTGTGTATGTACATGTGCGTGCATAAAGATTCCTAATACGCGGTGCTTTTCTTTAAAAAACAAAGCAAAAATTAAATGTCTGCATTAAAAGCAAATTAAATGTATAAACTGAAATTATTTAAATGAGTTGGGAACTCGCGTTGAGGTTTCCAAGGCGTGCACTACATGGCCCACAGTGTGCCATTAATTTTCTGACAATCAGAAAGATCATTTAACAATTAGGTTCCAATCTTCTAGTGCATTTCTCTCATCATTGGTAGTGCATACAGTCACTACATCCAGTATTTGTTATATGAAACACATCAGTGTTAATGGAGGGAAAAATACAATAACTTCATTTTCCTACAAATAACATTTTTCATGCTCTAGGAAACGAGCTGAAAACTCAAGTAATTCCAGCTAAATCAGTGGATTTAGCCTAGATTTACTGTAGTGTGAAAAAGGGTGAAATTTGACCAGTAACATCCAGAGCAGTGGAACTTAAAAAAGGATGAGATGTGATGAGCATTACAGCATCCAAAAGTAGGTTTTCATCTGTACCTTTTCACTAGTTCCAAGAAGAATAGAGCTTCCTTAAAATGTTCCCTTGAAAACATCTCCTTTTATTGCTGCTGACTGTAAACGTATGTGTACCCGTGCGAGCTGCCTAACTGCTGAGTAGAAGAGGGTCTTGTGTATGAGTCCTTTTTATGGGCACGCCTGCATCCTGTCGCAAAATTTAGGATATCTGAAAACTGCGCTATGGCTGTAAAGTGGTAAAATTCCTAAATTAAGTACTGATGATTTGACTTTATGTGTGATATGCCACCGCCATATGTGCAGTTTTAAATGGGATTAGATCTTCTCTGTCTTTCGGTAGGGGGCACTGATTCACGCAGCCCTAGTGCAGGTACTTGTTCATTTTTTTAGTAAGTACGTGGGGTATTCTGTGCAGAAGGAATGTCGTAAGGCTGATAAAATTTATAGAATCATAGAATCCTAGAATGTTTTGGGTTGGAAGGGACCCTTAGAGGTCACCCAGCCCAACCCCCCTGCAGGGAGCAGGGACACCACTAACCAGGTCAGGTTGCTCAGAGCCCCGTCCAACCTGGCCTTGAACGTTTCCAGGGATGGGGCCTCCACCCCCTCTCTGGGCAACCTGTTCCAGTGTTTCACCACCCTCACTGTAAAGAATTTCTTCCTTAGATCCAGTCTAAACCTACCCTGCTTTCAGTTTAAAACCATTAGCCCTTGTCCTGTCACAGCTGGCCCTACTAAAAAGATTTTCCCCATCTTTCCTATAGGCCCCCTTTAAGTACTGAAAGGCTGCAATCAGGTCTCCCCGCAGCCTTCTCTTCTCCAGGCTGAACGAGCCCAACTCTCCCAGCCTGGCCTCATAGGAGAGGTGCTCCAGCCCTTGGATCATTTTTGTGGCCCTCCTCTGGACCCGCTCCAACCTGTCTTAAAAGCAAATGTGCATTTGGGATACATGTAAGCAAGGACAGGATATGAATTAAATGTTGCCTTCCTTTAAGGCAGAAGAAGCTGCGCTTAAATGGGAGTGAGATTTCACCCAACATATGACTACATTGTTATATGATGTAGCCACTTTGGAAGGACGCAAGAAACTTTAAGGTCTTACAGGGTGCTACGGTGCCAACACACTAAGGCCAAATTGCAGTAATGGCAAATATGTGGAGCATTTGAGTAGAGGCAAGACAGAATTTGGAGAGGAGGGAGGACTACCCTCTTTCTGGGTTGTGCTTGGGGTTTTTTCTCCTGAAAATAGAAGGTAGCATTTCCCACTGCTCTTTTGCTTCTCCTTCTTCTCCCCACCGAGCTGAGGAAGCAGCTCCTTACGCAGCTGCACAGCCGATTTGCTGAGCTCCCGACCCCGTGTCCGTCCGTTTTAGCTGCGCCATGGGATGACAGCTGGCGTGCAGGTTGGAGAGCGCTGTTTGATGGAGAAGGGTTTTGTCGCACTGTACCAGATAATGAATCCTGAAGCTTTCCATAGGATTATAGAATTTTTGAGGAAGATTTCATAAGTAGATGTTTTATGTTGTTGTCGTTGCTGGAAAGCCACTGGGCATTTCTGCCCACACCGACACAGCTAGCACCAGTAGCTGGATATCCCCCAGGTGCATGAGACACCAGCATAGGGAAGGGCCCTGAGTTCATATGTCCCATCCCTCACAAGTGAGCATGGACTATTAGACATTTGGAAGCACAATGCATTTTTAATGGAAGTCTGCAAAATGGCTGAGGTTCAGCCCAAGATAGGACCAGAAAAAGAAAGGGGGGAAAAAAAAATAAAATCACAATCCTCTGCACAGGAGAGACTTTCTTGCCCATTTGTAGCTTTTAATCTCTGTGATACAGTGTGGGGCTTGAGCTTGCAAATGAATAATACTTAACAAACTAAGAGAGATGTTGCAGGCTGTTTATTTGTAAAGCACTCTAAGATCCTCTACTAAAAGATGGTGGAAGTGTAGCCAGCATTAATACTATTTTGGTCCTTCCTTGAAAAAGCGTCATTGGTCTTTCTGAATGCATTTACTTTTCCATCATGGCTGGGTTCCCTGGCAACTTCTTCGGTGAAGTCCAACATACGTGTGTTACAGAGTCTGCTGAAGGGCAGAACGTTGCAAAGCTCTTCTGTGGGATACGGAGTCCCTTGTCACTGCCTCATCCTGATGTTTGGCAGTGGGTGGAAGGGAAGAGAGGACAAGGTGGGTAAAGGTAAATTTGTGGAACATTTGATTCCATCCCCCATCCGCGCTGTCTTGCTTCTCTCCAGGCCTCTTAGATGAGGAGGGAGAGCAGTTGGCAGGGGGAAGACTTAGGCAATAAGAAAAGTCCATCAATTTTATAAGAAAGTAAGCCTAACAGCTACTCTGTATTCTGTCAGGCTGTGGGAGAGAACTTAGCTTGTCTTATTAATGTCATATCAACATGTCTTATTAATAATGATAGAACCATTCGATAGCATCCAAAAAGAATATAATAAGATCAGCTATGATAAGAGGTCAGGGCACAGAGAACTTTCTTCCGAATACAGACATCCATACAAATGTATAGATGGGTTTCTCTCTCTCCTTTTTTTTAGAGTTTGTGTTCTTAGCAAAGTCAATAGAGGTTTGTAGAAAGCCTCTACTATTTTCACTGTCCTGAAATTGTGACTTTTGCCCTTGAAATTGACCTGGGCATCTCCAAATCCACAGATGTTTTCAGGCAGGTAGTCAATGTGGTATAGTTTGGAAGGTTTATCCTCGTTTGCCCCAATTACTGTATCTTGTCATTGGAATCAGTCTTGTCCTGAGAACCGTTTCCTTATTGAAAATCTTGCCAATAAAACCTATGGCTTTATTTACTAGCAGATGTTTGGGGTTTTTTTTTCCAAATTTACAGCTTCAAAGTAGAGCTTTGTAGGTGTGGTGGGTTTCTGCAAAGCTTTGCAGATGTGACTGCACTGCCAGGCTGGGAATATGGGTGCTGGAAATCTGGATGCTAGGTATCAGGACATGCCCCAACCAAAAAGTAATGTTCAAGTCAGACTGTGGCCAGAGAAGACCTCATCCCAACAGTGTTTTCTCCTTATTCTGGCACCCATCTTCATAAGTCCTCTGTGTTGGAAGTGGTTACTTTCAGTTCACTTTGTGAAAGAGGGTGGCTCCAGATCATACAAATTTTTTTTTCTTGTTTAAATTATTTGAACTTTTTGTTTTAAATGAAGGATGAATTGGAGGCAGTTACGAAATTTTCTCTGTGGCTTGTATAAATTGAGTTCAGTTATGATTACTCATTTTATTCAAAAGTAGAATAATTGACCAGCTGTTAATGGCCAACTTTTGAAGAGAGGTCTTGATCCTGTGTTAACTTTGTATTCCTGGAGGACAATTTCTCATGAAACCAACATAATGTGTTGCTAATGATTACTTTATCGAGTCCATCGGCTCCATGGGAACCATTAAGCTACAAGACCATCTGCTGCTATTAGTCGATGCGTGCCATTCCTGTGGTTTGACCTGTGGGTGATGTGCAGGGAGGTTGGCCAGCCTGTGCAAAGCAAGTGTCAAAACCTGGGGGTTTGGGCAGGTGTTGGTCCTAGTAAACTCTCAGCCACAACTGTTGAAGCAATCATCAAGTTAGAGCAGTTTGGAATTTGCAAGGAATCTTGCAACAGCCATTTATGGAGGCTTAATGGGACTAAGTCTACAATCAGAGTCAGGAACTAGAGAAAGCCTAAGAGAAAACAATTTCCCAGACAACAGGAATAACAGGAGATATATTAGAAATTACTAGACTGTCCTCTTTGAACCAACCATGCTGCCTTAATTAGCTCCTTTTAGCAGATGAACTGCAGCATGGAGTCTGGACTTGCCCAGCCCCGGGTGGCTCACAGGACACGCAGAGGTTAACGCACTCAGGCCCTGGGGGACTGGTAGGGCACCGAGCGACTTTCTATAGATCACAAGCTGTAGGATTTTACCCAGTGACTCTGTTCCTCCTGTAACTTCATGCAGTTAAAATGCTCTTTCCAGACAGGCAGCTAGTCATGATTTGAAAGCCGTGAGATGTGGAACATGCCCCTCCTTTTGACCCTTTGTTCCATCTCCTAAGTGCCTTCACTGTAAAGAAAGTTGCACCCTACAGCTTATTTTCTGCCTTCAGCCTGTGGCCATTAATTCTTACTATTTCTCTGTTGGGTGGAGTTCCTTTGTATCTGTATTTTCGCCTTTTTGGTTGTACAGAGACCTTGAAATGTGATTGTTGCAAGTCCGAAGATCTCACAAATACATGCCAGAAAGCTTGCCTGCTTTTATTCGGCGTATCAGTTGGTCTAATAAAACACATTATCTCTTCCTATAAACTGTGATAACCTCACCTAAAACCCATTAGGGCTATCACAACACACCACCGCACTGAATTCTTCTCTTGCATCTTCTCTCTGCACTGACATTTTGGGTGTGCATATGGTTTTGCTTGGCTTATATCTGCCTGTGAGCTCATGCACGTTGTGGCACTATAGATTATGTCATATAAGAATGACAGTTTTATTTGCTTTTATTGTCCACTGTGGAAGCATCACAGGTTTGATTCTAAATTAATCTTTATTGTGTTTTTAAATTTCTTCTTATTCCTTGACATAACCTGCTATCTCTCAGACTTAGCTTTGCTGGCTACAATCAATTTATTATTCATAAATTCTCTGTTTTGACAGCAGTCGACTGGATTCAATTACTGCCAAAAGGCCCAGTCATACCAGGCTGCAGTGTTAGAAAATGAATTGTTCAGCGACGCGATCTGTCTTAGTGAACATTAAGTGATGCTTTGATAATTATATAGACATACGTATGCAGAAAAAGAAAAAAAAAAAAAAAAAAGCTTTGAGAACATTTTTTTTGTTACCCCCTGTGGAAAGCGGCGGTGAAGAGCGGAGGAAGATAAATTGACAGATTGTTATTAGCTGCGGCATCGTGTAAAGTCGGCTAAGGCCTATTGCTGCAGCTCTGCTGCATCTGCCGCTGGAGGCTGGACCGCGGCAGAAGACTGAAGACTGCAGCAATACACGGAGCAGCAGACAAAATTAACACCATCATTTAGTTTTATTTGTTACAGTTTTAAGTGAGCTGGAAGATAAAAATGTTTAAAATAAGCCCTCAGAGAGAGACTGTGCCAGAGAATCCCAGAATCTTCGTATTTCCAAATGACAGACCCGTACCTCTTTATTATTTTCGTGGAGAAAAGGGAAGAAGGGAAGGTCAGTCCAGGTTATCTTTCAGGCTGACAGGTGAGAGGATTGACTGTAGGAGTTTTGAAGGCTGCACGGGGTGTCTGTCAAAGACCACAAGTTTTGCTGACAGCATCAGACTTACTTGCATGGGCGCGCGCATCCCGTACAGCGAGACAGCGGCTAAACGCTGGCTTCCTTCCTCAGACTGCATTCCCCTTCCAGGATAAAAACATTTTCTTACTGAAATTAAGACCCTTCAGACACTGCAGGTAAAAAAAAAAAGCTGTTTTGCCCTAAGGTCTTCATTGAGTCTTTTTGTAAGAATTAATTTTTGTCTTTACTGCTTTCCCTAATCAGAGTTGCCTGTGAGATTAAAACAGATATAGGAGGAGGACAGAAGAAATCTCCGTGCTCATTTGTCATGTAATCAGGCTTTTTTCTAGAGTGAGAGTGGAGAAATTTGGCGTGTGCTGTCTTTTTTTCCATGTGAAAATACACAGGTTGAGATGCTGAGATCTGCCCCATGGTGATCATGAGGCATGGAGGGATTCTCGAGAGAAGCCCGAGTCCCCATTTCCAGCAGCTAAGCAGAGTTGTAGGACTTTCAGAAGAACCTTTCTGCAAGTGATGGGATCCGCTGTGGGAGAGGCTCACTGGAAATGCGGTCGTTTTTGAATGTCTAAAAATGTGCCAGAAATTGGAACTCCGGGGAGCTGAATTCTTTTGAAGGTCAAGTCCTAAGTCTTTCAGATAACAATTTCATGGAACACCTTGAGGAGGAAAACTGACTTTTCATTACTGAGTCAGCTGATTCACCTCACCAGCTTACAGCAGACGGCTCAGAAACTGATAATAATTATGCTCAGCTCTTCTAATAGTATTTTTCATGAGTAGATACTGAGGCAATGAGGCATTTCGGGAAGTCAATATCACTGCAGTTATGTCCCACCCAGAGAAACTGAGGCAGAAAGGTGCATGCAAGGTCATTCAGTAACCCACTGGTAGAGCTGTGGATACAGCCCAAGCCTGCGCTCTGTGAGCTCTTTTAACTGTTCACCCCTTGAAATTGTGAAAGAGATTCCTTCTAAATGCGTTTTATCTTTTGTGAGTGCCAGCTAAACCAGAAGAAGACAATCCAGTAACAACTCTCCTTTTCTGTCCTCTCTCTCACATGCATTTATTTTCATTTCTGTTTGACTATTTTGTTTTTCTTCAGCAATGATTAAGGAAAACATAAAATGAGGAAAATGTGAAGGAGAAAAAAATGAAACCCCCTCCCTGCATAAGAAAGGGAATTCTAATGCAGGAACTGGAGAAAAAAATACTGATGCCAAAGCTAATAAATACATTAATATGGTCAGGACGGGAATCCAAAGGGGGGGGTTGTTTGGTTTTAATGCCCATTCACAGTAGCTAACCTGTTTTATTTAGAATTGGACATTGCAGTGTATCTGTGAGCTTGTCCATGATGACTGTATTCCCCAACCTTCTGAACCTTCTGTAGCAGATGCTGGTACAGGTATAAGATGGGATTTCACACCGCCACATACACCTACTTCTGTATTTACTTCTGCTTGCTCTTGTGGACATGCACAAGCACAATCAAGTTAACTTTGCCTTTAGTTTCTCTGTATTTTTTTAATGAAAGCAGTCGTTTTTGCCTTTTTTACCTGTTCGGCTGTTGAAGCTGCCCCTTCCTTGCTGCGTGCTATCAGCCCCTCTCTGTGACTTTCCTCTGGCACCTCCGCTGAAGCTACCGTGGCTGCTTGCAACACCGCCGGGGCGTTTTGCAAGGAGCAAAAAGCTATATAGCATGCAGGCTTCTAGCATGACCATGTATTTTGTGAGTAGCTTTTTAGTTTGGCTTTTATGACTACCTGGATCAGTTAAGGTTTTTTCTGATACCTTCTGTTACCTGTGCTACAGCTTGCCAAATTATTAAATGACTGATCAGTTGTTTTTATTCAGTAATGTATTCTGCCCATTAAAATATTATTCAGGGGGGAAAAAACCCAAAACCCTACTCAATTAATATCAATTGCCAGCTCCTCTTAGAATCATGTCATAAAATTCTGCTATAACTATCTTACCTAGGGGCAAAAAGCAGATGTTTTCCGTGCAAATGTTTCTTATAATGGAAAAGGAAATGGTGGAAATTAGTGAGGGAGAAAAGCAGAAACAAATCACGCTGCTGTGTATTTCCTATATTAACTACCATTCTGTGAGATAGCAGTGGGTGTTTAAAAATCCATCGTTTCTTTGTTATTGATTAATGTTCGTCTCTAATCCAGCAGGAGTTGCATTAATTGCCACTCTTACTTTTTTCCCCATTCTTACGATAGCTTGACGCCAATATAAATAGGATGTTTCAGCATTGCATTTTTTGGTTACCAGGTCTAATAGATATTTCAAATTCACCATGCATAGTTTGGCATCTGTCTGTATCCCTTCCTTTTACACTGATTATCCTCTACTTCAAACGATGAGTTCTCCAACTAATAAAATGGTTCCTGAAGAAGCTAAAGTAGAATGTGAGTGGAATTGAAAACTTTGCCAAAGTAGCAGAAAATATTTTCTTCCTCCAGTCATGCCATCGTTGGTAAAACTCTGGAAAAGGAAGGGCCAGAAATTCATTTGGGGCTGGGGGGGGGGAGAGGTTGCGGCTGGAGGCATGGCTAGACAAAATGGGATTCACAGTAGACCAGAATGGGCTGGAATAGGCTAACTAATCATGCTGAGGTAATGGCACATGGGGAAGAGATCTTGTTTCCCCAGAAAATGGAAAGAGATGAGCAGACTAGCTTTTGCTCCTTTTCCTTGCCTTTCTTCCACTCTCTATCAGAATCAAATCTTCCACTGGAAAGGAAGAAAATCTAAATAATATCCTCCTTCTGTTATTGTTTAAAGAAAATAATAAAGGCAGGGGTTTATTAACTATTTCTTAAAATAGTGGACATACATAAACTGCCTTTGAACTCACGAGAGAACCCAGCCTACACTGAAATCCAGATAGCTCTGGCCAGACTCTTACTCCTGGTGGTTTGTTAAAAGCAACATGGTGGCTTGAGGTTTCTGCTGTGATGACAGTGTGCAGCTACGTGTGTGTATTTAGTAGCAGGAATGTCGAAAGGTGTGACTTTGGTGGTTAGTTACCTGCTTTGTCAATCCTTGGAAGCCTCAGCTCAACACAACGGAAAAAGAATGATAGCTGAAGAGAAGCTGTGTTGCCCTAGGAGGGAGTCGTGTGTCAGAGGGAGCATCCAGAGAAGGACAATAGTATGGATTCAGGGAACAGTGAGCGTTGGAGGGCTGCAGATGAGCTTCGGATGCTCACTAATGATCCTGACTTTGTGGTACCATGGCTCACTAGGTACCTCTGCAGTTGTTGATGGCTTTTCTTTTTCTGGATGGCTTTCATGCTTGGGCACTGCAGATAGGGAATGTCATCTTCCTTTCATTGAAACAACACATCCCCTCCTGAGACAGGGAAGAAAACAGCAACGCAGAGCTCTGTTCTGTAAGGGCTGAATATTCCAGGAGGTCTTCACATTGCCACTAGATCTGTCTTTAGTGTCCCAGTAGGAGAACCACTTTTGCAAGCTCAACTTTTCTTTCTCCTGTTCTTCAGCTAACTGAAATGCTGCTTTCCCTACTGCAGCTGCCACTTCCTTTTGTATATTCAGTTGTAATCCAAATTTCACGCTGTCTTTGGTCATCCACTTTACTACCTACCAAAGCAGTTTCTCAGACTTTCTGATAAGGAAATCATCATCAGCGTAAAGTTGATTGCAGCATCTGCACTCCCCCCTTCTTCCCCCTCCCCATCGATGACACCATCAAATCTGGCTCCACTGATAGTGAAGCAAAAAAAAGAAGAAACAAGCAAGAATGGATATTGCTGTCAGAAAAAAATTACATACATGCTGCACATACCCAGGTAAAAAATACCGCAGTCTGTGAGATTTGGAAACCGTTCATGGAGTTCGTGAAAAGCAATGAATTAAATATGCTGGATCAACAATGATTTATTATCTGTCTACCTGGCCCGTAGCTGACGTAATCAATACATTTATGATCCAGACTGTAAAGTGTCTAAATTATATAATGTGCATTCTGTGACATCCTACTCTAGCATTAGCAAAGGCAATTACTCAACAGGCTATTGATAATAACCACTGGCTACATCAACTCACATGGTAATTTAACATCTTATGTCTCATTGAATTAATTGATTTCTTTCATTGGCTGTATATATAATTTGCTCTGGTTTATTTTTTTTTTTCTCTCTCTCTCTTAGTGAGTACTTTGTGCCTTTCCAGTAAAAAAAAAAAAAAGAAGTGTTGATTGAAGTGTTCAGGTCTTGAAGGGCAAGAAGTGGGATATTATTACATAATATATCACGATAAATTTACTAATAAATAATAATCCTATTTGTGTCTCATACATGAGGCAGTAACTGAGACCTCAGAGCAAACCCAGGTATTCTGTCTTCTGCCTTATCTGTTCTGGGAACCTGCAGCACACCTGCATGGCAAAGGGATGCTGTGTCCCCTGTGCAATGGAGAAGCACCCATTTATGGCATTTTTCTCCATGAGGTGGTTACTGGGACTTTGCCAGCTAAGGAGGTGGTGGAGCATGTGCGTCGGGCTGTATCTGCTAATTGCCGTGAACTTGATAGCAGGCTGTTGCCAACCCACTGTGGGTCAGGAGCAGTTCTTGCCAATGGTTGGGTGCTACCCTGCCTCATTCCCTGCAGCCCCTGCACCTCCACCCCCCAAAGCCCCTGTAATGCCACCCTGCCAGGCTTCTTTAATAGTTTTTATTTGAGAAAATAATGTTTTCAAAATGTATCTTTAATTGTGTTCAAAACCACCCAAACCTGGGTTTGGGGGGCTTTTCATCTTCAAAGCAATTTATAACGCTAGCTGATAAGTATTATGTTACAGTTACTATATCAAAGCATAATGTGGTCTGAAGCAGAATTGGTGGGTCATCCATCTGTGTCACATGAAAGGAACTGTTTTCCTGGTTTGGTCTGCTGTTTACCTCTTTACCGAACCAAAGGAAATAACTTTGTAGTGAATCTTCAAAGAGATTTTAGATTGCTTTCTCCTTTCTCCTTCTCTTCATAGAGATTTGGAATCGTTTTAAAGCATCAGAATCCTGTTGTGTTTGGAAGAGGTTTCACATTCTGACCATAATCTTTATCCTGTTTCAGCTGTTAGGTCGGCTGTTTTACCAAAATTAATGTCAGTCTCCTCAGAAGCAAATGCCTTTCTGGAAAAAAATGGGTGATATGTTATTGGGTTAACCAGATTAGGTGCAGGTGCTGGCTGAAGAGGCCTCTATTTTTTCAATTTCAGATAAACTCAGTTCTGTCCCTTTAGACATTTACTGAACACTGTTAAGAGAATATTACCTTATATATGAAAATTAGGGAATGGCAAAATCGCAAAGTAATCGGAGGGAGCAGTGCCTCTGAAAGAGCAGCGCTTCTCACTCGTGGTTTTGCAGCCCATTAGACGTGTGACTCTAATCAGTCACATGAGAAAACTCTAAAGGCACCTGGTGATTAAAGCCACCTTTTCAAAGGTAGCCTCTAAAAAAATATACACAGCAATTAGCTTAGTAAATTGGCATGCTTCCTGAAACATATTAATTCTTTCTGAATTACTTAAAGTGACTTCTTTTTAGTTTATAAAGTTAAAGATTTATTGGTGATCTTACACTCTGTGTCCTCAGACTCTGAATTAAGGATAAAATTAAAGACATAAAGTCCATGATGAAGTGTGAACAACTGCCAGCTCTGGCTGTGAACAGTTTTTACAACTGGAGAGAATCTAGTGCCCCACTCACACCATCAGCCTGGAGGAGTTTATGGTGACCCATACTCTTATCTCTATTTAAATCCCTAATCCAATATTCTTGAAATGTGATAAGGAGTCTTGAAAGAAAAACACTGGCTACCATCTTTAATTACTGTCCTTAAGAAAGCCTCCAAATTTCAGCTACCGCAATCCTTTATTAATCTCTTCTGCGGTTAAGGATCATTATAAAAAAATCCGTAATCTACCTTGAAGCCTTTAGTTTGAAGAATAAAAAAAAAAAAGAGTGTAAACAGGGAGGTTCAGTTATAAGCACAAAGCAGATACGAGAAGTGAGAGCTTGAGAACAAATCCCTGGGAAGCAGAAGGAGCTTGTACTGTTTCTCCATCTTCTAAAACCTCAGTTCTCAGCAGATCATCTTACGGTCTGCTAACTCCCGAAAATTGGAAGGGCAGATGCTTTTTGGCCCTTTAGAAAACGCAAGCCCTGTTAGTGAAGGAGCTGCCACTATAATAGATACTACTTTATCTCTAGCTAAGTGTTTTGTATTTCTTAGCATCAAATTTTTGCTCTGCTAAGGGGAGCAAGCAAAATGGATTTGATAGTCCTCTCTTGGACTCGTTTTTGTTCCTACTGTTGCCTTACACACGTTTCCCTTCTATCTGATGAGAAGTGTTGTACTCATTTCTATTTCCTTATTATGCTAAGAATTAAACTTTGAGAACGGCGGCTGGCTGCATTCACTAGGAACTGAATTCTTTAACTATAAAATTATGTTCTACTTATTCATGAAAATGGATCAATTAAAGTCAAGGGGACTACTCACATGAGTAAATGCTAATTAACAAAACTGATGCTCTAATGAAGAGGATATGGTAACATTGCAGATAGATGCTGAATATTAAACATACTTTTCTCAGCAGCAGAAGAGGTGTTTATAGTATATAAGCAGTTTATTAAATTTCTGGTTTTGTAAATAAATGCTTTGGGGTTGGCTTTGTCTTTGGTAAACGTTCTGTACTTTTAGACTCAAGTGCTGTCTTGAAGTTAGGATGCATACATCCTAAGTGTGCTCTTAAGTCAGCGCTGATACAGAGCTTGGTGATCCGTAGATTGCCGATACCATCTAACTAAATCAGCCTGCGATGTTGCCGTTACAGGCAGGTGGCTTTTCTGAAATAAGAGTTTAAGGTATTTCTTGCCCATCTGGAAGAAGCTGCCTTTTCTTTCCCTATGAAAAAATTAAAAAAAAGCTCAAAAAGCCTAACGTTATAAAGAAGGGACATCCATTATCACATGTAAGTCAGTGGGAGAGAGTCTTTAGAACAGCCTGGTAGCTGGATTTTCACATTAATTTATTTTCCTATTCATGGAAATTCTACTTTCATCACCAAGTGGACTTGGTGCTAATTAATTAAATATGAACTATTGATTAATGTATGAAGAACAGTGAAAGCTGTGGCTACAGGACTGGTCTATTTTCAGAGACTTTTCTGTATTCTAACTAATATCTTCTTAATATTTAATAATTCAGGTCTGAATTAGCAGAAATAAACAACCATGTTAGGGGAGATGAGAGGTGGTCCCAGCAATGTGTTTTTGCAGCAGGGCTGTGTACAGATGAGAATGGGGACAAGGCCTGGAGCCCTGTGGCACGGTGCTCTGGCCACAATCCCTGTCCTGACTTATGGATGGACAAAGTACTGCGTCAGTGGCCACCTCAACCCAACAGGCGGGGATTTCCAGGCGGCACCAAGAAAAGCAGGACATCCAGGGAATAACGCCTTTGCCTTCAGCGGGAGTTGGAGCAGATGTGTCACATCTTCTGTTAGGTCTTTTGGGGCAGAATCGAGGTAGGTGAAGGATATGATACATAGCAGAAACAAGAGGTGCTCAGGAGGGGAGAAGGTGAATGCAAATACAGCTGTGTCACCAGCTGCTGGATGTCTCCTCCAGTCTTTCTGCTTTCTGTTCCTCTGTTCCCCTTCTATCCTTTACTTTTAATTTCCACGTTTTTTCTGAAGTGGAGAGAGGGGAAAAAAAAGTACCCAGCAAGCCTTGTTGACTGAACCCTCTTTCTGTGTGCTGCTGACACCACCTAAATCCAGGCTTGTCCTTCTGACTTAAAGCTTAGTTGAAAATGCAAGCATGAAACCAAGCTGATTGAAGTGCCTGGGCATGCCTCTGGCATAGAAGTCTTTCACATGCATCTACCAGGGGAGATGAGAAATGTTAGATGAGGACATTCAGCTGTGACAGATCCTGAAAATTGGGATCCTGGGAAGAAATCCTCTCCATTTATACTTTTAAACAGTGGATTTGTTTGAAAGGACCGCTAACTTGGGGTTATGATGGGCATGTATTAGTTGGGCACCACATCCATGGAAAATGTGGCATGTACTATTGCTGAGGAACCAGCAACAAAGCGTTTCATGTTGCTTCTCACACAAGTAGGTGGTTGTTTCTGATTTCTAAAATATTTTTTTATGTTTATCAAAGTTCTGTACAGCCTTAGCACTGAACAGCAAGACAAAATGGACCATAATAAAATAACTTGTGGGAAAAGGTTTAAAACAAAAACAAAAGTGAAAAAAATACCCAACCTTCAAGCACTAGTTTTTCAATAGGTATCATGTTCATGGAAGTTTTGTCTTCACATTTTCACAAGAAAATAAGAAGTACAGTAGCATAGTACAATGTCAAGCAAAACCAAATTATCCTGTGGCATGCATGGTTAACAGTATATCCAGACACCCACATTTTTGCAAGCCCGTTCCCAAGATGTTCAAAACAGAAAACAGATGTGATTCCATTGATGTCTAATGAAGTTCATCACAAAAGGGCTTCTCCTAAAGAAGGTCTCCTGAAGTGACAGACAGACATCAAGGTGATTTGCTAAGTGTGAGATGAAAAATTGGTAGCAAACAAGTGATGTAAGCCGTTTATGGGATGTGATTTGGCCTACCCGTGAAGAATGCATGTCTCTTATAGGTGGGTTGGAGTGTTATCAATCACCCACGACGTGTTATTTGTGCATAATTATATGGCATTAACCCAATAGTCAGTAATAAGGGTTCTGTGCATGCTTATCATATTGTTTGATCCCAGCCTCATCTGTCATTAAGACATAATGTACCAAACGTAGCGTATTTCCATGTTCCATGCAGATATAACTTGTATCTCCACTATAATCTCTAATTGCCCTGATACTGATCCACACAAACCTAAACCCCTCTCCCCAAGCTAATCCTATTCTAGCACTTTCAGAAAACAACTTTGGCTCCAAGAGGAGATACCTAGATTTGAGCAGGGGTTTCCAAGGTAATACGTTATGATGTTTTGTTGGTGTTGGTTTGCATGGTAGAGCGCCTTTGATGCATGCTCTGTCACGGAGCTTCCTACATTCAGTCTCCGATCTTTGTAAGGCTGATAGGTGAGCGGACAGTTTCAGGGGTGTGATGAACAGCAGAACATTGGCTGGTTATAGCTTGGGCGCCCTGCAGTCCTCATTAAGATTTCAAACGTGTCTTGGTGACCTTGGCTCTGCTTGCACGTGTTGTGTGAAGGGAGACGGGTCGGTGGGGTCAGGGCAGGTAGGCTGTGCTCTGACATCCTAAATATCAGTTCATTAAAACAAAATGGCATTGGAGGAACTTGCAAAAAAAAAAAAGGGGTTGTAAGTTAGGACTGAATGAACTAAGGACATACAGCCTAAGCTGTGATCTACTGAAGTCAGGGTAATCTGGAGGGTCTTATTATGCTTAAAGAAAGGAAAATTAAATCATTACTAATCAGCGCAGACAGTGATGGGGTGCCTGTTTTTCCGATGATAGTGTTCTCTGTGTTTTACAGTAAAACATAGGTGCCTTTTTTGCAAGGAAATCTCAACAGTAGTTGAACTTACATATTTTACAGCATTTGGGGGGATTAAAATACCAACTTTTTTCACTTTCTGGGAATGCAGTGCCTAACGAGTATCCTTTTCCATTTTTAATGATTTTTGCAATAACATTTATAAAAAAAGTAAATTAAAATATTTAAGCACAACACACTGAAAACATTTGTTCATGCCTGCTGGCTACATTCCAACTTGTGTAATTAAATCTTGCAGTCTGTTACCTAAATACTTCCTGCAGTTTCTGCTCAGTGCGGTCTCTTCCCTTCGTTTCTGGCCTCAGCTAGTTTTGCTGTTGCTTTGCACTGCAGCACAGCTGCCACGTTGTATCACAGGGATGGCTGCATTTCTTTGGGAAAAATGACTTTCATATATAAATAATTGTTAAAGTGCTTTGGAAACCTCCCTGGGGTGAAGAGCACCATTGAAAAATAATAAGCCTTACAAATACATTATTAATATTGATCCCGTTGTTGATCACATTCAAAACCAGGGATGGGGAGCAGGTTAATCTTACTGTCTCTGTTACACCCTGGGGCTCAGGAAACCTGGGTGTGATATCAAGCTCTGCCCCAAACTTCTCTATGAGACTGGACATGTCATTTATCCCTTTGCGCCTCACCCACCCCTTGGAGTTCCTTGGTCTGCACCTTATTTAATATTTATTTTTATGCTCTTCAGAACAAGGTCTTTTTGTTAGCGTGGTTGGCCTGTTCCCTGTTTGCGCTGTTGAGGTGGAAACACTGAAGGCAGGCTGAAATGGGCAACCAGAAAGCCCTGATCTATGGGTTCAGGTTTACGCTACCCTTCTTGTCACTGCCCTTTTTGTCGTTACCCCTTACAGGCAGACGTAGATATTTTGCTAAATTAGAAACTATGAAAGTTGCACGCAAGGGATCACCCAGCAGACTTGGTTGTTGCGTGTTGATTTTCTGTTGCACAGTGTAGGCATTTAAGCTCCATCCACTGCCAGATATTTTATCCTTCTTCACCCCTTATCTACTCTTTTGTAACCTTGGAAAGCAATTTGTAATGCATGTGAATGTGCAGAAAATACTCTGTGCTGATTCCCATACGCTAGAGCAGTTACTTATAGCTGTCCTTTAGTTTGAGTGAAGTCCTTCACTTTATGCTCAAATTAACCAGTGTTCCAACTGAATTTGATGTTATCTCTCTTTTATTGATGTGAATTATTTATAGCAGAACTGTTGAATCATCAAAACGCGATTCCAGAGACCATTATTTATGCTAAGATATTAATCCCATGTTCCTATTAAGATTTATCCCTTTCTTCCTCATTCTGGATTCCTGAATTAAATTTAATTATTCCATCTTTCTCTTTTGCAGTCTAAGTGCATTTAGGTTCACATAGAAGAAGTATTAGATTGTGGGTGACTGTGTTGAGGTCAACCGCAAAATCTGTCTTTCCTGCTTCCCTGTACGTGTGGATTTGAATTTGTATCACAAGCGAAGGTAGCTCATGGTTAGTGCCAGGCTTAAAGATAAACCTCTTCTGTACGCGGTGTAGTTCTGCACACGTGGGCGCGATTTTGGGGTTGGTCCAGATAGAGACTGTTACATTCATTCTCTCCAAAGGTGACCTTTTGGCTGTTGTTGTTTCTTGTGTAAATAAGTTTTATCCAAAGGGGGAAAAGAAAGTGTTCTCCAGTTAAGGAACTGTGCAAAAACTGCCTAGCAAAGAAAATCCTTAGCCTGAGTAGGAGACTGTGCTTACCTACTCTGCTCCTTCCCGCTCAAACAGTAATTCGAGAGAAGTCAATCTCCATCAAGTCAGCTGTCTCGCGTATTCACGGTGGCGTGGGGTTTTCCACCTGAGTCTTGCAGAAGGACAGTTGCTGACGGGCACAGGTTAGTGGGCACGAAACTGCTCCCCAAAGGCTGAGAGCCCCCATGACAACGCAGGTGCAGCCCAGCTGTGTGGCTGCTCACCAGGATGCTTCTTCCTGAGCTGCCTACTTGTGCCTCTTCCCGTCCTCCTCCTGCAGGGTAAAGCTTCAGGAGATGACTGCAGGTGGCAGTTTTTTCTCTCCAGCACACAGTTCTGTGGTTATTTTGTAAGTAGCTTCTTGGAACAAGTGTTTCCTTTCTCCCTTCTGTTTTCCTCTTGCTCAGCACCAAGGAATCAACGTGCCGTTGGGTCTGGTGTGCAGAAATCCATGTGCAGCCTGGAGGTAGCATCCACAGCCGAGTTGTATCAGCCGAGGGAGAGGGTGTTTGAAGATGTGCCTGGGGCAGAAACATGGGCTGAGAGGGTTTCAGGAAATCCCAGCAGCTGGGAGGAGCTATGTTGGATGAATGAGTTTAAGCATTATGGGACCATTGCAAAGGCAGGTGCCAAACTGGTTTTCTGTCTGGTAGCCTGGAGGATTTTGCAACTTCAGGGTGAAATGTGGCTGCTTTTATTTTCCTGCCTTGTCTTCCCATGAGCGGAGGCCAGCAGGAGTGAGGACATGGGTCTGTGACTTCTCTCCCTTGCTTTGGGAAGGAAGAGCAATGAAACACAAATGAAAACCTACTAACATAAACAGATGGATTGGAAATGTTTGAGGAGGTATTTTATCTTCCCAGGCTCTGCAGGCTGGACTGGGCTCTTCCCTTACATCTCCACCATCCTCCTGCATTTGCCCTGCTCCTTTGAAGCCAGCGGGGCTCCTGCATGCGGGGGGTCTGCAGGTTACGGCAGCTCATTTCGTGTTGTGCAACCACAACCATTCGCCACAAGCACTTGCGCACGATTTTAGGACCTTTTATAATAATTACTGTTTTCTTCCAGGCATTTCTGCATCTTTGTATTCTAGTCAAAACTCCCATCTCTTGCGCTGTTAGTAATGATGTTATGGCAGAGAGATCCCCCCCGGCTTTATTAGACTCAGATTTATACAGTGCTTCTGTCTTGAATAATTCAAGACGGGACCCAAACCAGGGCTCTGGATAAAAGCCACCCATAAATGTCGGGCAGCCCAGGTGTAAAAGTTTGCAGCTGTGGTTCTAGTTCCTCTCTGGTCTTTACCTGCATATCTGATAAAAAAAAAAAAAAAAAAAAAAAAATCCTGATCTAAATATAAAACGACTCTCTCAAAAATTCTTTTGGAGTACGCATATATTCACATACCAGGATTTGGAAAACCTTTTGGCTTTAGGTACCTACTGGTGGTTCCTCAGGAAGCACACATCGAGGCAGGAGTAGGGCCTTTCCTTTATTGGTGAATGTCATCTCACCTCTGATGTTTGATTGCCTTCCGTTTGCTCTGAGAACAGAACTTAACTCGTCTTCCTGCAGGGGGGCAGGGTTAAACCGCTTCTGATACCGTTCGATGGAGTGACAGTAGTGCCAGCCAATAAAGTCCAGCCCATTTTAAATCATTCCTAATGATTAAAAGAAGGTAGAATGTCACCCAGAAGAATCATTTCTGCATTTTCAAAGATTTTCTACAATACTTCCCTGTGGATGATGTGCTAGATGCAAGCCCTTGATCTTCAAATCGTTGTTGTCTTTTCAGTGATAAATGGCAGGATTCCGCTATGTTTGTGTGTAAGCACAAGTATTCAGGTGTGGTGTTTGGCGTCGCTGGAGTGACAGATTCAGAAAACACTTAAGTGTTCATTTAAATAATTATGCCAGATATGCTGGCCATCATATCTGTTCTTTTTGAAGACCTTAGCTGACCATTTGAAGCGTGATGCAGCACGGAGATGAGATAAGCACTATTGCCAGTGGGGCTTCCTTCATTTACAGTCGTGGCAGTTAGGTTTGGCGTCTCATTTGCCCATTTTTTTTGATTGAGATCCAGGATACAGTTTGTTTGCGTTGTCATATGCAAATAAGAATAATATTTAAAACCGGTAGCACTTCGCGTATTCAAAACACTGTGGAAACATGTGCAGTCATTCTCACAACACCCCCGTGAAGTAGGTAAATACTGTAGTTCAATGCACTTTTGCATGGGAGATAACATAGTGCAGTATTGCCGATGCAAAACAAGCGTCAGACCTCCAAAACCGAGAGTGATGTGAAGGGACCTGACACATTTAATGTTGTTTATATTTGTATCTTAGTTTTAGAGCTTTCAGAGATTACTTTTTCAAGTTTTCTTGACAGTGAGGAATACTAAACTCTTTTTGCTTTTAATGAGCAATGCACTGATGTCACATGTTTCCTGAGGCTGGAGCCTGTGTCAAAATTTCACAAGACTTACAGGCAGGGGCTGTGTCCTGTGCCCGTGAAGCTGGTAAGAGATATTGTCACTGAATTTGGCAGGATTTGTGTGACACCCATGTTAAAGTTGACAAATTTCAGGGGCTAGTCGCGGTAAAAACAGCAGGTTTCCTGATTTGCCATAGATTAATGAAAGAATTGTATTAAAACCATGTGCAATTACTGGAGATTAAAATTTCTGGGGAAAAATAATAAAAAAAAAGTGGTTCTCGTTCTACACGCTGCAGTGGGATTTGCGTGCCTTTCGCTGGCCCCGGGCTATTGACTTGCGTCGATCTGGGTGTCTGGGCATATTGAGCGAGGAGGTTGCAACCACATCTCCCACAGTTCTTGATGTTTCTGTAGCTGACCAACCAGCCCATGTAAACTTTTTTTCAGGTGGAGAGGATGAATATTATTGGAATTAATGTGCCGACTGAGTGGGAATTACGTTTACAAATGTGCGGTACACAGTGTGATGTGCGCCCCCATGAAAAGGCATTTGGTGGCCAGCCAAATGAACTCTTGAACTTGTCAGCTTGAGCTACTCTGTGCCAGGTTTCCTTGTGTTTATCGAAGGAAGGATAACCTCCTTGTAGAGAATTACACTGAGATTCCTAGCAAAAGATGGGGAATTTGACAGTATTACCCTTGCATTCCTCTAACTGGATTTGCATTTGTACAAGGAAAGGATAAATTGGTCCATTTATGCACTGCTGTCGGGAAGTGGGTACCCACAGAAGGAAACGAGACATCTGTAATCTGTGGTCCATAGGAACTCTTTATTAAAAAGAAAAAGGAAGATACTTACCCATGATGCTACCCTCCTGTATTAATAGGAATTTGAATGCATATATCTAGTCATCAGTCCTAATGAGCTTATCAGAGTCTTTAAAAGTGTTTTCCAGATCAACTAGACAGAGCTTACCCAGTCTGTCCTTGAGGCAGCTTATTTTTCTTCTTTTTTTTTTTTTTTTTTTTTTTTTTTAAATAGATGATTATATTTCTTTCTCTAAGGTATTTACGTGATCTCCAATACTGAGTACTGATCTCTAGTACATCTCCGGGAATGTAGATGACACAGGGAGGAAATGACTGATTGGAAGAGTGGGGAATTGAGACCTACTCTGGTATCCTGAATCCTAAGCGAGTATCCAGCCTACTGCAGTTATTGCTGTCTCGTAATATTCATGTGGCTATAGTCAGAGGCAGATGGGCCTTCCCTCCTATGCGATGCTCTAAAAGTAATTTAGGCTTATGAAACAAAACAAGGCTTCCACAGTTATTAAAGAGTTTATAGTTTACTTTTCATAATTCCACCCATCGCAGGGAAGGATTTCAGCAGCTCTGCGGAATTGCAGCAATTTGAAGGATGCTACACCCTTAATATCAGTTCTAGCAGACTTAATCTTTTACTTTGCTAATACCTACCTGATTCTGTAAATGCAAGGTGCACATTTCTACGGATTTTGTTCATCACTAAGATAAGTAAAGGAAAAAACTGTCTTACGCCGCAAAGGCCTTTCAACTCCATCTCTACAGCCGAGAATGTAATTATGCCCATATCATTGATCAGGGGACTCCTCCCGTCGCTACAGTCTCTATGGCATCAGGATTTAGCATTTAAACTATATTTAAGTAACTGATGTAGTAGACAAAGGAAACCATGCAGTAACTGGATTGCCATTCTACTTTTAGCTCAGCATGCTCGTTGAATAAGGGCCAAACTTGCTCGTTTCCTGGAGTTTCCTTTATTGTAGGCTGAGGAGCAGCGAATAGCGGTGTGCAGTTGGAGGTTTCTAGCATTTCACTTCACTGAATTCTCCGTTCCCTGTTGTCTCGTACAGACTGTCAACCATTTGTATTTCTGGGTTGGAACTAATCAGACCCATCTGGTCTTGCTGACAGCGCGAGCCAGGAGAATAGCTCCGTATCATGATACAGGATCCTGGAACTTGGGACACGGAGAAATTTACTGCCTCGCCTAGTCCTGCTTTTTAATAAACCGAATAGTGCCACAGTGCAGCTCATTTTCTCCTTTGTTTTTTTTAATCAAAGTAAGCAATTATCTGTCAGAGCACAAATATATAAACGCTAAGCAATCCACAGATGAAAACATTTTCTTCTTGCTTAACTTGTAAGTAGTTCTTTGCATCCGTACTGGATGGAGAATTTTGTGCTGGAATGAGTCTTTCAGCCACAGAATAAATTAGAAACCAGACAAAGAATAATGATTGTCTTTTCAGTGTTTCTTAATATTAGCTCGTAAATGAAGGTCGGTGGTGTAAGAGCTCCTGGAGCCTAGCCTGCGCTAGAAAGAGCTCCCCGGCAGCTCCTGTGTTACTAAAAGAATGCCAAATCAAAGGCGATGCGAGGCACTGATGCTGCATATTGTATGAAGTGTGCGTACCTGTGAGTATCTGAATTACGTGTTCATTGTACATTAGGGAGAGAATTCAAGGCAAATCAAAGTTTGTATTGATTTTGGGACCGGGGGAGGGGTTGGGGAGGATTATCTGAATAATTCTGTTATTCACCTTTCTGTTAGAAAATTAAAGTGGATAGTGCAAAGAGCACTACTGAGAGAGATAAATGAGCTGCTTCGTTTCAGAATGAACTCTCATCTCAGAAAAATGTTGATACTATGTGCCTGAATTCCTTATTTACTTAGTAGAGCTATCTGCATAAAATATCCTTTAAATTCAAGAATGACTTCTATCAGCCCTGTAATGACATCAGGGGATGATTGTGCTCCCATTTTATTTCAGTGGGTGTACACAAATACTCCTGTTGTATAAGATTATAAATCGCAAAGGACGCGCTTTGTGATTATTTAGGATGGATTCCATTTCAGCGGCTCCAAACCTTGCAACCTTGTTCAGAGCAGTAAAATAAAGCTGTAAGATGAAGAGAGACATTGTTGTCCTTTGAGTGAACATACTGAACAAGAAGGGAACCTGTAATTGAACTTCTACCAGCACCTTTGCCAGCGTAGTTTCAGAGGGACATAATTTGGTATAGGCAGTTACATGCCTTCCCTCAAGCGCTGTGCTGGAGGACGTAGGGACTGTACTTAAAAATGTGGGAGCCAGATCACAGCTTTGCAGGATCCAGAGGTGCGTTTGTGTCCCTACTGCAACATGGCTTTGCAGTGCTGTTTAGAAGTACTTTTAGTACCAGTGGATTTAGGTTAGCAACTTTAGCAATTTTAACCAATAAGCTTGAAAAAAGAGAAAGTCTAAAAGTCAAAAATCTCAGTCACCAACAGGCAGAAAAACTACCCTGACTGCAAAGGGGAGGGAAAGGCAGAGGAAGCAGGGAACAAAACTCAACAGAAAGCTCAAGTTATCGTGCTGCACAGTAAAATTCGGAGGCAGAAGGGTAAACGAGGGAGAGCACGGTTTGCTAATCTGGCACTGAAATAAGAAACAAGAGCACCAGTCGCAGCTACAGAACTACCTTACAAGGAATTTCTCAGCCTTTCTGTTCCTACCCCCAAATCTGTTTGGAAATGTGAAGAATATTTGTTCATGCTGTAGGAAGGGGTGAAAAGAAGGTGTTACATGGGTGAACAACAGCACTGGTGGAAACAGGGCACTGAAAGAAGAACTAAGGTTTTTGCAAAAGCTTTTTGGCAAGAATGCATCTCTAACGATTTTCCATGGAGGTGAATATCCCATTTTCCTCATCCTAGAGAGGAAAAGGTACTCGGGGAAAAAAACTTGAACTACTTCTGAGCATCTCACTGAGTTTTCACTCTGTTTTTTGCATCCTGTCTCAAATAAGCTCCTACTCGAGTCAATAAATTTGCTTTAGTCCTAGCACTATAAAAACCGAGTAAGCACTTTGAGATTTGCCCCATTGATTTTGCCAAGTTTTGGTTGAGTGAGAACTTAATAAAGATTTTGGAATGTGAAGATAAAGAACCTGACTTTTGACATCCTGATTCAATTTCTGGCCAGTCATTTTACGGATTAACTCCCATTGAGTGCAGCAGGAGCGTGTCAGTGCAGGGGCTGAGTCAGGCTCCAGCCTTCAGTCCACTGCCAAGAGTCGATGTCTGCTTCTTTTAATCTGCCCATCGAGCGAGGATTTCAAAACTTCAGGGAAGCAACAACCACTGTTCCTGTGACGAGTTCGATCGTGGGGCAGGGGTTGTGCTGACTCCAAGCCACAGAAAGTTAAGAGGAGCCAAAGCAGAGGGAGGGATGGGGAGGATGTTTGGTCACTAAGGAGAAAGGGGATTTTATGGGCCACGGGGCAACCCGTGTGTATCAGCAGAGGAGAGCGGCAAAGAAGTTGCTGCAGTTACGTGCACGATGGTTAGCTGGTGTTGAGTTAAATCCCAACATGTAGAAGGATAAAGGGTTATGTGGGGGTTGAGCAAAAGGTGTTGGCAGTGAGCAGAAGGTACCAGGAAGGTGGGCTGAGTGCCTGGCCGTGGCAGGGGAGTTGAGTGCCTTGCCATGGTGGGGAGCGTATTCACCACACTGATCTGCACCACCAGCTGCAAAAATGGGTCCACTTTTGGAGACCAGCGGGCTGAGAGCTTTGCCTTCCTCTGTAACCCAAACTAAGCATTATAACCTCAAAGGGATTCAGGAGCCCGAGGGTTTCTTACGTATTACTGGAGGTTACCTGTCTGAGTGGGGTCCCTGGGCTGGGGGTGGTTGGTGTCCATGGATTGCCCGTGGGGCAGCTGGCTGCTATGGCTCTCCTGCTTCAGAGACATCGTGTCTGTGCCAGGCAGAGGTGCTAACTCCCCCCTGGCAATGCGTCACTCCACACCCCTGTATTGCACAATACAGACACTTCAGAAGTCCTTGACAGCCTTCTCCAAAAGGGAGGAGCAGCAAGGAGGCGGCTGCTCATGCTGTAAATATCCCTTCTTCCTTCAAAGGCAGAAATCAGACTGTTTTCATGTGGCTTCCAGAGTTGCTGTCATTATTATTCTTCCTTTTCTATTATTTTCTTTCATGTCTTTTTTCAATCACTTATGTCTACCCATTTGAGCACATTCTTCATATATCCAGGATGTTTCCTGGAAGGTGCCCATATGAGTTTGGTGGGATATTATGTAGCTTTTGTACAAATTATCATATTTAGAAAATACATTTAGGAAGGGTGGAAGATCTCTGGTTTGGGGGGGGGGGGGGTGTGCTTTTTTTTTAAAAGCAAGGCTGCTTGGCTTATGGCAGAGACTAATAAACCAGCAAGATTTTGTTTAGAAATGCGAATTTTATTTTTTTGAGTTACATAAGCATGACATAGTCTCTTAAATATTTTAAATCAATTTTCTTTGCGCTCTTAGAATTCAAAAACTACAAAATGAATTTCTTTCAAGTTTCTTGTATGCCAAGGTTCAGCCCAGAGGGACTTTTTTTTTGTGGTTTAGAATAGAGGTTTGTAATGAAAAGCCTGACAGATCCTTTACTATACTGTCACTAGGTACACTAATATATAGTATCTTGAACAGAAGAAAGGGAGCATTTAAAAAGTATTAACTGAAATCTCTGTTAGTTTGGCTTGACCCAGTGTTAAAAGAATGCACCTTCATTTGTTTCTGTGGTTCGCTCAAGTGAGAGCATAAGTAGCAAAGCTGTGGTAGAGGGAGCTTTGGCCTTTCAAATGGTTAAATATTTCAGTGCTCTATTCCTTACAAAACTTGGTTCCTTTTGAAAACGTAGGTCCTCTGTCAGCTTCTCAGAATAATAAAAATGTGCTGAATTTCTTTGTGTAATGTATCCCTTCTTCCCAATTTCTTCCTTTAAAAAAAAAAAAAAGGGGCATGGCCTTTCCATCTGTTTTAAACCCTGGCGGTCATTTGCTTGCTGCTGCTCAGTGAACGTGGCCCCGGAGCATGGCCATTCAAAACCAGGGTGGAAAGCACAGGCTGTACACCTTGCTAACGGGAGGCTCGGGCTGCCCTTCGCAGCCTGCCAACTCCATCTTCATTTGCTCACCTTTTGCTTTCACCTGCACGCCTGTGCGATTGCTGCGTCGTCATGCAGGTTGGATTACTGAAGGATTTAGAGTCGTTCGTTATTAGAAAGTTTATGAATATGTGCATTATATTACGATGTTTGGCACACGCACAGTATGTATATAAAAATATAAAATGCATGTTTATTGATATATTTTCTAAAGTATCTAGTACTGGCCGTTGGCAAAGATAAGATGCAATTCATAGCAGGACCTCCGGTCTGATCCAGTGTATTAAATCTTACGGGACATAAAGCTTGATAAGATTTGTGAGAGCCCTGATTACTTAGGTAAGAAAGATGGCCAGAGTTGGATTAGTAAAGACTATAAACCTTCGTTCTTTGGAGCAAGCTCTAATTAAGGAAGTAATGAGCAACATCCTTGTGCTGATAATTTCTTCCGTAGCTGACTGCTGGGAGGTTGTTAGATGGGCTCTGCAATGCAGGGGTGGACTGCGACTGGGGAGGAGGTTCTAGACCATTGGCCTCATCTCAAATGGCAATTTCCATCTTACGGTTCACCTGATGCACTCAAATATAAACTGCATTAACCTTACTGTAGAATAACTTCATACAGAGTTATTTCAGCTTTACCAAAACCAGAATCTGGCCCGTACTCGGTGGAACAGGAGCACGTGGGCAGAATACTGCACCCGATATCCTTTGTGTCCTGATACGTTACAGCCATTGGGCACCAAAGGGATTAAATGTGCACTGAACTGATCTTTAAGTTGTTATGGGTGCTGTAAAAAGCAGAGCCCTTTTTCTATGTTTCAGCTAGGATAGCTGCATACCATGGATGTCTGATCCCTGTTGCGCATCCACATTGACTTTGAAAGTGGAAGCTGTAATATTACGTAATCTTGTCTCGAAGGCAAATATTAGCTAATTTAACCAGATATATAATCTACAGTGAAGCAGTGCTTTTAAAAGGTTTCTTAAAATAAGCACAAATTTTAAATTGTATGTTTAGCCCACAATGCAATAACTAGTATTTAACTTGAGCATTGGTTTCCCTCTGCCATGCGCTGCTGATTTACTGAAGCTGGACAAAGTAATTCCCATCAGCATTGATTGAGAATGTCCAGGTTTTACCTTTCAATTAATTATGAAACAATCTGTTGTCAGCATTCCCAACAGATAGTGGGACTTTGCCATTCAGAGTTAATTGGATGAATGTGGATGTACTGAGACACTGGGAAGAAAGGCTGTAATGAAATTCAGACTGAACTGAACTGGAGAAAAAGAGGAGAGAGGAGAAGAAAAGAATGAGAGCATTGAGATCCTGGGCAAATAGAGAGGGACTGATGAATCGTTCGATTCAAGCAGGCAGCATGGCTGCTGACCTCGGAGAGGCTCGGCATGAGGAGCGAGTAACGCAACGTCTCTCAGTGAGCAAAGTCCATCTGGGCCCCGTACGTGAGCTGGGCTGGGATGGACGGGAGTGGTGGGAGTGGGGAGCTGAGAGCTGCTTCCCGAGCTCTCACCGAGATACTGGTGTGTTGGCACCTTCATCTGCGAGAAGGACATAGTAGCAGCAGCAAAAACTTTCAAACCAGATAATGTTCACGTAGCTCCATCATCATAATATCTCTTCCCTTAATGTTTGCTTCTAACTGCTCCTCCCTCAGAGTGCATGGAGGAATGTTACACGATCAGTGAACAGACCCATTGATGTTGAGTGCTGGTGGGCTTAAATGTGTCAGAGCCAGCAAGGTGCTGTGTTTCACACAGGCGTGGTTGTCCCTACAGTATGCATGGGGGGGATGTTCTTCCCTGTCTGTAGTTACACAGACGTGTGGACACGTTCAGCATTCATCCGGCTGTCTAAAGGGATTCAGTTCCCCAAGGATGCAGGCAAGTGCCTGGTGGGATTTGCAAAATGCCAAAACCAGGTGGGTCCCTAACACCTGGTGAAATGAGTTTGATCGGGTACATAATTCACTCATTACAAGGCACTGGGCCGAATCTTTGGGCCAGCAAAATGCTCTTTGAGAATCTGACCCCAAAAAATCATCTAAAATATGACATAAGTGCACACAGGGAATTTTGAAGATTTAGCCTGTGCTATATGCACCGCATGACACAGATACTGCATGAGTTTGCTTTTTGATGATATTTTTCCCTCAGCAACTTTAGAAACCATTTTCCTTCTGTATTTTTAATGCCACAGGGTTTGTGCCTGCTGAGAAATTAGCAGAAAGCCGTGCGGTCCATCCGTCATTGTTGGTGTTTTTGTTGGTTTTTTCCTCCTCACATTGTACATTGAAACCCATAATTAAGACTAATCTTTTAAATGCCTTTCTAGAAGAGGAACACAGCAGGCATGGAATGGACTTTTTATTAAAATTAACAAAAGAAATGAAATTTGTACATAACATATAATTGCTGAACATAGACTTAATAATTAAAATTACTTCTGTAAGCCCGTTCTTACGGATATTGAGTAAATAAAATTGCTATTTGCTGGTAGATCAATATTTCTGTTCACAACAAAAATTCATAATTTAGGTTAAACAGTTCTTCCATTATAGGCTATGAAGTTCAGCGGAATATGTCCAGCATGTTAACAGCAACAAAAATAATTAAGAATCACCAGCAGTTGTTGAGAACTGTATATTTACAGTTATATCTGGGCAGAAGAAATTCTCTTCTCAAGTAGAGGATACTGTTCAAATACTAAGGTGTTACTGTTTGTAGTGGCCACCTCTGGGGACTTAGGTACACCCTTTTCTAAGCATGTGGTTATTTGCTGGCCTGGATCTAACTAGTGACCTGTGCTGAATGAATCAGAGCACATGCCAGTGCGTTTTATAACCATGAAAATGATGCTATTTACAGCTATCAAGGGAATGATGCTATAAATAAGCATTGATTTGGGTTTTTTTAGCCTCTCCAATTTAGCATTTAACAGTCCAGTTTTTCATAAGCAATAAAACTGGTTTGGGTTCTTATTGATATCGATCATTCCAGATTGTGTTTTAATATTCTGGAAGAATTAAAAAATATTTTTATCCCTCTTTTGTCTGCAGCTTTACTTAAAAATCAACTCCAGATTTTAATCTCCTTAAGAAGACATGAATGTTCAAAAGAGGGATTGGGTGATTTCTCTCTTGGGTGGTACAAGTTGATTATCTTGCTGATTGCCATTTCTCCCAGTTAAATGGTTTTAGTGACTACCTAGGAGCCGGAATGTCCCAGATGTAGCTTCTTAGCTGATGATGAATGCCTTTTATAACATGCCCTTCGTAGGGGCTTAGACAGTCTGGAAGGATTCACAATAATACCTCAAGATTACTCTGAGCACACGTACACGATAGCAGACCAGCTTATGTTTATTCATCTTTCATGAAGCATGTGTAGCCAAGGAGAGCAAGGTTGCTTTATGATTCACAGGGGTCATTTAACATCAAACATGTCCAAGACCTTTGAGCGTATAACGTTAAGGCCGTGCTGCTACTATGTGCCAAGATTACATTTTTAACTGGCACGGTCTGCCGTCATGTGCCATTTTTTCCCTTTTCTCCTTCTCCTTTTTTCTTTTTTTTTTTTCCATTCCAAATCTTCCAAGATTATACTCATTTACAATGAGCTTTATTTTTGAAAGGAAAAGCTAATGTTGACAGAGGGGCAACTTGAAGAGGAACGATTGCTGTGAGCAATCCTATTAAGGTTATGGTCATTACTGGAAAGTGACTTTAACCCCCCAAATAGGTGTAATGGAGTTGCAACCCTGAAAATTGCTGTCTTGAGGTGTGCTATTGCAGTTTTAGTTCATGTTGCATTGTTCTCTTTCCTCAATGACATGGCTTTGGCAAATGTAGGGATCTGCAGGACACTGCGTAACTTTTGACGCAGGGATTTTCATTCAGGAAAGCTTGGAAATGTTTGTCAGACTTTTATGATATGATCAAGTCCAATTGACAGCCTGGTCCTGGAGTTAAGGGCTGGCAGAAATGTTGTCTTGTGTAGGGGTGAGCCTGCCCATGTTTCAAAATTTCCCTGTAAGGGTGAGGAGGAGAAGAAAGGAATATGGCCAGTAATTGCAGTCAGATTAACTAAATTACTAAAATTAAGCACATTGTTAGCATCCCATCTGGACTGGGCCATTGCACGCAGTGATTTGAAGATCAAGCCTCAAGAATGATCTTGGAGCTCTACAGAGCCCGTAAGGGCTAATTGCTGCAGTCTGGCCATAGATGAGGAAAAGATCCAGTTGTGAGGATCCCTCACCACCTTTTTCCACAGCATTTATGGTAGGGTACTCTTGGTTTTGCTGGGATAAAGCCACAGACCTAGTGAAGTTACAATTACTGCTTTACAACACTTGTCATCTCTTGAAGAAATAAGTGAAATGGAACTTTTTGCTTGAGTGTCTCTTTTATCTTCCTGCAGCGAGTATCTGCCATGGCATTTGCTTGTTCTGCGGTATTGTCTGGGAAGCTTTTCTTTTCTTCTGTATTCTTGATATTTTTCTCTTCTCTTCAAAAAAACCCCAGCAAAATGCAAGCAAACAAAAAAGGAGGCGTGTCACCCTGACCTCCTTCCCCTACCAACACATTGAAAGGCTTTAATGAAAATAACTTTTGGCAGCTGTGTTTGAGTGACCAATGTGGAATGGGATGTGACATCGGAGCATAAAAAAAATGTATAAATGTATGCAGGACGCAATACTACAGCTGGAATAAAAGATTCAAATGCCTCTTCTTTTTGACACGTTGCTTTGTAAGGTCACAAACCGAGCTGAAGATGCAACTGGAGGAATGAAAATGTCTGGGTTGATGTAAACTGGTTTTAACCCCCTCAGTATTTCAAGATAAATAGCATTAACTTGGAGGAAGCACATTCTAACTTCACATTCAGCCTCACTGCTTCCTGTGGAGCAGTTTAAATCTTAGGGGCCTGAGCCAGCTGCAAATTAGGGAATAATGGTGGTATCAGCAAGGTTGTTTCATGGTGTTGATCTCTTAAAATTAAAGGAACTCCTGGTGAGTAACCAGCAGCTTGCTTTTTCTTTTTTTTTCTTCCTTGCCTGCTTTTCATTCTATTCATTTTAAAATTTTTCAATGAAAATTGGCATGGTAAGATCAAAATCAGTGCTGTGAAAAAAGCAAGTTTTTACAGTTCAGCCCTTTTTTTTTTTCTTGTACCTGGTAAGAAAAGATGTCATTAGGAGGACTGGCAATTTTCACTTCAAATGAAATGTCAGATCTAATATTTTATATGCATATTTATGTCTTTGTTAAGGTCTCATTATCTCGTGAACATGTGGACCAAGTCCAAAAGAATTATATCTTTAATATTTGTCTATCAGTCTTATGTCCTTTCTGCTTCTAACAGAGTTGAGACAGGGAGGGTTTGTTAGTGCAGGGGTTACTTCATTAGTTTGATTCGGCATGTCTTGGATTCACAGTGCTTTCAAGAGACATCGTGAAATAAATTCAGAATGTGTTATGAGGATGCCCACAGAGCAAATAACATGGGCAAATTACCTCACCGCTAAAGGGAAAATAAAAAATCACATATCTACTGCAGACAATATGACAAAATAGAGCAGAATGCAGGGCAGAAATCTCCTGTAAATACTGCACATTCATATTCATGTGTTATACATTAAAGCAGTAGAACCCACATAAAACTGCACTTACTAAAATAAAACATTTCTAAGAAACAAAACAAATAGCTAAGTGCTGTGGAAGCAAACTGAAGCCTTTAAAGCCCTGCTTCCTAAGAGAGTAACTTAGAGTGGCTTTTAATTATCCGCACCACTCCAGCAAGCGGAGCGGTGGTGAACTTGGTAATGTATGGCACCATTTAAGCATTACGCATTTGGCAGCGACAGGGTTTTAAGTAAGGCGGCACCTTTGTGAATTTTACCACTGTAATTAATTTTGAAATTCTCCTATGAGCTGGTAGTTGCTTTGAAAATGTGTCCATATGGGTTAGTGTTGTATGCAGCGGGCGTTAGCGTGGATAGAGCAGCTCCCCAAATCGGTTGGTTTGAAGAACATGGATATGTGTGCGTGTATTTTGAATGGAATTGTTGGAATTGTTGTTTCTGGAAGGATGGATTTGGGTACCCATAGCTTAGGGAAGCTGACAGTGAGTTTGAAGTCTGAGAAATGCTAACCTGTAAATGATAAGAGTGTAATATTTTATTGTGGGTCTGGCAAATTCAAAGCGTAATCAGGTTTATGGAGATGTTACTGTTCACTTCAGCAGCGGCAAGATTGGGTCTTCAGAAGTTTATGTGGGAATAATCTCTATGGATAGCTCATTTACAAACATGAGTGGATCATTTAGACTCATGAGGCATGCTTGTTATTCACATATAAGTGATTAATATTCAAGCATAAGGGAGTTTATTCCTCTTACTTGTTTGCCTTATAGGAACTGGCCTCTTTTTCCATCCAAAAGACCCCCTTCCCACACATCCTGGCAAAAGGTACACACATGGTACCGTAGTGTAGAGGGGCTTCATCTGACGAGGGGAAGGCTTTTTGACAGGACACGACTTGTCCATTTAGACCAATTAGACATGTTATTGCCCGCCTAAACAGATTCATTTGAGGAATTTGGAATGCAAATTAGATATGGGCCTTGTTAATTATATATGAGTAAACATACAATTCTAGCTGAAATTGTGTTCCCCCTCCTTTGGTTATTTTATGATTGAAATAAACTCCAGACCAAAGAAGGACATAATTAGGTTGCTTCTTCCTATTGCAAACACTAAGCATTGATGTATTAGAAAGCATTTATTTAAATATTCAGTTAAGACTAGGCATCATTGTACTGTAAATAATGTTAAAATTGACAGAAAATGGAAAGTGTTTAACTACATGCAAATTATGAAGGATGGCATTCGGGGCAAAAATTTCATCTGGGGCCTTGCCTTGGAAAAGGAGCATTTATATATATATCTTCTAAGTGACAGAGTCTCAGGAGGAAGAACATCAGGCACCCCAACTGCTTGGTGTTTTTCAAAAGCTCTCCAAAGACTTGATTCCTTAGAATTCAAATGTTAAAATACTGCACTCATTAGTATGGGGATTAGTTATGTGTGAGCTGGCATGTACACACATACTGTAATTAGGGGGGGTTTATTTGATGAAAGTGTTGTGAGGAAGAGTGTCATCTCAAAAAAACATTCCGCTTCTCCTGTGATTGCTCCTCTGCCGGTGCTCACAGGGCGTTCCTGGAACTCCGGCATCAGCTGGGGGCAGCGGCGGTCGCTGGGGAGACCTTGCAGGCACGCAGACCCCCTTCTGCAGTGGGACCGAGAGCAATACTCCTCCTCATGTTCCCAGTGGGATTCTTGTTTCTTCCTCTTTCTCACCAGGGAGAAGGGAAGAACCAGTAATTCCTTTGCAGTGGAGTCCCTAATATCTATCTGATGGGGTGGGTGCCACCCACCTGGGGCTGAATGTGTCTCATTTGCTTTTGTAGACTTGAATATTCCTAGGAGAAAATTTGCTGGAATTACTTAGGTTTTGCTGTTAATGCTAGGAAGGGCAGTTCCACTAAATGCAAGAGACTGCTCTGGATTTTTACTTCCGTCTTCTATGCTTTGGGTTTCTATAAAATCCTTCTGATAAGCTGCCACTCTGCTTTTTTCTTCTTTATATAAGGAAGGGGGGAAAAAAAGTCAGTGTTGACCCAGGCTCAGAATGTTTACCTGTGCCTCCACACTGCCTCCACATGTGTTGAAAACTGCGTATTTGCAAAACAAAAATCTGCTAACATTTTGACATTTTTGGAAATCCCTGAAATAGCCTCACACCTACATGCCCCAGAATTTTTTTCCTGGATGGGTATGACACACGATTCCTGCTGCTCTTTATGCTTATTTTGGGGTTCTTCCCTAGGCCGGTGTTAGTCCATATGTGATCACAGATGCAGGTGTGTGCGTGCTGATGCTGAAGGGTAAAAATTCATCCCTTCTCCAGAATAAACTCTTTCGTTTCCTGCAGACCACATTTGAATTCATTACAGAACATAATGGGACTTCGCACTTCTGGAAGCCAGTACATACCGCCTACTTGGCTTTTTGTTACAGTGCGAGGGAAACATTAGCAAAATCATATTTCATGAGGTGAAGAAGAACCTGTGACATCCTGACACCCACATACCAGGAGATAAAAAAAAAAACATTAGTCTAGAACTGTAATTTTACCCTCCTAAAAAGAAAAGAAAGAAAAAACCTTCCACCACCCTTCTTTCCAATGTTTTTTACAGTTTTATGTTCAGTGTAATTGGGAGAAAAATTTATCTTTTGTCCTATTTGGTGGCAATGTCCCGTTGACCTAAGCGGTATCAAAGTGTGGCCCTTGATTTAGGGCATCCACATTTCCACACGTTGTATGTGGGAAGAATATGCCTTATTGTATAATAATCACAGACTCTCTATGCAGATGTTACATTGTCATTCTTGCAGGCATATCTTTTGTTCTGTAATACACAGTGGAATGGGAGATATAATTTAATGTGAATTACCTACAAATTGTATACGGTGCCAGTAAGTAGCTCTTTGCCTACCTAGTATGAATTTTTTCTCACTGACAAACTGAACAATGTGTCTTCTCTGAAATTAAAAAAAAAAAAAAAATCCGGTGCCGTAGAATACAGTTAAATTGTGAGGTGGCAAAATACATTAGACAATTTTTCTATCTATCTGTCTCTCTCTCTTCCTCTCTCCCTACATTTTTATTTATATATCTATGCTTTAAAATTTGGGTCCAAATGCCCCTAAATGGAGAAGACCGATTTCCAAACATGACTTAACTGCTCTCTGTCAGATACCAGGCATACAGTGCAGGGTCTTGGCAAAAGGACCGTTTGCCCATGAATATACAGGAGCTGACTTCTCAGTATACATGGCAACGCACGCATGAAAGGATCGCATCCCTTAAAACTGCAACTATAGTTGCCTAAAAAGAGGCAGGTTATTCTTCCGTTACAGCATACGGTGAACTTGTGCATTTTGGAAAGCTGGGTGGAAGAATGGACTTTAATATAATCAGGTTTGTCATCTTGTCCCTATTGCGGTATAAAAGAATTACTGGAGCTGAAAGCGTTCTTGTAGATACACACCGGCTGCAAAACGGCTTTCAGTGCCGCTGCTTCCTCTGGGGCTGCCTCCTGTAGATGGCTGATGCGCTCGTAGCTGCAGCTTGTTCTTGACTTGATCTTGGATCCACCAAGAGCAAGAGCTGGGTCTGCTCTCCTGGTGGTAGGACATGGATCTGGGGACTCGTGAGCACATATAGCTAAATTGCTGCTAATGCTCTGCCCGTTCTTTCTGTTGCACAAACGGGCAAAAGGTTCATGCCGGTCTCCTGGTGTTTCTGTTAATGTGTGCTATGTGAAGGCATACGTAACGCGCAGGCATGGCATTGGAAAGCCAAGGGTTCGAAGGGGTGTATCTACAGACCGAGTTCAGCAGTCCCAAGGTGGCGTGTAGCCATGTGACCAGTGGCCATGTTGAAGAACTCATTTCAGATGGGCTAAAACTGGTGTCGCAGCGTGGCTCCACCGCACTGCAGGTTGGCGAACCGTGTCCCTGGCCAGGGCAGGAGCGGAGTTCAAAACTCAGCTCTCGCAGGTTAGTTAAGCGTGCTGCTGCCTTGGGTGCGGCACTGCTGCGTGTCCAGATGTTATCTGGAGACTACCAAAACGTTGCTGACAAAGGGAGAGGACAAAATGGAGATTTTCAAATCATTACCCGTCAAATCTGAAACGAATTTCATGGACCAAGGAAAAGCCTTCGGGGCTTTTTCTGAATTTCTAAGGCTAGCTGCAAACAATGATAGGGTGAAGAACTCAAAAAAGGTCACAATAATATTTTATAATAGCAAGTGTTAGGTAGCCTAAACGCAAGGGTTGGAGCCAGGTCTCCCCATAAATAAGATATACAAACAGAAAACCAGGGGGAGACAAGAGGTCTGCGTTATTACTGGTAACATGCAGCAGTATCATTTTAATGGAAAAAAAAAAACATATAGAAAGTGCAGAAAATGTTGAATACTTTTTCAAGCTGCTCTTGAGAAAGTCAGCGTCTTTGTATAAAGATGGGAATGACAGCTCCTAGTACATTAAAGTGAATAGAGTTCCCAAGTCATTCAGGAGTGGCAGAAATTCACTTAATCTCAGTTTGATATAAGGCAATTTTTTTTTTCTTCCCACCAGAATGATTGCCTGGGTGTGTATGTGTGCTCTTGCTCTCCCTGCTCCCCTCCACTGCTCGGGTGGGGTGTCTGTGTATGCACACGTGCCTTTTCTGACATTTGGGATGCTAAAGAAACATTACAGTTGATTTCACTTGTGCTACTCAAATTTACACATTTAAAATAACTTTCAAAAATAACACAAATAGACTGTTATGAAAGGCTCATGTTTATCATCACCCAAACCAAAAAAATAAAGAAAGAAGGTGAAGACACAGTCTCAGGTCCTTAATTTTCTTTTATTAAGTCCCTGGTAGAATCATAGAATGGTTTGGGTTAGAAAGGACTTTTAAAGACCATCTAGTCCAACCCCCTGCCATGGGCAGGGACACCTTTCACTAGATCAGGTTGCTCAAAGCCCCATCCAGCCTGACCTTGAACACTTAGGGCTGATGAATGTAGCTGATAGAAACATAGCATGGAAAACACATGGTTAGTGTCTGGAGTAAGTGTTCAAAATGGTTGTGAAGCCTGGCAGATAGCACAAGCCTTAAAAATCTTTTGTTTCTAGCTATAGGACCAGGAAAGCTACTGAGAAGAATGGCCATTCCGTAGCTTCTCCATAATTTTTTCAACCACACTAAGAGATGTGGAACCTCTTGAGATGCTGCTGCAGGCAGACGTGCTTCCTGCCTTCAAAATTCTGCTTAATCTTGAATGTAAAATCTTTGGCTGTCCTGTTGCATTTGCAGAAAGCCAGCTGGAGTAAATTCAGCTCTGTTACAATAAAAATTTGTAGGCAAGGCTTCTCTTCAATTGTGTTCTTGCTGCACTTCTCTAAATCAACCTTGGCGATCCATAAAACTGGAGAGAGGCAAAAACTGAGCTTAAGATTTAGCTGTAGAGCAAAGGAGCTTGGGGCCTGATATTTTGAATGTGTTTGGATAGTGAGCTGACCTTTGCAGTTATACCTGTTGTATACCGGGTTGTACGCTGTGGTTTATGTACGTTGGGTGTCCAGGGGGGTGGTTTTGCCTGCTGAACCCGTGCGGGCAAATCGCAGGTTACAGATACTGAAACAGGTGCAAATACAAAGCGCGCAATGACGAATTTGTAGGATGCCCCTATAATTTCATGCATATTAAGCCAGTGATGCAAAATAGCTTCAGCAGAGCCTTTACATTTGGAAGCACAGAATTTTGCACATTCAAGTTGATCAGTGAAAATAAAGCTCGTAGCTGTTTGTGCAGATTAGCATTTGAATATCAGCCTACCCAGTTTGGGGGCAGAAAGGGAAATAGCCCATGTGATTAGTCACAAAAGTAATTCTAGGTGGTTATTTTTAAAACTCCAGTGTCAGTAAGTTATTTTTGAAACAAAGTATTTCTATTTTAGTGGTTAACTAAACTGCATTCACGTTCTGTTGCACAATATTCAGTATCCTGCAGAATTAATTTGCCAATTACTTTTAAACATCAGCAACTCCGTTATCCATTCCAACATCAGAGGAATTTGAAAGAGAGCTCCATGCAGGAATTATCTGATGCAGCAACATCAGGGTTATGTTTTGTAGGGTTTTTTTCCCAGGTGGAAGTAGACCAGTATGTTCTCAAATTGTAATTTTATATTTTTTTTTTTGCCAAGATGCAGGAGAGCTTGCCAGTTTTTTAGTGAAAGAATAAGAATTTTCACAAAACTCCTGTAGACCTACAAACTGTTCATAAATTTATTGACAGTTGGCAGCCCTGCTGTGCGTGCTGTACTGTTATATATCTGCCTTCTTCACATCTGCTTTGTCAGGGTATGAGACAGCCAGTCAAAAGTAGCTTAAGGAGGCTTAGCGGTGTCTGTAAATAAAATGGGGGAAAAAGCTTTATTTTTCCCTCCTCCAAGATTTTCCGTTTTTTAACGTGAAGGGATTTTAATGAAATTCTTGAGTCTAAGAACAGCGAGTGCAAAACAAAGGGGTCTGGCTCCTGCATTTTCTGTGAATAATTCCCTCAGGCATGACATGAAGGAGTGGGAAAGAGCATCCTCCAAATGCAGAAAGCAAAGTCTCCATTACCAGAAGAATCATTCTCCTCCTCCTGCTTTTACTGTTGATTAAAATGGGTAATATCAGTGTTAGGATCCCTCTGTTAACAGGTGATATTTAGATTATAACAGCATCCTGGCTATTTTTTTTGTCTTTTTTCCATAAAAAAAAAAAAAATCTCCCGGTCACTTACAGCACGACAGCTTAGAATATCAATGTCTTGTCAAATCTTTCATTTCACAAGAAAAACAGGCTGCTTTGGTTTTTCTCCTGCAAAGTTCTCTTGCGCAGAGCCAAGCCCGGGGAGGCTCCTGCCGTTGCTCGGCTGTGATGCATTGCACTGTGGATTCTGCTGACCGCACTGTATAAATTGCACCCCTCCCGCCCAGTCCTGCAAAGTCAAATTTAACTGGTAAAATTGAAGTACAGTGTCTGGGGCTTAGTGAAGCAAGGCAAATCCTTTCTATAAGCTATAGAGGTGACCTTTTAAACCACCTCCCACACCAAGCCTCCTACTTTTATTTTTGACACTAAATATAAACCATAGGAAGGGCTAGTGAGAGGGCTGTAATGCTTGTGCTCTGCTTGTGACTTTTAAGGGAATTTTAAGCAAAACGAAGAGGCTCTCCTGTTTGGGATTTGACACAGTTAGGGAGACGTCGGTGCCATGACAAATGACAGCATTAACTCAACGCCCTAATTCAGGTGAACAGAGCCATTGGCCAGATTTGATCCTTCCATAGGCAGTGGGTAAGCACAATGACAGAGCTGCTGAATAGATGATTTAAATACTTCGTTTTAATTTTACAAAATGAGCCTAAGAATATTTTTAGGGAATTTTAAAGGAAAACTTCGTTTAAAAATAGATTTTTGACAATGTAAAATAGGTTAGTGCTTCCTTTGAGGCAAACAAACAACCCACTTAAGAATTAAAAATTTCCGAGCAAATGATTTGGAAATCCTTCCTTCTTGAAGCATGATCAAAGTAAAGTCTTGACAGGTAGCATTTATCACAGGTAGTACCTTCTGCTCAGTAAGTACTTGATGAGGCAAAAAGAAAAATTAAAATGGTGGTTCATAGTTCATAGAATCATAGAATCATAGAATGTTTTGGGTTGGAAGGGACCCCTAGAGGTCATCTAGTCCAACCCCCCTGCAGGGAGCAGGGACACCACTAACTAGATCAGGTTGCTCAGAGCCCCATCCAACCTGGCCTTGAATGTTCCCAGGGATGGGGCCTCCACCCACCTCTCTGGGCAACCCCTTCCAGTGTTTCACCACCCTCGTTGTAAAGAATTTCCTCCTTATATCCAGTCTAAACCTACCCTGCTTCAGTTTAAAACCATTACCTCTTGTCCTGTCACAGCTGGCCCTACTAAAAAGATTTTCCCCATCTTTCCTATAGGCCCCCTTTAGATACTGAAAGGCCGTAATCAGGTCTCCCCGCAGCCTTCTCTTCTCCAGGCTGAACAACCCCAACTCCCTCAGCCTGTCCTCATAAGAGAGGTGCTCCAGCCCTCGGATCATTTTAGTAGCCCTCCTCTGGACCCGCTCCAACAGTTCCATGTCCTTCTTGTGCTGAGGGCTCCAGAGCTGGACGTTACAGAGGTATCTATTGTACTTCGAGCATAAAAGGACTCCCTTTAGGAAAAACTTCAGTTTGCACAGAAGCTGCGGCTCTGTTCTGAAACGACGGGTTTTCTGGTTAAAAGAAGCAGAAATGGAAAAGCGGTGTTGAGTCGCTCCTTCCAGCCTACCCTGTGGAGCAAGATCAGTTGGTCACTCCTGGGCATTTAGCAGGGCGCTGGTCCTTTGAAATGTTCCACATGGTGGGACTTCAGCCTTGCTTCTGCAACATCATCCCATAATCTTATGCAAAGCACTTGAGTGCTTAATTTTCAGCCTGGAAAAGGACCAAGTGAAATGAATAAGGATTAGTTAGGGTCTGAGGAGAAAACATCCAAAGGCGTAGAGGACAGTTAGGGCATCTAATTCTTTTTGAAAGCCATGGGAAGTCAAGCACCTAGTACACACATTCGGAGACTGTAAATCTTTCCATAAGGCAAAACGCATGCATTGAAGTGTTGTGCTGCTTTAAGAGAAAGAGGCCTCTCTGTGACTCTAGCTCTCCTCCAGCTGAGATCCTGGTGAGAATGCGAAGAAGGGGTCTAGGTTGTGTTTTTAAAAATTTCTGAATTGCCGTCGTGCTTCGAACTTCAAACACCTTTTCAAGAAGAGTTACAGTGCAGTAGCAACAGATTTCAGATCTTGCTTGTAGTGTAGTGAGTCTGAATCTTCTTGAGTGGGTAGAAGGTGTGTGGTTAATTATCCTCCCCAATGAAAAGTCTGTTTTCAAGAACAGCCGTATCAAAATTTAGTGAGCACCGTAAGTGCTTATGAAATACAGCTGCAATGTGTGGAAGGCATCCAAATAAATCCTATTTCAGCTTTTCAGGTCCACCGTTCTAGATTTATGGGCACTCTTTTCTATGCATGAAGGACAGGATCTCGGAGCAAGGGATGCTGATTCTATTTTCGTGGTGAGAAGTGATCCTTCTCTGTATTTACTGAGCAGCTGATTCTTAAAATAAGTGGACTAAATGAGGGAAAGATTTATTAAGCTTATCTGACAAGTCACAGCCCCGCCTCAATTACAGCAAGAGTATATAGCCTAAGTGAGCTCCAGCCTAATGGATCCAACTTAAAAGAATTTATTTAAAGAAATTTGTAGTTTCTTGCCCATCCTTCACAGCAAATGGGCTTCAGTCAGCAGTATTCCCTTCAGTGTAAGCACAGAGTTGCCTGACACTGGGACCCCGTGGGAGCCCGCAGTGCAGAAGGCACACGTTTCTTGGGTACTATGCCTACAAATGATGTCAAACCTTTAAAATATTTAGGAAGGTACAACTGCAAATTGCGAATAGGAGCATTACCCATGCGATGCTTTTAGTATTTTTTGCTGGAGGTTGCAAGACTTTGCAAGGAAGGCGTTCAGACTGTTGGCTGCACTCAAATACCCCAGCTTGCACTTGCAGTAAAAATGAAGCCTTTGAGCCAGCTTTTTTCTTTTGCAGATGTAGACACTTAACTACAAGCCACCTGATTGTCAGCAGTGGTGAGCAATCACAGCTTCCATTCATCTTTTTGAGAGCCTCAGTGCTTGCTACTGTTGGAAATAAGGCCACTTGTGCTTAGGTGCCTAACTTTCAGAAAGTGAGTTTGAAATTGTTTTGCCTTGAAAGGGAATTGCAGCGATTTGCCTTCCTGAAGATGACTGAGCCGATCCAACACACTTGCATTGCCTGTGGAGTCTTGAGTTGTTCCTGGAAGGCTTCGCAGGTGACTTCATGGGATTCAGCAGTCTTCAGGAGATGGCGCTGCTTTTCTCTCCGTTACACGTGTGCCTCCTGTTTGGCTTTGATGTTGATGCACTGGTCAAATCTTGACGGTTGTCTCTGAGCAAATGAAATGCCATCCTTGCCGTGTCCCTCTTGATCAAAATGAGTAAGAAAAGAAGAGTTAGCGCATTCATAGCATTCTCCCAGCAGCCAGTGGATGCACAGCTTCCTTGCTCTAGCACATTCCTGGAGTTAATCTGGTTCATGCTATTTGCAGACATCCTAGCTTCTTGCTTACATGCTGTCCATGCTGATGTTAGAATATGCATTTCCAAAGGCCACAGATGTCAACAGCCCATCTTGTTTTAGTAACCCTAGTTCATACAAATACGAAGGGCTGTCACCCAGCTGGGGAGGTATGTAGCTTTTACAATTGGCGCCGTATTATTTAAGAACAAACACATGCAAAACAGACAGAATCTGGCATGGGAACAAACCCAGTTCTTAGTTACAGACGTCTACAGAATCTTGGCTTTCTGAAGGCATGGGACTTCCAGATTTCTGTTACCGACATTTCATCTTCAGCCTATGGTGAACCAGGAACGCTTCAGGGGACAGATTACATTCCTTCATGTTTGCTGATAAGTACAGATCAGACACTTCCCTCAGTACTCAGAAACCCTTCCTTATCAGATATCTGTTCCTCATAGGAAAAGTTCCATTCTTAAGGTTTTCTTCAACAAGAGTCCCTACTAAAACCATTTTGTACAACTGCTTAGGGTAGTCAGTTGAAGGACTGAGCATTAGATGAATGCCGCAGGGAATTTCTGGATCAGGTTATGGATCGATATATTTTTTAAAAGTTGCTACCCCTGTTTATGACATGGATCATCAATACACTGTCATTACATCCAGCCAACGTACTAACCTTGACTGAAACCATGTAGGGAAGTGATGCCCCAGCTCAGAAACCCTTCTGCTGACTCAAGCCTCACAGGTAAGGGTGTGCTTTTGCAGCAAGGTGCTTGCATGGAGGCCCAGATTTCAGATGGCCTCCGGCTTTTCAGCTCCTGATTCCAGGTTGCTGGGTCTGCAGAGACACCTCGCTAATTGGAAGCATTAGATGCAGGAACTCAAGTGGAATTTAGACTGTCTAAATCCAGGCTCAAGTGCTTTCATTTTGCATTTTTTCAGATATGCAGTGGGGAAAGTAAATTGATGGTAACACGTGTAAAATAGCACAATTGCTTTTTAATTACTTGTCTAAATGGGAAACAATTATCAGGAGAGTAGGCAGGAGTCTGAACAAATGTTTAAATAGCAATTGACAAAAATTTTGGGGTTGTCCAGTGTTTTTTCCAGAACATTCCCTGTTTGCTTTGGGACATGACTGCAGTAAGAAATGAACATCTTTAAATGTCTTGCTGTAGCATATAGTAGTGGGGTGTCCAGTGCCTGAAATCTGTTAGACACTGAGCGGACCATTCAGACAATTTTCCAAACGAAAAAGGCTGAGAGGTACTTGGAATTATCTAACGCCTTGCCTTTTGCCCGTTAAAATTTCTGCCTTTCCTATTTTTTTTCTCCTCTGGCTGCAACAGGCTGCTTGTGCTCTTTTGTACTTCACAACACAAGACTCTGCGTTCAGTTGATGAAAATGCCTCCGTATTTCAGATGTGTGTCATTTATTGTGACCTTTTAGCAATCTGAACGTACCTCATTACCTAGGTGTAATTTGCCCTGCTTCCCTCGCTTCTCTCCTTCCCCAACTTCTAAAATCCCATGCAAGTAACCTGTATGGAAGTTAGCTTAATAACAGCACTGAGATACAGAATTCCCACTGATGGCAAGTGCTGATATGGGCAAAGATGAGTAAATAAGCTGAACGATGCGAGTGTTTGAGAAACAACCGTAATGCAAAAATACCCTTCTGTTAAAGGCTATCAAAGGGCTTGACCTCAGATCTGCTAAGAGTAAAGAAGATTCCCACTTGCTTAAGCAGACTGTGTATCAAGCCATAGACTTTGCAGTGGGTTTTTTTATGCTCACTAGACCAACAACACAAAGTGACTGAAGAAAGTCTAAAAAAGAAAGTATCAGAACAGAAGGAAATGAATTCCAGCTAAAGAAAATTGATTTTGTTTCATCAAATACGTTTTGAAGTTATGAAGTTGCGGTATTTATCTTAGAAATACTTATTTTCTGCATGGATTTCAGAGCTATAAAAATATACATTCTCCTTTGTCAACATCTTTTCCTAAAAGGGCTCGGTTTAGATAGCTGGACATGCACTAATCCCTTTTTATTCTACAAAAAAAAAAAAAAGAATGAGAAAAAGAGAAAACAAAATTATTTGAGTCCTTATGAACTCAAACAATTTGTCAAAATGTATTTTATGCCAAATTTGCATACTGAGCTGGGAAGCTCTTGGGATGATTCATGTGGACTTCAGAAGCCCAAGCATTCAAGCGGTACAAGGGACAAGAAATTTGAAAAATCATGTCTAGTCTCTGGGTTGGGTATAACCCTATATATTTTCACTTCGATAGCCTTTTGTCTAAAGGGTTATAGCCTGAAAGGTTATAAATTCTGACTGTTCGGCTTTGTACTGGGCCACACTGGTACGTGAGGGGCCAGCAGCTGGGACTTCTGCCTGGCCCTGTCGTGCCTCACCATACGCTGTAGCAAAGAGTTCACTGCCACAAGATGTCACTGACACTAAGAATTTACTGAGGATCTTCAATGGGAAATAGGGCATTTAAATGGCTGAGAAGCGCTCACAGCTTCAAAATACCATACTTGATAAATAAAAGCTTGAAACTGCTTGGAACTGAGCTGATCAGCAGTTCTTGGGGTCAGGACAAATTGCCCGCTTTTCGCACAGTCCTTACCCCTTGTCTTCCTCTGGCCCGGGTAGGGTGCAGCGTGCTGGGAGAGACGGCTCCCGGGTTTGATCCTGGGCAGCAACTCCTAAAATCCCATTTCCAGTTTCTGTTTTAGTCAGTGACTGGTGTTTGCCAGATCCTCAGTCTGTTAGATGGAAGTGACAATAATTACTTGTTTCCCAGGGATGGTGAAATGCTTAATTGCCTGAAATTGTAGTCTTGAGATGAAAATACTTGGAAACAAAAGCATTAGTGGGATACTGTATTGCTGTTAAAACAGCAGCTTTCCACATCGTTAATATATCCACCACATTCTGGAAAAAAATTCATACGAAACACAACAGAAATGACAAATAATGCCAAACATTCTGAATAGTGGGTCTGTACTGTATTTGCTGCTAGGCTTGCGGTTAGTCGTATCGAAAAACAAGATGGTAGCGGGTCTAGCTGGAGCACGGCAGAGTTTAGAGAGGGATAAATACCCAAGGCTTCTGTGCTTGGTCCATGCTGCCTCTGGCTGAACTCTTAGAGCTGCTGGGATGGGCTAGTGGAGATGTTATCAAGATGTTTTAAACTGTCTCACAATCACAGGAGCGCCTGGAGTGTAGATGGGCTCACACCTCAACCCCAGATCTCCTAACATTTGGTTAGGAAAGCATCTGTATCCTCAGGATGGGAGACTGAGAGAGAAGTGGTTCACTTGGGGCCACGGGGCAGGTTGCTGGCAGAGCTGGGAGGATGGTCCTTGCTCGGTGCCCGATGTGCTGGGGCCAGCTGCTTTGTGCGTGCTTACTTCGGTGTGGGGAGGGTGCAGACACTTAGGAGAGGTTTTGCCTTCTCCGTGATGCTGAGAGATTTGTCCTTATTTACTCACTGGCTGTGTAGTCGGGTGGCTGGAAAGAGCTGGGAAACTGCCCTCGGTCGGTAGGTGTGTACTGAGGTGGGAATTGCCATCACAGAATCCCAGAATGGCAAGAGTTGGAAGGGACCTCGGGAGATCATCTAGTCCAACCCTCCTGCTAAAGCATCGCTAATACACGTTTTCTAACATACCTACGGATTTATTAATAGGAGTATACTGGATTTCAGTATTCCCACCAAACTGAGGGCAGGCTGAGCCTCAGGCAGGAGCGTAGTAAAATTGGAAATATCCATTGTGGGAGACATTTTGGAATTTCACCCTCAAAAAAGGAATGGAAATTTCCGATGCGGTTGTGTGTCTGAAAAATTTCAGCTGGAAATATTTAAATATTCCTTCTGTAAGGTTTTGTTTCAGTGAAGTCAAAATGCTTCATGGCAACTTTCTCATGGGACATTTATACTTCAGGATCTTTCAGAATTTTTCCAGCCAGCTTTACCTACTGTGGTAGTGTGAATACTTCCTCAGGGAAATAAATGTAGCTGAATCTCCTATATAACATTCCATGATGGTAGCCATTGGAAGGTTAATAGGAAACTGTATGTGGCACTTCCAGCCAACGATAACTTCCTGATTGAAATTTGTAATGTGCCAGAAGAGAGCCTTCTATGTGAGTTAAATTTCACAGAGGAAACTCTTAACGCTTCCAAATGTGTCTACTAAGTAAAATAGTAGTAAATCAAGAACATAAGACAGTATCAAGTACAGCGTCATGAAACATTCCCCAGCATCCCGAGATCGCTCCGACGTCCCTGCCTGCGTGGCTCTCCCTTTCGAAGGCGCTGCCAGGAGTCTCATACCATCTGTGCAGAGGAGAGTTCACCTCTGGAGTAAATCTTCAACATGCTCTGGGTTTATCCAGATGTGCGGTGGGTCAGGGCGAGATGTGCAGAATCACGTTCCAGATGAAGCCGTGCCTCGCTGTGATTGCCAGCTGGCCCTCTGTTGAGTAGTGTCCCTAATTCCCTTAATAGCGTGCCTATTTTCATGGTCCTTTAAAGTGAGAACTCTCAAGTGGCTGGCCACATAAGCAGCTTTCACATAAACACTTCAGTTCTGCTTCACCGAAACTGGCTTAGGTGCTGATAAGTGAAGCTACACGCTTTGACATGGCCGAGCGAGCTGTTTATTTTGTGGGGTACAATTGCATTGTCTCAGGCAAGTTAGACCCACCAGGTATGCACGTACCATAGAGGTGCCTTTCTGAAGAACTCCTCAGCGACCTCCTGCTGGTTTGCCTTTCAGGGTAAGATCTGGCTTGTTACCACCCTCTCTATTTAGCCTGCTGTTTGGGTAGAACCAAAACTAGATACCATGGGCAAAGCATTATCTGCTGAGCACGTTTATTTAAGCTCTGCTTGTGGTAAGGTACGTGTGCAAATTTGCAGGCAGAAATCCCTGCACAGCCGTGCATCTATAGGCTGCGATCGTTTCAGGGAATCTCTGTGTGTGAGTGGCAGTCTGATGCACAGAGCAATCGTTCTGGCACACACACACTTGAGTGTACACGAGCATCTGTCATTAAATTTGTACATCAGTCAAGTTCTTGTTTGGATGCTTGACCTTTGTAAGGTGGAGTGTTTGAAGACTTAATACGGAGGTCTAAAGCTTCAACAGGTTTTACTTAAAAGGCATTTTGTACAAGTTTCTTACTACTTTCTCTAGGGCTATGTCAAGCCTTATTCGTTCAGAACTCCAATTCCAGACGTTCCATGGACTTAGTAAGTCGGGCGGCAGATGTAGCGTGAGGTCTCGCTCCTCCCCATGTACCATGCATGGGTTGGTCTGAGCCTCTCGCGTCCTGGGGCATGGCAGAAAATATGCAAGTATTGTCATTTGGGTGCTAATTAGACATTGACTTAGCAGATGTTTTCTGTCGCTTGAAGTGTTCTCTCTAACCGGTGTGGTCCTGTCTGGTTGGTATTCCTGAAATGCCATGCTTCCTTCCCCGTGTTCCCAGCCAGCTGGTAAGTATGGCAGAGCTCCATCCTGAGGAGTTTCACTGAGCAGGTGGTCGTCTTCAGACCTTGTGTGCCTCCTTTCTCAAGCTAGTGGTGAGCAATAGATTCAGGGTCTCTGTGGATCATTTCCAAATTTCCTGCAGTGGGATTCTCAAGGGAGGTGTGTTTCTGGCATGCGTGCTTCCCCTTTTACTAATGCACTTTCGACACCGCTGGTAGCCTACTGATTATTCTTGCCATATGGTCTTGGGACCCAGAAATTGTTAAGGGAAGGTAGGAGTGAAGACAGGGTGTTTTTCAGCAAAGACTTGAAGTTTTTTTTTTCCTCCTGGTATAGTCCCAGCACAGCTCCAAGGCTTGAGCTGTCAGTCAGCTTGCATGGGGGGACAGGACATTTTTGTTGGAGAGCCTGCTGTCCACAGTTTATTCCCCGTGTCCTCCATGTGCCGTAGGGCATAGCTCATAGGCACTGCCAGAACTTCTCCTCTGCCAGATTTTTCCAAAGCAGATGGGTTGTGAAGGATATATATGTTAAGATATTGGCAGAGGGTAGTTAACACTAAGCTGTTAGGGTTTGTGGCTGAATATTATTACTGAGAGAGGTCCCCTAGTAAAGTGTACGTGTTTTAGGATTTTACATGCATGTGAAATCATGATGTAGTCACTTTTACATGGTAATAAATGTGAACAGTCAGGTTGTAGACCAAAACTTGCTTTACCTTGGGAAAATAAGAAATGGGCATTAGCAAGAGTGGGATGCTGAGCCTGTGCTTCTGTTTCACAAGCATGAGTGGAGCCTGAGGAACATTTCAGGTTAAGTTCTTTGATTCATTCATACTTCCATGTGAACGAATCCAAGAGCATCTTTCTGCATTTCTCCTGCAGGACCTCAGGTAGACATGGAGTTGGCGCAGCCACTTTCCTACCAGCTTGGGTTGAAATTAAGAGGTCTTGAGGCTTCAGCGGGCTCTACTGGAGCTGGTCATTGCAGGTTATCGTCATCGTGTAGTGTGGTGCGTGTAAGTGGGCATGTCAGGATTTAACCAGCTATCTACCTAGGGTAGGAATATTTGCAGAATACAAGATTAATAAAGCTAAAAGAAATGGCATTCAGTTACTTTATTATGGGTATAGCTTACACTATAAATCTGTCTTGAAGGAGAGTGGTTGGGCTCTTTGAGATTTTGTTTTCTTCTTTGGCTTTTTATTCCTGTTAGAATTATACTGGAAGACTCCATCCAAACATGGGTTTGACTTTATTATGAAATGCAGCAGCTCAGCTATTAGTGAAGTGTTTAGTGTGTTCTGTTATGAAGCCAGGCTCTCTTACAGGAGCGCTGATATAAGAATAATATAGTTTAGCAGTAATAGCAAATTGGAGGATTGTCACCAGAAGTGATTCATAGTCCCTTGTCAAAATGAATTTCATATCATACATTTTCTGCCCAGGGAGGTTTTTTTGGGGGGGTGTAAAAAATATTACTCTGTTTCATTTTATTGTTTTCTTGTTGCTGTTGGCAAATGCCTAACCTGCTGTCTGTTTCTACTGTATTAGGTTGCAGAGAGAGAAAAATAAATAGTGAATCTTTTAAAAAAACAATCTTTTATTAATAGGGAAGGGCTTAAAAACAAGCAAAAATCCATATTTTCATTAAATGTTTCATGAAGTGTCCTTGTTTTGTGGAAACATTTTTAAAATACTTGTCAGAGAACCAGGTTCTTGCAGACTGATCTATTCCTACTAAATACCAAAATATTTAAGTGGGGGGGGGGGGGGGAGCAGTTGTAAAAATAAACCCATGCGTTTATGTCTGGAGGCCATTCAAAAGCATTCTTTCAAAATTTACTTCCACTGCATTGGTGAGAGGATTAATTCTGTTTATTGCGAGGCAGGGTTGTACCCTAAGGCCCGTGACCGGCCATGGATGTGCCACCGAGGGATGCGGGAATGGTAAAACCCTTCCCTGGCTGGTACCCGACTGGGGCTTCTGCTTTGCAGCATCACTGGTGCCGCTGCAGAGGCTCCGACGGGGGGGAAGGAGATTTTCTGTAAGGAAAAACAGTGTTCCTAAAGCAAACAGAGCTGAAATAACTTCACAGGCGGGTTTTTGAAGACTCCCTTTGTTGGCTGGGAAATACAGTGGGAACATCCGTTCCGTGCGGCTTAAGAATTTTACCACCCAACTTCTCAGTACTTTAAAGGCAAGATTAATGAGCACTTTATCCAGCGCATATGAGCTGCCTATCAAGAATATTTTCAACAGTGCACCAGTGATACACTGCAGATAGTGCTGACAGAAGCTAAAGTGAAATGTCATACTTTCCGATCTGACGCTGTGTGCAGTTGGAAGAGGGCCTGTACTCCCTTCAGAGACTGACAGCTAAATCCTTCATTCTTTCAGCTTCCAACATATGGCATGAAGTAGGGTGTGAAAGATAAATTTCTTTGGATAGGTGCAGAAAATATGTGCAACATTTTTACTGGTTGGCTGCATAGAAAGATCAAAACAGACGTATTTTCCGAGAGCAGGAACTTAAGGCTTTGAAATCTTACGTCCAGATTGCCCGTATTAATGATGGGTACCTGCTTGGGGGGATTAATAGAATTCTCCATAAGCCTGGCAATGACCGCTTGAAAGAAAATGGGTCAGTGAGGCCACCAGGGTTCCCTGTCTGCCCTCAGTTGCCTTATGCCGTAGTTACTGTTAAAATAAAGCGTTGGAGGAAAGTTCCAGATATGACTCAACTTTTCTTTACATCACTGGAACGTGTCCATGATGCCATGCTGATCTGTCTGTATAGGCATGCCGCTATATGGCTATGTGTACGTGTATCGGATACGCCGGAGTTATTTCAGGATGTTGAGACGGGATTGACTAGGAAGCAAAACAGTCAGTTTTAATCATGTATTATCCTGATGGAACCCTGTCAAAAATTCGGTATGTGCTTAATATTATGTTGTTTAAAGATTTAGTCTTTACAACTGAAGCATAATGCTTCATGTAGGTGGGTGTTGTAGCCAGACAGAAGATAAAATATTAATCTTGATTAACTCAAAGTAAACAGATGTTCTCTGATGCCAGTATCGCTGAAAACTATATTCATAACTGTGTATGTTAGGATCAATGAAATTTATTCTCTCAGGAGATTGGAGCTACTGAGAGTTTACAGGCAAAGTAACCAGGCAGACACGGAAACCAGTATGTAAATATGTGACGATAATACAGAGATCATGAAAATGTGGAATTTAAGAATGAATAAAGCGCTTTTATATTTTCCCTTTATAAGAATTAAGAAAAAAAAATCAAACTGACCAAATATGTTCCCCTTTTTCAAGCCTCCTCTCTTACCCATCTCCCCCTGCCCAGCTGCAGTCTGTTCTCTTCATTTTGTATTCAGTAGGACAGGGCTGACTTCTTGCGCTGTCCCCCAGATAACAGCTCCCCTTACCCCATGGTGTGGGGTGTGGTGGGGGTACGAAAGATGTTGTTTGGTTCTGGCGTGCAATTTAAGGACAATTCTCTGACACACATTCTCAAGTATTTATTTTATCCCCCTAAAATGTTGCCCAGAACAAGTTAAATATGTAACAGTCCCTTTTCACCTGCAAGTTGGTGACAGAAGCACCGAGTGGGAATATGCCCAATAGAAAATGTAAATGTACAAGGCCTCCTTTTGGTGAGCGTGGAGATCAGATGCCTCTGGAAGGAGGATTGCTGTTTAAAATGTCATATTCTGAAAGCGTGGCTAGAAGATTTCACATTTCACAGAATACTGGAAAATGACTATATTTATAGCTTGGTCACAAAAACACTGCGCTGTTGCATGTTCTCGTGATACATGTGCATGGTAGCAGTGAAGTATTTGGATTTTAATGTGAAATGTGGTCATCTAGGACACGCTTTGGCCTTCTCAGCATTTTGTATGTTAACCGGCTGACCCTTCCATGCTTGCATGCAGGTTCCTCAGGCCAGCCAAACAAATAGGAGAATACTGATAAGCTCAGCACAGGGCTCCCCATGATTCAGAAAACATACAGAGCATTCAAATTCTGATGTCCTCGTGCAGTAATACGTATTGTAATGGAAACAAATCTAGCCCCCCAAGTTAACAGTTGTGCCACGGGTAGCAATAAGACTGGGAAGAGGTATGAAGTTAACTTGCTTTCATTACAGCTTTAAGATTTATTCTGCCTGTCTCCTGGACTCACACCTTGCCAGTCGGAGGAGGAGTTTGAATGCTGAATATTCCAACAAACTGTTTACATTTTTAAATCATCTTCAGATTTATTAAGCTAGCATCTCCGCAGGATGAAACCTACTTTAGAGGCTAATAATAATAGCAATAATTTATAGAGAGAGGTGCTTTCTAACACGGATAATTCTAAAGCATTCCACAAATGCATTTCACCTTGGTCTAGTAGCACTGCTTGTACAAAAGGATAAACCATCTATCAACAGAGAGACTGCTTTAAATTGCCAGCTTTAGGGTCAAATATGTTCCTTCCTCTCCTCCCCTCTGTACAAGTAGCTCTGCCCTGGGGCTGTGGTACGTACGGATCATAGCCCGTGCTTTAGGTGAGCCTGTGGGAACTCTGCTGCTGGAGGGAGGCAGAGGATGGAGATGGTACAAGTTACTGGAATGTAAATCGGGAATAATGCCAGTGAAATCCGTGAATGTGCTACTATTTAAGACAAGACTGAAATGAGACTCCAGCTGCATTTATGGATATGTGCCCTGGCTATTTGCTGTAATGACCCAAAGGTGCAGGCACCTCTGAGTGTATTCTTCTTTTTATTTCTCCTTTTCGGTTACAAACCACCTCACTTATGTATAGTTGATTCATATTATTTCTCTGCTTAGCACTTTATGAGCAAATGAAACTGCCTGCAAAGTTGCCAGTTAGTTCCAGCCGAGCTTGGAAGCCCGCCCGTCGGAGCCAGCTGTAATCCCACATTGGCAGCCGCCGTCAGAGGGGACTAACCCAGCACCAGCTTTTAGTCCCTGCTGATCCAGCCTGGCTCTTGCTGGGTGGATGAAGTAGGAAAATATTTTATCCCAGCATCAATTTTTGCAACCTGATCCCTATCCTAATGTTTCGTTTAACAATTCAGGAATGCAGAGGAAGAAGGTGTAAGTCACGTAACATCCTATGTCCAGTGCTCGTCGATGATACAAACCTTCCTGTCTTTCACCCTGCATCCCATCTGTTTAGAAATGGTTTAATGTATAGCTTTGCCATTATTTGTTTGTGAAAAAAAGTTGTAGGCAACCCCACAATGTTTCTTACAGTGCTTTTTATGGCGTGCCTATACCTTACCTACCACGCTGGGATCCAGTCTCATTTTAACTCTCTCTGAAATTGCTGTCAGGAGAAGAAGAAGTAAAAAACCAGTATTGATTATACTGAATTAAAGCCCAATCCTGGTGTCCTGCTAGTAGTGAGAAAGAAATGCCAGTCTTTTGTGCTTGGCAGAAAGTGTGTGATGGTGGGCAAATCTGAAATCGTGTGTCCAGAGCGAAGCTTGTAGGCGGTAGATGGGAACCTGTTAAATTTCTTCAGGCATCCCTGGAATAGCACCCGATTGTCTTCATCCTCCTAGTCATGGATATTCCCCTTTAAATCTAGATGCAAGTATAAATCCAGTGCAGGTTTAATGAAGGTATTGTAGCAACAGTGGAAGAGAGACCAGCTGGAAAGCTTTCTTTTCCATCCCCACTGGCACTGGAGGGGACTGTAGATCTCCGAGAGACATGCAACGATTACAGACTGCCCTTTCTTCCTCTCTCTTCCTCCAAGTATCTTAATATTGCAACCTTTAGGCAGGCTGGATGCTGAGCCGTGACGGAAGCTGTGCGAGATGTAAAAGCACCATAAGCAAAGAGAATCATGCAGCTCATTGATTTTTGCAGTTTGTGCATTTGCCAGTGTACAGCAGCAAGACGTTAGTGGCACATACTGTTTCCATTCTTTTTAAAAAATGAATCTTTTCAGTGTCAAAGGAACTACACAAACAGCAAAAAGACCGTGGAGGAGGTTAGTAAGCAGTTCTGAGAAAAGCCCAGGAAGTGATTACTGTTGGCCATAGCATTCGTAGTACTGCAGGCATTAATGTATGTAATTCAGAAATTACGGGCCATTAATTCATGCGTGGATGCCAGCTGATTGCATTGTCCTGCTTGTTTGCCTCTTGAGGTATTGAGTCACAGCCTTTCTGCACACAGATTCTGTGATTCGGATACCAGCTCTGCTGACAGGTAGCTCCAGTTCCGTGCAAAGCACAATTTGAACATGAAGATTACTTAGAAGGACACCCAGAGTCTAGGAAAATGGAATAATACATGGACCACAGGATTAAGTTACTTTACAAAGTATAGAAGCATCCTTTGTCAGGGGTCTAGACAGACTGTGAATAATATTATACTTGTAGAGAAGTAGAGCTGGGGGGAGAGGGGGGGTCTTATTATTGTAGTCTGATTACAGAATTAGTTCTGCTTATTAAACAGGCTACTCACCAAATCATCTCCATGTTACGGAGGTTAGTGGATACCCCAATTTGCCAATTGTTCAACCTGAGCTCGTGGAGTACAGATTAACTGTGCTGCTTCTGCTCTCTGGCTTGTTGGATTTCAGGATGCTTCAATCATTTGGCTTCCTGGAAACTGGAGAGGCCAAAGTGCTTCTCTGAAAGAGGTTCAGCTGATGCACTTGCAAGTTTGTTACCCTGCCTAGAAAGTGGGATAAGCAGCTTTTTATTTGCTTTTCTTACTCAGCTGTAACTTTAAGAACTAATGTAACAAATAATTAAAGCTAGAATTTTCAAAAGATGCTAAGCCAATTACACTCAAAATACAATGGAAAGTCAAGGTGAGTTAGGCTTCTAATTCCCTTAGGGTCTAATTTCCAACGAAGTCTAAGAGATTATGTTAAGCTTATTAATGCAATATGAAATTATAAGTGTTTTATAAAAAATTATCTTGTGTAGCTATCGGTTTACTTCAACTCCGCGATGCTGATTCTTTTCAATAAGGGGAACAGACGAGCAAGAGAAAGCAGTAGAAGTTGTCTGGCAGTTAAACCTGTTTGGGAATAGAGAGGAGATTTTGTCGTACTTCATTGGAAAACAGAGATCTCATGGAAGAAGTTCATTATGGCTCTAATGGCTAAAATTAATTTGTAGTTTTTCACAGGCCTGGGTTGCTGTGGGGGCTGGAGAACCCCCCACCCTACATTATGTGGCCCCGGAACCATTTTGTCATGTCAGGGTCCACGCTACCGTGAATGCCTCCAGCTGCCCGTACCCAGTCCAACCACCCTACCCCATCCCAGTGCCAGCACCCTGCCCACCGAGTGTGGCCTCTGCATGGGAGACCTCAGGCGCATGTTTGGGAAGTCTTCTCCAGTGCTTGCACCAGGAAAGTCCTGCTGATGCTGGAACTATGATTTTAGAAAAATACCGTCCTTGTGACTTACTGCTGCATCAGGGAAACAGAGTGGGGGCAAAAATCTCGTCCTTGCCACCATTCAGTTTTTGTAATCCGTACGTTGTCTTCTGAATCCTAGGCAATGTTAACGAGTAACATGTAGAGTATAAAATTTCTTAAAGCACCTCCCTGGAGTCTCAGAAACCAGGTGCATGGTATAATGGAGTAACAAATCACAGAATCACAGATTCGCAAGGGTTGGAAGGGACCTTGGGAGATCATCTAGTCCAACCCCCCTGCTAAAGCAGGTTCTCCTAGAGCATGTTACACAGGACTTCATCCAGGTGGGGTTTGAATATCTCCAGAGAAGGAGACTCCAAGACCCCCCCTGGGCAGCCTGGGCCAGGGCTCCGTCACCCTCAGAGTAAAGAAGTTTTTCCTCATACTCAACTGAAACCTCTTATGTTTCAATTTGTGCCCATTGCCCCTTGTCCTGTCGCTGGACACCAGTGCAAAGCGTCTGGCTCCGTCCTCGTGACTTCCACCCTTAAGATATTTGTATGTATTGATGAGGTCCCCTCTCAGTCTTCTCTTCTTCAGGCTGAACAAGCCCAGCTCCCTCAGCCTTTCCTCACAGGGGAGATGCTCCAGTCCCTTTATCATCCTTGTTGCTCTCCTCTGGACTCTTTCTAGGAGTTCCTCATCTTTCTTGAACAGGGGAGCCCAGAACTGGACCCAGTGCTCCAGGTGGGGTCTCACCAGGGCAGAGCAGAGGGGGAGGATAACCTCCCTCGCCCTGCTGGCCACACTCCTCTTAATGCACCCCAGGATACCACTGGCCTTCTTGGCCACCAGGGCACCCTGCTGGCTCATGGTCAGCTTGTCATCCACCAGGACTCCCAGGTCCCTCTCAGCAGAGCTGCTTCCCAGCAGGTCAGTCCCCAGCCTGCACGGGTTCATGGGGTTCCACCTCCCCAGGTGCAGCACTCGGCACTTGCCCTTGTTGAATTTCATCATGTTCCTCTCCGCCCAACTCTCCAGCCTGTCCAGGTCCCGCTGAATGGCAGCACAGCCTTCCAGCATATCAGCCAGTCCTCCCAGTTTTGTGTCATCAACGAACTTGCTGAGGGTACACTCTGTCCCCTCGTCCAGGTCATTGGTGAACAAGTTGAACAAGACTGGGCCAGCTGATCTCTGATCCCCATCTATTTCTGCATTCTTACTCATGGCACAGGCAGAGCAATCTGGATTAGCTGAGGCCACGGTGAAGCCAGAGAGGCCGTTGGACTGGTTTCCAGCCAGCACAGCTTGTTTTGCTGCTGGTGTGCTCTCACATTGACTCATCTCCGGCGCGTTGGCCGGGGGCAGCCAGGCAGTGAGTCCTGCAGGGCCAGGGTGGCTGCGCTGGATCCAACGTTGGCACCTTACAAGCGATCTCCCCGTGTGCCGCAGCTCTCCCGTGCCCTGAGCGTTGCGCACGCACAGCTCTGCCGCCGTGCGTGCTGCCGTGCCCCAAGCCCCATGGGCCTTAGTGACTACGTATGCATCGCGTGTGTGTGCAGCAGTCACCAAAGAGCCTAGGGTGTTTAGTTTGCCTGATTTTTTCTCTTGTTAACATGATGAAAGCCTCACTGAAAGCCAAAATGCTCAAGCACCTATCTGATGGCCTTTGGTTTATTCCAGTGCAGAAAAACGACGTTCAACACAGTGTTCTGTAGTGTGTTTCTAAATTGTGTGGATTTTTTTTTTTTTTTTTTACTACAGAAATCTGAAATCACCCCTCTGTATTTTCTCATAGCGTGGAGAGCTGCATTCGAACATAATCACTTCTTATGTCAAAGCTTTAATTATACAATTTACACTTCTAAAATTAAACATGCAAGTACCAATAATAAGAAAAAGTGTTCTGGTTAATTCTAAAATTACTTCAGCTAGCAAACAGATGAGTATATTCTTTCCTCAAGTTTGGGAAATATTTTGCATAGAACAATTAAGTTTGAAGAATGTCATCTGTAATTTGGTTCCTAAAGTGTCTGTTGGGTATGTGTGTTTTTAAACATCCCGTGACTTTAGTCTTAAAATGATACGTAATTGTGCCTTTACTAAAAATACTAACGTATTTATTCCAACACATGGATGCAGACGTGGACTGTGTATGAGCGACAGCACGTCTTGCATCGTTTTAGCTCTGCATGTAGCTTTAGCATCTGTTTTGCAGGGAAAAAATGCTTACGAGTTGAATTCCTCCTTGATAGGAAAGCACAGACATAGTCAAGCACAGGGTATGGTGCACTGCAACATCCCTGTTGTCCCTTGCCATTTAGGCAACCTGTATGTGTAATGGGGGTGCATATGGGAAAGGGAATCTGCTTTCCAAAATCTTCTTCAGAACTCCTCCTCAAAAAAGAGGGTTGGGAATTTGGGGGAGATTGATGACGCTTCCCAAAGATCCTGTGACTAGAAATTACCTATTTGGGGTCTGCAGGCTTCAGAGAGCTGTTGTAGGCGCAGAGTCTAGCTGAACCCGTAAGGGCTTTGTGCAAACTGTGCTCTTCACCTGGTGGGAATTGCAGGATTAAGGGCTTTTGTTTATATTTCTCTGTAATGAGAAAAGTAAAGATGAGAATTTAATGAATCCGGATATAAATGGTATGAGAGGTGTAGACGCTACAATCCCTACCCTGAGTTGGCTGGCAAAACAGCTTCATCAAGTGTTTACGACTATTTTCCATTTCTGTATTTTACTTTTTATCTTTGTAGACATTCAAATTTTGCAGTTAATTATTCCAGTGTACATGAAACTCTTGCGCTGAGTGGATTTGTGCTGTTGAAATTAAACAGGGAAACAAAACAACTGTTGGTAATTAGGCACATTTCATGTATCTGCGTACGCATCTTAAAACAACAAAAACTGTCTATGTTTGCACTGGAGCCTCGGATTTGATAGCATTCAGTAAATCTAATTATAGGCTATGGGAATCTGCAAAAGTCCCTGAATGTTTATGTACAGTTTACCATTTTTCCCCAAAGTACTTTGATGGATTTTGCAATTAATCTTCAGATTCATTTGATTGGAATTTAGAATTCTTGAGTTACATCTGTCGCCGGTTGCGTGGAGCAGGTTTACCCTACGACAGTTAGCGTAGGGTGTCCTTTGCATGCTCTTGTACATATGGTTTTTCTTACGTACCAATAATATTTCTCATATAAGTTTCAAATGAGAATGGAATCAAAGAAATGGAGCTTTCTTAAGTCCCAGAAGATTTTCAGTACTGCAGGCGTTGTTGAGGTGCTGAAGATAACAAGAGAACAAAGAAATCCAATTAAAATAACATTTCTTTTCAACGTCCTTTCTTACCTGCTTTCTGTGAAATACACAATCCTGTTAATTTTCTACTACATCATCAGGATGCATGAAATCCGAGACACTTCAGTTAGTTCTGGGATGTCCTTTTGTAGAGAGGAAGTATTTTCTAGATGAAGCCTTGGAAAAGCCTTATCTTTGCATTTGCTCTAAACGCTCGCTTTGTTTGTCTTTGCTGGCTGTTGTTGCTGACCCCTGGCTCTAAAGCTACTTCTGGAAGGAAAAAATTGCAGAAGTATATGCTCCGAGGCAAATCAGCATTGAAAGTCCTGTGGCTTCTCCCCTGCTGGTCTAGAGGTGCAGGACTCGAGTCGATAAAGGAGCCGGGCTTCTCTCTGTCTTGATCCGTTATACTCACGGTGCCTCTTTTGCTAGAATTTGGCTAGGTAAAGTTCCCCAACAACTTTAAGGGGGGGGGGGGGGGGGGGAAGCTTATTAAATCTGAATGCTTGTACTTTACCTGCTCATTTCACATCAGGACTTGCAGCGTTCTCCCAAATGAATATTTGAAACCCTGTTAAACAGTGCAGCTGGGATTTCATTGCCCGACATTCCTGCTTTTGGCTAGAGGAGCGCAGTTGCTGCTTAGCACCCTGGCAGCTCCTGTCTGCTGATTTCTTCCTGAATTGCAGCCGGTCCCCATGGGCCCATGCTTGGAGCTGGAGGGCTCTTTGCTCCGGCCGGGTACCGCTGGGCCCTGAGGACACCTCTTCCATCCGAACTCTGTCTCCCTACACATGCAGGTTTTCCTGTTTCAGATTGTTTCTGGATCTGGCAGCATCTCTTCACTGATTTTTTTTCCAACAAACCTGTCCCATTGGCTCCTGGCAGATAAAGCTATTCCCTTCTCCTTTGCCTGACTTCAGCTGCGTCCCCCAGCAGCCGGGGGAGCAGCGAGCAGTTGCGGGGGTCATTGCACGCTCTGATTGCAGCCTTCTGATGATCACATAACTTCCCGACTAGAGAGATCCGACAGGCTGGGCCGGTGAGCAAACAGGTTTGTTCCCGAGGATTACCTTTGCTACTTGCACGGGTAATTCCTGGAATGACCTTCTGCATTTGAACACATTGTAGAAAGGCACTGGCGAGATGATCCCAGCAGTGTCTTTATAAATCTTAGCAGTACATGACAGACAGCAGTTAGCAGGAACAGCAGGCAGCGAGTGGCCTTTGAGACACTGCAAAAGGAATACTTTGACACGTTATCCGTCAGTGAGGGGAAGTCGCTTGGGAGTTGCTTTTGTATCACTGCAGGGGAGTACAAGGAGCTGCTGAATAAAAAGTGGGTTTAATCAGACTTAGGTGGTGATATCCTTTCACCTCACCCTCCTGATTGTATCTTCACAGCGAGGAGGTAGTTAATTTTAATGATAAAAATGGAGAATCTCCATATTGAAATTTAAATTAGGTTAATGACTAGTGATATGGCTAAAGGGTATAATTTACAAAACACAAATCCCTTATGCAAAAGCGTGTGTGTTCAGTATTACACATGGAAATCCCTTAATTTTGATTTGACTCATTAAAAGCCAAAAATGAAACACAAAAATCTTGTTCGCATTTCCAAGACTGAAAACCATACCATTCGAGCGTGTGTTTTCCTCTTTGAGCCAGCCAAATCCTTGCCTGGACGTTTCCTCCCTCCTTTCCTCCCCAGGATAATACCTGGGTTGGGAGAAGGGCTCAACCTTCGTTTCCCACGGAGGCTGGGGTCACACGCTCAGATGTTCCCTTCTGATAGCTAAAGCCAGATTTTTAAGGATGGAGCCTTCTTTGAATCACCTAATGAAGTTACCAGGTTTACAGTAAGGTTCGAGTCACTGGGGGCTGACCATCTGTTGTAAAGTGTTGGGATGGGAATGGCGCATCTCTGATACGACGCCCTTGGGTATTTGTTACCTGTGTGTCAGCAGAAACTGCTGGGCTGCTGCTCTCCCTGGCTCTGCGTGTGTGCACTGGGCTTTTACAGCGTTACTTGATACTAGGAGATGCTGAAAAAACCATGAGGAACATGGTATACATAGATCCCTTGTTATGATAGGAGTACCCAGCTCAAATCATCATGCGGGATAGTAGTTCTCAGCCAAGCTCATCTTCATGCAATTGGTACACCCCAAAATACTCATACACCCCCAAATGTTAGGAATTAGTGGAAATGTATGTCATGTAAGGTCACAGCAGCAAAGGAACGATGAGCTGAATCCCCAGCTATCAGCACCCTTTTCTCCTCCACTCGCAGTCACCCACTTGACCCCGTCATCGGTGCTGATCTTTGATTTGCCCCAAGCATATGTCCCGGCAGCTCTCCTTGCCTCCCGCCTGTTCGTGCATTCAGAGTTACACCTTTGCTGAGTAAACGGGAATGAAATGAAGTATGTTGAAGTGAGGAGAAGGTGGTGGTGGGGTGTGTCTTACAGCTATAGGTGGTAATACAGCAAGTAGGGGGGGTTCTGACTGCTGGAGTAAGGACATCAGCCAGTAATGTGGGCAGAAGAGAGATCCCAGGGAGCAGTAACGTGCAGGAGCACCCAGCACATGTTCCCTTAAATCTTCCATGCCTCCTGCCCAGCCGGTACAAACCTGTCACCTTTAATCCGTGCAAGCACGCTCCCGAGGCGAGCTGTCAAACACAGAAGGGGAGAAAAGGGGGACGGTGCAAAACTTTTGAGCTACCAGTTAATTAAAACGAGAATTTCCTATGCTTGCCTGTGTTAAGGGACACAAGACTTTCCACGTGGTGTTTTTGAGTAGTACACGGATTGCTCATCTCTTTGGCACTTAAAACAATGTAGGAACTAAACTGTGTGTCTGTAGCATCCTGGTGGCCCGGTAGTGCCTGGCTGCTCAGACTCGCAGGAGGACGCTGTTCAGGCGGGTACTAATGGGCAGCGCGGTGCCGGAATGAACATCAGTTTCCCATTAGAGCCAAATGTTTCCTGGTGTCTCTACAAGCTGTGGTGTGCATGAAATAAAAACCTCTGACGTTTATGAGGTTCTTTACAATATAGGAGCAAACATTTACTTTTAGTGTCTTAATTTCATATGGGCATTTTACTTGCCTGGTGCATTCAGTGACATCCTTGAAGAACAGGAATGACATTAAAGCGCCACACTGAATTGCTGGTAATTTGTATAACAGAACTCATTCTTTTCTTATCATTTCCCATTTTATGAACATGACGTTGTGAATTGATTTGACTTCAGAGTGCACTTAGCAGATAGCAATGCATGCAGGCGTTTCGAAGTCATCACAGAGTAAAGCTATGCTACTTTCTATCCAGTGGGAGTCTGGGGAAAAAAAAACCACAGTTTAAAATAAATTAATTAGGAGATGCTGCGGCTTAAATGAGCACAGGAGTAATAATAAAGGCAGGTACTTCAACAGGGCCATACATTGGCATCTCACAAATAAATGCAGCCAGAGGAGGGAAAATAGGGAGTATTTCAGGAATAGGAATGAAAATGGGTCAGTTGAAGAAACAAGGTTTGTAAGGTGAAACAATACCCAGTCCTTGGACTGACAGCAAAGACTGCCTAACCTCACCAGTGTCCCTAAGAAAGGCAGAAAATGGATGAGGAAGAGTTGCTGTTCTAAGTTGAGCCTGGCCTATTCACGCTTTTAATCTTAACCGTCTGTAATAGATAAATCTGGGAACGTTTTCTGAAGACAGTGAATGAGTCAGGAGAGCAGGAGCTCAAATCAGAAAGTAGAAATCAAAAAGACCAGAAAGTACAGGATGGTTTTTAAATGAGCGAGACCACAAAATTGTGCTGGGAGTGGGCACTACTCAATTAAAAATATGCTTTCAGTGCCTCCTGCCTCTTTCCTCACGTAGTGGTCCTGGCTTCCAGTCAGATAGGAATAGAGAGAGACCTTGGCTGGTATTAAAACGTGCAACAGGTAACAGAGTAAGGGCTGCGTATCTTTATATTTGCAGCTGCGGGTGTTCGTGCTAGGATTACAAGGTGAGCACAAGGCGTGTTATGTATTTGAATCTTCTCTCGGTGCCAGGCTGTTTGGGGCATGGTGTTTATGGTCTGGATGTGGCATTGTGCACCCGGGCTCTGCTACCAACAAAGTAATGATAAACTGTGAAACAGTGAATAAAACATAGCATTCATTGACCCCGTGCCCAGGCCGTAAGGTCCATTTTGGAGCTCTGCATAGCAAATGCTGTTGAGAAGAGCGCTGGGTTTTGATAGCGGTTTGGAGGCTGAAAGCTGTTTGTCTTTCTTTTTCTGTGTGAATAGTGTAAGAGCAGTTCCTGAGTGGAAGAGCACTAGGAGTGGCAATGGCAGCGGTACGCACGTACTCTGCTTGGCTTTAAGGCAACAGCTTTCAAGCTCTCTGCATTGCGCGGAATCGGCATTTGCCCACTGCGCATTATTTGTGTTTTCACTTAATATGAAATGAAAACAATTAATGTGATAGCGTTTCAGTACACGCTTCAGAGAGAGGAGCGGAGTGGCATGTGGAGGGATGTATGTCCCACCAGTGCCTGCTGTGAGAGAAGGTGGGAGTGGGCTGGGGGAGCAGCTTCTCCAAGTGTTCCTGGTGCTGATACTCAGAAAATGCAGGATAGTCAGTCACGCGGGATCCACTCTCAGCCCTCACTGAGTTTCCTCTTTCTTATCTGGGCCTCCAGCTCAGGGGCAGCCGGCGTGAGCTTGTACAGTGCTCTTTAAAATGCTCTTCATTCTTTTGTGCAAATGACCTGACCCCTTTTGCAGCGATAATCTCTCCTCTCTCGTGCTGTAGAAGTGCTAGCAAGAACCAAGCTGATCCAGCCTACAAGACCTAGTCCCATTTTTTTGGAGGTGAGGAATACGAGAATCAGGTGAAATACAGTCCTGAATGCTGATCATTTTTACCATTGTCCCTCTAAGGCACTCATCAATATTAACTATTCTGCATCAGATGCTAAGGGCATTCCACTCCCAGGCGGCTGCAGTGTTGTGCCCTTCCTGCCTGAAGACCCCAGGCACGCAGCACTGTATGTGCAAGGGCAGATTACAGCTCGCCACTAAATTTGGATTGGGAAGAACCTGGGAAGTGTTACCCTGCCGTGACGCCATGTAACATTGCAGGGTGCGATTCCTGCTGCCATTACGTGTAGGTGAGCTGTGAGACTTGATCAGGCACCGGTGCTCGTTAGCGGTCCTGAGAACCGGATAAAATTGATGTTGTAGCCACGTATGTTCCAATGTGCTTTAAAATCTTCAGAATTAATCAGTGAATTGTCAGAGAGCTTCAGACTTACCACTTTTTAATAGCATTTTTTTTTATTACTTGCTAATTATAAGGTGAAAAAGGTGTGAGGCACAGCTAGTATTATAGTTCCTTAAGTAAATTGGAGCAGAAGGTCACAATAAATTGAAAAGTTATTAAGTGCATACTTTGCCGGAGACATAATGCTTATCATTATAAAACATAGGAATACAGATACACTCCTTTTTTTTAATGTCCACAGATGGCACAAGCTAATTATTCTCATTTGTATAGCACCTTACACCTCTGTAGATTTTTTTCAGAATGTTGAAAAACAGATGATCACGTCTCTTTTTGTAGCTGTGTGAGAGTTTTTCATTAACAAGATCAGGCAGGACCATCTGTGTGTTCTAGTAAAAAGTTTACCACCAACAGTGAATTCCAAACTTTCAAACAATGGGTGAATGCATAATTTGTCATGTGCAGATACAGCGCGTTGGCGAACAGCCCGTGCAGCTTAGGCACGGGTTTCTGGGTGCATTTCTTATCATAGAATCATAGAACCATAGAATCGTTTGGTTGGAAAAGACCTTTAAGATCATCACGTCCAACCGTTAACCTAGCACTGCCATCCCACCACTAAACCCTGTCCCTCAGCACCTCATCTACCCCTCTTTTAAATACCTCCAGGGGTGGGGACTCGACCACCTCCCTGGGCAGCCCATTCCAGAGCCTGACAGCCCTCTCGGTGAAGAAATTTTTCCTAATGTCCAACCTAAACCTGCCCTGGCACAACTTGAGGTCATTTACCCTCGTCCCATCACCTGTTACCAGGGAGAAGAGGCCAACCCCCACCTTGCTCCCCCTTCCTGTCAGGCAGTTGTAGAGGGCGGTAAGGGCTCCCCTCAGCCCCCTCTGCTCCAGGCTGAACCCCCTCAGCTCCCCCAGCCGCTCCCCAGCAGCCTGGGGCTCCAGACCCCTCCCCAGCTTTGTGGCTCTCCTCTGGACATGCTCCAGCAACTCAACATCCTTCTTGTAGTGAGGGGCCCCAAACTGAACCCAACATTTGAGGGGCAGCCTCACCAGCACCGAGTACAGGAGTACGGTCACTGCCCTGCTCCTGCTGGCCACACCATCCCTGATACAAGCCAGGATGCCATTGGCCTTCTTGGCCACCTGGACGCACTTCTGGCTCATATTCAGCCGGCTGTCAACCAGTACCCCCAGGGTCTTTTTCCACCAGGCAGCTTTCCAGCCACTCTCCCCCAAGGCTATACCATTGCATGGGGTTGTTGTGACCAAAGTGCAGGACCCGGCCCTTGGCCTTGTTGAACCTCATACAGTTGGCCTCTTGCAAGGAAAAAAAATGCCAGTCCCATTCTGCTTTGTTTTACTGACCAAGCAAGGTGGTCAGGTTTGTGCCTTTTACATAGGTACACGCACTCCCCTGGCCCGCCTGCAGGCACCTCATCCAGTCCCGTCACCGGAGAGGAGCGATCCCAGGGATGCTGGCGCCAGAGGAGCCGCTTTCTCTCCCCTCCCTATGGGAAAATGTGGGAAGTAGCCTGGAAATCTAAGGGAAGGTGCAAAGATGGTTTTGCGTTGTAGGACATGTGTTTTTTCCTGTCCCCTAATGAGCCCAGCCTGAGGAGGTGCAGGTCCATGCACACCTTGCTGAAAATGAGCCGCGCAGCGTAACGTCAACCTAAGGAAAAAAAGTGGTTGGAACATGGTAACGTTGAACAGAGCTGATGACGGAATAAAAAAGCGCGTGGCAGTTAATTGTCTGCTAGCGGTGGTTTCTTAAGAGTGTTGTCCCTGTCCTTTCACACTTCCCATGCAATTTCACGCTGCCCCAGCATTTTCTCACTCCCCAGCTGCCTCTCCCGCTTCTCTCCTCTTGGGTTCAGCGCAAAGCGGCAAAGTGCTTGAGGCAGGCAACCCTATAACTTCATGCAGGACCTTGTGCAATCCAGATCCCAGCTGCTCTCCATTCTATGCCAGAGTAACTGTCCCCAAAATGTGGCAAATGCCCTACAAAACAAACAGCTGTGGAGGCAAGCCCCTTGCGTCCAGAGTTGTTCTGCAGAAGGGATGAGTCGTGGCGTGGACAGCCAGGCTGGGGAGATACGGTGCTCAGCGTGGGAGGTGGTTCAGAAAGGACAATAAACTGTGAAAACAGATGGGGGCAGAGATGTCTGTGTATTGTAATTTTATTTTGTCACTTATAATTTCAACGTGTTGGATGCAGCCTGGAGCATTGAATGGCCGCTTGACAAATGCTCAGGAAATCAGTGATTTGTAACCCTGATCACTATCAACTTTTCCAGTGTAATCCCTGGCTCGTGCGTCTCCCTTGTGAAGTTGTCAGCGTTCATTCAGAGGTTGTATGGCTTGTCAGCCATGGATGTATATCGCTCGTTAGAGGTAGAAATGCGTCTTGTCTTTCTGAGGGAAGCATTAACAATTCCACTCTGCAAATTAAGGGGTTCATTTAAGTCTCTTCCAACATTCCCGTGAAAAATTGTGGCTCATACCCATGTGTCCTCAGCGGTCTCGTTTTCACTAGAGTACACCAATTTGAGAGAGGATTTCATCTCGGAGTGTGGTTCTTTAATGCGAAGATGCCTTTGTGTCCTACGTAATCCACATAATTAGTGTGTTCTGGAGTCAGCTCAGATGGGATTTTCGAAAGCTCAGTGCGTGAGGGCTACTCTCAGGTTTAGTTTTATTCAGAAACCTAAAACTTAGCCCAGGCTAAAATGGGGAGCTTTGGGCATCCCCATAGCCAGCGTGAGAACAAATGCCTGATGTTGCTTGGAGAGTTTTGCAGTTTGGCAACTGTCAGCTGGGCTTTCTTGGACGCACCATTTAACTTTTCTCCTTCTCAGGTTCCCAATTTTGCAGACAGGGAATGGTGATGCTTTTGTATCACAAAGAAGCTTTTCAGAATTTTAATTAATGACTGGCATGTTTTGGTATTAGGGGAAGAAGTCTCTCTTGAATTATTGCCTTGTGAGATTATTGTTTTTAGAATGGCATGTGAAGAATTTCTTCACATATATTTCATCTTCTCTTGGTGTCCTTCATCTTCCTGGTTCATATGTCCAAAATGTAATTATAGAAAGTTCCCTTAGGAAATAAAAATTCTAAGTGGACTCCTTTGGGCTACGCTTGAAATTTGGGGAGGGGGGGGGCTACTTTTGTTGCTTCTTTTCTTACTTCATTTGTACCGCAGTGGTATTTAGCAGCTGCAGTTGTAGACACCATGGTACTAGGAGCTGGACAAAATAAACACAAAAAACTTGATCCTTGCCCTTGTGGGTTTGCCATTTCAGTGCAAGAGAGGGCACGTTTGATGAATGGAGATGGGCAGATGGGGCGAGTCCTCAGAAACAGAGACAATTTCCGCACAAGAGGCAGTCGTCCAGCACGCCAGCTGCCCAGCCGCTGTCAAGGGGGTTTTTTTTATCTGCTCTGGCAAAGGGGATGTTTTAAGGAGGGAAATGTGAAGGTACCATTGCTGCTGGCTCACCAGGAGCTCTTCCAAAGCGTCAGAGCAGCAAGGGAGAAAGGGCAAAGCTAGTTGGTTGAGAACAAGAGGAGCAAGGGCTCTGGTGGCATGGGAGAGGGGGGAGAAGTGTTTGAGGGGTTGGACACTGAGCGGCTGCTTGGTGCAACGGGGAGAGGGGACCCAGGGATGGGCAAGGAAACAAAGCGGCACGGTGGAAGGGACGGCCAGGAGGTGTGATCCTCACCGGGGCCTTGAAGCTGGGCTCAAGCAGGTCAAGATGGCATTTATGGAGGTGAAAGGAGTGAAGCAGAGCTGAAGCTCTGCAAGCAGTGTCAAGTATTTGAAGGAAGAAACCTCACATTGTCACTGAAGAGCTCAGATGGGTGTAGAATTTATTTTTCTGATGATAGTCCTGGTTTTGTTGTAGACATAGCTGGTTGGAGTCCATTTTGCTAATCCACCCCCCCCAAAGCCAAATGATGGAATGATTAATTTCCTGGCTGGCACATAATTTTGTTATAAAAATATAACTGTCTAAAAATAATAACCAGAACATTTAGGTACAATATTCTCCAGCCACAGAGGATGCAAGAGTTCATTTTCAGATTCTGCCATATTTGCAAAAAAAAAAAACCCTTCAGGATATACTGATGCCTCCTACAGTTGGGAGATTTTAGATCCGTATACAGAATGTGCTTTGCTACACTTTTTTGACTTGCCCTGTGTCTGCGTTTTTAATGATAGGTGTGCTTCCAACTAGCACTCAACTTTCTGCTTTCTCATTAAAAGCAAAGGCGAATGTTATGGTGAGAAGATGTGTCACAGGAAGAAAAGAAAAAATAGCAATCCAGAGAAACCCATCCCACGATACTTATTCTCTCTGTTACAACCTGAAAGGTATTATTAGCTAAAGCATCATTCCCGTAGTTATCTAAAGGCATAATTGAGAATCATTTTGCAGACTGTGTTCTTTTGTATTGTAAATTAATTAAATAAAAGTTATTTATCTGTGCCTTTACCCTTACTGGAAAAAAAAAGGCCTCTGGTTACTTTTAACCAAGGTTTCCAGCCTTAATAGTTGCGCTGTAAGATGATCAATAGCCTGGTAATGAGCGAGCTCTCTGCTGAGGATATTACTAAGGGTGTGATCACTTTAACTCAGTATTGTGGGATGATAAACTACCTTTTAATAGAACATTAACATTAATCTAAACAAGATTAGTGGAGCAAAGCATTGTACGAATAAGCTTGCTCAATTAAAACAGATGGTCTTCCATGCTGAATTCCATTATGTTAATAAAGCCTCCCTTGCATACCCACGCGCCTGCACGTGCTCGTGTGAGCTCGCTTTTTTTCCAGTCGCGAGGAGTGTGGTACATAGAAATTTGCTCAGCTTTGTGTTACAGTACTCATTTTATCATCTTTTACTCTGAGAGCTCTTCAGAATTTCATATTTATCAAATTATTTCTGAATGATTAACACAAGATCTTTACATTTGCTTCTAATTACACGTCTGTCATTAATCTTCACTATTTCTTTTGCCCCAAGCATTTTAGAGAAGGTGGAGAGTGATACGATTCAGCAATTAGAATCGGCTGCAAGCATGATTAAGGCTGTCTCAAACCAGGGGAGAAGAAAAAAATCTAAGACTGCAGCAACATTAATGTGTGGCGTTAGCCAAAATTAATGATCAAACCTTGCATCCTAGCATCTTAATATTGTCTCAAGCAAAATGGCTTTACGTTTGGAAGTAACACACAGTCACAATCTAATCACTATTTTTCCCCCCCAGACAAGCTTTTACTGTTCATTACTAGAAGAGACAGAGTTTTGTTGCTTTGATAATTTTTTTTTTTTCATAGGGCTGAAATACAGCAGAATAGTCACATGTATTAGGAGGCCTTAAGATTTGCAGGGGTTTTTTTTAATTCCCTGCTTTAACAAAACCTCGTAAGGAGTATTTCATCTCTAATGCAATCCTTTCAGCCCAAATCAGCTAAATTAAAAGGTGGCATAAAGAGGCATGATTTCACCTCGTGTCCCCACACCCTGCCTTGCTGCTAAGACAAAATAGAATATATTAGTATCCTATCTGTCTAGAGCTAAGCAGAATAAATCACTAAATACGGTTTAGCTTAAGTTTTAAGGCTTGGAGCTAGCAGGATGTAATGACAGAATAAGAGTTACTGATTTCTCCTTTGCTCATCCTGCTGTATTCTTTGCAGACTTGATCATCTTTTGGCCCTCATTTGCCACTCAAAAGAGTGTCAGAAAACTGCCTAAATTCACAACTAATGGAGAAAAACCCTGGTCAGGAGGTTTCAATGTAGTTACCTACCAGTCCTTTGGATGCTCGTTATTTAGAGCAGCCCTAAGCCTGCTGGGTCGCAGTTGGCTCTTCTTTGTTCCCCAAATGGCCAGGTAGAGTTTCAAAAGGTGAAGTGGTGGTATTTGTTTGTCAAGTCATGGTATTTGTTTGTCAAGTGATGTAACTTGTCAAAGTGAGTACAGTTTGGCCCAGGCAAACACCTTCATCCTTCTGTCTTCCCTTTAGGTGTCAGCTTGAAAGTCAGACCGCAGCATATAATGCCAAATAGAGCCAAGATTTTTCAAGACTGTCACCACCAAGCATTGGGGTGAGAGGCTGGCAAAGGCGCAAACGCCTTCTGTGGCTCTTCTCTGGGATGTTGAGTCGTAGGTGAATAAAATTCGTTAATCCCTCCACTGATTTTCAGCCTCGTCTGAGATATTTGGCACTGCTCAGTTTGAAGCTCTCTTTTAAATCCAAGTGACCTGAGTGCTTTTCCTGTACCCAGAATTAGAAAGGTGACTTTTGGAAAGGAAGTAAACCACCACTAAAAGAACGGCCGTCTGTCTGCCCTGTGTTTCAGGTGGGAATGACTTTTGGGAGAAGTACTATCTTGCGAGCCAGTCTGCTTGGTAGACGTTGATCTGGACTTGGGAAACGAGATTATAGGGTGAACAGAGGCCATTAATTACTGGCGGCCACTGGAAACTGGTTGATGGATATGGTACACCACTGCTCACTCCACTGTGCCTTATATGTAAATGGAATTTAATGTAAAATTATCTATGATTGACAACTCATTAACTATGGTCTAAAAACAGCTAATATGCTGGTGGGAGTGTTGGCTTTTCATTTCTCAGGTTTCCATGGCTGGCTCCTCCGTAAACTGGAGACTGAGATGTCTCTAGTTTGTAACTCGGAAATATCAGCTTTCCAGTAAAGATAAATGAACAGTAAATCACAGGAGAAAGGAGGAGGTGTTTTAGAAGTGGAAGACTGTTCCAGAGGATAAGCTTGCTACCCTTAAAGCTCATAGAGTTTGCGAGATAAGGGTTGCCTCGTGAAGAAATATCCATTCGGTTCCTAGTAATAGCGAACGCAAGGGCTTGGTATGAGTCGTCAATCATTGTCAAAACCAAGCGGTGCCACACAAGGACGAGAGGTGTGTGAAGTGAGCTGCAGAGCGATAGCTCACTGATTTCTCTTGCACCAACTGAGCATAGCCGAGCGGGATATTGGTCCTTTGCTGCTTAAGCAGCCAGAAATAACAGGGTAGAGAGCTAACATATAATATCACCGCTCCATGGGGGTGTTGTGCAGCGCAAATACCCAAGGAGGAGGGCTGCGTAAACGTATGACAGTGGTTTTAAACAAGACAGCCTGTATTTTTCTTTCTGAAACTGCAGGTTGGGGGGATCTTCCCCAGATGGTTACGTTCCTCCCCGCTACCTTTTCATTTTCCAGCTTCAATCCCTTTGGTGCTCAAGGAAATAAGCAGCTATCAAGCCAAGTGTGCTGCAGATAGGTGCCATGCAGGTGTCCGGGCTGCGTGCACACAGAGGAGAGCACTTCAGCATCGCTTGCCCTGTTGCCCATCCCACCTCCCCATCCACGTGCAGTGGTGGGGGCTCCTGGTGCAGCTCCGTGACCTCATTTTTGCCACATGAGAACCCAGGCCACGGTGTTTTGGGAGGTGCATTCACGGGGGAGAGTCCTGCAAAGAAGAAGGACTTGCCCGTGGCAGCCAGGTTCAACAAAAAAATTGGGTCATTTTTGTTTGATTATTTATAAGCATTGAGAAAAACAGTAAGGTTAACCATACGGATCTGAATCATCCTCATTCAGGGCTGGTGGCACAGCTGGTTGGGGTTCAGCAGAGCTCGATGCCTGCCCCATCCTCCATGTAATGACCTGACTGTGAGATGGGTTCACCGTGCCAACCGTACACTCGAGTCAGACAAGAACGATGGCAAATGGCTAAGTAGAATAATTTGCAGCACAATTAACTGACGCATGCACAGCAGTGTAGTGACTGAGCATTGCGCAATGCCTATGCTTGAGCACAAAAATAGTCAAGGCCACATATTTCATTAGTGAAATATGGGTTATCTTTAAAAGTTCAGCACCCTGATGTTTCATACAGACAAGAGAAAGTTGTTAATATATCAATGAGCACGAATCGGAAGGGCTCGCTGAAGTTCGTATCCACTTTCTGGACAATTTTCAGTAATTAACTCAGATGACAGTGTGTGGGCTCTTGCTAGTATTTATGTGCAAGAAAAAGAAAACAATATTCTGGTTTGACAACCACATTTCAACAGTGATATGTCCTTAGTACAAAACTACGTATTGCAAACTTTTGGACATTACAGTAATCAAAGGAACAACTGGGTGAGCAATAGGAGGTCTCTTCAGACAAAGTGAAGGCAGTGGCTCATGAGGTTTTTGATGGCATTTTATTTTTACAGAATAGAAATGTTGTCATATTGGAGCCGCAGAGGATTCCTTGTGGTTATAACGTTCCTCTTTTCTTTGCTGGCTTTTCTTGTTACGTTTAGTATTTGCCCAATGGTCTGTGTGAGTTGTTCATACTTTTTGTTTTAAAGGTCAGAAATGTCATTAAAACTGCATGAATTATGGACCGAATAATATTTTTCTTGTTTCTTATTTCAACTTTTCCTAAGTTTTTTATTAAAAAAAAGGTAGAAGATGGTTACTTTTAGCAGACATTTGGGGGGGTTGGAAGTTTTGGTTTTGATTAATTCAGGTACAGCGCCTGATAATAGACATGGAATTGCTGGTTGATACATTGTCACTGCGGGTACGGAACAGGAGGGAAATTTAGGACAATTTCATATTATCAGGCAAAATTCTTCATGAAACCTGTGCCGATCTCCATCATATAATGTATTACTAGGTCAATTTGCTCATAATATTATAGACATTAAAGGCAAAAAAGAAGAAAAATTTCCCTTGTAGGCTGAGTCAATAATATGAGCCATCCTATACACACATATTTTAATTGATTTAATGGAGTCTATTTATGCAAGTAAATTTTGTAGAATATCCTTCTTTTTCTATAAAGGGAGTCGTCTTTGTTGTTTGGATGGTTGCTGGTTTGTTGGGGGTTTTTTTCCCTTTCTTATCACATAGGAGAAATGTAACGTGGTTAATGAACAACTTGAATTAATTGGAAAAAAATGAGATAAAAAGTGCCCATTCTTCCTCATCTTTGCATATTAGCTTAAATTGAGGCCTGATCCACGATGAATAATTAAATAGTAAAGATTAAAACTTGTGGTCATAGCAGTGCAGTATAAATGAATGCGTGTGTGTTCTGTGAAAAGATTTATTTTAGTAGTTAGAATAAACCTGAAGGTGTAATTTCATCACGTTACTAACGAAGTGTTTACATTGAGCTAGACGTTACTGACAGTGGTAGCTGACAGTCCTTACTGAGGCCTGGTTTTGAAAAAAACTGCGAATGTGTGACTTGAGAGTGTTGACGTGCTGCTACCCATGTTGGCAATGGGACGTACGAGCCAACGCAGCGTCCTCCAAGGGTCGGTGCCAGCGGCTCCCTTCGCATCTGTAAGGAGAGGGCGAGTCTCCAGCCCAAGACGTCTTCATCACCCCATGGTAATCCATAAATTGGGATCATTGTATCTTTAGGCTGTTGATGTCTGTGTAGTTTGTAAAAGAAGTGGGAATCAAGGTTTGGTAGGGCTTTCTTTGATATCATTCATCACGCTCCTTTAACCTTTAAAATATATCAGCCAGGCGATGTTTCTTTTTCAACCGATCGATAAATAAATGAATTAAAAGTAAAATGACAGCTTCATTGCTGACTTTTATGTCTTCAAGTGGCCTGACTTTTCGATGTCAGCTTAAAACTCTCTCAATTGAGCTGATGCAAAAGGGGACCAGACAGCACGATGATGGGCAGTACTAAGAAAACTTCCATGGAATGTGGTATTTTTTAATCATGTTTCCTCTAGCGATCACTTCAGAATGATAAGTAGTGGATGTCAGTGTGGATTTGGAAGAAGGGAAAATATCTGTTTACATGCAAAACTTTTTAATTAAAAACCAGATACAGAGCCAAGATATTTCTTACATTCGCATTACTCCAGCTCCAGGGCTTACTGGTGTGCAGAGGAGGGCTCAGCGTGCGGGGCACGCTGTGTGCTGGCACTGCTGGGAGAGAAACTCAGCTCTTGGCCCTTTTTGCTTTCCAGTTTCAGCAATTCAGACATCTCTGGCAATTTTTGTTTTTCTTCATATTCCCAGAAATTCTGTGCCATCAGTAGGACGGGATTTCTGCACAAGTGCTTGGACCTGAGCTGTCCCATCCATGTGTTGGGCTTGCAGAGACAAGGGCTACCAGTCCTTGGGGAGGGCATTTGTGTAGGACCTCTAAACGTTTCCAGAGGACTCGGTCATTAAATAGAAACATTACGACATTTCCAGAACTAGATTTCAGTCTTTTTGTAAGATGGGGGAAGAGGTTGGTTGGGTTTGTCACATCCTTTGTTTTTTATAGAATTGTTTTTGATGGATGAAGCGGTGGCAGAGTTCTGAAGCTTGCAAGCAGTATTTATTTATTGCACTGTATGTTCTTTTATGGTGGTAGTTGTTAAGCCATGCAAATTAAAAAGTCACTTCTAAATCAACTTATTCCCAGAAAGGTCAAGAGTTTCATTGGAAAAAGAAAAAAAAAGACAAAAAACCTCTCAATGTGAAGGCTTCCAACTCCTGTATTCCTGGTTGTATTCCTGATGGTTTTACTCTTTCCCAGGGGCGAAAGAATGTTTTATTCTTCAGGCCCAGGCTGGATCTGTCTCTTCCGCTGAGAAAGTGCCACCTTAGAGAGGTTCTTTAAAATGTTGACACCTGACCATTGAAACTGCCTCAACACCCCCTCAAACGGCTCCCCGGAGCCGTCAGATTGGTGCCATAATGAGTGATTTTCATTCTTAACTGCGCTAGTTAACATTAGGAACAGTAGTCAGCTTGGTGCTCTATTTTCTTTGGGGTTTTATTGTAATAAAAAGCAATTTCTTCAGTCTCATCCTATTCAGGCAATCAGGTAAGGGCTTGCTTGCTAATCGGTGGTTTCAGTGATACTTTTACTTCATCTAAAAATACAGCATAGGGATTTCCTTAATAAAGGCCATATGCATATTTTTAAGTGTGGTTTTGTACTAATTTTAGAAAGAGCTTTCAGTTTGTAGTTAATAGCGTAGAAAAACATCTAGATGGATAAAACAAATACAAATATAATAGTTACAAGAGCTACTCCTAATTAAATGCCAAGGGGAGAGAAGACATGCAATAAATCAGAGTTTATGTGAACCAGATGTTGCCTATTTTGGGCAGTGATGGAACTCCATGTGGCTCTCAGAGATGAGACCGATGCTTTGTGGACAATGAAATACGCTTTTCTAACAGCATCTGCTTGTGTCTTGTGCCAGAATTCACACACCTCCGTCATTTGCTGCTCTTCAGCCTAAAGGTGGCCTCGTCTCAGCCTTCTGCAGTTGGATGGTTTATCGGGCTTGGTAGTTTTAAAAAGCTTTAAAATGGAGGAAGAAAGGATTTGTTTTCTGTAAGAGGGAATGTGCACGAGTAGGGGGATACTGCTGGCGAAGGATGGCATCCTGCTTCAAAGAAATATGCCGTTGTGGCAAGCGTTTTGCAAAACCCGTTCTGTTTTAAAAGCAAAGTGAAAAAAAAAAATCTGATATATCAAGGCTGATGCTATCTGCGCTCGGGAGCAATTTGATCATAACCCTCTTTATATCTGTCTCTTCCTCTGCCTGCATTTCCCTACCTTAAAATGAATTTGTTCCTGAGACTACTCACTGGGGTAATCTAAACTGGTCTTCGCTATCAGTGACACGTGTATAATGACATTTTACTGCTTGTCTTCTCCAGCACGTCTGAGGAATCCGACTGCTAATTGTTGTATTATTAGCTGCCCACGCAGCCCTGGGGGAAGAAGTGGCACCAGCGCTGCCGGGGCGGCGGCGCAGCGGGATGGACTCGTACCGGGTGCCTGGGAGACGCATCCCTCCCGCGGGACATCCCCGCTCGCCGGGAAAGAGAGGGCAAGGTGGGCTCGGACCGAGCGACGGCTCTGCCCGTGGGAGGCCGCCGATAGGTGGTAAAATGCAAATTTTATTGCAGCAAGACAATGTTTTCCTTTTGGATTCTGGGTTTTGTGTGCTTTTGGAAAGCATTTGGCAGCCACAGCAAGTATGTTTACAAAAAGAGCAGAACTGGTAAAGTTCAGGTTCGTGTTTGGATTCAGCCCCAGCAAACTGAAGCTGAAGCTGTGCCAGACGTTTGAAGCTGCCAGACGACAGTTCATCTCAAACAGAAAGCTGAAGAGGGGGAAAGAAATTTGTCAAATGTATTCCATGTGGAATTTCAGGCAATTTAATTTGATTCACTACACTCTGAAATGTCTTGGACTTCCCTATTGTTTCTTTACTTTAACACTAAATTTGATACCTTCTGGGATCGTCAGTGCTTTGTGCTGCATTTGTCACGTTCTCTAATTTACTGGCTTCAGTCTCTTGTTTTAATTGACGGTACTGAGCCCTGCCAAAAGCAGGGCTGTTAAATTTAAGGTTGCTGGTTGAATCCTGAGGTCATTCTTCAGGCGAGGGGAGTGCTGCCTTTCTGTTGGAGACCCCCCTAGTAAGAAGGGGCAGAGGGGGTAAATGTGAAAGAGGAAAGGGAAAGTGGCAGTAAACCTCATTCCTGTGTCGCCACTGGAAGCATCAGCAGCCGAGCGCCGCGGCCGCGGGGATGCAGTGGTCAGGACATGGCCTGTTCAGGGGTGGCTGCAGAGGCCAGGAGGTTCGTTTTTATTCAGTGATGACCAGCACTAGAGAGCGTGGAGCTGTGTTTCATTGTGGGTTTGCTTTTCCAATTCATTTCTTCCTCCGTGGGTGAATTTCCCATGAATTTGGCGTGTGCTGGAGCCCGGCCCTGGGGCAGGCTCTCTGCAGCAACGCAGCCCTGCCATCTCTCGACTTGCCCAATATTTATTACCCGCTCAAGTGCAGCTTTGGCATCAAGGCCACTTTTTCCTCTCCTCCTCTCTCTGACTGAGCGCCAGAAACAGAACCCAGAGCCTCCGTCTGTAAATAGAGCTCTCTGAATTTGTCCAAATGTCAAAGCAGTTGAGCCCACCAGGTACCGAACAGTGCTTTATTCCACATAATACTAATTTCTCTTGAAACCTGAAGGCTTGTGTAGGCTACAGCTGAAGGTAAGGACTGCAGCTGCTTTTTGTGCAGGCAGATGAGCAGAGGTGCACAGCAGCTGCAGGTTAAATATAGCTACTCTGCCTTGATTCTTACAGACAGCAGCATTTTCCATTTCTAATATCCCTGCCTGAAACACCTATTCATTTACTGCATTTTGATTGGAGTCCCTGGATCGGGGCATGTTTGCTCCTGAGCCAGGCTAAGGAAGATGGGCACAGTCGAGCCCAGAGTTGTCAGTATTTACACGCAAGTCAAGGCCATGAGGAGTTCAGTGTCTTTACTGGTGCATCTGATTTTTTTTTTTTCCCCCTGACATGTGCAGCCTCGGTTTCTAGGTGTCGAGAGTTTGTTTGTTTTAAAGAGTGTGAGGAGAGATGAGCCCGAGGCCATCTGACACTGTTAAGGTTGGAGCATCTCTTTTGACTTCTTTTCCTAGGCTGCAAATGGCCTGCGTTCACGTATTTTTCTCCCCAAAATCTTCCTGCAGCTCCCTGTGTCTTTCAGATACAGTTCTGGCAAGTTGAAAAGAGATCTGTGACAGAGAGAAAAAAAACCACCAGGACTGCCAGGTTGCCGTCACTGGCGTGGGTGGAAGCTGGCAGGGATGGCTGCGGTTGTGCAGGAGCTGCGTGCGCTTGCCTGCTTCCCACCGCTGCTCCGAACGTAGGGACGTTCCCGGTACCAGCAGGGCTGGGCTCTCCGCTCTGCCTGGGAGCGCTGGGGAGAAGGTGCTCAGTGCAGCACACCAGGGGTTTCTCCCAAGTACAGCCCCAGCCCCCCTACAGCATCTCCCAGGGATGCTCCTGCCAACAGGTAAGATGGGCGAGCAGCTGTTGCAACTTGGAGCTTTCCCTAGAATTATATAGGCTCCTCCCTTTATAATTATCGCATTAAGCTACCATAAAATCTGTAGTTTCTTCCTCAAGAAATGCACAGTGATGTTTAAAACCTTTTCCCATGTAGGTAGTTTAACAAACATGAGAGCGTTGTGAAAATCATTAGCGGTAGCTAAGGGTAAAACCTCCAAATAAAGGGCCCTGGGATTTATTTACTGTGTGCTGTAGTAATAATAATTAAAACACATCCTACTGCAGGTAACTCCCACAACTTGCACTTTGCTCTGAAGCTGAGAAACTCATTGATTAATCCATGGGGTCAATCAGTCCATCTTGTTTGGAGAGTTAATCATAGAAAGCCTGTGCGCCAGGACCAGGAGTGAAACAGGTTTATTTACTGCTGCTTAATCAGAGAACCCAAACTCTCCTGTAGAGTGGTGAGAGGTTTGTTTCTACTTAGCCTTTAATTGCAAAATGATCTCATTAGCGCCATAGTGAATCTCAGTACTACCCTACAGATGCATGGAATCTAAAGAAGAGCAGAGAACAAAAATGGTTGCCTGTAAAAACTCAGCGTTTGCCAAAAAGCGGGGTGCACTTGGTATTTGCAAGATTACCCAAACCAGGCTTCTCTTTATCGGCCTTTTAATCCAAAGCTGAAACATCAGCTGCACATCCCAGTGGCTTTCGGTCCACTTTACTGCTAAGAACAGAGGAGGACTGTCATAATGAAAGTGCTGTGAAAGGGTTTTTATCCAAGGATAAAGATGTCTATTGAGAGCAAGAATGGAAGCCAACAGCATAGTTACTGTGGCGCTCACCGAAGAAAGGGGAAATCCTCTGAGTTATCCTCGCTCGGGGTGCTGCTTTGCAGGGGACTTCAGACCACGTAAAGTGTCCTTCTTACCAGCCTCTGGCATCAGTCCCCTGCTCATTTATCCGTTAATCATTTCTGAAATGTCTCAGTAGGGTAGAGGGAGAGTGACGGGACCTCAGATGGGCAATGAAATCCCGAATAAAGCAATCGTTGCCAAAGCAGGTGCTGGAAACCCAGGGGTGAAGGTTGCATGCCCACGGGAAAGCCCTGAGCATAAAAACGTGGACAGCAGTGAAGAACGTCTTTACCGGGGGGCCCTAACAGATGCACATCCTCGTTCCTGTGCTGGAGAAGGGGCTTGAATGTGAGTTCCACATCATACAAATCCAATTCAAACTCACTGCCCTTTGAAATACGGATGGTATCTCTCTGCCTTGGTGGTAGGAAGCTGCTGGCTTGGATTTAGAAAATTGGGGATGAAAAGACTCCTCCTTTAGCCCAGTGCTAAATACCAGGAACAGAATAGAGGGGAATATTCCCTTTACTAATACTTGTTTCTAATCAGATAAAAATAAGTGACAGTGTAGGAAGAATCCCTCTACTAACTGCCAGAACATGTCAATTTATCAAATTTTTCCACTGTTGCTCTTTTTTGAGCTAGCCTCAGAGCTGACAGTGTATGTTTTACAGTGCAGCAAGGTAGATTGATTGATCCTAAATAGAAAAGCCTTTGGGGTCTCAAGCTGATGTTTTAGCTTTGGGAAAAAACTGAGTAAAGCATGTTAATGTACAGAAAGGAGCCCAGTTTAATTGGACCAACTCCTGGCTTGCTGAAAATTAATGGCTGGCTGGCTGCTGCCAGAGTGATTCATCTTTTCTATCATGTTCTACAGTCCTTCTCTCCAGGGGTCTGTACTCCCCTCCAATTCTAATACCAAAAGTGAAATATATTTCTTTTTTTTTTTTTTTTTTTTTTACTTAAAAACATGTATTTTAGTTGGATTGGCTTCCAGTAAATGAAAAATAGCACTGGTGGGGATACGAAGGAGGCAGGCAGTGTCTGGGAATTGGGTTTTGTTTACTGTAGGGCTGGTTTGGTTTTGTTTGAATGGGATTTAGATCTTTTTTTAATGTACTCTCAACTCCTCATTGCTACTGACTGACTGTACAGGTGACAGAATGAGTTTCTAAAGGATCTCGATTTCAGTGTGTTGAAATGTATTGTTCCTTTCCTTTTCATCTGGCCACGGAAACAGAAACCCTGTGTAAGCAAGAGCTATTAAAAGTGAATATAAAACTGGAAAAGGTGTTGAAAGCATTTAGGTGGCTCTGGAAATGAAAAGATTAATTTTCCATGTAGTTCTGCCCAGAGAAATATATATATATATTTATTTTTTTTTTAATAAATGACTTGTGCATGACCAAGGCATGCAGTTTTCCCCATAAAACCTATTGGAGACAGCCCTGGCTTTGTGAAAGCATAACAGCCTGCAGACGAACACGAGGGAGGTTAGGAGTTCACTAGCGTGTGCCCAAAACCTGCGTGGATAATTTGATCACGGAGGAGGGGATTGAGCGTTGGAATTTCTAAGTGGGGAAATTCAAAAAGTACGTTTAAATGTAAAATACTTTTATGTGCCATTTCAAATCTACCTTGCTGCCGGAGATGGATTGCTCCTCGGTTGCTGGTTCGGAGGCGTAGCCGGTTGACTAGCACGTGGAGTCACTTCTAACAAGCATATAATAGGTTGGGAATGTCATGAATGTTGTGTTACTGCATATTCCATATAGGAGAATTGGCTGTGACTGAAGATTACAGGAAGATAAATAAAGAAAGATTTTGTTTAACATAATTACATATGGTAAATTGTTATGGTAATTTATTATTATTCCACTAAGGCAAATATTAGCAGTCATAGCTCAGAGATCATAAATAATGCACTGGAAAATTGGGTGTAATGTTTCACATTGACCTGAGATATGGAAAATGGGTAAAAATGCAGCAGATTTCTGTACCATTAATTGCAAGAAAATAAGATTAAGAGCATGCTAAGTCATGCTAAATATTTTCAGCAGTTCGTTAATTCTAACTCATTCATTAGTTTTGCTTTTTACTCTGAGAACCCATAATGAATAATCAATGCTTTGTAAAGCCAAGGGTGTGGGCATGCACATTTTTATATACATTCATATACCGACCAACATAGATCCATTTATCTCCAACAGTTTTCTGTATCAAAGCACTTTCTTAAACTGTACACTCTTACACTTGATCACTAGGGATTTGTTTATTGGACTCTGAAGTAGCTGTTTGAATTGCTGTTTTTACCTTTTACCAGTAGAGTTTGGTTCTCCCACAGTGCCATAAATATTAAATAAAGACACTAAGAGTTTATTAGTGTAATATTTTTTGTGGGGACATGGTTGAAGATGTAACCTATAAAATCAGTAATGGGAGGATGAAAATTATCCATTGTTTCTCTCAGGCCATTGTTTTTTCCTATTTCTGCGTTGTTTTTCTTTGTACAGAGGAGGAAGGGCTCTGAGTATTTTGTTAACAACAGCTCTGGTTGTGCGTTGGATAGCATGGGGCTCGGTGTAAGCAGGAATGGGACCGAAATAGGACTCTGGACGTACACGTAGCATGGTGTGTAAGCGGAATGGCTCGAGTCGGGTTTTGTTTCCACAGAACACTGAAACAGCAGCGTCTCCGCGTTCTTCCAGAGCGGTCGAAAAGCCCGTTGTACCTGGATACATTCATCCTTTTAGTACCAGAGAAACCAAACCCTCCTGCCTTCCTTTCCGCATTAGCCTTTTGCAGACGAGGTATTGTACTCCCAGAATTCCACCACGTATTTACATGTATTCGTAGGTCTCCGTTTTACAAAACAATTGCAATAAGAAGTTGTGTGACATTTCTTCATTTCTCAACCCATTGCTAATTTGGAAATAGGCCAGCGGTTTGTAAGACTGCAAGCCTGCCCCTATTTGCTTTTCAAAGTGCCTGTAGAAGTCCATTTTCCCATTTAAAATTTTTATTTTCTGTTTGGCTAACCCGTATGTGGGTGATGGAGCTGGTGTGATCCGGCAGTTTGAATTTCAAGATTCAGTTCCCAGCTTTGCCGGGGATTTCCAGCGTGGCCGTGGGGAATTCACTTGACTGCAGTTTGCTCCCACTGCTGTAAACCAGTTTTCTCACAGAATTGCAGGGGGATTGTGTGAACATAAAGAAAGATGCCTCGAAAATGTGGCCACGTAAAAGTTTATACTACGTACTTACTTTCTCAAATAAATGAAGCTTTGCAATGAGGCACAGCGCGCTCTGTTTCACATTAGCACTTAGTGGAGAAATGAGTTTGCGAGGCTGTAACGCACTCGCAGGCTGCCCGGGAATACATACAGTTTTTTTGGTTAGCTGGATGGTTCCATGCCTGTTCTTAGACAACAGGTTCCTATCCACTAGGAAGGTCGTGTTTTTTTTTTTAATTTCTGATGCGGTGGCGTGGAGGGGGACGCTGGCCAGGACTGCCACCCACCCTGCAGAAGCCTGGGAAGATGGATGAGTGCAGATGGATGGGAGCACCGGGCCAGAAGTGCCAGGGCAGGAATACAAGTGATTTGCTAAAGCTCACACAAAAGGGACATTTTGGTACATGCTCCGGACCCGGCGGATTACCTGAACATCTGAAGTTTCCAAAGGTTACGGTTAAGCCATCGTTGTCTTACCGGTGTTGGCAGAAGTGGTGCGGGAGGTGGATTTGGTGGCTTAGGTTTATCGCAGTCGCGCCGGGTGTAAAGGGAGCCATTCGAGAGACACGACTTGAAAAGCAGAGAGGAGCCTGCTGTAAATAGTGGTGTGTATTTGCTGCTTTGAAGTTCATCAGGAAAGAAACATCTTTGCAGTGGTAATCCTCAAAACCATGGTGAAAAACCAGAGTCCTGAAGGGAACCCTTATCCTGAACTGCGGGATGATGTCCCGCCAGGGGGTATATCCTAATAAATAAGTATTATCCCTCCTGCTTTTCCAGCCCCGTGCAGCTTGCCAGAGGGGGCACTTTTTAATGGACTAGGAGAAGTTAAAGGAGAATCCAGAAGGATAAAGCTTAAAGTGAATTCTTTGGTTTATACCATTTATAGTCCTATTAAATTCAATATATTTCTCAGACATTTGGGGGGCAAGAAGTTCAGTGTATTCGTACATCTTTCAAGATCCTCGCTTGATCATTTGACTCTGTCCAGCTAGCTTAACAAGCTAAATAATAAAAGGGAACAATGCAAAACTTGTTGAAGTTTTTTTCACCCTGTGTCTTTTTTGAAGAAAGATACTGTGTTTCTTAGATGCCCAGCAGTTTGCTGCAGACTCCTGCAGCTTCCCTGCCCATCACTCAATATCTATTTCGGTGTATCAAATTGTCATAGTTCCTCCTTTCATAGAGAAGCAATTAAAAATGATGAGGGTAAAGGGTTAAACCTAAAAGCCTGCTAATGAGGGTGCCTTCTTGGTTTTCTTTTCATCAGGCATTTGATGCTGTTTTCAGCATAAGCTTTCGATAAGCATCGCTGAACATTTTTCCAGAGTATATTAAAAAAAGTTTTCTTTTTTTCCCATCCTGTAAAAATGACAGATGTGTGGCTCTGCTGTTTATCTGAAATCCTAATTACTGATGCTGCAGCTTTTGAATGTTAAATTCATGCAGTGTTCTTTAGACTTCAAACTGGTCAAAGAAAGATGGATTTGTGTCCACAGAGAGATCCAAGTCTAGTAAACAGAGCCAGCGTTTGTTTATTTATTAAATTATTTTAAAGTCAAGAGTTGCATCAACTGCAAATTACATAGACTTAGAGCTTTCTAAAGGAGAAAAAGAAAAAAAAAAAAGCAAAAGTTTTTCTGCCATTGGATGAAATTTTAATTCCTGTTTCCCTGAGAGCAAAGAGTGGAGGTAAGAGGTGGAATGTGAAAACACGGACGAGCTCTCCTTTCCTTGAGCTATGGTATTTATTATAGAACAATAGTTTGAATTTTTTTTTCCCCAAAACCTATACACATATATTTGGAAAAAATATTATATATATATGATGTATAGTTGAGGGGGGTGTGTGTGTGTATATATATATGTAACAGTGCATCTCAGTAGTCACGCAGCATCCCAAGGAATCATTTTCACAGGGCAGCAAGGAGGATCAGCCCAGGGTTTCTAAGGAGTCCTTGCAGCCGTGTGGTGAAAGCCTGAGCCGTTCGTCTGTGCTGTGCCCCAGGTGTGTTTCCTACGCTGTGTGTATGCAATGCCCAGAGCAATAGCAGCAGTGCTACCTGACAGCGGCTCAACATGGGGATCCCTAATATTCAGTTTCCCCTGGGTGCCTGAAATCTTCTGCAAAGCCACCGGGGTGAACAGCCTGTTGGCTGCTGTTGGGGCAGCTGTGCAAGGTGCGGTCCCTCGCAGTGACTAAACGCTATGGAATCCATACGTCCTTTTTGTCTTAGCAGCTCCTAAGGACTCTCCGGAGCGGAGCTGGCTGTGTCAATTCATTGCTGAGCGCTCATCTACCTGTGCTACCTGAGAAGAGCAATGCGGAGCAGAGACGTTGGTTGTTTAAAAAATTAAACTTGATTTCTCTCAGGGTTTTCTCTGTCTCTAGTCAAGTTTGTTTTAAACTAATGGAAGTAATTAGCGAGTCACAGAGGGACTTTGTCTAAGAGGTAGCCGGTTTTAGATAATGGAGCATAAAAGTCGGCACGGTGACATATGACACCAGCGCAGCGTGTTGGAGCCATGCGCTGTGTCTTAAGCAGATGTTTAAGTACTTTGAATACTGAAATCACTGCATATATACATATAGGAAGGGATATTTTATTTATTTTTTTTTTCTCTCCATCTACTAGTACACTATAGGGCTTTCTTTTAATCTCAGTAAAATCAAAGTAAGCTCTGAATTGTTTTTAATGCGCAGTCATTATCACTCCTTTCTCTCTTCGTCAAATGTCTCTTTGTATATGATGTGTGGGTACTTCAGGAGGTATGGATGGAGCTCTCTTTCTGCATTGCCATTATCTCGCAGACGAGCACAATAATACACCAGCCAATGTACCTCATTTCTAACATTGCTAATGGGATGGAGCTGAAAATAAATAACCTATTAGCAGCAAGCATTCGATGTGTTCACACTTATTTATTATAGCTGTGAACACGGGGGAGATTTGCAGAAGTTTCTGAGAGATGAAGGCGATCTCAGAGCAAGGTGATCCCCGGGGGTGCAGCACCAGCTGCCTCCTTGGTCTCTGAGGCCATCCCAGTGTCTCTGGGTGCGCAGCCTTGGTTCTTGTAGGTGCCACCAAACCATGTGTGTGCTTAACCTCAGTCAGTGCTTTAATGAATTTTTATTTTTCAGACTAATCTAAAAACTCTGTCTTTGCTGTTAAAGCGAGCAGGGCCTGGCGTGGGTCTCAGAACTGACCTGGGATTGCCCACACGGTTGGATTGATGGTAGCACCACAGAGTTTTGGAGTTAGTGTTGACCATGCGTTGCCCCAGCAGGCTACTTAGAAGTGAAACATCTTTTGGAGGGACAAAAAATTTTGGCCTTCAGGAGATGAGCTATTGTGTGCTGGTTGACCTCAAGGGCAGAGCGTTGACTTGTTAGCGTGGGCTGGTGGCCTGCAGCACTGGTTGGGTTTGGGTAGGATGGCCCATGCTCTACATGGCACCTTGAGAAGGGCCCAAGTTCCAGCTCTGACGATGCTGAAGTTTGAAGCCTCAACAGTCTCATGTATTTTTTTTTAAGTTTGGCTTCCAACTTCTACACCTGAGGTTTGGAGTTTGAGATAATTCATAGCTTTTCTGGAAATATGGAAGACTCCATCCTGTAGGCTTTCTTCTTTATTTATTTGACTGGATGGAATTCTGTCCTTCCTAAGACAGAGGTTCCCTCCTCTAGACCGCTGAATATCTGCCCTGTGCTCTGACACTCAGTGACTGAAAGCAAGGGTGCCAAGAGCTTCAAACTGTAGTCAAAGTAGCAATTAAGTAATATCCTGCCCCTTAAAAAATCATGACCAAAGTTTCATTTAAACCTTGAGGAATGCAGGAGATGCTACTTCGTGTTACATTGACAATCATGTGTTATGCTTCTGAAGATAGAGCGCAGAGATAATTGGTCAAATGTCTCCACTAAAGCCTTTCGGATGAGATGGGTGTGGAGGTTATTTGCTGCTGTCTGGGCTACAGTGAAAAGTAAAGATGGGCAAACCCCTGCTTTCCAAAACAAAACTGAGGGATTTTTGTTTTGCCAGATTAGACAAGATTTTAATGATGTAGTCTGTGACAGTGAAATTGCTTAAAAGCATTACTTGGGTTTTTTTTATATACTAGATAACTTGATCCATCTTGGTTTTTATAAATCAATGTGTGACATTTGCTGTTTGTGCCCAGTGATTACTGCAGCATTAGGTTAACAGTTCCCACCACATGGAAATGGACAAACGTGATCTAAATAAATCCGTAGGATGGAAAGCCTTTGAAAGATGTGTAGTGACGACATGATCACAGCACCTCGGTTATTGAGAGGTGCAGTTTGGTGAAGGAGGGGATGGATTTTCCCTTCCTCCACCACAGTCTGCTCCTCGTTTCTCCATACTGTGATGGTACCGGGGGCTTTGGCGACAGGACTGGTTGAGCAGTTTCCTGGCTGCTTTTTTCTTTTGCCTCTGCCATCCCTCAGATATTTTTATTTAAATCCAGATTAGTCCCCGAGTCGGCTCGAAGCAGCCCTGCAGAAGCAGCCGCTGGGCTATGGGGGAAGGGGATGGTTGGGGTAAAAGTGGCCCAGGAGCTCCTCTCGCATGGATGGCCACCGCATCCCTTCTCTCCCCGCCGCAGCCAGCCTAGGTAAGATTCCTCTGACCTAGCTTTTCTTGTGCAAAAATTAAGTGCCCGCCGAAGCTGCATGAGGCTTGGGCTCGCAGGCTTTCTGGTGGCAGGCTAGGAGCATCGCTGCGAAGCACTCAGAAGCCGCAGCATGAGAACCCCTGTAATGATCCTAGCTGGAAAGCTGGATATCCATTCTCGCTCACTTGAGACGTTTTTACGGGTACAATATGTTTTCCTTCACCACATGTGTGTTCCGCCCCGTGGATTACTGGAACGGCAGAAAGTGTTTTGTTTCCTATGTGATTAGCTGCAGGTTCAATTTCTATCAGATTTGTCAATTCTGTCATATAGTAGTTTGGGTTTTTTGCAGCCTAATGTATGTGACATGTTTCATAATGCCAATAAAAATAGTTTTCAAACTAGACTGTAAAGGAATTTGACCGAAAAAAAAAAGCCGAAAATAAAAATATCAGCAAGTGGGGAGCTTTGATCTAACGGTGTAGGCTTTTAAATGGCAAGTTGCAGTTTGCAAAGTGAAGTTTTACAGTGTTTGCAGTAGCTGTAACGTGGCCAGGGGTCGGCCAGGGCAGGATTGCAGCTCTGGCTTGGGAGGGGGGGGGCCCAGTTCCAGCAGTGGCTGCGATCTGCAGAACAGTTTTAATTTTTCTTCTTTGTTTAAGTTTTTTTGGGGGTTTATATTTCTGATAATGGAATTGTTATGGGCTTTTGAATTTCAGTTAAGAATGTGCAAATAGCCTATCTGGTAAGTAGGTTATTGAAGGGTTAGGGAAATGGAGAACATTTTGTGCAAAAAAATACCCACAGTGTGGGTAATAGACTCCAGTCGAATTTAAAAGATAATGGCGACAAGGGAGAAATCCACTTGTAGAAATGGGGAACAGCTGTGTTTGAGATCTAATGAAACTGTATCAAATACTTTAAAAATGGCTTACAACTTTTTCCCTGGGGAACAGAGATAAAGCACAAGAGCACTTCTGAAAGGTCGAAGAAACAGTTAAATCATTTCCTTGATGGTTATTAGAGATATGGAAGACATCAGTGAAAATTAAATGTCTGAAACTTGTATTTGATTGCTTTCCTTATCACGCCAATCTCACACGTTTCTTCCATCTCTTGCTCTCTGTTCTAGTAAAATTTAATAACTGTGCCGGTAACAAGGGAGTTCGGTATGAAACCAACAGCCTGGACTTCAAGGTGAGAGCAGATGGGACCATGTACGCTGCCCACCAGCTGCAAATGCCCTCCAAGCAGCTGATCCTGATGGTGACCGCCTGGGATCCCCAGACCTTGGGCAGGTGGGAGGCGATCGTCAGGTTCCTGGTGGCAGAGAAGTCGCCACACAACGGACACAAGGTAAGAAGTTTTCAAAGCTCTTTTTCTTACTTCGTTCATCATTTGCCCAAACGTTCCCCAAACCGTTAAAAGTTCACATGCGGCACTGGATTGTTTGCGTTGCCAGGGGAAGTGTCTGGGTAGAAAACACCACAAGCAGCAGCAAATTCCTTGCAAGTGATCCTCGGTTGCCTCTGTCAGAAATGATTTCAGGTCACCAGCAAGGGACGCGTTCTCCAAGTTCATACTTTTGTCTTTTTAAGTGACCGCTTGGCTCTGTTGCATACTGCAGGTTATGTACCTTGTGTTTGCATCTCACTGCTAATACTCCCTTGACTTAAAATAAAACCTGCAAAGGAATCATAGAATCATAGAATCGTAGAATGTTTTGGGTTGGAAGGGACCCCTAGAGGTCATCTAGTCCAACCCCCCTGTAGGGAGCAGGGACACCGCTAACTAGATCAGGTTGCTCAGAGCCCCATCCAACCTGGCCTTGAATGTTCCCAGGGATGGGGCCTCCACCACCTCTCTGGGCAACCTGTTCCAGTGTTTTACCACCCTCATTGTAAAGAATTTCTTCCTTATATCCAGTCTAAACCTACCCTGGTTTAGTTTTAAAACCATTACCCCTTGTCCTCTCACAGCTGGCCCTACTAAAAAGATTTTCCCCATCTTTCCTATAGGCCCCCTTTAGATACTGAAAGGCCGTAATCAGGTCTCCCCGCAGCCTTCTCTTCTCCAGGCTGAACAAGCCCAACTCCCTCAGCCTGTCCTCATAAGAGAGGTGCTCCAGCCCTCGGATCATTTTAGTAGCCCTCCTCTGGACCCGCTCCAACAGTTCCATGTCCTTCTTGTGCTGAGGGCTCCAGAGTTGGACACAATACTCCAGGTGAGGTCTCACCAGAGCAGAGTAGATGGGCAGAATCACCTCCCTCGACCTGCTGGCCACGCTTCTCCTGATGCAGCCCAGGGTACGGTTGGCCTTCTGGGCTGCCAGTGCACATTGCCGGCTCATGTCCAGCTTTTCATCCACCAGCACGCCCAAGTCCCTCTCGGCAGGGCTGCTCTCGATCCTTTCTTCCCCCAGCCTGTATTGATACTGGGGGTTACCCCGACCCAGGTGCATGACCTTGCACTTGGCCTTGTTGAACCTCATGAGGTTCACACAGGCCCACCTCTCCAGCCTGTCCAGGTCTCTCTGGATGACATCCCATCCTTCTGGTGTGTCAACCGCACCACTCAGTTTGGTGTCATCCGCAAACTTGCTGAGGGTGCACTTGATCTTGCTGTCTAAGTCATTGATGAATATATTAAACAGCACGGGTCCCAGTACGGACCCCTGAGGGACACCACTCGTCACCGGTCTCCATCTGGACATCGAGCCATTGACCACTACCCTCTGGATGCGGCCATCCAGCCAGTTCCTTATCCACCGAACAGTCCACCCGTCAAATCCATAGCCCTCCAATTTAGAGAGAAGGATGTTGTGGGGGACTGTGTCAAAGGCTTTGCAGAAGTCCGGATAGATGACATCTATTGGTTTTCCCTTGTCCACTGATGCTGTCACACCATCATAGAAAGCCACTAGGTTCGTCAGGCAGGACTTGCCCTTGGTGAAGCCATGCTGGCTATCTCGAATTATCTCCCTGGCCTCCATGTGCCTTAGCATAGCTTCTAGGAGGATCTGTTCCATGATCTTCCCAGGCACAGAGGTGAGGCTGACAGGTCGGTAGTTCCCAGGGTCTTCCTTTCTACCCTTTTTGAAAATGGGCACAATGTTTCCCTTCTTCCAGTCACCAGGGACTTCACCTGACTGCCATGACTTTTCAAATATCATGGAGAGTGGCTTGGCGACTACATCGGCCAATTCCCTCAGGACTCTGGGATGCATCTCATCAGGTCCCATGGACTTATGCGCATTCAGGTTCCTCAGGTGGTCACGAACCTGATCTTCTCCTACAGCAGGAAGGGTTTTGCCCTCCCTGTCTCCCTCATGCCATCCATCAACTCGGGTGGGGTGAGGAGAGAGCTTCCCAGTGAAGACTGAGGCAAAAAAGTTGTTGAGTACCTCAGCCTTCTCCTCATCTGCTATTACCAGCTTGCCAGTCTCGCTCATCAGTGGGGGTACGCTTTCTTTAACCATCCTTTTCCGGCTGATATACCTGTAGAAACCCTTCTTGTTATTCTTTGCATCCCTAACCAAGTTTAGCTCCAGCTGAGCCTTGGCCTTCCTGACCCCATTCCTACACAACCGGGCCGCGTCCCTATACTCTTCCCAGGATGCCTGTCCCTGCTTCCACTGCCTGTGCAGCTCCCTCTTCCTCCTTAGTTTGTCCAGCATGTCTCGTCTCAGCCATGCTGGTCTCTTCCCTTCTTTGCCCGATTTCTTACACCTGGGGATCGAGAGCTCTTGCGCTCTGTGGATCACTTCCTTAAAGAGCTGCCAGCTCTGTTCTGTTCCCCTGTCCCTGAGGACCGTTTCCCAGGGAGTCCTTCCGACTATCTCCTTGAGGAGCTGGAAGTTTGCTTTTCTAAAATTCAGGGTCCTGACTATACTCTTCATTCTTCCCATTTCCCTCTGGAGTGTGAGCTCTACCAGCGCATGATCACTGCAACCCAAGCTGCCTCCGATCTTGACATTTCCGACGAGCTCACTTGCATTGGTGACCACCAGGTCCAGTATCGCATCCCCTCGGGTAGGGGTGTCTATTACCTGGCTTAAGAAGTTGTCCTCAATGCATTCAAGAAACCTGCTGGATTGCCTACAGCTTGCCGTGCTGGTTTTCCAGCAGATGTCAGGGTGGTTGAAGTCCCCCAGCAGGACGAGAGCCTGCGAGCACGAAGCCTCCCGGAGTTGGAGGAAGAACGCTTCGTCAGTCGGCTCCTCTTGATCTGGCGGCCTGTAGTAGACACCAACCACCAGGTTCCCTTTGTTGCCTCTCTCTCTGATTCTTATCCATAAGCTTTCGACCTGCTCATGGCTATTCTTCAGGGCCAGCTCTTCACACTGTATTGATTTCTTGATGTAAAGGGCAACGCCTCCGCCCCTCCTTCCTCGCCTGTCCCTTCTGAACAGCCTGTAGCCATCAAGAGCTACATTCCAGTCGTGGGATTCATCCCACCAAGTTTCCGTAATGGCGATCAGGTCGTAGCTTTCTAGCAGCACGATAGCTTCCAACTCCTCTTGTTTGTTTCCCATGCTGCGTGCGTTTGTATAGAGGCATTTCATCTGAGCTGTCGGCCCCGTCACCTTCATAGCAGAACACCGCTCATTTACTTTGAGGTGTTTCACGGGCTTTTCCTTGTTGGCTCCTGCTACCCCAGGAGCCTCCGGCTCACCTCCGCCAGTCTTCAACTTTGCTGCAGCGCCCCTGGCACAGTGCTGGGCAACAGGTTGAAGGCTCATACTAGCCCCCAGTCCCTCAAACCCTTGTCTTTCATCCCCCAGTCTGTCTCTGGCAAGCCCAATAGGTTCCCCTTCCCCCTTCACATCTAGTTTAAAGCCCTGTCAATGAGCCCCGCAAGCTCCTGGGCAAAGACCCTCTTCCCCCTTTGAGAAAGCTGGCTCCTATTTGACGCCAGCAAGCCCGGTGCCTTGTAGACCATCCCGTGGTCAAAGAACCCAAAGCTGTGGCGGTGACACCAGTCGCGAAGCCACATGTTAATAGATTGAGTCTTCTCATATTGTCCCGTGTCTCTGCCCCCCACTGGAAGGAGCGAGGAAGGAAGGGTGCCTCCCTCTCTCCAGAGGCTGAAGTCAACCATCTTGAGAAATATGAGGTTAAGTTCAGATTTTTTTTTTGCGACAGCGTAGACCTGGAGTCGTGCACTGGCTGCTGCTGCCGTGCTGCTAAGACATCTCCCTGGCTTTTGCAGCGATTCCTTTCTCTCTGCAAGCCGCCTGCATGGCCCTGCAGCTCCGGGGGGGTTTTCCAGAGGGGAGATTTGGGCTCGTTCCCTTCCGACACAGCGAGGACGGGGAGCATTGCTGCTGCCTGATAAGGGACTTAGGCTCACAGGCAGCACAGGCCAGCAGGGCAGCAAAGCACAGCATGGCACCGCGGTGGCAAACGTCCTCTCCGCTCAGTGCCAGCATCTTCCCTTCCCCACAGCTGAAGAGTGAAAAGCCAGCACCATTCAGGATTTCAGACAGAAGATTACGGGTGCTTTCTTTCTTTTTTAGTTTCTTACACATAGCTGAAAAGCGGGAAGGATCTATCCCTGCCCAGCAATCTGAGAGCAGCATTGCTTCAGTTAAATACAGCGGTGGGCTGCACAGTGCCGTTATAATTGGGGACTGCTCCATGAAACCACATTTCTTCTGGTCTGCTCCTTGAGCAGCTGTCTCTGTCCCACCTCTTCCATAATATCTTTGGCAGCAGCAGTTCTCCACCTTGTCATTCTCCCCTCCTTCCTTTTCAGTGTTAGTCTGGGCTGAAGATCCTGTATTATACAGGATATACTGTATATACAGAATATACTGTATAAACGCAGTTACATTCTCTGGTCCCCACTCAAAAAACCCGATTCTGTGATGGTTGGACGGTTACATTTCAGCAGGATTTGGCAGGAAATTGGCCGAAGAGCCTGATTTATTGCTGGATCTTGAAGACCTGCAGAGCAAGGATGAAGGTGTGTGTCCAGGGGAGCAGTCACGGCTAGGTCAGGGACAGGCAAGGTCACTTGCTCAGGGCTGTAGTTTGGATTAATGTGCTACAGGAATTGTGAAGATAGCAGGACTGGCCGCTCCTTTCCTCTTTTCTGCAGCGCTTGGACAGAGAGAGCAGGGCAGGGAAGGAGGGGGAAAGGAGGGAGAGACTTTCTGTGCCGCATTGTCGGAATACCGCCGTGTGGGTCCGTGCCATTTGGGAGAATTTTTTGCCACGTGCGAGACAAGAGGAAAAGACTTGGAGAGACTTAAATCCAGCAGTTGCCCAGTGGGCTGACCCCTGAGGTTTTGCGTGGCTTAGAGTCGTAGAAATACACTTCTGCTGCTCTTCAGTGAGGCTCTGGCTTGTGCGAGATATAATTAAGCCCTGTGTGTTATGTCAACTGTATTTGCCATTTTCTAACCACAGAAATACTGCTTCCTTCTAAAACTAATTAAATATTGAAGGAACAAAGTAAGGTGTCTTATATACTGCTTTAAATTTCTTCTCAGCGTAGGAGAAAGAAAACTGAATAAGCAGACATTTCTGGTTTAGTAAAATATTTGGTTGGAAATTCATCTAATGTTAATGTAAGCTGAACTCTGGTTCAAAACAGCGCGCTAAGCATTTTAAAATTCATAGTCCTTCTTTCTAAAAGCCTTATTAGTGTGTAGTTGGAGGCTGGAAAAATATGGAAAACAAGACTAATGACAAGGTCATGAGCAGTTTTATTGTGGGTCCCTATAGCAGGCAACCAACTTGCAGTTTATTTAAATGCTTGTGCCTTTTGCAAGCAAAATAATCCTTTGTTTACTAAAGAAATAAATATGATTATGAGATTATTTGTAAAAATAATAGTGTTTATGCTAAAAAAAAAACCCAAAATTTAACAGTATCCAGTTCAATGTGTTTCAGGCCATGACCCTAATATACTACATTTCATGGCTTTTACTAGAAATAGATTTCACATTTGGTTTTGTATAGTAGAATATGACTCAAGCAGAACTACATGATTTTTTAAAACCATTTCAGACTTGTATTATATTCAGGATACGGAGACAGCAAATACGGGAGAGAAAGGAAGAGATGATGTGAGAGAGGGAGAGAGACCAACTCTGTTCTGGTGCATACATCCATTTCCATTTTACTTTGTAAATTTGTGACTGATTTTGTGAAAATGCTGAACAGCTCCCAGACGTTAAAAATAATTGGCATGAAATTTGCCTTACCAGACCTACTGATCTCTGTTTGCTGGCACCTACAGCATGAATAAGTCCTTCTGCCTTGCCCATCCTCTGTGTTTCTGTGGGCTTCTCCGTGACCGATGGCCTTCAGCTGGGGCAGCCCCACTGCCGCCGGGAAGCTTGCTGCCCCTCCGAATCGCCTCTGAAGGGGATAAATCACAGTTATCCATGGAATAAAGCTTGATGAAAACACAATTAGCCCTCCTGGTGTGGCCATTAGTAGACATTTGGTTTATTATGGAGGTTAATGCAGAATAAATTTTATAGAAGTTGACATTGTTGGGGTACTGGCTGAGGTCGTGAGGGACCAGAAGTGAGGTCCCCGCGCTGCTGCAAATTCCTGGTGCGTTCTGGGGGGAGCAGACCCAGACTCCCATAGCCTGCCTGCAAAGTTAAGGCAGCGGTCTACTTCCCAGGAGGGCGCAGAAGATAAACCCCTCAATACATGATCCTTGGGATCTGTGATCCTTTGTTATCACAATATATAAGACTGGAAATCTGCTTAACGGGCTGGAGAGCTCTGGTGTCAGGGTGGTGGATTGGTTCAGGACGGCTCCTGTCGGGACAGTCGTCCCCGTGTGAGCTTTCATTGCAAAATCAGAGGGTTTGGTGTCTGTACCTGTGCCTTGGATCCCACAGCTGTGCGTTACCCCTGGTGCAAGCTGACACTTTAATGGTCATTACACCCAGTGTAACGACAGCTTCCCCTCCTTCATAGTGTTGGCCTTATAAATGTGCTACTTGCTTTAGATGACTGCAGAACCTGGGCAAATCTGCAAATTTTCACTGGTAACCACTGTAATGAAAGAATTCTAACTACTACATTAAAGTTTAATACTAGTGGGATGAAATGCTAGCAAAGAAGGTAAATATTTTAAAAATGTATTTCATGATACATGAAGCACACATTTTCCCCTCCTCCCCAGCAAACACTCGAACATAAACTTTTTTCTGGTTAATACAAGTGATGTTAGTAACTCTAGGAACTTTTTTTGTTCAGTCTTGCAGGAAACCTGATAGCAATTCAATTAGAAAATGCAAATGAGGTCACATATTTCCCACAGGAGTGCTGAATTACCCCAGAGGAAACTGAATTATATTCTTATGCTAGAAGACAATAAATACTTAAGATAAAGTTTCTTGTACTGTTCTTGTCTGGCTGCCTGTTGTTGCAATTGAAAGTATCAATCGGACCTGTGGGGTTAATTTGGAAAGGAGAAAGAAAGAAAATAAAAGAAAAAAGTTTTTTTATGAAATAATATAAAGTCCTTGTAGCTCTTGTCAGCATTTATGAAAGATAAACTTGTGTGGGATAAAGCTCCAGAAGAAAATAATGTAAAGTCAGACTTGACTTATCTGGAATTAACAGCACGATGTCGTCTTTTCTAAGAGCGCATGCTGTTATTTCTAACAATTGGATATTGGTTCAACCTAACGTCTGAAAAGGAAAATGATGTTTGTGAACAGTGACATCGCTGAAGGCTTCTGTCTTCAGTGTCCTCCGTTTCCTTGCTGCAGGGACCCAAGTCTTCCTCAGTACCTGGGTGGGTATGTGCCACTCGTCCTTCACTCCCCGCACCACCCTCTGTGTCCGTACCATCCAAGCACCTCCCTGTCACCCCTCACTAACCAGCGTTCTCCACCACCCATGTTGGCCTGGCCCATCTGAAGTTCCAGCCCACTCTTTCCTATTGATCTTTTCTTTATTTTTCAGTGCTTGCATGTGTCTAAGCATATTAAGGCATGTCTGGCAAATTTTCTTCTTTATTAGTTTATGTATTTTTCTGTAGCTCTCACCTCATGAGTTAAAATCAGGATCATAGAAATACAGCACAGAAAGGCATTCACAGCAAAAGAGCTTGGAGATACAGGATATATTCAATACCTGTAGGATGCCAGTCGTCTCTTGCCAGTGACTTATTTTAGAAAAAAACAGGATTTTCTTTGAATTCTGTTTATGTTCACCTAAGTTTCTCATTGTCTTAGCTTCTCGAATTCTGAGCATGGAAGTGTGTACATTTTTGCAATGTTAAATCACTGGGAATTGTGCAATTAAAATCTTGCAAATATATGGCTACGCAGCTAGTGTTTAAAACATTGAGCACCACTGTCAAAAATCAACCCTTGCTTAAGCCCAGCCTGTGTTTTATTATGTCTCATCTCACTTTGGGCTTCCTTCATAACCCAGGTATGAGTCCACAGCCACACAATATGAATGTGAAAAGCTGATTCTTACAGCCAGGGTTTGGGTTTTTTTTTTCATTTTTTTTATTTTAAAGCCTTTTAATAATCATCTCTGGCATTTTACCCGGCTAAGATTTTAAATTCCAGTACAGCCTTTTATTGCTGATCACAAATACAAAGGTCTGTGGGCAAGGAAAGGCTCATTCAGCGCTGCTCTTGCTTATGACCTCGGTTATTGTGGTAGCCAGGATGCTCTGCGCGGGGCCCGGCGGTGATGAAGATGCAGCCTTCCTTTGGTGGAAGAGAATGACAGCTTACGTGGGAGTTGTGCTTCCAGCGCTCCTGGTCTTCCCGGTGCCCTCAAGTGGGTGTGCTCAGAAGAAACGGGAATAAGAGCCGCCGCATTCGTTCCTTTTCCTTCCTTCCCCGGCTCTGGGCTGAGATATGATGTATGGCATCCGGGTGGTGGAGTTTGCCCCATCAAACTGCGTTATCCCTTGAGAGGGGCTGAAGAAATCAGACTATATTTGTCATACTACCTTTTTCTGGATGTATTTATGCACATTTCAAGTACTGGACTGTTGTGCTGGGGCTGTCCTTTTTGACTGCCTCGGCGGGGGGGCGGGAGTCCAAGGTAGTTACTAAGTCCAGTAAAACGGCAGCCGGCATAATTTTTATTTCTGTATCCTCATCAGTGAAACAAGGCCCTGACTGATCGCAGACGGTCGGGCTATATACAGAGATTTCTGTTTTCGTTGGGTAACTTGGGAGACATTGCTTGGAGTTTTAACAAATCAGATCAGTGGAAAAGATCAGAAAGTGGATAACTAATAAATTGATATCATGTAATTGTTACCAGTGAGACTGTTCATGTTAATTGTGGAAGTCTAATGAAGATTCATCAGGTGGCCTGCTCTGACCTCGTGCTTAAGTGAATATGAACATCTAGCATGTAATCATTGCATGAGTGCTGCTTGTGAAAACCTGTGATCTTACCTGGCCTGATTTTCAGGTGTATTGAATCACATTGCCTTGCATTGAAACCAAGATAAGATGTGACATACAGGTGATCACTGCCTTGGAAAATCAGCCCACTATGGGAAGTTGCCGAGTGCTGCACTTGCTGCATTTAGTTCTTAAATAGTCAGCATCTTACCAAGGGTCAGGCTCAAAGCCGTACTAGAAAGCTCATCCGTAAGTGAAATCCACTGCAGATCTGTCTTCCTTCAAGCAAAAAGAAGTCCTAAGGATCAAACTGCCTATGCGGAAAGAAGTTTTTTTTCTGATAAAACAAACCCCTCAGACTGCTGCGTTCTGCCTGCCTGTGATGTGTGCCTTGCCCTTGTGAAACCGAAGGCTTTGACCTCTGGTTTCACGTTCTTTGTTGTTAACTCCTGAAGTCTGACTGCCACTTCCAAAAAATATTTTGGACTGAATCTCCTAAAAAAACCTTCATTGCTGTCGTAATCCATTGAGAGTTACCTTTAAACATCAGTTTGAGTAAAGACAAAAATTGCTTCATGCAGGCACGTCCATTAAAATAAACGTTCTTTTAGGGGCTGTGAGTGTCCACCTATCTTTTCTTTAGCTGACGCAGCTTGGTAGGTAGAAGCTCAGGGGGAAGAAGGGCTTTGGTTCCTCCCAACTTCTGGTGGCCAGGTCCTTGCTCGCTGGACATGGTTTGTGGTGGTGCGGCTGTGTCACGTTCTACCCCCCGGGCAGGAGCGAGGAGAAGTAGCCAGGCGCGGGCGTCTGGCGTGGCAGGGTGGCTTGAGCGGGCTGCCATTACCACCAGCGAGGAGTGGGATTTCATACACCGTCTCCATCCAGCAAAGCATTTAAACACATGTTTAAATTTCATCATGCCAATGGAGATAAATTGAATGTGCTCACGTGTTCAAATTTAAGCATTTGCTTAGGTACACTCCAGAATTGGGGAATAAAAGAGTAGCAGCCTTTTCTCAAGAGCCTCTTGAAATAACCAAAGGATAACTTGAAAGGGCAAACTCGCACGCTAGCACTGGGGAGAAGGACCAGAATGAATTGCTTTGCTTTGTGTTGAAGTAGCAGTGGTGCTTGTGATCTCTTAAATCTCTTGTGATCTTTTTACTTGCAAACATTGTGAAGAGAAGGAATATTGTTACATTTAATTCTTTATGATTATTTTAATTCATGTATCTTTTGAACCTCATGGCTTTAGAAAAATAAAATGAGATTAAAATTTTTCACAGGCTTGTTACGGGGTAGATTTGCTCCTACTTCTTTCTGTGATGGAGTACAATTGTAGTAGGCTGAGTTCAAGAAGCAAAATAAATGTGGTTTGGAACAATTTTTCAAATTATTTGTTAGAAGTTTTCTCTGGGTAGAAGAACTCAGCTTGCTAGCACAGATTTTTCGTAGATTTTTCTCTACAAGGTATGTGCAGAATGAGAGAGCTAATATCAAGCTGCAGTAGCAGTTTTTACTTTAGAATATATGACGAGATCTAGCACCTTTCTTCCTGTCCTGTAGGTATCTGAACAGGTAACAAGTACGCAGTATTCTGTAATAGCCATGCTCTTGAGAAATACTTGTAGTTCTGAAGCCATTGTGTACGGCTTCCAATTACAAGAATGACATTAACTTGAAGATAGAAGTGTCTTTTTGTAAACACTAGAAGGTAGAGTACAACAGTAATTTAGATGTTTCTTAAACAATCCTACCTAAGAAGCCCTGTGAGATGAGATCTTAACAAAGGGGATGTGAAAAGGTCAAGTTGATGTGGGGAACTTTACAAGGAAACAGCCTCATCGCAACTTTTCATGTTGGGATAAGATGTTCAAGCCTTTAAATGAGGAAGAAAAGTACATTGAGAGCTGTGTTTTGTGGATGATGTCATCTTCTCCTGTTCATTGAAGGCTCCTGTAATATTCAGAGCCTGACAATGAGAAGAAGAGTATCACGGATGCTTGAAACCTGTGGGAACCATGAAGGATTCCACCAAAGGCAGATGGATTTCTTAAGTACCTGCTTTGGTACGTGATTATTCCAGAGAATGGAAGAGGAAGAGCATCATTTGAAATGTTGAAAGCAGTGCATGGTCCAGGAGATACTGCTAATCATCAGTGCGGTGTGGTACCACCGAATAAGTTTCAGCACAGCTCTGCCTCTCCACCCCAGCCGAAACGCCCCTCGCCTTAGAGACACGTCCTGCATTTCATGTCTGCTCAGTAATGACCATGAGCATTGCCTGCAGGTGTCCTTACTCGGCCAGTAGAAAAGCAAAGCATATTGAAGTGCTCTGGTGACTTACCAGATTTCAACTTAAAATGGTGATAATTTGCCAAACCTTTAGGCAAACAGGTGTGCGTGAGTTCAGGTGATTTCTGAATTTCCATTAAATTGTCCTGGGAAAGCAACATCTTCTGTCCCAGCAGGGGTCACCTGGTCAGCAGCCACCTGAACAGCCATGTTCTGGCTCAAGGCAGAAGCATGCATGTTGGCTGCAGTCTGGGTCTACAGGGTCCTTATCTGGGCCTCTAGCCTTGTTAGGTTTTCTGATCAAAGAGAATAATCTGTATTTGGTTTTTTTCTAAATAAGGGTTTTCTATGGCAGCCCCGTGGGCTTTGTGAGACGTAGCGGGTGTCTCTTCTCTGGAGTCCAGACTCACCTTCATGTTGAATTACAGTTGCCCACTAAGGGCCCAGCTGCATCCTCTGTACAGAAAGGATCTTCTCCTGCCCGACTTACAGACCAGCGTGTTGTGTTCTCCCTATTTAGAATTTCCTGCTTTTACCGGTTACTCTTCTTTGGCTTTTTTCTTGCTTTGCTGAGGAACATTTTGATTCCTCAGTCACACAGTTTCTGTTTTATTAGATGTATCGGATAAAATTTTCTGAAGTCGGCAAAGCCAGCCAGATCCTAACAACCTTACATTTGCATGCGGGCCTCATTTTTCAGCTATCGAGGAACGGTGCAGGTACAGGTGGCTGCTCAGCTTTGTACCCAGACTCCTTGGGAGAGAGGGGCATTTGGCACAGCCAGTGCCTGTGCATGCGCCTTACGTGGCTCATTCTCCTCCCCTGGGGCAGTAACTCTGTTAGATTTTGGTCAAACTTTTTCTTCCCTGTCAGCTGATGTGTTCTGGAAGCTCATGCGCTTGCCAAATCTGACAATTTTTCTTACTAATTGACTCTAATGTGAACGGCTCTATGCAGCGCCACTGCTAGGTGATAAAAAAAAAAAAAGTAATGAATTTTTGCTTAACTAGCTGATTTAATGAAAATGTTTTATACTGTAATTGTATGGTTTCTATAAATGGAGAGGTAATTTTGTTTAATGAGTTCCTAACCAAACATAACATTCCTGACTGTATGTAGCCAGATTTGATAAAGGTCACAAGCGCTGAGATTCCACTGTTTGCTTTTGTAAGTCATGATGATCAAACAGCTTGATTTGGCACTTGAAATACCCTGTCAGGATTGGTGCCCTCTCTCCCTGTTTATACCAGAAATTATTAGTATAGTTTTAGGAGCAGAGGGGGTTCTTCTCTGTATCTGAACACTGTTCATTATCTTTAAAGTGGAAGTCTACTGCCAAAATCACGTCTCATTGTCAATTAGTGGCTTCTTCGCAAACACATTAATTTAATGCCCCTGCTGACGAACTGTGTGCATTGGAACGTCTTGCTGCTAAAACACAAGTTTTCAGAGCACTTTGACACAAATCATTCATGAATAGCAATTTATGCCGTGATGGTAATGGGACGTGATGTGATGCTATCTTTGATTAAATTTACAGCAGCTTGCAACTATTAGTAAATAGAGCTAATCCAGATAGCCACAGCAGATTTCTGGAAGGTGGATAGGGAGAAAAACAGATTATGGATTCCTTACCTGTGCAGTTCCTAAGGAATACCTTTACAGAAATCGACTGTAATAAAAGAAAGTCTAAAATAAAAAAGTCTGATCTTCCTAAAACTATTTTTTTCCTGTCTCCAACTTCGGAGAGTTCAGCAATGACCTAAATAGAAAAGAATCAATTACCCTAAAATAAATAAATTTGCCTTTTGTTCTGCAACCTTTCATTATACTGTATGAGAACACAAAATGAAATATCTCTCTCTGCTAAAAGATCAAAAACTGCGGCAATGGTGCATTTTGGGAAAGAAGGGCTCATTCGTCCTCCACCGCCGTCCCTGATGTCAGCAAAATGTTGTCTCCTTAGAACAGAATTCATGCAAATGTTTATTTTGCAGCGCTCTCATGTTCTCTTTGTTAAAGAACTAAGCTCTATTTTCATTGTCTTATTTTCTGTTTGGTAAATATCATTTTCTGCTGTCCTTTCCGCAGCTACCATGGAAACAAGCAAAAAAATGCTTCAGATTAAATATTTTTAAATAGGTTTTTTTCCTTGGTAGAAAGTGGTACCAGTTTTCAAAATACGTATTGATGTAGGAGATGAAGGGGAATATGTTTGAGCAATGGACTAAAGGTGGCTTTGTATCCCCTTGTATTGATAAAAATATATTAAAACCACGTAGCCTCAGTTAAACCCTAGGAGTGACACTAGAAACAAAGCAAGCCAAGTATTATTTATTTTCTGAAAAATGTCTGGTGTGAAGTGTTAAAGATCCTGTAAAAATAATAAGACTGGCATATAAATAAAACACCAGTTAAATCATAAATAATGTTGATACTTGGGAAATAAAAGCCTTATTAACTCCCCTCCGATCGCAGGTACTTTTTATTCCAAGTGGAAGAAATGTATATCTTAGTGCTGAATCTAGGGCATTTTGTTTTGCGGGTTGAGCCCTATAAAATTAATAATCTCCAATAAACGTACCCTAAGACGCACTGTTATTTATATGCAGAGAATGGTGGCTTATTTACCCAAACATTAGAGTGATCCAAAATGTTCAGCTAAGCAGGAACACAAAATATGATGTTATATTATGTAAATGGGTTTGTGATACGCTCTGCTGGATAATAACTTCCAGATGTCTCTGTAGCCAGAGGCTGACGGATATCACAGGCAGGTTGGCTGGGAGGGGAGACGTGCCAGCTGGCGGGACTGGCTACTGCTAAGTGTAGCGGAAGGTGAAAGCTGGTATTTCTTCACACTCACTGGTTTTATTGGTGGCCTAGTGGAAAGTCGGTGGCTCACAGCCTTCTTTTCACAAGCAGAGATGGGGCTTGGGGGGCCGTGGGTATCCCAGATGTCCTGTTCTTTCAGTAAATTTCTCCACGGGAGCATGTCCAGAGGAGAGCCACAAAGCTGGGGAGGGGTCTGGAGCCCCAGGCTGCTGGGGAGCGGCTGGGGGAGCGGGGGGGTTCAGCCTGGAGAGGGGAGGCTGGGGGCCCCCCTTGGTCTCTTCTCCCTGGTAACAGGAGATGGGACGAGGGGAAATGACCTCAAGTTGTGCCAGGGCAGGTTTAGGTTGGACATTAGGAAATATTTTTTCACCAAACAGGCTGCCCAGGGAAGTAGTCCAAGTCCCCAATCCCACAGAGTTATTTAAAAGCTGGGTAGATGAGGTGCTTAGGGACAGGGTTTAGTGATGGGATGGCAGGGTTAGGGGAACGGTTGGGCTTGATGATCTCAAAGGTCTTTTCCAACCTAAACGATTCTGTGTTTCTAAGTTATTTTTTGACCTCTTTTGTGGGTAGGGGTTGAGTTCAGCCCGAGTCTCACAACAAATGAAAGGCTGACAAGCCACGGACTCACAGTAGCAGAGCAGGAGCTCATAGGCAGCCGCTAGCTGGATGGCTGTTTTGCCTCCTCTTCTATTGCCAGAGCTAAATGCAGACAAGGAATCTCCCTGAGCTTTCAGCACCATGGGGTTAGTCCGAGCACAATACAGCCTTACCAGTTTGGAGTCAGGTTTCCTAAATCTGTTTGGATTTCAAGTCTGAAAGTCCCTAAGGGCTTAGCTACATCTCCTCTTCCAAATGAAGCATCATTCAACTATTGATAAAAATGATGCTAGACTGAAAAGGGATTGTAAATTACTCCTGTAAGATGCCATTAAAGTCACTGCCATATACTTCAGGAAAGCCCTACACCTGTGGAGCAACCTTTGAGAAGAAAGATCTCATCCTTACAGATGAGACTGTGCCTCCGTCAACCTCGCATTGCTTTCTGAGAGCCTGACCCTCAGTGAGATGTTTCCAGCTGATTTAAGTAACTTTTGAATTGACTGTGAATGATAGCCCAAACAACCTCAGAAGAGTGGCAAGGGGAATGGTAGGGTAGATTCTGCCATACTCTACTGCAGTTAATCCTCAGCTCATCAGTGTGACTTCCTGGTCAAACTCAGAGAGGATGGTCTTGGAGAGACTCTTCCCCTGCCCTACAGCTGCTCACAGTGAATATTGTAGTTGCATTTTTTAGAGAAGGAAGCATTTTATTGGCAGCAGTTGCAATAGCTGCATTATGATTTGCCCACGTTGGCGTTGTGCATACATATGTTGCAGTTATGGGCCGCAAGCCCATCGGAAGAGCCACTGGACAACTCAGAGCAGTGTTGATTCCAGGTTTGCAGAATGTAGGCTTTAAATAATACAGTTAGCTCAGCACGCTTAACATCGCTTCATTAGCAAGCTCTAAAAAATTCTGCCCTAATGCGAATACTAAGGCATTAGATCACACTGAATCCAAATTCACAACAAATTTACATCCCAGCATGGTCTTTTCTCCTGTTGTTTTTCTTCATCCCACACTTTGTAATCACTTTTTCTCCTTGAACTTGAAGGTTTTCATCTGTTTTGGTTCAGCTGTACTTTCTAGCTTAGCAATGTCCTGAAGTAATAGACAGGCATAATCACTAAATTATCTGACTATTTTATATTCTCATTTAATTGTCTGTCTCTTGCCAAAGACCACGCTTGGTGTTTGATCCTATGTAACAAAATACAAATGTCACCATGTAATTTTCAGAATGGAGAGTGGATTTAATTTTCCACTGGGCATGTGTTTCACGGAGTGGTTTCTCTGCTTTGCTGCAAACGCCATCGTAATTTCGCCATATGTAAGAGGGCAATGGCACCGCAAAAAAGCAACAGGAGGGGAGGCACCCTAAAGCAGTAGCACTAGAGGTGCTCGATTTGCTTGTCAGCAGGACTGTGGACAGATTGTGTTCTGATGACACTACAAAAGGTAGAGGAATATTTTATCTTTTGAAAATCTCTGCCTGAGATTTTGGAAAGCATATGGCCAGTAAGGCCATGAGAGAAGGAGCAGTTGTTATCTCAGTGAACACTGTTATTCAGCAAAACCAGAGCTGGAAGCTGTATTTTAGAATTCATTTAATTTGGTGTCACGTTCTGCTTTCGAGCTGAACTTCAGATCTTTGCAAACTCGAAAGTACAGGAGAGTTTTCTGGGGCTCACGGTTAGTCGTTGCTTTTACTCCAGAGATGTTCTTGGATGTTTCAGTCAGAGATCTGAATAGTTCTGGCATTTGTACTCACCAGACTTTGTTACTGCATTTGTCTCACAGCTTTTAAACAGCAGAAAACATGTACAACGTATTTAAACAACACCAGAGAAATTAGGGTCATGAGAATGCATCGTCAACAAATGAAGATAAAAAAGAGCTGTTGTTTAAAAAAACCAAAATTGTTGTTGCACGATGCTTTTGAAATTCTACATACCAAATTCAGAGTCATGTTGATGATTTATTCTAATGTAGGAAAACATCATCAAGAGTGACAAGCAAGCTAGTCACTGTCTAGTCACCTGCCAGCAAATATTTCATAAAGACTAAAAAGGCTGGTACTGCCTTGCTGAGCTGACACTAATTATTTCAGTATACATGGAGCTTTGGGATTCATGTTAATTCTCAAGTCTGTCTTTAGTTCAGACTCATTCCACTGTGTAAACTCAGCAGAGCACAAATTATTTGACCATCCTTTCATAATCTGTCCCCACGCTCACTTGCCAATTATATAAACTGATCCAAATACCTGCTCTCAAAGGATCCCCATTTGGGAATCACAAGCCAATTAAAAAAAAAAAAAGGGGATATCCACTTTTCTGTAGCTCATGTCTGGTAGTCCTGTTTCATGTTGACATTCATTTCTGGGTATCTTTTTTAGATAACATTATTCTCATCAGTGTTCAGAAAAGATGGTGATAAAACCCTTTTTAGATGAAAACTCTGTCGGGTATAGCATATTGCATCCCATAGGAAGGAAGAGCTCAACAGTACCTACCAATATCCTGAATATCCCGAGAAAAGCCTCCTGCTGTTGCATCACGATGCTGTTTCTTTGTTCATTACACACTTAACTGAGTATTTTTAGAACAGCATTTAAATATTGCATAGTGGTATCGTGATCTTGCAGCAGCTTGGTGATGATGCTTGTTGAAGGTGTATAAACCAGCATGCAGGTGAACACAAAATAGCAGTCACCTCGATGGCACGAGGCATCGTGAGAGAGGATTTGAGAAATGTGGCTCTCTGTGTGACTGAAAACATCGTGTTTGTTCTGTGAAAATTCAGCTCTGGAACTGACTCGTCTTGAAGGTTTGCAGTTAAAATAGCTGCATTTTTGCACAAATGCTTCCAAACATTGCAGCCATTGGATGGCTGCCCTCCACAGGTAACACAGATCGGAGCCACGGTCAAGCTGTACGAGTGGCCTCCTTGCTGCCATGCCCAACTTTCGGCATCCAGAAGGTCCACGCAGCTTGGGAGCCACCACGCAGTTCCATACACTGTTTAGATTTCATGTACTGTATGGGTATTAGGTGACTGCCTGCTTCATTGCACTTCCAGATCAAGAATCAAAGTGCACTAATAGATGGATTATATCAATCTATAAACCCGGAACCCCAAAGCCTACAGAAAAATTTTTTAGGAGCCTCAGAAAATACTTTGCTGGTTTTTCCTATAATGTTCTTGGGGTTTGGGGTGTTGGGTTTTGGGTGGGTTTTTTTCTGAAAAAAATAGCTGAAAGTTGTAAAATGCAGAGAGTAGTGTTCCCACTGGATCTTACTTCAAGTGAAGTCTGATTCAGAAGTAATGCTGGGAATCCTAGAAGGCCACAAAGTATTTAGGTATTGGGACTGGGTAACCTCTGAAGAGCTTCACCAAATCTACATTTCATTGATTTATCATCCTGTAAGGCAGACATTTTCTAATGATGAACCAGACTCTCTAAGTCCAAACCATGGTCTCACCATTTCCATTTTTATGCCACAGCATTTTAAAGTGTCCAACACCAAAGTACGCCATGGGCAGAATCCGTAGTTTAAAAAAAAAAAATCACAAAGGACTCAAAAGCACCCCAGATAATGAAAGTTGTTTTTTAACTGAGATGTTTTTCACCTCTCAGGCTGTGTGGGGATATGTGTGTTTGGGATTTGTGTTCAAAGCCCAGCTCTTAAAAAAGGTCATTCCTCAGGAAGCACCAAGAAGTCGAACCAATTCACCTTTGAAGCCCCTGGTTGTGGTTTGTTGGTTCGGTGGGATACGTCTGCAGAACCACAGACTGCAGGTCACTGTAACCCTGTTAGAATCATAGAATCGTAGAATCACTTTGGTTGGAAAAGACCTTTAAGATCATTGAGTCCAACCATTAACCTAGCAGTGCCATCCCACCACTAAACCCTGTCCCTAAGCACCTCATCTATCCTTCTTTTAAATACCTCCAGGGATGGGGACTCGACCACCTCCCTGGGCAGCCCATTCCAGAGCCTGACAACCCTCTCGGTGAAGAAGTTTTTCCTAATGTCTAGCCTAAACCTGCCCTGGCGCAGCTTCAAGCCATTCCCCCTCGTCCTATTGTCTGTTACCAGGGAGAAGAGGCCGACCCCCACCTCACTCCCCCCTCCTCTCAGGCAGTTGTAGAGGGCGATCAGGTCTCCCCTCAGCCTCCTCTGCTCCAGACTGAACACCCCCAGTTCCCTCAGCCGCTCCTCGTATGACTTGTGTTCCAGACCCCTCACCAGCTTTGTTGCTCTCCTCTGGACGTGTTCCAGCATGTTAATGCCAAGAAGCAAGGTAACTTCATATTATAAAACTGGGCCCATGGCATAGGCTGTAAAGGAATTCCCTCCCTTTTTTTGTGTTCTGGTAGGTTGCATTTCTTAGAAGTTTGCAGAAACTTCTTTACCCCAATGTGCCACTAAAGCTCCCTGCAGCTGGTGTAATGAAGACGATATATTCTGGGAGGCATCTTGATTTGAGAGTGACAGCTCCATATATTTGTGAAAATGAAGTGGCAGTAGAGTTGCCAGTAAAGCATATTGTGTCTTTGTGGTTCAGAAATACATCATGTTAATAACAATAATTTTCGCAGTTACATGTGACCATTTGCACGCAGGGAAGCGCCGCTCTGGGGAGAAGTCCTAAGAAGCGAGGAAGAAGCTAACCGGTTTTGCTTTCTTGCTTCCAAAACAGCCAAAAGGAAGGAAGATCATGCCCGGAGACCTGGCACAGCAGCAAAGCGACACTCTGCTCCCGTGGCGCCAGCATCAGAGCGCTAACGGCCTGCGGCGGCAAAAGCGAGACTGGGTCATCCCACCCATCAACGTGCCAGAAAACTCCAGAGGACCCTTTCCACAGCAGCTGGTTCGGGTAAGTTAAAAAAAGGAACAGAAATGATATAATAATAATAATGGTCATCTTGCGGTGTGTCTAGTGAAGTAGTAGGTATGGTCCAGGCTCACGGCATGAGGAGTCTGGCTTGAAGCGCAGGCTCCCTGCTCTTCCTCCCTCGTGCAAGAAAAGTTGCCTTTTCCACGCTGCTGAAACCTCATTTTCCAAACCCCAGCCAGTCCCTCGAGACGCTGGCGCTGCTGCCAAGATGGCACTTTGCCCACGCTCTCATCCAGAAAACGGCTGCAGGTGTAAAGCTGGACTTGGTGACACCCAGCGACGAGGGGGTGCTGCATCCTTCCCTTCCTTCGCAGAGCCAGAGTACAGATGCGTGGCAGGGCTCGAGGAGGTTGGCTGCTTGCCGCCACTGCAGATGGGTCCCTCATCCTCTCTGTGTTGCTAGTTTCTGTCTTTACAAGGATGATCTCCGAGATCAAGTTTACCCATGTGGTTTTCTGTGATGATTATTGGATGACAAGTAAAGAAAAAGAAGGGAGAAGGGGGCCTTTGATAGACACATTTGGTTGATATATTATTGCTGTTGATAAGTGTTAGCAAAATACAAATACATGTTGCTATTCCTCTTGTGGGTGCTGGTTTCAGTTTTTGGAGCAATAAAATTAGCTTTAAAAAAAAAAAAAAAAAAAAAAAGAATTCCCTGGCAGACTGTTTCAGCTCTTCCCTTGGAAGAAAATGGTGTCAATTATAAAATTTCAGAACTTATTTTGAGCAACAGCGGTGTGTCATTGGCATCCCTGCTCAGGAAGTTCACCTACTCATCTTGAAACAGCACCTGGATTCAAATGAGTTGTCATCATTACCTGGTTCACACCAATTAGCTGATGCTCTTCTGCACAAGCCGTATCTGGGAGGAAGAAAGGAGCTTGCCAAGTCCTTTAGATGTTCAGGTGAACTTTGCAATGACTTAAGCAATGACTGAAAGTGCATGTTCCCAATTTACCAAGTATTGGGTAAACTTGAATTGTTGGTGTCATTTCTTCGTGCAATTAGGGAAGTACGACAAAGAATAAAAAAAAGTAGCAGGTCAGAAATGTTTTTATGTCTGTCCTGGAAAAACAGGGAGGAAAGCCAAGGAGTCCTTGTGTGGTCAGCAGTTCTGGGTATGGAGTGGCCTATTAATGTGTTGTCCTAATAAGCTGAAGAAATATCTGAAGAGGAGAATAACCTGATGTGTCAAAACTATCTTCCTAAATCAGATTAATAATTTAGATTAATTCCTGAATTCCTATGAAAAATAAGTGGAATACTTGCAAAATGAACTTGTGCCCGGGCCCACTCCCTGCTGATTTCCTTTGAGCTTTGAGTAGGCAGCAAGAGGACAAGTTGGCACCAGCTTACCATGGCAAATTATTTGATTTATAAGGACTGAAATCTCTCTGGCACTTTTTCCCCCTACAGTCGGGATATGAAACAGAAGGACTCAGGAATGCAAAACTCCAGTATTAATGAAAGTGACAAATAATAAATTTTATATAAGTACAGAAGAATTGATATTCATCACTTAAACTACCAGTAACCTTGGAAAGATAACCTAGCTGATGGAAACACAGAGCTCCCAGATTTTCAGCGATGTGTTCCATTGCAGTTTTTAAGTACAGGTGCTAGAGGGAACACTGAAAATGGAGTGAAACCTGGGGTGGGAAGCAAAGCAATGGCTTACAGAGGGCTGCTTTCCTTTTCACCTGACATACAGAAAGTATCATAATGTCAGGGAAGATGGTACAGAGAGTGCAAATTGATTAAACGTGAGACCCCTGATGTTTCAGGCTGCTCATCTGCAGCATCTGGCCCATTTGCTGGCCCCTGAACATGAAGCTTGGGTGGTTCCTAGCAGGAGTTACAGCTCCCCCTGTTAGACTTTGCTCTTCAGTTATCCAGCATAGGACAAATCAACATCTTCAAAGACCAGCACTATCTGATTATTTCCATCCACATAATCTTCAGATTGCCCTGGAGCATTCTGCTGTCTCCTAGATCTAGGTAACAGTTTTGATCTGATTTCCCATGCTTTTGCTCACTGGGCGCTGAATATTTTTGTGTCCATCTGCTCACAAACTGGAGCTAGAAGTGCACATGTGAAGTTACAGCTCAGATCCCTTTTGCACGGAAGGGCGTCTGTCAGAGTTTTCTCTATTACGTTACACAAAGCGTTCAAACCTATCGCTGGTTCCTGGACACTGAACTTCTTTTGGTCCAGAGAGCCCTGCTTGAGCTTACGTTTTACAGGTTATAACCAAAGGAAACAAGTCCCTCCATTATGCTACCTTTGGTTCTGGTTACCTCCAAGGAGAGGAAGGGATGGCATGAAAAATGGGAGTATTAAAAAACCAAAAAGCCCTACCAGAAGTACATTTTCCTAGTACCACTTGCTGTTTGCGTTTTTATAGGTCAGGCTAATTTGAAATGCATAGGCAAATCTTTCGGGTTCCCTCCTACTCCTGCTTCCTATTGTGAAGGTAAAAATTCCATTTTATGGAAGTTGATTAGTTAGTTGTCAGTATTTTTAGCAAGGCTGTGCCTGAATGAAGTTTAAATCATAGCAAAGGTGAATGCAGCTTGATGGGAGCCACATACCTCGAAATGCAGCCCTATCTGGCTCAGCTGGGATCAACTATAATTCTTTGCTCATTAAACCATTTCATTCTGATAAAATACATTAAATGAAAAAGTTTTTAGAAAAAAAAGAAAAAAGGAAGACATCACAACATTATCCCTGCCAAAAAACCCCTCTGTTAATTACAGGGTTTTTTCGTTCAAAGGAACGTCCGTGTCTGTTCATACGCATCAACCACACTAGCTAGGAAATGTATTTCAGAAAAATAATATGTAAAAAAATAATAGTAGGAATTTCTGATTAGTTTTGGCTGCTGAAAAGGTTTACTTATTCTTCAAAGAGTTTAAATAAACATCTGACGTGTATAAGCTAAAATAATTTTTATTGGTATAAAAAATGTTTTGCAAATTTTGAGGTTGTCTTTGAGCTGAGAAAACAGTTATCAAATTTTATTGATATATGCTTATTTATTTTGCAGACATTCATGAAAATCTTGTGTTTAATTTCCTTGTGCTTCACTTCCACCTTAATATTAGAAATAATATTTTACATGCTGTGAAATATTTTACTGTACTGAGGGTAATTTCATTACTAATTGTCAGGTACTCTCATTATTATAACTATGAGGTCCATAAAAATGCCTATTAAAAATACAAAAACAATATGAAATCCCCCTCCTTCTCTAAGCAAATGACTCATGCACGCATACTGATCAACTAAGATAAAATATTAAATAGTTGCGCCCTTGGTGAGTACCATCTATTTTCTCACTGACTCATCCTTTTTAGCTACATGTGTAGCTAATTCTTAATTATCTATTACCTAGTTATCTTTTAGCTCATCTCATATTTCATCCTCCTTTGAACTTCAAAAAGCATCTCAGTTTTGGATCCACATGCAAGTCTTTAGCTTCTTCTAATGGGAATCTTGGGTCAGTTTTCAAGGCTGAAGTCTTGGCCCATCTTGCTGAGTTGCATGAAAATCCTTCACTTAAAAGACCAACAGTCTTGACAGGACTGGCCTTTAGTCATGGCATGCTCAGATAACGGGCTCCTCTATCAACCGCCGCAACCATATTCACCTTTATGAATGCTCCAGACTTCCAACTTTTATCTCCAGGACCTTTCTAGAGCTGCCTGTCTCTAACTTGATCTGCATAGACCCTAATTTTTCCAGCTTGCCTTTATTAAACTTGGGACTGAAAAATGTGGTATTTGCCCATTACATTGAACAACTTGTTTATTCTCATTACACCAGCATGAAAATCCACTGAGGATGACCAAGGCAGGATCTTGGTGCTCTTACAAACTGCCTTGATTGCGTGCTACAGGCACAGCATGCTCTCTCATATCCGAGCGCTGGTAATCTCAGACACAAGAATACTAGAAATAATCTAATGTGTATAACAGGGAATAAGAGGGAAGGATGCATTTTATGTAAATTTAATCAGAAAGTCCTGAAGTGGTTTGGAAAGTTGGCGGAATATAATATACCTGAAGACTCTTGCGTTGCTTCTTAGCAGAGGTGTCGTTGATTGGTTGGGTTTCGTGCGGCACGGTGCATGTTAATGGAGCAGAGAGCTCTTCTTAGCGCACTAGAAAACCCCGCGGTGGACTCATGGGTGGGTTTAGCCCATGTTAAGCTATACGGTGAAGTTGGATACTTAATATGAAAAAAGTTGATAGCACACTCAAGAGCTCCACGGTCTATTTGTGTGCTGTAGCCCATCCTGGCAAGGGAAATAGGTGTAGTGAGACAGTTCTCCAAAATTCTAAAATCCCGGTGTTGGCGATATACATGAGATATACTGAGCTGCAAAATCTCCACCGGCTTGCACCATCAGCCCTCAATATTGCCATGTCCTTTGCTTGTCGTGGCTATTTCAGCATGCACCTTTGCACTGTTTTCAATAGTTCCGTTGTAGGAAATCCCTCGCGCCTGCTCTATCTACCAGGTTGCTTACTGCTGTGAAATTGGCAGTTCAGAATCCATTAACTCCCAGCTGCAAGACAGATGGCATCTGTCTGTGGTGAGAGAAGGTTTGTTGAGAAAAGGCCTTGCAAATGCTTCCCAGAGGACATCAGACCTTACTTTTCCTGAGAGAGACACGGACAGCCTGGATTACAAACAGGCCTAGATCTTCCTTCTTCTTCATGGCAACACGTGTTTCTCTTGCCTTACCAATCACAAAATAAAAAAAAAAAATATTGCTAGTTCTGGCTCGCAGTACATCTCGTTTTTGGTACCCCGGTGGGCATTGTCAGCTGAAATTCAGAAATTAGGTGATTTGGTCGTGTTGTGACAGTGAGAGGGAGCTAAGGAAGCAAGCCCAGGGGGTGGAGAGGAAAAGGGACATCGTGCATGTTGTGTTGCTCCGTAGAGGCGCAGCCGTTCTTCGAAAGCCGGGTAAAGGACGTGGATTGCAACAGCCCTTGGCTCTCGACTGTGATTTCACGCTACAAACCAACCTGACACGAAAGAGAGAAAGATTAGCAGGAAAATGAGTCATTAAGCATTCACGTTGCCACGGTCTTGGCTCTGGTGTTGACCTGTCCTCTGTGTGTGTGTTACCAAACCAGGACGCGGCACACTTGGAATGAATGGAGAAAGGGAAATAGGACAGATTGCTACTTTCCTGACATGTCCATTTGAAATTTCTTACAAACATGCATTTTAAAGCAGGTTCCTAAACATATACCACGCTATATATATTCCTCAATATAGATACTCCGTTCCTTTGTTTGCCTTCTCCCTGGTGTATGAAGAAGTCATTCTTAATCTCCAGCATTTCACAGAAATAGGCGGCCAGATCCTGATGTAAATTCATGTATCTCTGCCAAAGCTGGTGGGGCTACACCAGCGTATACCATTTGGGAATCTAGGTCGAAGAAAGCAGATGCCCAGTGTTTTATGGGCTTTACATGCACACGCACACACAGCATTATGGATTGAAAAGTGCAGCTACAGCATAAATGCTCCATTTGAAATTCTCTTACGACAGCATTCAAGCCTATACTGTAATTATACATATTGTATTTCCTTGTATTCAGACCCATGGGGAATTTATATTGTCCTTGCTAAAGCCAGAGGGACTGAAGGAAAGCAGTCATTTAATGATTCAGCTGTCTTGGGCTCTATGATTTAATCAATCATATGAAAGAAATTTTTAGATTCTTTGTGTTTAGAGTTCTCTTGTCTGAGCAGAAAATGTTCCCTTTTTGAATTGCTTTAATAGCTGTATTTATGCAGCTGAAAGTTCCTTAAGAAATGAAAGTAAAATCAAATTGCTGAGAATGCCTAGATAATTTCTCGGAGAATATTCAATTAGAATATATTAATATTTTAGATTTCCATCATTAATTTAATATTCAGAGATTTAATTTAGTCGTTGAATTGCTGTAGTGCCATGCGTGGGTAGATTGTTAGGCTGAGTGCTTAAAACACCTGCCACAAATGGGTGAATCTCACTTTGATTCCCAAGAGCACAAATGCCTTTCTACTGACATAAGTCTTGCAGCAAAAACTCAGACACTAAATCTTGCCTGTGCTCTGCATTTTTCCATAATTGCAGAATGGAATAATGCCATCTTCTAGCAGAAATAAATGCAAGAGCCTTATTTATTTATGCATTCAAATCCAGACTGAGGGGGAATTTGGTGCTTTGTGGTTCTGAGTTTGTTGGTGTATTACTGAAGAATTTCATTTTGCTGGCCCGGCCTTGTTACTTACTCAAGGAGAACTGTCGTAAGTGAGGTTGGGATTTTAAGGTGATTGACACTTTGCAGACAAATATCAAGGACTCCCATTGCCCAGTTCAGCTGAAAATACTGCCCTTGAGATTTTGCCATTTTCCAGGATGCTTTGGGAATAGTAACATGAGTGGAAAAAAGCCCCACTAAATACTAAAAAAACCACTAAATCATAAAATGCCATGTGATTTGGAAGTGATAAATTTCCATCAAATGCAGTGCCAGTTGCATGAAAGAAATGGAACTGATTTTTAATTTCCCACACAACGTAAGAACTAAGATTCTCAGAAGCCATTGGCAGCAATGAGACTGCTCCTGCTCTGATCGGGAAGTGTCAGTGTGAAATTTCAGAAGTCGTTGATAGTATTTCTGATTTCCTTCAGGTTTGAGCAGAATCTCAGCATGTTACTTTTATGATTGGTTGTTTATAGTACGGGTTGAGGTCAGGTTGGGGGCCAGGTGCCATCATTACAGGATCAGTGTGTGTGTTTGGCACTTGGTGTCTTAAAACCTATATCCCTGTACGTGGAGAATTACCTACTGTTGGTACAGATCCTGGTCAGGTTTATGCTAATACATTCCTAGAAAGGAAAGCCATCACATAGCTACAAATATTGCAAGCATGAAAAACGGAGCAGTTATGAAGAGTGAAAGACAGCAAAAATCCAGGGTGCGGTGAGTCAACCCGAGAGGGTACTGGGATAACAGACCTGTGGTCTGACCTCACCTACGATGTTTTAAATGGTTTTGCAGTCATTCAGCATCCCCATGAGGCAGGGCGTGGGATATACTGGCAGGTATTTGTGACCCTACCCCCAACTGCTACTTGTTAAATAAAAATTGTAAGTTAGATCCGGATAGTCTTTGCTTAGGTATTTTTCTGTATAGGATCTGATCTTTTCAACCTGTTTGCATAAGTAAGGATTGTCTGTCTTTCACAAATAAGAAACGGAGGCAAAAAAGATGAGTGGCTTTGTTCAAGACTGCAGAGCTGTTGCCATGGCCATGAGCAGCACTCTCCAGTTAATGGCATCTGGGCCCGTCCTTGGGTTATTTGAAGAATCTGATAATGGACTCAGGTTTTATTGGGTATTCAGAAATCTTTTGTTGATGGTTATATTCAGTCACTTCATTTCGCGTCTGAGTTCAGCTGCCACATCTGTGCATCAGGTCTGCTAATGTACAGGCTTGTTTTTACGGTGGTTCAGAGGTGCTTGTCCGCCACGATCCAGGGACTAAGCAGCAGCTCCCTTTCTTTGCTGGGTCTCAGTCGCTTCCTCCACCACCCCCACCCCACCCAGCCTTTTAGCTCCTGCTCCAGGTTCACCTCGGGAACAGGAGATGTAGGAAGCACAGAAGGATAAGTACCCCTCGCCTTGAACTGTCGTACCAGGCACACTGCAAAATAGTTCATCGATCACTCCAAAGAGTATTTAGCTGCAATACCCCATTGCACATATTGCAACATATCATTACATCCCCATCCTCTCCAGAAAGTGAGATAACTGTAATAGCCGCGCAGTATGGCTGTCATTATGTGTAGAGGCAAAGACAGGAAGGCATAGGCAGAGCTAATGTACACAGCTCATGAAAGCTATTGAAAATCTGTAAAGACAGAGTGTACACAAAAAACAGTGGGTTAATTTGCTAAGAAAAAGGCTTTGGTTTTGCTCATGCCTTTCCCAAAGAAAAACAGTAATAATGAAAAAAGCTGAGACACGAACAAAGCACTCGCAATCTGCCTCTTTGCCACGGTAGTTCATTATTTAACACTCATCACCCACATTAGTAATAGGTTACTGTGGGGCTTGGTTTCCTTGATGAGTTGAAATGGAGTCCCGAAGACACAGTGGCGCTGTGTGGGTGTGAGTTTGGATTTGCAGAATGATGGTGCAGATATAACCTTGACAGCTAGGCTGTTGCTGACATTCACTGTATCAGGCTGGAATGAGATAGGAAGCAAAAAAACCCAGCCACGCTTTTTCTTTCCTTACTATTGCCTGTGTTCTTGCTAGTCGGCTCTGTTGAAGAATTAAATTCAGCACCCTGGTATTTCGGATGTCAGCTTTTAAGATTGTAGAGAATTTACTCTTGGGCTAATTTTAAGCTTTCACTGCTGTAGTTAATTGTTTTATTCATAACTGCTGAGATTTTCAGTAGTAGAGGTGTGTTGTGGTTTAGACCCAGCCGGCAACCAAGCATCACACAGCCACTCGCTCACTGTCCCCCCCGGTGGGACGGGGGAGAGAATCAGAAGAGCAAAAGTAAGAAAACTCATGGGTTGAGTTAAGAACAGTTTAATAATTGAAATAAAATAAAATAAAATAATTTGTAATGAAAACAACAGAAGAGGGAGAAACAAAAGCCAGGAAAAACAAGTGATGCAATTGCTCACCACCCACCCACTGATGCCCAGCCCATCCCCGAGCAGCAGTCCCTGCCCCCTGGCCAACCCCACCCAGTTCATACACTGAGCATGACATGATATGGTATGGAATAGCCCTGGGGCCAGTTGGGGTCAGCTGTCCCGGCTGTGCCCCCTCCCAGCTCCTTGTACCCCTGGCAGAGCATGAGATGCTGAAAAAGTCCTTGACTGGTGTAAGCACTGTGGGGCAACTAAACATCAGTGTGGTATCCACGTTCTTCTCATACTAAATCCAAACCACAGCGCTATGCCAGCTGCTAGGAAGAAAATCAACTCTATCCCAGCCAACACCAGGACACGGTGTCACCATCTAAATCCTTTCTCAGCTGTCTCTAACACGTGGTGATGAGAGGTGTAAGCCCTGGTTAGATGATGGGGCAGCAAAGAGAGGACATGCAGCAGTTTACCACAGTTTCATTAAAGGCCCCATTTCTTTGCAATTTGTTCTTTCCCATAGCTCTTACCGTATTTTTAATAATGACCATATTTTAATAACATTTATATTTGTTGCTAATTTCCTTAATTTAAAGGACATTTTCCTCCTATCCGTACAGTTAGACAACTTAAAAACAAACAAACAAAACCTTGGATTATATTAAGGGAAACATTTTGCCCAAGGCAGTTTGGGTATCTGCAGATGGTACTGAACATTTTGGCCCTTGTTCAGCAGAGATTTTAAGTACGTGCCTAAATTTGAGCCTTTAAGTAGCTCCAGTGGCTCTTCTGAGCCTATTTAGTGACTGGGAACTATGAATAGTGCCATACTGGATTAAGACCAAGCATTGAGCATTATGTGGTACCAACCTCTGTGGCCATGCTTATAGTTTTTCTTAGGCTCCCAATTTTATTTACATTTCTCTGTGTGTACTGCAAGCATACAGAGACCACACTTCCAGGTGTACCCACACATCCAAGCCTTTGCATAGGTCATGCAAGAATATTCCTTTTTTCCTAACAGACACCAAACCAGAAGTCTGCCCTGAAGAGCCAGCTCATAGACCTTTGTTTTCTATTTTTGGTGCTAGATAAAGAGAGATTAATTTCCCTTCCCTTCATGAACCAAGAACCCATGCATCCCCTACAAGCCCAGCAGCTGGGTAGGGTGAGCTCACCCATTAAGAGGGACGGGGCTTTGGCCACAGGTGTAGGAGGTTTTATCTTCTTCTCGGTGGAGAAATGAGGTGTTTGAGTGCAGCTGACCCTGACTGTGGGTTCTCTGTGGAAAAAGCCTCTAGGAACATCAGGGGCTGTTCGTGCCTCATTAAGGTAGATGTGCTGGCCAAGGACTTCAAGGTGAGCTACTTTTCAGAGTGTGGCGCAGGGCTCAGCCAGAAGCGGCTGGAGGGGAAAGCAAAGGAAGCTGCTCTGACCCAAACTCAAGTGTCTGGTGTATGAGAGAGTAAGCCAGCAAAAGGCTGAAAATGAGGCTTTGGTGTGGTTTGTGGTATCATTTCTTATTGATGGACACCACTGACGGATGTCGAGCGTGTGCCCAGCCTCACGCAGCCCTGGCGAGGCCCCGTGCTGATCTGCTCCTGGACGTCGACAGGTAAATGGGGAGATAGCAGCTGGGGATGAGGAGGCAGCGTGGGTATCATTCCAGTAAGGTGACGTTTTAGAAAACTATTGTGTAATGCATATAAGGGGTCTCTTCCCTGCCTCAGATCTGTGCATGGTTTCTGGGATGTGTGTGTGTATGTGTGTATATATATATGTATGCACATATATATGAGATATAGCTGGAAAAAAAGTCATGCGGAGTGTTCAGCCTTGTCATAACAAAGTGCTTGGGCATGCCCTCCATGCAAAGCTTTACCTGAGTGATTCCACTTTGGGGATCAGGTTTTGGGACTTCTATGACTCCAGTTAAAAGCTCCTAAACCCTTAAATGTCGTAGTGCTGGCAGGCATCGCTGGGGCAGTTCACCTTCCCGACTCCTTTCTTCATTTGTGATCTCTGCTCGTTTTAATTGAAACATTACATGACCTGATGCATCTGTACTTGGGTTTACAGTCCTTCCAGGCTGTTTCACAGTGGACTTATTTGTTCGATTTATGCTTCGGCGCTTTGTGAGCTATAACATTTATTTAAGCAAATAAGTTAATTTTATTGTCTTTAAAAGTGAGGCAGTTTAAGGCAGGAGCAAGGCCGTGTGGGTTTGTTGTTTCTGAAAAATTGAAAGGCACACATTGTGTTGTGAAAAGTTTGCATGTAGGGCCTGTGGTTTGCCCCTTTAGAGGCACTGGCAAGCCCCCTCTGCTAACGAAACTCTTCTGGGGGAAGACATGGAGCTGCGGTGCCCCTGTTACTACAGGACTACGAAAAATTCAGTGGAAATGGCCAATTTGCTATATTTCCAAGTCACTGTGGAAAGTGTGGTGGCTAAAAGGCAGTGTTGCTGACCGCACCGAAAGCTATTCCGAGTTATTTCTGAAGTCGCATCGCTGGAATGGAGTGTACTAGCGGAGAGAGGGAAAGAAATTAAGATTAAGGGTCTGCACTAAAAAGTGCTGCTGGTTAATCCACAGCCCTCTGAAGGGATTTCTGTGAGTTGGAAAACAAAAATAAATGTTTGGCCAGCTTACATTTCCAATGGTGTGCTCTGCAGTGAAATGATGACACAATTTACTTACCAGTAAATGGCATTCGACTGCATCTAACAAAAAGAAATTAGAGTAGAAGAATCAGACATCATCAGAGCATAAATCTTTTACAGAAGATTATAGCAGTTATTTATTATTTGAAAGCAAAGATTTGAGAAGCAAGGTGGCAGTTTTCTTTCAGTGATGGGAAATGCACCCTCTAATGTCTCCATGGAAGAAAGAAAATGCTGCACCAAAGCATTCGCATTCAGCTTGATGGTAAAAACACTATTCGTTAGCATCTGTTTTTGCAGGGAAACTCCTGTTAAGAGAGGAATTTAAATATCGGAGGAAGCATTTCCAACAACTGTCTGGGTTTACCGAATATTTTTCAGACAGTGTTATGTTTATGGCGCAGATTTTTGTATGCTAAAGGAAAAGGCAATTCAAAATTTATGAAACAGCTGCTGTGCCTTTTGAGCACCTAAGGGACAGAATGACACAACGTATATGTACTTCTGAAGTCATTAAAAGAAAAAAAACTTTCTGATATTCCTTTTGAACCATAACCCATAGTATCTGCAAGTATTAAAACATTTTCTTATAACTTTTTAATTAGACATGAATGCAAAATTTAATGTTCAGGTATAACATACTATTAGGAAATCGGCTCTCTTTCTTCTCTTTCTGTATCCATCCAGTTGTTAAATGTCCCCCTCCCTTCCTTTTTTTTTTTTTAACCTCTTGTTCTTAATGAGACTTCCTCCTTCTCCCCATGACTCTTTATGTAAGCAACCTTAGCTCTTGATTAATCAGTAATTAGGGAAGGAGTCCTACTGATTTCAAGTCTCTAGTATCATACTCTCCAGCTGAAATTCAAAACTAAAATCTAAAGGAAAGCCATAATGTCAATATTATGCTATGTTGAACCGTATGATGACAGAATCCCATCGGAGTCAGACCAGGTGATATCTATTTCTATAGGCACAATTCTGTCCTGCTTGATACCAGGTGTAGCATAATCATAATTCTCTCCCACGGCAGCTCTCTGCACATGTTCCCTGTTATTGCCTGCCTTTGTCATGATCAGCATTCAATATTTCGCCCTAAAGTTTACTACACCCTCTGTCATCTTATCTGACACGTACCGCTTCACTTCACTTCATGTTTGCCGAGCAGTTAGGGCCTAATTTAAAGTTTAATGAGCCCTCATTAACCTCTGTGAGCTTTGGATCAATCCCTTGTAGTCTAATATGGAAATAATGCCAGGGTATTACGGAGTTAAAAGCTACCATACAGTGGTCTGAGGATAAAGTCACTGCAGGCGTGCAGCTTAATGGGGTATTAATTGGATAGAGGGTATTCATAAGTACTGAGCACTGAGTGTGTATATTGTTGAAAGAACAGAATAAATGCTGAATGGTATGATCTTAAAGTAAGGAACGCTTGAGTTTCCCATTGCATTGGTCTTTACTATAACTATGCAGTAGGCATTTGAGGAGTTAATGCAGATTGGGGAGAGTTTTCGGGCCCAGGTTAATGGGTGCAGTCACTCACAATACATCTTCTCTCTTGTAATCCTGTTCTGAAGTTCTGCCTGCGTTGCCTCCATCAGAATCGTTCCTCAAGAAGCGAGGTATTTGCAAAAAGGTGGTAGCATCAGAAAGGATTCATCAAAGGGAGCTGCTAATTGCACACAACTGCTTTTTCATTTCCTTTTTTTCTTCTCTGGGATAAGGTACTTTCAACACATCATTTGAAATAATCTAAAATGTTGTGTTGTCTGAGCTTGTGTTCCTAGTAAGCCTCCTGTAAGCAAGCTGTTGGGGCTGGCTCCCTTTTTTTCTATGGACTGCTTGTAATATTCCCTTGAGGCTGTGCTGATAGAAGACCTTACACCAAGGCAGGTCAAAGCAGGCCGTATTCAATATTTTATTCTGCTTTCTCCTTTCTTCCCTGTCCAGATTTAAAAAGTTCTTAATTCTTGGATTTAGATTCCCTTATGGGCCGATGGGAGTTAGATACCTGGGTGCCTTAACAAATCCTGCCTCGTGCCCAGATGGCTTTAACGTGTGGATCTCCATAGCCTAGGACCATTTTCCATTTCTGCTGTGCTGCATCAGGAGGTAGGCCCTTAGGATAAAGAAAAATAAAAAGTGGGAATGGCCTTCCTTGGCTATGCTCCTTCAGATCTTTAAAGGTAGAAGCCCACAAAAGAGAGCTTAGCAGCATGGGAACATCAGCAGGGCAGGAGTGACCTGGGTCTGGGACTGCGGAGCCATTCCAATGCCCTCCCAGTAACAGAAGGAGGGAGACCGCAGTCTCAGGCACAGACTTCTGAGTCATAAGGACACGTGTGGACAGGGATAACCCCGCCGCTGGTCCTCGAGCCTGCTTGGGCCTGATCCAGAGAAGAAAATCGCTCAGCGAAGCCGGTGGAAGTGGCCAAACCGGCCCCTGGGGGCATGCGAATGGCAGTGGTGCAAGGGAGCGAGTGCATCAGTGCTCTCCAGCCTGGGGACATTCTCTGTGCTTCTTGCTTTTTTTTTTTAAAGAGCTATTCCTTTCCTTCTGGGAAGCCACAGATGTCCGTCTTCCCCCATGCAGCCAAGTGCTTTTCCCTTTGGGCTGGTGACAAGTCACTTTTTCTCCATATAGCTAAGAAAAAAAGAACAATCACATATGTAGCCATTATGGAAATGTTTTTTTTCTGGAAACTCCCAATACATGCTAGTTCCAGAAGACATGTCCCCATTCTGTTTTATTTTTAAGCAAAAGGCTGGGTAGTGGTTGTCTCTGTACTGCCTGTGCCAGCCTACGGTTCTCGGCACCAGTTCTTGCCTATCCTCATCCCATATGTGAACCAGGCTTGAACATATATGCTAGGAAGGACTAGGAAATTCTGCCTGATTTGGTGCTGTCCTTTTTATTCTTGAATTGACTAATGCCCTGCTAAAATAAGCCTTCCCTTTGAGTTCTGTAATGCCCTTCTCTCCCCTGCAGAGCAATACTGTAGCCTACATACCTGCCTTCCTCGTGTCTTGACATTCCCAGTGCTCCCCTTAGACTTGTCTCCTCTCCCTCCATTTTGGGTCTTATCTACTTCTGCCTTCACAATTAAATTTTTGCTGTTGTGTGTTCCTGGGAAAATCTCCCCGAGTGCTTTCTCCATCTAGGATGGTACCCACGCCGCTGCTCACGTTCTAAATCAGGAGTCAGTCACAATCCCTGAAAACTGTGAGGGCTGCTGAAGCCTCGTCTGTCTCTGGTTCTTGTGCTGTCAGTCTCCGATCCTACGTCACTCCAAAGCTTTCTTCTAAGGCATGAGAGTAATAAATATTTAAAAAAAAAAAAAAAAAAAAAATCAGGTAGACTTGCAGTGACTTCAAGAATTGAGAATGTAAATACAGAGTAATCTGTGATGACACCTTGAGCATTCCCACCGCTGTCTTTCCTTGGACTTACGTACCAGTTAAACTCCACTACTCCAGTTTTCTTGAAAGGCTCCTGTGTTATCTTACGGGACAGCGTGGGTGGAAGTGTGGACATTTTACAGCTGAAGGTTTTGCTTCAAGTGTTGAGTCAAAGTGTGGGAGATCTCATTAATCTTTTTCATTCAGGCTTTCTGGTTGAGCTTTTTCTATTTATAATTATATATCTGTCTGATTGAGAAAGATGTTTATCCATTCAATCTGATGATGAATGATCAAGAAGAAAGCATGGACAGGATGCTTTTGGAGCCTTTCAGCCCCATAGTTGTAGCCACTTATACTGATAGCTCGCACTGGAAAATGGAATGTGAATCAGAGAAAACATGGGGAAGAATAGGAGCAAAATGCAGAATCCATTTCTGATGAGTTATATTAAACCCAAAGATCTTCCACTTCATAGAGAAATTATTTAAGTTTCATGCAGCTTTTGAGATTATGACAAGCTGAACAACTTGTTCTGGCTTGGTGCTCAAGCGCCATATGGTACTACTTCAGCAATTTGATGTGATATTATGAATAAGAGTGCATGAGTAGTGAAATGTTTGGGGTTTTTATATCATATTGGCCTTCTGCAGTAGACACTAAAAATGAATTCCCTTTAGATTAAGGGAAGGGGTGAGGGAAACCAGACCTGCAGGTTTCAATAACATGATTGCAGCAAACAAATGGAAAATGAATTTGTGGTGATTAGGAAACCAGTTGCTGACAGAATCCCTTGGACAGGTGGGGATGACCCATATTCTACAGCCCCTGCTCTCCTTTTAGGTGTTCTCTGGTACAAAGCTAATTTATCTTGGAGGAAAAAATCTTTATATGCTGGTTTCTATGTTCAAGACTAGTGGTTTGCAAATAATAATAGTTATGCAAGTGGAAATTAACTCTGTGCATGTGTAAAAATAGAATTTTAGGATAAACATGTAATCTCAGACAAACATATGGAAGTAATAGTCAGCAAAAGGTAATAATAAAATCTCAATCTACTTCTCTGAAGAAGGGCGATCGCTATTCCTTACGTTACTTTTTTACTTGTCATAGGGAATTCCTTCCTTGCCTTGTGTTGCTAAAAGCAGTTCATGGGTAGCAGAATGTGACTGGGAGATTTTGGATGAAGGAAGGTGAAGATGGAAGGTCTGCAATTCGCAGGTAGTGATCTCTCTTAGTGTGGTAACAGTCAGCTTCTACTGAATTCTGCAGATAGAACAAAGCCCGCTTCTAAATACGTGCATCAGCTAGGATGGATTTGGAACAATCATTTGTGTAAATCGTATATCTGGAGGTAGCCTCGGTGAATGGAGAAGGCCATCTTGGCACATGGCTGTGCAAGACCATGGTGGGCTATAACCATCAGCCCTGGTGAGCCCAGGGGGATGGGACGGGTCTGCCAGTGCAGGTCTGACAGGAGGCATTGCTGGGAGCTGGGGGGGGGGAGGACACGCAGGCTGTCTGAGGGTCCATGACTTTCTTTTCTTTCCTGTGGCTGAACCTGCTAAGAAAGACTGAAGCTGGGACTTTGACCCAGCAGCTTAGAGGCTATCAGCGTTGGGCAGTTTTATCTTCTCTCTGCTTTTAAATGTACTTTAAAATGGACAAAAAGATTATTTCTCAGCCTGTCCAGAGCAGAGACCGTTGAGGTTGTGTGTCAGGCACTGGCTGAAGACAGATGAGCCCAGGGCTATTGCTGCTGCTCTTGAAGTGCTTGCTCTGAAGTAATGGAAAGGTCTCCTGACCCTTGGGGTGTAAAGGAGAATTTTTCACGTATTCACCAAGATTTTGGTCTCTGTGCCAACCGCAAAGGAAGGAAGGTCTGTCCTGTGGACAGCAGGACTGATACTACTCCAAGGTGTGGGTTGGCAGCTAGAACTGGCTTTATCTGCAGCTGTTTGCACAGAAGGTTGCTGCTGGGACCCAAAATCTGTGGACCTCTGTAGCTGTGGCTTCATGGAGGAGCCCGCCTTCATGTAGGTGCTACAGCAGAGAGGCCTTGGCGAGCGCGTCCCTCCTCCCTCTTAAATGCAAGAGTTGGGCCACCCTCAACCTATGCAAGACAGGTAATCTGTAAGAATACCCTTGCAGACTCCTGGAAATACTTCTTTGCGTGTTTTAGTTTCCTTAACATGCAGTTAATAAATAATAAATGCCCTTTAAAAAGAATAAGGACAGCTGAGATCAAATTTTCCATTTTTTGCATGCAAACTCTTCTGAAAACTTGGGGGTGAACTTTGCACAAAGGCTGCATGAGGAAAAGGGGAGCGCAGCCCGTGAACCTGCAAATGAGCCCTTAGATTGATGCGGAGCTGGTCACTTGAGTGCTTATTTGTCATGCTGGAATAACGAGTTGTACTAAAAGTGCGCCTTGAAAAATTGGCCCTGTTTCTTGGTCTGAATTGGAGCTATATTAGGAGAGTTTTAAGGGACAAATGCTACTTTGAACGGAAACTGTTTGTATGGAAAAGTGTCTGGGTTTTTTAAAATAATTTTCAGACAGTAATTTCAGGATTTGTCAGGTCTGGATGTTTCTCTGAATTTGTTTTTCAAATGGCATTTGGTTCGGAATAGAGCTTTAGTTTATAATGTGTATATTGCCTCCATGCCACAGAGCTGACTGGTTTTCACTAGCTGTTTTGCATCAGTTTTCTGCTCTGAGGATTCCTTTCTTCTTGCTCTTAATATATTCCCAGTTGGAATTTCATTTCTGAAAAAATTCTGCATTGCTGCAGTGATTTTTAGCAGTTGTATCCTTTTATGCATCGTCCTCACACAGTGTGAGCGTTTTAACTTTTCTTAATTATTAGCATTTTCCATTCCTGCTGTTCATTAATCTGCGCTGGGCAAGGACCATGATGTGTCACCCAAGGATGCTGCTGCAGCAGCCGCTCGGCTCTTGCTCCGTGGAAGCCCCCTGCCTACAGAGGTTTTCATGGGGTATCTATCGTTTCCCTTTTTGAAGTCTGAACTTAAACCTGATTTATTTATTTTGTAACGGATAGGTTGCCTTGCCATCCTGGTGAGTTACCTCCTTTTGTTAAGCTCTTTGAAGTGCTAGATATGCTGAAATGTTGTATAAATCCAAGTTGCTGTTACTGCTCTTGAGTAGTAAACGGTGCGTAGCATATCCATAATACAAGTACACAAACCCAATTGCAGCTGAATTATGGCTGGCACCTGGTAAAATCTAAAACGAGGAACAGATAGAAATTAAGCAATAAATTATCCAAAAAAGTTGAGGTCCAGCCTCTCTTCCTGGGACTCTAGGTCTCTCTCACTTGCCAGCTGAATTGGGGCTGAATCTACCGCGTTAGCTACCTGACTTCTGTTCTCCAATATTTAGTAGTGCACAGTTGTGGGCTTCAATTCACAACTGAATTGCGGGCACAGATGCTGTTGATGCTGAGAGAGGCTAAATGACTCGGCAAAAGTCAGAAAGGAAATCCAGGGTATATTTGAGAACTGCACAGAGCCTCCCAAATCCCCCAGTGTAATCCTCCCACCTTCCGTCTTTTGTATTTTCTTTGGAGTTGTTAAGATGTTGCTGGTGGTAACCCGAAAGCAGAGCTGATAAACTAGATTTTGTAGAACTATCTTAAAAATAAAATTCAGCCAAGCTGAAGCTTATTTTGAGCGTTCACGTTCCATGTTATCAGCAGCACTACACTTTTCATAAGGAACAAAGGCCCGTGCTCACGATGTTTTGGCTGGAATCATGAAGATTCTAATTTTTACGTAGGTTTCGTTTTTCATACATTTTCTGCAGATAAAGAAAAAGCCCGCTTTCCAAGTAGCTTTTCTTTAGCCTGCAGTTGGCTTGTGCTTCTAAAATATTAGTCGGGAAATTCTCAAATTCATTCAACCTCAGGTTTCCAAACTATATGTACTGAAAACATAACCGCTTTCCTCTCAGCGAGAATATAGGACTTACTATTTTTTTTTTAAGTCTAGTACTGGGTGAACTGTGCTGGTTTGGATGTTGATGGTAAGGCTTTAATTGCACCATTGCAACTGTAACATAGTGCCACTAAGCTAACCAGGAATATCCTTGCATGAAAACTAGGCAACCGGGAGTATAATTGAGAGAGAGTAATTGTTCCTTATTCCAACCAGCATGGTTTCCATTTTCATACTTTTGCTTTTTAACGCTTTACCGCTCACGTAGAAGCATGTATTCCCTACCACCGTCCAAAGATTTCCATACAGTCTCCTAGATTTGTCCCACTCCCTCCTGCACGGCAAGAGTGAAAACTCGACTTGAATCCAAACAGTTTTTAATTTCCTTAAGACTTGTCTGCAGCCAAGCTGTATTTGAACAGCTTGCTGCATTCACGGCTTCGCTGTGTTTTGAACATGTTGCCATGTTTGGATGGCAAGAGGTTAGGGGAAGATGGCACCGCTCGGAGACGTGCCCTCTTCGGAGAGGAGCTGTCTGACCCTTAACTCCTTGTTTTCGTGCCTGATGTGGAGTGCTGTTGTACATACGTAATGATACCGGCTGTGTGGTGGTAAAGCAAAATTCCTTTAAAAATTCTTAGTAACTGGAAAACAGGAAGAAAAAATGAGAATATTGCAAAAAAAAAAAAAAAAAAATGCTCTTTCTTCAGCGAGTGCTAAAGCTGCACCTGCCAGCAAGCACTAACAGGGCTTCGTTCACTTGATTGAACATTACTCGGGAGAGATTTGGAGCCAAATTTCCAGTCTTGCCAACAGTTCCTTTCTACACTTTAATTCATTAATTAGCAGCTATACCTGTTTATATAATGAAGTGTGGGAGAGCTTTTATCAATGCGTTGCTGTATGAAATGTCAGAGTGTTCTCTTGATCAGATTAGAAATGTCGGACCAGGAAGGCTCCAGCACTTCAGGACGTTGCGTGTGACTCGGGAAAGCGAGCAGCTAATGATGGTGTATTGAAAAAGTCAGTCCAGGCACGGTTTCTACAGGAAAATTTCCCAATGCTCAAGTATTTGAAAGTCAAAAAATTCCATACTTTTATGCATGCAGTGTTTAAATTAAAACTTGTGTTCTCAAATGAGATGTTTCAATTCGGTTGCTCAGCTCTGCTTAGAAATAGCAAACTCATTTGGTTACAAGTCAGGGTGGTTGGGAGCGAGCGGTGTTGGGCGTCGGGCTGTCCTGCCTCGCCGCAGCGTGCCGGCGCCGGGGGACTGGTCCGGTGCGGGGTTGTACAAAGTTAATTTGAAGTTGGCACCAATGTGTGTGGGTTTTTTTTAAAAAAAAAAAAAAAAAAAAAAAAAAAAAATTGGTGGCTCCCTGCTGGAATAGTGCAGATGATCCAGCGTATGATAGCGTGCCAGACAGGCAGTTCAAACATAAGCACGGACGTTTTTCAGGCAGGAGCTGCACAGCAAGCAAGCTTCATGGCAGGCCGTACACCTTTGCACTTCAGCCACTGCCAGCTGTGTACACAAACTGGTGCAAATCCCAGTATGAAGTCTCTCCGCACTGTTTAGCCTCATTAGGTCCCTAACCAGTTTATAATCAATGTGGAGATGCCAGGTTTACCTTGCTTTTAAGAGTGACCGTGATGGGGTTTACATCTGCTTAGCTTGTTCTGATAACCGGGTACTGACATCCTCAGAAGCGGAGCACAGCGTATGGCACCTACGTACTGAAATCACAGCTGGCGCTGGGGTTGTGGTGTAAGTGTGTATAGGTGTGTATAGATCTCTGTAACGCTGGTTGGAGAAAGAGGTAGGGCTGGCAGCATGGAGTATACTTGGGTACGTTTTTTTCTTTGTTTTTGTCAAGGACCTGTCTCCGTTGTGGTGGGATTGGAGATTAATTTCGGTGTATATCAGTATTTAAAAGGATTTTTCCCTCGTCTTTCCTTTAATCCCTTTTTGCTGAATGTATGCTTCATTTCTTTCTGTTCTAGACTGAGATTTGTTGAAAGGGATGGGGAAGAGAGTTTGTATTTCCCTTTTTGGCAGCCTGAGCTCTATGTGGTTTGTGTGAATGCATCTATCAGGATAGAACATTTAAAGGCAAGAACTCCTCTTTGTGTCTGTGGAAGGGTAAAATCAAGCTTCTCCTACAGCGCATTTCAAAGCGCTTCATTAGGAAACGAGCATTTTACATTCACATACCCTAACCAGAATTCGTTTTGAAGAGGCTTGAAGGCAGTGACAAATAGAAGGGTTTTATAATGTGTAACTTGGCTGAACTGCTAGCGTTCTGCAGAGAGGCGTCCTTTGTGCAAAGCTAAAAATGTCATAGGCTAGAACGAAGTAATAGTATAAAGTAAAACTCTGAGATTTTCCTTTTAAAAAAAAAATGTGCTTCAAGCATTCACAATAGAGCTGTGCTTTTAAAGCAGTCAGACCTATCCCCTACAGATTAATTAGTAGTACAATGCTTGATTTTGAAAAGGAGAAGATGGTAAAAGTGGCTGCATTGAAAAACTTGCCAAATGTCTTGAAAATACGGGGAGAAAAAAGAGCAAGAATGGTCTGCGAGGAAGCGGCAGGATGGTCCAGAGCCACACAAATCCCTCTGCTGCCCACCCGCTCAGGAAAAGGTGGATTCGCCCTTTTGGGTTCAGCACAGTGTTCCCTCCAGCGCTCAGCCCTTCATTACCTACTTTGGGACTCAAATAAATGATTCCTTTACTTTCTTTCGGTCTGGGGATTGCAATATCCCTTGGCCATCACAGCAGATCTGCGAGGGGGAGAGACCAAATCCTCTGTGTACTCCAGCCTCCACCTTCCTGAGAAAACAGGTCATGCTCTGATCCTGAAACACGTTACTATTAAACTTTACTGTTAGTCTAGAGGGAAGAAACAATATCAAACCGAGTAGCTCGGCTTTGTGGAGGATTTAACGTGCTCTTACAGTGACCTCATGTGGAACAAAGCAGATGCCTTGGTGCCCTGCACCGGGGCAGGTAACGCTTCTCATCCGAGCCCGCACACCTCTCGTCCCGCACGGCTCCGCCGGATGGTCCAGTGCTCCTCCTTACTCCTGATGGTCCTGGTGGTCCAGCGCCCCTCCTTGGTCCTGGTGGTCCAGCGCCCCTCCTTGGTCCTCCGGGGGAAGGAGAGGCAGATTTCTTTCCATCTGGATGAACGCTCACCCTTAGAAAGGACTTCTCCATTTATCATTTCAGAGCCACAAACCTGCTCAGCGTGTGCACATCTGAGAGGCCAGAACTAGCGCTTGCCTTCAGCAGTTCAAGTATCCAACCTTGTTCTTTGCATAATGGTTTTAATAAATGTTATATCAGTTTTAATATCGTGGGTATTTCATTTACAAGGTGATGATGTGTTTGTAGAGCATGCAGTGCATTTCATTTAGCAGTTACATGCACTGAGGGATGCATTGAATAAAATATTACTTTAAAATTAAATGATTTCTTTAATTCTATATACAGGCTCTCCGGGTTGATGCATATTGCATCTGATTCAAATGGTGATGTAACTCCTGTAACCTAGTTCTTCATGCAGTGTAATTTTTTCCATTGTGTTGTCCAGTAAATTTTATGAGTATTATTTGTTAATGTGTTCATTTTTATGCTATTGAAATAAGAAAGCAAGTAATTCCAACACAGTAACTGATCATGCTGTGAAATTAGATTTTTTGAGAGCAGGCTTTAAAGAAAAATAAGGGGTCTGTCTGCTTTTTTTAGTGAACTGTTGTTCCTGCGGTGTTGGCTTTGCCTCTATCAGAGTGTCTGTGGCTCGGGAGCGGTTCCCTGGGGGATGCCGTAGCAGCGACTCCTCAGAAGCAATTCCCAGCCGAGGTCAGGGCGAGCAAACGTGTGCTCTGAGGAGACGCTCGTCAGTGCAGGGGCCCCTTCGTTCAGCAGAGCCACCACCCGGCAGGAGCAAGGTATGGGGACAAGGCAACGGGGACACCTTGGATCACATAAGACAGATGGGGGCTTTGAGCAATAGGGGCCGGAGGAAGGACAGGAGCGGGCACAGATTCCACTTTTCGTATGAGTGGAGCTGAGGACATAACCCTCCTGCTGGCTGAGGCTACGAGGACCCTTCCATAGGGCCTCCAGCCTCCCCACAGCGCTGCATATGTCGCACCAGTAGCCTTCCACATTTGGGATGCACTAAACAGTATTAAATTGTTAGCTAGCTGAGGGCTTGCCTTTTATCTTCTACCTTCTGCTTTGCTTGTGTGTGCGTAGAAAGAGAAATCAAGGCATTCAGCCTCCGTGCTCCGCGAGTCACTCGTGTTGAGTCACTTTAAAGACATGGAGGGGGGGAAAAAAATCCCATCGCGGGTTTTCTTGGGCTGTGCTGCAGTGCTCCGGCAGCATGCTGCTGGTGGAGTCCGCGAGACCTCTCGAGTACCTCCAGGCACAGTTTCTAAGCCCTTGAAAGTTTCATTGCTGTGTTGTTTGATACGTTATCCAACAGAATAAAATATTTCCACTTAATGTTTTAAACATGTGCCGTGCTAACCGGCTAGGGCAGAGAGGCCAACAGCTAGCACGGATGAGACAGCCTGTGTCCCAAGCCGCCCCGCTTCACGCTTGCCAGTAACGAACCGCTGGAAATTGCAGTCCCCTCGTTTGCTGCTTTCATGGAGGAGGGGGAGAGGAAAGCAGGGGGAAGGGAAGCTTTTGGGGAGCTGAAGCTGCCAGCCCCATGCTTCATGCATGCTCCTGGGTAGAAAAAGGGGAGAGATGATTCTGCTGCCGTGGGGTGAAGGTTTTGTTGGCATGAGGTCGAGATGATCAGACAAGTGAATTCATCCTGCAGGTTCTGGTTCATTAGTTTCCCATCCAGAAGATGGTCCTTCCCTCCCTAACATCCTGATCGTTGTGCAGAGAGATTAGAAATGGACCCAACCTGGATACTGGGAGGCAAACAACTGTGCTTGGGGTCAGGCAACGGATCTGAAGGCAAGATCCAAGTCCCTCTCCCATCTGCGGCTGGGTCTCTGCTAGAGCCAAAACTGAAACTGGGAGCGAGGTTCTCAGGGCTTAGGTCTGAGGGAGTCAAAAGTCCAGCTAAGCCTGACAGATTTCCACATATTTTATGTGTAATTCACTGGGGGAGGCCAGCAGGACTCCACGAGCTGAAGTCATCCCCGCCGTGTCCTGGAGTTCCTGCTGTGACCCAGAAGGTACCGAAAAGCTTTTCTTGGCAAGGAGGCAACAGCTCATTTCAAACACAAAACTCTTATCTGAATAGTAGTAGATTGGCTTAAACAGATGATACACCTTTATGTCCTTGTAGCCGTGGCTGGGTGGATGAGCCTGTGGCACAGCAGCAGGCGTTAGCAGGTTCCAAGCAGATCATTAGCTGCTTTGTAAATCCGCCTTGTCTGATGAAGCAGAGGGAGAGAGGAGGGCACTTAACCTGGTGGCTGGGAAGTTGACCTCAATGAAGCTATGTAGGAGTTGCATCTTCTGATAATTACATTAATTATATTCTGAGGGATTTCTCATTTTCCTTGTATTTAATTCAGGTAGAACTTGACTTCCATTTTCACGCTCCCCACCCCCCCCCAGGACTGCTTGTCTAATCAGCCACTGGTGTTTTCTGTGACAGTCTCACAGCTGTAGTGACACTCAGTCGCAGTCACATCAAACAAGCAAATGACTTTCTTTCGCAGCACCTTTTGTCTGATCAAATAGGTAATTACTATGGGAAATTAAAGGCTTCTTTAACAAAAAAGTTCTATATTGTCCCTGACTGACAGAAGCGATACAAAGAGAAAGTGCAGTGATTCAAATGCCAGGGTGACACCAGCCCCATCTTCCAAGCAATCAAAGGCATTATTTATACACACTCCACTCGTTGGAGTGAAAATCCAACCAGGCAGAGTCAGACTGACAGTCTGCCTTTAATCTTTGCTACCCCCCAGAACTCTCTTCCCCCCCCCCCCTTTTTTTTTTTTTAAAGGAGACTCTCAGTTTATGCAAACAGTAAATGTGACAGGAAGATCCAGATCTGTGAAACGTGTTAGTAGGATCAGTGACATTCCCACTGGCGGTAAGTAGGGTACCGTCTCCGATTGCCGAATGGTAACAGGCTAATTCATGCCGTGGCTTTTGGGACTAGCGCTGTTGGTTTCCTTGAAGCAGAAAACATAACAAAGGCACCTCTTTGAAAATGAAGAATCTCAATATTTATCCCCAGCATCTCTTCTTAAAGGCAACATTTCATCCTCTGTTCTCTCTCTCTGTCCTTTAATCACTTCCTCTCTCCACTGGTGAGCATCATTCTCCGCTCTTTGCATTTTACCTCTGGGAGAGGTAGGTTTACCACCAAGGTGCTTTCAAGCCAACTTTCACAAAGGACTGATGATCGAAAATGGAATGGATACAGTTTCTCAAAATGCTTTTCTTTAATGAAGGCCACGGGGTTACTGCAGTCAGCAGAACTAATCGGGGAGCCTGGTTCTGCAGCATTAGCCTGTGCAACGGAGGTAAAGAGAAAGGTAAACATAAAGTAAATATGCCTGTTTGTCTATCAGCTATTAGTGGCACGCGGCTGCCAGGGACTGAGTCAAGGTCGTGTTTGAGCAGGTATCTGTGACAAGAGATTGCGGTTCTGAATTACGCCAACAGGGAGATACAGTTTATTTGTGCTCGCCTTGCCCATGGCGTAGGCCAAGTGGGTAAACTCCAATGTCATCTGCTTGGTTTTCCCCACCGTGCTTTCCAGGGGAACTTGAATTTATGGAGCTTGTTTTAAGCTGGGGGATATGATATGCTGAAATCAGTACCCCACGGATATGCTCCCGTGAGGGCATCCCACGGGTTCGGGCTGGGGCTGCGCGGGTTTGGGCTCCAGTACCTGTGCTGAGTCAGACGGTAATCGTGGAGGTGCTCCCACCGCCTCCGGTGATATTACTCACAGAGCTATGTGTTAACCTGACACACTCTCTGAACCCAGGCATTTACAAATATGTAAGGAATACTAATAGCAGTATGCTGCAAGAATAGAGTTTCTCCCTGCTGAATGTGCCTGAGTGGAGGATGTGCTTTGTATCCGTGCTGGCTACACCTGATCAAGTTCTAGAGGTGAGATGACAGCACAGATGAAGTTTCTCGGCAGCAATCACAGATCTTGGAAAGAATAGATTCCCCTCATCTGCAGGAGTCGCACGGAGCGAGCTAAAAGCCGGTACTGTACAGTACCGGCAGGAATTACTGGCCACAAACCACTTTGGATCAAACTGTGGGTCATAAATCCAGCTGGTTCACAGACTCATTTGCCATTCTCCAAGCCTGCATCTTCCATGCCCTCCGCTCTTCGCTGCGGTGTCCCCACTGAGCGCAATTGAGTGTGGAGTTTTATTAGAAGCAGGGCTGCTTGTGGAAGATCAAACGGCAATTGTAGCCAAAAATAGGATTTTTCCCCATCTGCCTCTAGCTAGGAATAGGACACCAATCCTTTCTCTGCGGCCCGTGCTGTACATGAGGTTATTCATTAGGACTAGTCGGGAGCTCAAATTAGAACACATCTGCCAGCCGTTGGGTAGTTCATCACACAGAGAGCAGACCACTTCGTGGCTTCCACGGCTGTGGAACCTTGAGAGGCTGCTCTTACCCTACGCATCACCAAACGGTTTGAGCGCAGGTTGCTCGAGGGGTGGGGAGTGAGCCCCTTGCTCCCGGGGCTGCTCCACCCCAGGTCTCCTCCTGCCGGCTGCCCCCGTGCCCGGCAGCAGTAACTTCCCGGGAGCCCTGCGGACCATCCCTTCTCGCGAGCCCTGGGCGAGAGCAGGGTGTAGAAGTGAAGGCGAGGTGGGATTTCATTATATGCTTATATAGGGTTTCTTAAGCTTTTGAGAGTCAGTTCGATCAACTGGAAAGCACACACACATAAAATACGTGCTTGGCATTGACGTGCCTCTGAAGCCTGGGAAGGATCGCGGGATGTGGATGTGGGCTTTCTCTGTTCTTGCATTATTGTAGCTAGGGTTTAGCAGCATGGGATAGCTCTCCATGTAAACTGAAGCTGCTGCTTTTGCTGGTTGACGAAGGCACCTACGATGTTTGTAGGTCTGTAGGAAAATGTAGGCTGGAGAGCTGAAGGAAAAGATGTCTAGCAGACTTCTGAATGGGTATTAGCAAAAAAAAAAAAAATAAGAAATACACAAAACAGAACACTACAAAAAATGACTTTATAATGTCCATTTAATGGTGGTTTGGGAGTGGAATGAATAGATGAAAAGGCCACAGGGAATAAAGACAGCAATACACTTCACTTACCCGTTTGCAGAGCTTCTGGTGGCAGAGCTTAGCCTGTTACCAGGAAATGTGCACTCCAGCAATGGAAAGTTTGATTTCTAACCTTAAAGATACAATCTGTTTTCTTGGATTTGTTTCAAACTCTGCAGTGCCAGCTGCATAAAATACCACTAAGCTTTTGCACAAAGAGACATTTATAATCACTTTACCCTGTAGCAGAAAAAAATGTCTCCATTTAGACACTCATTTTGAGTTCATAGGCACATTAAGGACAAACTTTAGATCTTAATGAGGTGTAGGAGGGGTTTTTTTTCCCCCTTTAGTTCTGTTTTCTGTTCTCTTATAGATCATACTATATTTCAGAGCATTAGGAAAAGAGATGCTGAATCTTTAATGTGATGTGAAACAAAAGAAAAATTCTGAACTGCAACAGAGATGAACTTCAGAATTGTAATCTCTTTAAATCCTGATCCAGCTCTCACTGAAGTCAATGGAAAAGCTTCGATTGATTTCAGCTTCTAAAGCTCAGTGGGTTATGTTGGTTTTTGTCTTGTTAGTATAACAACTTGCACTTCCTTCTTTGGAATTTTCGTCTGGTAAGTTTATAAATATAAAAGCCTTCCAAAAGCCACTTAAATAATATAATAAAATTGCAGTGGTTTTGCTCAGTGCTGGCTGGAGGTAGCGGTTTCCAGGGAAAGGGTTAAATGGAGATGTTCTCCGCCTTTCCTGGTCCCTCCTGGATCATTTCATCCCCACACACAGTTTTCCATCCCTCTTTGGGAGTACGCCTGTCCGAAGTGCACACCCAATCCCGGTATAAATGGTTCAGAAATCACCATGGGACGTGCCACGGTCTGTGTGCACAGCCCCATCTGAACCCAGCTAAACCAGTTCCTCGTGCTCTGCACCAGTTCACAACGCAACAGCCTTTCCCTGGGAAGAGGTTCCTCATCGTGCATTACTGCATCTCCGCATCCATGATTCCACCACAGCAAGAGCTTCCCAAGCTGCTGAATTTGTGATTGTTTTGTTATGGGAAGAAAATAAAACACCTCAGACATCCTTACTTTGGGGAAGGCAAATTGGATGAAAGCATTCCTCGTTTTAATCAAAAAGGTCTGGTTGGGGATTTTTTTTCTTAGATTGAATTTTCTTCCCTCCCTGGTGGGAAGTGACTGAAGAGTTCAAGGCTGTGGACACTTTTCTGTAAGCAAAATGCTGTAACTGTGGAATGTTTTTCATTTCACAAAGCCTCCTCTTTCAGCAGAGAGACCAATTGTGAAAAGCATGTTCATAATTTTGTCTTAAAAGTGCAGATCTGATCGATTATACTAAACTATCTAGAGCGTGAACATATTAACAAAAGGCTCTGTAGAATTCAATATTTACTTGACCGCCTGCATCCCTTTGCCCAACATTTATAGCTAGATACCAAAGGTTTGGGATTTTTCTTCTAGAATTTTGTACTTCAGAAGTACCTGAGAAGCTTGCTTTGATTATTAAAAAATACGTGTATCAAACCTTTATTTGCATCTGAGCATTTTGGCTGTGTTCTTTGTGTGGCTGGTCGGCTTTGATTCTACTTAAATGATTGCAAGTAGGAAGAGAATAAAGAATGTGAACAAAAGGCTTTTAAGGATGTATCCTGCTGGAAAGCAACCTAGAAGTCATGACCATGAAGAAAAAACCAAGTACAGTAGCTTTTATGTATGCTGCCTTTTACCTCTGCAGATCTTATTATCTTAAATGTGATTTCTCATTGTGTTTCATGACAGATTTTACCATTGATGGTAGAAATAGAAAAGTTCTCTACCTGACGCTTGTGTGCAAAAGCTAAGATCTGAATGGAAGGGTGGTCACCTCTGACACCATCCCATATCAAGCTTACTAGGTATGTTAGTAGGAAAAGCAGTCAAATCCTACCATATCAGGTTTATTTAGCAATGAGCCTTTTCAAATAAATACAGTTCTTTCTGATAACTATGAGAAAAGTCATATTAAATATTCAGTGAGGATCCAGTCCAGGGGTTTGCTCATTTGCGAATTGCCACTGATTTCAGTCATCTTAGAGCAGCTGTAGAATTGGAAATTGTTCATATTTGCCATTAGGATTGTATAAAGATTACATTTTTATTGAACGTAATGGGACATTTGGTAAAATAAATAGGTTATGAAGATGACTTTAATTTGCTGTGCTGTGTAATGCTAAGTAGTAGACATTAACTTCTCAGTTAATGTGCAGAGATATTTTTATTTTCTTGTGTAAACCCAAATACAGGGGCTGTTTCAAGCGTGGGACTGGTGGATGAACTTGGTTGCCTGAGCATGACCTGAAGTGTTGTCGTTTGCGATCTGCGCCGGTCCAGTCGATGGGACTGAGCATGTTCTGATTTGGTGAGAACAGGGTACCAAGGTGTGCCATAGTAGGTTGTAGCAAGGTGGGTGTTGGTCTCTTCTCCCAGGTAACAGGCGATGGGACGAGGGAGATGGCCACAGGAGGTTTAGATTGGACATTAGGAAAAATTTCTTCACCAAAAGGGTTGTTAAGCACTGGAATGGGCTTCCCAGGGAAGTGGTCCAAGTCCCCCATCCCATGGAGGTATTTAAAAGCCGGGCAGACGAGGTGCTTAGGGGCAGGGTTTAGTGGTGGGATGGCAGGGTTAGGGTAACGGTTGGGCTTGATGAGCTTAAAGGGCTTTTCCAACCTAAATGATTCTATGATAGTATGCAAATTGCACAGCAGAAAGCAGCACGCAGAGAGCAAGAGCTTCACTCGCTGGGTGAAATGGAAGGATTTATCATTTGCACTGGGGTTTGCCCATGGATGTGCATGGAAATGCTTGCCCTGGGCTTTGGCGCTACCATTTCACAATTTGGGGGTTTTTTTCCCCTCTTTTGTGGTAACAGTGGCGGCAGCCAGACTGGTTTTCCAGGGCTTAGAAATAGCTGAACGAAGCCAGAGGGAGCCGAGTTGGTTTTGTCACAGCCTCACAAACCAGCTTCCCCCCGTAGCAGCCTTCTGCTCAGAGCCAGCTCTATATAAGTCACAGGAGTTCCATCTCCCTTCTTACAACATAAATGCAGAGCAGCTCAGCTGCCCAAACTGAATCTTTTTTAGATCACCCGGGTGTTACAGAGTGAAAACCATGGCCTGTTAACATGAACTTGGTATTTCCATCCGTTCCAGCGTGCGAGCAAACCTGGTCGCTGTGGGATCTGTAGCAAGCGTTGGTGTTTTGCAGGATTTCAGGCAGTGCTCAGATGTCCAACTTTGAGCAGAGCGTTGCATGATCCTGGCACCACGAAGAAGGGTTGAGCTAAACAGTCCCTGCTGGGAAGGGACTCGGGAGCCCCAAGGTGAGCTCAGATCTGAGCGCTGCCTGCAAACATCGGGAGCGCAGTGGTGGCTCTGGAGGGACATCCTCATTTTAGATCTGGGCAGAGAAGCCACTTCCCTATCAAAAAAAAGAAAAGTAGGAGGAAAAAAAAGAAGTGTTTTCTCCTGAGAGAGAGGAAAGCTTGCCGGGGCTGTGCTGTGGCCACCGAGTCCCCTGCAGCGCTGGTGTGGGGAAGCTTGAGTCGCAGGTACAGGTAATCAGTCCTTGTATCCTGGGAAATGATCTCTTGCCTGACTAATTATTCAGATGTGAAATGGCTGAATTAAATAAGGATTTGAACATGCTGCTTTTCTGCTTTCATGAGAAAGGAGGAGTGTTCCTCTGCCTCTGCTCATTGGGGTTGGCAGTGGTGGTTTTGGGGTGGCCTCTTGCCTATGGGACATTTCTGTCCAAGTGGGAATCTCGAGGAAAAGGGACCAGTCTGATGCTTGCCAGGCACATGAAAGCAAAACCCCTGTAACTCTGCATGTGCGCTGTAGTTGCTCAAATCTTGTTTAGAAAGGGCATAATATCTTTGCCAAACACATTTGCAGTGTTGAAGCCGCTCATAATTACGACCTTCATGAATTTATAACACTGTATGCTCCAGCAATGGAAAAGGCTCCTACACTTGAGTGATGAGATTTTGATAAAATAGGATTTAAATATTCTATTACCAGAAATGTTATATTAAATGATGAGGAGGCATTCAAATACTGCCTGACTTTCACCATGTGACTGTGAACTACATTATGCTTGGGTCAATTAAGCTATTTTAAACTCATGGCTTTCTTGCATTAACCCTTTTCATAGAAAGCCAGTGTTCCCTCTGAATTTTACCATTTCTTTCCTGTGGCCTCCCCCTAATACATAGCAATGTCTCCTGCTAGCAGATCTGTCAGGTTCTGCTTTTTCCCCCCTTCTTCTGTACTACAGTCTGAGCTACAGCGCATGACCACTGGGAATGGGGTTAGCCTTGATCCAAGTTGAAAGAGGTTCCTCCAGATAGACTCCCAGCTCCTGCTTGAATCTCCCTCCTGTCTCCAGCTGCCTCCAGATCAAGGTGTCTCCTATTCATCGTAACCCATCCTCAGCTCACGCTTCGCACCGCAGGGCTCCAGGGGGCTTAGAGGCAGAGCGGGGTGCTCTTGGGGGTGCCCAGAGGTGTTAGTACAGCTAAACAGCTGGGGAGGCTGCAGAGGGAGCAGCTTTGCCCTTGGCTGGTAGTAGGTTGGTCACTTCTCAAAGGGGAGGGGATGGCACGGCTGTTCGGAGTATTTATTTCCTATATGGTGGCTAAAAGCTTAATGTGGATCAAATGGGAGTGTGCAGTAAGATAGAGTGGGAATTTACTGCACCCTCATTATTTGCACACCAACACTCTATAAGGAGTATTTCACTGTGCAAGTGGAATAAGCTGTCACCCACAGCGACATTTCTAATGCTGACATCACCCCTGGGAGAGAGGGTGGGAAATAGCCACAAAATGGGAGGGAGGGAGTCGGGACATGCCGGTGTTCTGGATCAAGGTGGAGGAGAGGTTTGTCCCCAGAATTTAAGGCTATGGTCCAGGTGATCAGTAAAGCATAACATGTGAGTTGACTAATAGCTCATAGGTCTCTGTGCTTTTTTTTTTTTTTTTTTTTTTAAGCGTTTGATGGGCTTTTTCTTCTCTCTTTGTACTCTAGTGGTCTCAAAAGCAAAGCCGGCACACCTGTAAGTCACCGGCACGCTGTAATAACTCTTGTCAATCTTACTGTTTTTTCATGACCAAGAGTTGACCCGGTCCCTCCCATGTACCAGGTGATTTCAGTGATTCAGTATTAAAACACAATCGCTTTAGTGGATCTGAGAAGGGGTACATCCTGTAATATTAAACTCGTAGTCAAATATTTTGAAATGTGCCGAAGCCACATAATTCTTAATCTTTTTTCATTTTTCAACAGGAAAAAAACCCCTGCAAGACCTAAAGGATCACTCAGTGATCCTCCACTCAGTGATGTTTTATGGCACAGTTGGTGAATGTACAAAGGCATTGGATCAGAATCAAGCCAGAATTAAATTTAAGCTCAAGAAACTTTGTTCTCAGTTTTGATTCTCAAAGCTGCTAATCCTAAATTATCATGAGAAAACATGTAAAAAAGAGACATAAAGACATCAGAGTGGCTGAGCTTTCAAATGGAAAGTCAAGTCAGACCTGCTGTCTGCACCCTCTTCGCTTGCTGGAAATGGGACACTGTAATTGCACTGTGATCAGGTGTAATTCTGTTTACCTAAACCTGCGGGGTTGTTTGAGGGTTTTTTTCCATTTACAGAAGTCTTGAGCAAGCCATTTCTATGAGCTATTGCAAGGAAACAAACAGAAAATAGAATAAATCACCTACAGAAACCCTACACAAATCAATTTGGGGGGCAACCTGTATTCTTTCTGAATGTTTTCTCACATGTGGTGATTGCAAGCGGTATTTTACGTAGCGTGAATACCAAAGGCTATAACCACCTCACAAAACTCAAGTTTTGATGCCAAAGTTGAAAAGCCGAAGCCTATACGGCTCACTAATGAAATCCAGACAAGCAAGGAGGAAAGTGCAAATAACACAAAGGGGGAGCAAAAGCATGAGAAAATTAGGGAACGTTTTTATTATGTTTTCACCTTTCCTATTGACATGTCAAGTAATTGTCCAGGATGAACTTTCGCTAGCTCCTGTTTCAGGAATAGTTAAAGGTCATGCAATTTGGCCAGGCAAGATTAGCCATCTTCACAGGCTAAAAAAAAAAAATCAATATTCAGACAACATCACAGCTTGCATTTAGATGCAACGTATTCCAAATACATGTTTTAAAACAACCATAATGCATAGAGTGCAAATGGATCATGAAAACCTTTTAAAGATTGTTCCATTCTTGCAAGAATTAAAAGAACGTTGAGTTCTCCAGTCTGCAGAATGGAGTCTGCCTGTGCGCATTCATTTAAGCAGCCTGCTTGCTTGTCTGTCACTGCTTCTAATGTAAACTTTAAAAGCATCCCATACGGGGGGGACCAAACAAAAAACCTCTTAAATTACTAATCCTGGATTCCGTATACTTGTGTGCGCGGTCATGAGCAGCCAGCAGCACTAAATACTCGTTCTCATCCCCATTAGCATCTCAATGTGTAATTATTATTGTTTGTATTGCAGCAAACAACAAACGTCATCCCCATTGCTAAAAATAAGGTGGTTACCAGTAGGTCTCCTGAAAGTTCAAACATTTCATTAAATGGTTTTATGTTAGGTATGTAACTATGCTGGTGATAATATAGTGTAATGGTAATATAATAGGAGCTACAAATAACATTTTATGACTGTTTTGTTCTCTATACTACTACTCTAAATGGTTTCCCTTACAAGCCAAGCAGAAGGTATTTTATAACAGTGTCTTAAAACCTCCTAATTAGCAGCAGTTTTAAGATACACACTTCTTGGCAATCTTTTGGGGATCGATCGAGAATAACTGTAGCAGACTTTAAATCTTCTGCCTGGAAAGATTATCCTAATTCTTTTTCTAATACCCTTGTCCCAAGGCATCAGGACTGGAGATTTCCTAACAAAAAAATTGTCATGCTGGCTTCCCTGGCATGTAGGTCAGGCACTCCAGAACCACCATATCCCATGCGCTGGTTGCATAGGGTTTAACAAACCTGTTTTCTTATCACACCCCAGAAGTCAATGAATCTCCATGTTTTACTACCCAATTTAAAAATTCTTTGCAATATGTGGTACTCCAGTTCATTTGCAGTACGTTTGGGTTTTTTTTCCTCCAGAAGAAAATCTCCACGTGTATTCACATTCCATGGGGTCTTTCAATTCTGTGATTTATCATGTCTCCTCAAAATACATCATTACGATGATCATATGCATTTACAGAGGCAGCAAAGCTGTAGATGGAACTCATTTTAGGATGACATTTTAGTCCCCATTTGTAAGGCACTGTTTTGCCGTGATTTAGTACTCGTGTGCATCAGTTATACAGAGGTGTCATATTTGATGTCCTCAGTGTTTCTTTTCCTCCTTTCTGTGCTGATTGGTATAATTTATATCAATGCTTTAAACCCCCCGCTGTGTGTAGTCTACTTGGAATGCACATGTAATTACCAGCCCGTCTTCCAGCTTTGTTTGGCTATGTGGAAGTATTTTTAAATCTATTTTAGCTCTGCCAGTGGATACGCACCCACACGCATACACACATTTTGGGTGCATGGTTATTCAGTCTTTATAACGCACTGTACCTCCCTGGTAAGGCCTTCTCAAGATGTGAACAAAATGTCTTAAAGATAACAGTATTCCGAAGCTCAGTGAGCAGAAGGGAAAGTCTGTCTTTATTCTTGCTAGGCTAGCAGTATGCCTCAAAGGACACAGGCTAATTTGAGTGGGATTCAGGTTTCTGTTGCTTTTCTGTAGTTTCTGCAATGATGTTTTTAAGCTCACTGGCAGTTACGTGTTCTCATCCTGATGAGGAGGTGAGCCGTCCGTAGAAAAGAACAAATGCTCTTTTTGGCCAAGATTCAGACAACTTCATCTCCCATTACCTCTTTTGGGGTGCAGAGATGAATTAATTGTTCCTCTAAAGCAAGCATCAAAAGGTAAATAAAATACTGCAGGCTTCATTTTTGAGGGGACCTCAACAGCTCCCGTCGGCTTCAGTACATTTGGTATCGGTACATACTAATAATGAAATCTGGAGTTGTATGCTACAGGCTGTGCTTCTGAAGCTCAGGGTCTGCTTGTGAAAATGAGATGCACGACGTGTAAACAGTCAAAGCTCTTCAGCTTCCTCCTACCTAAAAAAAAAACCCAAAAAAGGCTTAAAAGCTAAGGAATCGGTGTCCTTCAGAATCTACTTGCGGCACTAGTTTATAGAGGATCAATATACAAATGTTGGAGCTCTAGTTCTGTGTTTCAGGGTTACTCGTTTTCTCAGCTGATAGTACATCAGCCTTTAATCCCCCCAAGTGGCTTTCAGCATTGCATAAACTGCCAAATTTGCATTTGTTTTGAAGAGTTTGCGCGCAGAGGTTGCAAAAGCTTGAAAATCAAAATGTAGCCACTGGTCTCTAGGTATTACGAATTCTGTAGTTTGTTATTCCACTATGGAGACTAATAAGAAAACTGATTTCATTTGCAGTGTGGTGTACGGTTTCCATAAAGACCCCATGCTCCAAGGAGCGATTGCTGCAGCCAGCGCATCTGCATTGCCCGCAGGGGCTCTCTGGGAGAGAGCGCAGTCCGAACCTCTGATCCGCTTGAGTAGTCTCTCCCCCTCCCTCCCCTTAATTTATTTCCTTTCAAAGGGCATTTGCTAGCAACATCTGTCCTTCTAGCATGGCTGGGAAGTGCGCACCTGTATGGAAACATGAGACAGATGAATGATCGTGTCTCGGTTCTTCTGCATAAAGATGCAAAACAAATGTTAGCCATCAAGACCATCAAGTTCCTGTGGACACTCCCTGGAGTACGTGTTCTCTAAAACCGCGCAAAATCTGCTTGGCAGTTTGTGAAATATGTCATCTGGTTTCCATATGTTTCCTTTCCAAATTCGCAGCAATGTCAGAAAATTTAAAGTTGCTTCCCAGCACAAAGGGCCCAGGTCCCCCAGTGAAATTCCCTTCCCAGTATGGCTTAAATTTGCACTTTTCCCCCAAGAAGTCAAGTGCTTTTAATGGTGGGGGTGGTCTGTGAGCTGTTGGTCTGTTCCACATCGCAACATCGCTTGCTGCAGAGAGGGCACATTGTATATCACTGCATTTTGTGTAGGTAGGCATCGGTTTTAAGTGCAAATGATGGTCTGATTTTCATCCCATGTTTGATTTTTATGACAAGAACAAAACACATCAGTAGGGGAATGCCGTGTTTTCCCTGCTGAGGCTCTCCCTGCTTTGCTTTGCCTTCCCATGTCGTGTTCACGGTGTTCTGGTATTAAACTGGAATCACTGGTGACCTGAGACATCTCAAACGCGTGTATTTATGTTGGTTTGACCTCCCTATTCATTACCTGCAGACACAGACTGTCAGCCAGTTCTGGGTGGCAATGGATGCGATCCTATTTGAGTTAGTGAAGAGGAGGGAATAAAATCCCAGCTCTGTTTGCCAGTCAGGTCGTGTTACCTGATTTAGGATTACATTGTAAAAAACTTAGAGGATATTCAATAACATATATAACCTTGATAATGTTTTCAAGCAACAGCCTGACACGGCTCTGACCTGTGCTCCTGGTTGCAGATGTGGCTGGGAAGGTGCCTCAGATAACCAAGCGATCCCTGTCATTGACCCCGTCGGATAAAACGCTCGGCGAGTGCTCTGTGGGGTGGGCAGAGGCTGGGGATGTGATACTGCGACATTATTTTCCTCCTTTTTAATGGGGAAGTTGTCAGCGTTACTTTAAATCCTCATTAGAATTCAAAGAGCCCTAACATTGCCAACACTCTTTTAGGATTAGAATTTGTTAATTAATTTAATCCTCTCCCCTTCTTCATCCTCGTGGATTCTGCAGCGGCAGATGGTAAATCCTTAAGACTTCAGTAGGAATAAAGGGTTAAAATCCCAAGGCCTGGATTAGATGGGATTGCAAAAAGTGCACAAACGATTCTCGGTGTTTGTCTTATGATTTGCCAACTTTTTGGGAGCAAAGTGCTGAAGTGCAAAGCAGGCAGAGTCCCTGGCTATTAGCAGTATTTAGTTACAGTAGACAAGATTTGGGGCTACGTTTCCTGAGCGTGTCGCTGTAATAACTTCCTTGTTTATTACAACTGTTTTCCAAAATCACAGGATTGTTCCCTAATGTGTTGGTGAATAATGTGTTTATTATTCTTGTCTGCAGTAAAGGGCATCTCGGTGCCTGGAAAATCACTCATGTAATAAAACCACTGCCATTTTATCATTTTAATAGAATAACAATTTTGTATAATGTTGCAAATATTACTCTCCAATATATGATGGTGGCAGTAACAACGGAAGACAGGCACTTTTATAGCGCAAAATTATTACCTTGTTTAGATTATCAGATAAAATTTTTACCGTCACATTAAAATGAAAACAAAATGAAGACCAATAAAACAAAGAAGGGCCCCGTCCAAGCAGAAGCCCTGGGAGGTTGGCTACTGGCCGCGGGGGCTGCCAGCCTGCGTGGAGGGCGCTTGTCCAAGGAAGCCACGCTGAGAGGTCACCAGCTGATTTTACATGGAGAAATTCGGCTGCCCAGTATGCTACTGCCAGCCGAGGATAACTTCTTGAAATGTTTTTAAGGTATAGCAGTGGAAGGGAGGAATACGGAGGAAGCCTCACGCTCTCTCCTGTTGCATCGCTGGGAATAAGTGCGAAAAATAAGGAGGATCAGGTCTTTCGAAATGTTCTTCCTATGTAACACTCAAACCCTTTGGGGGAGCAGTACAGCTCTCGCTGATTTGAATCAATACTAGAGCAACCTGTTAAAAAGAGGAATATGCCATGAAACAACTGGGTTGTAGGAGAACAAGTCAGCCGTAACGCATCCCTAGCTCCTGCAGCGCTGTGGGGTTTATCACTTGGCCCTGGGTCTGCCAGGAACGGCTGAAAAGTTCAAGAGGGGGTTGTCCCCTCGATCCCTCATCTTCCGCTGCTGCAGAGAGGAGACGAGCAGGATTCTGCTCTGTGAATGGGCACTAATGCTGCAGCCCGCTTATTTAAAATCAAATTTGTGACTGCTTCTTGAAGGTCAGTGCAAATTAATTTGTTACTTGTGGTCCAAGAGATACAAACCACCATTTTTAGTATCGTTATTCTCTTACTGCGCATTTTTCTCTCTTTCATTATTTGCATTCTGTTTGGTATCTGCTTTTGATACCTCCTGTTAGATTTGTCTGATACTCATTAATACCATCCCTACTGGCTCGTAGAAGTTTTGCACTGCAGTCTGCAGGTACAGTGAGATCTTTCTCCTTTATCATGTGGCTGTGGCTAATTTCTTTCTCTTCTTCCCAATTTTTCCCTGCCACAGTATCACACAAATGTATCGTCTGGTTCAGTACTGGGGCTCGTGTTATAGTTTTGCTCCATGAACTCATCTTAATGTTATAGCAGCTTTACAAATCGGGGTCAGATCAACTCAGGAAGAGCTGTTCCAGCACAGTTGGTAACGTGGGGTTTGGAGAGGGGCTCACAAGCTTACAGTCAGCTCAGTCAGGCTGGTCCGTGAGAGGCATCTGAATGTTTGGAAACCAGAGGAAGGAACAATTTTAGTGTGCTTTGTTTTTAGCCCTGTTTCTTAAGGAAGTCTGCCCAATTGTTTTTAAGCTTTCAGTTGCTTGAAGCAAATTTCACAGAAGAGCAGCATTTGTTCTTGCAGATATGAAAATGGGCTGGCAGATGGAGGACGCCTTGCTGGGGTGAAGAGCACCATGTGAGCTCAAAGCCCTGACCAGAGCTCTGTGATGGCTTCAGGCTGAGGATCCCATCGCTTCTTACCCTTGAGGAATATCATGCCATGCTCAGTCCCCGGGAGCAAACCACTTCTGATTTTGAAATGCTGGCTACTATAGTTGGGTTCTTAATGTGTAACCTAGATCTCAGAAAGATTTGAAGTCTAAAAAACACCGTTTATTTCATTGGGCTGATACCCCTCAGTGCTTAGGATATCACAGCTCATCAGTCCATTGAAAATGGTCCTTGTGCCTGTAACCTGGCTTAGCATCAATGGTACAACAGGTAAAGTCCTAAATGGGAGCTTTATTAATAGTTCTCAAAAGAGCAGGACAGGTGAGTACTCCGTGCTGAAAGGCATCGTTAAGTTCAAAGTAAATGCTTCCAAGTACAACCTGATACTCTCTGCTAACTATGTTTGGCATATCTCCCAGCACATCCCAGTCAATGTAGAATAAGGTCTACCAAGCATTGGTGAAAGCTGCATATATAATGTATATGCAGATATACTTTGAATAAATCACAGTAAACAATGCTGAAACAGTGGGACAGTTCATTACCAGAAATAAATTGGCAGGGACCTGCTGCAGAGTTGCCAGCATCGCCAGCTCTCCCAGGATCAAAGCGCAGTGCCTCATCTCCTCCACAGGAGCCTGTGAAAGGTGGAGCAAGCTGGTAGCTCTGGGATGCAGTCAGTGAGCACGGCTTCAGGATAACGAAGCTCCTTTAGCTGGTCAGGGCTTGTTTTGCCATCAGTGCTTGCAGGAGGCAGAGCTCCCGGCGGCGCGGTGGTCGGGTACGTCAGCACAGCGTGGGGCAGCAGCAGTTGGAGGTGGCCGCGGTGGCTGTGAGATGCCTGGAAAGCTTGCCCAGCCCAGGGCAGTGCCCTACAGAGCTACCAGCCCCGGTCCCAGCAGCAGTACAGCTTCATTAGTGTGGCACTCTGCCCTGGCTAATATACCCAAATTCTCAGCAGGAGCAATTAGCGAGGGCAGGCTTAGGTACACGGCTTCCAGTCCTGGCGCTAACTCACTGTGCCCTGTAGACCTTGCAGCTAGCGCTGCACGCTGGGTGGCCAAGCTGTGCCACCAGGCGTGCCTGCCCCCTCGGGGTTTCCTTGAACCCAGCCTTTCCCGAAGACTGGCTCCCTTTTTCCCATTGCGCTCCTCGTGCCAAGGGACGCGGCGAGGGCAGGGAGCCGCACAAACACCGCTTGCCTTGCCCCAGCGGTAATTCCCCGTCCTCGAATGTCCCAGCTGGCAGAGCGAGACAACTCGCCTATCCCGGCATAAGTGGAGCAATACGGTCTCTTTATTTCTAGCCTTTTTTTTTTTTTTTTTTTTTTTTTTTTTTATGGCTTTGCTCTGCTAATTCCTTAAATTAAGTATTTTTCACATGAAAGCTTTCTTTCTGTTTTTTTTGCTGCATAAATTAGGAAAAAACCTGCGTCGGGGAGTGCGGTTCCCTTGATGTCAGCAGAAATTTGCCTGCTTTCATCAGTCCTGAATTTAGCCCATAGTGGTGCTTTTGTAGCATCAGAAAGCTTTGTGTGCATCTGCACTGAATGTCCACGCTGTAAGATCAGAGCATGTCTGGGACAATTGGCATGTGGGTAATTGGTACATTTCTGTAAGAGAAAATGGTTCATGATCCTTGTAAAGGAAAATAAAATAAAGTAATGTTATTCCCCACTGACATATTAAGTGAATTGATAGTGTTTGAAAAGGCAGGTATTAAATCTGGAAGCAGCATGAGTGTTATGAAGTAGCTAGCAGTTTTATCCCAGCAATTTAAAATTCCTATCATTCAGCTCTCACTGATTTGAAAGTCACGCGTTTATTTTAGATTGTAGCCATGAATTTCTTGGGAATTACCTGACATGAAAGCATGGAAGAGTCACTTGATAGGAACTGACAAGACAATATCAAAGAAAACATCTTGATGCACTTAATCCAGTTGCAAGTGACTTTATAGAAGTTTTTTCATCCAGCCATATTATTCATTAGTAGCATTTTGGTATTAGGAAAACCGTCAAGTTAGATAAAAACGCTGGGCATCCTGTAGGGCAATAATCTAAAGCATCCCTGGAGATCTGGTTTCAGACTCCATATGGATTAGGTCTCTTGCTCTCCTTGTGTACATAGTTTACTCATGAACTGTCTGGCTCTTTATTTCCTCGCTGTGTTGTTAATGTGAAAAATGTTGCATAAACATTCAGCATGTCAGGGCAAGAAACTGCTGCCGAGAGCACCTGGGACTGTGCTAGTAGGTGTGTTAGAAGGCAGGAGTGCAGTCTTTTACCTTTGGACTGTATCTGTATTTCTTTAATGGTCCCAGCTTTCACGATCACTAAAAAGTCACCAGGTGATCTGTGCTTTGAATTAGTTCGGATTGAAGGTGCGGAAGATGAAGCAAACAGGGAAGAAGCCCAGATGCACTTGGCACCATCTGACACCACCGCTGGTCCGATGCAGATGACCAGATGTTTCAGGGCACGGGAGATGTCTGGTTTTCTTTTGAGTGTCCTGCTGTCCTGACACGATGTCAGAGCGCAGAGATGTTCTGGCTCTTGCTGCTGGGGAGCTGTCTCCTCCCATTACTCCGCCAGATGATTTGGAAACCGTGACCCTTTTCCCACGTGTGTGATATCCACCCCATCAAACACGCAGGCTGTCAAAGCCAGCTGCTACCCCGCGGAAGGGGCAGCGCAGAACGAGGGGAGGGAGGGGGCCCACGCTGCTCAAGCACCTGCAGATTCATCTTCTGAGGATGCAAGAGGTTCTCGTGCGCTTCTCTAACGCTCCCCCAGGGTGGGACAGCAGATTTGGTCCAGGTAATACAGTGCTTAATAGTTGCCAAGAGTTGGTACTTGCATATTCTGCGTTAAAACAAGCCGGGGAGCCCAGTGCTGGCTGGGTGTTGCTCTGCAATAGGAAGTTGGGAAGAGCAGGACAGGGAGGTATGGATGTGTTTGCCTTACCTCCCCCAAGAGAAAAAAAAAAAGGATTCTGGGATGGGGTGGTGGTTTTTTTTTTTGTATTGGCTTTAGCTTTATGGTCGGCATCTGTCGCTGATGAGCAGTGAGAGCTCTGAAGTGCTGACCAGTGCTTTTCACAACTCTTTAAATAACCAGAAAGACACACAAAGTAATAAAAAGAGAAGAGGAAATGAGACTCCATATTAAAGGCATTAATAACTTGAACAGAAGTCTCTATTTAAATAATGTTTTGAAACATGCTGTCAAATGTTTCTTTATTGTATGGGGTTTGTAACCCAGCCTGTTTTCCCCCTGAAGACCTAGGGACCGAAGCGTGCCAAGTCACACAAGTGCAGTTCCGCATTCGAGAATTTTTCATTAGAATTCTCAGGAGCTAGTGGTACTCTTCTGTCACGACTGTCAGTGGAAACATTAAGACCCTTGTACAAGTAAGGATTTAATTGCTTGCATAATGGATGTTTATTCTCTTGCAAAACTTCTTATGGATATGTTTCTGTGTCGGGATTAAATGGGAATAGGCTTGAGCAGTCGGCGTTCTTCTCATCAGAGATCCTGGATGTTTCTGTACCTTATACCCTTTTTTTGAAAACTATCTTGTATCTGCAAAAAGATACTGCTTAAAGAATGAGCAGTCAAATGTTTCCAAAGCATCTTCTACCTCCTTTCTTGTAAACAGGATTCTTTTTAACCAAATCAGTTTCTAACAGCATTTTCCAGGCAAACAAATTTGAATGCCTCTGTGCCCTGGGTATACAGCATCTCATAGACCTCGCTGCACAAATAAGTGTTTTGAAAGAATCTGCTCTGAAAAAAGCAAGAGCCAATGACTTCGTAAGTGATAATTGTATATTCTGTGTATCATTTCAATTCTGTTGCTAAAACAGTATCTTTGTGTGTGTGCCTTCACACCACGCCTGTCTCTGCAGTGCCCAGGAACCTCATGAGAACTTAACATGGAAGCAGACTTTTCTTAATCGAATCCATCTACCAGTTTCCAAGGGAAACAAAAAATTTTCCCCCATGCTTATTTTCATACTTTCACACATCATACACACAAAAAACATTTCTGCTAATTTAAGAATTATGACAGTTCACCCCTTCTTCCCTTCACACTACAGCAGCAATACAGTTTGAGTCCCATCAGTAGCATTCCCGCTGACCAAGATTATAGCTCAGCAGGAAAACAAGTCATTCCAAATTGTCTCCTGGCGTAAACATTTTGGATCATTTTTATATTACAACAGAAAGGGGAAAAATCTTGGGTTTCAGACTTTTTTTTGTGCTCTTGTCATGTGAAAAATGACAGGGCTTTTATTTTTACAATGAACATTACTTTTGCTTCTTTTTACTGCTTTAGCAGTAGCAGCTTTTAAGGAAAAAAAAATACTGTGTTTTTAGTATGCTGTTATTACACATGCATCTGCGGATTAAAGGCTCCCTAGGTACCTATTGATACAATAGACCATAACAGCTCCTTTGGAGTCATGTCAAACTGTTATAATCAACCCTGCCAGTGATCCACAGATAATAGGACATTAAGAGATGCTTGAACTGTCTCTCTCGATCCCAGTTGTGGTTGTCTGAAGCAGCATGGCGGTACGCGCTCTTTGGCCAGCGCTCCGGTCGCGCACTCGGAGACGACCGCTGAGGTGACGCTTAGCTGGGAGCAGCACGAAGGAAAGCCATAAGCAGCATCTCCCCTGGTTTAAATCACTGCGGTTTAAAATGCCAGCATCGTCGGAGAAAGAGCTCCCAGCAGCTACTGCTGTGCTTTGCGTTTGTGCTTCTCAAAGGGGTTTTATGGAAGAAGGGTTTGCTGGAAAGCTTTGGGCCTGGAGCCTTTGGTGGACAATGTTCTGGCACCTTTTCTACCAAAAGACCTGGCGGTCAGGGCTCTGGTAGCTAGATGTTTGTTGGATGTTTGCATTCTTCTCCTGTTGGTAATGGTGGTGCTGGGTTCTTCATCTCCATAAAAAAAAAACCCAAAAACATATGGGCAGATTCTGGTACTTATTCTGATACACTTTGAGCAAAACATCCCATTGAGTGTTGACAGAAGAAGGAACTAGACAGAATGGAGCATTTAACCCCCAAATCTCTCTTTAATTACTGCCTCAAATTTCCTCAACTATTGTGTGATCAAGGAAGCCAGTGCAGCCTCCGCGGCCGCTTGAGCACGGCACAAGTGACTTCAAGTGGGATTTATCTGTTTACCTGCTAAACCTCTTGAATGAATGAAAGCTGGAGAAATGTAATGCAGGACTTGACAACAATATGGTGCTGCTGGTCCCTCCAAGCTATTTAAAGTGCTTTCTCAGTTTAGCTTCTTTAATAGGAAAAAAACTTATTTCGTCCACAGTCTCAATACTTAATTACACCAACTCTGGGAAGAACTTAATACTGTGAAGGTCAGTAAAGTCATGCCCCCCCCTCAAGTATTCAGGCCTGATTTTTCCCTTATAAAATTTAAAAGAAGAAATCCCTTTTATACCTCTTAGGCCTTAAGATTTGTGGGTTTTAATGGATGTCTGGCTGTCACATAAATATATAGCTTTAAAGGCAACGAAATGTTCTAGGCAGTAAGAGAGAGGCTAGTTTAAAGAAATTGCTTGTGTCATGATTTCATATTCATCCCTCAGAGAGGATGATTAGGTCCTGTGAAGACAAAAGGGCAAATGATGTATTTGTAGCGAGGAATTAAACACTAGCATTTTTCTAGGGAAAAAGAAAAACTCTCCTCTTTCTTAGAGAAAATAAATTTGAGCGGAAAGTAAACTAAATCAGTGTATATATCTATACGTGCACAAAATTGCAAAGGTTTTTTTTCATACGTAAGCTAGTAAAGGTCTTCTGAGGCTGTTGGTAGAGCTCATAGATCTGTTTATAGGTCTCTGGTGCCCATAGCTGGCCACACTTGCTGTTATCAGACTCTTTCCTTATTCCCTGGTAGCTTTGCTGGATTTTGACCCTTTAAGACGTTCGATGTTTGTCTCAGGCAGAATAGTTTTGAAAAGTTTTGGCTGAAACAGTTCTTTCATCTCATGCAATTAGGGTTAGACTAAAATGCATTTTCTCATTTTGCTACTTGCTTGTTTTCTGTGTTACAGGCTGTTCGGAGCCCTTTGAAGTCGATGGAAATCTGTCCATTAACTTCAATAGACTCTAGTTTGTCGCTAATCGATAGTAATTTGATTAAAATAGCTCTGAATGTTCTGGATCCCAGCGGACATTGCAGTTGTTCTTTAGGTTGCGATAGCCCCCGGCTTTTCTGTGCACGGTCAATTCTGTTTGCCAGGGTAAGGGAAAGCGTAGACGTGATTCTCACCATTATCGCCGTTCTTGCTAAACTGTGGTGGACAGGTTTGAGTTAAGTTAAACCCATGCTGAGCAATGTGCATTTGAGTGGCTGAGTCCTTCCCCAGCCTGCTTTCTGCCAGCAGCAGGGTTATCCTGGTACAGAACAGGGAGGGAATTGTATTTTCTTCATTTTCTCTTTTTAATTCCTCCTCCCATCCAGCAGGCGCACAGGGTTAGGAGCACTTCCTGAGATTGCTCTTCCTTTAGCTGGTTCAAGAAAAAAAATCATCATGTTTCATTGTATGAGTTTTCTTACTGCTCTGAAACATTCTTTGTGTTTAGACCATAACCCTTCAAAAATTGCAGTGTCTTTCCTTGCCTCTACTCGCCTTGACAGAGCTTCTCCCCTGGAAGGTGGCGTTGGTCCCCGACGGCAGAAAGGGCACCTGGGGTGTTTTGTCCGTCCTCCCCTCTGAAGCTGAGTCGCCAGCACCGTGTCCCCGTCGGCTGTGGCTCGGTCTGGCCACATCCTGGATGTCTGTGCGGTCTTTCTGCCGCCCGTTCAAGTGTAGCCGGTGAAACCTTTCCATACCAGCTTCCCCAACCTTTGAGGGAACTCAGATCAGGTGGCCATAGATGCTCCCAGTCTGATCCGTTGTTTGTTTGCCATCACCCTGGAGTTCGGAGCTGAAATACTGGCATTTCTTAGATTGCCAAGGGCGGTTTTTTCTCTTGGCGTGCTACCTGAATGGATGCTCACAGTCTCCTATTACTGCTTACCCTGTACCAGTGCACCAATTTCTTTTCTCCACTCCTCTGTCTTTTAAACTCAATATAGAAGTGAGAGAGAGGAAGAACAGCAATGAAGCTCTGCATTGAAATTGAAGTTCACAGCCTGACACAGATGCACAGAGTCTTCCAAATCAAAGAGAATTGATGAGCCTTGCACAGGCAGGTGCCCCGGCTCAATCACAAACTAAATAATCCTGAAATTAAGATCAGAGTCTGTTGCTGCCATATGTAGCCACTACTTGGTTCTGCCTCCCGTGCGGAGGCAGGGAGCTGGGTGCATGAAAGCCCCAACCTGCAGAGCGATGGGAGCCCTGGCCCAGGGAGGCGGCCTGGCAGCGGGCGGCAGGAGCACCGCTTCTCTGTGGGGAAGGGCAAATTTGCGGGTCCTGGGAACTGGGGATCAAAGAGCCGTGGAAATGACAAGCATGGCACATCACAGTGCACCCCCCCCCCCGGCTCGGTGATTCAGGAGCGGTGTGGACGACCGCCCATGCCACCTTTTAATTAGAGGAGAAATCCTGTCCCCCAGTAGTGGCCTCGAACCAAAAGGGATGAGCTAAGGGGGATGTCATCCTCCGAAGAAAGAGATGGGCAAGAGCACAAATGCCTGGGAACAGGGGATGAGTAAGATGCCCTCCAAAGCAGCTCTTTCTTTGTTAGTCTTATTTAAAAAATGCGTAGAAATAAGCTGCAACTATTATGCTCAACACAGCATTTTAAAAGTTCACATGCTTTTCAAGCGTACCCCGCTAAGCACAAACTATGATTCATTTGGAATTTGCTAATTAATACTGGCATGGCATTGTCCCCTGCTGTTGCCCAACTTCTTGCTTGAGAGAACTTTTTCTTTCTAAAGAAAAGAAAATATTTTATCTTGGAACAGTAAGGTGCCTCTTCAGATGTGAAGTCTGCCAAGACAGAACAGGAAGGGGGTGACATGTGGGGGATTTTCCCTTTGCTTCCCCTGAGTTCCTTTATCATCTGTAGCACAGCCCAGCTCTTCAGGAAGGTGATGACCAGAAATAACATTGCGAGAAATGTTAGCTCTTCTCTCATCCCCATCTTTAAGTACTAAAAGCTATGGAAGAGTAAATTGTCATTTAAACTCTGGATATTGCAGCAGGCGAAATGATTTTGCCTTTTTTCTCTCCATAAACTAATGGATGTGGAATCTTTCAAAAAGTAAACCGACCCCTCTTAATAAAGCTCTGCATATAGATATTTAGCAGCTAAGCAGTAAATCCATGGAATAGGGGGAAAGTGCAGAAGTAGTGGATTAATATATAAAAGGATGCTTTTTCCCCTTCAAAGCCTCCTTAAGTGCTGACTGATGGAATAAACCCTGAAAACTTTCTCTGTGCTAATTGTCATGTTCCTTGGCTTGCATCCCATTTGCTGTCCGTCATCCTCTGCAGTTTAAGAAGTTTCACATAAGAGCTTTCTTCTTCTGTTTACAGGCATGCCATGTAGCGTATTCAAAACCAGGGATAGTTCAGAGGGTCAGGAAATCTTCCTCCTGCTTCTTATTAAAAAAGAAAAAAAAAAGCCCTGAAGATTTAGAGTTTGAAGAAACATCATTCCCCCGCATACATCCAGCTTCTCAAAGGCACAAGAGCCAACTTTGAGCTTTCCTAGAAATAAACATGAATTGATATCCCCCTCTAATCACCGCAAAAATACTGGGTCAGCTTGTCAGCCGGTGGAAATCGGTCTAAAGCCACTGAACTATAAGAAGCCGCACTGATTTACGCTAGCTTGGAGAGCAAGGCATGGCTTATAAAAGCAGCCACGTGATTTTGGTATGTTGCAGACTGTTTTCTTTTCATTTCCTCTGATAAAAAAAAAAAAAAATACGGTATGAAATAATAATAATAATCTGTTCCTTTTTAGTATCGCCTTTTGAGTATGTATGGGATTGATGGAGGAAGATGACCTGTAATGCCATCCCAATTAAATGCCAAAAGTCAGCAGTTCACAATTCTTTCATTGGTGGATTATTTTCAACCCTCCCGGTTCCCGCAGGACCTATTCCCTGCGTCATTATCAACTTTTTTAAATTGAAAGTATTATGAAGGCAATTTCCTGCCACCAGCAACTCTCACATCACTTTCTCAGGGCCCTGCAGCCTGAGAACAACCGCTACGACTAAATCTATCAGCGACGGAGGATCGGGTGGAGTGACCTGAATTACAAAAACCCAAAATGCTGAAAAACGTTCTGTAAGAAATGGTTCTCCTTTACTCACTGCTGATGGTTTTAAAGGTTGTGGGGGACCGGCGTATTTCAGGTCCCCTCCTGCTGTCACCAGTCTCCAGTAAGGCTTTAGGAAGCTGTGTGTACTGGATGGGGCGGATCTGTAAGAACCGGAGGGCTTGTTTCGGAGTTACAACTGAACTATGAAATCCAGCACGACAGCAGACATAGCGAACAGACCGAAGAGCATGAGGAAACACAGAAATGTTGTAAGAGCCCCGATTTCCTTTGTGCTTCAAAATAAGAAACTAGAGCAGGGTTTCCCAGCGTCGTTCCCATTCCCGGAGGGCTGCTGGCGGGAGCGACGACCAGGCTGGGTGCTGCGCAGGGAAGTCATCTGCAATGCAACGCCGTTGCTTTCGGTTTGTGTTAAGTAAAAATCCCTTCCAGGGCTCATACAGATGATCTGTGGCTGCGCTATGGGAAGCCAGGGCCAGATTTTCTACGGGTTCGTAGTAAGATGTGCGGCAAGCCCTAGAAATAATTTGACTTGCGTTTCAGGTGCTTTGGCAGGAGCACAATTGCGCTGACAATCTGGCCCCGATTTGCCGGTGTTGAATATCTTGAAACGTGTCATTGATGCTGTCAAACACACAGAGGAAATAACATTTCCTTCCAATCGCTTTTACTTCTGTAGTAGCGCGCGTTAGTCATAGCCGTACTTGACTGAGAGCAAAAGTGGCAGCAGAAGTGCAATTTGGGGTCGGTAGTACCCCTTTAAATGAAGCCCAGCATACAGATTTCTGCATTTCCTACCCCCTTGTCTGTTCCCAAAGATTGCTGCTGGTCCTTATTCTCAGGATTGCCAGCGATATCTCTATCACACAACTTGGAAAACAAGCGGAAGGTCGGACGGGTTCTCTATGCTTGCAGTCTTTCTCTATTTTACTCCTCCGGCTGCGATTGATAGACCCAGCGGTGTGGAACAAACATTGCTCCCGTAATTAAGTGCTGCATGTTAGATCTGCAGGTAACACGCAGCTCTGGGGCTGTAGAGGGGGGTTGGTGGCAAACCAGAACTGCACATAAGGGAGAAGCAGATTGAGGTGAGGTACAGGCACGTGCCGTTTCCTAGGGCGGGTCACCTCGTTGGAAGTATTGATACGCGTATTGGGAATCTCCGGTTAAGAAATTGAGTTAGACCCTGCCAGTTGCATTTACAGTATTTTGCTAATCTATTCTTTCAGACGCCACAAATAGCTTATTTCATTGTGCTGCTTTATTGATCAAAGGAAAGATTTGATTTGACAGCAGTTTCAGAAAAGCCTTCAAATTGTCCAAGATGTGGTAGAATTATTAACTACCCTAAGCTGACATATGGTAATTTAGCGTTTAATGTTTGCCCTGACACGCTGAGGAGTCATCATGCCAAGTTACCAGCTGATGCCCTGAAGTTTATGAGTACATAAATAATAGCTGGAATAGTTTTCTGGAGCCATGTTTAGATTTAAACGTACAGCCTTTGATTCCTTGTGTGTTATAGTTAAACTTTCTTCAGCAGGGAGGCGGGGGCTGGAACCCCATTGCACTACCCACTACAGTTGGAATAAATTAATAGGATTTTGCAGCTTTTTGCAGCTGTATTTGTACAACTTCATCTTGAAAGAATTTTAATTTCTGTGCCTAGGCTTATAATTTTTTTCAAGCGCGTTACACAGTTGGCTGTACATAATTATGTCTTACAGCCATAAGCACTGACAATCTGCTTACCTAAACTATTCTGCTCTAAACTTGTCATTTAACTGATGGTGAAGGAATTGCATGTAATTCACCAGATCGTAAATTAAATTATCAATTAATAATACTGCAAAAAAAATTGAACAAGAAATTCAGTACGTCTGTCAGAGTAACTGCAATTAAAAAGGCAGTCGAGCATTAGCGTCCCAGTTCAGACTGGACTCCGCCATCCTCGTTAGCCAAGTCCACCAAGCTGCAGGTTTTCACGGAAAACCTGAGCGAGTGGGTTTGCACCTCGCACCTATTGGTGGAAGTAGCGAGCAAAGCAAATGGCATCAGCAAATTAACGTGTCCCCCCTGTAAATTATTAGTAATCCCCGGTTCAAGAAAGATGAGGAACTCCTAGAAAGAGTCCAGAGGAGAGCAACAAGGATGATGAGGGGACTGGAGCTTCTTCCCTGTGAGGAAAGGCTGAGGGAGCTGGGCTTGTTCAGCCTGAAGAAGAGAAGGCTGAGAGGGGATCTCATCAACACATACAAATATCTTAAGGGTGGGTGTCACGAGGACAGAGCCAGACTCTTCTCAGTGGTGCCCAGCACCAGGACAAGGGGCAATGGGCACAAACTGAAACATAAGAGGTTTCAGTTGAGTATAAGGAAGAACTTCCTGACGTTGAGGGTGACAGAGCCCTGGCCCAGGCTGCCCAGGGGGATGGTGGAGTCTCCTTCTCTGGAGATATTCAAAGCCCGCCTGGATGAAGTCCTGTGTAACATGCTCTAGGAGAACCTGCTTGAGCAGGGGGGTTGGACTGGGTGATCTCCCGAGGTCCCTTCCAACCCTTGCCATTCTGGGATTCTGTGATTCTCCTTGTGAGCCTCTTGAGATCCTAGGAAGTCACCGGTCTGTGGAGCATTACTCAAGCTCCTGGCTGCCTCGCAGTGCATTTCACTTGTGGTGCGCCGGCGCCGTGCGTGCCGGCCCACACGAGCACAGCCCCTCCAAGCCTGTGCGCTGTTTGGGTGGACTTGCATGAGTACAGATACCTGTTGAGGAGCATGGCTGCTCAGCCACGTGTTCAGGCCTCTGGGCTTTGCGCCTTCTGCAAACGGACTCACCCACATGAACGCGGTCCTTGTCGGGGCTTTTGGGGGGTGGGAGGCTTTGTGATTGCATCCGTGCTTGTGACTTTTGAGGACTGGTACTGGCTTGGGGGGGTTAAATTCAAAACCAGAATGTGCCACAAATGGAAGTGAGATGTAAAAAGGCACTAAAACATCTCAGAAGTGATTGCTTTTTTTTTTTTTTTTTTTTAAATATATGGCACCGTGTCCTAAAACAGGCCCGTCTGCCCCTTGTGTTAAAAGCGTGTGGGCGGGAAGCACATCAATAAATTATGTGAATTAAGTCTTACGTGAATTCAAGTCAAAGTAAGGAGGGGTCTCAGATGTAACCCGCACAGAAGTACAGTTAATGAAAGAGAAAAACTTGCCAAAAAATTCAGCCCTGTGAATTCGTTCCAAGTGAGCAGAGTTCAGCTCTAGAACGCATCTCCCATCCCTCGTGCACAAAGCAGATTTGCAGAAATGATGGGTGTTTGAGTCCAAGGGCACCCACGCCGGAGGGAAAGGTACCTTTGAAGAGAGGAGCCTGAGTGCAGGAGCAGCAGCTGCCGGGGGACCCTTCGCAAAGCCACTGAGCTGCAGGAAGAGGAGATGGGATGGCCAGGGCGGAGGAGAGCAGGCTGGAGAGGGGATTGCGGGAGGCTCCACACTTGCAGGCGGTGGTGAATGCAGCTGGCATGCACGTGACTGCGTGTGCCCGTAGCTGGTCTTTAGCATTTTTGCATGGGTAGCTGGTGCACGGTGTATGTAGCTGTACATGTGCACACCGAGCGCCTACGTGTCGGCATGGTGGTGCACGTGCCTGACTTCTGCCTCTTTGCTGTTACCTTGCCCAGTTTTCCTGACTGCAGGGTTCTCACGGGGTCTTGCTCAACAGTTGCTTGAAGGAAAAATGCAGCGCTCGGATGTCGTGCCTAGCTGCCGTTACCTGCTGCAGAAGGACGCATATGTATCCATCCATGGGCACAATTTGGCCATCAGGGAAAAGTCATAGAGGATCCAATATTTTGTTTGTATAACATATGAGGATGAGTCCTAGGACCAAAGTCATCTCATACTGGCTTTTTTTCAGTCAACAATAAATCATAGAATCATAGAATATCTTGAGTTGGAAGGGACCCGTAAGGATCATGGAATCTAAACCTGCACTGATGCCTGTAATGCGTAGGAAGAACTTCATTTTCTGCCTACTCACAGTTGGTGGTTCCCTTTGCTGACCATTGAAATAACTTCTGTATACACCGCACCACGCAATCGACCCTACGGAACAAACGAATGGATTTGCTTTTCCTATAGTTAAACTTATTAGAGAGACTGAGACCTGCAGAGTTTTAAATCCTGTTCTGCAAGCATCCCAAAGCAGCGTCTCAAACATGAGCCTCAGCAGATTTTGTCCTCCAAAATATACACGCTAGAGGGTTTTATTGTTGTTTCCTATTGTTAGCTATTTGCAGACAGGTCCAAAAGCTTAATTTTATGCTGAGACTAGCATTTGCAGTCATGCCACAGCACCACTTCTCCATGATCAGTAATATTTGTAGGTGTCGTGCAAAATGTGAATTCAATGCGTGGCTGTGTATGATTGGGGAAGTCAGAGCTCATTACAAAAGGAAGGGTCATGCTAAGACCAATTATATCTCTTGAATCTGGGAAAAATGCCCTTCGTGAGGACAAAAGTGTGTTTGTTTCCCACTGAATACTTTTTCCCTGCATCTGAGCTCACTGTCCTATGGAGGGGACTGCTGCTTGGGTTAAATTTCTGCATACCGTTGTACAAAGCCGGTTCTTCCTTAGTTCTTCTGCTGTGCAGCTTCTTTTTTAAATGCCAGGGACCAGATTTTCAGCTGACAAAAATTAGCCTGCCTCTGTTTGAGGCAAGTGAGTCTACACTGATTTATACGAGCTGAGGGCTTCAATCATTAGTTACAGTCACCAGGTTACTCCTGCGTAGGTTGGTGTTTGCTACCTTTGGTTATCTTCTGCACTGAGCACTCAGGGTTCCTGCTCAGTTTGACCCAGAAAGGTGCTGGATTCTCTTTGCCAGGCTGGCTTTGTGGCAGACGCAGCGGAAGGCTTCGGGGCAGACACCTTTCAAAAAGAAATGAGGACAAAATGCCACTACCATGATTTATTTTTCTTGACTTAGTCTTCGTTTCAGCATAGCCATAGCAGACAGCAGGAGGGTCAGCTGCAAGAAGGCGCTGCAGGACAGTATCCTATGTAAGGATAACGGCGTGCAGCCCTTCATAAATAGATTATGAGGGATGAGCTCCTCTTGCCTGTCAGGACTCCTCCATCACAGGAGTTAGAAGAGTGTGTTTCGAACTCTCAGAGGCATTCCCTTGACCTTTTGTCATGGAGCATCCTCTACAGCAGAGGAGGGCTTGTGCATCTGGTCCAAATCCCAGTTACTTACTATCAGCCACTTGCATCTTGCACAGCGTGAACCAGCCTCAGTTCTTCAGGGCCAAAATTCACCTGATAGCAGCACGTGCAACTCCACTGGGATGCCTTCAGTCACTACGCTGAGGAATCTGCTCTCTTGCAAGAGAGATAAGAGGAAGAATAGTAAGAACGAGTTTTGTTGCTTCTGCTATCAGTGTTCTGGCAGCGATAAGACGTTGGTCACGTGGTGGTTTTCTGCTGATCCGTAATAATCTTCCCTTCCCATCAGAGCTGCTCCTGCTCTCCTCCCTCTCGCTCACCTTGCTACAGTCTGAAGCCTTTCCACAGCAGAGTACTTAAAAGTGGCTGCAAAAGGCCTGAAGAAAGGCACATGTCGCTTTAGAAATTACTCTGCCGTATCAATTACCATTCGATATGGAAGATCCATTAGCATTGGCCAGTTCCTGATACAGGCACATTAACTTCTTGACCTTCATAATAGCGAGTAATGAAAATTCCTTAATTACTTAGTCATGAAGACCACGCAACAAATTGCAATTTACTGAGGTTTCACTGGTAAAGAGACCTGGCAGGGCTGGCATCGCTGTCGGTCCCGAGTCACCACTTGGAAACTTCGGCCCAACTGGAGAGTTAGGCAGAGAGCAGACTGGCCCCACGAATCTTGCAGACCTCTGACGTCTTGTGTCCGGACGACTCATGCTAAAACATTGATTCTTTGCTGTTTCAGCAGGAAGGAAAGCAAAGTTAAGATGCAGCAGATCCTGAGCCTGGTTTGCACTGTGGCACACCAGGTATTCTGTGCCTGCAGCGTCCCATCTGATCATGTACGAAATTCAGTTTCCTAGGCAAAGGGAAACTTTTTTTTGCTTTTAGCCCAAGCAGAATAAGGGTAGTTTTGAATTGGACCATGAGTCCGACAAGTCCATTCTCATCCCGTACTTATGCATGGGGTCACACGCGGTTATTGGCCAGAATCGCAGGCAGAAATTCTTCTCTCCCACTGCATTACGGTCTCCTTATTGAGCCTGATTTATATTCTCCTATTCTCCATCTGCTCACTGTTACATTTTCGTCCAGGTAGAGGAGAAAAAGCCTGGTAAACAATTCAAAAAAACCTGGAAGGGAGAGAGGGAGTGAAGACTATCAAAGCTACCGATGGGCACAGGGAAAGCTCCAAAGAAACGTATCCACGTGGACGTAATTGGCCTGAAGGGAGCTGTGCGCTGGAGAACAGCCCTTGGACAGAGGGAGCTGCATGAAAGCCAAAGGACCTGTGAAATGCTGGAAGCTTTCAGCAGCTGAACATTTGGTGAAGAGCCTCAGCCAAGCGCTTGCAGGGTCAGTGCAGAGGAAGCAAACTCCTCCTGGTAAGAAGCAGGCGAGCTGGCCGGGGAACGGGCTCCTCTGCAGGCTGCCGAGCACGAGCCAGGCATGCGCGAGAGGGCCTTCTCTTCTGGGTCCAAGCATTTTATAGTTTCATTTCTTTCTCTAATGCAGGCTGCATCATCAGTTGCATCAATAACTTAAATGACAGCTTTTTAGTCTCTGTGACGTGCTAGTTTTACTCTGTTTTATCATCAAAATAAATGCATTATAAATCGCTTTGCACAGATTTCAACTGGAGCAGAGGGAGATTTAACCTGACATGAGAGACATCCAGCCACTGGGACACAGGGAACAGTTTTACGGTTTGCCTTTGGATTTGTATTTTAAAGAAGAGGAAGAAACTTAAGCTCCTGCATAGCAGTAGTGGTTGTAGCTAAATGCTGTGTGTAACTGCAGGAAGAACGGCATTCATCATAGTGAGTCTCAACCATGGAAAAATTAGGCATCCGGTCTAAGCATAGTCCTTGGTTCTCTCTCTGCAATATGTGGAAAGAGAAAACCACTCCTTCCAGGAAATTTGATGTGTACTTAAGCATTGAAGGCAGCAGGATGGATTTCAGTCCAGAAAGGCTTGCTTCTCTTCTGTTCACCTGGCTATTTTAGACCAGATGCAAAGTTTTTAGAAAGCTATGTGTGAGATGAAACCAGTCCCACCTGAGGGAGGAAAGAAATCCCCTACAAATGTGTCTGTCTTTCTTTCTTTCTTTGCCAATAGAGATCTTTTCCTGCTCAACCTTGTTTGCAAATACTGCCGCCACGGGAAGCCTAGCTCTATTGATAGTCGTTCTGTCCCGTAGTGGGTAAAGGCTCTCAGGCTGCTGGTAAGCCCAGTGTTGTAGTTAGTGGAAATATTCCTTTTATTCAAACACGATAGCTGCCCTGGCCACATCAAAGCACCCTCTTTGCAAGGCGCAGAATAGGTGGTTTGCTCTGAAGACAGCTGAAGTGGTTCAGAGAATCTTCTGTTGTTTTTTTTTTTCCTTTCTTTCTGGGAAGTAGCTTGGGATTATCGGCAAGTGTGATAAAATGGGACAGAAGTTAATAAACATCACCTTAACCTGGTTGGGTCTCCAAATCTGTCTTAATTTTTCTCTGTCCATTTGACTTTTGCATCTATTTATCGAAACTCTATGTGATTCTTTAAGCAGCACGCAGTAATTTTTTGGGAAATACAGGGCTAGAGATGTGTCTCTTTACTGGCTTCTAAAACAACTGTGAAATAAGAGTTAAGAACTTTTATACCGATGAGTCTTAAACATATTGCAGATTCAGTTAAAAATAAATAAGTCAGTCCTTAGCAAGGATTTCAATAAGCAGTAAGAGTAGCTGAATTAAAATATTTCCACTAAAATTAATGAGCCAATCCTGGAATGCTTAGACTGACTCTTAAGTGTGCTCATTTAAAGCTTTGAATATGTTTGCCTGTCTGAATTTCTATGAAGCATTTTGAATGCATGACAGATTATAGTCTTCAATTATTTTAATTTGGTTTTCTTAATGGGCAAAATAGCTAAGAGCTTAATAATAAAAGACACTTACTGCTTATCATTTACATTATTTTATGTGTTCATTAATAATTATAATGGGTTTTATAAAACAAAAAAATCAAGCCTAAGTCTCCCCAGGTCATGTTAGTGCAAATGTTGCATAGTATTCTATGGGAGATTTGGGAAACGGAGTATTTTTTGAAGGGCATTCTTAACTCTGTACGTTACAGAGCAAGTTGGAGAACTTCAAAGGAAATTTATTTTCTAATTTGCTCTGTGGATAGAAAATGCGACGGAGTATAAATGGCCTGCTTCGCTTTCTCTGGGTACATTCCCAGGCACTTACATGTACCATCACACAGGGATGGGCAGAACCCAGACCACGTACGGCTCAGTGAAATCCTCTACATACACTTTGTTAGGTGCAGGAATGCTGTTACAGTCCCGTCTTCTCTTCCGTAGGCTCAGTTGTCCTTCTTTTTTCAGCCTTGCCCTACACACCCTGTTTTCTAGGCTTCCAGGCATTTCCTTCACCGATACCTAAGCTATCTCCGTTGGGCCACTTTTTTCCGGCAAAGTCATGCTCCAAAAACTGTGTAATTTATGGACTCGCAGGTGTCCTCCAGTCTGCTGACCATACAGTTTTCTGTAGTTGCATTGCCTCTGCTCCTGGTGCAGGAGAGGTAGGGGGTCTGTGGTTGTTCTTGTCGTCTGCTAGGGTGAGAGGGCTTGTGAATTCAAAAACCCGCAGCGAGCAATGGAAGAGCTGAGAACACAAGAAGGATATGGGTCAACGGGAGCAAAAGAGAGTGATAAAATCTGGTACCTCAGAGGAGCTCATCAGTTGAAATTTTGCTTATCAGTAAAACCTGGGGGAACAGTTCAGCTACCCAGTTACTCCTGATGGAGATGCGTGAACCCTAAGGTTTTATTTGTAAAAGTGTGATGCGGTCCCGTGTCACAACCACAGGCTGCTTTTCAAGCCCATCTAAATGTGAGATTGCTACAAAGGAGAAAGCCATCTCGGAAGGGCTTAGCCCTGCATTACCTCAAGAGTTGCAATGTTAATTTTCACACAGTTTAGTTACTACATCACAATCTGCAGTGGAAAATGCCCATCTGTGAAATCGCACCGATTTCTAATGTTCCTGGGGTTACTCTACAGAAATGAGAGCTGAGTCAAGCTCTTGGCGTTCTGGTTCTGAGTTGCAAACATTGACTGCAGCCCTTGTGCTCTGTTTGGGATGGTGCATCCATGCTTTAGGCTCAGGCCCCCCCACGGCCCCCCGCTTTGCCATTGGGCTACGAGGCTGCTGTGCCCTCACTTGCCGCAGCCAAGTGAAGGTCTGGTGATGCAAGTTGAGTGCCTGGCTCCGCTGCATGTCCCTCTGTGGATTTGGTGGCTGGTCCCAGAGTTGCCAGATGGTTCATTTGTATCTGTCAGCATAGGTGAGGATACTCAGCATCCCAGGGTTCCTGCATGGAAAATTTCACCTGTGTTCATGAGCTGGGATAGTCTCGGGGATCACATCTTCCACCATAAATGGCCTTTCTCTCTGGGGCATTTTCCCTCACCAATGTAATAATCCAATCTAAGTTCCATCCCCAAGGGTTTTATTAGAGAATAAAAGCTGCTTTACAAGGAAATTTCTCTTATGGCAGCCATCAACCATCATCATCCATCTTGCTCACATCATCATACACAGGGTTGTACCATGCCTGGCGCTGGAGAAGCTCAAAGCTCCAAGGGTTCTCTGAGCAAAAAATGTATAAATGCAGCTAAGGAAAACTATCCTTCTGCCATCTGTTCTGTAACCCAGAACCCTACATAACTCTTGACTGCATTATAAAAGGAAAGCTAAATGAAAAAAAAAAAAATCATGTGTATGTTCCCCAGTCAGAAGATTATCATACGGATGTGTTACCATCTTCTCACTTCCCAGGCATAAATGAATGAAAAAGCAACTCTCTCCTGAGCCAGTAAATTCCCCCAACCTGGAATTTTTTCTCCTGATCTACTGAGCTCCTGGGAATAGAAGGTTTTTTTATCATCATCATCATTAGTAGTAGTAGTAGTATTATCGTAAACTGTTCCAGGAATGGTTTCAACAAAAGAAGTAAACCTTGCATTGTGTTCAGATAATGTTCTTAAGTTCTCAACAAGATTTACTAAATTGCACCCTGGGAATTATGCAAATGAAACCTTTGGTCAAAATGTTACAGGATTACTGTAAAAAAAAAAAAATTCTTTTTTTTTTTTTTTAAATCTCATTAAGAGTGCTAAAATTACATGTTCTAGTATAAAAAGCATGTGCCTTTGTGCGATGAATATCTCCCCAGTAGTAATACATACTGCGCTTCGCTGTCGATGGTCTTTGCAACTTCTGAGACAAGTGCGACTTCTTAGGTGATTTTTCTGAGCGCTTTACATCCTTGGATTCTTACTGGAAATGGAATGAAGTGCAGGTAACAGGCAAACCATTGTAGTATGGTGGCAATTAACAACAAATAATGAGTCATTGCTGAATATTTGTAACCAGTATTTCCCCCATCTTTGTTTTGTTCAGTGCAGTATAATTATCTCATGGATTTTTCGTAGTGCAATTGGGTAAGTCATGTGGGTCTTATGATATATTTCATCTCCTAGATCTGCAATGATTTACATACAGACAGCTTAGACCCCATTAATGCTAATAAAAATGCTGCAAGGACATCCTATAGCATGCACTTTATTAAACTGTACATAGCTTTCTTAGAGAGCTTCTGTTTATCTGCGTTTCCTGAAAATAAAATGTAGTGCCTTCAGCACTGAATATTTAAATCCAGCCTCCTTTTCCCTGTTTCTGTCTCTCTCTATGCATTTCTAATGCTTCTATCTCAATGGGATCTGGGCACTATATGCAACAGGAAATAGAGCAGAAAAACGTGCATGAAGAACTAACAGACTCTCCCCTTCCCTGATCCAGGTTAAAATTGCTTCCATTTTCCTTCCTTGGAGGGAGACTGGTTTGCTGTTTGGTGCTTGTGCTCAAGTCACAGCGACAGTTCAGCCAGGCTGGGGCCGGGGACACCCTCCGGGCTCCTGTGCTTCCGTGAGCAAAAGGCAGCAAAAGTGCAGATACCTTGGGTTTGGGGTTTTTCCTTCGATCTTTGTTAAGGAAAAACTTTGTTAAGGGTGAAGGGCTAGTTTTATCCTGACATGTGCATAGAATCATAGAAAGTTTTGGGTTGGAAGGGACCCCTAGAGGTCACCCAGTCCAACCCCCCTGCAGTGAGCAGGGACACTGCTAACCAGATCACGTTGCTCAGAGCCCCGTCCAACCTGGTCTTGAATGTTTCCAGGGATGGGGCCTCCACTACAGGTCCTTCGGAGCTGTGCAGGCACACGTTGATAGAGACAGACATGTAACTTCGTCCCCCAAGTTACTGGTTTTTTCCCTTTCTTTTTAACTTTTAAGATGGGAACCCCACACTGACTCAAAGCTGGAGGTCCAGCGGTGGCTTCCTACATTTTCACATGCCTTGAGCCTAGCTACAAACACGTAGGTAGTCGGTTAGAGCTTGAACTCCCTTACCTGAGCTATACATTTGCACAGACATTACATAAATTTGATTTTCAGCCCCTTCCATCTGGTAGTGTGAAAGCTGACTTTCTAAAAATGGGGTCTGTGGACTTCAGTTATTGAACTGTTGAGTTGGTTGCCGTCATTTAAAACCACAGTTGTGCAAGCAAAAGCTTGGTTTTAATATACTTTCTTTCACCCACAGATCTGGTAATGAAATTGGAGTCATACCTGTCTAGCTGGGTCCCTATCACAAATACCCACTGGGCACACAAAAACTCGTATAAACCCTGGTGTGCAGCACAAGGGCACTTTCACAATGTCCCCGGTACCTCTTTTAAGTGATTATACCAGTGTAAGTCCATTCAGTTTTCCTTGGTACTAATAGCCTAAACAAGCAGTGAATCCTGTAGAGAAAAGACAGATGAAACTGTCTCTGTTCCCTGACCTTCGGCTCCAGAAGTGTAGGTGCAGCACGAATCAATCCTGGCAGTCTCGAGTAATAACTGACATTATTAGCCGTTAACGGGAGCAGGCTGTTTGGCGGAGGCAGTACAAAGAAAACAGTGTACAAACTTGGTAACGATCTGGACAAAGGCATCAAAGGAGATTCTCAGAGCCAGGGGATCTGATATTATTCTGCACCAACGGGTTCAGCATCTTGTCAGCCTCCCGCGTCTGGAGAGGAAGAAATAGCAGTAGGTCACAGGTGGGAGGAGTGCGAGAGCAGCCCACGGCCCCGTCCCAATTCCTTTGCCTGACAAGCAAAGCCTCCTCTTCCCTTGGGAAACAAGCTTCGCTCCCCAAATGGGGTCTTTTGGCGGGGGGGCATGGGGCCTCCTGCATCCCACTGAGCCCGCTCGGGCTCCTCCGAGTGTACAGCTGCCGTAGCAGAGATGCTAACATGCACTCAGCTACGAGATTCCTATTATCTTCCCACTACTTGGTTGTATTCATAGACCTGTTAGGGAAAAATTTATGCATGTCGCTTTTACACTGCCAAGACAGTTTGTGATGGTGCGGGGGGCGGTAATTTATTTGTACCTTGCACTTTCTTTCGGGAATAGTCATGCTGTTGCAAGAATTCCTTTCAGCATTTGATCAGAAAATTAAATTTAGGTTTAAAGAGATAGTCAGGGTTGCTAGGACAACATATTAACCTCGCTTTTTTTATTTTCTCGGCTGTGTATCCAAGGTTCATATAATTTGACATGCTGTATTCGGTTTGTGGTGTAGTTCTCAAGGTATGGGAGGGAAGGGGTTTCAAAAGCAATGTGCCAAGCACTCGTTCCCTAAACCAACAGTCAAATGAAATGGTGACATCCCACCGGGCATCCCCAGCCTTGCCTTGTCAAGCCAGCAGGGTTGGACAAAGAGCCCCCTTCTTCAAATTTCTGGGGAGTATTTGCGTGCACAGTCACAAGGACTGAAAACATGATGTGGGAGCTTGCAGACAACATTTTCGGAAGTGATTAATGGCTGGGAGTATGGCTGAACAATTTGGACACTTCAAGGAGCCTGTGGTTTCGATAACACATAAGCAGCGGTTTTTTGTGCGTATAGGTTCTTCTACATCTAAGGCAAAAAGTCAGAATTTCAATGTTTCCTAGAGAGTCATCATGGATAGGAGAGGAGAAAAATAGCTGAAAATATGTGGAATACACTTTTCCTGGCTTTTCCCCAAACCTTTGGCATACAGCTCCCTTGTCAAAATTGACAGCGGTATTACATTTATGCAGCTTTCAGGCTCAGATCTTTAAAGTTGTTTAAACATCCGTATGGCTTTTGTCCAAAACTTATTGATTGCTGTCTTTGTCATTTCATCCAGATTCGTTCCGATAAGGACAAAGAGATCCATATCAGATACAGCATCACTGGAGTTGGAGCCGACCAGCCGCCGATGGAAGTCTTCAGCATTGACCCTGTGTCTGGCAGGATGTATGTGACTCGCCCGATGGACAGAGAAGAAAGAGCTTCCTACCACGTAAGCATAAAACATCTTGAGCCTTCTCTGGGTTCGCAAGCTCAAAGCAAAACTCTACCAGAACTGCCGGGTTCAAGAGGGGACCCGCAGCTTTGAGAAGACCGGGATCTTTGTTCAAGATCAGAGCCTGGTTCACGGTTTGGACTGGCTCCCTGTGCCAGCAGGAGCTGGCTGCACAGAGGTGCTCGGGCTTAACTGAGGGTGTGAGGCGCAATCTCACCCTGATGGGGCACCCATCTGTGTAGGGAGATGCTGGCTTTGTGTCTGCTTTCCTTTGGTAGAACCTGCCCTTGCTAAATCAGCCAAACCAGTGCAAAGCAGCATTAAACTGATGTCTTTTTCGGACACAAAATCAGGGTCATTTGTTTAAAGTTAAATCCATGCAAATTTATGTGTGGACTGAACCCCCCAAAACCATGAGAAGCCAGTCACTACATTAGCATGTCTTGGGAAATTACTAATTTAAGAATCATTACTGCAGCTAAACATGCAATAATTGGTGTAGTCATTTTTCATTTTAAATCACTAGGAGATGTTCAGGCAGTATGATGGGGGTGTGTGAGATAGGTTTTTAAATACGCAGATAGACTGATATTAAATATGAGGAAATTAATTAAGATTAATTACACTCAAAAGTGGTGCCTCATGCTATCCTAGTTCATAAAATGGTCTACCTGCAGAATACTTAGAGTGTAATTGGCCATTACGTTTAGATATAAATCCTAGCCCCTATATTGCGCAGTGTAATTGCACAGCAGATACAGTCCCACAAATTGCTAAAAAAATGTGTTGCACCTTGCGTGATAGCCCTGCAAAATTTCAGACGCTTCCTGCATCTACGCTTTAGTTCTCTCCTAGAGTGGTTGTGAAAGGTTGTTTCATGGATTGCTTTGTATCGGCATTAGCCACATCTATCGGCATCGTAATAGCCATTCCCAAGGATGCTGTAATGTCAGTGAGTCGGTACGGGTCACTTCCACTGACACCATATTCCTAACTGCGCCGTCGGAGATGCACATTCTGTCAGCTTTATCAGGTATCCAGTTAACCATGTTGACACAGCTTCTGGACTGGGGTGGAAGGATAAAGAAAATAGATTACCTCTTTAGTTGGGTGGAAAAAGAGATTTCCCCAGGGTAAAAGAAGATCTGAAGGAAAATTATTTTATCCTCTGTGAACAAGAACAATTATTTTGTTTCTTGTGCCTAGGAAAATATGAAGAGAGGTTGTTTTGAAAAAGGAATATTTCAGATGCAGCGTGTGTCATCTCGGCGTTGTTGATACTGTTACAGCAGTGCCACGTTATTATAAAAGCGTAGTTGATAATACAGTACACAAGTTAACGCTTTTGATGGAGCCACTGTGATATCTGCCGTCAGACACTCTCAGTCCAAAACGTAAGATGAAAAAGATTTTGTCCTCTGCAATAACAAATCGTGTGCCCCTTAATAACGAACTTAACCTACCGGTTATGGTGAATTCAGTAAACTGAATTCTTGCCTTGGCAAAGGTGACCGGCTAAGTCTGCCTCGTAGCCACTGCGGGATTTCTAGCCTTTTCTGTTCCTTATGGAAACCTTGAACTAGTGGCATCCATATGTAAATAACCGTATTCACACTCTGAAGGTTACAAGAAGATGTGGTGTATAGAGAGTGAATAACTGATAAGTATGTTATGAGGCCTTATAGACAGGACTAGTGAGTGACAGAAAATCTTTGTTAGCAGAACAGTAGAAGGTGATGGAGAATGTTTTAAGTCGTGGCTGTAAACAACCTTTAGGTCCTTCAGCCTCAGTAGCGATGGATTGATGATTTATTGAACCGCCAATTGTTCAGTTAATAAGCTTTTACAAAGCATTTATAAATACACCATGGACAAAGCAAGGACCCAAACACTAGTGCAGAAGCTTACAGTAGGAATGGACAATCCGAGAAACTGGAAAAAATTAGGCCAGCCTCCAGAAAGAAGATAGAGTCCAAAGTCTTGGCTGTTGCAAGTTTCGGAGAAATCAATGAATTTATGCCACTTCAATAGCTCAGTCCCTGATTGAAAAGCAAGGCAGACTTAGAGCCAGGCTTATACCAAGTACTGGGAGGGCAGTGACTGAGGTGTAGACTTGGATCTGAACTGTAGAGCTTGGCCATCTTTAAATTGGTTTGGCATCTGCTGTAGAGTTTTCTTCAGCTCGGATTAGTAACTTAACTCTTCATCAGGGGTAAAGGATATCAGAGGAGCTGCAAGGCACCATCCCTGGTCCCTTTTACCCAGTAGGACATGGGCTTCTTGTCCAGTAGGGGCTTGCTGCTCTGGCTGAAGATGGGTGCATTTATACAGCTTCGGGTTTTCCGCAGTCTTAAACAGAATGAGGTCTTTTCAGCATCTCTGTCACTGTCGAGTGTTGTCCTTGCTGTTTTCATTCCCAGGTAATCTAAAAACTAATTATAAAAAAAAAAATAATAATTTGCAAGTGTTTGTGAGGCTACATATGAAGAGTTCTGTTTCATTAACTTCCACATTTTCAACACATATTTTCTTATGCATAATTATCTGTATTGCTCCAGGACTACCATTTTTAAAACACTAGTGTTTTAACTCTCCCCGCGTTTAGCAAGCCATTTGTCTGATGAAACCTACCTTTTTCCCTAAGGTGAAACAGATTTTTTTTTTTTCTAATTAGATTGGGAGTTCTGCAGCAAAACTTCCCTGTACATTTTCAAGACAGTTCTTGAACTTTTAGGGAGGATCATTCCAAGTTTGATGTATGCAGAGATGTGTATGCCTCTGGGACTCGGTGTCGGCCCAGGTGCAGCGTTAACCTCCCGGCACAACTGGCAGTGGTAGTCATCGCGAGTTCAGCCGCGTTTTGGCCTCATCTGTTTTTTTGTCTGACCTACAAACCAGAGTACAAACTCCCCAGGGACCTTGCAGGCATCCCAGACGCAGAGTCAGCTGCCAATACGAGCAGAGAAAAATGAGAAGGGCTTTGCAGCCACTTAACCGACACCACATTGCAGCGCAGAACTGCACGTGTTGCGCTGAGCGATGCTGCGGGAGCCGCTCCGGTGCCTTTGGTGCCCGCGTCCAGGGACGCAGCCTTGGGGCGCACGCCCAGCACAGGCACGAGCTCATTCCCCCCGTCTCGCTGGGTCTCACCCATGTGTTGTTGCATTTTCCCTTCTAGTCAGCCCTTGATGTTCATTGCATGCCAAATAAGTTTCAGCAGGTAGTAATATTTAATGTGCACGAGTTCTCTTGGCCTTATTTAGCTGCGTTCCCCAAGTCCCGTTAGTTCGGCCGGCAGAATTAGTGACTCCAAACACCAGTTTCGTATCAAGCTGCAGTTAGGTCTGGCAAGTACAAGGGATAGTAAATTGGCAGGTTGGTTTTCCAAGATGATTTTCAAGTTCTGTTTTCAAAAGACATCAACATAAACGTGTCAGTGAGTAGTTACGATGCTCAACTAATGTGCATTATGGGGAAACTTTGACGCAAGTCCTCACCCAGTCCCAGGCCTTCAGCATCAGGCTGATGAAACGCTGTCTCCGAAGCGGCTGGAGCCGAAAAGGTGGATTATACTCAGAGGAGGAGTTGTCTGAAGTAGAAGGAGACAAAAAAGTTTACTAGCAATTAAGGGATACGAGAGCTAATTCCAGTATTTTCAACCAAGTTCTAGTGAGGAATGCCAGCCATTGGTGTCACAATACTCTAATTTAAACTTTTAATCACAATTAAGAGCACACAAATTAGGCACGACATTGTATGCTTATTGCTTAAAGGCTCTGTCACTGATTGATAATGGGTATTTGTATTAGTAGTATTAGTGCCTAAGTAATATTCATATTTAACACAATTCACTGTGTTGACTTTGACTAACTACCTTCAGATACCAACAGCCTCCAGTGTAATCAATAATCATGATACGGAATGATTTGTATGCCAACAGCTACATTTACACTGGAAACTGTCAGTAGAAAAACCTCAGAGACCTGTGGGAGCTGCTGCTGAATATGATAGCGATGATTGTCGTACTTTTAAACAATATTTGGTAAAGAATATCGAGCCAGCCCCTTGGCTGGCGTACAGCGGAGCAATACACCAGCTAGAGATTAGCCCGCTACCTGTATTAATTTTTCAGAATCCTCTGCAAGGTATTTCGTTTGATATTATTTATTCCTTCTCTACTCCTGTCACATTCTCCCTCTGGGGTACAATGTAAATATTTCAAACCAACTTTATAAATGTTTCTTAACTGTGTCTCCAGCTGGCCACCAGCTTCCATCTGAATACTCGTGCGTGACCTGTGTCTGGCACGTGCCCTGTGGCCCGGGTTGTGCTCGCTGGCCTTGACAGAAGTGGCTTTTTCAGCTGGAAATGACGCGCGTGTCTGACGGAGCACAGCCGTCACATTTTGTGCCTTGCTGTGCTGGTTTGGGCTGGGGTAGAGTTAATTTTTTCCATAGTAGCTGGTGTGGGGCTGTGTTTTGGATCTGTGCTGGAAGCAGCGTTGATAACCCAGGGATGGGTCGGGTCCTGCTGAGCAGGGCTTACACAGAGCCGAGGCCTTTGCTGCTCCTCACCCCACCCCACCAGCGAGCGGCTGGGGGGGCACAAGGAGTGGGAGGGGACACAGCCAGGAAAACTGACCCCAGGTATATCCCACACCATATGACATCATGCTCAGCTGGGGGAAGAAGGAGGAAGGGGGGGACGTGTGGAGCGATGCCGTTTGTCTTCCCAAGTCACCATTAGGCAAGATGGAGCCCTGCTGTCCTGGGGACGGCTGAGCACCCGCCTGCCCATGGGAAGCAGGGAATGAATTCCTTACTTTGCTTTGCTTGCATGTGCGGCTTTTGCTTTCCCTATTGACCTGTCTTTATCTCAACCCACGACTTTTCGCACTTTTACTCCCTTTTTTTTTTTCTCCCCCTTCCCACCTGCGGGGAGTGAGCAAGCGGCTGCGTGGGGCTGAGTTCCTGGCTAGGGTTAAACGACGACACTTGCCCAGTGCTGCAAAGAACTCACGTGCATTTGCTTTTCATCCAGACCAAAACACCGGCTTGGTCCCAGGTGGGAGCAGACAGCAGCCTGAGCTGCGGAGCCCCACGTGAGACTCAAACTGTGCCTCGCACAAATGAGCCCTGTCTCAGCATCTGAAGAATGACTCCAGGACAAAGCTTGAGGTTGCCTCATTAATACAAAGAGTAGGGCAGGAGGATAAGGGAGAAGGTAAATTAAGGAAGGGAAATGTAGTTTCTGATCTGCCTTGGAGGTACAACTAGTTTCCAAGTGGACAGATTGCCCCACTGGAGTCCCTCCTCCCTTTGCTCCCTCCACTGGGAATGGTCTCTAACGAGGAAGAGCGGCCGTTGAGCTGAATTTAGATTCAGCCCTCTGGCCCAAGCCTCTCTTCTCCCTCTGCTGCGATCGCTGCTGACTGCAGAGGAGCAAGGTGTTGTGGAAGGATACGGCAGCGTTAGAGAAATGTTAAAAGAACATGAATAGAGAAAATTCATGCAAGCAAGCACAAGAGGAATAAAGAAGAAAAGTTCATTGAAGCCAGGCAAAATAGTAGCAGAAGAGAGAAGAGGGGTGTGCAGAAAGGGCAGCAGTACCACCGGAGGTGGTGGGCAGCAGAGCAGCTCCGGACACCCGGCCAGCAGCCGGATCCGGGACGTAAAGGCGCAGGGTCGGCTGCGCTGGCTCGGGGGACGGCCACAGGGCTCCTGGCTGCCCAGAGCCATTGCTCAGGGCCCAGTGCCCCTGCCCCAGGGGCTGGCTCTGGGCTCGGGGCAGAGGTGACACTTGTGCATGTCGCCCCAGGTTTGATAAGGTTCCCGCAGTCTTGCTTATTGAATTTTTTTTTTTTCCCTTGAGCGCAGGCAGGAATGCGTTTGTGGGTACATGTGCTCAGTGAGTGCGACAAGCAGATAGAAGTGCATTGCTGAGAAATCCCTTACTCCTGGAGATTTCATACAATAGCTATCAAATGTAATTAAAAATTTGTAGGGGGAGAGTCAGATCTGAGGGGGAAGATACCAGCTTTGCTCTCTGCTTTATCTCTGAACGGAACCGTTTCCGCTGCTGGAAATGCAGCGAGAGAGAGCCCAGTGCTGCCACAGTTTGAAGATAATAACTTTAATTTTAGCTCCGGATTACTTTTTTTCAAAGGCAGTCTGACCTCTGATTGGTAAAGTTATTGAATTGCTACATCTGGCATGGTGAAGGGTGGCTCAACAGGTGGGAGTCAAAGGAGTTTGTATGCAGGCCAGAAAAGCAGATAGTAAAGAGCATTACAAGTCACGAAATACAAATGGTACATCCTGTATTGAAAACGAAGCCGGGCTTCTTCAGTCTTAAAAGAAAAAGTCCTGCTTAACTTCCTTTAAAAAACCTGTTTTTCTCCCAGCTCATTTCACATGGCAGTTTGTTCTCTTTGCTTGATTAAATGTTAATCCAGCCCATCCTAATAGCATGCAGTTTCTTTTGTTAAGCTCTGGACTTCTGAACGCCATACATGAAGGAGAAAGTTGCATCAATCACAACACAGCGAGAGCAAAAGACGGAAACCAGTGCTAATGCAATTAGCACATTTATTTGTCATGCATCAGAGGAGCTAGAGACCTCCTTGGCACAGGAGCTCCGACTCCTGGCAGCATCCCGATGGGCTGGGGAGCTGCTGGGAGGGACCGGAGAGGGCTCCTTCCCTCTGAAGGCATGAGCTGGTGTGTGTCGGCACGCTGGCGGGGCTCGTATCATACAAAAAGCTCACCGCAGGGCGGTGGGTAGGTCCCCTGACCCTCAGCCCCGCTCTTCCAGCCAGCCCTTGCACCAAGCTAACGTCCTCCGAAGCCTTCATTCTTCATCCCACCAGCCTTGCAGGATGTCACACCACCGTCCTGAGCCCCGTCCCTCGCTTTCGTGGCGGTGTGGAGGTTCAGCAACGCTCACTGGTGCTGAAATGAAGAGGGGGGCACAAAGGAAAGCGGCAGCGCTGGCACCCAGGCGATGCCTGTCCTCTGCCCAGCCATCGCCAGTGGCCGTGCAGCCCTTCCCTCACTCATGGTTGGTTTTTTTTTTCCTGAAGCCGACATGGGCAGCTCCGTTCAGCACACACACCATTTAGAGTAGCCATCTGTTCCCTTTAATGAGAAAGCTATCCATTTTTTTCACCTGATTACTGATTGTTCCAGACTATTGTTGATTGCTTTGTTTTATTAATTACTCATTTTGACATGCTCTATCTGTCCCTTTTGTTCAGAAAACAGATGCTCTTGTTTTCCAGTATTGTTGCCGATGGTTATTGCTAATAAGATAAAGCCGTGGTTCCACTTTAACTGAGGACCTAACACTGGGGCTCTGGTTATTGTAATGCTTCATCACTGGATATTTTAGTTAAGCCTGAGAAAAATATTTCATTCTTAGTGCCACAGGGGCTTCCATCACTTGAAAGAAAGGGACTTTTTTTACGCCTTTTGGCACATAGAGCAATGGGGTCGGCAGCCATTGCTGTTCCTAGAGACCGTGATTAAACAAAGAATAAACAATACTAATGCCATTCTGAAATCTCTTCGCTTATTAATCCCTGTTATTGTGGGTATGAAAGGCGGCAGGTTCCCATAAGAAACCTCTTGAGTCAAACTCATTTCCTTGCTGTGTTTGGAACTAAGCAAAATTTGCCTTTCAGACTGTCGGACAAGGTTCATCACATTTTGAAAATTAAAATACAGTGGTCTATTAGCACTGAAGGAGATAGCATCACTACACCAGAGTTAAAGTGTTTCCACTGACAATTGCTATTTTAAAATATTATTTCAATATTATGTTAAGCCTTGAAAAACTGTCTGTGTGTAAAGTCTAGATGGAAACCGCGTTGCTGCTTTCTGCTGGAATTAGATGCCCACTCAGTTCAGTTTTGAGAAAGTATTTATGAGGTGAAGTCAATTCCTACAAAAGGTGGTCTCTCATTCTGCAACAAATCCAATTGCTGATACTATGCTTTCATTGTGCTTATTCCCAGCTCCGGGCTCATGCGGTGGATATGAATGGAAACAAGGTGGAGAATCCTATTGACCTTTACATCTATGTGATTGATATGAATGACAACAGACCGGAGTTTATAAACCAAGTCTATAATGGATCTGTTGATGAAGGCTCTAAACCAGGTACAGTTGAAAAAAAAGTCTTAAAGTTATCACAGGCTTTCAAACTTTAATCTGGCCCGGTGGCGTTGCCTCCTCTTGAAGTAGAGGGAATGTAGGAGAGGTTTGCTATTGCTGGCTCTTTGTCGGAGACTGATGGAGGTGAGAAGGATCTAGCTGGTGTCTCTTTCTCTGGATGCAGAGAAAGTGGAGATTCGGGTTAGAGGGATCCTGGATCCTGGAGTCCCTTCCTAGATGTAGAATTTGCAAGAGGAGCAGTTTTGTAGGGTGATTCTCTGCATTGCCATTCTCATACGCTCGTTACACGTGTACAGGACCCTTATTCTGAGTACTGAAAGCAAACCCGGCAGTGGCCTTTCGCTGACCCTGTGCCTGAAATGCTGAATATCTGCCCCTGTGATATTGAATCCACTCATTTGCAAACTCAGTATCTGGCACCCAGCCAGACTCCAAACAGGCCTGTGTCCCAAAGTGTGAAGAAAATACTTTCTTATTTGGGGCCTGATGCAAACCTACTGAAGTGGGAATATTCCCTCTGAAATGGCTGGCTCATCCTCCCATCCCCATGGACTTTTCTTACAGAGGGTGAAATGGGGAAAAACCCAAAGTACACAGAATACAAGTGATTTTTACGTGAACATGCTTACATGCTTGGAAAAATACAGTTATAAGGGCCTTTAATGTTTTCTTTTCAACTGTATTGTTGATTTGTTACTTAAGCGCGGTGTAACACTGCCGTTTCCAATATGGTAGCGGGGTTGTTCTAGCTTACTGCTGGGCATAACTAATATGAGCGTATTCTTTCTGTAGGCAGAAATTATACTGTGAAAACTGTCACTAGTACGTTTGTAAGTCTCCTGAAATCAGAAGGAGATTTTTCCGAGACAGATTTTATCCTCAGCTGTTTGCCAGCTGAGGGGTTAAATACCGCGTGACTTTGTTTTGTGTCAGCAAACATTTATCATGGCTCCTCCGCTGCCGGAGGTGTCATAGGAAAGTCTCCGGTGGCCACTATTTTTAACAAGGTGATTCACAGTCATGATTGATTGTCTTTCAGCATGGTGAGAAATGGGCGGCTGTGGTGGCACGTAGTGGGAATGGAACGTGACATTATTTTTGAGGAAAGAACAGGTTACAGCTCCCATCCTGATCGCTTTGGCTTCCAAGTGCTGATGCTGGTCCTGCTGGGCAGAGGGGATGCAAGAAGTCCCTGAGCTGATGGCTCTCATGACATCTTCCTGGAGGATTTTCCGGCTTTCATTTGAAGGCCACTTTGGGGCGTATGAAGGTTTGACGATTGATAGAACATTTCCATAGCAAATCAAATTTCTTACATCTTATTCTAGGATAGATCAATATTCAAAGTGTTCCCAAATGTTTTAAGTAGCTCTGCTCATTTGTGTGAAAGAAGCAGTAAATTGCATCCTCCTCTTGTCTGAAATCCAGATAAGCCTTTGAGCTACTAAATCAGAATAGGATAACTTTGCCTACAAAATACTTGTGCCTCTGCTTCTACCGGTGATTTTTGGTATTCTGTATCCCAGGCTGGAGCGCTTGCCTTTAAGGCAGGTAGGTAGAAAGCAATCTGTTTTTATTCAAAAGCAATTACATTTGTCTTTTGATGTTTTGGGGTTTTTTTTTTCCCTCTTTCCTGTTTAATCGGTATTGTTTTAAAGGTTTATATTAGCATTGAATTTCTCTTCCTTGCTTTTGTAGAACCTCCTGGGAGTTTGGGTATCTGAGACCCTCATTCCATTACTTGGCAATAAATGTGATGTTGTGTCTTTGAGAAAGGGATAGGGAGGTCACAGAGTTATTGTGGATGTCTGCATGCGCCTCCTTTGCCTCCGAGTTATGCATTCCTGGTTTGTGTAGAGACAAGTCTAGACAGTGTATTTAGCTAAGTGTAGATCTTGCAGAGATTTGGAAACTTTTTTTCTAGTTCAAGATGCTTCAGACCCTTATAGTAACTAAGGAGGTGCCACACCAGCCTTTGCAAGAGAAAAAAATACGCGGGCAGAATTCATGATCATTTGTGGCAATGGTCAACAAATGAAAGACATTGCCTATTTTTAAAGGTAACAGCAAAATGTGTTCGTATTGATCCAACAGTAAGTTATATATGTATATGCATCTATAAATATATATATATGCATATGTGTGTATATCCATGTAAAGAGTACAGCTTGGCTTCAAGCAAACTAAAAAATCTTATTATATGTTACAGGAGTTCAGCATTCATTTTCCACTGTTCATTGCTATTGAACTATGCCTGAGGACTGAAAATGCTTCCCTGGATATCCTGTACAATTGTTATTTCTCACATCTTCCATATGCCCATTTATAATGGCTGTGATTAAAAATGCAGTATTACTCGATTACCACAGTATCTGCAATGTTCTTAATAATTCTGCACACCTCTTAGGAGAAAAGTAGCCAGAGTGTTAGAGTATCCCAAATAACTGCTGACTCTGAGGGCAGCTGGTGTGAGCAGCCAATGGCTGTTTGAAGTCAGTAGGAATTTTGCCCAGATTTTAGAAAAACAGAGAAAAGGGACATATGGAGCTCAAGCTCTACCCATGGAAATTTTGCAGAGCAAGACCGTCAAAAATATGCACAGTGACCTTGAGCTGCAGGGAAAGCCCCTGTAAGGCTTTAGCAGGATCAGCAGAGCAGATCCCCTTCAAAGGGGACAGGAGAGGGCTCTGCGGTGCTGCCGCAGCGTGCTCGGGGGTACGGGGCAAAGCGAAGGCCCCCGGTGTGCCGGCGCTGCAGGCGGGCCGTGCCACCGCGGGATGCAGCGCCGGGAAGCGCAGCGTGGTCCCCTCTGCGCAGCCGGGATGCGGTGAGCTGGGCGAGAGCCCCGTGCCTCATCTCTGACCTGGTGCCTGCGGTGGCCGAGGTGTGACCTACTGACTCGGCGGTGAATAAGCCAAAAGGAGGTAGGGTGACCCAAGAACATGGGAAGGTCGGGTGCTCCAGCCTGCGGCGCGGTGTGATACTGCTGGGCGCTTAGCCTCCCACGGAAGAAGCAGGTTGGCTTTAGCCAAAAATACAAATGTCCTTCAAAGGGGATTGTCCAGGAGCTGGAAGAATTGGCAGCAATGTGAAGAGACTCATTAGAGACAGTCTGATGGGGATTAAGTGAAGGGACTTCCCAGACTGCCGAGCACTCAGACTGCCTGGGTTTCCAAGGAACATGCTCTCTGCGGTGTGTAAGTCACCTTGAAGCAACCCTTGACAGGAATAGAAAAGAAATCATCGAGTATTATTAATTATAATAGATTGTTGGTGCTGGTTACGATTATAATAACTTAATTGAAATAGTGTCTGAAACCGTAGCATAGCGTTCTTGAATTCAGGAGCTCATTCTTGGGGAGGAAAGTTCTCTGTGGTGTGAACACCTGTGTCACAGCCTGGCCCCTCTACATCCTCAAATGTGTGCTGGCTCTTAAACGGATTTGCATTTCTTTTTTCTTTTCTGATACTCTCTGGAAAACATTTTAATGCATTTCTAGCTTATCTAGCCTAAGGTCATGCAGCTGGACAATTTAAATGTGTAAATGCAAGCCCCTCCAAAAAATGCCGAACAGGAATAGTGATGCAGGATTTTCTTTTCCCCAGGACTGTCTGTCTTCCCTACTCTCCCCCTCCACGAGTTGTTTTGATTTAAAGCACCACTGTTTGAAAGTGTATCTTAAAAGACCGTGTTTTACTCATATTGAATAATGTCCTGCCTCTTTGAACTTTGCCTCTATACGAACAACACAGCCAAGTTTTAAAAATGCAGCTGCAAGCTGGAGCCGAAATTCCCCTGGTCCCTCTGGCAGCCTTAATCAGCAAAGTTCTCCCGGAGCTGCACAAGTTGCCTTTCAAGCACTGATAAAGCGGGATGGGTTGCACAGCTTCACTGCCCAGCGCCGCCTGCCCTGCGAGGATTCTGCTGCCCTTTCCAAGCCCACATCTGAGCCGTGCCACGCAAGCTCCGCCGTCCTATGGCAGAAAGGAGCTGGGGTTTGGGGTGGGTTTTTCCCCTCTGGGCAACACCAGTGACTGCCCGCCATGAGCCCAGCCCCTGCACTTGTACCGCTGGGCTTGCAGCATCCCAGGGGTGTCCTTGAGGAACGCTGTTTCAAAAGAAATTCTACAGTTCCCCCCCAAAAAATTGCTCAATAAGATAGAATGAAAATGCTTGAATGTTAAAGAAAAAAAAAAAGATAATCACAGAACAGAAATGTGATGGAGAAAGATTATTTTGGTCAGTGCAGAAACTTCGTTTTGATATAACCACCACCGAATGTACCTTACGGTCAGATGTGGATGTCTTACTTAACTGAAGCGTTCAGTTCTGAAAAGGTCAATGTGAAATGCTCCGCAGTGACTCGAGCGCTTTGCTCTGGGTTGTATCTATTTAGTTTTAACAGAAAGATTGTCAAAAATTAACACATCTCTCCAAAACAATTTGTTCCTGTCAGACTGGCCTTTTCCATTCCCATTCATCCTTTCCACTTCACTAACTCTCTGGATACATCTTGGTCCCTTTTCAAGTCAATAGCAAAAGTCCAAGTGCTTTCTTTTAAGCTAGGGTTTCATCCAGCTCCTTCTTTCTCCCGGCGTTGTGTAGGATGGTTTGCTCCTGCCACCCTCCCTGGGAGTGGTGTGAAAGAGTGCCAAGTATGGACAATCCTCCAAAACAACGGAATATTAGTATTTCTTACATGAGAAATGTTGTAATTTAAAATTTCCCCATCTCCTCCTGATTTCATGGAACTCTGATACAATAATTGCTGAGAGCGTGCCACGTGAAAAATTAAATAGCTGGGAGCCAAATCTATATGTGGCAAATTGAGTTAAAGAAATCTCGTAAAAATAAGCAGTATATAAAAAAACCCCAAGGATTTGAAAAGCCGATTATTCTACTAGTGTCCCAGTTTGTTTATTGTATTTCTGTGCCAGCAGAGATTCCCTCAGAGATTAACACCATGGACTAATGCACAGATGGGGCCAGAAACTTGAAAGTCATCTGAATATTAAGAATTTAAATCTTTAGCCTCAGTGATTTGAAGAGAAAGCCAATTATGAGGCTGAATTAGTTTTCAAATTAAACTACAATTTAAGGCTTGTGAAATTAATCTTTTAAGGCAGATAGTTGCATTTGTGTGTGTGTATATATATTCACGTGGAGAATTTGGATTCTGCATTTCTGGCTTGTTCCCCTTCTCCAAGCTGACAGTACAGTTCATAAAGAGATGCCTGGTGTCCTGCGGGTTGTTCTTTCCGAGAAGGAACAGGGCGGGTGTTGCCGGGTGGCAGGGGAGGAAACGAAAGCAGCAGCACTTGAGATCTGAAGAGAAGATGCTTCATCTTTTAAAATGAACGGGGCACCTAGTGAAAACCCTTTTTTTCCATTACAAACCATTCCAAAACCACCGTAGTGCCGCTTATAATTAAAATGTTCAATATTCTGTTACCAGCTTGGAGGGAGATTGATTTTAGTACTCTTTATTTAGGAAGGTCTTAATTCAAGAGAGCACATGAACAGGCTCACGGAGCTGGGCTGACTTGGCTGCCAGGGGTGCCGTGGCGCGGGGGGGCCAGGGTGTGTTGCCAACTGCCCATTCCTGCCCATAGCACTGGAAGCTGGAAATAATGCCAGTGCTGTATGTGCCAGAGAGAGCCTGTAAAGGTAGAATCTTCAAGAGCCAGAGTAGGTCTCAACAGATTCTCCCGGTTGTCCCAGAGCTCTTGCCAGGTTGGGTGCATTACTTCTGGGATCATCACCAGCCTAACGACATGCATCAAGGCAGCGCCGCCTTCTGCAGCTTGGGTCGGTGCTGTTCTTACCCTTGCACTTCACATGCTCTCAAAAACGGCTTTGTCCAGCCTGACTCTGTGCTCTCACACATTACACACAGACTTAGGAGCCACGATATTCTTTTTTAAGTTCTTTTGCTCAGCCGAGCACAATTTTAAGATAAGAAATTGTTTTTCTGCAGACACAGGTGGTAGTGCTTTCCATTTTGTTTCGAGGTGAGTGGTTATGAAATCTGTGCTCTTAATTTCCTTTTCAGAAGCAGCCAGTCCCAAGAGCAAGGAAGTGAATTATAGCACTGTAGGTGAGAAAAAATGCAAATCCCCAGACTGATGGTTTTTCCCTCCAGAAAAAATGGCCAAGTTGATATAAAGAAAAAAAACATGGAAATCACGTTCTGAGACCACTCTAGAGGGAAGTTACAACGCTGCACTACCCCCCCCCCGCCTTCTTTTAACCAGCCGTTGCAAATAATATAGTATTATGTATATTATAGTATTTATGTTATATGAGATAATGTTATATTACATTGTGTTATATATTTATTATATTACTTTATATTATATTGTCAGAATTCAAGGATTGGATTCAAGCCTCGTGGAAGGTGTGCTAAGTCTCAGGTTTTGTGCAGCCGGACCCGTACGATGTCACAAGTTGCGTAGGCCTTCAGTTCAGCATGAAACCTCGCCGTGCTTTTAAGCACAGTTTGGCGATGGTGTTCGGGGTATCTTGTCCTAAGTCACGCTTTCTCAATTTTTTGAATTTGCCTCTGGTCATTGAGAGGATTCATCTGCAGGAGCTCAGCCAAGCTGAGGCTCATCGATTTGCGCAGTCGGAACTATTTGCTCAGGGGTTGAATGTGCTTTTGCCCATCTTGAAGTGTTACTCCTGTTATTTCTCCGCAGTACACGGGGGCTTGGTGGGCTGCAGGCTGCTGTACGGGATGTGTCTTCACATCTGGCCGTGCCCACGTGTACGCTGCATGCAGTGCAGCCGTTCCTTTTCTCGCCGGAGATAGTTATTTCATGTCAACAATAAGAAGGGATTATTTCGGTGCCAGCAGCCTCTTCGCCTTGCTCGGTCATCTCTCCAGACCCACTTGCTCTATTCTCATTAGGTTGGCTCTTGCCTTGTTTGAGGCTGAGAATCTGATGTCTCCGCTAATTAGGAAGTGGCATCCGTTATGAATTAGGTTAGCTGCTTGAAAGGTCAAAATTTGCCAATGATTACAGAAGTGATGGTGAAAGCGAATGTCAGTAGCTATCAGTTATGACTGAAGGAATATCGTTCAGAAGGAAAGTGCTGATTCTGTTTAGTTTTCTATCTAGAACATGGGGGTTGCAGTTAAAGTGTAACTTGGTTTTGACGTCCTTGCTTTTCTAGCATGCTTTCAGTGCCTGAGACCTTGTTGCAATGAATGAAATCACTTAAAGGGTGAAGTGTTCCTACTGTGAGTAGGGGCATGAGATTCCCGTCCTCAGCGGGGAAGAAAACATGTATCAGGAAACTGCTCTGAATTGAAAATTTTATTTTTAGGAAAAATTGTAAATTTTACACTGCTTTTCAGTGTTTAGTCTTCCCATCAACAGTTACTGTCTTCTGCCTATCTAGCACCAGATGCAGAGTATTCACTAAGTGAGCTTTCCAATTTGGAAAAAAAAAATTAGGAGGAAGGGGAGGTTTCCATTAGTACAAAGCCATTATTAACTTGGGTTAATGAAGATCTAATGTAATATGGCCATCACCACATGTCTGCACATAATGATTCAATCCTGTTCTACGGGGGAATGATTAAATTAAGTATCTTGTAGGTCAAAATTAGACTGAGAAGGTTAACCAACCTTTAATGATTCTGCAACCATTTACCAGCCATTAAAAAACATAAACTGTAAGATAAAGCTGAGTAGAGAATCAGCATTATCAGGAAAAACTGGATGAAGTTTTAGCTTTTTCTCTTTATATCACATGAGTAGGCAGAGGGGGTGGTGTATTTTTATAGTGATATGTGGTATAAAGGGCAAAGTGAAAGGTTTTTTTATCTTTTTTTTATTTGGATTCCTGATAAGTGCCCATTAGCTCTTTCTTTTAACATGCATTAAATCTAACTAATGGATATCAAACCAGCTTAGAAAAATGGTAATTATAAAGCAATTGTAATAAAGACTTTGGGAGCACAACTGTGCTAAGGTATTGTTTGTATGCCTTAAAACCATGAAAGCTCAGTCTTTACGGAGAAATGAAGTTGCATAGATGGGAGAGCAGAGATTGCAGGCAACGTGATGTGAATTAGCAGTCCTTGGCATGCTTTGGGACCATCTGAGCTCGAAAGAACTGAGCTGTATTCTCAGATTCCAGAGTGATTTGGGGGAGCCATTTGTTTATGACTGTGTGCTTATCTGCTTACACATACAGAGGGCAGCTATCTTTCCTGTTTTGCCTCTTTTTTTACTTAACTTGTACAGATAGAATGAGATACAGTGAACTTAACAAAATCTTTTTGCAGTCTTTTACAAGCACATGCAATTAATTTTAAAATTGATACATCAACAAAACTGAATATACAGGTGAAAAATATCTCCCTTTGCTTCCATCCCCCCAGATTTCGTAAGCTTTTATATTGCCTATCCTGTGGAAAGCTTAATTAGTCTAATGGGAATATTTTCCATAGGGGGGGCTTTCTAGCATCTCTCTCATGTGTCTTGTCCGTTTTTAGATTGAAACAAAAATACCTCATTTGGCAAAATAACGTCTGCAAGATTGCGGTCTCTGGGAAATAGAAGAGAATGCATTGTAAGGTTGCAGATTCTTGGGGTCTTGCCTTTTGTGGCTAGACCTCCTTCATCATGCCGCACATGAATTCTAACTCAGGTGATACATGAACGTGGCACATTAGTTAATGAAAGCTAATGCACAGTAATCTTGTCATCACTAGCTCTGCATGATAATTCAATCTGCTTCGTAGAAGAGCTGTTCAACATGCAACAAACTTGATTTAATATTGACATGATGTACTAGGTTAGGTATTTTATTTAACATACCGTGTGCCTGATGTGATGAGAAGTGTTTTTCTTTCAGCGGGTTATCTACCTGAGTTAGTAGGCCAGGTGTGTAGTTTAATACATATATCAAACCCCGTCTGGACTGGGTATTTGTTATGTGATGCTCTGCACAGACGGGGGCAAATTCCCAAGTTTTGGCACTTTGTGCATTCATTTAATGTTGTCAGCAGGCTTGAGAGCAAGCCCTTCAGAGCAGAAAAGGAAAGCTAACACTTCCCTCACACACTGAAAGCATGAAATCCCCCTCGCCCCGTTTATCTGCCTCTCTTGTAGCTCCATCACCACTGGCAGGGTCTGACCCAAATGTGGGAGCATGCAGCATGGGGGTCTTGAGTGTGACTCGGAGGAGTTTTCCCACTCTTTCTGGTCTGTAGTAACTGCTGCCAGCCTCTGCTTGGGCAGGGTACAGGGATTTAAAGGTGGTGTGGGTAATACTTTGCTTTCCACAAAACGCATACACACATCCTGCAGGCCAGATCGGGCAGTCGGTACTTTCTCACTTAAACCCTAACAATTCCAGCCTCAAATCCTGAGGTGTTTCAGAACTGTGCAGTCTGCCACTGTATATTTGCCTCATTCGTGTAGTAATAGGAGCTGGATATGGGGACGTATTTCCTTTATTTTAATACAAAGTATAGGAAGATATATCCCCATGCATAGGACATAGAAACATGACATTATTTACTTTTATAGCAGGTAAATCATCACCAACCATCTTAGTATAGTGGAAGGCTTTATATAGCACCCAGAAGATGTTAGGCACCGCAGCAGTATATATCCACATCGCTCTGTTCAATATTCTTGTGCCCAGATATATGTTTATGTCATTCACTGCAGCACACAGGTATCTAGAGGATACGTCTTGCTTAAAAACAAACTAAATGTACAGAAAATTGAGTGGCACGTAGCTGGTGAGTGTAGATTACACCAGCAGAGCCCCTGGGAGCGGTCCTCGGGAGCGGTACCCTCAGCGGGGGTAACAGGAGATGCCGTTCTGGTTCTCGGGTCAACATTGCCAGGTGGGAAATGCGTGTGCGTAGGAATGGGAACGGGCACATCAGTCACCATCCAGACTGCAGAGAGGAAGAAATAATTTGCAGCTGATTTACAGCAGACTGTGGTCAGAGAAGCAGCCCCAGGGAGCAAGCGGCGAGCCGGGGAAGGAAGCGGCTGCTGCAATTCCGTCGTGCGCTGCAGAGTGCTGCAGCCACACAGGGCTCTTTGCAGAGGACGCTTTATTAAGTTACAAGTTAGTAATTAATGCCAAGTTCCTCTCTTTATTTTCTCTGTGGTTGGGTTCCATAATCAAAATCAAAGATATGAGATAGGGAGCAGATTGCCTCTTGAAATACAGCTCCCTGGTGCTCAGTTCATGACTTTAGAGACATTTGTCCGGTCCCATCTCCCTTTATGGGGATGTAGGTCAAATGCTGTTGAAATAACCCTTTTTTCTAGAGCAGATGTGCTCAGTCCAACGCTACACTGCAGAAAAGCAAAAAGGCTGGGGAAAGAGCAAAGGCAGCTTACCATACGCTCCATCCACGGTACAGCTGCTGTCTGCCCCCCCTGTGCCCACCACAGCAGCAGCCTGTTGGGCTCCCCAACCATTCCCCATTCCATGGGGAACCCACCATCTCCCACAGCTCCTGCTTTATTTTGGAAACAACACTGCAGTCTGAGACATCCCAGATGAGGAGGGACCAGAACCCCGGGGTACTCTCCTCTGAATTTAGTAGCCCCAATAACTTTCCTTTCTGAGTCGTTTCTTGCACTAGAAGCGAATCACAAAATACCACCTGATTTTCGGAGTATGTCCTAAGACTGCACATGTCCTAAATAGATTCTGTTTTCTTCTTCCGCTTCTGTTTTCATTAGCCCCAGGTTTTGACATTCTGTTCAGAGATGCTTTCACTATAGAATGCATTAAGATAACAGAAATTCCAAATCAAACATCTCATTCAGCACATTTCCTATTTAAATTTCTCCTGTACATTTCCCCTGTACTTATCTAAGGGTTGGCTTCTTTATTTGTATCAGTTGTCTTGTGATAACTGGTTTTGCAGAAGAGCAAAAAAAAAAAGAGTGCTTGAAGAGAAAGGAGAAAATTCATTGCTTGCACAGCCTTGTTTCAATTCAGCATTCCTTCCCTCTCTTGAAGTTTATTGATCGGAAAAATGTTAAAGTTGTTGAATAGTTTGTTTTCATTTCACAAATGTGAATCAGGATTATTGCAGAAAGATAGGAATGTATTCATCATTAGAATTTGCTTTACACATTTGTTTATTTTTTAATCTATAATTCTTATTGAACTAAGAAGACTCACAGGGGTATGTATCACCACAGAGAACAAAAAGAGCCTGATTGAGCCAGATGGAAGGAGCTCAGCAAAGCACTTTCCACTGTGCAAAAATACAAACTTATGTGCCACTTCTGGCTAATACTGGGAAGTGTTGTCTTCCCAAAGTTGGGGAAGATGCTGGGGGGGTTGCCTATGTGCCGAGTGGCTTGAAGACACTTGGCTAGGTTATGCAATTTGGGGATGCTGCAGCCCTTGCTAGATCTGCCCACTTAGAGCATGGGGTATGTTTTTAAACTCTCTTGCAAACAGATGCCAGCTCTCCAGCTCTCTGCTTTCTCCGAACTGGAAGTTTTGGAGCTTTGTGACCACGCTGGGGATCTGGGCTTATTAGATGAGACACGGCGCAGTGCTGATGGAGCCACATGCCCTCGAGTTTGCCAGTGGCTCACATACAACCAAGTGGGCAGAATGAACTCAGCTCTTTTTGTGAAACAACGCGTGGCTCCATCTTGAATCAGCTCGGGTTCTTGTTGGGACCACTTTGCATCTCCTCCAGCACAGCAGGCTCCTGAGTTGGTTCATCCTGTTCAGAGTTCCCGAATGAGCAGTGTTCAAGCAGTAACTTCCATCTTTCCATTGATGTTGTTGGGTTTTGATGGTCACTAAACGAGGTTTTGTCTGGTTTCACTGTCTCTTTCTGCCTCCCACTCCTCCTTTCAGGTCTCATGTCATTAGATTCATCCACTGTTGCAGATTGCTTTTTGTAAGCGGTATGTGTCTGCCCTTTCAGACATTCTCTCCTACCAATATAACAAGCGTAAAGCCTGGGCCCTAGGAGCTCTGGGGGGTCACAGGACCATGCAGCTGCAGGAGTCCATCCAATCAAGTAACATCTTTTACCCTCATAATGATAATTTCCCACTTTAGCAAAACACCCTGCTGCCAAACTCCAGTGATAATGAGCCTGTCAGTGCATCAGTGCACTCCCAACAGTATCTAGAAAGTAGGGATTGTTTTTTGCAAGGCAAATGAAGACACTGATCATTAGCAAGAAACAAACCAATGATTCAATACATCGCTGGCCACACATACCAAATCGTTGACTTTCTGTCCTGCTGGGCAGCAGCTGTTCCATTTGCTCTGTACAAATGGGTTTTTTTTCTCCAGAAGGGGCTGGAAAGGTAGACATTTCTCCAAGAACTGGAGGCAGCAGGCAGTTGCTTCCCGCACTGGGCATGGACATGTTGAGGGGGTCCTTCTGAAGCTGCTGAGAAGTCTGATGGGCTTTCCACTATTAAACTCTACTTCTGAACGCATGTGAATGCAGTGATTGGGTGGAAGAAAAATCCTGTGAGAATCTATATGAAATTGCAGGACAAAAAATGCTGCCCTAAAACTTACAATCACTGAAAGAATTAGAAGTTAATCATAGATATCCTCATAGGACTTCTTGCTGTATACCAGTTATGTGTAATCAGTATCCTTACAGATCATCTAGTCTCAGCAGTGTTGCTATTCTCATAATCCTCGCCTTGCCTAGCTGGCTGGATTGAAATGGGATGTCTACTCTGTAGCATTTCTGAGTAAAATGCATGACCCTGAGTCAATGGGACTGCAATCTGCTCTGCAATGAGATAGTCCTGATATTTCATCTTCTCTTGTTCCAAGGTACCTACGTGATGACAGTGACGGCAAATGATGCAGATGATAGTACTACAGCGAACGGGATGGTGAGGTACCGAATCGTGACTCAGACCCCACAGAGCCCATCGCAAAATATGTTTACTATTAACAGCGAGACAGGAGACATTGTCACTGTGGCTGCTGGACTTGACAGAGAGGTGAGTTTAAAAGCCATCGGACCAGGTTTCCCGTTGTTGAGGGCTGCTGACTTGCAAAGTCCAAATCCTGTCTCGAATACAAAGCCTCTAAAAGTTTTGAGTTGTGGCGTGGAGATTGCGATCTTTGCTTCTGCAGCACCTTTGGGGCATCGTGGCTTTCATGTGATATTTTTGTCTTAATCTATATCAGTCAATGAAGCCCTGGGAGAATCTTCAAACTTGTGAAGCTGGTATCTCCCTTGTGTAAATTTGTACTACTCAAAGATGAAGAAGATACTCCAGAAGGGCCAGGGGGTTGAATAAAGTGCCGTTTGTACTCCTTCTGTTGGGGAACAAATAAATGCCATACATCTATAGCCCTTTCTAGACCCGTCTTGCTTAGTTCTTTGCACGTTATCTTCAGAAGCGGTTACACAGCCTATACGCAACACATTTTGCGTGTTTCGTGATGGCATCCTTATGTTGTTTCCAAACTAGGAAAATGTCTTCCAGTGGTTTTGGTTCTGTGTAAGGTTCTGCCTTTAGTACCTCTTCTTTCTGGTATTTTACAATGTACAGCTTTCCCAAATGCAGAAGCGTACTCTGCTACGGTAAGCTATATGGTATGAGCCCCAGAGCTCTGCCTTCTCTACTTGTGAATACAGCTCGAGGAGAAGGCATTTATACCTCACGCGTTGTGTAGCATCGTGGTGGGCTGGAGTGACCTGGGAAGGAGGAGACGGGAGTGTAGGTAGAGGGGGAGCTTAAGTTCTGGGGGGGTTCCCATTGGACGGTGCGATTCATGGAGTGTCACCTGTCCAATGCAATTAGGAGATCTTGATCAACTTGTAAGTGACAGGAGGGGTCATTTGTTCATTGAACAGCCAGCCACAGATAGCATGGCTACGCAGCAAAGGTGAAAGTAAGGACTTCCATAGTCTTAGGCTCAGATGTTTAACTTCAGGCAGTCCCCAGGGATAACAAGTCCAGAGAAACCCATTTTGAGAGAGCCCAACTTGCTGCATTTCTGAGAGAAGGCACCAGAAACTCCTCCTCTTCTTCCTTTCCCTCCTTTCCTCCCCTGCAACCAGTGGCAGGGATGGAGCAAGCGGGAGGCCCCGTGTGCGGGCTGGTGCATGGGCTTTCCTTCTTGGGGCACCAAACTCAGAGGGGTGAAAACTTCCAGCACTTCACAGGGTTTTTTTTTTCCCTTCCATATCAGCCTCGGCGGCACTTTTCTGGCCCCGCTGCAGAGCGCTCTGCCGAGCGCCGGCAGACAGGCGTTGCTCTGCTGGGGTTTGTGCCCGTTTCATTCGCATGCCTGGGCCGCTTTTTTGCTTCCGAGCTGCACGGCAGCTTTGGGAGGAATCCCGAGTGCGGCTGCGGAGCCGCTGTTGAGGGCTGATCAAAGCACCGGCAGCAGTTCAGCAGGCACGGGGTGCCCCAGGGCAGCCAGCGGGACCAGCACGGCGACCCGGGCTGCTGGCTGGGAATGGTGCAGATTTGGGGCTTGCCCAAGGCACAGTTTCAGGGCGAGGCGAGCCGGGGGGAGATGCCATGTGAAACAGCTTTCCAAGGAGGAGGTGGGGTGAGCGGAGAGCTTTCCAGATGTTGAAGACAAGAAGCAGAGCTGGGCGAGCAGGAGGAGCACCACAGCCTGCTCCGTCCCACCTGACGTGGCAGACTTTGCAAGCGCAACCTAGGGCAGGCTTGACCTTTCCCTGCTCTTTTTATTTAGAGAAGCAGAAAGTTAGCTGAATCCTAAGCAGGCAGATTATCCTAGGCAATGCTGAAGCCTGCAGCGTGCTTGCAGTTGAGGAGGAGAAACAAGTGCTGTAGAGATTGCTGGCAGCCCTCCGGGAGACGGTGGCAGAGCACTCCGAGGAGGGATCTGAATTCTGGCAGGAAAATGCTGATTTTGTGGAAATGACAGAACTATTATTGCCCCCTTGACATCAGTGGGAGACAGCGTTTTAATGTAGGGCTTTCCGGGTAGAGAAAGGTCATCAGTTTATATTAATTTCAGAGACATAGGTTGGGATAGCTTGGTGGGAGAGAGGTTTTAATCTCAGCAAATCAGCTGAAAAAAGAGGCGGGTGATGATTAGGGGGAAAGAGGAAGGCAGGACGGTCGTCTTTTTTCAGGTTTATCTCATTGCATCTGGCGTATTTAAAAATCTTGCAGGGGAACCACATGCCTCATGTTAGTTCCCCTGTTGTACTGAGTCTGGGAAACCAAGGCAGGCTGGCGCCTTGTCTGTAGAAATACGGTGTGGAGTGTCCCAAGCTGGGTACCAGGTTGGGCAAGGAATGCTTGGATCCAGGCAGAACAACCCGCTCTGGGCACAGGCCTGGGGCTGCCCTGAAGGTACGGGCCACGCTTATTCCCAGCGCTCTCGGCTGTGCTCCAGATTTACATCTGGAATTGGTGAAAGTTTCCGTTTTATTAGCATAAAATTGTGTTAGGGCTAAATTGAAAAATGTGTTTAAGCATTCCCCTAACTGTACCACAGATTGGTTTTTTGTTTTTGTTTGTTTTTCCTGAAATCTTGAGAAAGCTATTAGAGGAGTAAATTTGGGTTTGCTGCTGACATTTTCTTGTTGTTAGGAAAAGGAGCTGAAGAGAAGTATTTGGAATGCAGATTTGTGTAAATTAAAATGTTAACAAATCTGACCTATTCAGCTGAAACTACTACAACCAAGATAAATTCCCTGGGTACCAGTTATTTCTCCAAATGCTTATTGACACATTTATCAGTGCCTGTGACACTATTATGTTAAGCTGTCTTGAGACAGAACCAGGTTTTCAGTCTCCGTTGGGCCCTTCTACCTTGCTCCTGCAATGCAAAGGCACCTCGAAGCAGGCGTGAAAATAACTGTCAAATTCTGTATCCGAGAGAGAGGGGGGGTCCATGTTCAGATCCAGCATTTGTCTTTCAGAGGGGAGAAAAGTCACTCCAGAACTGGTGATTCTAGCTCAGCATTCCTGTTGCATGCTCATTAAATGAGACTTGATGCTGCCAGCGTCTCCACTTAAATATTGGTTCTTTCCCAGTTTCTCACATTACCTTCAGTTCGTGAAATGTCCAGGAAACTGGACGAAGCGTTCCGTCTTGGTTTGTGTCATGAGGAGTGCTTTGGTTAACCTGTGAGAAACCTATTTTAAGAGAAATTCATGTGGCTTGCTGCTGTTTCTAAACCCTCATTTCCACAAACCAAGGAGGAAATTAAAAACTCAGCCTCTCAAATTGTGCTGGTCTCTCTAAATGTGTCTGACACTGAAGATAGCAAAATTAAAAGCCAAGGTATTAAAATATTGATGGCTTTAAAGTTATCTTACCTGGTTCCCAGTAATCTGGATGTAAATATGGTTACAATGCTCTGTGTCCATTCACTCATTACGGCTGTGCTTAATTGAATGGATCCCCAAGGAAGATAAAGATAATTGGACTGCACTTCATAAAAATTATTAAAGGAGGACAGTTTAGCAACAGCCCGATTTAAACTCCTGGATGCCTAAGGGTGAGAAATGCCAAAGGTGGAACAAAGGAACATCAATCCCTTGAATTAATAGGGAAAATGATAGGGGTTTAGAGTGCGCCAGAGGTTCAAAGGTGCATTCAGACAGCCAGGCTTAGATGCAAAGGTGAAAAGCAGATACTTGCTCTAATACAGGAAAACGTCAGGGAAATGTAGGAAATCTGCAGCTGGTTTAATGAAATGAGGAGGGAAAGATCAAATAGCAGTGGGAGCACAAAATGTGGGGAGTAATAGGGAAGGCTACAAGCACATGAGATGGACAGGTTGTAACAAAGTTCAGGGGGTAGGAGGGCACCGTGCTGGCTTATTTAATTTATGGCAGGCTGCTGCAGAGATGGGTGGTTCTACTGGGAGTCACTACGCACCTGATAGCTTAATTTAGCAGCGCATCTGAATTCCAGATTTTATTGCTTTTTTTGTTTTGTCCACTGGGAAGAAAATAATAAAAGGTAAAAAGGGTCAGCTGTCCCCAAATGGGGCTCGGAAGCAGGCAGAACATTCATATTTCTGTTTTCCAGTCTGTAAAGAAGCATTTCCCCTTATAACCACGCAGCTCTGTTCTGCATGTTTGCTCATTTTGGCCACTGGCGTCCCAGGCGGGGATGGAGCCCAGACTGTCAGCCTGACGGTGAGCTCCTGGTACAGTAATTCAACTCCATCAGCTCTTCTGATTTCTCTGGTGGCAGAATATCGGTCTCAGTAGCACAGTAAAACTGCACCGGGGCTATAGTATAGGTAATATCATCCTCTGAAGAGCTTCTGCTAAATATTTTATGAACGCGGACTCTGAGCAAGCAAAGAGGCAAAAAAAAAAAAAAAAAAGAAGTGAGAGGAAAGGAGCTGGTTGATCCCACAGCCTGCTGGCAGGCCAATAAATGTCGAGACATCTCAAATGTCATCCAGGCTTATTTGAGATAATAAGTATTTCGGCTCTACAGTGCTCGTAGTGTAACGTTGCTAACTTTTTGAGATCTCCTTTAGAAATGAGTCCCTTCATGGCATATTCATCTCATGTGGAAGAAATTAAGAAAGTCGGGAGCTCCAAGTTGCTTCTTCTGAATTTCTGTATGTTTATATTTCTTTTAAAAGTGATTGGAGCTCTGCTGCTGCAAATGCCTTTAAAAATAGATGAAATCCAATTCTATGATTACTACACTTGGCTTTCCGAAAACGTGATGTTGCTAGTCTTTCTCAAGTGAGTGAAAGATAAAAGGGAGAGCCTGCCAACGACTGAGTTAGAGGCTTATTTTATTTATGAATGGAATGGCAGGATTTTTGTGGGGAAGAGGAAAAGTTCTCCTTATTGGCAGAGACAGTTAATTTCTATTCCAACACTCTGGGTTTGGTGCAACGAGACATTTGTGATAGAGCAGAATTTTGAAATGTTATGTTAAAAAAAAAAAAAAAAGCAGTACTATGCTCCTCCAAAAACTGAGCAGGATTGGTTTTTACCATCTGTAGTAACTATTTTGGGTACATTTATCTCCAGGTCATTGCAGTAGCTTTTCGAAACCTCCTTGTTACTTCATTTCAAATGTTAGCTGGATGTAAAGAAGGCATCACACTGGTGATAGGAATTAGTTTATCCATTGGGACTGCTGTAATTCATCCTTTGTGAATTAGTCCCACAGACAGCAATCTACTAATTCAAGATTACCCAAATACAGTGTTTTTAACCTGGGTTTGGGTCTTCCAGCCAGCCGATACTCTTCAGGGTAGCCAACAGGTAACGCAGGCTGAGCCTTGCTTTCTGTACCAGGACATTTTTCTCTGACAGGAGAGTCCAGCAGCTTTCAATCCTTTTTCCGCCCCTGGAATATAACAAAAGGATTTTATTCTGTTCTAAATTACGGTCGCCTGTGTTAATTATTTCCCCTCACTGCATATCAATGCGATGTTCTGCAAAGCGGCGCCTCCTCCTCTGAGCAGGGCTGGAGGAACATCTGCTGCAGCGTGAGGCTGAAGGATCTCGACACGATACGAGTGATAGATGAGTGAATCTGTGCAGGTTCTCAATCGTGTGTGTGTACTGACAAAATAAAAAGAATGAGTGAGAGTGGCATCTAAATGGCTTGACTGCATCCTAAGAGTTTCTGTTTCCCATTTGCCTCGCTCAAATTAGCCATCTCCAAGGAGCAGCGAGGACTAATGCAAAATTGGTAAGAGGATGTCACCTTCTGACAGGCGCAATCTAGCATGCATCGTATTTGCCGTTTGTATCTATTACAGGAGTTCTTTAAAGTGAGAGGGATTCTGGTTTTCATCTTATCTTCTTTTTTTTTTTTTTCCGGAGAAGAAATAAAACAAGGTTGTTAGATTCTGCTGAGCCACAAGTACCTTGCTTTTAAAGATGAAGTTCGAGGATCACTGCATTAAAACGTGCAGAAAGATGCATCCACAGCTGGACTCACAGGAGGGGAAGGAGAGTGAGAGATTAGCAGTTATTTTGCCAGTGAGGTACATGCATTTCTACGCATTTGGACGACAAGCCCCTGTATTTAGCTCCCAGACCCACAGGCTCCCAGAGTGTTCTCCAGTGTCTGAGATGATGAAGGACTGTAGCAGAGTTCCAAGGGTAAGTGGCTTTCCCACTTCTCACAGCATTCAAATCACGACTGGAATTCTTTGTGGAGCGTGTTGCCAAGCCAGACGTAAACTACTGGAATCTTAACATAGATAAGCAGGTAAAATCCTGTAGCGTCCTCCATACAGCAGGTAGCCCGTGCGTTTTATTTGTCCCTTCTAGCCTTGGCCTTAACATTTCCGACAGTTTCCCGTTGGTGTTGAGGAGCGGTGTGCCCCCGTGCTGCTGTACAGCAGGCGCTGCCCTCGCTGGCTGCCCGGCTGCCACACACCATCCCAGGGATTTGGGCAGTACGAAGTCATGCTGGGGGATGAAAGCCGCTCTATAAATGCCATTTGTCACTGAATACTGTGTTATTCCTGATACCTTGTAATTTTTCAGGTCTGTGTACCAAAAATGTAAATACTGAAGCTTTATATATTAATATGCCTGAAATCATTACTTAAAGATAAAACTGGTTAAATTATTCAGTTATAAAATTATCCCATTTCCACAGCAGCATATCCTGTCAAAGGAAGAGCTGATTAGCCCTAAGCTGAATTTAGCCAGTAGATTTATGCTTGATTCTGGTTTATGTTTCTGCATTGTATGTAGGACTGATTTGAGCTTGCTCCATCATTCCAGCATGCATTTCATTTTCTCATTACAGACAAGAATGACCTTTTCCAGCAAATTATGGTGAGGAGCACTACCACTCACCAGTGAAGAAGGTTCATTTTATTAACCCCATTTAGTGCCTTTGGAAACGCGTCATGCTCCCAGTGGAGGGCCACTTGTAGTCACTTGAGATACCAGAAGTTAGTAGATGGGGAGGGCTTGGATCTGCTCTGAGCGCTCTTGGTCCAGCATTGCTTAATGGATTCCTTGGCAGCCCTTGTTGCAGGATGGGAACAATGTGAGCAAAGAGCAAAGCCTCGTCATAGAAATAATTCTGTTTGTTTTAATTAAGAAAGGAATTATGTCAGTGGTTCTGAAGCCTTGTTACCTGAAGCCTGGAAAGAATATGCCTCCCCGTTTGCATTTCTCGAATAGCAGTGGCTGTGTGTCCTTCTGGTGGGTGTTTCCAGAATCGTCTGTACCTTTCGGTCTTCTGGATGATTGCTACAACTCACCGAATACGATGCTGTCAATCAGTTTTTAGAGCTCATGTGTATGGAAAGCTGTTCTTGATTATTTTTCCTTGATAAAAACCTGATAGCTAGGTAGAATATTATACTGAGAGAGGAAGGGCTCTGAGCCATGGGCCTTGAAAGACAATAGCATGACTATGTGTTTCACTTCAAAAAAAGAGTGTTTGGAGATGATAGGAGAAACTTTTAAAGAATAAAAGAGCTTTCCAAAAAAAAAAAGAGGCTGGTAAATATCTTGGAAACTGTGGGAGTCCAATGAGTAAATAGGAAAACAGCCATGGTATTTACCTCTCAAAAAAATTCACCAGCAAGACGATCAGGACGCAAACGTAATGGGCTGGAGACCAACTGGTTATACAAATTGCAATGATCTGTTGGCACCGTTTGAATGTGAGTTTGTGTAAGCTCAGCCTAGTGGAGGTTTCATCCGCGCATATTCACTCATTATCCTCCCCTGTGCTTACTTAGACACTAATGGCTCTGTCATCACTGGGGGTTTTAGGAAGTTAATAACATTGACAAGCAAAGAGAAACACTAATGAAGGAAGTAAGACAGCACGACAAACATGTTTTTAATCATACTGCCTGGACAGGCAGAGCACGCTCTATGGCCACCTGTATTGCTAATCCTTGACCGATAGATGTGTGACACTTAATCCTTGATATCGCTGCTGTTGGGGAAGGACCACTTTGCATGCTCTGGAAAAACATGGCAGAGCAGAGCCTGTTTGGTTAAGCAAGCTGCTCAGTCTGATAGTTTCCATGAAACCTTATCGTGCTCTTCCCGTTATTTCAGTCTATGCAACACCAACCCTTAGGGCTTCAGAAAATCACGGTCTACCTGTTGCCAGGACAAGCAGTCCTACCAATTTTTTAATGCTAATTTTGAACTTGTCTTCAGTAATTCTTTGCCTTGCTGTTGGCATCACTGAGATGCCTTATTCACAACTGGGACACGCTGTGTCTTCTTCACCACTCTTCTTGCCCTTTGAAGGTGGAGAGTGTCAGAGCTGTTTGTGAGGGATGAGGAAGGACCGATGATTTTGTGGCCATGCTGATCCTCTTGAGAAGTTGGCTTCACATTTGCAAACCCAGCTTCATCTTTGCTGATGAGGCTGACAGTCGCCAGTGAAACATAGCAGAGGAGCTGATGGGGAGCCCACCTCAGCACCACAGCACTTCTCTGCAATAAATATCTGACAAGGTGATCTGCTGCACGTGCCTTGCCCTTTGTGTTGGCCCTGCTCCTGTCCGAGAGCATTTCATTCCCCGTCAAATTATGTTTTTAATAAAGAGGATCAAATAGTGCGATGGTGCTGCTTTTATCGGTCTAGTTGTTCTGTGAGGTTTTCAGTTCGAGTCCCTGCGCGTTGTGTGTCCCTTCTGAAGATGTGCCCAGAAGGATGCTCTAACCACAGAACAGAGAGACCGAGTGTCTAAAAGTAAACTTACAGCCAGTTTACATCTCCTGTGGAGCTGATTCCACCAAGAATGAGTCCTACCCTTCGTCTGAAACAAAGAGTTTCTTCCCACTCAGACATACGGGGTTATTTACTGCCTGCCAGAGTAGCTCCCCAGTTTGTGTTTTTTTTCTTTTTTTCCATTTGGCTTAGACTCTCTTTTACACACCTGGATTCCTTGAAGTATTCCTAGCATTCCGATGCTGTAGCCTCTGGAGGAGATTGTACTGATTCACACGTCAAACTGTAATGACTTCTTATTCATATTTGGGCGAGCTATTGAAGAGATGTTACCAAATTGAAAAGCTACATGATTTGGGGTTGACCTACTCAGATAAAACAAACCTTTGAGTTTAATTGGATCTGATTATAGAGTCTGAGCAAGAATAGGACTGAAACCCAGCCTAATCAGTTCTCTTTTTTTAAATCTGGAAATCTTCAGAGCCTCTCCTATAAGAGAATTGTACTAATGTACTAATAGTCTATAGGCCCTTTTCTTTCTACACACACATTTTAGTATGTTCAGAGACTTCTGGTACAGTCTGGGTGCACTTGTTTCAAGTTGCTCATGAAATCCCACCTCTGACTACAGTGGGTCGGCTTATACATTATTCAGTAGTAAAATCCCAGCTGAATAGGAAGCGGGGAGGGGGAAGTTAAGTATCGGAGTGGAAAGCTCACCAGGTCCTTAGCATAATCTCTCTGGTTCAGACCTGCATTTCTTTTTCCATTTGAGCTTGTCTTACAGTGGAGAATAGTGTATCATTCCAATTTCAGATAGAAGACTACCTGCTCAGCTCAGGCAGATTTAAAGTTTTTCTTCTGGTACATCACATACTTTCCAACAGCCCCTTCCCCTCTCTAAAGGGATTATTGTCTAAATCTGCACGAGGTCAAGTGAAATAATTAAACACAAGCTGGCTCCACTAATTAACTTATCCACAGACCATTGTCTGTTATTAGCATTTTAAAGAGAGACTTTGTTAACTCTTCCTAGACCCAGTAGTGGGTTTTTTTAATAACCCATTCCTATAAGCATATTTGGCTACATTTCTTACTAAAATATTGTCATCGACACGTTTGCCAGAGCATGAAGGAGTTTACAGGATGTTTCGGTCTGCAGCAGCTACTTTTCTTAATGAAGTGTAAGAAAAAGGCAGCTTAAATGCAAAGGAATGTTACTGCAGAAGACCAGATAGAGAGTCTTGTATTCTGAAAGTATTCTTACAATGGAAAGTTGTCAGTGTAAACAGTAGAGAGACTATTATGTGCTTTCTAAAATATAATTAAAATGGTGATCTATCTAGTGTCTTACAGTGCATCTCATCAGAGCTTTGGAACTGTGTCAGGATCATGGAGTATGGAGTTGCTGGGGATGTAATACTTCCAAAAGGACAGGAATGTGTGCACAGGGACAAAAATGTGGGAGTTTGCTATTCTGCACCACAAATACTGTCTAATTCCTTGAGTTCTGCACTAATGGTCTGAAGTTGCGCCAGGGCGGGTTTAAGTTGGACATTAGGAAAAATTTCTTCACAAAAAGGGTTGTGAAGGGGCTGCCCAGGGAAGGTCGAGTCCCCATCCCTGGAGGGATTTAAAAGCCAGGCAGATGAGGTGCTTAGGGACAGGGTTTAGTGGTGGGATGGCAGGGTTAGGGGAACAGTTGGGCTTGGTGGTCTTAAAGGTCTTTTCCAACCTAAACAATTCTATGATTCTATGATTCTATAATTAGTGTCCCAAAAGGTGGCAGAAGGTGGCTTTTTGAAGGGGAGAACTGTTCTTGTTGGAGCCTTCCAAGCATCACTAGACTGGCTGTAAGTAATCACACTGTCAGGTACGGAGCTTTGGGATATTCTCCATTCACTGCAGGTTGAGAGAGGGTCTCTTGGATAAGGCCAGCAAGGTGTCATGCGCAGGCAGGCAGGAGCTCTGTGTTACTTTTCCCAGAATGTCACATTAAAGCATCTCAGAGCTTGTAGAAGCAAAGCCGTGAGACGGTTTGTTCTTTTGTCATGGTAACCTCACCATTTTTTCTCCTAATTTTTAGGCTAAATATTTTTCTTTCAGTGTTGTTCTGTTATTCTAATTTTCAAAAATTGTGGGGATTTAGTGTAAGAAATCTTCATTAAGTGGAGGATGTGTCAGTACAATGTAGTTGTATTCAAGCTACTCATTTTTTGCACTTAAAATGCTTTCTGTTCCAAATGCCTTTCTAGAAAAATAAATGTAGCTTTCGGTTAAAGTAAACAGGTCACATTTAGAAGGGGAACTAATTGGATAAAAATGCGGTGACTCATACTATCCAGACATTCAATAAGGTGGCCTTTCCAGTCTTAATTTATGCAGCTCTCTGAAAAATAAATGGATCGCAGGTTCACATTCGTACCAATGTGGAATTCATCTCGGTTTATAAGGAAGAATCTTGTTTTAATGGTTCAGGGTTTGGGTAGGTGCTCAAACAGGGGCAAACTGGCCAGGCTGATTTCTGTTGCCTGAGGATGGGAAGCAGGGTTTGTAAGTCAACAGCGAGTGACTCTCGTAGAATTGGTAAAGCTTTTTTGGTAGATATCTGCTTTTCTAAAGGGAGGGCTTGATACACCCAAGCAAGCATATGCCAAATAAAATGCCTACTTAGGAAGCGTTGTTTTCACCTTCGGAAGGTGAATTTTAGAGAGATAAGAAGAGTAGCATTCTTCTCCCTTCAACTCTGTGCAAAACCAGCAGAGTGGAGCTGGCCCAGCTATAGAGATCTGCAGCGTTTGAAATACCCTACAATATATCGTATGTGCTCTGCTCACAGGGGAGCTTGTACGGAGATGAAGTGAAGTGGTAGATGAGAGGATACTCCACGCATTACTCATTCTGGAAGTGGTTTGTTTTGGAGATGTGTATGTTTCTGCAATTATTTTAGCCATTAAACTTCAGCCCTGAAAATGCTTTCATCTTGGCTGATTCCATCTTTTTGTGGCCATGGCAATGCAGAGGAGTGTGATGGGAAATGTGTTATTAGATTTGTAAATTATGTGCATTTTTCCCCCCCTGATGTTTGATATCAGAAGACATGATGTTCGACAGAAAAGGTAATGAACAGTATTTGCTTGTAAATCAGCAGCTAGATGTGGTTTGAATGAATGCATATTTGAGCATAAAGAGAAAATCTGAAAGGGTTACCAGTGCTCCTCACTATCAGAAAATCTGCCCTACAGATAAGAAGTGGAGGCAGCTTCCATCAGCATGTGCTGGAGAGCTGGAGAGGCACTCAACGCCTGCATGACTTCAACACACCAACTGCTCGCAAAGCAGTCACCGCCCAGACGATGGTGCATATAGACCTATCTAAACCGTCTTTCCACAATCAAGCTTCACTAGTGCTAGTGAAATAGCTTGAAGACCAGGGAAACCTTCAGGACATTGATGGATCTTCGGGTAGGTGGCCCGCCTGCAGCTCCTTTGGCCATGCCAACATTTTTGTGAACCCACAAACTAGAGCTGGAGAATCTCTCAGCTTATATCCATGAGTGAAATCGAAGCATCGGCAGTCATTTATGTAGATGGTCCTGGTTAGGTAGGAAATGCCCCACAAAGAGTCTCCCACCCCCAGATTAGGACAAAATAATGAATTTTTAAAATCATAATTACCAATCAGAAAAAAGTCTGGAGAGAATCAACATTTTTATTTTAATCGCTGCAAAAATGTCACAATGATATTGGTCTTCTAAAATGATGTTTGACATTTTGTAAGATCAATTTTTGTCAAAGTTATCTCAGGCCATTAAAGCCATTTTAAAAGGGACTGCTTTGCTATGTAAAAATAAATTCCAAGTGAGGGAGAGGTTTCGAATGCCCTTTCTTGGGAGCGGTTTCACTCTTAGCATCTTCTGATGAAAAACCACTTTGTCATAATGTTCTCCACCAGTTTTCATCCTCAGGCTCCTTCAGCTCTCTATATGGTCTCTGCCACTACTGCCATCCTCCCATATCAAAATGGGTATTTAGGGATGCTCTTCTGCAAGCTAATTCCACTGTTTGCAATGAGAGCCTATTAACGTAACTCAGAGTGACCATTGCCTGCAGTATTTAGCATCTTCAAAGGCTGAATGACAGATTTGAGAAAGGGATTTTGCATTATTGGGCTGACCCCCGATGCTGTACCAGGGCAGGCTTAGAGAGGAGCACAGGCACAGCGCTGTTCTTACAACATCCAGAGGAAAAATAAGGTAGGTAGGCTACATTACATACTTAATAACCAGATGTGCAGGGGAGCATTCAGGGAAAACGCATCAAAACATCTTGCAAAACCTCATTTAAACTTACATAAATTACTGTTTGCATTTTCGCATACAGTTATTTTCAAGTCTAACCAGCTGTATCTGTTTGGAGTGGCCCTAAATAAATACATCATTACATAAACACAGAATTTGTTTGGGGATTTTTTTCCAATGAGGTCCAGGCCCTGTTTGCTTCACAGTATTGCACAGACTGTGAGAAGGAGGTGTCTGAATTTCAGTGGGACACTTTGACACAGAAAATCCCATTCTTAGTATGTTTGGTGTTTCTAAACCGTGTGGTAACAGCTACCTTAAAAGAAGACACACTAAATAATATGGTACATTTTTTGCTAGAGAAATTTGAAGGTAGGTAGAAAGTCCAAGCGGGTGATTACATTTCATTTGACATTTTTCACCCCCCTTTTGGTACAGCAAGGCAGCGTCCGGAGCGTGCTGATGCACTGTGCAGGCATTTTGCTGACAGGCTTCCCAGCAGCAGATTGGTTCGCTGCTTATTCGGAAAGCCGGATGATTGCTATTCAAAGGAGAGCACTCTGTCATGATCCGCCGTGATAACGCCGCGAGCCCGCCGCCACTGCATTATCATCTCACAGGATGCAATTACCTGATAAACGGTGACGCTCTCCGTCGCCGTGCATCGGTTGTATGTCCCTGCAAGTCCAGTCCACAAAGTTCAATCCGGTGTTCCAAAGTCCTTAAGTACCATTGAAGTGTTCTCTAGTGGGTCCCCGGGTTTTATAAATGAGGAAATAAATGAAGTGACTCAAGGCGCAGAGACGCTCGTCTGTGACTTCTGTGTTCCAAACCAGAATAAAACATGAAAGAATAATGTGAAAGACATGATGGGTTTTTATTGAAGAAATAATCACAGAGTCACTTATCAGAATCAGGAAACCCGCTTTATCCTTTGTTGCATTATAAATAAGAATTGTATTTGTTCTTGGGAAACAAGCCTGAAGTACACTGCAGCACGTAATTGTGAGTGACGCACGGGGAGCGACTGAATAAATACTGCCTGTCTGTTCCATTAGGTGATTTTGTTTTTACATTCCTCAGCTTTTCTTACCAGGAATGAGTTGTTTTATCATTTCAGAGGTGCGGTCTGACCATTTATCGGGTCACTCGTTACTGGGTCTGAACTCGAAGCTGACCAGAGGGAGGATGCTGACTGCTGGGCAGGGAGCGTGGCGTGGGCAGGAGGCAGGGGCTGGGGTCTCCAGTTTGGCCCCGATCTGCTCAATGCCTAGGTGGGCTCTCCAGCCACGAGGAGACCACCATCAGCCAGGCCGTCCCACAGTGATGTGGAGGAAGGGAGAAGAAGGATGACACATCTGTCCTGCACCCTTCTGCCTCTCCAGGAATGGGGAGATACAAGGGGGGACAAGGATGGAGATAAAATAGAAGAGGAGGAGACATTTGCAGGGATGGAAGATTAAAGAGTTTGGCATGAAGGGCTTGGTAGCAAAACCTAGTTGGGCTTAGGAGCATCTGTTCGCCAAAACCAGCCTAGTGCTTACTCGCTCTGGTGATTGGGCATAAGCAGCCTCGAAAATGATTTAATCTGGTTGATAAATAAATGGCGCTGGTAGTGTAGGATGTCTTATTTTGAAGGAAGAAAACTGAGATCCCATGAGAAGTGTGAACACTCGTGATTGTTTGGGGGGAAGTCAAGTAACAATGAAGCATAGCTGGGACGTTGCAGCTGAAGGAAGAGGTTGAAGCTCTCTATCTTCCGTGCATCATGAGAAGAGTTTCTGCAGTTACTATTTTTTGCCCTTTTTCCACTCTTCATGTGAGCTCTGGCAAAGGCTTTAAGCTCTGAATTCGAAGGGATATAGAAAATGCCATTCTAGATGGGACAACCCACGTAGTTCAGCATCCTCTCACGATACGGGCATCTGTCAGAGCTTCAGGCAGGAGCTCTTGGAGCTGTGTGTTTGGTGGTTATGTCTCGCGCTCGGTGATTAAATGTAAAATTACACAGCATCATCCTAACTTGGAACATAAAACCACTTCCATGCTCTGTCTTGACTGTTCATACGTTTCTTGGCAGAAGCTGTTGCAGACACCAGCTTTCAATCCTTTCAAATTAAATGCCAGTTGATGGCGGAGTCGTCATCAGCACGAGCGTCCTGCTCATCCTGCTTCCCCCGGCGCTGGAGAGCGGCTCTGCACCTCCTGAGCCTGCTGATGAGCAGCTCATCTGGGAGCAGTTCCGAAGGAGATCTTTGACTTTCTTTGGCTTCCCAGAAGAATTCGTAATTATTTCCTCCTTTATCATAGAGTGCAGCTGGAGGCTTCAGCTCCATTAGAATTGCCCTGGTAATTTCACAGTGTGAAATTTACAGCAAACAAGGGACATTAACATTAAATAAATTTATGCAACAGCAACCCTCACCCAAGTCATTAAAAGTGTGTGCGATTTTTAATGGATGCTTCAGCGTGGCATTTGATAAGTTTGTTCGTTTCTTTTCCCAGTCTGTTAAGTATACATATACACACAGACATAAATTTTTCTGCCGGAGGTATCGGTAAAAGCTGGCTGTGGCCTCGAATGTCACCCCCTGGCAAACACTTTGAACATGGCCATAATCCCAACCGCCGTGGAGTGAAGAGAGGCTGTTGCTGAAGAGTGGATTTGTGTGTGCATGCGCGAGCGTGGGTCTGTGCGCGACTCAAATAATGCAATTGAACTATGTAGTGATTCTGAATTATGTCTATTTGAAAAGACAGCATATCATAAAGACTGCTAATATGGTGGAAAATTATATTAAGCTGAGACAAGACAAAGTTGATTATGTGCTAGACTAGTGCAGAAGTGCCTGGCGCGAGTCATTTATGCATATTGATTGATCTTAAATATAGCCAAGCAGAGGATGGGAGTGGTGTTTGTATGGTTATTGATTTTGTTTCAACTCCTGGGCTGTCATCGTAAGCTTTCGGATCCGACTACCTTGACTGATACAACTGCTGATCAGAAAGCTCAATAAGAAAGCCGGCATGAGGCTGATGTCCTAGCCAAAGAAAACATAGTGGTTAGGTCCTTTTAGAAGCAGACTGTTGCACTTGTTTCACGCAGATATTCAGAATCATGCCAGCTCGTTATATCTCAGTGGAGCCTGGGTGTAAAACGCATTGGAAGGCTGCAGTTGGGCTTTGGGTTTCGGCTGGTTTTGGGTTGACCCTAGACTTGGTGGATGTTGCTCATCTGAGCTGTGCATTAAACATTGCTTAGGGACAGGGTCTAGTGGTGGAATGGCAGTGTTAACGGTTGGACTTGATGATCTTAAAGGTCTTTTCCAAGCTAAACGATTCTATGATTCTGTGATTCTAAACAGCCTGAGAATGCTCACGTGAGTCAGTTTGCTGCATGATCCATTTTTCTTCAGTTTCCTCGAAGGAAGTGATTTGGTTTCTTAATTGCTTAATTTTGGCTTTTACAAACCTGCACGAGCAGAACTGTTGCTTCTCCACCTCTCCCACGTTCCAAGCAGCGAAGCTGTAAACAGGAGACTTTCAATGCCGGTCTTCGGTTGTGGTCTCATTCCTTGGGACTCTCAATTAAGAAGGTATTCTTGAGCGCGGCTCCGCTTAGGGCCACCGACCTTTGCCACCAGCAAGCCTGGCCTCCCAGGGCTCTGTAACTCTGCTGGCATCATTTGTGTGGAGCTTGAAACGTGACGGGGGAGCCAAATGAGATGCTGGTTTTCTAATAAACAAAGTATAAACAGAGGAGTAGAGAGAATTAGACCTTAAGCAGTCAATAAAATGGATTTGTGGCTGTTTGCCCTGGAAATTTCCTAATACCCCAGTCCTGAGAGTTTATAAATACCTGTGGCTATCTCCACTACCTTGACTGTAGACTGAGCTCCATGCAGGTGAAGTCTGCCGACACAGATGGGTTTTCATGATTATGGTTTAGTTCTGAAACAGAAATTTGTAAGCATGTTGAATTGAGTGCGTATCGCTTACTTTGATTTATGTTTGAGCTAAGGTGAAAGAACTTTATCTGTGATTATAGACATCAAAGACAATATATTGAAATTCAGTTATTATAATGTACACATCATTTATCAAATCCCTGCGCAATAATGCCAGCATTTGCTTCACAGAAAATATAGCTTGATGGATCACCTGCTTCTCACCATCTTTCTGAAGGCCAAGGCAGGCAAACACAGAATTACTTTGGAAATGTCAGGCTCAGGCTCTTTCAGGCTGGGGAGAGGGACTGAGTCCAAAAACCACCGGGCAGTCAGCAGAACACATAGGCATGGTGAGAATTTTGGGGAGCTTACCGTCCTCAAAGGAAACGAGTTTCTTTCTTTCCTGCTTTCACCTAGAACAGGAGCAGCCCGCTGACGGCAGGCAGAACATGTATCACCTTTTGCAGGATTTCGCCTGTTTTAGTGCCTGCTCTTGAGATGCTGCTCATCTAAAAAAAGCACATTTTTACATCTGAAGCAGCAGTGATCTGGACTTGGATCCATACTAGCCAGTTCTTGCCTGGGAGCTAAAAAAAAAAAAAAAAGGCTTTAAGAGATGAATTTCAAATTAAAACCAGCAGAAAAATAAATTGCAGAAAATCCTTTTCTTTCTTGCTGTGCTTCTCTTCAGTTCCTGCTTCCTGTTTTGACAGTGTAAGTTATACTTGGGCAGGAAAAAAAGGAAGCCCACAAACATAATTGCAACCATGTCTAATTAGGCAGAGCTATGTAAATTTAGCGTTTCTACATGATTATAAATGTCAGGAGAGCCTTAGATAAGACATGAGAGTTTTGAGTATCTCTTGTGTACCTAGTCTAAAATGTCCTTATTGCTAATCCTATTCATCTGGAGTTGCTTCCTAATTAGAATATTTATGGGCTAATAAGGAGGTGAACAAGACACTCCAGTTCTGTTCCAAAGGTGAGAGTAGGGATTCATTAGACTCAGTGTCTCTGTTTTGATTGCTGTACAATGTAATTAACATTGTGCTAGACAATCATTTTAGATTTACCTTAACAACAAATATTTAAAAAGATTCCTGTTGTTGTTCGCTCTTTGAGCCTAGGTCTGCCCAAACCAAGAGCAGTGATGGCACCAGCTTGCAAGGATCTTTGAGGTTCCAGGATGGTTTTTTTCCTAATTTATTTTGCAAACTGGTTTGACCTCTGTTTGTCAGTTGCTGATGTTTTTGAGTTTTGTCCATGCCAGCTAACAGTGAATCTGGTTTGCCTCTTTTATGAGTTCGTATTTTGTGAATTTTATATCACTAAGACCTATTTTATAGGCAAGACTTATTTTGGGTTTTTTTTCCAGAATTCTCAGTTGCATGCCTATATCCAGTGACCTGGTATAAAAAAGAATTTTTAAAGTCAGAGATAATTTAGCTGGTTTTAAGTCATAGTGCCATGAAAGCATAGTTATGGGCTGCTGTGCAGTGCCCACATCCAGACCGAGACAGGACCAGGGCAATCCCATGAATTTTACCCCACTGCGTTGTAGGCCTTCATGATCCCCCACTGTGTCAGGATTTGGGTGGATGGGGTCAGATCCCTGATGGGATCTAGTCATCCCCCTGTTTTCCCCCTTGAGGGAAGGTCCAGTCCTTGCCCACCATTCCAGCCCAAGAGCTGGGTCACAGAAGACATTTTCCAGCCATCATCCTGCTGCATCCTCTCTGGCTTTTGCAAAGTGTTTCTTCTTGCTGCCAAAGCCCCCATTTTGAAGAACCCCGGAGCACAGCCTAAGGAGAGGTGCTCTTTCCCTGAACTCCAAGGGCAAGCTGTGAGGACTGCCAACCCCAAACCACCGGCATGCAGGGGAACTCCTCCAGCCTCACCGGTATCTCCTGTTGGATTTTAAAAAGGACCAAGGCACAGAGTTTCTCTTCTCCCTCTCCCCATTTCCCTTTACTTTAAGCCTGACTTGTATCTGCAAACCATGTTGCAGTTCTGCAAAGCAGTGCCCATAATGAATACCAATGCTGAATTGTTCTCAGATTTTCACCAATGCTGTGGCCAGTCTCAAAATCAACTCCTTTTGAAGGGTAAGCTGCTGAAAGCAAAACCTGGGGGTCTTGATCTCCTGTCTTTGCTTTCCTTCACATACTGAGCAATGGACTCCATTGTCTGAGAAAACAACATTCTGTGACTTTAAAGGTGTTATCAGAATGGTTGTTAAGATGGCAAGTCACGTTACTTCAAGTCTTCTCTGTATAAATTACAGTTAGGTATGAGAATCTCATAGATAATGATAAATATAGCATCATTCTACTGCTGATGGAAATCATTATCAGCGATTATCAACTTTAATTAATATATTCACATTATTCAAATCCAGGTAGAAAATGTTCTTCGGCATCAAGTCTCGAGTAGTATGGTTCGTGGCTTTTGTGCTGCTGGAAAAGCAGCTGGCAACAGGGGGGCAACTGTGGGGAAACCACATTGTTTAGACATGGGGTCCAGCAAATTATATGTCCTGTAGATCTCACCCATTTTCCATGCCTGTGTAGAAGGGCTGGAAGATCTCATGTTTCCAAGGCACATTGGTGCACAGCTTCCGCACCAGAAGAGTTTTGCTGTTGTTTGTGGCATCTCAGTTGTCTCCGTAGCAACCAGGGTAATGCTGGGGAATACACAATTGGAGATGCTAGGAATGAGCACTGGTAGCAAATGTTCTTTGCTATGAAAAATGATTGAAAACAAACAGAAAATACGGGCTAAATAAACCTCTGTTAGTTCTAAATGGAATGCTTCTTGAAAATTTCCATTAGACCTTAGCAGCTCTTTAAATAAATAAGCAGTATGTCCCCTTCCATCTGAGGATTTCCATCTGTTGATTTTGTTTGTTTGCTTTTTTCCATTTTATAAAAATACCAAGGCCCAATTCTGCATGCACAGCCCCAGGGAGCAGTACCAGGCGTGTGGGGCTGAACATCCCCTTCCACTTGAGAAAGAATCTGAAAAATAACATCAGGTACAGACCCTCCCAAACCCCACCTGCTGCTCCAGAAGCAAAGCCATAAATCCCTGAATCTGCACCTGCTGTGTGCCCCTGGAGCGTAGCCGAGGGCCTGTTTAGCCACCACGGCTTTCCAGGGTGGAGAGGAAGATTTCTTACAACATCTTACAACATCACCCGCTGCGCTGAACCGGCCCCCCGTGCAGCTGAGGACAGCGGGCTCCGTTCTATGTATGCCATAAAGCAAATGAGAAAACTGCCTGAGGAGATGCGCCTGCATCCATCTCGCCCCCTTCGTGCCCACTCCAGCCTGCCCACAGCCTGCCAGGCCCCCGGCGCGGGCTTGCGTTGTCTCTCCGCAGGCAAGGCAGTCGTACCCGGGGGATGCCCCCTCCCTCGGCCGCGCACCTCCCAGCGTTTGGACTGGAGGAAGGTGCCAGCCCAGTGTCCTGGTTTCAGCTGGGATAGAGTTAATTTTCTTCATAGTAGCTAGCATAGTGCTGTGTTTTGGATTTAGTACTACAAGAATGTTGATAACACACTGATGGTTTTAGCTGTCGCTGGGTAGTGCTTACACCAGTCAAGGAATTCTCAGCTCTCAGCACTGCCAGGTGCACAAGAAGCTGGGAGGGGACACAGCCAGGACAGCTGACCCAAACTGCCCCAAGGGCTGTTCCAGACCATATGATGTCCTGCTCAGTCTATAAGCTGGGGGAAGAAGAAGAAAAGGGGGGGAATGTTCGGAGTGATGGCGTTTGTCTTCCCAAGTCACCGTTAGGCGAGGTGGAGCCCTGCTGTCCTGGAGATGGCTGAGCACCCACCTGCCCATGGGAAGTGGTGAATGAATTCCTTGCTTTGCTTTGCTTGCATGCGCAGCTTTTGCTTTACCTATTGACCTGTCTTTATCTCAACCCACGAGTTCTCTCACTTTTACTCTTCCGATTCTCTTCCCCGTCCCATTGTGGGGGGAGTGAGCGAGCGGCTGCGTGGGGCTCAGTTGCGAGCCTGGGTTAAACCACGACACCCAGGATGGTCTATTCTGTTTCGAATGGAGCGGTGAGAATGGGATTTCTGCGATTTGTGTTGTGTTTCCCACGTCTACCCCTTCCAAGTGACAGGGCTGACTTAAAGTGGGGCAAGGTCTGTCCTCTAAATCAATGACCCCATGGGCTAATGGGTTTCGTCAGAGACCTCAAAGACTCAAAGTAAGGACCTGTTACAGCTGGTGTGAGTTAGTGCTTTGTTTCTGCTCTCAGATAATACGTTTCTAAACCTGGACTGTTCTGACATTTGCTACAAGAAAAGAGAAATAAAAAATCCATACCGCTCCCATTAACCGAGAGCGAGGTAAACACCGCAGCTAGTGGGGTGAGATAAAACCTTTTCACCTCTGGGACACAAATGTGAGTGCAGCGTAGGATAAAATTAAATACATTTCATGATCTCACCTTATTCCCCACAGGGAGTTAATCCATTTCACAAAAATCTTGACACGTATTTACCACAGCCTCCAGCTTCTTATTAGGAGAGACAAAGGACCAGAGTCCTAAATGCCTTCACATCCCACCTGAAGAGGATGGTCCCACCAGGTCCGCATGGAGCCCGGTCTTAGAGCCTTGCTTCTTGCTTGCAGTGCAGTGCATCAGCTTCTAGTCCTACTTTCACAGCACAGTTTTGTCTGAGAAGTGGAGGAAATAAAGCAACACACAAAGAACATTTACTCAGTGTAAGTTTGTACACAACCTCCAGACCCCGAGGTGAGCAGCTCTATAGAAGTTTAACATTATATACTGCTGTAGGATAAATACTTTTCCAAAAGTACAAATATCACCAGTAGTTAGGAGAGTGTTAAACTTAGAATCCCATCAGTGCCTTCTAAATGTGCTACAGGGATAAAACGTTAAACTGAATTCTGAAGAAAATACTGGAGAAGTTTGGGGGATGTTTCCCTTGGGTTGCACAGGGAGCTGAGATTATAGAGCACGTGGCCACAGACAGCCGAGATGGGTGCATTTGAATTCCACATCACAACCAAAGTAAAAATACTTAGTTTTGAGGGATTTTTCATGCCACAATATACCCCTTCCTTTCTAATTGTCAGAAAATATTAGTGCTAAAATAAGGAGTATCGTTTGCAACTAACGTAGCCTGAACACATTATGGGTAGTACATGGTAGCCCGAGGAGGGATAAGATACCCCAGGCTTACGGTGGGTGAAGGGGAGCATGGAAGCCAACCCTGTGGAGGGGCTAAGGCACTGTAAATCCACACCCCAGATTGTCTCAGAATAATTTTTCTACGTACCTATATCCTTAGTCTGCAGTTACATTTTGCTGGGCTAGAGGCTGTCACTGAGGATAAAACAATGAATTGCTGCCCAAAACTTACAGTCAATCTAGTTACGGTGGCAAAAAGGTTCTCTGCTGTAAGAAATTCTGCTCAAGAAACTGGTGCATCTCAGCAAAAGGACTTTCTTGCACGTAGAAACGGGTCTCAGCTGAGGACGGGGGGAAAGGCGGTACCATTGCCAGTGTGGATTTGATCAATTTAGCTTTACTTCTGTGCTTAAAGATGACTTAAAACTGTATTCAGCGTCTCAAACTGGACTCCCCAAACTGATGAATGCCTCTGAAAAAAATAGTCTTAATTTCTCTGCCTGTTCCCCATTTGAGAAATGGGGATAATTCCCAGCTCGCAGAAGTTTAATGAGTATGAATTTGTCAATATTTATGCCTACAAAGAAAATAAAATATGTTGGCATTATTTATAGCATTTCAGTAAGCTCGTCAGAGCAGCATCATATATGATCAGGTCATGGGTTAACAAGGATTAATTATCTTGGCAGAATTACGCTTTGCAATTTTTCATTTCAGTCTGTTACTTTTGAGTATTTTATAATAGAGGCTACTAAATTCAGGGTCATTTTGCTTCTCATATGAAATTCAGCCCTTCCATACGTAAATGTGTTTTAAGAGGAAATGTAGCCAGAATTGGAGAGAACCGAAATGCTGAAACTCCCTCTTGCAACTAATAGCCACGAAACAGCTACATTCCTCCAATATCATAACCACGAGAATTACATTTCATCACATAAAGATGGTTGGCAAGTTCCTCTGTCATACCTTGTGGCAATGTGAAGTTAATTCTGTATTACAAGAACCTGGGAGGTTGTCACGGGGAGCTCTACAGTGCCGATTCCTTTATAAAACTTCCCCTACAAAGATGGAACCTGCTCCTGGTCACTTAAAGGCCTTTGACACTTGCAAAGATCCCATGCATCCCTTAGATGACAAAAAGCATAGAAATCAAATGCTGCTTGATTAAGGCCCTGATCTGAGAAAATTAAAATCTGCCCTCAATTACTGAGATGGCTTGTGGCTACTGTTCCATCCTCATTTTACATACGGTCGCAAGAAGGGACCCAAGTTACCCTGCCAAAGGTCTCCCTGTACAGCTGGGACATTTCAGGATTATTGAAAATCCTTCTTGGTCCTCTCCCTTCTCTTCCAAATTAATAAACATGGCCTTTAAATTCCACACATCGTATATCAATACACTTCTTCCCAAGTACTTTCTAAAAAACTCTTCTGGCCAGACCTTCTCCCCCTGCTGTTGACATTGAGCAGTTTGTTTCCTGGATGATAGTGATTGCTCTTCTTGCAGTCTCACCTGGACATACAGTGACTCTGCTAACGGAGATCTGATTAAGGCTGACAGGCCCAATATGGGAAGGAAAATGTCCCTGCTCATCACAGCGAATCCTCGCCATGGCACTCTGCCAGCCCGGCTTCTCAGCCATTGAGTTTATCAGCAGTTTTTCAGTTTATCATGAAGCCATTCGTTCCTGTTCCTCACTTCCCCCGTTTTATCACTTGTCTGAAACCTTCTGAGCAGGCAGAATATTGAGTTGTACAGGTCTTCACTCCCCAAAGCAGAAAACACATACCGTGGAGGGTGGCAAAGTCCCACGGAAGCTAGCACCACATCCTTCAGAAGGTGTCTGCAAAGTGTCTGAATCGAGAGGTTGGGTTTCGGACCTCGCTGCAGTATTTCTCACAGTGCTGAGTGTTTGGGCACGATAGAACCCGAAAGATGCAGACATCATCACCAAAACTAAGTTTGCCCCAATGCCCTGCAGCCACTTTCTATTGCAAACCTACAATTGCTCAATAGAGCAATCAATATTTTCCTGGGATATCTCTGTTTCTCATTTCCCAAATGTAACCCAGAGAGCAGTGAGTGCTGGGAACATCAGCAAGCTCTGCAGGAAGCTCTGCCCTGTTAAGACTGCTCTCTGCAAAAATTTCTCTATTTTGGTGGCCTTCCTTTTATAAGAGTACACATAATCCATTCATGCCTTCACTCAAAGCCATTAATCCAGTGTTTAATAAAAAAAAAATCTTTCTTTTATATTTATCTAATACATCTACATAGAAACATTAGGATCATTAGCTTCTAAAAAATAGCTGAGATGCCTCATTCCAAAAAGTATAGCATTTTATCCTCCATTAATTCTAGATGTTGTTCAGTGAGTGATTTGTACCATCAAAGTGATTGTAGCTTTTGGGAAGTTATCACAAACTTTATTACCATATTCTGCTCTGGACTTGCATGGTTTTTCCATCAGATTAATTCTGAATTATATCCCTCCTTTTTCTGCACCAAGACATAGCACAACGATCACATGTTGAATCAACTGCATATTTTTATTTCTTGCATGTCGTTACATCTTTGGCGTTGTTAATATATACAAAATGAACTAGACCAAATCTCGTCGTTGTTCGAGTGTCTTTGTTTCATGTCATGGGTGATAATTTCCAGCCAGCCCGAAATCCTTCACTCACAGCTTTTGGTTACTTTTCCCGCAGCATTGGCGATCTTTTCCTTTGCACTTGTTTTGACGTCAAAATTGACTTTTCCGTCATCAGCAGGGCTTGCAGGTTAGCTCAGGCATCATCTGCGTGGCAGGCAGAGCAGGGGCTGGGTCAATGCCGTACAAAGCAGCTCTGCAGTTGCTGCTGTACCAAAATGGTTGGCGTAATTCCAGGGCTTGGGGGGTCAAAGTTTGCAGAGGAGGAGTTTCAACAGAGGCGGCCAGCAGGGCTTTTGGCTGTATGGCCCATGTTGCTCAATCCCTGCTGCTGATCCAGTAGACCGAACATTAGTGATGCATACAAGGCATAGTACCCATGATGGCTTTTAAATGGGGCATCTTCCAACTGGGTCTACACTGACTTAACCTGCTCAGATGATCATGTCTGGAGTATTTGCAGCACCTGGAAGAGCGTAGCCCTCTTAAAAGCCAGGGAAACAAAGGAGGCGGAGCTGGTTTTGACAGAATCCCCCATGGGTATTTCCGACTTCGCAACCAAACCGAGTTTCTTTTCCAGTAATTCTGTCAATCATATTCTCTCTCAGCAAATCAACACAACATGACCCTTCCCATCCTGGGTAAAACAACTCTTAAGGGAAATACAATAGGGAGCATCTCACATTAATCTCTTCGCAGTTATTTGACTGTTTTCCGCTAACCTTTCATTCTGCCAAATTTAATTAAATTAGCTGCTTTTCCGACTATAACCTGTTCCTTCACTGTTTGGATGTTCCCTTCAGTTCATAATGGTGAAGGCATATATGATACGCAGCTAGCAAGGACTTAGCCAAGCTATTTTCTTAAAATATTTCTTAGCAATGAATAACGAATGACACCAAATCAGTTCATTTTATCCAGACCATGTGTAGTCAACACAGTACAGATTCCCAAGACTTGTGTTGTGCTCCTGACTGCCATTAATTTTAAAATCCAGGGTCCTTGTGTTGTACACACCGTATGTATACGTATAGGATTAGAGGAGGTGGTTTAAATATGTTGAATATATTACATTGATTTTATTTTTTTAATTTCTGCATTGATAGGGTTTAGAAAACCTCATGCTCCTAAGAATCAAAAGGTCTGACTATAGCAGTGGTGCCATGAGCGTGGAATTCAAACCTATCTGCAAAAATGAGACCAAGTATAAATTATGAGCAATATTATGAATATTTATTCTCCTACTCTGATCTTCTTGGTGATCTTTTTCAAGCTTCCAGCCCGACAGAGCTTAAAGAAGAAGGCAGTTTTACCTGAAATGTGAAAGGTTTTTCTCTCTCTTTTTTTAATCAAGCAAGACATACCAGAAAACAAATCAGGCTGATAAAAACAGAAGTCAGACTTACAAGAAAAAACAGCTGTAGCAGCTAAATGTCTTAAAGCAGAGAAAGTAGGAAAGCAGCATGTGGAGCTAATGATGGGTGGTTTTCAGGTTTCAGAATACATTAAGGCATTCTCCCTGTTTATTAAATTGCTCTGGCAGCATTTGACAGCAAAGGTTTTGTGGATTATAAGAGTGCAATGGACATAACTAGGATATTTTTTTTTACCCAAAGCCTGGCCTTTGAGTAATCACCAAGAAGTTACACACTGTAGGAAGAATTTGGTTTGCACAAGTCCAAAGAAGGTAATTTTTTATTTTCAAAAACGTTTCTCAGATTGTTGTTTACTTTCCCTTCTCTCGGTCTGTCTGGGGTTTTTGGACTTTTTTCCATCTCTCAACACTACTCCCTTTGTCAGAAAGTGGCAGACACAAACTGGAAGCAGCATCCATTTGATCCTGGCATATTTACCAAAGGGCACCTCTCAGCAGCGGCGACTGCTGTGTGACCACCCAGACATTGAACTATTGCTCGTCTCTTCCTGTCCAAGAAAAGCCGAATGTAATTTCATGGTTTTACAAAAATGGCCTCAGCCAAAAAGTTAGAAGGCTTATTCCTCAGGTCTCCTTTTAAGTGCTTTGCAAGATGACCTGGCATCTCTGGGGCATAAAGCCTGCAACATATTGACGGGAATTGAAAGTGGCGTCTGCTGGGCCTGGGATGCTTCTTGTTTCTGCCAAGGTGCAGCGGGATGCCAACCTCGGCGCCGGTACCCAGCGTGGTTGCCACCCAGAGGGAAGGGTGCTGGAGATGGGTACTTTGCAGCCCTCCTCATCGGAGTGGCTGAGTGCTCCAGCAAACTAATGGATTTTTATTCTCACAATATCACTGCGAGATAAGAAAGTGTTTTCATTTCATTTTGAAGTGTTATTTTCAATTTCTTTGAGGCACGGAAGAATTAAATGACCTACTAAAGGTCACTTGGGGAGTGTTTGGGAAAATGCAAAAGAAATCCAGGTCTTCCAAGCTGCAGCCTGCAGCCTTAATCACAACCCTACTCTGTTTTGGCACTGACTCAGTGGCTGTAGTCAGAATCAAAATACATTAGCCAAGATATTCGTCATAGCTCTTTTTAATTAAATTTATTTGTAGCTCATACCAGCTCACTGCCACCCCCTTGCACGACTGTCGGTGGTGACAATCAGAAGCATGTAATTCATTTTCCTTATTTCTCTCCTGCTTCCTTGTGGACTTAGGTCTGATCTGTCGTTTGGATCACTCAAGAGTGAGATGTAACCCATTTCTAATGATTCTGTGATTCTAATTTTGGCATTAAAGGAGAGAACCATAGGAGAAGCTCATTAATGGACAGTCTTTCTAAACAGGAAAGTCGACACTATCCAGGGACAGAGGTACTTTTACAACAGAGTTTCTCATAATAATTTTAGTAATAATTCTGATAATAATTCTGAAGTCAGTCCATAGCGCCTGAATAGCTTCAAGAGACTGCGCACAACCCAAGAGCTTTTATGGGACTCCTTGAGGCATGGCAATCTATTAGGTCCCTCAGCAGCAGCATCAGTACGTAAAACATTTCAGGACTAGAAAAGGAAAGCTACAGAGCGCTGGCCTCTTTGGTGGTGGTGTTCTTTTCATACTTATCTTCTGAAAACAGCCTGGTCCTTATTTTCTGTTTGCTCCAGGCTTGGTGTCTTATTTGCCAAGGCTCAGTCAAAAAAAACCCAAAAAAATCCCAACAAGTGTTACATTCATGTTATAAAACTTCTCAAAACTGGAGAATACTGTCACAGTCTTAAATACAGAGGCACTATTTATGTTTGGGTGAGCTTTCAAGAATGAGGACAATTTTAAAGCACTATTTCAGGTATGAAAAAATACTTGAGGCTTCAAAGTTTTTCAAGCGACTACAGTCAAGTTTTGACAAATGTCTGTGCTCAAATATCAGATAAAAAAAAATTGTGATCTCTATGCCCCATCCTTTGCAATTCGAAGTCTAGAACAAGTACCAGGTTAAACAGACCCTGCTTGGCTATTAACCTCATATACAGCATACTTCAAAACACGCTGTTTCCCTAAGTGGTGGCCAGCTGGGGTCAGAACGTGGCAAACCCTCTGCAAAATGCACTCGGGTCACTTAACTATTTTGGTGGATGTGTTTTCCAGTAGGTCCCTTTCCTTGGTCGGAAGTTGCTGCATTGATATTCCTCACGTGTTCCACCGCCGTGGGGTTTCAGCTTGGGTGTTTTTTCAAAACCTTCATAGCTCAGCATCTGATCCCTCAGGAATAAAACTCACTGCAAGAAAAAAAAAAAAAAATCAGATGAATGTGGTTGCAGCGTATCACACTCAAAAGCATCTCTGTTCCTCTTTAATACACCCTTTCCTATGCATAGGATCGCTGGCACCAGGCATTAAGAAAAACCATGAAAATGATCCACCAGGATCCCCATCCTGGGTTACCATTTTCAGTTATTTGTCTGCTGGGGGTGGGGGGGTGTTTCTGGGTTTTTTTCAGGGCTTTTTAGTGATTGGAGTTTGTATTTCTGAGCTTCCCTTTGTATCCCTGACAACTAACAGATCGCTTTCTGAGATGAGATTCTCAGTCAATAACGCTGCACCCGGAGCTGGCTGTTCAGCAAAATCCTGGCTCTCACAATGAAATTAGGTGGATGAGCATTTCGGGTTGGTTCACATATCTTCTGTCCTGGAGGCTATGGGGAGATTCAGCCAGGATGCTGGAAGGCTTTTGGTCTGACTGCTAGGGTCTTCTCTGTACCTAGTGTGTCCTTTGGAAAGGTTCCACTTTCACCACTTTCACTGTCTGAATAACACAAAAAAAAAAGGCAGCCAGGGGCAACAGCCACTGAACTATTTGGTCTCACACTACTAAAAGGCCAAACAGAGTAGACTCCTGAAAGGCTTTCCAGCGTTCTTTGATTTCATAACCTCTCTGTGATAAAACGATCAGATTCGCTTTCTTTCAGGTAACTTTTAAAGCACTTCCTCATGCTTTCATACGAAAGCTCAGGTCGCTATTGCTGGGTGTTGTAGCCACCACCAGAAGCTGTTTTGCTTTCAGAAGCAGCCACACAAAAGAGAAAATAGCTGCTAAGCTGGAGCGGGTCCCATTTGCGGCTACGTGGGAGATTCAGTGCCCACCCCGGGAGAAGCTGGAAGAATTGATCGCGTGTCTGCTGGTTCTGAATGGGTTAAAATGTGTAAATGGTAGCACATGAAAATACTATCTTAAAGTGCAGTAGCTTAAGAGAGAAAAAGATGAGTAGTGTGAGATCCCAGGGGTTACAGGTCTCAGGTGCTGAGAGGGAAAGTGTTAAAAAAAAGGTAATTGCTGGGTGTTAATCAGGCTGCCAGGTGAACATTATTAAAGGCTGATGGTCAATCTAGGTGTGGTGCCAAATGGCACTCCTGGGGTTGGGTTGTGGCCTCTGGACCTTTATTTGTCTCAGAAAAAAATTGGCATGTGTTAGCCTGATTTCTGAAGATTTGTGGAACAGCTCATTCAGCCTGGCCGTGTGGGTGAAAACCACCGGTGCTTCGGCCGGTGAGTCAGAGCAAATACTAGAAGTGCTCATCAGAACGACTCCTGAATAAATATTTTCCTTCTCTCTGAGTCATGCACGTTCGGCGCTGCTGGCAGAAGTCCTCAGCTGTGGGGAGGGTTCACAGGAGAAGTCATCCTCTCTCTCCCTGCATCCTCTCTGCGCTCCAGTTAAGTACAACGTGGGTGGGAGCGGAGCGGGGTGCGAGCCAGGGGTGACCCTTCCCACAGGGGATGCTTCACCCTTTGAGACTAGTAGAGGAAAATCTCCCATGGGCGTTTGGTCGGGGTGTGCTGGCTTTCCCACCCTCTGGCGCTCCAGGCTGAAATGTGGTGGCCTGAGCAGCCGGGCAGCGCTGCAGCCTTGGTGTCAATAGCATGGAGAAGTGGGGGCGTGCTTCAAAGTGTGGTTGGGAGAGCTGTGGGTGGTGGGACCAAGGCTTTTCCTGAGCCGGAGGCGTTTCTCGCTATCTGGATGACAGGTGGGTTCGGTCAGGTGGTAACAGGAATTCACGGGGTCTGACCTGCAAGTCAGAGGCCAGGCTGTTTCACATGGACACCTTTATTAAGGAAGAAAGCCAGCTTCATTAACACACCACTGTTTCCAGGAGAGTAAACTGTGCGTTGCTAGTTAAGAGTTAGACCAAGGCACTGCCCCTGCTCGAGAGCTCTGCAATCGCAGAGAGCTTATAAAATCAAATATGCCCAGCTGCTTGCGGATGGGGAGCACCGTGCCATGCTGGAAGAAAAGCCAATATAACCCCAGCCAAATGGAGAAAAAGAACCTGGCTGTTTGGTTCGCTGTCTGTGCTCGTGCAGCACTGAGTAAGTAGCCCAGTTTGTTTTAAAAATGGGGTCCCCTCCCTTGTTATGGCCCTGTCCTAGCAGGAGCGTGAAATGCCTCTGGTAGTAGCTGCCCCTGTGTAGCGAGATGGAGCAAAGCTGCATCTCTTTGGCTCCAGCAGCAGCAGCTTCTGCGTTAAGATTCACGGGCCTGGAGTCTGATGCCTGCTGAGGGTGCTGCGTACGTGCCGTGGTACTGTGCTATATGTAGGGAATGTAGGGAATGAAAAGGTCAAGTTATATCAAAGACTGCTCGGCTCCGGTGCATGGATGAAGCTCACTCATCACCACCACCGTCGTGGGGGGGGGGGGGGTGTTGGGAATTGCAAAAGGTGTCTGGTGCTCTGGTTGTCCTGTGAAAGCTGTTGCCTTCACTGAGCTCCCAGAATAGGGTTTTCCTCTGGAAATCTGTGTTCGTATTTAACTGTGGCTAAGTATAGAATCGTCTAGGTTGGAAAAGACCTTTAAGATCATCGAGTCCAACCTTTAACCTAACCCTGCCATCCCACCACTAAACCATGTCCCTAAGCACCTCGTCTGCCCTTCTTTTAAATACCTCCAGTAGGGAGTATTAAGGGATAAATGCTCTAAGAGGTCTGCCTGTGAGCTTTCTTTAAATGCTGGCTGGTTAGATCTTTCTGGAAGAAGTATTTCTGCTAGAGTCAAGTGAATGTTTAGAGGGGAGTTTGTTTATTTGTTTTCAGATTGGCTTTCCTGGCTCTGGTACAACATTTATTACTGGTGTGTTCACCATCAACTGTCTTGCACCAAAAAAAGTGAACATCAAAACTTCACTAGCACATAAAGAAGTGATCTAGAGGAAAAAAAAAAAACAGCGGAAGATCCCATGTCCTTCTCATTGATATTGCAAAAGTAAGGGGAGATGGAAAAACACGTAAGGATAAAGAAGATGTGAGAATGGCCATGGAAGGAAACAGGATTTAGATTTTCTGGCTCCTTCACCAACAGATTCCTACAGCAACATCCTGGGAACTGTATTTGCTTTACCAGACCTGATGCTAAGATTAGCTGGTCCCACATTCCTCAGGAAGTGGTAATTAGTTGGACAATATTTGTACAGAGCTTTGAAAATGTAAATCCTAATTTTGCAAACCCTTTGTCCATAACACAGATTAATTTAATCACATAATTACCGCATTTCTGGACTTTGGCATACACGGTTACCCAGCTTGCGTGTGATTTAGAATCGTTGCATGCGTAAACCGGGAATAACCATATTCCTGAAAATACGGTGCATGTGCATTTGAAAATTGGGATCACAGATAGCACTTCATTACTAGGATTTCATTTTAAAATATTTCATTCTTTTAGACTCTCTCTCTGAATATGATTTAGTTTTATTGATAACCTCTCGGCAAGACCATGTGCAGCTCGGCCAGGGATTTGAGACGGTGGCTTTCGTGCCAGCCTGTATCTTGATGGGGAGAGCCACTTGCAATAACTGTAATTTTGTTTGGGGCACCTGTTCCTTTGTATGTGCCAATGGAATGGGCAGGTTCAGTGATATCGATCAGTGTTAAGTCTTAAACCATTTTCACACAAACATATTGTGGTATTTGGACTGAAAGGGTTTTATTCCTTTTCTTCCTGAGAAGTTGTTTGTACACAGAGAGCACCGAGAGATCTGACTTCTGCTTTAGCTCAATTTGTCATAATTTCTACCGAGCCCAAAACGATTTTATCCCTAATTTAATACAATCTTTTGAACATTTTTGCTCCCCAGACCCTGTAATGGATTGCTCCAGCACCTCACTCCTTTAGTGGTGAAGGACCTACTAATTTCCAGCCTAAATTTATTCATGGCCAGTTTATACCCATTTGTTCTTGTGTCAACATTGTCCTTTAGTTTAAATTGCTCCTTTGCCTTCCTAGTGTTTATCCTCCTGATGTATTTATAGACAGCAATCATATCTGCTATCAGCCTTCATTTTGCTAGACTAAACAAGCCAAGCTCTCCTAGGCTCTTCTCTGATGATGGGCTCTTCACTGCCGGCACCTGGTCGGAACCGGGTTGCTCAGCAGTGAATACGAGGGACCTGGATTGTGCACAGCATCCCGATGAGCCCTCGGTGCTTGGCACAAGGAATTAATATTGCCCTATCTGCAACGCTAATTCTGCAGGCAGTGCATTTGCCGAGGGCGTTTGTGCCAGTCCCCCTCGCTCATGTCCAACAAACCAGCTTCCAGAAAAGTTTTGTTACTGGTCCCTTGCTGCATTATCTTGTATTTTGTGCTATTAAATCACATCTTGTCTCTGTTATTTAATTGTCAGGTCACCCTTCTTCCAAGCTGTTCCTTCTTCTGTGCAAGGCACTGCTATCTCTTTAACCAAGCCCTTGATCAACTTCTCATTAACCAGCTTAACCAATTTCTTCAACTAATTCCCATCTTCTGGAATTTAGCTGATGTAGTTCTTTGTGGCACTGTATCAGATGATTGACAGAAGAGCAGACAGATTAGATCTGCCACAGTTCCTTTAATTATTCTTTCCTTCATAATTTTTTCCTTCAAAAGCCCTTCTTAGTTTTTAGGTCAGACTAAAAGCTCTCCTCTTATCAAGATGAGGTTTGGTTTTTTTTTTCCTTGGCTTAAGTAGAAGCAGCACATTTACTTTCCTCTAGCGTGAAGATTTGTTAGATTTATTAAAAATACTGGCCACTGGACCTCCCAGGGACTTCACTGGGGCTGGGGTTTTAGTCAAGACCCCTCGGGACAGAGGCTCATTTCTTTAGTTCCCCAGCATCACCATCAGAGCAAACACACAGTAACCGTATAATTTCTCTGGGTTAGGACCATTTTGTGTTACCTCTTTGCTGTAGTTTCTGCCCTGTGCTATTTAAAATGTCGTTTTTGTAAAGAAAGAGAATATGAGAATTATTCTGTGTGATCAAAATGCCATCAAAAAAATGTCTCTTGCGCTTGGGGGCTTGGGGCTGCCTTTTTTTTTTTTTTTTTTTTTTTTTAATAGTCACAACAATAATAATAATATTAGGACAACAAACTAAGATGCCCCTGGAGATGTTGTGACGAATTGGAGGGGCATGATGAAATTGAAATTGATTGAATAGTTCAATAAAATCAGCTTAATGCGCAAAAGCAAAAAGGTTAGCTGGAGAAAAACAAAAAAAATCAGTAATTTGTTATCTGCTGGGGCCAATCTCACTGAAGATTGAATTAGTTATAAACTAAAACAACATACTTGAAAGCACCACCCTTGTATGCCCACACTGGAGTCTTCCAGATGGAACTGGACGTGGACGGCAACCAATTGCCTAAAGGTTTGACAAACCTCAAACCACTTCCATATGGAGGACTTGGCAGCATTAGGTTTACGATTGGACGCGATATTCTTAAAGGTCTTTTCCAACCTAAATGTTTCTATGATTCTATTCTGTGATTTGCGTGTCTCTGTGTTTTATACAACTTTACATACAAACCAAGGCTGTTCTCCATCTCAGCTGGCACTTCTGCTCTAAGCCCAATAGTTATGTCTTCAGCTGATGGAAATCAGTGCAACTTTGGTGATGTCTCTTAAGTTTCCAGAAGCAACTCACCTCTCGCCTGTCCCCGATAGCTGCGGCTGCCTCCGGTATCCTGAGACACAGCGCCCATCTCAAACGCATGTGTTCCTGTAATGACCCTGCCTGATCACTCCATCCACTTGGGATTTGCTATAATTCCTTGCATTTTCTCACCAGGCTTGGACTCACGTGCTTGCTTGCACGTGTGCAGTGCTTCTTTGCCATCCTTCCCCTCCTCCCGTCCTTACGCACCAGCTCTTTTTGGCTGGTACATTTGTACATTACTCAGTTCTGGGCGTTTTCCTCTTTGGCATTGCATTATCTGATGGATAGAATCTTTCTTTTAAGTTTCTTTAATTTAGTGTTCTGAATTTGTGGGGGGTTTTTTATTAACACTGTGCTACAGTGCTCAGTGAAAGGCACTTTGTTAAATAAAAAAACTTCATTGTAAACCTGAGATGAATAAGGCAGGGTCTGTGAGTACGCACACACACGTGTGTCATCAGAGTACGTATAATTTAATAAGCAGGAAAATGGTGAAGTTAACAAAACTTTGAAATGAGACTCTCTAGTCCCTTACCCCCTCTTGTACGTGAGGATTCGTTTTTCCAGGGGAAGCTTTGCTTCAGAGGTGGATAAAGCAAGCCGGAAAGGAGCTGAAGGCGGTGGGAGGTTTGCAGGCTGGGTCCCGGCATGAATAAGTGCTGTGCAGACGGAGTGTGACCTTACCCAAGGTCTGCAGTTTGTTCTCGGAGTTCAGATTAAAGTTTGCATAACAGTGTCACGGGTTTCAGAATTGCTTTTGACACCGCGCCGGAGCTGCCTTTGCCGTGCCTTGGCTGGAGGCGTGCTGGCGCGACAGCCCCGGCTGCCACTGATGGGGACACCTGGGAACGTCACCGGGGAGCCCGGCGGCACTAAGGGGGTCAGGCTGCAAGCACGGCAAAATAGAAAAACGCCAAGTTAAGAAAGAAGCACCCCCGCCGATGGAGGCTGTTCCATTGCCCTTTCAGCTGACGGAAAGGAAGGAACGGGGTTTTTTTTCCTTGCAGTCGCTGCTGAAGCTTTTACAGTACCGCGCAGCAGCTACGCCGTCAAACCCGAAACGCTGTGCATTACGTGACTCCATCTCGCTGCAGTGAGGAACATTAGAGGTGGCTTTGCCATTTAAATGCGCTATTGAAATGAAGTCTCTCATGTGGGCCTCCGGCCTGGTTTTCTAATTTATGTGGAATCAGATTGCCGCTTTTTTTTTTTTTTTTTTTAATATATTCCCCCTCCCTTCTGTGATTTACACCTAATTTGGCTCACAAGTATTTGGCCTGTTAGGGAATACTTCTGTCAGCCTCCCAAGTTGTCTATAAGAGAGAAATAAGGGAGGAAAAGCTAAATATGAAATAGAAATTACGTTCACTAATAAGGACACTTCAGCCTTACAATTACCCAGTGCCTTACAAATGGAGCAATGAACAGCAACTTTCTGCGTGAGGAAAAACAAGGGCTAACAACAGTTTCTCCCTCATGTTTTATTATACAAGGTAGCAAGAGATAAGAAAGTGCATTTCCATAAAATATTCCAGTTGCAAGGTGCTGATGGATCCCTGTGTGTGATGTCTTGTCAATTTAGCAGGTTAATATCTGTCAATTAAAAGTCCTGGAATCAAGATAAAGCTAAAATTCAGACCTCTGTTATTCTAGCAACTCAGAAGAATTAAAGCATTAAGCCTGTTACAGGACTTCAGGAATGTTTATGTAGGAGTAGAGAGACCTAATTGCCCTAATTCTTGCCCTTCGCAATTTCAAAGGACATTTGACACTTTGCACGCGCCTGTGACGTCGGCACGTGAACGGCGCAGCCCTCGAGTGCCGAAGCTGTGTTCCGAGTGCAGGAGCAATCCAGCCTGCGGCAGGGCTCTCCACCCGGTGAAGTCCCTCCGCGTGGCTTCGCACAAAGCTTGTCCTCCACTTGGTTTCGACGCCCTTCAGGCTCTCCCATGTGCCATCGGAGCCATGTGGTCCTCACTCCCCGGCTTGCATCTGCAATTACACCTTAAACCTTGAGGAATGGGGCATTGCCCTCAGTCACACTGATTTTTGGCTGGATCCCTCCCTGGTTCTTGGAACAGCACCTTGGCCATATTTCAGGAGAGGAACTTGGTTTTCATACCTGCCTGTAAAGCGCTGTGTACCCTGAGCATGACATGTCTAGGCATCAATAGTAAATTCTGCAGATCCAAATGAAAATTTCTCACTGGGACCAGTTTTAAAGATGAGGAGGCTTTTCTCACTGCGGGCAGATACTCCTCAGTAAAGAGACATCCCAAAGAGATGTACATACATGCAGGATCAGACGCTCTCTCCTATTTTATTCAGGTTTATTTTCCAGTTGCACGGACATGCAGCGTCTTCTAGAAGAACTTTAATGTGCGATTTTTATGGCTGGCTCTGCAAGGCTTTTTCTTTGAGAGCCTGTCGTGATTTAACCCGGCTGGCAACTCAGCACCACGCAGCCGCTCGCTCACTCCCCCCCCTCCCTCAGTGGGATGGGGGAGAGAATCAGAGAAAAGAAAAAAAAAAAAAGAAAAAAAAAAAAGAAAAAAAAAAAAGTAAGACCCGTGGGTTGAGATAGAGACAGTTTAATAAGAGAGAATAATAATAATAATGGTAAGAAAATATACAGAATATATAAAACAAGTGATGCACAATGCAATTGCTCACCACCCGCTGACCGATGCCCAGCCCGTCCCGAGCCGCGATCACTCCCCCCGGGCCGCGATCACACAGCCCGAGCTGCGACCCCTCTGCCCGCGACCGACCGATCGACCCGACTGACTAACCCCCCCCCGAGCACGACGTTATATGGTATGGAATAGCTCTTTGGACAGTTTGGGTCCTAGCTGTGCTGTACTCCCAGCTTGTTATGCCCCTGGCCGAGCAGGAGAAGCTCAAAAAGTCCTTGAGCAGTCTGAGCACTGCTTGGCAACAACTAAAAACATCAGCGTGTTATCAACATTCTTCTAGCACTGAATCCAAAGCACAGCACTATGCTAGCTTCTGTGAAGAAAATTAACTCTATCCCAGCTGAAACCAGGACAGAGCCGTGTTGTTTGGGGTGCTCAGGAATTTAAATCAGTTCTGCTGAATTTTTCTTTATTGCAGTTAATATTGGGGGTTTTTTTCGTACTGGACTTCAATTCTGCTTATTTACTGAGATTGTGTTAAGGATTGAAACATGGGGGGGTATTTTAAGTATCAAAATGCGTTGTGGGCACCAAACTGTGTGAGTGGAATAAACTGGAGGGCCACCGGGCAATGTTGCTGTCAATTTTGGGGGTCAAATGTTCTTGGTGATGTTTTCAATAAAAACATACTGTCAAAATTTTTCCTGCTTTTCAGGAGACAGAAACTAATGTTGCTGAAAATGCTTAAAAATTAACAAAAATGTCTGTTTCAACCAAGGATTTTTGCCGTAAGATTTTTATTTTCCCATAAAACAGGTGATAGCCACCAATCTATGCAGAAATCCCTTCAAAAACATGATAGAAAATTTTATCTGTCTTTTCCTAATGCTTTGAATCCAATTAACTTCTTCATCTGTCTTAAGATTGCACTTGTATATGGAAAATAAACCAAGGCATTTTACAGGATGAATTTTTGTTTCTCATCTTTTCTTTTTTTTTTCTTTTTTTTTTTCCAGAAAGTTCAGCAATACATAGTCATTGTTCAAGCCACAGATATGGAAGGAAATCTTAACTATGGTCTCTCAAACACAGCAACAGCGATCATTACGGTGACAGATGTGAATGACAACCCCCCCGAATTCACTACTAGCACTGTAAGTATCAATACATCAGCACAGTGATGCATGGACACACAACATGTTTGTAATTCATGGATATTTAGAGCCATCGTCTCTCTTAGCTGGTTTGGCAGATAGGAGGAACTTGATAGATAACCGTGGAACCAAGACTTTCGGGGGGTGAGGGGGGGAAAGGAGGGAAATAAGGCAAAAGGAAGAGAGGAATGATTCATGAACAAGCAAAACTATTTGGCAACCAATTTTGCTGAGGTACTAAAGGAGCTGAAATAATGTGGCAAACAGCCTATGTCTGATTGCACCAAAGAGGATACAGTTGTTTCACAGCAATTGGCTGTAGACATATCGGAGTTGTTATTACTTATGAGTGAAATCCAGAGCAGTAAGAAATATTTGGGGTTAAGTAGCTCGGATACGATTTCAAGGAAGCAGTAAATACTCTAAACGGTAACAGGTACCCGGCAAAATTTGTATTTCGCTGATAGCTCTACCAGATGTATTTGTGTGCGCCGGCAGTAAACGTGTAGACATACCTTAGTGTGTCTGGTTTTAATCAGTTAAAGAGCGTTCTTCCATTAGTATATTATTGCTCGTGTGCTCCAAGTCGCTATTACTGGGGGAAGAGGGGAAAAAATAAAGAGATTGCAAATGACAAATTATTAGAGCTAGTTAAGGTAAAAATGAAGAGTTGGGAGGTGAAATGATTCAGTCTGGTTCTTCCCAGCCTGCATAATCCATAGATGTAGAACATCCAAAGTGTGTATGGTAATTTTAGAAAAGACAGAGCAGTACAGAGGTCTACATGCTAATGAGTGAGAAATTGTTGTGTATCCACCATCTATATTCATATGAGGGTCAACAAGGAGCAGCAAATGATGTCTCTTAAACCAATACCAAATCTTTAAAAATACAGAAAGTCAAACTGCATTTTGCTCAAGTCACTGAACGTCCTTTGAGGAATGTTTTTGTTATTTATATTATTCTGAATTTTCATTTGCTCTTAAAAGATATGCAAATATTTAGTCATGTAGTAGCAAAGTTTCCCCTTAATTATAGCCTTGCACAGTACAAGTATGTATCAGAACTCAAGGAAGTCACACAGAGCCCAATTTATGCCACTGTGGACCCAGATCTGCTCCATGCCAGCTATGAAGTCTGGGTCCTTCCTTCCCTCCCGTCGCCATTGGGACCAGGGATCATAGAATCATTTAGGGTGGAAAAGCCCTTTAAGCTCACCAAGCCCAACCATTACCCTAACCCTGCCATCCCACCACTAAAGCCTGTCCATAAGCACCTCGTCTGCCCGGCTTTTAAATACCCCCAGGGATGGGGACTCGACCCCTTCCCTGGGCAGCCCCTTCCAGTGCTTGACAGCCCTTTCAATGAAAAAATTTTTCCTAATGTCCAACCTGAGCCTGCCCTGGTACAACTTGAGGCTGTTTCCTCTCGTCCTGTCACCCCTTACAGATGTGATGTTCTCAGCTCCTGAGCAGTGCCAGCATTTTCTGATGAGGTGACTTGGACCTAGACTGTCAGAAAAAGGAAGGTGCTAAATTCCTCCTGAATCAGAGAAAAATGGGTACCCGACACGTTTTCAGGTCTGGGCATCAATCTTGCAGCCTGCGTTGCTGCTCCAGCAAGTATAGAATGGGTTTAACAGCAGCACATGTTCTTCCTACCTGTCACGGTGAATACACCGAGCTTTGGATTGCAGAGTTGTCTCCTTTAGTGCGACACATGCGGTTATGAAAAGCCATAAGAATCTGATATGAGTCTTGGGTTGTGTGGTCTTTTCTCCTGCCAGCATGAGATTGTTCTCTCTTGAAAACTTTATAGCGGCCAGGCTTACAGAGTTCTGTGTCTCTCGGACCGTGGCACCCCAGCTTGCTGGTGTTTGCAGGGGGGGAACTTATTCTGCCAGGTAAATACTTCTTCAACCTATACTTGAGTGAAAAATGAATGACATCTAGTGGCCATGCCACTTAAGCACAGGCTGTTCTGATGACCCGGGTTGCCTGGTCCTTTTCTCCAAATTCAAGTCAGGAGGTGAGGTTTTGGGTAGCATCAGGGTTAGTCTCACCTGCACGCTGGTGCCTTCTGGAGGGCAGCATCCATCCAGGTGTGGTATTTTAATGTCTTTCCAAAAGACTTCCCAAAGCTGAATCTGATGGAAGGCGAGATAACGGAAATTTGGTTTCAGGTGAATTCTGAGTATTTAATGTCTTGGTGTGTGTTAGACCTAGAAGGAATAAAAGCCATCAAGAGAATTACCCATAGGATTGTGTTAAATGGATTAGAAAACGCTACTCTACCTCCAAGCAGGGTTGATGTGTACCATTATTTCTCTAATTTCAATCACTGAAGAAAGAGTTTTGCAAGGGCCAAAGGGCTTTACACAGTAGCACATGGGACTTTACAAAGATTTGAAAACCAAGGGTGTTTTACAAGAATATTTTCTGATTCTATGGAAACAAATATCTTTGATATACTCTCGGGTATAGCCAGAATGAATTTCATGTGAGTATGAAAGTGTAATATGGCTTTTCCCTGACTAACGGAACAGCATCAGTCTGATCAGTCTCTCTAAACCTGAGCTCAGTCTCCTTGCTGTCCTCAAATAGTCTGATCTGCATTTTAACACCTCTAAAAAAAAAATAGTAAAAAATCTCTTTCCAGGAATTCTAGAGGTCCTCGGAGGGCAAGAAAGCCCATGGTCGTTTTTAAGGCTGGGGACTGTTTGGAGAGATACAGTATATTTTTATTTTAAATACTTCTGTATTGAGATGCTGTTGTAAAAACAAAATAGGCTGAATAACCGGAATTGTGGTTTGCTCTTGGAAAGCTGCCAGACGAATGGAACTCAAGCAACTGTATTCGGCATAGACACGTACAAAGGCCCACCCTATAGTGCTCCTAAATTACCTGTCACTCAGCCAGGGTGGTTTTAGACTTAATCGTTTCTGGATAAGAATGTCGCTCAGGAGGACACTGCACCATGCTGGTGTCACAGCTCATGTATTCAGCAGCAGGAATTAATGCTACTGTGTAAAACTTAACAACGGGACAGGAGAGGAGAAAACAGCCACTGCAATGGTCAAGAAAGTCCGATCACGTCCGTAGTCAGGCACACACCGTGCAGGGAGGTGAAGGGACTGCATGCACAGAGCATGTGAAAGGTCAGGCACGGGTGTACAAGAGCCAAAAATCACCCATCCAGAGGAGCGGATGACCTGCCGAGGTATGGTGGTTATCCAAGCTAACAGATGGGCTGTGATCAAAATGTAGTGCTAGATGAGAAGTGGGAAAAGAGCAGTAAAATCACACAGATCCGTAAATGTACGAATTGAAGACACTCTGATAAAACCCCAAAATGACTGCTTGCTTACGTGGAAGTGGATCAATGTGGTTGTCGTACCGTTTAGTACCTCACCTGAAAGGCTGGGGGCAGGTCTTGCACAATAGCAGGGGAAGAAGAAGCCCCACCTTCTCATAGAAAGGATTCTGAAATTATATGGAGGGGGGAAATCACAGTCTCTAGATGAAAAAATTTTCAAGTAAAGTCTTCTCTTAACTTGCTAAGTCCAGTCTCCATCAGCAAGAGCCATGACCAGTCCTCGTAGTCACAACCAGGACTACCTGCGTCAAACCGCGAGGCTCTGGGGCACGGCAAGGACGAGGTGACCTCCTCTAGTTTTCCCAGCTCTGTTTTTTTGTGCTGGTGAATGTTTTCTCGGCCTGCGATGCTACCCGGCTGTGCTGAGCAGCATCAGAGAGCAGCTAACAGCGAGGAAATGTCTCATGAGAGACTGCCCCGGAGTGGGAAGCAATCAGATCTGCGCCAGGAGAGTGGAGCACCCTGTGAAACGTCGTAAACATCACTGGCAGCTCTTCTGGGCAGTGGTAATGATTTAGTGCAGGACCTTGAGCCAGGGAAAGCTCTCCTGGCTAGCCAAGGGACTTCAGCCCGCTCTTTGTGTTGTGTTCTTCAGGTGACATTGTTGCTTGCAAAAATAAATGGGAAGAGGCAATTCTTGCCTCTGCCAAAGAGCAGAGGTACGAATTCGGGGCGAGCAGAGGTAATGCCACCACCGCAGCGTGCCTGACCAGCCCGTGCCCACAGGCTCTGGGTCAGGTGCCTTAGGAAAGTTCAGTTTAATTCCCTGTGCCCAAGTTTTCCATGGTCCCTAGGGCGTGATCAGCTATGCTACTTCATCCTTGTGGCATTTTCAGTGCGTTTTGCATCAGCTGGTGTAAAATAGTGAAATTTTAACTGGACTGTGTTAGAAAGGCTTGGTAGTGAGTTTTACTGGCTCCATAACTGTTACAAGATAAAGGCACTGGTATCAGTGTGCCCTCCGTTATCCAGAGTCCCTGTTACTCATAACAGGGTCATGCCCTTTGACGTGTCTTAATTATGTGGAAATTCCTCTGCCTCCCTTCAAATATTTATCTCTTGTGTGCAGGCGAGTTGTGTTTTTTCCGTGTTACTATAGATCCGTAGCCGAGCCTCTGGCCAGATGCTCACCTCAGATACAGGGGAGGTGCAGTGGAATTAGTGGGGGGATTTCCGAGATTAAAAGTCAGCGGAGGCAGAACAATGCTGGATAGTCTCAGGTGAGATTTTATGCAAGGTGGAGGCATCTTTTTTTTCTCGCAGAAGGAATGCCTTTAATTCCAGTGAAATCTTTAACTCATATCAAGCGGGCTGTCCTTTCCAGTCTGACCCATGATACCATTAATAGCCATCCAAGGGCTTCCACTTTATGTAAGGAAATGCATAATCAGAGGGGAGGAGAAGGTAAAGAAATCCATGCCTACACTTGACTCATACAAAGTCTATTTTTATCGTATTCAATCAGGAACAATCAGGCGCAGAGAGGAGACGCAGATGAATTTGCATGATCAGACTTCTGTGTCTTAAATGTTAATTAAAAGTTATTTTAAATTTGCCTACTGTGCAGAACTTGTTTTTATAGTAGCCCGTGTAAGGGAAATATTATTTTGCAGGGCTGAAGTGCTCATGATTAGTTGAGCTTGTGGATTCTCGGGAAAACCTGCCTGGCAATCAACCTCTCCTTTAAAGAAAAAAAAAAAAGAAAGAAAGAAAGGAAAAAAGAAACTGGGCTATTCAAGTTCTTTAAGCTCCTGAGCCTTAGGAGGTCTTATTTAAAGCTACTTTAAAATTTGCCCTTTGGCACTGCTTTGAGAATCTCTTCTTCCAAGGCTGAATCCAGTGGAGCGTGTTTTAAAGAGACAGCTCTAGGACCACATCCCCTTCCCCACTGTGCTGGCTTCCGATAGGAACAGCTCTAAAGGGTTAGGACCAGACTAGCGGTCATTGGTGGGTGCTTCCCAGCTCACAGCGCCCGGGCCGTGGCGGCTCTCGCTGGCCTGGCAAAGGCAGCCTGGCCAAAGGCTGGCTGTGAACCCGGAGCAGGATAGCTGGGACGGAGTAACACCAGAGGCTCATATTCTAGCAGAGGGGGATGTGTTGCTGGGTAAGGTTAAGTGGATTTGGCTGATCAGTGGAGGAGCAAGTACTCGTTGCAAGTACATCAGAAAAAGCGGTTCTTGCCAGTTTTTAACTGGGCTATTTAATTAATAGTGTCAGATCAGACTCATCTCTGGCTGCTACAGTAACGCTGAGTTAGTAACCTGGCTCGTACTGGACTGAATCAGTCAGCAATGAGATCTGCAGAGCGAAGAGCTCGGTGCTTCATGAGCAAAATGTCATGGAGAGACACCAAAGTTAAAAGGGCCTTTTGGTTTTGGCGCTGCACCGCACTGCCAAAAATGCCTGCCCTTTGCCCAGGTATTCTGGCTCCTCCGAGTGCTGTGGGAAATGCTCATGAGCCCACTCTGAGAAGTGCTTTGAAACTGGGAAGTGAAGCTTCTCTCGGTGCATCACTGCCGTGCTAGCACTGGCTTTTACCATACATAGTTCTTCCTTCTCTCATTTTGATGTTTCCTTCCCATTTTCTCTCCTGTCTCCACCCTGCTATACCTGTGCGCACCAGTTTGGGAAGCTAAGCAAGCCAGGCTCCTCCAGCCCCTCTTTACCTTACAGCTTTCCGTTCCCTGGTTGTCTTGCTAACCTTGCTGGGCACCAGGCTCCGCTCAGATTTCTTTCTTTTGCCTAGGTTTGTATTGAGTAATCCAGATGAGGTTTTTTAGTGTCTTGAACAAGAGCACTAATATTTCCTGGGATCAAATTTGTTTTTTTCACAGCTGTGGCGTCGCGCTCCCTTAGTCCTCCTGCTCTGTGAACTGGCCAAAATTCTGGCAAAGCAAACAAGGATAAGCCAAAATTTTACTCTTTCTTCTGTGTGCATTTGTTCTCATGTTACCACTGTTTGAGGACAAAATATAGCTCTGTATCAACCAATGCAAGGGTGACACTGTCCAGAGTTGCAGAAATAGCTGATGTGAGCTGTAAAAACGTGACTTTTTTGCAAGGGGCAAAGCTTGGGGTGAATGCTTGACCTGGTCTCCAGCCCCCCGAGTTGAATCCTGCTGATCTCTGTTTTTCACAGCGAGTTCAGAAATAGCAAAGTAGCAAAGAAAACCTTCAGCTTTTCCTTCGGGCTAAAAGAGACTGACTCCCAAAGACGTAAATAGGTCTAGTTTGGAGAAACAATCCTGAATGGTGGTAGGAAACCAAAATCGGAAACCAAGCTCTTGCCAGCGGTTTGGGGTTTCCTAAGCACATTTACAGCCGGATGTATCTGGAAGCATTCAGTACATGTGAGCATTATGAGAAATCCCTTTTACATGCATGCTCATGTTTTACAAATTAATCTTACGCTGTGAAGGGAGAACCCAGCAGGAACCGGGATTTCAGTGGGATTTCCCACGGACAGAAAAATGGGCCAGGACGCCTACCAAGGGCTGTCCTAAAAAGAGGTCTTACCACAGCTGATCCAGGGAAAGCCAGTGGAGGTGGGTAGCTAATTATCTTCCAGGACCTGGGCATGTGTCCAGATCTGGAAAAGGTCATGGGCTTGTATTTTGGGCACCAGGTACCTAATTTCCCAGCATATAGGTTAAAGCTGCGCATGTAGTTGCCCATTCAGATCTCAGGGTCCCCACCATTACACCCATGCCATTCAGAAAGTCTGCAATGACATTGGAATATAGATTAGCCTGAACACTACGGTATTTTAAAATCATCAAAATTACGCCCGTGGCGTAATTTAGAGGCAGTTGTCACAAGAGGCAGAAATCAAGGTGAACGGCGCAGGTCAGAGCTGGCAAGGGGAAAGACCTAATACCATGGTGAGAAAATTTACAGGACTGCGTTGTTTTACAGCTGAAAACAAACCCAGGAGTTCTGTACAGTCCTGCAGAGAGGATTTATCGTTAAAAATCAATTGTGCTTTCATGGAAAATCCCAGGTGACTCTGTTCACTTGCAATTTTCCAATCAAAACGAAGCTCAGCCGAACTACTCGGTAAAGCTTGGGCTGTTATAGAGCTGTCATCGTCTAACTGAAATAAATTATTATATTCAAGTGAATCAAGTACACCGGGTAGCATTTGGGTACATGAGCGTCTACCTAATTCTGTGTGTGTTTCGATTAAATATACAGTTGGTGAAGTCTGGAAACTGCAAATCAGTTCAGTTTTCCTAAATAAGAGTTCAGTGTTTATGAACTGAAATGGGCTGTCTGCCTCTCATTACGTTGCAGGTCCCGATGAACACCTTTGGTATGAGCAGTGCATCAGACGAGGGATGTTAGGTCAAGGGGTAGCAGTAACAGACAGAGAGGGAACAAGCAGCAGCAATATTCTTTCTTCATCCTGTCTCAGCCTTGCCAGGACTCGCCACACTAATGCCAGGGCTTTGCTGCTGCAGACGTGCAGGTTAGCTGTGGTTGGGAACGTATTTAGGTCTTCATAAAAATTATTTACATCTTGACCTGCCTTTTTGAATCAAACTCACCTTTGGGTATGGATCCCGACCTAAATGCAAAGCCTGTCCAGCAGAGCTTAGGGGATGTGATGCCTGCGCGGTTTTGATTTTGATAAGGAACACGTGAGATCCCCAGCTCGGGGTGCAGATTTATTGTGAGTGGCTCTTCCCAGGCACAGCATCTTTAAGTGCCTGGAGGCCCTTTCAATGCAATGCTATGGAAAACAAGACACGCTTCATCCTCTCTTGTGGATACTCAACTTTTGCTCTTTATTTTATCACCTCTTTCATCTAAAATGAAGGATATTTCTCAGTTTATGAGAAAACAATAATTCCGTGTGTCTTAATGAAAAGAGCATCAGCCCTTTCTGTGATTTCTGATGTCTTTACACCAGCGTAGCAGATGACAGAAAGGATGAAATACGTTCGAGACTACTTAGTGTAGCCTGCAAGGTGGATAGACAGATACAAAGATGTGTATGTACAAATACACAAATACAGATACACATATAGCTAGACTCAAAGCATAGATAGATACTGGTATGAGGCAAGCAGTCATCAATAATCTCCAAGTCTCTATTCCCAAATAAATTGTGGTTTATGTGAATTATTCCGTTACGTTGTGTGGGTATATAAGCATTGATAAAAAAAAAAAAAATGTGGTCTTGATAGAAGTCTCTTACTAATAGACCACATTACAATAGACCACATTAATCAAAACCTAAATTCACAGTGGCTTTAGTTTTGTTTACTTCCTTTCACTACATTCATTTTCAAATTATCACCAAATTAATCATGTACAGTGCTTTAATCCAACTGCCATTCGGTGAAACAGTTCTGGTTCCTCTCCATTACTCTGAGCATTAGTTATTAAGGCACCGTTCAAGGCTCTGTTTAGCCTGATTCTGTCCTGAACCTAATTGGAATCAGCTAGATTCTTCCTTGTAAATGGGTCAGTCACACAGAAAAAACATCAAATGTAATCTTGAGATTGCAAAAAAAAAAAAAAAAAAAAAAAAGAAGAGAAAAAGAAAAAAGAAGATAATTTTATTTCTCTTCATTGATACCTGCCTGGTGGTTAAAAGAAGGATTAAAATTAGGTCATTAAACTTTCCTTGGAGACAAAACCCAGACCTCAGTGGTAATATGATTAATCAAATATAAAAGTGAAGCTATCCTGAATGAATAACTCATTTTTATAAAATATCTAATTACTGAAATGTCGTCTGCTGCAGAAAAAGAAGGGGGGGAAATGAATTGCAATAACAATTCAAGAAGATAAAGTTTTTCTGAATTAGGTCTACACAAGAAGCTAAATTGAGTTGATTAAGTAATTTTGGTTTCAGGAACACCCTTGATGGAAGTTAGTAGTAATGAATTTTTCAGACCTTGGAGTTAAAATTGCCAAAACCAGTGATTTAAAAAATGGGAGCGATAGTTTCATTACAGATTTCAATTTTCTGTCACCAAAAAAAAAAAAAAAAAAAGAGGGGGAATATAAAAAAAATACTCTATTGGTCTCACTCAAGTTGGACACATGTACTGCTTGCTGTAAAAGCAAGAATAATATAACCTCTCTCGATGCTAGAGAGTGCAATCACAGCCAATTAGAGCTACAGCGCTGCATGGGAGGTAGAGCCCACGATGATGCTCGTGCCCTGCTTCTCACCACGGAAGTGGTTGAAATCCAGGAGCTCCAGCAGAGCCTCCATGCCCGCATACCTCGTGCATATGTGCCCACCTGTGATGTACAGCGTGATGCTCTCCTTTCTTTACAGTGCTTGTGGGTAGCTGTCGTTAGTGGGGTTGAGTGGCGTGTGCATATCCATCATCATCATCGTAGTGGTACGTAATCATTTGGTTTGACTTGGGATTTTCTAGCCTGCTGTTTTGCTGGTTTATGCAGTCGGGTTAATATTATCCAAGCACAGATGATATCTGCACACCGGCAAGACCACATCCAACCCATGCGGTATGACAGCACCTACCAGCTATCGCTCTCCATAACCCATTTGTCGTGAGCAGTTTCATTTGCAACATCTGGCAGTGCTGTATCTCCTGGTGCAATGCCTCATTTCCCAGGGACTTCTCCTTCTCCTTCCCTGTTTAATGTGTGTGGGATCTGGAGGGAGAAGCTGTAGACCTCATCCCCACACCATGCCTGCCGTAGTGACATGGAGGAATTGTCCGGTGAGAAGGAGGTGCCAGAACGCGTGAGCTGCGTGTGCGCAACGAGGTGTGACACAGCCAGGTGTCGCTGACAAAATCTCTGTAGTCAAAGGAAACATCTACAAGGAAATACCCTTCCTTCTGTGCGATGTGCCATGATGGAAGCCCCCCTGGTCTCCACCACCTGATCCGTGTGTGGGGATTAAGCACCGTTCCCATAATCTCTGGTGTGTCAGCCAAGCTAAAATTTCAAGGAGTAATCAGGCATTAATGCTCCCCCATATCTCACATATCTACCCACACCAGCATTTCTTATCTAAAATTCATCTGTCTTAGTGTTTCTCTCATATTTGAATGATTTTTTTCTAGATTATGTGCCCTTCTCTGCTTTTGGATACATCTTAAATAGCCTAATTCTCCTCCTGAGCCCAGACCTGGCCTTGGAGGGCACAATTCAGTTGCCTGAGTGTAGACACCCAGCACCATCCAGGGGGTCCCTGCTTAGGCAGGAGGTCCACACAGCCCTGGCAGGTACATCGCCACGGTGGCCAGATGTCCCAGGCAAATACTCATTTGTAGTGGATTATTTCATTATCTTAAAAGTACACAGCATCTCAGGCACTGATGCAAGGCTGAAAAATTTAAATACATTTTGTAAGTCCATTATTGCAAGGCACTGAAGCAAATCCCCTTCTGAAGTTGACTAACTTCCTCAGGTCGGCAGATTTTTAATTCTTCAACATTCTGTTGCCTTAAAAACAGTTTCTTTCAAGGGTTGTCATTTTAAGAGGATATATATGGAATTTCATTAAGCACACTTCACTTATAAATTTATACTAGGGAAAAAAAAAAAAAAAGGAGTTTAGCAAAGGATTTGGTAGTGCTGTGAGTTTTATCGAATATTTCTAACTGTCCAGGATGTCTTCGCACTTCCCAGTTGTAGAAGAAAGGGTCAGAACACAGAGAACAGCCAGAGTTAAAAGTCAGAGAGGACGGTTGAAAGGTTTCATGTAGGTTTTTTGAGCATGGTAGAGTTTTTCAAACTGTTCAGCTTAGTGCAGTAATGTGTTTTAATTGCCAGAAAGTAACAGAGAATAAATAAAAGCATTTTCCTTCCTAAATTTATGAGTATATAGCGACTCCCTCTTTTCTTTGACCCAGTATCCTCCCATTTCTCACTGCATTTCTCTTCTCTGTTATATGTGCTTTGACTTCCCTGGTGTAAACAAAATTTCAGCTAGAAGCATCTTCCTCATGGTGAGTCCGATGGATTACACAGCATTTAATTTAGGCTTCATTCCATGCTCTGAATTCCCGTAAGCAGGCAGGCATGCATTTTTCTCTAATGCCAGATTTTGACCCGGTTGAAGATGCCTCTGCTCGTTGCGGGGGGTTGGACTAGGTGACCTTTAAAGGTCTCTTCTGTGATTTTAGGGACTACATCGGAAGGTGAGTTCGGAAGGGCAGGTTTCCTCTCCTTGCTTTGTGGCTGTGCTAGAGCTGAACCCTCTTGGGTTTGACTGCAAACCAGAGGGGCTCTTCAGCAACCCCTGCAAGGGAGATGCATCCCCCGCTCCCGATTCCCTTCCCATAGAAACCACAGCACTGGGGAGCAGCTGGGGGCACACAAATCTCCCCGTGGGTGGAAGCTCTCACCCCACCGACGGGCATTGCCGTTACGTTTTATGCAGCAGTAAGGACATAAAAAAATTGGCCATCGTGGCACCAGCTCAGAAAACCAAATCTTTAAACCACAGTAGTAGCACTTCTACAGTAAAACACGTTTCAATGCCTTTCTCCTACAAGGATGCTCTGTCCAGTCAGAAACCTTGTTCATGACCAGACCTTGTGGGTTTTCCAGCACCTGTTTGTGGTGTTCAAACCTAGTCATAAAGAAAAAAATAAATCCCCCTGTGTGCTAATTCTGAGACTAATTTGGAGACAACAGTGATTTCAATTGCAGTGCAGAGGAGATTTGAGCTGGAGTCAGCATGCAGACTGGCTGAGCTGTGCTGCACAGGAAACTTGTTAAAAATCTCCATACTAGGATTGTAGTGTACATAAAAAAATCAGTTTCAGTACTCTTAAAATTCTCCCTTTCCTAAATACCCATCTTCAGATCCCAAAGGCACATGAGCAGCTTTTATATGCCTTAAAATCTGAAAAAAATTAAATTAAAAAGTCATTATGAGAAGTGGGCAGTTAATAAGAAAATCCTAGACCAGACTTACCAGCTTAAGGCCCTTCTTTACGAAACTTTATTACAGGTGCCTGAATTGAAACATCCTCCTCTTTACCCATCTCACCAAGAAATGCAAAGTCAGACCTGTGGAGGAGGTTTTGCTCACTTAGTAGCTGAACTCTGCCACACAGTTTTTGTTAGCCTGGTTTACGCGTAAATCAGGAAAAATAGGTTTTCAAAGTTTTGTTCAAAACAGCGCAGATATTTGCTACTTTGCACTTGGAAGAAAGAGGAAGAAATTTGAGGCTTGACGTACCAACGAATGAATTCATTTCACCCTCTTTTAAGGGTGATGGTTATTTTAGAGAGTGAGGGCGAGCAACGCAGTCTGCAGGTTGGAAAGCTCTCCTCCTGCCATGCTGGGTGGGATGCGGGATGCCAGCACTGCTTTGGCAATTCAGGAAGGTCAACGTATCAAGCATTTGAGATGGTCTAGCTTTACAACGCTGTAATTGTTCTTCTGGCCTGTTTTTCCCCAGCCGTACAAACCTGTTCAGGTTCCTCAGTTGAAGCCAACACGGTGCAGAGCCTGGGGAGGAGCCATGCTGGTGATCCAGCTCATCCCCAGCACACAGTTCTCCTCCAGCCTTCCCATCTGGGAGCTTTTCCATCTTGGTAGCTCAGCGGGGATCACAGGGCTACATGGCAATGCACTGGGGAGATTGATAGACTAATCCAGGCTGACCTAATGGGTTTATCAAGTAACACATGAATTAATGATGTTCTCAGGATCCTGCCCCAACGCAGGCAGTGGAGGGCAGGACATGGCTCCAGCACCAGCTCTACAACTGCTGTGGGAGACACAGGCAAGTCAGCCTTTAGTTCTGCAGCTGTCAACCATTGTAAAGCAATGATATATCTGTGCAAGAATGCTTTATTATATAAATGTATGTATATAATTTTTTTTTTTTTAAGAATGAGGCTTTGTAGGCAGTTCCAGCTGTTTTAAAATCTATGCCTCCATTTAAAAGATAGCATTGCTAATTACACCTGACAATCAAATAGTCTGCAGAAAGGTATCAGCTAACCTTTTCCTGCTGTTCATTCTGTGGGCAAGAAACAAAGGTATGTTAGACAAGAGAGCAAATGAAATGTTCAAAGGATTCTTCTCTAAAACTGGAAAATAAGAGGCTGTGCTATCAGATCAGAATTTTAACATACACTGTTTCCACTGGCTCCCAAGATAAAATCTTTTATTGTTGAGTATAACCATTGTTAAAGGTCACTGTTGCAAAGGCTACATCATTTAGATGAGATGAGATCCCATTTTGGATAAATTCACAGTTTTTCTTCCTAACAAGGAGATAGTATCAGGATTTGAATGTACAAGAGTGCTGGGTTACAGATTAAAGGCTTTTGTGTTCTGGAAACCACACTATGCCAGATTTCATGAGTTTCAGTGAGACGTGCAAGTCCCCAAAGTCAAGTAGGTTGATTAAAGTGGTTCTTTATAGCCTTTGAAATAACAGATAAAGTACAACTTTCCTACACGGGGTTAATGTAGAATTTTTTTTCCTTGACAAGGCTATATGCCTTTCCAAGGACATAATTTTAATCTCTTTTTAAACCTTTCATATGAATGTCGTAAAAAGCTCCTTTGTGTTGGAATGCATTTTTATAAAATATCTAAATTTCTGTGCAAACTTCGAACCTCGTTTCATAAGATACATTTATCTGGAAATGGTTATCTTGCCGCAGAATAGTGTCTTGTGTCATCATTTCTGTGGCATCTTTTCATACTGTCACAAGAGTGTAACATCTGATAATGAAGAAAAATTAGTGCTCATTGTCAGACATGCAAACTTTTTTTTAATATCCTTTTACTATTATGTGCTCTTGTCTCTGAACTCTTGGCAAGTACTCTTAAGAGTCTTTGAGCCAAGGTGAAACCTGCACGTTCCTTCCTCACACCAGAGAGTCTGAAATGAGAGGGTTTTCTTCTGCTGCTTCTGAAAGGAAGGGTATTGCTTTTTTCTCCTCCATTCTGCTTTGTCTTCTTATTCAAATAGTAAACCTTGTAATTTAATCCAAAACCGGTCATTACTTGAGATTTTGAAAAAGAACACCAGTGAAGACAAAGTATAAAGCCGGTGGCTGCCGTCGCCTGCAGGAACACAGATGTTGTCTGCACCCCATCGTAAGATCAGTTTTTGAAGGGCAAAAGTTCAGGGCATGCTGTCTTTTTTCAAGTTCATCCAGCAAAAGTGAAACCAGCACGTTGAGACCACACTGAACATGCGCTCATCATTCCTTGTAGAATCTCCCAATAAACAAGTGGATGGTCTGGCTCCACCACACCATGCGTAGAGCTGTGAGAGCTCCTTTGCAGGCAGGTGAGGCATTTTAGAATGGAACAGGACAGGACGGAATGGAATGAAATGAAATGGAATGGAATAGAATAGAATAGAATATTTCAGTTGGAAGGGACCTACAATGATCACCTAGTCCAACTACTTGACCAATTCAGGGCTGACCAAGTTAAAGGATGTTATTAAATGGCATTGTCCAAATGCCTCTTAAACACTGACAGTCTTGGGGCATCGACCACCTCTCTAGGAAGCCTGTTACGGTGTTTGACCACCGTCTCGGTAAAGAAATGCTACTTGATGTCCAGCCTGAACCTCCCCTGGCGCAGCTTTGAACCATTCCCACACATCCTATCACTTGATACCAGGGAGAAGAGATAGCGCAAACCACTGAAGATGAAGGCAGGACTTCCAAAGCATCCTTTAAAAGTTGGGGAGCTAATTGTCAAGCATTTCCCTCCGCTCGGCTGGGCAAGGCTGACTCCTGCCCAACCGCAACGAGCCAGTGCCTGCAGCCCGAGCAATTCATTTCTGAATGAGCACCGTGACAGCTGGGCCTCATACCAGCAGAGCAAAACTGCAAGCTGGCAAGAGTGCGTTGGGCTTTATAGATAACGTTTTGGGAAGCATTTGCCACATGGCATAGAACTAGTCTGAAGTACGATATGCATACGTGGATGGACTGTGGAGTAGATCCAAGTGAGCGTGAAGCTGAAGCAGGGACGCTGCAGTGCAGGAAATGTTGTGGGCATGAGCCTGAAAAACCAACAGCAAAGAGACGTACGTAGGGGTTGCTGGCTGGTGTAACACAGGGCTGCCTCAGGAAAAAAGCGAGGACATCGGTACTTAGAGGGTGATCATCATCATTCGAGACCACACCAGAGTGAGTAGTTCTTTAATAAAACGTGATTAAGGAATGAGCATCTCAAAATCTGATTTGCACACAAAATATGGTTGGCTTCATGAAGATTTTGTGGAGATTGGCGTGGGCTTCTGGTCGCTGCTGCGTAACGGCAGCAGCGGTGGAGCGAGAACGTGGAGGTCGCTGTTTGGCTGTCACAGGAGCTGATGCTCAAGTCTGACCCGTACGGTGTAGAGGGGCTAGGATAACTTGCAGACATAGTACAGTCATCCTTACAGCAAAAGATATTGGAAATTAAAGGTCAGGGAATTGATAGTAAGGCTTAAGAAAACAGCAATTAGACTGCTAAATTACCGGTAGTAGGAGTAGGGGGAAAAAAAGAGGATTATTGATCTAAATATCAAGTTGGCAGATACACGGAGTACAATCTAGAGGTTTTTTACACCTCTGGGCTTATTCAACCCTCACAATAAAAAATGCAGGCCTATAAAGATGGAATAAGAAGCAATCAATTAGGATGGCATTTGCTTGTTTCCGCACTGCAGCTGAGCAGGCACATCACAATTAATGATTTATTAGGAGATTTTCGTCTTTTTTTTTTTTTTTTTTTTTCCATTTTACACAGATTGCTGCAACCAGACCGCAGTTGTTTATTAATTTGCCCGCTATTCAAGCATCTTTGTTAAATATCGTGCGGAAAAGGTAAACAGTTGGCTCACATGCCAGCATTGGGTTGGGATCGTGCCCTTAAGCGTGGAGGAGCTGTGGGATGGTATTGAGACTGGGCGCCCGCATGGGCCAACGCAGCCCCCCATGTGCCGGGCCCCCCGGCTGTGCGTCACCCCATACCTAGAGCAGCAGAAGGTGGTAAGGGGTGGGACACCCCACGCCACGTGCACACGCATGCTCGCTCACACTCATTTTGGTTTCTCTCGACCGAGGGGACCTAGAGAGAAGATGCGGCACTTTGCGGCAGTCATAGCTGTCAGGGGGAGGGCTCAGAGTGTAAGAGGACTGAGGTGCCCTCATTCTTCTAAGTTAATCCATAGCTATAGGTCATAAAATGCTCATATTTCTCTCAGCAATTCAGCCCTACTTCTGCCTGGAACAAATGTGTCGTCATTAGCAGGTCTTGGAGACAACACAAAAATCTTTCCCAGAGACATCCGTGTGAACAAGCCATTGCTTTCACAGCCTTTTAGCAAAACCAGATAGAAAACAAAGACTATTGGAAAAAAGGAATTCCCTTTAGAAGGAAGCCTGAATAATTATCTTTGTATTCATCCATCTCAATTCCACACCTCCCTAGGAGTGGCTGCAGTGAGCTAATTGGTTTTACTCTGCTGTGCGTGTCTTCACTGCCCAGGCTCCAGATTTATTGCACAAAGTTAAGTCACTGTGTGAACCCCTCATTTGTCCCCCCCCACATCAAACCCTTTCTCCTCCGGAGCGATATTTGTCTGCGTGTTTATGTGCTGTCAGGTACCGAGCAAGACAAAAGACAAACTCTGGGATTAACCAATTTTAGCGTAATCTGATGCAACCTGACAATCAGAATGAATTATTACCTTTTCCACAAGACATGACTTCACATGGTCCAGCTCTAGAGGAAGGAGAGAAGGACTTTTGCCAGCACAGGCTTTTCTGGGAGGGGAAGAAAAAAGACCCTACAGAATGTAAGGATTTCAGAACATGCCAGGTTCAGAACAAATCTGTCTCTCAGAAGGGAAGCAGAGTGGGTAACAATCAGCCATAGAAATCCTTGTGAATGGTCTTCAAAAAAAAAGCACTCTGGAAATTAAGGACTTCAGATGCAACAATTGAAAGTGAAGCTAAATGAATTACAGGGGAATATGAGTAAATGCTACAAGTATAGGTCATGCACTGCTTTATCAATCTTATGTTTACTTCAGCAGCTCCTCCGTTGCCCATTGTTTTACCTTGTTTGAATAGACGTGCTTTGCTCTGTTTGAAAATCAATTGTAATCTTATGAAAGGGAACGTACAGCACAGGGAATGCTGCTAAGCAGCCCAGTGAAAGATGGCATTGCTCGTTATCCTAAATTAATCCAGGGTAGGGAGGGAATGACATTAAGGAAGTGTGGGTCGCTTTGAGCTGCTCCTTCCTTTAGCAGATGTAATTTAATGTCATTACTTAATGTTATTAAAGGTAAAGACAATTGTGGACAATACACGTTGCAGCATTTACTTATAATAATGATAGTGGGGGAGTGTTAGAAGGAGGGAAGACAGGCTCCGGTTTGGATTCCCAGCAGCTGCTGATCTGTAGCTGATGAAAATTGTTCTGATCTTCATGGTGCGTCTCTCCAAAATTTGCTACTTAACCTGAATAGCTTTGGATGGCTCCTTTGATTCCTGTGTTTGTACCCTGCTCTCACCGGAAAAATATTTGGCTTTATAAGTGTAATAGACAATACCCACCCTTGGTGCTGCATGGGACTGATCATTACCTATGTCTACCTAAGAGGTATCAACAACAGCCGGATGAACTCCTGGATTGCTCAGTATATGTAGCGCATTGCAATTTTTACCCTAATGGAAAAGCTTTATAGACTGTCATAATCTTCCTCCAGGCTTTATATTGAGATGTGCTTGTGTATTTATAATTTTTTATATCCCTCATATTTATAAAATATGTCTCATAGTAAACTTTATCACTACGGGCCGAAAACGGATGTTGTGATGGCTTTTACAGAAGCTGCTGTAAAATCTGTTGGCGATTGGGTGGGATTTTTCCATGTAACCCAAACTCCCTGGCAGCAGCTGGGTTACGGGGTACCAGAGGTGTTCAGCAACCTGTAGCACTGGCCCTCTTAAATGTCCTCAATACCACTGATGGCTTGCTCTTGATGAGTTAATTCTGTTTGGTTCTGCAAGGCATAAGCCTGGTAGTAATGGACGAAAAACTATGGTCCTAGGTCAAAGATTTGAGATGGTTGCACAAAGTGCTTATAAACTCCTTTGAAATTACAATACGATGCCTTGGTGTTAGCAGTGCAGCCGTCCCCTAAAAGAGATTGGGGCTCATCAGCTTGTCATCGCTGGCATGCCATACAACGTTAATTTAGTGTAATGGGCAATAACTGGGATGGATTTAGGAAGAGACGATGCTGCTTAACTACTCTCCTTGAGTTCTTTTGAGCAGGTTTCAGACAAGGTTGATAATAGGAGTGCACGTATGACATAATCTAATGGATTTTTCAAGAGGCTTTTGATAAATTTCCATATATTTCCCCTGCTTAAGCTGTGTGCTGCAGAGATTCCAAATTGGGCAAGGAGGGGTAAAAACCGAGTAAAAACATGGCAAATAAAGAAAAGAGAAGAGCTGTAGCATGTACGGGAACTAGAATTACCCGGCAGCTTCCCACTGCTCTTCCCCACCACTCAGCATGGCTGGAAAGAGATGCCATCTGCATGCACTAATGAAAACTTATTTAGGACAGGTGCATAACAGAAAAGAGGGCAAAATGCCATTCAGGATACCACTAAAGGGCAAATTTAAATTTACATTAACATAAGGCAGATTGAATATTTCGGCTGTCAGTGGTGGAATAGTATATCCTGAATATAAACGCACATAACTGAAAGACTCCAATGGATGGGTACAGGTTAGGAGTGGAAGGGGACTCTTGTGCTAACAAAGGAATGATTTATTATCATTTACATAACCTGGCATTTGTGCACACCAAAGGCCAGATTTTCAGAAGTGCTGTGCTCCTGCAGTTTGGGGCCAGGATTCAGTTGCGGACTCGGAGCCAGCCGCTCCCATCATTTCCCCAGTGTTTAATTTGCCATATGTCAATCAGAGTGTTGATTTGCAAGTACTGCTAATAGGCATTGCTGAGAGATGAGGGCAGTTGAAAATTTGGGAATGTGTCTTACTGGCAGCTTTTGAGCCCCAACCACCGGAGGTATTCACAGGCCAGGATCCCTGATCAGCCCCATGATAAATCGAGGACTGGAAAGCAGGAAAGAATGGAGCAAACGTGTCAGGATATGCCTGAACTGGACATGCTCCATGAAAATCAGTGCTAAATGAGAGAATTAAGCACCAGGAAAGGCTGCGGCAAAATCACAAGAAACACTTTAAATAATGAGGCGAAATCAGATCAAGGGCAAGCAAGAGAGAAGATGCAATAAAGTCACTGAAGAAGCAGTAAAATGCCATCACTGAAATCTGAGAGAGGCAAAATACCTCAGGTTAAAGGGACATAGTCACCCTAAAACCGGCACATTTTAGTCTGCCATTTTTGCCCAGTGTTGCCAATTAACTCTCTGATTGCTGTAATGGAACAAGAATATCAGGAATATTTTTTGTTCGTTTCCTTCAAGCATTCGCTGAAACTTTGGCAGTGCCTGGGTAATGGTGGGTTTGTTCTCCTTTGGGCTGAGAGGTGAGACTAGACTTGGAAAGGTTTGGAAAAATAGTCAAAGAAAAAACAGGAAAAGCAGAAGTGAGGAAGGGTTGTGTTGGTCGTAATGTACAACCCCAAGGTCCTCTTTGTGGGACTGATCTCTAGTCAACGTGCTGATGTAGGGGAGAGGAGAGGTAGCCGTGAGGACCAACAGAAAGCTTCCACCGTGACCAGTCCTGTCTTTTATCTGCAGTATTCAGGAGAAGTTCCTGAGAACAGAGTGGAGGTTGTGGTGGCAAATCTGACGGTGATGGACCGGGACCAGCCTCACTCCCCCAACTGGAATGCCATCTACCGCATTATCAGCGGCGACCCCTCTGGCCATTTCACCATCCGGACAGACCCTGTCACCAATGAAGGCATGGTAACCGTCGTGAAGGTAAGGGGGAAGCCAAAGCATGTCCATGCTTGTCACCCTTTCAGCTTGCTAAGGCCACAAGTTTTTCCAGAAGCCTGCAGTTATTTCATGCCTTCTCTACCTGGGAATGTCCATGCTCAAAGCTGTTGTTTCCTGTCTCTCTCCATGCAGAAGTCCTCAATACTTTTACTTCAAGCATGTGCCACTGGTTCTGGGTTTCCCAGCTCAGCCTAGCCCACCGTAAGCTTTTGTAAACTCTTACCTGCTGAAGGCTCTCCCCAGCATCCGAGCCTGACCTCTGCGTCCTGCTCCTCCTTAGCTTCTTGAGCGCTGCAAGAGAGAACGGAGCCCAGGCTGTGCAGCCCTGCCTGGCCTGGCCCATTGGGGCAGAGGCTTCACCTTCTCTTTTTCTGAGCCAGAAAATTCCCCCGTTAGTTGTGATTCAGGGGTAGCATTTCACTGCAGGGGATCAGTCAAGTGATCTTGAATGCAGGGAGTGCAGGAGGGATTTCAGGAGCAGTGAATTTCCTGGTCACAGAAGGAAAGGAAAGGTTTTCCTCTGACTGAGTTGCTTGGCAGAAAAAAGTTGGAGAAATTTTCCTTTTCCTCGTATCAAGCAATAAATGCATGGGGTGGGCCAGATCCTCAGCTCAAAATAGCTCCACTCAAGTGAAAGCCAAGGTTAGATCAGCAGGGGGTCTTGGCCAAAGAGACTAAGAAATAAGACTCTAAATAGCCACCATCCCTTCTTTCCTCCATCCATTGCCTTCAGCGTTAGAAGAGCAGGAACCCTCAAGGTATCTGCAGCAAGTACCAAATTGTGTTTCCCTCCTTGACTCCAAAGAACGTGACTTTATTTTCATTTGAGCGTTCGCTTCCCATTCAGTTACTGGGGCCAGCAGCCCAGGCAGCAAATGCTTCTGCAGTCATTACACACAGTCAGAACATAACCAGATCCATTCAGCATTCACAGAATCTTTTCCCAGATAAGATGCCTATAGATGCTCCCTCTGACTACCAAAAAAGTGAAGGCGTCACGAGTAGGCTCCTGTGATCTGTAGCTTGCACGACACGCACCGTGCACTGCACCTGAAAAGGATAACATGCTGTGATGGACAAAGCCTGTGTCGTTTGATAAGTCTGTCCTCCTCTAACAAAAAGTTTTAATCAAAAACCTAGGATGAAACAGTGATGTTTAAAGAGCAACATGATTTAAGAATAGCTCTGTGTTGAAAAAAAGAGCCCCGCTCTCTTGTAGCTAATACGGTGCAGTCATTCCTAATACTTGCAGTTTGGGTATTAGGAAAAATGACATCAGTGAAATGCCAATGAGGTTACACTGGTAGGAACGTGTGAGCTTGTGAGCTCGTCCTGTTCTCTGACCCTTGGGCTATGTGTGTGTGTCTGCAGATGCCACTTTGCTGAAACTTTAAGGGAGACATCACCTTACCTGCTAGATGGTATTTCAGCAGGGTCCTTCTATTTATTGCTCTGTCAGGATGGCTGACAGCCTTATCTGGTGCAACGTTACAAAACCTCTTCAAGCTTAGCAGGAGTTCTAGACACGTGTGTATATGGATGCATATATGTATATAAGTATACCTGTATCCGTATGTATATATTTTCTGCTTAAGCAGAAGACATTCAACAAAGTAAAATGCATCAGTTTGACTTCTACTGACATCAGCAGCCAGTCTGAAATTGGAATGCCAAGGTTTTCACTGCGAGCAGGGGGGGAGCCCTTCCTCTTCATCTAGGAAAGTGTCACGACTGTAGTTTAAAGGCACATCAAAGTGAACAACAGGGGATTTACATGATCATCACCGCTGCACGAGGACTCCCGCATAATGAACCACCCCTTATTCAGAACTTGCAAGCAAAAAGCAGGGCAGATTTGTCAAGACACCGTTGACGCTGGCGTTGGCTTTCCACTGTTCGGTAACCCACAGCCGTCGCAATGCAAAGAACCGCATGAAAATCCCATCTTCTCCAGCTGAGCTCAAAGCTTGAAATTGCAGTGAATGTCTTCACTGTGTAACCTCACCTGATCCTCCTGGGCGCCCAGAGTTTCTTACCCTGATCAAGCCGGGAGGCTTTTTGGTGTATTTTCAGCAAGGAGAAGGAGTGAAATTGCTTGTGATTAAATTTTCATGGTGAAGAAGGGAGGACTCTTAGGATTCCACCTTCTTCTTTGAAATATTTTGTTCTCTGTTAATAAGTGAATATGCTTAAAGGTTTGGGGAATGTGTGCACATCAAACTGGGTGGCCAGTCAGAGCTTGTTCTTTGTGGTGCGGGAGCAGTCTCTTGCTGGTTTGATCCCTGGTGTAGGTTGAAAACACAGGTAAAAAATTAAGTCAGGTAATGAACCTTTTATTTACAGACCCTACGTGGCTGGGTTTTCATGTGACTCTTTGAAGCCGCTTGTACGTAACTCCCCACGGCTGCAAAGGGGTTTGCACCCAGGCTACGGCAGCCACCAAAAGAGCGCAGAGAAGGGCAGGAGCCCAGTGGTTTCCTGCATCGGTTCCCCCCTGGAGCTGCTCAAATCGCCCCCCGGCTCCATCTGAGCCCCTGCGGGGAGGGAGGAGCAGGCTGGCTGTGGGCAAGGTTAGCAAACAGGCCAGCAGAAAAAAAGAAAAAAAAAAAAAAAGTAGTCTGGAGGAATATAAATTAGAGGGGAGTGAAAAGAAATTGAGGCGATGCATTAGTCAAATTGTTTCAAGGCCTTGAAGAGTGTTTAAATGGGAACTTTTACCATCCGTCTTTTTTGAATGCGGTACAAGTCCGTGAGTCAGTGCTGGTGGGTGTACTGGGAATCTTTATGCTTCCTTTTATTTATTAAATGTTGGCCCTGCCTGTCAGGAAACCATTTAGCAATAGGAACATTTGCACTTCAATCGAATAGAGATTCCGCTGTTCTACCTTTTGCCCCTGAAATTTGTTTCTCTCGTGTAGCCTCCTATGATTTGATTTCTCTCCTGACAATACCGTGGTTTAAACAGAACACGGAGGCCAGATCTTGCTGATGTAAATCAGCACAGCTCTACCAAAGTCAATGCAACTGTGGCATTTTACACCGTGAGAGTACGCTTTGCAGACTCAGCGCTGGAGAAGGTATTAGGGAGAACGGTTACGCTTATAAATTCATAAATTACAGCAAAGCATTTCTTAACAAGCAGAGGTGTGATCCTGCATAACTCAAGCCTCCCTGGCAGATGATTAGCGACTTCCCTCATAATAATTAGTGGGATGGTTTAGAAATTATTATTATTATACTGCGGCTCAGTCAGTTGTGCCAGCAAAGGCTTTTCACTCGTTCTGGCTCCTGAGACTCACTGTCTTCATGTACATGTTGAAAAGAGATCTGTGGCCACCCAACAGCACAGTGCATCCATGGGAGCATGCAGGCACCCTCAGGAGACACAGGGCATCGGGCACGAGGTCCCACTGGAAGGACCGCCTGATTCACCGGACCAGGCGTTGTTACTTGCAGCTCCACCTTTGCTTATAAGCTGACTTAAGAGGAAAAATGAAGAGCACTTCAGGCTCACGAGTCCTATAGACCATCCTGCCTACTTAGTCAGCAGCCATAAATGCTAATAGCACTGTTAAGTACCTGTCCTGTCCCTCTTAACAGGCTCCACCTTGGTGAGTTTGTTCATTCAATGCTCACCTAACACAGGCAGGTTTTTTTTTTGGAAACCACTTAGCATTGGAACAAAACACAGGGCAAATCCTCCTTGCTGTTTGCAATTTTTGCTTTGAGTGGGTTTCTTAGCTATTTGACCCTCCAAATACTTGAAGGCCAAATCTTCTGCTGGATTGAAGCTGGTCTGGATTTACACCCTCGAAAGGACTGAGCTCAGGAGGAAACGAGATGAGGCAATGACTTTGGTATCGTCTGCCTTCTAAATCTTGCAGCTTTCAGCCGGAAAGTAGAATTTATATTCTCTGCTTGGCTCTATACTTGCTTGTTTGTTTGTTTTATTTAGGCAGTCGACTACGAGATGAACAGAGCTTTCATGCTGACAGTGATGGTGTCAAACCAAGCTCCCTTGGCCAGTGGCATCCAGATGTCCTTCCAGTCGACAGCAGGAGTCACCATTTCGGTCACAGATGTCAACGAAGCACCGTATTTCCCAACGAACCACAAGTTGATCAGGCTGGAGGAAGGGGTGCCTATGGGGACAGTCCTGACAACGTTTTCAGCAGTGGATCCTGATCGCTTCATGCAGCAGGCAGTAAGGTGGGAGACCAGGCAGGCCGGTGAGCGCGTGTACGGGTGGGGGATTTCAGCTGCAGAATTTCAGGTAGCAAAGCAGCTGAAAGCTAATTCACAAACTAACTGACGTGGTATGAGTAAAATGCTTGTCAGGGACTGGCACCCTCAGTTGAGGGCTAGCAGAATATCCTGCAAGCTTGTAAACTTGCAGTCCTCCCCGCTCCAGGTAAGCCGTGCTCCAAGCATCTGGGTCCGGGAGGGCAGACAGAGGTGGATCCTGTGTTGCTGGCTTGCAGAGGGGCAGTTTGCAGCTTCAGATGCAAGCAGTCGATGGCACAGGGTCCCTGTGTTGTTCCAAAGACAGAGGTCAGGACTGCGTTGTACTGCGTGTTTTGTCTCTGCCTCGGTCAGGGATGCTTTGACCGCTGTTGTTCGTGCACTTTGTAAACACAGAAGTTTAGGAAAAGGCAGATTTGTTGTTTCTGTTTTACAGGGGGGAAACTGAGGCACGGAAAGGGCTAGGGCTAGACTTCCGAAGGGAATGACTGGGATTTTTAATCACGTCTTGTGTTGCTTCCAGAGGATTTAGGTTCAACCTGGCTTAAAAAGCAATGTGAGAGGAGCTGTCAGCCCGTTCAGAGCAAGGCTCGCTTGGTTACAAACAGATGCTGAACAGCCTTTTAAGATGTTAAAAATGGCCCAAGCAGTCAAACACCCACGTAGATGCCATTGGCATTTGGTCTTTATCTGACCAATGCCCATCCATATAAAGCACCCAGCAGCCCATGCCTGCTCTGCCAGGTTTGTTCCGACTTGCCCTTTCCATTCACTGCTAACCCTGTCCTCCCCGTTAGCTTCTTTCCCTATGAATGGGATTCAGCTGGCAAAATTTTAGCCTTCTAAAAGTCAGATGTTTGGCCTAAGCAGTTTAAGATTGGATTTAGTCCATGCTGCAACCGGGAGGGTGTCACTTGCTGAGTTTTGTCCCACCCAGGCAGACTGGGGATTAAATCCATGGTTCCAGACCCCGACTCGCATGCCTCCCCCCTCCCCCCAGGAAATACATTGGCAGAGAAGTGGGTGTGAAAATGAGAGTCCTTGTGACACCCTTCACAAGTACTTCAGCCTCTGTCTGTGCAGGAGGGAAATGTGTTTCCTGCTCTTGGGTGCTTCTACGTCCACAGAATTTTGTTTCTTTTACTCCCCGTCTATAAGGACTGCAGTATTTTTTGGCAAAACCTGAGTATACAACATGACCACAGCCGAGGCCACTTAAACTTATATTGGTTGTGACATTTCGTGTCAGGAAGAGGTTGAAATATTTCACCTGGCACAGAGCTGTCTGGTCTAGAAAACGATAGTTTATTCACTGCCTCATCTTGTTGTCCTTAGACAGGTATTGCAACTTTTGAGGAGAGACCATCCTGACTTAACAAGCCAGTTTTCCTTACATTCTTTTTGAAATATTGGCCTTTGAAGGGTCTTTATTTCCCCGACGTCTGTACCAAGGCTGGTTTTCAGAGGCGAGAACAGCTCGTTTCTGATTGAATACTCCCTCAAACCCGGAGGTGGATGGTCTGTAACCCAAAAAAGCATCTGCTGTTTCTGGGAGAAGGACCAGCGCTGCTGAGCTGTTCCTGTTATCGCACAGTGCATGTGCAGGGTCTTGTAAGACTTTCTGTGAATATGAACTTGAGTTGTTTTTTCCTAGGGCTTCCAGAACACACCTTTTGTGTATCCACCAGCACATTTCCAAACGCAAGCCCCATCTCTCTTACCCCCTTTTCATCAGGACAGCCCAATGCCGAGGCTTGTTGGGGCGTTGTTGGGGTCCTGTCTTTGTGAATTATGCACAAGATAATTTTGTTTTTTCTTCACAGTTGGCATTGGTGAGTTAGGAAGAAAGATACCCAAAAAGCTAAGCCTACAGATCCACGATAAGCACTTTGCAGAGAGCTGATCCAGCTGCTAGAGCCTTGCATACAGTTTTCAGTCCCTAAACAGTCTTTGATGAAACAGAGTTCTTACAAATAGAAGATAAGGAGCATCTCCAGTCAGGCGCAGCTTGGCATGGCCAGTGTCACACCTCAGGTTATCCTCATTAGCCACAGACACATTCACAAAGCCAGCTTTGAAACTGGATCCCTGGTCATTTAGCAGAGAAAGGGCATGAGACTCACAGCAGTGATATTAAAAAGAAACGAAAACATCCCAAAGGGTCTAGCTCCACGAAATGTAATTCTTTCCTTTGGCAGGGGCTCGTGCAGCTGTGTGCAGCTTTCCTGCTCACATGGGTTGACGTAGCTCAAGTTTCAGTTTCAAATGGCCCATTTCTGGAAAGGGATGTTCACCAGAAGCCAAAAGTTCTCCCGCCTGCCTATCTAACTACACCATATTTAAATAAAACTATCAGCAGGTCTTAGTTACCCACTAAATAAGCTCAGCTTTTGTTTGCTTACTTCAGTAATTTATAGTTTGGCCATTTATTAGCTTGCGGTTTAGGTAATAAGGGTCCATCTCAACTCAAACTGTACAAAACTGAGAGGTAGAAATCAAAAGCAGCAAATAAAATAAAACCAAGAAAACAAGCAAGTCAGAAAGGTAAACAGAACACGTTGATCCAGAGAACATGGAACAAGTTTGCCCAAAAAAAGCCATGTTCATAGCTGGCTGCATAGGACATGAAGAGACCTGGGCTGAGTTGACTGCGTAGTTGGGAGGCGAGTCTGCCGTTGGGTCCTTCCAGCCCCGGCCACGCTGGAGACTGCCAAGGGGAACCCCTTGTCGTTGCTCTCTTCGATCCTCCCACATACATAGGATCACCTTACCTGCTGTTTCAGGAACATATAAAAATGTTTCAGGAGAGCAGACCTGAAACCGCTTCATCCTTGGGTCCACTCCTTATTGCAGCTGTGAGTTCCTGTTGTAGTGTCCTCAAGGCTGCTGAGGATACCATTCTGATACAAGAGAGTGGCCTGAAAACTGCCATTCTTCCAATGTGATATTTCCCAAACTGTTGTTCATTAGTGATGGGCAGAAGACAGGAATATCCATGGCTTCAGAGCACGACGTATTTTAGGAAGGGCAACGTTAAACGAAGGAGGGAGCAGGAGTCCGTCCTCTCATTCAAGCATATGAATGCAGTGGTCATTGCAGACCCCATTTCTTCTCAGCTGCAGAGACCTCAGGCTGTATCCACTCCCAGCAGCAGAAAGCTGGCATGTAAATGGCACTTAGTGAAAAGAAAAACCTTTAAAATGAAAGAAATAGAAAAATTGAATAATTGTAGAGGTCAAAAACCAGATACTCAATTAGCGTTTTGTTTGTCAACAAAACCAGTCATCCAAAGGTCCTTTGAATCATGGGTCAGGAGTCCAGAAAAACCTTATTTCAGGCAATATTAAGGATATGTCAGTGAAAAGACTGCTATGTATTTATTTCCTTTCTCTGTAGATACTCTAAGCTGTCAGATCCTGCAAACTGGCTGAACATTAATGCCACAAATGGTCAGATCACTACTGCTGCTGTCCTTGATCGAGAGTCAGACTACATTAAGAATAATGTCTACGAGGCCACATTCTTGGCGGCTGACAACGGTGAGCCCAGGCTTCACATTGTTCATGCTTCAATAAGACTCTAATGTGATGCATTAAGAGAAATGATGCTCTGACAGAGTTGTCAGTATAAGTTATCTTTTTCCCAGGTTTTTATGGTCAAAAATGTGAAAGTGGGACGGGAAATTGCTGGAGTAAATTAAATGTGCACATTATACAGAGAGTGTTATTAAGGGAAAGGGAGGGCAAATAGAAAATCGATTTGGGGAGTTCAGTGTAGTGGTGTAGCCTGAACTTAAAAAAATATCAAAGGGATGGGCTCTCCAAGGGCCGCCAAACACACCAGTCCTGGTAACGGTCCCAGAGGTGCTCAGCAGAGGGTTCAAGGAGCCTTCCATCAGGAAACCAGAAATAATTGTACAGGATGGTAGGAGGTTATTAAAAATAAACCAGTCCATTGAACTGGCTGTGGCTTTCATGAAAGGTGTCTTTCGTCTATCATCGGAGCTAATCTCTCTCTGCCCGTACCATTTCTGAAATGGCCAGCCTTCATCAGTCCGTCTGGATGCTGGTATACTTTATTATCAAAGTTGCTGAGGCCAGTACAGATCTTCTCACGGAGAAGTCCTGTTAAAGCCTCCCCTTCTCTACTCATTAAAGATCACACACAATTGGTAAAATTAGCACTGTGAACCTCAGTGCTGGCCTCACTCAAGGGCAAGCAGTCCATTGCTGCTGCCCTGGATTTCTCTTCCTAAGTCTGACTAGGAGGAGTTCACGACTTTTTTGCTAACCATACCTAGGTGTGGCCACGCTGGTATTTCATGCAGCAGTTCCTCCAGCTGGAAAAGGCTCTGGGGAGGGTGCAGTAGCTTCCCTGGGCAAGGAGAGGGCCTTCCTCCCCTTCTCCCACCCTCGCCTTCCCCCTGCAGGGTGCTGAGCGCTCACATCAAACCAGAGCCAAGCTTCAGCATCAAAGTTAAGTCTAGCGTTGGCTGTGGGCACCTAAGTATGCTGCTTATACTCTGTAGGTGCTTTCAGGACAGCGTTTGTGTTAGGTCTCGTCATCCCTCAGGCTGAAGGGTGCCATGCCCCTTACGAGCAGGTACAGTGGTGCTTGCAGGGCTAATGAAAACTTGCTTGCTCTGGAGTTCCAGGCTTCGCTTCAGTCATTGCATCCTGGGTCACAGGGGCAAGGCAAACTCATGGAAGAGTTTCCATGCCAAGTAGCAGTACCAAGAAGCAAATTTTGCCTCTTCTTTGTGCCATCAGGTAGGACTGGTGTGGTCCCACAACCCCATTCTAAGCTTCCCCTCTGTGAAGGCAGCCAGGGCAGTGAAATCCAAAATAGACTCAAGGGGTTCTAGCAGCGTTCATCTGCAAGAGCAAATGAGTTGGCCGAGGCTCTTCGCAAAAGCAGTGGTAGAGCTTGAACCCATCAAACTAATCCTCGCGATCTGACCTTGCAAATCCCGAGCACTGATTACAACATGATTTGGAGTTAACCCCTCTCCTTGGCTTCGGTGCTGATGGTGCAGTGCATCAGCACCTCCACATCCATCATTCAGCAGCTCAGACAGTGAGGACCTAGATAAATCTCTTTATTCTGAAAAATTAATCTGTCACTGGTATATTGCAGCCATTAAAATGCACATAAAGCAACACCTTATTTAAAATTCTGTCCTGGAGTGCTTAGGCTAACAGCTGAAGTCTCATCTAGGCTAATAGACTCTTTCTACATTTCTCCAGTTCCAGGTTCTCCAGCATCACGTACTCATCAAAGACAGGTTTTGGGTCGGGTGTTTTGGTGAGGACTTTTCTTTCTTTCTTGAAGACGCAGCAGCATCTTGTTTCCTTGAAGTTCATTTTGCTGTTTTCAGTACATGATAAAGAAGTTTAGCCAAATACTCCTTGGACACGCTCGCTCTCTCCCTGGGCTACAGTGCAGAGATACTCACTTTAAGAAGTCTTGGCTGCAATGTAAGGGGGGAAAAGGAGAATCCTAATCAACAGCACGTTTTTAGCCTGGTTTCCCAGGAGAGAGAGGCTCTTGGGTCACACTGTGTCTACACAAGTGTGGAGCCTGGCAGCGTTTGAACCCTTCATCCAATTTCAGCCAATCTCACAGGGAAGCTGAGAACTCAAATATATCATGTTCCAACAGGTTTCATAAAACAGAGAGCTGAGTAGGGCTCTGTAACTGAAGGAAGCAGGGTTCTGCCCCTTCCTCAATATCAGAGCACCCATGGGAACTCACCTTTAGGGCCCGATCCTGCAGGAAACCAGGCTGCATTAGTGACCCTGCACGCAGGTTCCTGCTTTTCTGCAGGCGCACAATGGCCAGAAGGTGCCAGTTAGTTAGCCACAGGCACAGTTCACTTCATTTCTGCCATGATTTGTCAGGACAGTAGCCCAAGTTCCTTAGAAAGTTTTGCACAAGCAGGATGGGAGTGGCTCCTGCTTGCAGCTGAACATGAAAGCCGGTTGGCTTCTACCTTGCTCCAGAAGTGCTGACGCTAGCGCTGTGAAAAAGGCAGTGATGGGGAATGCAGCAGTCAAATGTAGATGCAGCAGTTGTAAAGTCCTCTTTCTTTTGAAATACTGTCATTAGTAATTCAGTCTTAACTTCAGGGAGTGAACCAGCTTCTCCACTGGAGTCAGTGGTGCTATGGTAGTCCTCATCTCTTGAGCATAAAGTCCGACGATCCTTTGTGGTACATCGCTACCTGCTCTATCCACATCCTTGCTCTCTCCACATAAGGCAGCTGCAATAATTTGAAATGTTCCGTGGTTTGTGGTACTTAGACATTTAAAAAATTGTTTACTTTTCGTTTCTCCTGAGACAGACCCAGAACTGCACTCAGGAGCACAAAGAACTGAAAATACTAGGAACCGGAGCCCAACGATACCAAACAGCCCTACAAAACTGCATTTGCGTGTGCAGCAATTGCAGGTTGTTTCAGCCACGTGCCAGTTAGTTCCCCTCAGGACTGCTAGTTTGTATTCAGTCTCAGAGGTTAGAGTGTGGGCCTTGCATTCATCCCAGAAGATATTCTGGTTAATGTGAAAACAGTGAAATCACTTTGCTTGGTCCCAAAAGTCAGTTTTCATGTTCAGCCCCAGAATCCTGATGGGCTGTCTGTCTCTCCAAAAACTTTCAAGGCTGATCAAAGACATTGTTTTAGAGGGAGACCTACCCCATGCTTACTAGATGAAAGGATGAGATCAATGATTGAAGAGCTTATGTAGGAACCATGAAAGAAGGATTTTCAGGGCTCCTTCGGAGTTTTCAATGCTCCCTTGAAAAATGGAGGAGAAATGAGAAAGGAAGGTAGGAAGGAAAGTCTGTGGAAGCAGAAGCAATGTTTGAAAGCCTAGTGGGGAAGAGGGTTGTGTAGCTTTATATCCAGCAGTGGGAGGAAGAGCCAGGACTGAAAATACAAACTTAAAAAAAAATTGCTGAAGCAACATGGCCTGAGATGGGAGGCGGTGAGCAGGCCAGCACGGAGCTGCCAGATGTATGTGTGGGGAGAGAAATTAAAAATACTGCACCATTTCTGGGAAGGCTGTTCTCTCTTGCCAGGGCAGGTATTACTTTCTGTAAGTGGTCATTAGTCAGCCAAATGTGGCTCTTCATCAGTAAGGGGCTGGAGGACCGGGACTGCTGTGCTGTGGCATCCCTGCTGGTTGGGACAAATGTAGAGAAGATGCAGACATTGGGACATACTGCTGCTGTCATGGGTTAGTGGCATCACCCAGCGATTTTGGTGATGCTCATACCAGAGACTTTGAGCAAGGACCTTTCACCACTGAATTTAGGGCTGACTGTGGGATGGGCTGGGGAGTTGGGCTTTCTTTGAAGCACTGTAATAGTCTGCAAATCTAAAAAGTGGCTAGCAAGTGCTACAGTAAATGCTGATCAACAGAATTACACTACTTAATTTCTTTTTCCCTCCAAGCCCTCTTCTTCCTCGTTAGCTATCTTTCTAATGGTTTTTCCTCTTCAAAACAGCCATTACCAAAATTTGCACTAGCAGCTTGGTATCACCTCCTTGTATTTTTAGAGTTTGACTCTAAAATCTGCAGAACTAAACCTCCATATTCTGCAGAAGTGAAAAACAGCAACATTAGGAGGCTTGGGGAAGTTTTAATAATACCTCTTAAAGCAAGGGACCATGAAAGTGCAGTATGTCCCTAATAAGGTCCAAGGAGGGAGGGTGAAAATCCTGGTTTATTGAAATTGGAAGGCAGAGAGGGGGCTGGTCCATGGTGTTGTCATTCCCACTGCATCTCGAGTAATGGTCATCGGTCCATGTTTGGCTCTGCCTCTCCCGTTCAGGTATACCCCCCGCAAGTGGCACTGGCACGCTGCAGATCTACCTAATCGACATCAACGATAACGCTCCTGAGCTCCTGCCAAAGGAGGCACAGATCTGTGAAAAGCCAAACCTGAATGTCATCAACATAACAGCCGCGGATGCTGACATCGATCCAAACGTTGGGCCCTTTGTCTTCGAGCTGCCAAGTGTGCCATCTGCGGTGAGGAAGAACTGGACCATAACACGGCTGAATGGTAAATGGGGCAGGCAATCCTGAGGACATTTGGACTGCGATTCACTAATGAGGCCACGTGCGGTTTCAAACTTCCAAACTTTCCTACTTTTTTTATCGGATTTTTATTTTTTAAAGCACATTATGGCTGACATTATAGACAAAATAGTTAATCAGAAATGATTTGTATCAGACCTGCAGCATAACTCTAAGAGCCTTGGCACTTGGCTTTTTTTAATGCAGTTCATAATTATGAACAGTTATCAGTAGTGAACAGAGTATAAATCATCCATAATGGCCAAGGGGAAAAAAGCTATTATCAGTCTTCCTTATGTTCCAGTGTAATTGTCATAAGCCACAATCAGGATCAATGTTCATTTTCTCTGACCATAATTGCATAAAGGCAGCCTTTTAATTTACCATGGAACCAGGAGGGCTAGGTAAGTGTGAAGATTACCAGTATGTGAAGGATTTTTATATTGCAGCATGCAACCACAAATGACCCTAATTGCTCCTCTTATTGGTAGTTTTAGTAGAGGATGGAGAATGTCGTGGAGCCGTGGGCTGGTTTTGGCTTCCAGGCTGGTCCCCCTCGCTGAGGTCTGGCACCCTCTGCCAGGGGCGACAGCTTCTGCCCTCACAGCTCAGTGCTCAGTCTTGAATCGCAATGGGAGGGAACACGAGAAGGATTACCTGGCTGAGCATGTCATCGACTAGCAATGGGCTTCCCAAAAATCCCAAGGTGGGAGGGTGGGCGAGCAGAGAGCCTGCACAGTGGCCTGGGACAACTGAGATCCGGGGAGCATCACCCATGCTTCAGTGTTTGCATTTCATGCCATTTTAAATGCATGCAACTGGCTTTGCAAATGGCATCAAGGGAGATTAGTGCAGCAGTGAAAACACACGGTATTTTGCAAAACACAGGCTGGTTGTTAAGGCAGAAGCCTGCCCGGGTGGGTTGTTGATGGCCTCTTCTTTGGGTCTCAGAAGGCTGCCCTGGCAGAGGAGCCCTGCCTGTAGAGGTGTGGCTGCAAGGCTCTGCCAGAGTGTCTGTCATCTGTCTGTCTGTCTGGGTCTCTCCAGGTGATTACGCCCAGCTTAGTTTACGAATCATGTACCTGGAAGCGGGTGTGTACGACGTGCCGATAATCGTGACGGACTCAGGAAACCCCCCCTTGTACAACACGTGCGTCATCAAAGTGAAGGTGTGCCCGTGTGACGAGAACGGCGACTGCACCACCATCGGGGCGGTGGCTGCAGCCGGGCTGGGCACGGGTGCCATCATTGCCATCTTGATCTGCATCATTATTTTACTAAGTAAGTACGGCAGGGGGGTGACACTGCTGGGAGACGTCATGGTTCCCATCCTGTCCCCCGCTGTCCCATTTCTATACATGGTATTTTTCAAGAGCCATGTAAGCTCTGCGCAAAGGACCGAGCCATGAGCTTTTGGGATGTGGGGGGTGGTTCTCACGTCTGCATTTGAGCCTCCTTCACTGCCGTGTCAGCAAACCGAGCTAGAGCACTCTCATGTGCGTTGGACTTTTCTGTCTAAGACTTGAGTAGCTTTACAAACATCATGACACCTGACAGCATCTCGTAGGTAGTGAGTGTGTTATGATTCTCCACATTTTGCAGGAGAAAGTTGAAGGACTTGGCTAAAATCCTGTGGCAGACTCCCCCATAGCTCTCAGGTCCCTGTCTGGCTGTGGATATACTGGTTCCCAGTACCAGTGGTTATGAGAGTCTGGCTAGTTCCTGGCAGAGCCAGTGCATAGCTGTAGATTCTTGGTTGTTCACAGGAAAAGAAGAATGGTAGTTACTCCCATTGCTTGTAAAATGTCAGCAGATTGGAGAACCATGGTGGATTGTGAGGGTTTTTAGAGGAAGGCTCCCCAGTTTGTCAGGAGCACCAGAAGGCTGGGGGTACATGCTGGCCATCCCTTTGCTCAAGGCAAAGCCATCCCTTTTGCCCAGCAATGCTGTTAGTCCCAGGTTTTCATGAGCATTACCAATAACCATGTGTGCACACACTTAAAAATAAAAATTATATCATTATAACTTCAAGCAGGAGTTGGCACAGTAGGAATAGATAAAAACGAGCGCTGAAATGAACAATGAGGTAAATATTCATCAGGAAACACAGGATGAAACCATGGGACTCCCATTAAAAGCTAATGGGAGTTATGGTGCTAAATCACACTTAATATTTACCCCCAATGTGTTTAAACAGATAGCAGACAGAGCGACGTATGCTACAAATGTCACCTAATGTGGATTTGATATGGTACATTAAGAGAATGGGTCATCTCTGGGCAAGCATCCACCCTCCTGGGCCAGCGATGGGAATATATCGCTGTGTAATTGATTTACCGTATCAGTCTGGAGAGCGAGCAAGAAAATTGGGTGTCTGTGACCCTGCAGTCCCCACTCCTCATCCAGCCCGTCTGGTCCGGTGGAAGCATCCCCATGCACAGCCACAATGCACAATTTCCGTCCTTTGTTGGGTGCAGGGTCCCAATAGCAAAATGTTTTGGGCTGCTCCCTTCAGCAAGGGCATTTATTGCGCATGCACCACCGTTGCATGCCCAGAAGAAGACATGGTGTTGGCCAGCCCCTCCACATTTGGTACGCCAGGGCGTGCTGCTGCCAGTGGGCTAAAAGTTGGCACTGGAAGCCACAGAGGTGATAAAACACGAGACTTCTTTTTTCTGCTCTCCTATTAATCCAGTGCTAAAATATGATTTAAACAGTTGAAAATCCTATTGACTGAAATTAACTTCAGCTGAAGGACATTTGATTTAGGAGATTCCTCTTTTTCATTTTCAGATACATTATCCCATTTTAAATTATGGTTTTTATTACAAAAGCTTATTTTTACATTCATTGTAATTCTAATTGACTTTTTTTTTTATCTTCAAGAGCTGCAAAGCACTGTATCAGTGATGAAAAATGTAATTTGTGATGAGCAGTTTTCTAGTTACATCCTTCCAGTGTTTTGTCTCCTTTCTATCTGTTTTATATCGTGACCTCGGAACAATAGCCTGGAAAAAGGCAGATGCGGGACTTTTTTGTGCTATTTGTCCATTTTAGAGTCAGCAGGTCAAAAGTTTGATGGCTTTAAAAGGAAGCAGCAGCAAGGGGACAGATCTGAGGTTGCTCAGGTGAAGGAAGTTTCTGGCTTTACCGTCACTCAAAGGTTTTTTCTTCTTCCTGATACCTGATGTATTAGCTGCACGAATAACACATTTAGAAGAGCAATGCAATAAAAAATTGTGAAGGATGAAGACAATAGATTTCAAGGAAAACTACATGCAGAGTGAAAATGGGTCTAACAGCAGTAATAGCACTTCCCATTCTGCAGAGTGAATAAAAGGAAGGAGAGTGCACTACATCCGCTATTGACACTTTGAAGGTCTTTTATTTTTTTTTTTCCAAGGTAGCTGTAAAGGCGTTAATGGCACAGGTTTTTTTCCACAAGTGCATGAAAAAGTAGCATTAAAAAAAAAAAAATAAGAAAGAAAAAGATAAACCCTGGTAACCATTATAATATTGTCTTTGTGGACTAGGCAGGTATCTTGTTGTGAGAGACTTGAAAAGGAACAACGAGAAAAGGACTTCAATAGTCTGCTAAATAGCTGAGGTTTTATATTGCAGATAAGAGTTACATTTTCTTTCCTTTTCTTTTTTCGCTCTTGAATAGATCTAGGATAAGCATTAAAGAAATGCTGAACTATCTGAAAACAATTCTGTTAGCTGGCAGGCAGGGATGGCAGCCAGTTGGCACACAATGGCAATAATTAGCTGTCCGGTCCTCTTCTGCTCACTTCACTGAATTCCTGTTGGGTATAAACACTTTGGTGCTGGGAGGGAAAATTCAGATCCTCCTAACCGCCTCCCCACGCCGTGGGGCTGCAGGCTGGGCCACCCACCTGTGTCCCCAGGGTCTGGCCTCTTCTCCATCCTTGCCCTCGGTGAAGTGACACCAAGGCTCCATGAAGAGGCAAAGAAAAGCTTGCAGAATATGAGACGGTGGGGAACAGCAGTTGCTTGTTCTCCTTATGTAGATAAAAAACACAGAGACTAAAAAACACAGGATCTTCCATCCTGCCTGGGTTCAGTTGCGTTGGCTGCATTGTTTTGGCATGGTCAAGGGTTGACCCAAGTGAAATGAACCTGGGACACACATTCCCACCTCCACTGTCCATCTATCTCTCCTCCTCCTGCAGATTGCCACCATCACAGGTCCATATGTGGCTCATGTGGAGAACGGAGGGACAGCAGACATGGGGAGGTGTAACTGCATCAGCTGCCCAGGCTTAATTTCATTTTTGATGGCATTATTTGCAGCTACTGAGTATGAGAATGAAAACTAACGTATTAGCAGGTGCTTGAAGACAAGATCTGGTTGCCTTATGTTCGCGGGGACTTAAGCTCCCAGAGCGACTTCCATGCCATAATTCACAGGGAACGCACAGCCTCTGGGATGTGGGCGGCCCTTTGAAGAAGGAGGTTGTGGAGCAGGGAGCCAGCATTCCCTCTGGGTAAAGTTGTTTGAGAGGGGGAAAACCTCTCGTGATTCAAGAACTGTTCATATCTCTCTCTGTTACTGTACTGGGAGAGATTAGCCAGGGCCTGGCACGTAAATGCTGGTGCCTGAGGAGGTTGGCTGTGTGCTACCAGATTTGCTCTCCCATGTCTGCACAGCTAGCCCTGCTCTCTGAAAGGATTGCAAACCATCTTAGATCTGCTTTGCAAGTCCATGGTCAAATGCATACGCTAATGTCCTGGCTAATGTGATCTTGGAAGTCTAGAAAGCCTCCCTCACTCACCAAAAAAGAGTGTAAGTGAGTATAAGTAATCCAAAGCAGATTGCGTGACCCAGTATTACCCACCCTTCCCAAACCAGTCTTGCGTGGCGTGCTGCAGGCAGCAGCAAAATGACTGCCTTGGCCAGCGCTCGCGACCTGAGCGGGCATCGCTGCGTCATGCTGGTGGAACGGCCACTTGTGCAAAGGTGTTGGTCACCTGTACCTCTTTGCTTTTCAGCCACCCTGCAGCTCTCTTTCCTCCACCTTTGTTTTATGACCCTGAATAAGATAAAGGTAGAAATCTAATCCTGAAAATTCAGGATTTAGATCAAATATTTTCAGAAAGCGTCAGTTTTCGCACTTTCTGTTTGTTTTTTCCTTTGATTGCGTGTTTGACTTCTGATAAACATCAGCTCAACCAGCATTCGTGATGGATCTTAAAGAGATGTTTGTAGTGGAGGCCTGTCACGGTATTTACAGCTCTCACTGATCTCTCCCTTATAAATGAGAACACGCAATAGGATAAAATTTTATTCCTCTTACTAGCAGCCAGCAAGGTTCTCCATAGCAGGAGGGACACGTGAGGTGTTAGGACACGCCACCACGCTCCGACACGCACAGCTTGGCCGTGCACCGTGTAAGACCCCGGCTCACCCCACTTCTTCTCCATTGCAGCCATGGTCCTGCTGTTCGTGGTGTGGATGAAACGCCGGGAGAAGGAGCGCCATACCAAGCAGCTCCTGATCGACCCCGAGGACGACGTCAGGGACAATATTCTGAAGTACGACGAAGAAGGAGGTGGAGAGGAAGACCAGGTGAGAAGAGCCCGCAGGTCGTGGGCAGTCTATACTCTCAAAAAGGCAGAAACCACATTATTTTCACTAAAGTACTTGCAAAAGGTTGTGTTCACCCTTGTTTATGCCCAGGCAGCTTTATTGGCTTCCCCAGTGTGGCGTGGACATCGGTGAGAGCCAGCTTAGGTGCAGCATGTCATGGGGACACTCTCCTGTGCAAACAGGACCCTTTTGCTACGCCCTAGGCCGGCTTCCTGGGGAGGGACTACAAATCAATCTACTGACACTGACGTTCAAACAATATTTCTGCTATTTTGGTCATTAAAATGTTGGTTTTTCCCATTCCCCATCTGAGATCTTAGTAAAACCAGCTAGCATCTACCACCCTCCCCCAGACCTGTGGCTGCAGGCACTTGCCTCGGCTTGCTTGAGCCTAGAGCTTCTGTGGGCTTTCCCTGCATTTCCTTAATCGTCTCTAATGTGCCTTGCATTTCTCGATGTGGTTTGTGAGAAATGTCTAACTACATTTGGGGATTTTCTTTTTCACCGCAAAGCACACAGTGGCAAAGCTTTGCCTGGTGACAGAGCCCTAAGCCACGGTCTGCCTGAATGCGTCAGCTTTTCTGCGGTGGCTTCTTCTTACAGACACCGATGCTGATGTTGCATGAAAACTTCCCTGGCCTGCACTCCTGGCGTGTGCTGTCCCTCTGCTACGGATGTATTTCCTCAGCTAAAATTGCAAAGTTTAGTCTCTCACGTTTAAGCCGCTGTTTTGTTATTCCTACCTAACACAAGAGCCCTTGACACTCTCAAATACGATGTTCACCAAATTATGTGACTCTGCATCATACAGTGGCTTTATTCTTGCTTGCATAAATGGGCTGCATGGTCCATGGGTCTGAGCGGAGGCTGCTGTGCACGTGGTTGGGGTCAGTGGGTCCTCAGGTCGGTGGTTGGGGCTGGTGCTTAAGGAGTAGACGAAACCACTGCAGCGCATCCCGCCGTGGAGGTCCCAGTGGCATCCGAAGGCGAGCGGGTTGAGCCTAGCAAGAGCCACCGCAGGCAGCCGAGGCAGGGACTTTGCCCAAAACTTGTGAAGTTCTTACTCAACGGAAAAAAATCCTTGCAATTAGCATTTCTTTTTCTTGTCACTGACAAGTTATTTATAAATATTGCTCCTGGAGATTGAATCATCCCTCTCTGAGCACAAGAATAGTTTTACCGGTAGAACAAAGTACTGTTATAAGCATTCAAACCAGCTGAAGTATCTGCTTTCAGGCAACTACACTGTGGGCTTAAATATTTTAGAAAGGTTTCGTTAAAAATAACAGCAAAGGAAGAGCAGCAAAACACCATTACCTACATGAATACATTTTTAATGAAATATTACCTGGTTCTCATTCCTTGATAGAAACCTATTCTGTTGGGATTTTTCACAGGCAGAAAGAACATAATTACTTTGAAAGGCCTACATGCATAAATGCAATACACATTTTAATGTTTTTATTTCTGTACAAATGTAATTGCAATAATATGTCTACCAACACCGTGGTGCCGGTACAAATACAATCATATTATGTATTTCATCAAAAGGGTATGCACGTACCTACGCACACGCAAACCGAAGCCAGTTTTTTATCCTGAGGATTTACACACCAATGTAAAATGTTCAGAAAGTATTCAAATATTGCATTTAACTTCTGTTTTAAGATACACTCTTAGGAGGTCAATTGTATGAGTGACTCAGAGGCCAGGTTCATCTGTAATTTAGATAGAGAGAAGTGCTACATACCCAGGGATAAGGATTGCCATCGAACTTCAGCTGAAGTAGGATTAGACCCCTCGACTTGTTTGTACATTGGGTGAGTAGATGATCTGAACGAAAAGCTCTTGGTTTCACTCTGTGCCTTTCCATTTGTCACAGGATTACGATTTAAGCCAGCTCCAGCAGCCAGAGACCATGGATCACGTGCTGAACAAGACACCTGGAGTCAGAAGGGTGGATGAAAGACCTATTGGTGCTGAACCGCAGTATCCTATAAGACCAGTAATCCCACATCCAGGGGATATTGGTGACTTTATTAATGAGGTATGTTCTGCAGGGTGTCCTGTGTCACATCGTAAAAGCTTGAGCAGCCAGCTAACATCAGCTGTGCAACGTTTTCCTGGCTGCGTGGAGCAAGCGATGCTGTTACTCACCTGAGGAGCCTGATCAAAGCCAGGGAAGTGATTGGCATGAGGAAAGGACGCAGGACTTGGCCTAATAAAGGCACTGAGCCCGTAAGAAGCCAAGGTGCAAACAAAAGCCTAAGATTTCTGACTGGAGGGTATCACAGACACGGTGCTTTCCAGCATCCAGGTGGTATAACCTGATCCCGCTCTCCCTTGGATTATCATGAATATCACAGTTGCTGTCAGTAAAAACATTGTCTGGACGTGGCCAAGGGAATGTCGTCCTGGTGGGAGGGCAGTGGCAAGGCAGCTCCATGGTTTGCTTAAAGCCAAAAGCCCCATTTCTGGCTTGTAATTATTTCAGCAGTCTGCCTCTTCCCCTAGTGAGCTTTATTTGGTCCAAAACTTCAAAGAGTTTGCAGAACAGAGAGATTCATCTCAGATCAGAGAGCGTTGCTTTATGTTATGTTAGATTACTGCTCCTTTATCTGCTTGTACAAATATCTATCCATTTAGTATTTCTTATCTCATTTTTAGTTTTGAGTGATTGAGTGGTTACAAACCAATCAATGCATTATTTTCTCCAAGGCAAAACACACCATCCATTTCCTAAGTCAGAAGAAAGAATGCGAGAGCGCTTTCGTTCTATTAGTACATCCATTTCCTGCTGTGCTTTTTCTCATTTTCAGCATTAAAATTCCTTCTCCCTTTGTTCCTGCCCATCCCTCACACACACATTTGCACACATCCATGCACGTGGAGACTCGCTCGCTCTTACACACGCTCCGGCTGCTGTTCGCTGCGGTAAATCCCGCTCTGTCTCCCCATGCTGAGACCGGGCTTTCTGAAGGTGCGAATGCAGAACATTTTGCTTTGTCGCAGGTCTGTTCCATGAGGCTCCACCTCTCTTATGAGGCCAGGCTGAGAGAGTTGGGGTTGTTCAGCCTGGAGAAGAGAAGGCTGCGGGGAGACCTAATTATGGCCTTTCAGTGCTTAAAGGGGGCCCATAGGAAAGATGGGGAAAATCTTTTTAGTGGGGCCGGCTGTGTCAGGACAAGGGGTGATGGTTTTAAACTAAAACAGGGTAGGTTTAGACTGGGTATAAGGAAGAAATTCTTTACAATGAGGGTGGTGAAACCCTGGCAGGGGTTGCCCAGAGAGGAGGTGGAGGCCCCATCCCTGGGGACATTCCAGGCCAGGTTGGACGGGGCTGTGAGCAACCTGATGTGGTTCAAGGTGTCCCTGCTCCTGCAGGGGGGTTGGCCTGGGTGACCTCTAGGGGTCCCTTCCAACCCAAAATATTCTGTGATTTTCCTGATGCTGGGCTGCAGCAAAGCAATTCCGTTTCTCCGTATCCTAAGGCTCTTTCTGTAGCATGCTTACCCTGCTGCCCACAACGCACAAAGCGATGCTTCCCAACCTCTGCCCAGGATTTCACACCCCAAGTCTCTCCTAATTGCAGAATTTTGCTAGGATTGATTTTTCTTTTTCCACCTAAAGGAATCAAAATCATCAAAATTAAAGTAATGGCTATGGGTAAGAGAGGAAGCGTGCTGTTTGTTCTTCCATTGGCCAAGATGGAAATCTTAACAGGCAACCCCAGAAAAGACACACTGTCCAGAACTGAGAGCTTCCCAGATCCAGAGCTAGATCCTCCCCTCCCTCCATCCAGCTTTTACAGAGGTGCTGGGAGTTAACGAGTTCTCTGCTGGGGGCAGCCAGGGACGGGGAAGCCCCAGGACCCTTATTTTGTCCCCATCCTCGTTTAGCTTTTCACCCTCCACTTTTAGCTTTGCTGCAGGGATCCCAAGCGTCCCACCAGCCCAGACCCCTACCCAAAGGCCCTTCCATAGCACCATCACTGTCAATCCCCATCGTGGGTTCCATCACCATCAATCCCCATGGTGGGTTCCATCACCTAATCCCCATGGTGGGTTCCATCACCTAAATCCCCGGGGGTGGTGGGTTCCATCACCCTAAATCCCCATGGTGGGTTCCATCACTGTCAATCCCCATGATGGCTACTAACACCATGTGTTTTCCCCCCCTCAAGGGCCTGCGTGCGGCGGACAACGACCCCACGGCCCCCCCCTACGATTCCCTGCTGGTCTTCGACTACGAGGGCAGCGGCTCCACCGCCGGCTCCGTCAGCTCCCTCAACTCCTCCAGCTCCGGGGACCAGGACTACGACTACCTTAACGACTGGGGGCCCAGGTTCAAGAAACTGGCGGACATGTACGGGGGAGGCGAGGAAGATTAAACTGACCTCACGTTATTTAAAATTAAAAAAAAAAAAAAGAAGAAGAAAAAAAAACAATTTAAAAAAACAAACAAACCCACAGACGACAACATTAACAAAAAGAGCCGATGCAGAAGCAAGAACTGTACAGATGTGGCAGCTTTTTTAATTAACATCCCCTGCTGACTGTATTGTTATTTTTAGTGATGATAGAGGAGGTTTCTTTTTTTTTTCTTTTTTTTTTCCTTTCCAGTTTTGGTTTTTTTAGAATATTGAGCTGTCTCGCATGAACACTTGTCTGCTGCAGGTTTTTTTTTTTTTTTTGTTTTTTTTGGTTTGGTTTTTTTAATGTCAGCTGGGATATTGCTCGTTTATCTGCTTTATGACTAAAGAGAGTGAAAGGCACTCTGTCTTAACTTGAATTTCTTAGAACAGAAGCACTGTTTTTAAAAAATATATATATATATATTTGAAAGTGCCTTTTGGTGCATGTATCAGATTCCCTTCAATCTCAGGAGTGATGAAAACAAACATACAACCATCCTGGGCAGCACTCCCTGTGACCCTAAGCCAGTTCTAGCTGGGAAGGAGTTAACAAAAAGGAACTGTGGAGATTGTTTCTTTTTTGCCTTTTTTTTTTTTTTTTTTTTTTTTTTTAAGGGGGTGACTCATTCTGGGGAGGAAGAGGATGGGGGGGGGTGTTTTGAGTCAAAATCTTAACAGCCATCTTTAAGCCTCAGCAGGTGGTGAACTAGTCATCATGTTGTATATAATTCAGTGTTATCAGATGCAAAATTCCGACTGGGGGCTCTGCGGTCACCTGGTCACACTCAATGTAGCTGCATAGAACTATAGCATTGATAAAGCCTTTGGTTATTGCCACAGAAATCTCCCGCAGCCCTTGCCTCAACCCTACAAAGTAAATCGTGAAATGACCAAAGGCCCATTTGTTTGTTTTTATGCTATCGGCGCGTTTTGGCTCCCACCACCTCTTGAGTCATGTAAATACTTGCTGGGTTGGGTGGTGGTGTCCCGCATCTCCGAGGACGCCTGCTAGCACCAAAGCCGATGCTGTTTTCCTTGGGAAAGGCAAGGGGTTGGGTAGCGACTGCACTGGAGGCCGGGGCAGTGCTAAGGGCAGGAAGAGTTTATCAGCACTTTTGCCATCTGTAAGTAAGTACGACGTTAGTCTAGTACAATATTAATGCCGCGGAGCATTAGTAGCCAAAGCTCAACGACATCGTGTAACTCAGCTAATGTGTGTCCTTTCTCTTTGATGGGTAGGCGCTGCTATCTGTAGTAAATGTTTTTTTTTTTTTGGAGAAGTGCAACGAGGGCCTGTTAAGTATCTTGTGGTTAATATGCTGAAGCATTGCCAAGCAAGCAAGAGGTTTTGCAGCATCCAGGCATAATTCAACATCAGTATTATAAATGGTAGCATACTACCTAGTTTATATGTAGGGTCAGTTTAACCAATAACAAATAGTTATTAGCTTTTTTTATTACATTTTTCCTTTACTGATTTGGACTAGTGGGTTTATGTCTAATGTTTGTAAAATGATTTAGACTGCATGGATGTGTAATATAAACCACATTTAATGGATTATGAGCCACTTAATTAATGTGCTATGAAATCTTGGATTACCTGTGTTTTATATTCTGCAGATGATTTTGCAGTGGGTTCGCTAAAACTTGTAAAAGCGCTTAGATATATTTTCATTTAAATCCAAGAATGTGCACAGTATTGGAAGGTGATTATCCAGGGGATAATCCCGCTTTTTTTGATATCTCGATTAATTCTCAAGTGAATGCTAAGAGTCAAGGGGGGGGGGGGGGGGAGCGTGCACGCGCGAGAGCGGGAGAATGAGAGGATGAGAGCGTGCGGTGATGAGTGGACGTCTTTTCAGAGGGTATACTAGGCTGCAAGATCGTCTCTATAGATTTTTGAAATGCTCCTAGTGCATTTTATATTTCATTGTATCATATTTTCTATAAAATGCAATTTCTGTAAATTAATGAGCATTTGAAATGTGTCTTGTATGAAGTGGAATGTGGTAAAAGTCTGCCCGAGGGGACTCCAACGTTACCGGTACGTTATTAACTACCAAGGATGCAGTCTTTTCTTTTTTGTCTTGGTCGGTCAGTCGGTTGGTCAGTTGATGGGTCAGTTTGTCCTTTCACGGCTCAGAGAGCAAACGCATGCTCACCCAAGCTTCTTGAGGAAACCAGGAGGCGATGGCCCAGACCTCAGGAGAGGGACGGCTCCGATGGCAGCAGCAAGGCGAGGATGTTGTGCCACGGGCAGCACGTGCCTCGGCCAGGATGAAGCGCAGTGCCCGGCAAACTGCTGGCGCCTGACGCCTTTCCAAATTCCTGGTCTGTAGTTGGGAACTCAGTCATCTTGTGTGACCACAATGAAGGTCTTAGTTTGCTTCTGCCACGTCCTGTCCACCTTCTCCTGGCTGCCCTTGGCCAACCTCACAGCCCCTGTCCTCCAGCCGCCTGGGGCAGGGGGGCTGCATTGCCCGGCAGCCTCTGCTCTTACCCACTGGCAGCCTGGATTCTTCCCCTTTTCTTTCGGAAAAGTATTTCACCATCTGGGCTTTGCACCTCTGCAGAAGCTGCCCGATCACAGCAGAAGTAGTGAATAATAAAAATGCACTTAGTGTTTCCTGCTGGTTATTACCCGTCAGTGTTTTGTGTCCGTCACCATAACCTCACCACCAACTCAGGAGAAGGACGCGGCTGGAGGGCTGGGGCAATGCCGATGGTTGTCCATCTGTTGGGTTGCTGCTGCTGCCTGCCAGCTCCACACGGCTCCTGGGATGCTCGTGCGGATTCCACGGAGCGGGCTGGCTGGGTCTCCACCATAAGGCGTGCTGTGCAATCTGTCTGGCCCTGCTTACCCCAGAGCAGTAGCTAAACCCCAGCTCCAGAGCGCTTGGTGCTTGATGTCGGCTGTGGCTGGGGTGATGGATCTCAGGTAGGACAGGGGATGGCAGTGGTGTGGGACAGCTCCGGGGCCGGAGGCTGTAGGGGCCGGTCGGCAGCGTGCATCGCCCTGCTGTCACCCGGGGGTGCCGTGCGGTGAAAGGAGACGCTTGGCCATGAAGGAGACGCTGTCAGAGTTGAACATTGCAGGTTTTTAAGAGCATTTATGCAACCTAAGGCAAACAAAATTGTTTGAGTAAAAAAAAAACCCAACCTGTTTCCATTGGTGACTTTTTAAAATCAGCGGATATTTTTTCTGCAGCATTTGCAACCCAGCCATTGCAACCCCACAAGCCTATAAATCAAACCAAGTACTTTATTGTCTTTCGACCCAGTTCTGCTCAGTCTCACTCTGCCGGACCTCCTCCTCCTCTTCTTCCTCCTCCTCTCCCTCTTCCTCCTCCTCCTCCCTGCATCCTCCACCGCGGAGCTTTACGGCCCCACCAGTAGCAGCAGTGTCAGGCCCCTTTCCTCGTAGTGGGACCGGCAGAAGGTAAGCGAGGAGCACATCGAGCAATGAAAATAGATCACTTTCCACAAACCTTTTTGTTTATTAATATTACTTACGGTTTGTAACACAGCTAAGAAAATGTACATTAATCCAGGGAGTGCTGTTGAAAAAGTGAGTGTGCCATTGCTCTGCCCCCCCCCCGAGCCTCCTGGGTGTGACATGGCATTGCCATTCACAGCTGGAGGTGACGGTGGCTTACAAGGAGCTGGGGTGAGGAAACGGCAGCTTTGGCTGAACATGCAGTTGCCCTTTTTTTGTCTTACAGGCCATAGAAGTGGTTAATGCATTGAGAGCAGAGTTCTTGTTCTCTGACCAACCTAAACTAAAGCATAAATTAAATGTACTTAACCTAATTAAAGTGGCACAGATGTGTTCAAGCCTCCGCTCTTAGCACTCCATGAGGCGGTGGGGAAGGACTTGTTCTCGGGCAGGTGGAGGGGACCCTGTCCCCGAAATACCAATGTTACACCCCATTACCCCTGTACCCTGTAGCACTGCCAAGGGACACCACCACAGCTCTCTGTGCTAGCTAAGGGACGGGGACGATGGGCTCCCAGGGCGTTGGGGCACGCCAGACACCTCCTGTGGCCTCCCTACCTGCTGGGCACGGAGACTGCACATCCCCAAGCCAGGGGCCGTGCAGGTCCAGCGTCACTTCTGTACCCGTGGCCACCTCCAGCAAAGTGTGGCCCCCGCGGCCTCGGTGCAGCCCCCATCTGGTCTATTTATTGTGTAGCCTGTAAGTAGGGAGAAGCATCAGTCACGGAAATGCTTTGCAAGGCAACGAGGAGATTCGGCAGGTAATTCATGACAGCAAATAGGCAAGGCTTCTCTACGTGTCCCAGGTGCTAGTCATAGTTTTGCTCCTGGTTTTGCATTTTTCTTTTCCATTTTTTTTTTCTTTTTTGTTGGACCAGGCGATGCCGTTGGTGGTTGTAAGGGGGGGGGGGGGGAGGGGGGAGTTGGCTCCCCTGCGGCTGAACCACTTCAGGCCTCTCTCAAGGGGGGCTTAGGTTTAGTTGGGTCTGACTCAAGCCTCCAGGAGCAAGTGGACTTAGGAGATGACTGTGTCGCCTGCAACTGCTTCGGGTAGGGTAGACGTTGGGGCATTGGAGAATGGTGATGGTCAGTGCAGGGTCTGTACAACACAATATGCCAAGATTGCAACTTTGTTTAGTCTCAAAAAAAAACCATATTAAAGTAAAATACGGGACTTTTATTTTGATGTCTTTTGGACTCTTCATTGTAAGTGTGCAAAAAAAAAAAAAAAGTTGGGGGGGAATGCTGTATAACGATGAATGCGTATGTTTGAAACAGCATTTAGATAATGTAGGTGTCTCCCACGCAAAGTTAACTCAGTTTCACGGGGAAAAATAAAAGTTCTCTCCAGTACACGCCAACCCCATATACAATTGCTCACACAATGTGTACATAATGTAGTTAGTGCTTGAAGCTACAAATCAAATAGAGGAAGAAAAAAAAAAACCTAACAACATATAGGTGTATAATTGGAGCACTTTCTCTTCTTTTTTTTTTTTTATTTTAATTATGATTTTGCATGTTTCCTTTTACGATGGAGAAGCTGTGTAGCAGCCCGCATGACTGTGGTTGTTCTCAAGGAAGACTTCTGCTGTTCTGCTGTATTCACGCTGACGCGCAAAAGCAATTTGCGTCCGTTAACCCAGTTCAAAAACCTTTTTTTGTAACCGTCAACAGCACAAATATTTTGTATTTTTTTTACCATTTTTAAAAAAAAAAAAAAAAAAAAAAAAAAAGGGAAGAAAGTAAATGTTTTCGATGTGTTTTTAGTGCCACTGCAATCTTGGTTTCCAAACTGAGTAACAGCTTTGCTGATTTATTGTGTATCAAAGCTGAACTGGCGCACTGACGCCTGGCTCCAGTGTAATAAAAATAAAGTCCCCCTTTTGAATAGTCTCACTTGCTTTTTTTGGTTTGGTTTGGGTTTTTTTTTTTTATTTCATTTTTCCTTCCCCACGTGCCCACCCAAGCTCATTCAGTGCTAACAGGCAGATTTAACTCTTGCCAGCGAGCCAGTAAACGGCCTGGTTGCAGGTGTGGGTCCACGTACACAGACATCAGTGGGGTTTTCGGAGACCCCTGGTGTTTCTGCACTTGCCTGGTGGTGGGCAATTTGTATTCAGCAAAGCAAGAAGCAGAGCCCTCAGCCCACCTTGTTTCAATCCCCGAGGCGGCGATGGTGCAGGTTCCTCCTGCAGTCCAGCGCAGACACGTTTGTGCTGCACTAAACTGTCAGTGCAAATCACTTGGGTGGCAATTTCTCTCCTGTGACACAAGGTCTTCGTGCTTTAGCACAATTTAGGCACATTTGGGGGGGGTCTTTGCTTGCTAGCACCTTGATAACGGCCATGGACATCCAGCCGCTTCGCCTGCCCTGCAGCTCGTGCACGTGAGCTGCAAAAGCAAAAAGAGCAGCCAGCTCTTACTGCCCAGGAACAAAAACAGCCTGGGGGATGACAGAGCACCCCGGACCAGCTGACACCCAGCGGAGGAAGCCTGAGCTTGCTGCTCCCTCCCAGCTGTATTTCTCCACCTTCTCAGCACGTGCAGGAGCAAAGTCATGTTTGGCGACGCTGCTGTGTGCGTAGCAGAGTGTGCGAACGCCGTCACATTAGCGTTGCTGGGTGCAGCAGCACTTCCCTGCACACACCTTCTTTAGGGCCATCAGCCTCTTGCTTTTCTAAGGCTGCTCTTCCCTTGACATCTCACCGAGAGCCCTGGGAGGGGGCACGAGCACCCTGCTGGGAGGCTGAGCAGCAATTGCCCGGCGCGCCATTAGCAGCAAGAGCTGGAGGCAAACGCTTGCGTTATCCTGGGGAGTTTTTCAGGGCCTGAGCGGACCTTGGGGCTCCATCACCCTCATCCCAACACCACCCCACACGTGCCATGCATCACCGAGAGGCCCGGCAGGTCCCACGCTCACCCAGGACTGAGCAAGGGCCGGGAAGGATGCACGGTTCCAGCAAACCATGGAGCTGTTCCAGCCAAGCATGCAGAAAGCAGCGCTGTCTCATTTTTAATAAACATTAAGATGAATGCAAATCCTGTACATGGCAATTTACTTCCCCCTGGAGTCAACTAAGAATATTTTATTGCTAGTTTTGCTAATTCTCAAGCTGTTCTGTTTCTTAGAATTATCTTTTAACTACTGAATAATGCAAGGCTGTTGCATCACAAATATTAGTTTCTGCTATCTGTGGAAGTCTGGGCTCTCATCATCATGTTATTAGGCTCTTATCTGCCTGCAGAAAGTCTTGTTCCTCAAATGATTTAGCTGCGTGCTTAACTTGGACCATGTGAGCAGTTTTACTAAGCTGATGGAAACAGCCATCCTCCCCTAAATCCACGGACTTTTGTACCGAAATTAAAAATAATACCATTATTACAGTTATTATTATAGGCTCTTGGGTTGGGTTGGTTTTTGTTTTTTCTTTTTTGTCTCCCAAGTCAAAGACAGATGCCAGAATTTGCAGTGGAATTTGGTTCAGATCAAACTGAAGCATGCAGAGACTTTTTTCCCCCCCCAATAAATGAAATAAGTGAACTTTTCTTTGTTTTCCAGAATAAAAACCTCTGCATTGCCAAGACCTTTTTTCGCAAAAAAAATCTTTTAATAGAGAGCAGTTTTTTTAACCTAAACCTGAGTTAACAGACACATTAAGCAGTTTTTAGGTAACAAAAAAAAAAAACCAACCAAAACTATCTATGCAATATTGCACTGCTGTCAAAACAGACCCTGGGTTGGGGAAGCATTGGTAAGATTAAATGCTTTTATTAACCACTGGCCAAGATGTCTCCTTTTCCCAAGGAGTTTAAAAAAAAAAAATAGATAAAAGAACTCAAAGTCCTTTTTTTTTTTTTTCTTTCTTTTCCAAATTCCTTCCACGTATAATGAAAAATTTGCTCAACTGTAACTAATGGCCCAGTGTGGTCCTGTGGGTGAGCAGGCTCATGCTTCAGCCAAGCACCTTTACCCTCACGGTCCCCAGCGCACGCATCCTTTCTGCCCAGAGCTAGCATGGACTGGTGCTAACGGGAGCCCTGCGACAGAGCTTTGGCTTCTTTTCCCCAATGATGACAACGATGATAATGATTAGTAGTATTATTACTCAAATTCCTTGTGAAGGAGGCCCCATGAGCAGCTCTGTTGCACAGCAATCCTTCTCCCTCTTTCAAGCAGGGTCAGAAGTGCTGCAAAGGACCAAGGTGTGTGTGGGACAGACATACAGGGGGCACTGGGACATACAGACACCTGGCTGAGTAGCGCCTTTGACTTGTTACCTTGAAAATAGCCCCAGCACTTCTTCCAGCCACAGTGACGGCAGCACCACGCCACAGACACTCATTAGCCAGAGCACCAGCATCCCTCTTAATCCCAGCGTAAACTGAAAGGCACGCAGGGCCAGCGAGGGTGCCCCGAGGGACGGCTTCAGCAGCGCTCCCACGGCGCTTCCCTCTGCTCAGATGGCAGCGGCGATGCTCGGGTTATTATTTACAACACCCTGCTTTCCCACACAGGGCAGATCCTGCGCGGGGGGACAGAGCTAATGAGACATTAAAGATCTGTAGGTCGGTGCAAAGCAGAGAGGGCACTGGATGCCAAGGGGAGAGGGGCCGGGGGCTCCCAGCCTGAACCCTGCGGCGTGGGAGCTGGGATTCCCCACCCGGCAGCAGGGACAGACCAGGTCCCGAGCAGGGACTGAGCCCGGAGTGAGCCACAGGCACACCAGGACCTTTGCAGCAGAATCGTTTCACATCAGCAAATGCTTTCTCCCAATAGAGCTGTAGGATTCCCCCCCCCTCCCCTCTCGCAATGATTAATGTATAGCTTCTCCGCATTCATCTCAGAGCCACAGTACAATCCATCTCCCCTGCTCGTTGCCTCCCCCTCCCCACCTTCTTTTTTTAATGAGAATTTTTTTTTTTTTTTTTTTTTTCATTTGCTGCAATGCTTTTCTGCGAGCAGGGCGGGGGTGGCTGTGAGTACTGGCAGGGTCTCCCCGCGATGGGCACATGAGGACCAGGCTGTGATGTAGCACACTTCCAGAGCAGAGTCAAGGGCCTCATGCGACAGCCAGGGCTGAAAATAGAAATTTAATGCAACCTCCTGGCTACTCCTTTTTCTGAAAGGCCGTGGCTCGCTGGCAGGTTTGCCCTCCCCGCTGTTGCCCACCGTCCAGCCCCCTCCTGACGGAGATAAGAGGAGCGGGAAGAGGGACGCCTCAGTCAACACCTTTCATCCACCTCCTCGGGAAGGTGGTTTTTAAGCTGGACTAACCCAAATGACCCCAAACCTTTTCTGAACTGCCTGAAGGCTTTGGTGAGCAGCGCTGGGTTGACAGGGTTGGAAAGGGAAACCTTGCTTCAAGTTAACACTGTGGGTTTGTGTTAATTAGAGACCTGGCGGCTTTGGGAAAGGTCTTTTCCACCTGCAGCAAGAGGGAAACTGTCTGTCCACCCCCGGCTAGTGGGGATTCACACCCTGGGGCCGGGGGCTCGCTGGGCATGGGGCTGTGAACCCCAAACCACAGACCGGCCCTGCTCAGGAGCCAAGGGTAAAACTGGGGTGGTGGTGGGGCTTTGTACATGTGGTTCATAGTGAGAAAGGAAAAAAAAGGATTAGTAAGACCTAATGAGACATTTTAATGCCCGCACAGGCCCAGGCACTGGCTGCGGGGTGCTGCCTGGCAGGCTCTGGCACTGCTTGGTGGGCACTGGGCTGTCAGGTCTACCCAGGAGTACCCGTCAGATAACAGCAGGAACCGTCAGCATGGGGAGAGCCCCAGCTCCTGCTTCCTCCTGAGCAACCTCTCCTCCTCCTGCCCAGGGCACGTGGCGGCCAGCTGGAAGGCCTGTTCACCCAGCGGAACCTGCACCTCCTGCGGGGATTTAATCTAATGCAGCAGCTGCCATTAGGGGCATTTTTCATCATTAAATCGCTCTGTGTAAGGAGCTCCTGGTACGTTTTCCTTGGTGAGCAAGATCCGACGCCATGGACTTCCCTGGTGCTGGATGCTCGCTTCTCAGGTATGCTTTAAAAATCTATCTTTCCATCTGGTAATGAAAACATGGAAGAATCATCACCTACCGCTCAGCGGCTGTTAAACCGAGTCGGGCAGCCCTGCGCGATGCTCAGGGCGGGAGGTGAGATGGGAAGGATGGAGAGCCAGGCTGGCCATGCCTGGCCAGCACCACTTCAAAGTACTTCAAACCTACCTTGCTTTGGAGAATCAGCACAGACCCTCCGGTTTGTGCTTATCCTGGCTCCGGTTTAGCCTCCAAACACTTGCAAATGTTTGCAAATATAAATCAATGGGTTAATGCTTACCCCAAAATAGCAGTTTTCCTCTGAGAGCTTAAAGGTTCTACCTGTGCTGGAAGCTGCCAGAAGTGGATTGTCAAAAAATCCCTGGGAGGCTGCAAAAGGAATAAGGCAGAATCGGGTCTCTGTCAATATTTCCATTCTTAATAAACCAGATTTATAATATCCAAGGCCTCATGGAAGCTTTATCACTGAGTACATAATGGCTGCGCCATTAACCTGTGCTATCTATAGCTAAACTCATTACTTTATGAAGTACTTTGAGTTACCTTGGAGTACAAAAGGTGACATAACTAATCCTGGTCTGTGAAAACCATATTGATTGGAACGTAGCCACCAGGTAATGTGAGAAGCACGTGTTGCCCTCTGCAAAAACGCTCTTTGAGCGCTCGTTGCTCCACGCGCGATACCCAGCCCTTTGCAGCCCCACGCACGATACCCAGCCTTTGCAGCCCCACCACGATACCCAGCCCTTTGCAGCCCCACGCAGATACCCAGCCCTTTGCAGCCCCACGCGCGATACCCAGCCCTTTGCAGCCCCCATACCCACCCACTTGCAGCCCCACGCGTGATCCCAGCTCTTTGCAGCCCCACGCACGATACCCAGCCCTTTGCCCCAGCCCTTTGCAGCGGGGGTTTTACAGCCCACCGCAGGGCTCCGGGGCACAGGCGAGCCGGGGGTGTCTCATATTGTCCTGGTTTCAGCTGGGATAGAGTTAATTTTCTTCACAGAAGCTAGCATAGTGCTGTGCTTTGGATTCAGTGCTAGAAGAATGTTGATAACACGCTGATGTTTTTAGTTGTTGCCAAGCAGTGCTCAGACTGCTCAAGGACTTTTTGAGCTTCTCCTGCTCGGCCAGGTGCATAACAAGCTGGGCGTACAGCACAGCTAGGACCCAAACTGTCCAAAGAGCTATTCCATACCATATAATGTCATGCTCGGGGGGGGGTTGGGTGGGTCGGTCGGTCACGGGGAGAGTGATCGCTGCTCGGGTACTGATCGCTGCTCGGGACGGGCTGGGCATCGGTCGGCGGTGGTGAGCAATTGCATTGTGCATCATTCGTTTTGTATATTCTGTATATTTTGTTATCATTCTCATTATTACTATTATTATTATTTTCTCTTACTAAACTGTCTTTATCTCAGCCCTCAGCTCTAACCTTTTTCTCCTTCCCGATTCTCTCCCCCATCCCACTGAGGGAGGGGGGGAGTGAGCGAGCGGCTGCATGGTGCTGAGTTGCCAGCCGGGTTAAACCACGACACATACCCCACACAGCTTTCCCCAGGCAGGTGTGTGGGGTGCAATAAAAACCAGTGCCAGACAGCACTGATGATGTCTTGTGCAGGTGATGCCACGCAAGTGCTTTGGGTTTGGTCAAAAGCACTTTGCTGATTGCTTAAAGCTATCCGATATGTTTTATACCTTACAGACACCTTGGTTTGCAGCCTCAGCTTTCCAGAGCACACGCTGCCTTGGAAATGCCTGTGGTGAAGCTGCTAAGGCAGGCACCCATCACCCAACCACTACAGCAGGGGTATCAGTAAGTGCAAATTAGACATAGAGCTATATACATTGATATGAAGACTCACTGACCTGTGCCTTCTAGCTGTCCCCCCGCTGAGGTCCCTGGCACCCAGCGCGCAGGCCACCGAGCATTTATCATCATGAATCTCCTTTCACGTTGCGCCTTGAGAAGGACCTTGCTTTAATACAGTGCTATTGATCCTGAGAGCTTAAAACGATAACCAGAGTGTCATCAGAATTCACAGTTTTCCAGGAACTGCGATTGAGTTGCTCTTACCATTTTGCAGAGAAAGAAATTCAGCGCCTTGTCGAAAAGGCACACGAGGCCCTGGAGAGGACGCAGGAATCCAGCCCTGCAAGCATCCCCAAGCCCCAGACCTTGGACGAAAAACAAAGTATGTCAAGAAGGCAATACATCACATTACTACAGCACTGCATAAAACATTTAACTTTTGAGTACATTACCAAAGTGGTTGCTTTTGACATTACATTTGTGCCCTTGTAAAAGACACGCAGCCGAGAGTAAATACCCATCCCAGAACAACCAAACATCGCTGCAGCACGGCTCGGGGGACCTGGGACAAGGTTGACACGAAATCTGCATTACCTCCCGCTCCGAGGAGGGGCCACCCCGGGTCTGCCAGCACGAGACGCCACCACCGCCGTGTGCCGTGCACCATCACAGCCACCGAGCCCTGCCTGAGACACCCTCCTAAGTGCATCGGAGCAGGAAAACACGCTTGTACCAGAGACTTCTGCTATTTAAGTGCTTTTGATCAAAAGCATTTTATCATCTTCCCTGCCTTACTGCAAGGAAATGTGCAAATAGAAAGCAAGGCTTTACTGTAGGTGTTCAGCCCTCTGCAAGCAGGCAGCTCCTCGCTTCCAAAGCTTATAATAAATAGAAGAGGAACAATCTTTCCCGTGCTCAGAACGGTTCGCTAAATATTTCGTATCACAAACCACATGTTGGCTTTGCATGTGTCCTGCTTCAGTTCGCTGCTTGTTGTTACACTTGTGCAGAAGGGTCCCAGTGGCCCCGAGGCCATAACGTGAGCAACGGGAGGGGGGAACCCGCTCAGCTGGCCATTTTGCAAAGAAAACACCATTTCAGCACAGCAACCTCCTCACAAAAAATAAAATAAAACCCCAAAACAACCCTACAAAACCCACTTTTAAACAGATTTAGCAAAGAACCAAAGAAGTGGGACTTCAGATAAATTGGAAATGATGTCCAGCCGTTGGGGAAGCCCCTGGCCATGCCACCCCTCTGCAGATGGAAGCTCAGTCCCCATCATCTGGGCTCCCTCCTCCTTGGGAGAGGCTGCTGTAAACCTAGAGATTTCAGCCCAGGCAGAAGAGGCTTTTTTTAAGAAAGTCTCCATTTCATCACCTAGGAATGACACAGATGAACAGCCGAAGGGCCAAGGCCAGGCTCAGGAATGTATCGGGGCAGGATCCTCAAGACTCACTTTTCTCAAAGCATCCTAATAAGCACGGCCGAACAACGCTGAGGCTCCTTTGCGGGCTGAGCATGGAGCAGAGGGCAACACTGGGTCATCTCCAGAAAGGAGATGTCTTTTTAGCAGGGTTTCTTAAGAAAAAGCAGCCTTGTTCCGCCTGCATCCCCTTCCCCTGCTTCCCTTCTGCTCCGCACAGATCGTTGAACTCGTTGTCAAGGAGCAGCCAAATTGGACAGAGCCAGAAAGATAATTAAGTTCCTGCACCTTTTGTGAGAAATAAGGGGCCAAAGGAGAGCTTTGTCAGCTCAGATATTTCGTTCAAGGAGCAGATAAAACAGAATTTATATAGGCAAAAATAGCCTCCATGGCAGAGAGACCTTAAACCTGCCCCAAACAGGGATAAAACCTCCAAGAGGGCTTGCAGCCAGCTACAAGGAACCACAAGGAACCCAACATCGCTTTGCATTGGCACTTGTGAAACAACTTGTTTCCTATGAGGTTACATCCAGCATCCCACCAGGTGCGCAGAGCCCCGAGTCGCTGATGGAGGAATAAGCCCCGATTTACCTGCGAGCAAGAGGCGGTGGCACGGGGCGTCCAGAGGAGCAGCGTGTTGGACCCTGGGGTGAAGGGCTCGGCAGGATGGGGAGCAGGGCAGGACCCAGCAGGGTCGGTCACGGCCAGGCGGCTCCTGCCCTCCCAGGGCATCCCCAAGCTGTGAGGCCATGGCCCAGGGTGTTTCAAATGCCTGAAAATCATCCCATGGGCCCCATCCCTGGGAACATACAAGGCCAGGTTGGACGGGGCTGTGAGCAACCTGATCTGGTTAACGGTGTCCCCGCTCACTTCAGGGGGTTGGACTAGATGACCTCTAGGGGTCCCGTCCAACCCAAAACATTCTATGATTCTATGATCCTAGTTATTTATAGGAGCTTATTCTTGAAAGTTTCAGTGGGGATTGGAGCCCTGCTATGCTAAGTCTTACACAGGCACATATTAACAAACCCCAGGCAGGGCTTGCTTCTCAAGCTGCGCTTTAAACCTCACGCAGAGGTGGCAAGTCGGAAGCAATCCTTCCCCAGGAATGTGCTGCAGCCCTCGAAATATTCATTGCCGTCTGCATCTCTTTTTTTTGTCATGGGTTTAGATAACTCTTCTCAGAGCGAGTTCTGGCCTAGGCAGAGTGATGCCAAGGCACTCGAGGAAGACACTCAGTGGCTGATAACGTAATCTCTCTACCCAAGAAATGCAGTTTCCTGGAGAAGACAAAGCGGCCGGCACGGGCTGGGTAATCCTGCACAGGCAGCGTGCGCTTGCCCGCTCCCGGGACAGCTTAACGCTGCGCCTTGCAGACAGAAGGTCTTTCGGACTGATTGCATTATAATTTAATCTATCCTTCAGCGTTTTTTTACCTCTCAAGATTGTTGTTATTTTACACCTCAGCAGAAGTTCATGAGGAACAAAATGAGGTTGCAATCCTCTAGGGGAAGCTGGCGAGAGTCACAAATCCATCTTTGTGGAAACGGATTTAAGCTTAGGTCCAAATAATTAGTTCTTTACCCAGGCCTTAAGCTAAGGAGTCGGTGAGTTCATCTGTGGAGGCTGCAGAACTTCCTGGGAAGCTGCGTTACGCTCACATCTCTTTTGCACACCCATTTGTAAAGCGGAGGTTCGGAGCAGGGCTGGCCTCAGCTCACGGTCAGAAGCCACAGCACAGCGTGGGCAGGATGACACCCCCCCGGCTCTACACCAAAGCTCATTTGGATAAAAAGCTTTTTTTTCCCCCTGCTTCTGCCTTCTCCAGGCAGCCTCGTGCTGCCATAGCCGGGGGGGGGGGGGGGGTGTGCCCCATGCCATCAGCTCATCGGAAAAAAGTCCAGCAAGGCGGGAGGAGGGAGGCTGCACGCACGGGGAGCTGGGGAGGTCCGACTGCCTTCCTGGAATCACATCTCTGCTTTGGAAACTCAGTGATGAATTAACGACATTTTTGGCACCCCTAATCAGAGACACAGCGAAGAAAATTCTTGTCGGTGCAAACAGCATGGAAGCCTTGGGAGACAGCAAGTGGAGTCATCCCTGTCCTCCCATGAGTCGTGCCCTGCTCTCCTCCGGCACCTGGCTAACCTCTTTGTGGAGGAGTCCATGATGCAGAGCTGCTATGGACCACTGAAATGCTGGGCTTTAACCGGGCTTTAACTTACTGCCAACAGCACCTCTATTCCAGGCACAGCCAAAGCAAAGGCAGGGCTGAAGGATCCTCCAGGCTTCAGCCTTAGTAATGGCTATGTGCTCAGAAAATGTTGTTTTTCATCAACGCTTTTCTCCATCACGACAGTGACTGAAGCTCTTCGGGGCAGGAAAGTGCCGTGAAAAGGTGTCAGGGAAGGAAAAGATGAAGGAAACCATCTTCTGAAGGTACGCAAAAGGGAGGAAATCAGCCCAAAGAACAAAAAGTTAGCTACATAAATTTCCCAAGCTCACAAGGCAGGATAAAGCCCAAACCTCCCCTAGGCAAAAAGTAAAACGATAAAACCAGTCCCATTACACGGAGCCACTTAAATCCTTTTGAAAGATAGCAGTGGTTCCTACGCATCAGATGGCTGCTGCACGGGCGGGAATTCCTCCTCGCATTGACTGCACCTTGTTCCAGGAGCATCTGCTGAGGAATATCAGCTCGTAGGGCTTTCACCCCCATCATACACATGATTTTCCCTCTGCCCAGGAGCCTTGGCTTCTCAGGTGGTTCCTGCACATGGGGAAGAGCTGGACCTGTACAAAACTCCTGCCATACTGCACACACCCTCAGAGAACCCCTCATGTTGGCCCAACTTTAAGGCCAGCCCTTTGGTCTTGAGCATCAAGCCCTGTGTTATCATGGAGGAGACATGGGCTGAATTTGTCTCTCCCCACCCTGAATCCCAGAGAAGGTCCCAGCCCCCCATAGCTCGGGAGCTACTGCCACCCCCCTGGTCATCACTGGGACAGGTGGTCTTTGCACCCATGGGGACAACAGGCAAGGGCCACCTAAAAGCTTTCAACACCCCTTTTGCAGAGCACTCTGCTCCCTCCCCAGGCTCCAGCTGAGCCCATCCACTCCATCAACACAGCAGAAAAGTCATGAGAATCCAAAAGTCCCTCTTCCCTTCTCACCTTTCCTCAAATCCAACCAGGACATGTCCCATCTGCACCCACAGCCCTGGTCCTCCCCACAGAGCTCCTCTCAGAGATTTTCCAGAAGGGTGGAAGATAAATCCTTCAGCCCACACACAACCCTTGCCAGGCTGCCAGGGAACATAAAACCACCATGCTCACCACGTGGGGTCTCTTGTGAGCCACAGAGACCCAGCAAACTCAACTCATGCATCATCCCTCCTGCTCCCCATCCGATGGCCCAAACCCATCAGGAGGCATAGGAAACCCCAAGCCTCCGCTCTTCCAGCCGGGAGGAAGGGGAGCAGCAGCTGCATATTTTGGGGGGCCGTATTTCTCATGCTGCCACTGCCGAAGCTGCGCTCGGGAGGAGTGATGGCTCTGTCAGCTTCCCTCTGCCCACGACCGGCTGCACTTTCTCTTATTTATTCCCTGCTTTGAGCTGTGGCGTGTGGCTGCAGAAGCATTTGGAAGTTTGTGTACAGGTTTTATTGCTTCATTTTTAACCTCTGCACAAATGTCTGCATCATTAGCTTAGGTTCCCCCCCGCCCCCGTATCATCCTCCCCTCCACACTTTTCTCCTCCTGGCCATCTTCGTGCTCCTGCCACCTGCCAGGCAGAGCAGGGTGGGGAGCTGGGGAGGGGGATTTATTAGCACTAAGGTTCTTTTGCTGAAGGAGGGAGTTGGTCCAGAGTTTTTCAGTGCCACATGCAAAGATGGGCATGCACAAGGTCTGGTTCTCCACCACTCCATTCCCATGTCTTGACCCCTCTTCCACAGCCCATGCGAAGTCATCGCATGCACACCAGTCTTCAAAACCTGCCTGCTGATACCTGGTGCACACAGCCCCGTTTCACCATGAAAGCACCAAAGCCTGGCCTGGAAAGCCAAAGCTATTGCCAAGATCACCGCCACTGCTTCCCTGCTCAGTGCCCATCCTATGGGGCAGGGGGAGCAGGACACCAAGAGCATGCAGTTGTCCTCAACCCACCAGGACATCTGCTGGAGAACAGACGTGTGACGGACTCTACCAGAGTCCCTAAGCTAAGAGACTGACACGTACAGTGCATTACCACTTAATTACGACTCCCTGCTTTAAATTCCCACCAATGTGAGGCTGTCCACCCCATGCCACCTGGCTAGTGACCATGATAAACCCTAGGGAGTGGGGAACCTACCCTGGAGCTGGGCTGTCCCACCATCAAGGTGCCAACAACAGCCCTGGGGAGAGCCAGGGCCCTCTGCCCCAAGGAGGAGCTGTGGGAGATGCAGCCCCATCTCAGCAGCAAGGACCCCTGCATCACCTCTATGTATTTCACATGTAATCCATCACAGCAAAGCATCCAATTGCACCTGGTGCCACCAAAGGGTTAAAAAAAATGCAAGTGCTGCAAAATTTATCCTGCTCTGGCATTCCTGTCTGATCTCTGTGCTTGTCCACAGGCGAGAAAGAAGCAGCACAGATTTTTCTTTCTCTTTTTGAAGATGTGCTTTTGCAGCCCTGGGTACACACATTTGCCATTTTACCCTTACCCTGACCAGGCTTGGCCCTACTTTTCGGTAACGGAAACGTCCTATGTCCTTGCCAGCGGCTTTCACCCTGCAGCTGGGCACACAGCACATAAGGACATGACGGCTCAAACCTCAGCACGGAAAGGGCCCTTCCCCTCACACACCAGCAGTGACTGGGCATTCCAATAACCTCTTGACATCTTGGACTTCAGAGGCCAGTTTGCTGCCACCAGCAGCAGAAACTCAATGCCCCAGGAACAGGTTGTTGAGTGTTTCAGATAATCTCAAACCATATTTTCAAGGTGGGGGGTAAGATATGCAGAGCAAAATTCTTCCAAAATAGGAATTCTGCCTCCGCAAATATTAGCAATTCAGGCATCGTAGCAGGGATTATCCACCGTCATGGCGTGTAGAAGGAAGATGGATTTCAAGATGATAATAGGAATGACACACGTTGCTTCTTCTCCTTTTCTGCTGACACACAATTTAGCAGTCACTGCAGAATTTTCTTTCCATTTAAAATTTCTGTTTAATAGCCAAGAAGCTCATGTTAATTCAGATTATCTTTTCCGCAGCACGGTAAGGAAGGGTGCCTCTTCTAGAAGCTTTTTTTGACTCCCTGTGGTTGTGTCTAATCAAAAAAAAAGCCTTCCTGTGGCTTTGCAAAGACCATGGAGTATGTGTCCTTTACTGCACTATTGAATGCCACTTGACCCACGGTTGGGCAGAGTCAACAGTGTCTAAAAATGAGACTCTCCTAGAAGCATCTCCTCATAAGAGGTTCCCACAAAGCTTTCTCAATCCATTTTTCAGGACTGAAGGGGATTTAAGTGAGCATCCGCCTGCCTGCCATCCCAAACCTGAGGCAGGACCCCGGTGGCAGGCAGGACAGGCACCTGTGGGACCCCACAGGGACAGCGTGGCCGGGATGCTGGGACGCAAGGCTGCAGGGCTGGAGAACCAACGGGTGCCCCCAGCTCAGGGTGAACGTGGTCCCCCAGCCTCTGCTGCAAACTCCACCCTCGGAGGGTTGGGCAATGCAGTGTATATTTTAGATTCTTGGGTTTATTCCACAGTTCCCCTTACCACTGACTGTGCCCCAAACCAAAGCTGTGCAGACCCCTGCAGTTGGGCTAACCCCAGCCAGGTAGCTGGCCCTACCAAGAGGAGACGAGAGCAGCGCTACGGCCTCCAAGATAACCCACCTCTCCCCCACGCACCGGTGACGGTGCCGTCTCGGCAGCTCGCGCCAGCTGGGAAATCGCAGCTTGCTTTATTTATATATTTTCCCAACAAAGTGTAGCTTGCAGTAAGGCTAACCCACCGAGTTAGCTTCCTCCTCAGTTAAACAAACAGCAAAATCATTACAAAATTATCTCCTGAGCATTAGAGTTGCATATATTCACTTATCCTATAGAGCAGAAACACGGGGCATTGCTTAATTAAAGATGTAGGTGTAGAGGCTCCAGGAGCATAGATTTAGCATGCAAATCTCCGGGCTGTACGCATGCAGCCAGGATACATACAGAGCATATTAATGTTTTGTGCATCGAGCCCCGCTGTTTAAAAAGCAGTGGCTAGACCTCATCTGAAGGAAGGAGCGCGGGTGCTGATTAATCCGGGGCTCTCTGCTCTCAGTGAACTTCATTTATTTACCTAAAAGCATCCTGTGGACAGAGCTGGAGAAGCGCAGGCATCTTCGCACCGACCTCAGCAAACGCCATCCCCCATCAGAAAGCCCCTCCCTCGTTCCTCTCCCTGCCCTGAAATAACTATATAAACCCAGCGTTCTGAACTTCTTTTTTTTGTACAACATAATTCAGGTTATTGCCAAGAACTGCAAATTGTTTACCAACCTCATGCAAACAAAGACTCCCGATCAGCTGCAGAAGCACAGCCCTGGGGCTTTCCAGCAAGCCTGAATTCTTTAATTACTTAACAAAAGCTCAGTCTTACCTTTTTTTTTTTTTTCCTTTCCTTCGGCTGTTACCTTGGAAAACCACAATCCTGGATGCCGTCCATACCGCATGCTGTTAAAAACCTTGTTTAGCGAGGATTTTGCCAAAGCAGTTCCCAAGCTGAGGTTGAAGCGGGGCCGAAGCCGTGCCGTGGCAGGGATAGCGGCGCGGCATGAGCAAACCAGCATCGGCATCACCTTGCCTGCTGGTAACAGCTTCTCCCGGACACAGGCGCGTGCCCGTGCCCGCACGTGCCTGGGAATGAGCATCTCCTACAGCTGCAGACCCGGCCTGGCAGCCGCCCCATGAGCACCCCGGGGCGTTCCTCTCTAGTTTTATGCCTTGATCATTGCTCCTGCTTGGTTATGACCACCAGGACCCCAAAAAGTGGTTCAGAGAGATGCAGACAAATGACTTTTCGTCAGTGTAACTGGAAAGGAGAACGAGCACAGGGAATGCCCGGCCCAGCATGCCCAGGCAGGGCAAAGCAGCCCTGCAAAATCCACTTCTCCAACAGCGAAAGGAGTGAGAAAGGTACCTCCAGCCTTCAGCTTTGCCCAACGTCTACGCTCGACTGCCACTGTTGTTAGGGAAAAGCAAGGCAGGTGGAAGGGAGACTTTACGGAAATTTTTAAAAATGTTTGTTTTTTCCATCTCGGAATAGCCTATAGCCCCTTTCATTGAAAAAATAATCTGCAGGTTTTTAAAAAATCATTTTTTAATATAGAGGCAAAATTTGCATTGCATTAACAGAGTAGCAGTTCAAGGTGCAGAATAATTCACTGTCAATCTCGGGAAGGCGTCTGTGGAGGGTAAATAAGCCTCGTGCACAGCCGGTTCAGTGTAAGCTGTCATTGCAGCCAATGCATCAGTCAGGAGAAAAACATAACGTTGGCGGATCTCTGAATACATAAATAAAACATGCTTACCACTTGCCATCAGCGAAAAAATTAAAAAAAAAAAAAATAACGAGGTTGCCTTTCTAGCTCCCCCCTTGCCCCCCCTTATCTATACCACTTTGCTTTGTAGCATAAATTTAGTTTTCAACATCTCTGTTTTCAGCCATCCAAATGGGTGCTAAGGAAAGGGGGGAGGGATGGAAAACAAACCCAAAAGTTTGGCGAAGCTGAGAAAATGCCAACTCAGCACAGAGGGACCGCTTCAGCCTCATCCCCGCCCCCAGTCCCTGTGAATGATACCCAGGGTTTGGGAAGAGCGGGGGCCAGCGGGCACGGGCTGAGCCCTCGGCACATTCTGAGAGCCGTGGTTTTCCAGCCTGGACACCGGACCTCCAACAGCAGTGGCATCTCCCAGCCCTCCAGCAAATAATCCCGTCAATTCTCAATCAAATCCCTGGCAGCACGGATGTCACAGTCAAATGCAGTAAATTGATTTGCCGTAAGTCATATTTACTGTCTCAGCCATAAATGTGTCAAACCCAATCTTTTTAACTGTAAATAATGCCAGAAATTCCCTTTTTTTTTTTTTTAGAAGCCTCCACTACAAAACCTCCAGCAGAGAACTGGAAGTGCTGTATTAAAGCATGGGGGTGTCAAGGTTGCATTTACAAAAAAGATCTGATCCAGACACGTTTTGCTTCATCCTCTGGGATTCAGCACAGCCAGGAAAGCTGAGCACGAGGCGGGACGGTGGCAGCTGAGGGATAACCCTGGGCTTCCCGCTGGAGGCAGATGCAGGTGAGACCCCCCCATGCACAGCACTCCCCTGCAAAGAGAGGAAGGTCGGAAGGGAGAACTGATATTCCTTATTTTGCATTGGGTTTATTTATCCTTCAGCTCCCAGGGGATTCGCACGCCCAGCCCTGCTATCAACAACCATGAGCGCATGGATGCCTGATGCTTCATTTTGGGAGGATGCAATAAAAGCACAAGGCGAGTGGCTCCGAGAGGTGCTGGCAGCAGGCAAGCCACCAGTCCTGCCTGCTCTGCCCCCACATCCTGAGTGTTGCCCGTCGTTATTTCCAGAGCTCCCCGCAGCTGCATGGATCATTGTCCCCCAAACAGGGATTTGGGCAGCTCGTCCCTCACTGAGGCTGTTGCTTCCCACTCGTTCAGTGTCTCAGTTCCCACTAAAACATCCGGAGCACCACCAAACCCAACACACTGCCTAATATCCTGCTCTACATCACGTCTGTGAGTTGAACACATCTGTCTCTGAAACACACTCTGCAGGCTGCTGCGAAAGCAGGCAGAGACCAGACTACAGTAATTGATGTCAAACTGCCCTTTCTGCAGTGTTTCAGGGGCTGAGCTGATGGTACCAATGGAAATCACAGCTTAGGTTTAAAAGAAAGCTCTCCCCTGGAAGGAGACTGAGCTCCTGTCCTCCCCCTGCCTATTTGAGCAGTGGTGGGAAATGTCTCCCCCCACCACCCATCACCTCCTCCCAGTCTGCCGGGAGCATCTCGGCAGTGCTTCTCACCTCCCTGCTGCCTTCCTCGCACTCTCTTCTCCTTCCATCACTCTCCCATCTCCTCTGACAGGATCAAAGCTCTCCATCAAAACCCACCCAGTTAATCACAGACAATCATCCCCATTTCCATGGAATTACACAGGAAAATCAGGGCGTGCAGCTGCAGGAGCAGTGCTTCCCTCCGGTGCATGGGAAAGGCCACCCAGCCCTTTCCTCCAGCCCTTCCCAGGCTCTCGCTGTCCCACCACAAGCATCACCAGACAAAGCAGCACCTCCAAAGCCAGGCCACTGAATGAGACCTGCAGCGGGAGGAAGCAGGCTGGTAATGAAGATGAGCTCTCCTCTGGCTCTCTGCGGCAGCAAGCTCAGCCCCAAGCTGAGGAGTCCTGTACCTCCCTCACAGGGCTTTGCCTCCAAGATTACCTCTTCATTGGCCCTGCATTGCCCTTGTAGCCCACTAAGGCATCCATCTGGAGTCCTGTCCCAACCATGGCCCATGGTCATCGCTGCTGGCTGTCTCGCTGGGGCTGTCCCACCAAGGCTCTTGTTTTCACTGGCAAAGGCCACCTCGGGACAGGATGACCTGACACTTGCTTTCACCTGTCCCAAGTGGAATTTCCTTGGGCATAAGGCAAGTTTCTCTTAGGATCCAGGTTTCTCTTGCTGTCACACAAACACTGAAGCAACACCGAGCCTCTGCTGGAAGTGCAGGACATGCTGATGCCACTGCGCTGTCCCACCACACAGGCAGTGTTCATGCTGTAGACAACCAACCAGTGCTGTAGACATCCAACCAGTGCTGTAGACATCAGCATTTTGGTGCCTGCCAATCCTTCCACTTGCCCAGGTATTTGGGCATATAATACACCACTGGGGAAGAGCCTCCGAGTGATATGGTGGTGGGATTGCTGAGTCCAGCAAGAGGGTGAGCTCACCAGATGAATCACAGCTTTTTGCATGCAGATTTCTGAGCACCATCCCAATGCACTTTACCATGAACAGCTGCCCCAGTGCAATGCCTGCTTGCCCCCAAAAGTCTGCTCTAACACCCCCACCACAGCTTTGCAGCCGAACTGTCATCGATCCTGCAATCTCCCCATCCAGCCCTGGGTTCCCCCATGCTATTAAATTGCAGGAGCTGCAGACGGGAGGAGTTCACATTGGAAATCAGAACTAAGGGCATCGCTTTGTGAACTTCCAGCTCGCTAGCACTTTCTCTGATCATTAAAAGCCTGCATCCTTTCAAGCCAAGCACAAACCTCCCACTAGCCATGCTCGAAGCCAGAAGGTGCACAATGGAGACAGCAATTAGTAGCAATTGCTGCATAGACAGAAAAATAATTGATCGGGGCTTCTTCAGATGAGCCCAGCGCTGGGAAAGCAACTGAGCTGGGGTGGATCAGGGTCCTTGGCCGTCCCTGTGACTTGGGCATTTTTCACAGTTTCATACTGGGGTAGAATTAAATAAAAAAGAATCTGTGTTGGGTTTTGTTTGCTGAATATTGAAAGGTGGCAAGCATCAGAAAGCCTTAGGACAGGGCACTTACTCCAGGTGGGAAGGATGGGATTGCTTTGTGCTGAGCAAAAAGAGTGACGATGTTTTCGTTGGGTACCTACCTCTATAAATGCCACCTCCAAGCACTCAAGACCCTGCTCCAGTGGGGCGAGCCAAGGCCTGATGCATCATTTATTTATTTTCAGAGCAGGTTTTTAAATTTGTGTTGCACTCAGCATCTCCTGGGGCTTTGGCTGGGAGTCGTTCGCAGCACAGCAGACCTGGGGGTCTGGCCCTCCTTGTGGGCCTGGGGTGTCCCATGCCTGGAGCTGGCTGGCTGCACAAATTTGATGTTGCATATGCATATCAGTTTGTCTCCTGATCTCTGATCTACCCAGGTTCTCTACAGGATCCAAAATGGACTTTGAGATTTTTAATAAATGGGCCATTAATATCCCCTCGGTTTTCTCTGTTCAGCAGTGCCAAAGCGTTTCTAATGCAAACTCTTTGGCAGAGCTTCCTGATGAGCCAGGTCCAGGACTCTCCTCCTCAAGTAAATGAGATGCCGTATGTCAAATTAAGCTTCCTGCTTTCCTCTGCTGCATCAGACTAAAGCCAGTCTACCATAGCCAGCCTGGCATGGGAGCCGTTATGAAACCCCCCAAAAAAGCTTATGCATTAGATCCTCACAACAGCAAAGCCTTTCTTTAAATCATATAAAGAAGACAGCCCCTTCCTTCTATCCACTAGCAAAGTTTGAACTACAATGATAATATCTGTCACCAATTAAAAAGAAAAACGTCCTGCGCTAAACGATGCGGAGGGAAGATGGTGGTGGTGGATGGAACACAGCAGCGAGGGAAGAGCGTGCTCGGATGTTTGATTCAATTTGGACTGGGAATTACACGCTTATCTAGACTTTTTCCAAGCTAATCGGAAATTTCATAGCTTTTCACAAGTGGCTCACAGACAATTACCAAGGTACCCGCTTCCAGCTGACCCCGACAGCACCACAGGCCGAGCAGCAGCTGGGCAAAGCTTGGGCTTGCTCAATTCCCAGCTCAACGTGGTTTGAGCCGCCGCGGAGCCAGAGGGCGAGGACAAGGTCGGGCGGTCGCCCTTGTCTTGACAGCACCTCCCGGGAGGAAGAGGAGGAGAGCAGCCGCCGCTCCCGTGCCTGGAAACGGTGGTACAGCTGAAAAACAGCTTAATGCAAACACTAATTACCCTAATTCTGATACAGTCGAAACTTCCTACGCTTGGCTTTGTAACGGTAGCGTTTCTTTGCTGTCCTCCGGTTGGGTGTGATCATACTTAGGAGCGAGCGCGCGTAGGAAAGCTGAGCCCCGTCAGAGGCGCTGCATGTGTGAAGGAGTTAATGCACTAGCAGCTGCTTTTGTATTCTCTCGCACCTTAGTCACTATATGATCAGACATAAATCCAATATGTAAAAGAGGCACACTACATTAAAAAAAAAAGCACTTGAAAGTTGCTTATAGTTTTGTTCCATACAGACAGCATTGATCTCTGAAAACATGGGCATTTCAAGGTGCAAATGAGCCTTTCCTGCCTCTTACAGGCTTTTCTAGCGCTTTGACTTCGTGTAAGCGAGGTTAAAGAAGGTGTGATAGGCATTTAATTACAAACACACCGAATTCCTTTGACAAGTTCAAATGAGAGTTTGCCTAAGCAAGAATCATTTCAATCCCAGCGCAGAGCCACTGCACGCTCTGAACCATGCACGAGGAGGTGAAGGCAGAATAATTTAAATAAGAGTCAGGGAAAACAAATCTTTTGACTGCAAAGTTCAGCACAGAGAGTTGCTGTTTTTATACAAAGCTACTGATCTGGGGGGGGGGGTGTGAGAGTTTGCAGATTCAGTGAGGGAGAAACGCAGAAAATTTGCTCAGAAGTCCGAAACACAGACTCAAATTAATAGAGTGAGGGAGCTAACGCTTGGGTGAGTGCTACAAGAAATAGCCACTGAATTCCAAGCCTGAATTTTTAAATGAACTCACCTCATTTAGGCTTGTGCCTCTCTTCACATTCGCTTCCCATGAATATTCAAGCAGAGCAGAGACTTCGCTGGCAGGAATATTAGCAAAAGCGGTGCCAATATCAGAGCATATATTAGCCCATACTGGAACGTATTCACAGGAAAGTGCATTTCGGAGCCGTAATTGCACTCGACGGCACCCGTTCAGCAGGGCCTGGCAGTGCCCTGCCTGTGCTGGAGCCGCTGCTGGGTGCGGAGCCGGGCAGCCCCGCGGCCAAGCACCGGGGTCTGGCACCTCCAGGCACACCCAGCATCCCCAGAGATGGGGGCTGCATCGCCCATGGGGCTGGTAGCCCCTCTCGGGGCAACTACAGCCAAAGGGTGCAAAAAGTAAGTAGGGGGATGAGGATGCTGTAAAATAGAATTGGGGAGGGACCCATCCTGCGGTGGGGACATCAGGAGAAGAGCAGGAGATACAGTCCCCACCACGGGGACAGGGACCTGATGGCCCTGTTGAGAGACCGCTAATGCTAATGAAGATAAAACGTGGGGGGTCTTCAGCAGATCCTGTTCCCCTCAGATGGGTAGGGAATACATTTGTCCCCCCACGGCAGCAAAAACTTATTAATAGCCCCGATGCCTTTTGCCTGACACACTCCAATTTCTTTATCCAGCCAAGTGTTACAAGGAAACGCAAACTGAAAACCATGAAAAATACCAAGCGGGATGGGGCTATACTGAGGGCATTGCGTATTATCTGGGATGGGCACTGCAGGACTCAAAAACCCAACAAACCTGGGGGTACCAGCAAATGTGGCAGGAGCGGGGGTCCCTGGGGTGCAGCCGGAGAGCTCTGAGGGGCAAGAGGTGCAGAAAGCTGTGGAGGTTCCCTACAAGAGGGAGGACCATCAGCACCAGCCAAAGCAAATTTAAGGGATTTGCTCCTACGTGGCTTTTGGTGGTTGCCCACCGAGCCCACTCCCACCCCACCTCCTCCCCAGCCAGCTGAAAATGCCTTTTCTGCTGCAGCAGGAGGACGACTCGTCCACCGCTCCCTTTCTTGGCAATGTCCATATATCTCAGGAAGCCTATAGCTGATGAAATACGTGACACACCAAGGGAAGTGGCACTGAACATATGGCTCTGCGGTGTAATATATTCAGAGAAGTTTGATTTAAACGAAGCGGAGAGGTACGTGGAGGTCCTACAATCTGTTTAAGGGGAGCCATACCCTTCAAAGGATTTTGAGGTTATTTGTGACAAAATCAGATGTGACACTGAGCTCAAGCTCAATGACACCAGTGCTGAGAGTGTGGGGACAACACCAAAGAAAACTGCGGGAGATGCGCCACTGGTTGTGGGTGTTTCTGGACCACCAGGCTGGGATGGGACTTTCCCACCACTCAGCAGTCCCACCACAGCAAGGTGCCCTGCTACCAGTCATGCTGAAAGGCTGGCTCGATGCTGAGTGGCTTCCAGGGCTTTTTCTGAGCTCCCAAATCTTCAACCAAAAAAAAAGCAACAAGAGACCATGTGCAATGTCCCCACATGTGCTGGCTTCTGCCCTGGAGCAGGAGGGAGCTGATGCTGAGCCTCCAGCAGGGACATGCTGGTCTGACACAGGCTACTCCACGCAAGGTTTAAAAAAAAATAATTAGGTATAGTAGCTTAAAACAAACACAGCAGCATTCTGCTGGTCGGATGACCTTAATTAGACTGTAAAGTGGGGAAAACATTAATAGGAAATGGAGCCTGCCTGGAGGTGATGAATAAAAGGCATTGATCTCTAAGTACCAAGCTGGCAACTCTTTGTATGGAGGAAAACACACGATTAAAAGTAGTCCAGCAGTATGTATAGCGCAGCCCCTCATTCCTCTGCTGTGGTAGGGGTTGGTTCAAGCACGCCTCTGTGGTCAGTGCCAGACCAGCTGCATGGAGCTACAGGTGGGTTTTATAGCGAAGCTTTTGACAGAATTGTCCTTCCTGACCGCAAAGCTTGGGTCTGGGCAGCCCTCGGTGTCCTGCTACTGAGGCAGAGCAAGATTTCCTTGCAAAATCCCACTCGAACTCACAGATGCTGAAATGGGGAGGTCTTAGCTCACCTACCTGTATCTCATACGTATCGCACCTTGCGTTACGAGCAATCTCTGAAGACTTCATGCAGTTCCTTGCTGGTAGAAACACAGCCACTCTTTTCTCAGTGCTTTTATTCAAGCAGCCTCGAGCCTGGAGGGTCAATGCAATGTACCAACGTGCTTCCAGGGCACCTGGGGCTAGATGGAACTGGGTATTTAATACTCACTTATTGCAGGTCTGGCTATAAACTTACTCTCTGCAGAGCCAGGAGTTCATTATGGGAGTTGTTGGCTACAATTGCGTTTTTTGGAGCACAGCTGTGAGAATGAAGGCGAATCTCTGCAAGAGCAGGAGAAAAGAGGGTTTCAGCGCTGGTGCATCCCCAGGGCTCCGCAGGCAGCTTCCCCAGCAAGGGATGCTTGCAGTGAGGCACATCCATCTTCATCCCACACAGCTTGGGAACGGATTTCCCCCACAAAGCCCTTTTCTCCCTGTTACCACACGTCCTGCAACACATCCCAGTTTTGTTCCACTTGGATTCAATGGCGCCGCGACGGCTGGCAGCATCCGCACTCCGCTGCCCCTTGCTTGCTGGTGGAGGATGCCTGTCCCAGGCGAGCGTGCATTGGTGGGGATGGGGGGAAGCAAGCAGGGAATTTATTTTTTTGTTTTGACCGTATAAGTAAAGCTGTTTTCTCCCCCGCACAGCTGAGGAAGTCAGAAAACTGTGGCAAAGGAGCCAGCAGTGAGCAGGATTTCTTTTGCTGTTCAATATTTCTGCCTTTCCCCATCGCCCATATTCACAAGGTGTTTTCCTGACCTGTTCCCATCTCATTTCTCCAGCTCCAGGGTCCCTTTGCCTGTCCTTTCCACTCCTGTATCTCTTGCAAAGCTAGAGAAAACCTGAAATCAGCCCGCACCCCAGGCTACGGTGGGGTACCACGCTAAGTGCCAAGAGACTGGCAAAAATGCTGGGATGAAGGCAAATACCACACTGACACCCATTTTGCAGGCTACAGCAAGGAACCTGGACCCGTGGTTCCACATGTGTGCACCTTCAGTCGCTCACGTCCCTCCTTTTCACCCAAAAGTGCCTCATCCAAACCGTAGTATTGGTTTTACATGGCACGTGCTTGGGTTAGGATGTCCTTTAAGGAAATTCTTTGCAGAACGATATATTAAATTTCTTTCCAGTTCACGCTCATTTTGGTATCTGAGCATGTTATCATACACCAGATGGAGCTAAATAAAAATACCACATGAGTGCTGGAGTATACTGATGTGATAGATATATAATAATTAGGATGTGCTGTAAAGCTATTAAGGCTGCAAATCTGAAGTATCTATTATATTTTCTCTATTTCTATTTCTATATTTCTCATAGCGTGGTGGCAACCAGCAACGTTAGCATCCCAATCCATCTTTCTAAGGCACACACAGCTTTTCGTATCTGCAGTGTTTATCCTGGTGTCACTCAGTCCATCTGATAATAACAGAATTTAAGCAAAGCCCTCTACCCTGCACAGGAGACAGCAGCGACCCTCAGGTCCAGATACAGTGGACCTGGACCGATCCCTCCCGGTCGGTGAATGTGGAAGCAGCAGAGCATCCGTGCTGTAAGGATGGGCAAAGACAGAGGGACAGTGGCCAGGGCGTCCGGGGACAACGTTTGTGCCTGTGGAAGTGTCTCGGCACGCCGGCTGGAGGTTTGCAGAGAAACCAGCGTGGGGACACTGCTCCCTGCTTGCAGGCAGCAGGAAGACAAGCTCGGTGCTGCTGCTTTGCATGGGATGCCAGCGCCTGCCCACTGCTTCCTCGGGGTCGTACGGCCCCGTTGCACCGGCACGGGGAGGTTCAGCGGGAGGTGAGCGGAGGCAAGGAGGAAAGAGCATGTCTGAGCCAGCACGGGGGAATGAGCTACCTGTCTCCAGCACCTCCTCTGGAAAGACATCCCTGAAACATCACACCTCTCCTGCATTTTCCCTTCCACTGTCCCTTAAATTAAGGGACCAACTCCCCCAGGCTTGCTCCCAACGATCAGCAACAGCAGTGGGGTGCTCAGGGGTATGAGCTGCCAAAATATTCACCTGGCTTCTCCAGAGACACGGCAGCTGGCTGGGAATGCCCCGACGGAGGCATCAGCTCCAGAGCATCCATGCAACGTGCTTCGGTGGAAACCCACCGCACGGCTCGTGCTTCTCCTCTGCTCCCATTCCTCTCAGGGCAGCTCGCCCCGCCGGCCCTGCTGACATCAAGCAGATGAAAGGCACGGCCACCGCGTCCCGCACACCCGTCCTGTGTGGCCAAAAGCACCCAGGCTCGCACCACCCCGTGCCAGGAACGCCACCGCCCGCTCGGCTGCCCCTGCGCCCCGGCAGGAGGAAGCGGCTTCGCAGCCCAGGTCGGTGCCGGGCACCAGCGCTACCACCCCCCCTTTGCCCATCGGCTGTCCCAGTTGCCTGGGGGCTGTTGCGTTGGTGTTTCTCTCCTCAAACACTGGATTTTATAACTACCCTGCCATCTACAGTGAGTGGGGTTTATTTTTAATTTCTCTTTATGTTATTTAAATAAAAATATACCAGCACCACCCTCCAAAAAAAAAAAACCCACCCACAAAAAAACCACAGAATGAAAAAAAAAAGCCACAGAAAGCCACCTTAGGAGCACTGTGCCCACACCATGCAGTGCAGCAGCCGGTGTGCTCACCCCAAGCAACACACACTGGCCATGCAGGTGACACCCTGGGGTGCCTGTTCCCTCATCACCCACCCAGCCTCCCCGGGACCTCAGCAAATGTCATTTTGCAGATGATTTGACAGGTTCATCCAGCCCTTCCCCCTTTCTTGAATTGTTTTTCTCCATCTGCACAGGTGGAAAAGCCACAGCCAAGCCCCTGCAGCCACAGTGGCTGCGTGGGGAGGGCACGTTGATGCCCAAGAGCTGCTTTGGGCTGCAATTGCCAGCCCAGTCCATCCCCCTCTGCAATTGCTGCAGCCCCACCTAGGCTGCTGCCAGCCCCCGGGGTCCTGCCCTCGCAGCACTGGGGTCCCTTCCCCACCTTTCCTAGACGGATGGATCCCCCGCGTGGCCAACAGGCAGGGATGGGAGATGGAAGCGCACGTAAGATGTGGTTACACCTTTCCAGCTGCGATGGGGAACAACCGACCGCCAGCCAGTGCTGACGCAGCAGCTCCAGCCGCTTTGGTGACCCGGGACGTGGCGGGGCCAGACTCAGCCCAAGGGACAGACGCCGATTCCCAGTCCCCTGTGCTCCCCCAGCCTGGGTCGATGGAAAGGGGGACAAGCAGGCGGCTGCCAGAGGGGACGGGCAGGCAGGGAGGCAGCGCAGAGCGGGGGGTGCAGGGCTGCAGCCATCCTTCCTCAGGAGCCTTCCCACCCCCTCTGTGCCACGCAGGCTTTCCTGGACACAAGGCAGAATTGCACAACCCAAAGATTCCCCTTTCCCCCTGCACTGCCCTCCTGTATTTAAGCTAAAACTAAAGCATAAGGTTTTCCTTTGATTTTTAATTTTCTAATAACTTGAAGCACAGCAATGAACAGCGGCTCCCCCAGGACTGGGCTTTGCCATGCGAGGTACATACAGGGAGAGATGGCCCTTCCCAAACAAGACCACAGGATGATTCAGGTAGGAAGACAAAGATGGGAACAAACCAACCAACCAAAAAAACCAAAAATCATAATTTTCTATTGTGTCACATCAGCTGCATTTTGCCAGTCCCACCATTGGGGTGCAACAGGAGCGCAGTGACCATTTCCAAAGCCCACCTAAACCCACCAGCCCTCCTCTCTGCTTGCACTAATAGCTGGCCATGATTAGCTTGCTAACTGCCCTGGCTCCAACACACACACCTGACCTCCTCCCCTCCTCGTGCACAGCAATCTCCAACTGTTTCTTTATTCCCTGGGATACTTTATTTTGTTTGACTCCCCAGTTCAGCCCCGCTGTTACCGCATTAACGTCAGGGAGCCAAGCGCTCCCTGTTTCTTCTGGCCCAGTGGTCTGAGCTGCTAATTAACAATTTTTAGCAAAGTAAAGCAATATGACACAATTCAATTAAAATGACAAAAGGAGGGTAGAAATGATATATATTTCCCTCAGTGTTTTTTTCCTTTGGCCTAGGCAAGGGATGAGCCCATTCCTCTGCATCATTGGCGCCAGGGATGCAGGAAAGCCCTCGTGTGAGCAGGGCTGGCGGTGAACCTTGGTTTCCCCAGTCCCACTGGAAATCTCCCAAAACCTCTCCCACAGGTGGGAGATAACAGGCTGAGGAAGAAGTGCTGACACCGCCTGTTCTGGAAGCAGCGGGTGGAGGGGTTTTTCCTACCTGTTTAATTAAACATGTTAAGAAACTGCGAGGGGGAGTTTATTGGATTTTTTCCCCCCTTTCAATGCACTGGAGCTTATTAAAAAAATAAAGGGGGGGGAGGGTGTTTGCTGCAAACACAGCTGTCAAATAAGTCTTAATTTAAATAATTAAACAGGCAGCATTTCTTTTTCGTGTTGTTTTTGTTTTCCTACCAGCTTCCTTGTCAGTTTAGCTCAGATTTACGGTGCTTTGCAGTGGTGGGGTGGGTGCATGCCTGTGTGATGCCCTGGGCTCCGGACCAGGACAGATGCTGTGGGAGCTCAGCAGCTCTGGCCAAAACCCATCGGGATGGTCCCAACCCCCCTCTCCGGGAGGATGTTTCTGCCCTGGTAGGACACAACGTCCCCCCTCGCTGTGGGCCTGCCTTCAACGAAGCAGCCGTCCCTTTCCCCTGCAACTGCAGCCAAAGTCTCCGGAGTTTGTGTTTTTCAGTTTTTAAAGAGCTTTGGGATACACTAGACAGGATAAAAATTTTATAAGGGAAACATACGCTTTTACATGTATCACCCTCATGTTTCAGGATAAAAGGCACCTTCTAACTTCCTGGGGTGAGCAGGGAACTCCTCCACTGGGTGCATTAGAGCCTAATTGTTTGTTATGGATGTTACGTGGTGCCCCGTAGGTTTTTACTAAAACCTGCAAACTTTCCTGAACACACACGCACAAAAAAAAAAAAAAAGTCTGATTTTTCATACCGGACACAGCTCTGAAAACACACATACCCCCCCCCCCCCGCCCCCAACAGCTTCACCTTCGTCCCCATGCTCATCCCCACAGCCGTGCGTCCCCAAGCCGCCAGGGCTGGCTCAGTCCCCGCTCCCCTTGGCCATTCACCCCTCCTTGTTCCTCACCAGTGGTGCTGGCAGGCTGTGCCTGCGTGGCTCTGATGGCCCAAGCAGGTCATAACTCATGCTGAGAGCCCTCAAAGTGGCAGAAAAGCAATTCTCAGAACACCCAGGTTTATTTTTTTAGGGACAGGGTTTAGTGGTGGGATGGCAGGGTTAGGTTAAAGGTTGGACTCGATGATCTTAAAGGTCTTTTCCAACCAAAGTGATTTTATGATTTTTAGCAACAGCTCCTTGCTAACAGCATCCAATGCGTGAGAAATGTGTGGTGCGGAGGTGGCCGGTGGCCATCCCAGGCGCTGGGCTGGGACAGAGTCCTCGAGCCCCCGCTGGCGATCGAGATGTCCCCTCCTGCAGTGCTTCTGCTGAGCCAGGCTGATGTCTGGTGGCTCCAAGGGAAGGTGCCAGCAAGCTGCTCCCTCGGCAACTGGCACAGTCCTGGGGCTTTGGGAACATTCCCCCAGGGCATCTTTGGAGGGGAGATCTCCGCTCACCCCCAGGCACAAGCCCTGCTCTCCTCTGCCTGCCCGCAGCAGGGGACACCCATCAGCACTGCCCTCTCCAGTGACATACAGAGCCAACAGGTTGGGGTTTCTTTCCCCTTTGGACCATTTCCACTACTTAAAAACCTTTCCTCCTCTGATGCACGAGCAGCCTCTTCCTTCAAAGAGGCGATTCCCTTAAACCTCGTCCTCCGATGGGGGTGCCCCAGCTGCAGTGGGTGCCCACCCTCTTCCTCCCACAGCCTTTCCTCTCCCCGGCCTCATGCCCCACGCAGCCCCACCTGGTTCTACTCAGCAAAGGACAACCCCCACCAGGATAGTGTGATGCTCCCAGTTCAAGATCCTTGGTGTTGACCCAAGTCAAGAGGTTCTCCCAGCATCAGCACGAAGCAAAGCAAGTAGTAAAAGCAGAAGACAGGCTGAAGGCGAGGCACTGTGACTTGTCTTTCCCCAGTGGAAAGCACTGGTTACGGTTTTATGATGACACATTGAACTCCTATGGAAAAACAAACTCTCTCAGCACCACCTTCACGAGATGAATGTCTCTGACTTCACGGGACAGTAGATGCAGGCTCAGGTCAGGGCAGGCAGCAGCCACAGCAGACGGGAGCCTGCAAGCCCAGGAAAGGGACAGGACGCTCTCTCTCACTTGGAGACAGTGGGACCAGGAGCCGAGGAGGGGCCCGTCCCCCACGTTCCGAGCAGGCTGTGTCCCCATTGCAGTGAAACGTCTCCACTCCCACCCCCCAGATAAAAAGCCCAGCCCTGCTAAAACACAGCACGATCTTCTTCTTAGCAAATGTGGTCAACCTGTGTGTCTACATTAGGGTTGTGAATGGTGTCACAACCATTACTTTAAGTGTCTTAAAGTAATCCTTGATGACATTGTCTCCTTCAGTAAACATATTGATTAGATTACAAATAAGATTACCACTGAACAGGGCCCTTTGCAGAGAGCATGGCAGCACCTCTGCTTCCTCTCGTCAAGCAGGTCCAAGTTCATTTGTTAGAGAAGCTCTTGATTATTGCGATTTAATGCGACTCTGCTCTTCCTCCCCCCTGGGGACACCAAATAATTAGCAGCTGCATTTTGGGGTGATTATAACACACCTTGGGGGTGTTCACGAGGCAAAGGACTAAAGAGCAAAGGACTTAATGCCCTAGAAAATGCAGCGATCCCCTGGTTGTGGGGGGGATGTTGGAATTGACGTGGTGGTCAGGGCCAGGACACGACAGCGCTGGCAGCCGGGGCTGAGCCAGCCTGTGAGCCGTGGGGTGACGTTAGAGCGTGGGTTTGGGAGGACCTCAGAGGTCTGCGGTGACCCGGGCACCCAGGGAGAAGGGGCAGGCTCGACCCTCCGCTTGCCACCGGCAGTGTGGATGGATGGGATCAAAGCAGGGTCACCCCACCGCTGTCCCCACAGGCTGGCCCTGGGCCCACCTCTCCCCATCACGGCATTCCCCAGCAATGGAAGAGAGGGGAAAAAAAAGATCCTGCTGCCACTCAGCTCAGCACAAATTAACAGGGATTCAGGGCCAAGAGCCACAGGGAGCCCGGCAGAAACCTGGGCAGCAGGGAAGCCCACACCAACCTGCTCCTCCACAGGGAGCAGCAGCGGAGCTGCTCAGGACAAGAACCAGGACAGATGCCGCTCCCCAGCAGTGCCCTCCCCGCTCTCACCCCCTGACAGCCCTCCCAGAGCACATTCCTGAGATATTTGGGATTTTCTACCTCCAGCAGCCACAGCTCCCCGCATCAGCTTACCTCCACCCTCTTCAAACACATCTCATACCAAGCCTTGTGGATTTGTAACTTGTAGAAATCGCAGCACTTGAAAGAAGGGGGGGGAAATTAAAAGGCGGTGGTTAAAATGTTGATTCAGTGTGTACCGTGCTTTTTGACACTGATTTTCTTACATCTTGCCATCACTAGAAGTTCCCTTTGAACATCTTTGTCCTGTTCTGTAAACGTTTCTAATCGGCAGCTCACTTTCTTCTGCACCTCGACGAATTCCCCTGGCTTGTACCTGCCTTTGCACTTCCAAGCTCATAGACATCCGCGATGCTTGGCGACTTGTGCCCTCCAAAAAGACTTAAATAGATAAACAAATAGCCTGGGGCACCCGTCCTGATCAAAGTCTGCTGAAGCACACAAGGCTGTCCTTGTTTCTTTTTTATTTATTTATTAATTGGAGGTTTGGCTTTTTTTTTTTTTTCCTACCGCATCAACTAAGCTACATCCTCTTTCTCCCCTTCCCACTTTCTATTATTTAGCACTCAGCAAATGAATAATTTATGCTTTGCATTAAGCAGTAAATGCATTCCCCCGACTGCAGCCTGTGATTTTGGCAGGGCTGTGTTTCACCGAGGAGGGATGGAGGGCTCGGTGGCGGCGTAGCCGGGCTCATGGCACCATCTGCCGCCCGCCGGGACGAGCTGGCTGCCCGCGCAGCTCCCGGCCTTCCCCAGCGTGGGGAAGAAACGGATACAGCGCCTTATTAATGAAATAACAGCAATTACAGAGCATGGCCCAGGCGAGGGTTTCGGTGTGCTCCCTCGGGGGCAGGAATGAGGTGCAGTGTTAATCCCCTCTGATGGGTGAAGGCACGTGGCAGCAAGGACCAGCTGCCTCTATCAGCCCCCCCTCTTTTTTTTTTTAAAAAACTTTTTTTTCCCCAGAAATTATTATTTGCTTCTCCCTCAACCACAGGGCACCGGAACGCCAGTGCTGACCTCTTTACTCCCTCCCACCCAACTCCACACTGACCCTGTTTTTCTGCCATTAAACTCATGCTGAGTGTTGAACTACTTTGTCAACACTTTGATTTATTTTTTTTTCCCCCTCAGCTTCTCACAGTTCTTCCCCCCACCCTCTTTCCAAATCCAGCCACAAAAATACTTTACAATAGCAATGTTCATGGGATACACGGGGAAAAAAAAAAAACAGTAGCTTTCCTCAAAGTAGCTGTTAGCATCCCCATCCTCAGCGTGAGCATCCCATTGCACATATTTCGTGCACAGGATGAAGATGCTCCTTGCTGCACGATTATAAAATGATTCCCTCTTGTACCTCTAGGCAGCTTTGGGTGACAACTTACACTCTTCAGTTCTGCAAAATGTCGTGGTTTAACCCGGCTGGCAACTAAGCACCACGCAGCCGCTCGCTCCCTCCCCCCCTCCCTCAGTGGGATGGGGGAGAGAATCGGAGAAAAGGAAAAAAAAAGTAAGACCCGCGGGTTGAGATAGAGACAGTTTAATAAGAGAGAAGAATAACAATAATAATAATAATAATAATAGTAAGAAAATATACAGAATATATAAAACAAGTGATGCACAATGCAATTGCTCACCACCCGCTGACCGATGCCCAGCCCGTCCCGAGCAGCGATCACTCCCCCCGAGCCGCGATCACACAGCCCGAGCTGCGACCACTCTGCCCGCAACCGACCGACCGACCCGACTGACTAACCCCCCCGAGCATGACGTTATATGGTATGGAATAGCTCTTTGGACAGTTTGGGTCCTAGCTGTGCTGTACGCCCAGCTTGTTATGCCCCTGGCCGAGCAGGAGAAGCTCAAAAAGTCCTTGAGCAGTCTGAGCACTGCTTGGCAACAACTAAAAACATCAGCGTGTTATCAACATTCTTCTAGCACTGAATCCAAAGCACAGCACTATGCTAGCTTCTGTGAAGAAAATTAACTCTATCCCAGCCGAAACCAGGACAAAAATCAGCTTTAGGGCAGGACCAGAGAGAGAGGAGATCTGCTGGGTCACAGAGCCCGCCCCGCTGTGGGGAGAGGGGAGCTTCCTGGCAGGGGACACTTTTACACACATAAAGCAGACTTTTTTTAAAAAAAAATATATATATATGCATGTCTGTATACATCTATTTATATATAAATAAGTATTAAATATATATACACACATATATATTAAGTGTATGTAAATATATGTAAATAAATCAAGAGGCCTGGGAGCAGGGGCAGCTGCAAGCCCAGCTGCGGGCAGCAGCTCCGTGCAGCCCTTGCCATAAAGAGCCCAGGGTCCCGCAGCTCCTCCTGGCCTTCCTCCACATTGGCAAAGAGACTTCAGAAACTCACAGAAGAATCCAACCGAGCCTATGAAATCCCTGGGACAGCAGCTCACATCTCAGGGATGTGATGTTGGCACTGGGGGGGGAGGGAAGGGGGGGGTCAAACCCCCTCCCATCCACAGCACGGCCAGGCCCCCATCACACCCAGCCCTTCCCCACGCTCCCTGCCTGCTTCTGTTGTCAAGGAGACCGGGGATGCTCACACAGACCTGCTTGGTGTTGTGTAGGTACCAGGTACCTAGTTTAGCTATTTTTTAAAGTTATTTTTTTAAGTTTACGGGCAGCCTCAGGCAGGTTCCTGTGGGGTGAAGCTGCTCAGAGCTTCCAGCTCACCCATCCCCAGGCGCTGCCTCACATCTGGGCTGTCTGGTCTGCTGATGGGGGTACAAGGCTGGGGCGAGGGGAAGGTCTCTCATTCCCTCCTCCCCAGCCATCAGCTCCTGCTCTCCCCCCTCCCAGCTGCACCAGCTCTCAGGCCTTTTGCAGTCAGGGAACTGAGGAGTTTTGCCAAGTTCAAGCCACAGCACAACTGCCCTTGCAGGGACGGGAGGGACAGATTAGGATTTGGGGGAGGAGAGTGGCTGGATGGGAACGGTGCTCACCTCCACCGGCACTCTCAGCCCAGCCAACACCACTGTTGCAGGGCTGTGCTCTAAACAGGGACCCTGAAAAACCTGCGTCAAGAATAAGCATACACATGGAGAACATATTTCCACCATTCAAGGAGAAAGAAAAGCTATTATATGAAGGAAAAAAATCACATCATCAGGTCACACACCACTGCTGTGCATCAGTATGAAGAGAACATCTAATGTTTTTTCAGGCACTTAACTCTTATTTCTCAAATACAAATGATCGATCCCACCAACCTCACCTCGAGGTGAAGGCCCTTATCCATGACTTACCCAGGTTTTTCCCTTGTCCCCCGCAAAGCGGAGTAAAGGAACCTGGTGACACGCCTAAGACAACATCAGGATTTTCATTTTCTCTCAAAGAGGCTGTATCTGAACATCACCACGTTAGGCTCCTGGGAAATGAGGTATGTTGTTCTTCAAAGCCCAATCTGCAATAATTGGGCAAGACTCCAATTTGCGTGCTTGAAATTAGAGCGCCAAATGCATCACAGCAAACTAGAAAGCACTAGCAACCTTTTTTTTTTTTTTGCAACTTAATTTTGTTCTTGGATTGAAAAAAGTACAACCATGCAGAACTTTTACAGCACAGCAAAAGCGAGATTGGTTATGCGTTTATGCAGTACTTTTACAGAAGCCTGGTACAGATCACAGACCAAACGCTGCTCGTGGTGTTTGTGCAAGTTGTCTATTGACTTCAGAACAGGGAAACTCCCAGGAGGAAACCAAACAGGGTGCAACCCAGCTCCTTACAGAAAATAACGGTAAATAAGCCGAGCAGGAAAACAAAGGGAAAAGATACTGTGTTTCACGAGCTATTTCTGAAGTAGCAGAACAAAAGTAAAATCAGGCAGCAGCTGTGAAGGGTGAAGGCTCCCCCCAGCACGCCCAGAGCTCCCACTCGCATTCCCACATCTGCAGCAGCACGGAGCGAGATTCTCCCAGGAGCCACAGGAATACGGGGATCGTGACTGAATTCCTAAAAGCAAGTTTTAAAGAACTTTTTCCCTTTCTCACAGCTTGGTATGCCATTAGGTAATGAGAACACCACACAAAATAACAGAGTCCTGGCTTGTCCCTCTTGGTCTCTGGTGCAAACCATGCCCAGGATGGCGATGGGAGAGCTGAGAGCAGGCTCAGGCCATCACAGTTTGCAGGGGGAGGACAGATCTGTGCCATTAAAATGCAGTTTGAAGTACAGACCAAATCTGCAGCCTGTGGGATGTTCTCACTGGGAGGACTTGGACACTCGCCTACAGAGGCAGCACGTGTTGGCAAATAAAAGGCCAGGTCAGCAAGGCACTGCCCTCCCTGTTTATCCCTTCAATGAACAAGTATCTCCCAAATTTATCAGCCTGGCAACTTTCACAAACAGGGAAACAGCACTTGCTAAAAAATATCCCGAAATACTGAGAAGCCAGTCTTAAACACAGTGCTGCTTGCATGAGATTTCCAAACATCTACAGATTAGGAGCAACCTGTAGGACCTAAACCTTTCCCCCCCTGCACTTTGTACTGTGTTTTAATAGAGCAGGTTGACCTGCACTCACCTAGAGAGCTGATGTGTAAAAATCCTTGCACAAACTCTGGGAGGGGGACTCCTCTCAACTTGAATTCACAAGCATAAGGGCTTGCACGCTTACCTGCACACCGGGGTCTATGTACACCCTCCAGGGAAACACTCCCGCTGAAACCGTCGCTACAGTCGTGGGCCCAACCGAGCCGCCGGCCTGCCTGACTTACCCCCAGAAGTTAAGACTCTTCTCTGCAGACGGACAAATAACTGTAAAACACAAGAAAATGGTTAAACTTATCATTGCGTTACGACTCCTCATAGCATTATTTGTGATTTAGACAATCTCAGAAATACGGGGAAACTTCTCGGATGGATTAAAATCTCCAATAAAATCTTAATTACTGTGAATTTGATGGCATTTATCAGAGCGTTCATGCATGCTCTCACTCTGTATTTCATAGGCTCCCTGAAAAATTATCTATTATACACCTGTGAAATATGAAAAACTGGCTGAATTCAGAGTGCCTTATTATATCGTATTTGTTCTGCTGAACTTTTGTGCTAGAAGAATGGTATCAATTGTTCAGGAACGTTACAGTTACGCACTATCCAATCAAAGGTGTCAAAAAACCCCACAGAGACATCAAGACTTCTGTAGAACAGGGTGGAGTGCCCACCTCTAGGTCACACACACGAATGCTGGTCAACTTACAGGCAAGAGAGAAGCAACCTGTGCCTGACACGGGGCTGAGGGCGATAAAAAAGGTGTCACCAACCATCGCAGGCTCGCACATGGAGCGCGCCTCCCGGCTGCGGCAATCCCCCACGCACGCACCCCCGGCTTTGAGGGTGCTACAAAGAAGTTGAATCGCTCTTCGGATGAAGAGGGAGAAGGGACGGGACAGCAAATCCCCCTGCAGGTTAACCCGCACTCGTTGGCGGAGCTGTGCAAGCTCAGGGGCCAGGGAATCAGAGTTTCTCCATGCTGTTGTACGCATGCATCGCCCTGCAAATGCCACCCCTCCTCAGTGACAAAATGTAAAGCTTCTGAGCAGCTTCAAAAATAGTTATAACAAAAAAAAAAAAAGCCCAAACCAAAACCAAGCCACAAAGCCACAACCTGCCATGAGAACACCTCCTCAGTACGTCAATGGCCACAGGAGGCAGTGCTCACTCTAGCACTGATGAAGTGGCAGTATCCCGGTCAAAAATTACATGGATTTGAACTACGGGAGGGAGATGGATGCCACCAGCTTTTCAGCCTAAAAAACCAGGAACATTTAAAAGCTAAGAAAAATGATATGGAGTGAAGGGCTGACCATGCGCTTAAACCCCATGTTATTTAAAACAAAACCGAGAGCTCTGGTCTTATGGAAGATCTCTCCCCACTCCCTTGGCCTCGCCGGCGTATTTCTAAGCTACTACCTCGACAGAAAAGGGAGTGCAAAGTACAGCATGCCATGTAATAACTTCAATTTTTCAAACATGCCTTACCCCCAGCTTGTTACTGGAAGCAACACCTGAAGGTCAGTTTCTTTCCCAACTTACCTGCCAGAGCTTTGCCAATGCTGTGCTCGGTCGCCGGATGGCCAGCAGCGATCAAGGCTTACAGCCAACGCTTGTTACCATTAAAGGAAGGCTAGGACAATGTTTTGCCCAAAAGTCAGAGTTGTTTCTTTTCACTTCATAACAGTACACAATTTGAAAGACAGTTTGGAGTTTACAAACAATTAAAATCTTCAAGTACGTGTCATACACGGTATCAGGTGAGGACATCACTTCAGGAGCTAATCTCTTTTTTTTTTCCAGAGACAACGGGTCTCCCCACGCGGGCCAAGTCAGCGCCGGGCTGAGTGCCAGTTCAATAGTAGTGTGTTTGGTGCAGTAGCCTGGAGATAGATTTGTCTGCATGCAGGAAATAATTATCAAATTAATATGATTTTTCTACTAATCTAATAGCAGGATTAGGCCCTCACAATTGTGAATTTTTCTTTTTTTTAAGTTGCCCATGAGAGGGGGAATTAAAAATAAAAAACAAACCAAACCACACCACAAGCTAAACATTCAGTGCGAAGCATCAGAAATAAACCTTCTCAGGTTTTCACATTAAAAGTGTGTCCCTGATTATATTCTTTTATAGTTGTGCTCCAAATTCTGTTTATATCACACCTTCTTCGGAAACCCACCACAGTTAATTGTGTTTGAGGGAGTAGGCAGCCCTCAAGGAGAAGGGGTTTTATTAAACCTTCGCTAGACAAAACCAAAATACTTCTAAGATCTCTTCAGAAACTTCCCCTGCTTAAAAAAAACCAAACAAAACCAAACCCACTATCCACTGATCTTTGTCCAAGACCCCCAAACAGCAATGAAATGTCAAGATTCGTGAAGTTCCATACCTCCAAAACCACTGACAAACCAAAACAATATAAAAACCCCAAAGTGCATCTTTAGGAAACAGCATCCCCTCAGGTAGGCTGATCTTTTACTGTACCAAGAAAAATAAATCCAAGAGGAGAAGAGATTTAGAGAGAAAAATACATTAGCAAATACAGATAAATTTGTTTTTAATAAAGGAGTTAATTTTCTTTCAATCCTATATAAAACAATAGCAATTAAAAACTTCATTTTTGAAAGTAAAATATTTACATATGAACAAGTAACTGTGCAAAATTTACATGAAAAAAAAAATGGAAAGACAGGATTTCCTAAAAGACAAAATAAAAGGGGTGTAACAGTTGTCAGGTGTTGATAAAAATACTGATCAGCATTCAGTTTACACGCAAGAGAGTTAAATTCTACCATGAGAGTTCACACAAAGAAAGCCAAAGTATTTACAGTCATAAAAGTACTATCAATAGACAATTTAATACAATAACCTCTGAAAATATAAAGAACCAATTAGTATATTTGTAATAAAAAAATAGGTACAAAGAAGGGACTTTGCTCTGGACATCTTTAAAGTAGGCCCACAGCTTGCATACAGTCTTTTAGCAAAATAATTATAGTTTACATAGCCATTTTTATGTTATGTGCCAAAAATTATGTACAATTACTGACAAAATACACCAACCATTTTTCAACACTTGATTCACACTGAGAAACAGTCTTTTGATGATTCCTCTCAACTTTGATTTTATTTAATCTAAGCTTTCACTTTAGCTAAAAAACACAGTGCAAGTAAAATATATTTATGCTGAAAAGGTTTCTCTTTTTTTCCTTTTTTTCCTTTTTTAACTTTACAGCTTTACAAACTATAGCAAATAAAATGCATTTTTACAGATGCTGCTAAAACATTCAGAAGTAATCCTCCTTTATGGGATTTCAGGGCCTCTAATAAGCAATAATGTGATTAAAATTGAGGTTATGTTTAAAATTAACTGTATATCCCTCTAGATTTTGAACATTTGGGGGAAAGATAAATATTCTTAAAAAATCAGTTTGCTTTGCTAACTGACTGTTTAAAAAAAAAGCTAAATGAAATGAGGTCATCTGCTGTAGACATATGCCTATATAATTGATTTAGTTGAATAAAACGGAACTAAAATGCACAATTAATGTCGAAACTGCTACAGGGCTGACAAAGGGTAGCTAGTTATTTGCTAAACAATTCCATCAGTCTTTATATATGGCTTGTTTGGCAAGAAGGCCACTCAATCAAGAGATGAGTTAAAATTTAATTGTCCTTTTATAGTATCCACAGGCCTTGTAAGTATCCTCACTGTTACAGAAATGTATTTCTCTTATACTGAAGAGTTTATTTATAAACAGGAATATAAAACTGTTCCATGTAAAGAGGTGGTTGTTTTTTAAACAATATCCCATTTGCTTGTTACAAAAAGGCGTAATTTGCAAATATATAAAAAATGTCCTCAGGCGTCTCTCCGTCAAAAATACCTTGATCTTTTCCATTTTACTTAAGGAATGCTTTATATAGCAATAGTGAATGGCTTGTCTCTCGCTCATTTTCTAAACAAAATATGAGGTCCCTGAGGTTCACCCGCGTTATCCTTTGTCGCGTAAACTGTCTGGTTGTTCCAACTCCAGAGCTGCCTGGGACTGCTGCACTTGAACCAGATCCCTGGAAAGGAGAACAACAGATAAATCAGAACATGTCAGTGCCCCCAGATATTCCAAACTTGTCAGAGGCAACACAAGAGGTAAGAACTAAGTGACTATGTACAGGAAGCTGTCCAACAGTATGCTGTACGTTACCAGATCAGAGACTTCTTTTTAATTCTTATTTATAAACAATAGTTGAACAATCAGAAGGTTTCAGTGACATGTAATATAGCCAAAAAAATCCCCCAAAGCACTGCTCTTTAAGAAGGCATGAATGACAGGCAATCCCAACAACCAAAAGAAACAAAAGAGAGAGTATTCTTCACAACGTTGGCATACAGATCCCAAGGGTGGCTCTGGACTTCTTGAAGACCTGGGGCACAGTCCTATCCCCCTGGACCGTGAGGTCTTGAAAAATGTCCTAGATCCCCCCTGATCTTCACGGTCGGGTGCCCTGAGCTCTCCTTTTGGTGACAACAGCTGTAACCAAGCTCAGGGTTCTATTAAGAAGTAGCTATCCCAGACATTGTCAGACATTCTCTAACGATCTCCGAATTCTGCTCTGCCATCCAGGAACTCTCTGGTACACACTAGTAGTTTTCCACACAAACTGGCAAGATAAACAAGTAGTGTATTATTATATTTGTCACTTCAAAAAAAAGAAAAAAAGGAGAAAAAAATTAATTCAATATCTACCTATCAAGATACCTACATCCTTCAGCTGTTTAGATGTACACTGCCTGGTGAGTTATAAAGCAAGTCTGCTGGGGCTAACTCCAATGCGCTTTTGCTTGCAGAAAACACAGGTCTGATAGGATACATATGATTAATTCAATTCTTCCATGACTGTTATGCTTTCCTTTATACAAGGCAAGGAAATCCTGGAGTGCTTTAAAGTCATCAGCCATCAGAACGGGCAGGAACACTACCCAGTAACAAGGTGCCTCTCCCAGTGAAGACTGGGATTTGATCACACCCTGTGCATATGCACCAGAAGCACTTTTTCGGTCGGAAGAGGGGTGCAGTCTGGCTTGAGGCTGGCAGAAGGGCTGCCGCCACCGAGCAGCACCCTGCTCCCCAGCGCCTGGGCAGCAGTGAGGCGCCGTCGCCAGCAGATGGCACGCGCAGACCGAAAAGCCAACTTTCACCTCCAATTTTCAAGTCGGGAATCTTTTTGGCAGCGGCCCGTGTTGCTGACACCTGGCTCTCTGTGTATTTACGTAATGAAGTGATTGGGAACAGGTTATACTTCTGCGGCTTACCTACGGATTCTTTTTTTCCTCCAATTTCATTTACTAGAACAACCTTTTATTTTCTTTTTTAATGGAAATTCAATACTCAGTCACACCAGAAGGTCCAGACGCACTCCACTAGTAAGGACTCATCAGCCCGAGAGTTAGGAGAACTTTAAAAGACAGTTCTAAATAAGAACACCCCATACTTGAGAAAAGCCAACATTTAGAGCGGTGCAAAAGCCATGTGAATAAGCTGCTGAGGCTCACATGAACACCTGTGTGTGAAAGGAGTGTATTTATGATCAGCATACATTACTGATTAAGAAACCAATCTAAACTCGTGCTGGAAATTACCATCTCTGGGTTAGTAGGATACTGCGTTCAGTGCGGGTGTTCTTGCTTCACCACACTGCTAGCAGTGAAGTCAGGCTTTTGGTTTTCAAGCAAGTCACCTGTTGAACCATCAGGCATTAAATCATTGAAACCCTGTGTTAGAACAGTTTAAAGGCTGGATTTTCAAAAGGATATTTTAAGGCAGGCACTTGCACAATTTAGGTGCCTAATTTCCATCAACTTCAATGGAAGTTAGAAGATGCAGGAGAGCCTTGGATGCTATTAGAAGATGCAGGAGAGCACTGGATGCTAACTAAATTCTGTCAAACACATATGACTGACATGGCAATAGAAAGAATGGTTGGAAGTGGTTTCAATTTTTGGTTTTTAAATACTTCTTAGTAGGAGCTCAAGCATGGTTTTATTATGTAGACTGTGATACTTTAAATGCAAAAGGTAAAATTTCAGGAGGCTTTAAAGACACAGAACTATGCTACTCCTGTAGGCATGGAATAAGTTAAGAAGCTTTTTAGCAACTTTCAGTAAAACCACGTGGACATAAAACTAAAACTGACAGCAACCTGTTTTGTTAAATTTTGAAACAAAACAGTACAATTACTACTTAGAAGGGATTTTACATGTAATTAAGATTCAGCATTCCTAGACATCAAAAGCTTACATTTACAAATCTCTAAGTAATGACAAAACCTTATTTTCCACACTTCTTGTGATATGCCTTAGCTACAAACTGCATAGAAATGGTGACAAGTGGAGCTCAATTTAAAAATGTCAAGTGACACAGCAGCAAAAGCACAGCTGTGACTATCAGATCAAAAGCAGCTGGTTCTTAATTAAACAGACAAAAAGATTAGATTTTCAGGGAACCTGTAGCTAATTGGTTAACCAGTAAGTGATTAATCTAGGATAACTAAATTAGCCAGATTTAGATGAAATACAAACAAGTGTTCACAGTAGATGTAAAATACATTCTATAACTTAAGTGACATTAACAGACTATTAACGCTGCACATGCAGCATAAGCATGCATAAGTAAGCAACGCCAACATTAACACTACATGAGATACTTCAGCACATTCCTCCGAGACAGCTTTATTTATATACACATCTATCTTTGTAAAGTGCCACATTCTGCAATTTTTATCATTTTAAACCACATTTATAAAACTTTAATACAGTAATTTGTTAACTTATATAAAAGTAAGTCTTATTATCAGTAACAGGCATTTTAGTAAATTTCAAAACTAAAAATGACTTTAAAGGATGCTCAAGAAGCTTGATTTTTTTTATAAGTAACATTTACTAGTATTCAGATATTTCTCTAACATTTTGTATCAAGCACACGTAAATTATTGCTGCTAGCAATTCAGTGTAAAACAAGGTGAATTCTTTTGAAACAAGAGGCTTTTCTACAGTACAAATGTTTTAGCACTAAAAATGTGGAATGCTCAGGGAGCAATAAACAGAATTATTAAACTATTACTATCCTGCCACTTGCTATCAGAGAAAATTCTGCAGGGAAAACCCCTCAAATTATGAAGAGAGCTTTTGGCCCTGTAAATGACAAGCTTCAAGAAGATTTTGTTCTTTTTAAACACTAAAGAAATCTGACATTGAATGTCTCCATGCAGAAAGCAATTTTATACCATTTCATGTTTAACAACTTGTTTAGAAATACAGCAGACAGTCTACCAATCTACCTGAATTTAAACTAACATTAAACTAATCAGATAGCAAGCATACTGATACTTAGTCCGCAGAGAAATTTCTAAGAGCCCAGATTAAACAGTAGAATATAGAGAGGATATGCAAGAACATCATCATCAGATGGAATTGGTCAAACTGATCTGCTGTAGAGATACTAAAACTAAGGCCAATCAACAGCTGAAGAAAGAAATTAGGCAAGTTCCTATAACCTGAAGCCCCTGCTGGCAAATGTAGCAGTGATTCAATTCTACCACTGCACCCACCTCAACAGCATTACTCTGCGTCCTGGCTTTGGAGCAAGGAAATCTGAACACAAAATACACTTCTGCCACTCAGAAAGCTTCCACAAACTACAGAAAAAGTTCTGAACAGAAAGGTTTTCACAGAGGCTGATGCAGCAAAACCAAAGGTTACAGTTACACCATACCTCTGTCCCTGATCCAGATCCCGGTGAATCTACTTTCCTTTTCTTTCTGGGACCAATCGCAGCTAATGCAGTCAAGTTGGCATCCCTCTGTCTCATCTGTGCTAGCTCTTGTTGCTGCATCTGCATTTGCCAGAACAAGTACAGTTAATTATTTTTCTTTCACTTTCTAAAATAGAAGTTCATGGTAAGGTGAACAGTTACCTCCTTGGCCTTCTGTTTCAACCTAAGCTGTTCCGGATCTTCTTGTCGAGATCGAGACTACATTGATAAAGGATGAACATGGAATGGTTGGAGAAAAAGAAAGAAAAATTAATTCAGTTACAAAAGCAGTTAAAATATTTCAAGTTTTACATAGCGTATGAAAGGTTTTTTTAAACTTTAGCAGGAAGTGGAGAATACCTACCACTCCCAGAGAAGGCAACAGGGACAAATAATTTTTAGAAATTAAAAGCAGTTTTCCATTTCTTAGTTGCAAGGATCTATTTTTGAAAAAGCATCCCCTTTTTCAGCTTTGTTAAAAATAGCAAAAGGAATAGCTAAGTCTTTATGCCTTACACAAACCCATCACAAGACACAAATTACACAGATCTGTGAACTGAAATATTCACACTTTGCATGTGAAAAAAGGAACCACACCTATACTTTCTGGAAAAACTCCTCCCCTCACTGTGTAACTACTGTGCACTAAGAACATACCATTCTGCTACAGCTACACATTCAAGTCAGACTCACATTTGAATGAGCTGCAGCTGACTAACAGGCCATTTATATTAGCAATTGCCCATTTCACTTATGCACCTACAATCTCTTGTAGGTATTTATACTTTTAGGAGTAACAGAACACATAATTCCAGCAACTTTATTGTCTAATACTATCAACATACATTTGCCAACTCATTTTTTTGCTACATATATCAATTCTCTTAGGTTCTTGTTTTTTCCAAGAAGTCAAACAGAAAAGAGGAAGAACTTCAAGACAGTCTTTCATCCATACTCTCACATAAGGCAAGACTACCTATATTCAAAGAAATCCTGACTGTTGTTAATCCCATACATTCTTTAGACCAACAAGAAAATAAATTATTTTAATTCAATGTTCGACTACCGTTAAAATGTTAAGCTTTTCCTAATGGTTAACCTTCCCTGCGCGCTTACATTTGTGCTTGCATCAACTGTTTCTTATTTATTGTATTTCTCCAACTTGTAAAAATTCTTTCTGAATTCTACTTCTAGTCTCCAAAATACCTGTAACCTCTCTAGTCCATTTAAGAGTACCACCAAGCTATAAAATTCATCTTTTTCACAACACAAAGTGCAAAAACTAAGTTTTAAGATCTACTTTAATTTGGGAAACTGCAGTGAGACTGGCAAAGAAGCTGTCTCACATGCTTTACCATGAAAAATCGAACAGAGCTCTAGCTAACGAACATATTCATCAAGCTCCATCTTTGAAGACTAGAGTCTTCCCCTTCGTTGAAAGTGTTTTAGAATGAAGAGGAACTGCAGCTTTGACGTCAAAAATGACACTTAGAAAACGTGTGTGAAATCCAAGCACTTGCCTTTGCTGCACGCATTAAAATTTCCCTTTCTTGTTCATCTTTACGCTGCTTTTCTATTTGATCAAGTTGTTCAAAGAACTTGAGCTGTGCCCGAACATCACTTGCTTGTTCGTATCTTTCATCATCCTGAAAACACAGCAAATATGTTTCTTATTACATTTCTTAAAAACAAAGCTGTTAGCTTGTACTGTATTGTAGAAGAACATATACATTTAAAGCTCAAATGTTCACTTTGTCCTTCTCAAACAAATAGCAAGCGTATATTTACACCACTCAAACCAGGTAGAATTCTTAAAAGCATTTTGTTCTATTCCATGAATCATCAGATATTGACTTCTAAACTAGTATCATCACAGCTTTAACCTCAAAAACATATTTCACAGAGCTGTGGGTTTTTTTAAATGCTGTTTAGGCATTTGCATCTATTAAGAACACACATCTGTCAGATAGCAGTCTCTTGAGAATTCAAAGCAGTGCTTTTATCTGCCTATCTGGTTGTACAATCACTCAGACTAAACATTTGACATAATAAAAGGGAGGACACAGTTTCTCTGCACTTTTTAAAAAAACATTTTGTATGTGCGAGCTGAAGAATTCTAGTCATCCACGCGTATTAGTATCTTAATACAAGATGAATCAGTCAAAGAGAATAAACAACTTCACAGAATGAAGAGCACCTGAACCCATGCATTACAGCCAACATGATAGCCTGCTGAGTTTGTGCAATTCTGCCATTTTATTTGTGCAATTAAATACCTTGTAAGAAATATTCTTTTGTTGAGCAGTCTCCGATAATTTTTCCACGAGGTTTTGTAGTCTTTGTTGTGTAGCATGTGATACGTAGCTAACTACATCAGGATGGATTTCTGTTATTCCATGTTTTTTACCTACGAGCGGGACAGAAGTCAGTTGTAGAAAACCATTTTACAATACAGCTAAACACGTGGCTAATCTCAGCCATAGAAATTTAAATGCTGTTTGCAAAATAAGGCTTTCAGGTATTTCTCAAAATTAAACGGAAATGGCATACATATTAAAATTTATTAACAAAATTTACAATCTATTAATAAATGCTGTATACTACAGTGTAACAAATAATTGAAGAATGCTTTTTGTTCTACCATCAATTCTAAACTAGTAAGTAAATATGATAAAAGTGTTTCTGGATTTATTTTTTGTAAAAGAAATGTCATTATTTTTGTTATGCCTTCTCAGTTTATACAGTCAGAATATTAACCAGGTCCAGTAATTTTGATGTTAAATTGCCATCATTTTAGAAGCAACTCTATAGGTTTGCTATCCCTTAACACTATTTCCATAAGCTGAATGATTGCCCACAAGAATCAGAATATACAAAGAGTAACGACTCCAGCAACTTTAAACTATTCAAATCAATTGCTATGGAATATGCCTTCAATTAAACCCAAGACTAGTGAAATTCATTCATTAAAGTTCAAGAAAAATCAACATACCGATTTCTAATATCCTTCTCTGTAAAGGTGCCGGGAAGAGGAAGGTTTCATCTTTACAGGACCTTGTTAATGTCCCCACTAACTCCGAGTTTGTGGCCAATATCCGAGCACTTTCTTCTGACAAGTTGACTCCAGCCATTGATGCAACATCATTAATGTCATCGTCATCCCTTAGGAAAGGAAAACTCATTATAATCATAACATTTAGTGTTTATCTGCACACACTGCTACAATACCACAGCTGCATATAATGAATTCCATAGTAAACCTAAACACTTTACTTCAGTTTCACATTTTATTTGCTTTTATTATATAATAAAATAAAACTAACATAATTGGATTCCAAACTGCACTAAAAGTATTTTCACAGTTTTGTACTTCCTAACTGTTTTCTCGAGATCCTTTCTTACATAATATGTTTCAACAGCAGACACATCACTACCACAAAACAATAATAAACTGCACTCATCACTGAAGACAGGCTCTACATCCGAATAACCCAAGCCGAATTGGGAGGAGTGAAGGAATGAATTCTATTTACTTGTCCAGGCAGGAGTTTTTTTGTGAGGTTTGATATTTATCCTTAGTGCCAGCTAAATACTAAAACCAGTCTGGCACAAGTATGTCCACAGGTGTTTGTTAAAGTCTTTAATAAAGTAGCAAACCTGCCCACGGAAAATACACCTCTAGTTCTTGCAGGTTTACCCAGCCTGATTCAGCACCACTGCAGTACACAGAAAGGTTCCCACTTGAGTTCAGGAGGCTGCCCAGGCAGCACAACTACAAATAAATATACAGTTCCTCACCTAAAAGAGCCTCCCCCAGGTTCTTTCAGTTTATTCTTCTGAGCAGCAGCTACTTGTGTCGAAACAGTGGCAATAGCTTTGTTTCCAGGTAATACTGTTGGTTTTACCACAGGTACTGCAAGAAAAAAGACAAGATTTGCACTCCATCAAATGGAGTATGAGAGTTCAAATCTACAAGCCAGTCATGGTTAGTAATGGCAATAGGTCTGGTGCAAAGAACTCACCTCAGTGGTTTCTGTGAGCATTTCATCCATCTAAAATGGGATCCTCCCACACAATTCCAGAACTCAAACAATTTATCTGACTGTAAATGCTGCCCTGTGTGTATCCCCAGCCACTATGGCACTATGCACTAAAGATTTTAGCAGTAGTGCAACCACCACCACAAAGCCACAGGGCACTTCAGAACTGACATTCATAAACCAGACTTCAGTTAACGCTATCAAACATAGCTTATACCAAATATCTTGACCTCTTACCTGTCTGAAGTTGATTCAGTTGAATTTGAGGAGTAGTGAGCATAATACGACTATGTGGTTGCCGCAATGCTACCATTGGTGTCTGTGTCAATGTTACCTGTGGAGGCCTTATCAATGCCCCTGCTTTTTGAGACTGTTGGATAACCTGCAAATAGTAAGGAAAAAAGAACTGTAAACAATCTGAGAAATAACTAAGGCTACAAATCAGGTGGGAAGAACAAACCCTAACAATCAACTTGTAAGTTGTGATCTGTTCATTTATCTAGAATCAGAACATTTTAAGGTATTTAAAAGTTTCTTTAGATAAAATATACTTTATGGGAAAACTAATATTCCACTTTCTGTGACACAAAGAAAACCCCCAACCCCAAAACCCCCCAAAAACCAAAAAGCCACCAGACTTGAGGAAGAGTGGCTGGAAAGCTGTACAGCAGAAAAGGACCTGGGGGTGTTGGTCAACAGCCAGCTGAGTATGAGCCAGCAGTGTGCCCAGGTGGCCAAGAAGGCCAACACCATCCCGGCTTGTATCAGAAATAGCATGGCCAGCAGGACTAGGGCAGTGGTCGTCCCCCGGTACTTGGCACTGGTGAGGATACACCTCGAATGCTGTGTTCAGTTTTGGGCCCCTCACTACAAGGAGGACATTGAGGGGCTGAAGCGTGTCCAGAGAAGGGCAACGAAGCTGGTGAGGGGTCTGGAGCACAAGGCTGATGGGGAGAAGCTGAGGGACCTGGGGGGGGGTGTTCAGCCTGGAGAAGAGAAGGCTGAGCGGAGACCTTATCGCTCTCTACAGCTGCCTGAAAGGAGGTTGTAGCGAGGTGAGTGTTGGTCTTCTCCCAGGTAATGGGTGATAGGACAAGAGGAAATGGCCTCAAATTGCACCAGGGGAGGTTGAGATTGGATATTAGGAAAAATTTCTTCACCAAAAGAGTTGTCAAGCATTGGAATGGGCTGCCCAGGAAAATGGTGAGTCCCCATCCCTGGAGGGATTTAAAAGATGCGTAGATGTGGTGCTTAAGGACATGGTTTAGCAGTGGACTTGGCAGTGTTAGGGTAATGGTTGGACTTGATCTTAAAAGTCTTTTCCAACCTAAACAATTCTGTGAATCTAAAAAATAAATCAATAACCTATTTCTACTAAAAAAACCCACCAAAACAAAACACAAAACAAAAAATCTATAAACACAAACATCCAGTTAAAACTTTATGTGTGGTTTCTACATTAGAGATACAGAGGCAAACTGGATCCGCCTGAACAAACTCTAGAATTAAAAATAAGAGACATGATAAAGATAATCCAGCTGGTTCTACATATGCTGTTTTCATCCAGAACCAGCACAAGCTACAGCTGTGCAGCTTTGCACTATTGGATTGTTAGGTTAGACTGAGTCTCAGGCAACTGTAGCCATACTGCTGAATGGGAACTCATAAAAGTAGGGTTACATTGCACTGCTACAATCGGAGCCATTTATGCAAACTGGCTTTCTGGCCTCAACTGGTTTTCAGAAACTTACTTTCAAACTACTGTAAAGAAATCTACCAACTCTGCCTATTTTGCAAGCTCTATTTCTATAACTCTGCATGTCTGTCTTTTGCTCCTTTTATTTTTTCCAATTTTTAATACCATCATTTTTTTTTTTTTTTTTTTTTTTTTAATTAATCAATGTTCAGTTTTTATTCTTTCCCTAGTTTCCTAACTTCTTTCTATAATACCTAGGTTATAAAGGCAGTAAGACCAATATAATCACTATTTTTTTCTCTCAAGGTAAGTGAAAAATATGTGTGGATTGACAAAAAGAGATCTCTCCTTTTCATTTTATATTAAAATTTCTGGACAGAGCAGCTCAGATGAATGCCAAATGTTCTACAGAGAACATCAAAGTACTAAGTAGCAAAAAAGGCCTAGTAATTTAATCATGTATATTAATTAATACACATGCTAGGAAAATCTTACACTCAAGACACTGCTTTGCTATGAGAAAAAAAAAAAGGTGCTGCACATTATAGTGTTCTTATTTGGTTTATGTGCAGGCCTGAGAAAGTTAATCTTTCTCCTCTTTTGGGGTAATCTTTTGTTAGACTTGTTAGAAATGGGGCATTAAAGATCCCCCAGAACACTGCTCTCTCATTGAGACAATCTGCCAATATTTCATGCTAAAATAGGAAATAATATAGTACTTTAATCATAAGGGATTTTAAATTACACTTTTGTTCTTAGTAGCTAGTTTCTCTAAAGAGGTCAAAGATCTCCAATTGAGGTAAACCACCAACTTAAGAAAAAAAGTCACTGTATTATCAAAAAACCCCTGTGCAATAACAGATGATGCACTTCAGCTTACATACCAGTGGTGTAGACTGCCCTTGTTTACTAACACCAACTTGTGTAGGCTGAGTTAGGCTGATTACAGGTTGTTGGAGAGTACTCGTTACAGTTGCAGTCGCCTTCCCTGCTGTGCGCTGAACTGAGGAGCTTAGAAGCACCGCGGCAGATGGAATCGTTGCTATCGTTGCTTGCGTTGTTGGCTGTTGCTGTTGACTTTGTTGAATGAAAGCTGCAGAGTCTGGTGTTAACTGTCTCAAGGCAGGTAAACTCCTCTGCAGAGAGGAAATGAAAGAATTTGCTTGAGTATTTTAATTCTAGATCACACAAGAAAACATTAATTGTAAAAAGCAATGCATTTCATTTCAATCCATTGTATCAGTCTACATGCACGTGAGAAAACATGATACCAGCGCACACAGAAATACCGTGCTACTTCTCATTTAAAGCTAGACAGTGTGACCATACCTTTAGTTGTGGAAGCTTGGATATCACGGGCATCTAGGTTGTGCAAGCCTACCTGGAACCCCTGGTATGCATTTAACAATCCAAACCCATGCTGCCTTCCTCGATTGTGTTCCTACATATATACCAAGCTGTAACATGTGATGGCTTAAAAGGCATACTGGAACACCGGTGAAGATTTCAGAATATCTCAGAGACCACGGTGTTTTACAGGATTCTTAAATTAGGTGTTTTCTTATGGTAACAATTTTTGTCCTCATGAACAGCTCAAGGTTGAACAAGCATTAAGAACCCAGAAATGTAAACACACACCTACAACTATGTCCCTTAATCATACGTTAGTCAAGCAGAGTTATATTCTTACCATACACAGTGATGTTGTACATTCTACGATTTTCAAATGATAACTATTTCGACATAAACATTATTTTGACATGTGTCCAATTACTATAAAATTTATGACAAATGGAATTTATTATTGACAGGTGACAAATTTCCTGTTTATCCATACAAACAAGTATATGGCATGGGCAAAAGAATATGAGTTTGTCCAGAAGGTACAGTTTGCTGTATCATTCAATCCCTTGTTTTCTTTCCAAGACTCAAGAGAGGATAATAAATCAATTTATAGGTTTGATGCTATGGAAAACTGCTTATAAGTCATAGAAAGAAAACCTTCCAGATTTCTCAAAAGAGCTACGGTGTGACACTATGGTAGAAATTGCATTACTGACCATGCCAATGAATCATACTAACAAACTCCTGGAACCAAGAGGCAGAAATATTTTTTACAGGAGCAAAAGTCTAACCAGGCACCATTTAAAACTTCCATTTACACCAATTTGGAATTCCATCTATACTGGTAAAAAATGTGCTTGCGTTCATTGCTGCTGATACATAAGCACAGAAATATAGAAGGACTAGCAAACACAAGTTACCTTCAGGAAAGGCACAAGGTAAGGTTGAGGTGAAGAATTAAGTTCTCTGTACAGCCTACTGGTAAAGTCTTCTGCTTCAATTTTTCCATCCTTCAAAAGAGAAAATCCAAGTGAACAAACTTGCGGAAATTAGCCTTTACAGACATTCAACACCAAAAAAGATTTAAGACTTAACAATTTATTGAAAGTGTTTTATTTATTTTTATTTATGTTTATTTTTATTATTGATTTCTCTCAGGTGTCATTATCTCCCTCCTCTACAAAAAACCAAAGCCCTCAGTTTTGAGTCTAAGTTTGCCCAGATACTGTTTCTTACAACTTTTAATGAACTTTTCTTACCAGCAGGTTCTGTACCAATTCTTTCACGTTAGCCGCAGTCTCTGAAGACTGTTTTCCGGATGATGCCAGTTTTATTAATGTGGACAGAAAGTTTTTGCATTTCTTCACATTTTCCATAGTCTCCTGTTGTGGGAAGAGGAGGGGTAGAAGGGAAACAGTTAGAGAAGGGAAGATAAACTCTTTTTAAAACATGATCTGACCGTATACTCTGAGAAATAAAGTTTTTCTTTAGTTCACCACTGCAGAATACTATTTATAGACTTGTGTCCCTCACCACTTAAGACATAATCAAACCAAAATCATTATTTTGCTTCATATATACATGTGTATTGTACATTTTTGTTATAAAAATTTAATAAATTATGACTCTTAATGAAGTTAGGAAACACCAAGTATTTTAAGAATGGCACACTGTCTATGGGAAAACATGCGTTTTAGCAGGACAACAAATAGCAAAGCTCCTCCTTCCCAGTGCATAGCATAGTGCACGGATTCTCCCTGTTGTGCAGTCCTGGAAACATGCATCTTGAATGAGTCAGTGCCAACTTCTTATCCCTTCTCATACTGATTCTACTCTGCAGTGCTGAACAATTCACTTTAAGATACAGCTAATACAATTTTAAAACAAAAGTACTTTACAAACTGTTACAGAAATCAATATTAATACTTTGACAGCTGTCAAAATTCAAGTGACCTGTGTTCACACTTTGTAAATTATATGGTTCTACTAAAAGTTTACCTTTTCAAGACCAATAGCTCACAGAACTCCTGCATCTTTACTACTCTGCACTCTGATCTGTGTTTATGTGTATGTCTATATATATATGTATGTATGTATATACATACGTGCACACGTGTATATGTGAACAAAGAAAAAAAGATTCTAAATGCACTCAGTGTCTTACTGTGGCAGCAGTGGAGGTTGCCGTTGTTCCTTGCACTGTTCTCTGAGGAGTTCCAGTTTGTACAGCTGTTGCTGTCCCCAACGTAGTCGTTTGTGCAGTACCACCCAGAACAATCTGAGGCTGCAGAGAATATCAACATAAGATTCTTTTACTTGGAACATACCCAAACCTGTTTCCCTGAACCATCAGACAGTAGAACATCTTTCACAGCTACTATAAAAAGAAGTTACTGATCTGGCATCTGTTGCAATGGAAAGAAAGAGCCACCAGATGGCACAAAACACTACATATTCAAAACTGAAATCCTAAAAGTTGATTAATAATTGCACGATTTTTGGTTACTGAATAAAATGGCAAAATAATACCATAACATATCCTCATTACACTGTGGTTTCAAAATACAATTAAAATGACTGCTAAATTTCTGTGAATGCAATAGCTTTTTTGCCTGTTCCCTTAAATGCCACTTTCAAAGGGAGGAATTTCTAAAGAGGCACAACAGACACAAAAGCTCAGGTCTTAACTAGGTCTATTTGATGAACAATGGGACAAAACATTTTTCTAGTTTTGTAGACAAGTTGGTAATTTGAAGTAAGAATACCACCTTTAAGGAATCCACGTTGTAAACAAGAACTTTCCACATACACAGTTCATTCACAGACTTCCAACACAGTCTAATTACTAATGACAACACAATCAGAGAGACAGTAGCTCTTATCAAGCTAAAGCTAGCTCTCAGAATTTTAATAAATCATTTGTAAACTTGCTTTTTATATAAAGAGCACGAGAAAAGAGGCCCCAGTGCTGCCAAGGCTAACTTTCACTGGTATTTTGAGAGACAGAAAAGGAGACAAGGATTTAATTTGTCTCATTTTTTGAAATCAGGATAAATGAAGTCCATGGTATGCTCATTACAGCAAAAAATATGCAGATGGAATGATTTTTTTTTTTATTTTTTTTTTTTTTTGTCCAGTATAACAGCATTGCAAATTAAGGAGACTCAGGTAAATTAACTCTTAGATCTGGAAAGATCACTGGCATAGGCAAAGGCTCTCCGAGGGGAAAAAGGTTAACTGGATGCATAGCAAAACCTGCGTGTTTTAAATTAAAACTCTCTAATCCTGTCTACTCAAAGGATGAAGAAAGCACAATGAAACAGATTAGGCGACAGCAATCATATTGTATCACTGTTGCCTGGAAGTCATGTGGAGAATTTCACACTTTTGCACCGTGTTTTAAACTCACAGCACCGCCCCTCAAAAAAAAAAAAAAAAAAATCTACAAGAAAGCCAGTCATTAATACAGGCCAGGCTGTTAGAAGAGAGCCCGCGTGGTAAGGCACCACTATTTAGCCTTCAGTTATCAGAATTTTCCTAAGTACATAGACGAAAGCAGAGACTCAGGTAAGAGGGAGAAGGTTTGTGGAAGAAAAGGCTACCACAGTGCAGTCTTTTTTGTAACTGTAAATTTTGCTGCAGAATTCAGAGGGCAACAGATCCATCACAGAATAACATCACAGCTCCAAATCCAAAGGGAATTGTGTCACTTTCTTGAGGCAGAAAGCATAAAGGTATTTCATTTTAGTCAGTTCTGTGATTATACAAACTAATAACAGGATACCTTTAAATCTATACGCATATAGGTACAATATGAAATGATAATAATATACATATAAAAATTATACATATACATCCAAAATATAAAATAACTTGAGATCTGCAAATGTTTTAGAAAGATAATCCAAAATATATTTCTTTCATGCACTTAGCAATTGTATTTCTTGCACTTCTGGCAGTCTCAAGCTGGTTTTCAGCTAATCTTAAACGATGTCTCATGTATACATTAGTTTTCTACAAACTTACTTGCACAACAGGAGGACGCTGTAGCGTTGTTGTGGGTTGCACTGTTGTTTGAGCCTGAGACACTTGTTTGATAATAGTAGTTGGTGTCACCTGTCGTGCAATAATAGGCGTTCCTGGAGCCTGGGGAAGAGGAAAAAAACCAAACACATTAGATCCTATGTTTAAATGTAATCTACCTTACCTAGTGCTTTGTCTCTGGACAGTTGCCGTTATTACAGATACAAAAGAACACATCCGGACCACTATAAAACTGCGAGAAGGATTTTTAGTCTTAATGCAACTGTGATGATCTCAGTACACATATACCCATATCCACTTTTTTTTCCTTTTAGTCTTATAAAGAATAATGATTCTTTGGGGAAAAGAGTGCTACATGTTAACCATATATGGTCTTGAATGGTCTTTATATTAAACAGTTTTCAACTTAATGCCATTCAGCTAGGTGAAAATATTTTTTGTGAGTAACAGCCAAACTGTAACAGAATTAGGAACAAAACGTAATGCCTATGTCATGTGGAAAAGCCTGTATAGCACCAGGCTGATCAATGGTTTCTTCAAATCACTAAGATCATACCTTGTTTTTTGGTGTACTCTTCTCTTACCAATTTTAACACTACAAATTACTGAACTAACCTGCACTGTCGATATCTGCACTGGAGGAGCACTCGTAGGTGTAGCAGGACGAGGAGTCATAGTATTTTGAGGCTGAGACTGGGCATGTGCCTGTGCTTGCATCTGCGCCAAGGCTTGTTGAGGGATCATCAGCAACTGCCCATTCTCACTCCGCACAAGGACCATGCCTGTTAAAAAAGAAACTGGTCAAGAAAACATACACCCTTTTCAAATATGAAAGAAACATATTTTTTCAGGTTTTTTTTATCCAAGTTGGATACACATGGAATTCATGTACTGTTGAAGGACTACACAGCTAACAGCAGTGGTTTAGAATAAAAGCAAAATACCCAGCTGCATTATCACATCTTGTATAGTACACCTTAATTACAGAAATACCATTTCTCTATCAAAATGCTCAGTATGGTGTGCATCAGAACACAATGAGTCATATTTGCCCCCACCAAAAAATTCCCTGTGACTAGAGGTTAAAATTACCAATCATGTAAAAATCCTACCTACTCTTTACTAAGGAATTTGTTTTATGAAACACTGCAAATAAAAGAAAATCTTGCCATTAGGCAAGATTCCTGACAGTTTTTCTTTCAGAAGGAAAAAAAAAATATAACCAAACATAGGCTTCACCATCAACAGGAACACAATTGTCTAAATTCCAAATTAATTTCCCATAACAAATTTAGTAATGAAAGTGGCTATAAAATCATAATCTTTCCCATGTGCAGCTGCAACAGACTGCATTGTGCCATGTTACACCCCAAAAGAAAAATAAAATGGAGAGGGAAATAAGGCAGTCATTCCCTGCTCAGTCACTCAGATCAATACACTTAACCCCACTGGGTAGCTATAGGGAACCAGATTTTAACAGACAGATTTTCAGATGATAGTCTCTCTTTCTTGAAGGCATAAACAGGATCTGGACAACATGAACTGTTTTTCAAGAGCTCATTGATTCAGCACGCCTCAGTCCATGAGAGCCTCAGGACCTTACAGCTCTGAAAAAGCCACCTAAGGAAACAAACCGGGCACTCAAAATTAGCCTTTCTGAGCAACAAACTACAGGAGGAAACTTCACCATGAAAATCAAAAGGCACTACTGAAATCAGAAAGTTTTTATTAAGTGTTGTTCAGTGAGTAAGAAGCCTATACATGCTCCCCAACAATATCTGGAGATCTGGTCTATGCCATCTCAGAGCATGACTACTTCAAAAGAATCAGGCTTTTATTTGCTTTTCTATTCAGATGAAGTGCTGAAACATTTAGAGACAATGCCTTAAACAGTTTTCTTAGACTGTCTGAAAATCAGTGTTAAACTGCAAAAATCCATATACTCATTTCTACAAAAATTAGTTCAAAAGAAAACCAGATTAGTTGATTTGTCTCTATTTTTTTCCTTACAGTCTCTACATTAACTTTCTTTTAATGAGGCAGAGTCACACCGAGATGTTAAACTAGTTTATATCAAAAAGGTGACTTTCCATTGTGACATTCAGAAGTGTTAAGGTGGGACAGCAACATGTTATATCAAAGAGTTATATCAAGAAACGAGTATCATCAAACTTTTTTTGTAGGAAAAGAGGAAGGTGGGAAACTTATTTATAATCATGCAGACTGCAGAAACAAATATTCTTAGTTTAGCTGTCACATCCACAAAAAAACCATTTTCTAAGTCATCCCAAAAAGAAAGGTCTTTTCTCCTGTAACTTATGTGGGGAGAAGACATTTTCGTTAAACCAGCAAAGCCATACACCACCACCACAAGTAGCTTATAAGAAATTTAAAAACCTCAATACTGAATACCAAGCTTCATCCTGAGAGCTGCTCATTAGAACCATCACTACTTTCTCACCATCAGCCGCATGCTACAGGGAGGGGGCTACTGACAAAAACAAGAGAAATTCAATATTTTAAAGACTAGAGAGTGACCTGCTACTACGTCGAGCTTGTTCTGCATAAGCAGAACTTGGCATCCTCTTCCAATGTGCAAACATAAAATCTTCGGAAATTAACTCACGTTGCCCATTTTTGTCATCCGTCATAATAATCAGCTGAAGAAGCTAAACACTGAATCAGTGGAAATCTTCAATATTATTATAACTGAAAACATCAGTACAGTGGAAGTTGATTAGAGGCGCTATTTTCAAGTCAACATCAAATATTAAGGCTTGTTGATTACCATTTAGTTTCTAGCAATTGAGAAGGCCCAATGCCTGTGCTTTCAGAAGCCCTTAAATATCACATAATTATACTGACATCCCATAGGAAACTTTTTTCTTAACATTCACCATTTTTGGCATTCCCTAGGATACTCTAGGGCTAACGTACCATCCAAATTATTTAGAGAGTTATGTATTTTTTCCTTCCAGGAGCAACACGATTGATACCAATTCCAGTGTTGGGTTTGGGGAGGAGGGGTATTTGGTTTTTCAGCTTCTTTCTCAGTGCAGAAGTGACTGAAGTTATTTGAAAGTGCCAACACAAAGCAGCTCACCTGCACCAAGAACCTTTATAGCATCAGGCACCGGCACACAGCTCTATGCTACCAGTTCCCATCTCCAGCTCAATACACACACTGGGCTCAAGCAGAGGTCTGAACTACACGTTAGTGTCCTGCCACAGCACAACCGCCCTGCAGGAGACCAGTAGAGTCAACTCATTGGTTTGCTCACCGAAATACGAATGAGAAAAGAAAGAAAAGAAAGAAGACAACCACAAAATGAAGGTTGACTACCCCTGAAGAGCAAGCACGATGTCTGAACAATGAAATATTCTCCCTGAGCTACATGCAAAATTAGAACATGCCTACACATTAACATAGCACAACTGCTGAAACAGACAGTTGAAAAGCATATTAATGTGAGCTTTAGAAAACATACCAAGAAAGTTCAATTTTTGGCAGCAGACAGACCAAACAATCATTTGTAATTCAAACCCTGACTCTAAGCACTATCCTGCTAGATTTCTAACTATGGGAAGTCTGAACCTTCCCTCATAATAAAAAAAGTAATTCATACAAAGCTACATGCATCTCCGTCCCTATTTAAATAGTTCTTTTATACTACACTTGTATTTGATACACAGTTATTTTCCATTTATACAATATCTAACATGTCTTTAAGTTTGCATCTACCACTGATAGATAAATTGCTGTGCACACTTCATGGGCTATATGCAAACACAAAGACAATTATAAGCATCAGACTAGTCTTGCATAAATTTTAATCATGGTATGATGATACAAGACATTTTACCTGCTTGAAATTTTATCTTGTTAGTATATGGGTGATTTCAGAAAAGGTGTAAAAATTCAGACCACGATGAAATTGGTTCTTAAAATTTCCGTGCAGAAGTTCACCAGTAATACAGGGTGCGGGCAAGTAATTTTTGACTGAACACTTAACACCTCTCCAGCCTTGTTGAGAATAATTTAAAAAGGGAGATGGAGCTGCTCTCTCAGCCTCTCCCCCTCCAGCCCAACTACAGACTCTTTTCCAACCCAAATAGCTAAAAAAACTACACCCAAGCTGGCATTAAGTGAATTTTCAGTTAAGTTCAGAGAGCTCATTGGAGCTACCTTGATTAAGAATTAAAAAGGAAGTCCCATTTATTTCCCGCTTCTAAACAAAGTCAACGTAGGACTACAACAGCCCCCTCTCTCCATACATACATTAACCACCTCTCAGTTGATGCATTTGTTGCAACAGAAAAAAGGAGGGGCTGATAGCCACGTGTGGAAAAAAAAACCACACCACCCAAACATTTCTTCCTCTAATGTTCCAAAACTTGTATTTTAAATATTTAAATACAGATAAGTGTCAAACTCAAATTCCAATGTATAAGAGTGCAAATTCTGTATGAACCAGATGAGAAATGATTACCAGGTACTAGATGACAGCTAGAATTGTACCAAGGTATCTCACTTCTCTAATTAAATTTGGCAACATATTTAAAGTAAGGATGAAAAATATATTTCTGTTTCAAGTTTACCATCCAGGTTTTTGTTCCACAAAGGGATGAATTGCTATTTGAGACCAAACAGCTACTGAAGATCATTGGAAATGTTCTATTAGAAAAAGGTGGCAATAAAACTTGGCCATTTTAAATATTGCTCTGCTTTCTCCTTCCTAGAAAGTCTAATCACGTGTACTGTAAAATCATATCCACTATTAAAAATGCAAACATTCAAGCATTCTTTCCAAGTCTCTCATTAAAAAACTAATTAAAATTAAAATTAATTACCATTTTTGTTAGAAGTTGGAGGCTTAAGAGGCTCATATTTTAGTTTGAATTAAACAATTCATCACAGCTCCAAATGAAGGATTAACAAAATTGAGTTGGATTGCTCCTTATGCTGAAAAGACTTGTGCTTCTGACAAGTACAACGGTCATCTCATGTGTTCTTGTTGTGGAGACCTTCCGCATCTCTGCTTTCAAGAGTGTTTGGTTGGAAAAGTTGATTATTATATGATGTAGCTGCATGATTCTACACTGTGTCGCCTTTGCCTCTTGCTATTTGTATTTCCATTTGCTAATGGCATTTCTATTTACAAAGTGTTGTGTTTTGGGTGTGGTTTTGTTGGTTTGGTGTTGGTTTTTTTTTTTTAAATTAATAAAACTTGTAAAATCATGCACTGGAATAAAAAGTGAAGAGCTCTGGCCTTATGACATGTCAGAAAAACACAAACCAGTCTTTTTTCTAATGCCTTCCCCTTCTTTCTTTCTTTGAAACATGGCTTGGCTTAGCAAAGAGTAAAGGAAAAAAAAGTAACAGAATAATAAAGGAAGAATAAAAAAATATTTTGTAGCCTTAGCAGAGCACTCTGATTATCTGTGTAACTCCTGAGATGTACAGCTTTCTTGCTAGAGATCTCTACATCCAAAAAACCCAGACCAAAACAGTTTTCTGTCTTGTTACTAGTTTTCACTGGTAAACCAAGATTAATAATATTTATAGAAGCCGGACTTCCCAATGGCAGAGTTAAAACTTTCTGCAGATATAGCAGGCATCTTCAGATTATTGTTCTGAGGACACACACAGTCCAGCAAATTGTCACCTCTGATGACCATAGCTAGCAGGCGACCACTCGAACAGCAACATATCTAGATGTCACCCTCTCTCAGAATAAATGCTCCATTTCTCGGGGACTTGATTCCTACAGTAGGTGACATACTGGAAGACTTCATCTACAGTTAGCAAGCACCTAACATGAGGACCATAAAAAGGTATGGCCATGTCTGTCACTGGGCATGCCAGCGTGCAAGAATGAAACTCCTGCATATCTGTGAAATATAAAAGTTAGAAAGTATCCTATCAGATCACAAGTGACAACATCGCTCTCTCTGTCGCAGATACTGAACAGAAGAACAGACAGATTCAAGCTTACAGATTTTGCTCATTACCCACAACGTAGCTCATGGTCTAATCCAGATGAATTCAAAACCATTACTAAGGAACCTGGACTTTTAATAAGTTCTTTTTTTTTAGTAGCTGAAACATGACAGAAGAATTAATGGATGTATGATCTTGAAATTCCACGGAGGACATCCCTTTCCAGTCTCCTGAGGAAATTATCTTCTTGAAGTAAAAAAGTAACTGAACTTTATTTCCAGCAAAAAACTAGTTTGTGTCAGGGAGAACTGTTAGGCAGCAAAGAGTCACCTTCAATGCACAGACATGCTGATGTTCAGAAAGAATGTCCAAGCCCGAAAGAATAACTAGAGGATTGATGCTTCTGGGGTAGGAAATGAAAGTGCTTACAAACATCTCTAGAGAAGAGGGCTATTGATCATAAAGTCCACCGACATCTGACAAATCTTCAAATCCTAACTAGATTTGCCAGGAAAGTTCACCAAGAGGTTATCTTAACGTCAAAGCAGTTTGCGCCTTAAGCTCTCAAGCAGATACTCATTTGTGGCAAGATGCTGCAAACATTTGACATGGCAAAAAAATCTGACAGTAATCATAAGCGGGCTGTGCCGTATTAGCAGAAGAAAGCTTTATAATAGTATCCCTTCTGTATTGTCAGAAGAGATTCTGTTGCAACAAAAAGGAAAGCAAGTGTCTGTAAGGTTATGCAAGTTGATACCATACACACCACAAAAACCATATAAAGCAAAGGGGATGAGTCAATGCTCTGTAGATGATTGGATCAGGCTATACAGAGACCCTGGAATAACAAAACCTTTATAAAAGGACAGAGTTTCTAAGATTTTCCCAATACAAAAAAGCTAGAAGAATACTGGAGAGACAGCTGGAAAAAAGGACAGCTGCCTATACAAACTACAGGAAGAACTTTCAGCAGAAGTGATATATATGATAGAGTCACTTACTGCAGAAAAGGAAATAACCTGATATTGACATCAACGCCATCCAACAATCCACCATTCCTCCACCATTCCTCCCCTTACGATAACTGACCCCACCTGGAAAAATTCTCACTCTATTGGAATGAAAAGCCAAGAAAAGAGGGAAGAACCTATCAAAGTCTACTAGTCCACTGCAACTCCATGAAAGTCTGGGTAGTGAAGGGAATTTTCCCTAACACAAGACAACTTTTAGCACATTTAGAATTATTTACATACATTGAAGAGCATCTGTAATAAACCAGAAGACATGTAGCAGTTCGTGAAGGACAATCTATACACCAACTCATGAGGAACAGTGATTACAAATCAAGATGAATAGCACAGAACTTTAAATGGCAACACAGCTGTGGATTAGACGTTATTGAAAACACATTATTTTGTATCTGTCGAGAGATGTTCACCACCACATTAGATGCACTGTCTTAGTTTACGTGCTTAGAACCTCAGGCGATCTCTGCGGCACAACAAATCAAAAAAAACAACTTTTACTTGAACTTTCTTGCCAAAGTCTTCGACACCATCAGCAGTCCAGGCTCTTGAGTTTCATGAACAAATGTGGCTGGTTTGACACTTCTATAAAGGCGTCTTAGCTCCACTAGGATAAGCACAGCACTTACGGAGAAGGTGCGTAGTGCAGGTATCCGCTCTGGTAAATCGGCTAGCTGAAAACGAACCCACCGCTATCTGTGACTTCACCTGCTCCCGGAGCGCTTGCACTGCACTGGCACGGATGAGGTCAGCCTGTGCAAACACGAGTTAGCAGTAGATACGTTCCCTGCTGAGCTGCAGGTCTACAGGCCATAAAACTGCCAGGCGGTGACAGAGCTGTCCAGCACACTGGAGCAACCCGAGATACTGCACCAGATTCCTTCTCGTCTTGTTTGAGAGTAATGGGCACCCTAAAGGAATGAATGCTGAGCTTTTGCGCACATTTGTATTGAGAGCACGCAGTGCACATTATGCCGAGCACATCTTAAAGGTGCCTGTT